>CM028136.1:773529000-774914500 GCA_016271365.2 Neoceratodus forsteri
TCAGAGGTGCTATTCCCCGATGTCTTGAAGGAGGCATTGGTGGGGTCCCTACTGAAGAAACCATCTCTTGACCCTGACATCTTAGCAAATTAAAAACAAAAAAGTTTCCAGAAACATTCCAGATGGTCCACGGGAAATGTCCTATTTACTGTTAATCCTTTGGTGTGCTGCATCTCCCGATGTGTCGAATAAAACAAACTCTATCTTTCCAAGGGGGGAGGGCAAGAAATTCACATAAGTAGACAGGTCTTTTTTCAAAATGTTGTTCCTTTATTTTATTTTCAGGCCCATATCCTCTACATTTCACCAACAAATATTGGCTTCCTCAGAAGGTGCCTTCACAAAACCTTTAAAAATACATTCATAAATATCCTGCCTACACTTAATGTTCATTTAATATTTATATTTTCTTTTACTGAGCAGTGTAGGCCACTCACTTGTTATTGAATGCTGCAGTTAAATTTTCCTTCCGGTTTGACTACATGATTCATACATCTTATAATTAAATATATCAATAAATAAATGGTCACAATACCCATTTGGCTTTTACACCACACTACCACCAATTAATTAAACCCAAACATACAAAATGTATATTATCTGTACCATCATGTAAAAACATTACTTCTAGGAGCGTGGATATGTTGTTCATCCACACTGTCTGGCATTGTTCCTTCCCCTTTAAATCTTGCCGGAAGTCTTCAAGCTGGCTCCTCCAACCCACCCAGGTGGTAAATACCTCGGCTCCGCCCCATGACACCAGATCTTCCTTTCTGCTGGAAGATACAGGTTCCCTCGTGCTTTTCTGCAGCGATTGAGGCCCTGGATTCAATTCGACGGTTTTCACTGCATCTTCTCGCTTTGAAACTCGTAAGTTTACGACTCGAGATCGGACATGGATGACAAGTCGTTCCCAGGTTTCCTTGATGTCCTTGCGGACGAAAATGTCAGCGCACCGACCCCACCTCGATGCGTTTACTGCCTCTGTACTGTTTATGATACCTAATGTACCATTTGGCGCTTTCCTTCCATCCTACCGCTTTGGAGGATCGCCAGGCTCGCCTAAGCTGGGGAGACCGAGCTTCGCAATCCACCGGTAAAATCTAAGGAGGCCAGGTGGGAGGTTTCAGCGGCTGCGGGATCCGCCGAGCAGCTCGAGCAAATGGCGGCCTTCGAGAGGAAGCCCCAAGCTCGGCCAGCCGAGGCTTCTTTGTGCCGCTCAACTTGGGCTCCACTTTTTCAGGATCCTTTCGAGTTTGTGCCAGTCTCTCCCTACCAGGGTGGGCGCCCTCGAACTTGCACTCCTCCCGTTCTAGGAAAAGGATCCAGAACCATCTTCTTGATCGAGAAGGCGCTCTCCTGGGATCGGGGCGGTCTGAGGTCTCGACTACGGTCGAGATCACCTCCTCGGCTGCCCGGTTTTCAGACCTTCCGTCTGGACCAGGCACAGAAGTCGAGAGGCAGCTGGTGAACCGGAGATTTCTCTTGACCCTATCGAGCCGTTGTCACAGACACCTGGCGATGATTCTTTGGAAGCGCCTATTCTCTCCTTCCCGATGAGAGACCGTCCAGCGGACCTCGATCGAGGACAGGAACGGATCCTCGGTTTCGCGAGTCTGGTTTCTCCTGATCGACAAAGCCGACACCGTCGGTCTCGATCGAGGAGTAAGTCCTCTTCGGTTGATCGACCCAAGAAAGGACACAAACACTCCTGGAAGAGGCGCTGCCACCGTTCCTCATCCTCCTCGCTCCTCGGACGAGGAGAGGCTTCGACGGAAGATCCGTCGACGCTGTGAGGATCTTATTTGGCAGCAACTCCTGCTAACAGCAGCCAGAAGCCGGCTCCCTCGGCAGTCCAGCTATCCCGCCAGCCTCAGCCTCTTGGCCTACTCTGACACCGATTCTTTTGGCACCGTCCCTCGGGGCTCCGTGAGCTCTCCGCGCGGCCGTTACAGGCTCCCCACCAATATTGGTGGAACCTCCACCAAAAGCTGCCCTTGGAGGTTACCTCAAGGAGGACCGACAGTCTCGGGTCTTCCTCACAGACTGTCGATTACAGTCACCCTGATCGCCCTAGGCGTATCGAGGGAGATTTAGGTGGACAGCCTTTGTATCTGGACTCCGATTCAGATAATACAGGCCTTCATTCTCACGATGAGCTATCGGTGTCAGGCATGGAAGAAGGCCTTCCTCCTTCCAGGGCATCCTCCGCTCATTTCTGAGCCACGGGATGCCCTGCAGCCTATTCAGAAGAAGGCAGAATATCCCCTTACGGATATTCTTAAGAGGGGGGATACCCCTACAGAGGCCTTTCCAGTCGCCGAAGCCATAGTGGCCCGGTCCTGGAACTCTGGCAGCGTCCTGCCTCTGCCCAGCTCCGTCTGCCCGCATGGCACGCAAGTACGCGGTGCCCACAGGGTCCTTGGCGGGTTTACTGAGCACCCCTCGGCGGAAAGCCTGGTGACTGCCTCAGTGTTCAGGCGGACGGGCAGCTCGGCGGATACTGACTGCCCTCCGGACAAGGAGTCCAAACTTATGGACCACTCGGCCCGGAAGGTCTATGCAGCATCTTCCTTGGGCCTTCGTCAGGCAAGCTCAGCAGTGATTATGGCACACTTCTCTCACGCCCTTTTGGGGTCGCTGGACGAAGTTCTTCCTCACCTCCCAGCTGACATGCAGACCACGGTCAAGCAGGTCAGGGACCAGGAGCAGGGCTGTTGCTAAACAACAGCTCCAGACTGCACTGGACATGGGTGATTCCTGTGCCGTTTAGCTGCAGCAGCGGTATCCACTGCCGCGGGCTTGGCTGAGGTTATCCTCCTTTCCGTGGATACTCAGCACAAGCTAGCTGATGTGCCCTTCCTTGGCACCGACCTCTTTGGCCCAGGGTGGCAGGTCATCTGCAGCGCGTCGAACAGTCTAATGCCACCTTAGATGCCACCTCTGCTAAAGTTCTTCAAGTAAGAACCAGCAGAAGTGCAGGAAGAAGCCCTGCGACATTCTTCCCCTGCGGTCAGACAACCACCCTTCCAGGGGGTCAGCAACAACAACAGGCTCAGGCTTGGCGCCCTAGGCCTAAGCAAGGTCCCCAGCAGCCCCGCAAAGGAGGCCGAGGCGCTGGTCCAGATGCCTCCTCCTCCTCCTCTAAGCCTGCCCAGTGACGGGCCGGGGGTGGCCTCCCCCGTACCCGTCACACCAGCTCTGGGTCCTCCCGTGGGGGCCAGCTCCGCCATTTCCTTTCCGCCTGGTCCGGTATCACTTGGACAGGTGGGTTCTAAGTGGTCAGGCAGGGTCTGCCCCTAGAATTGAGCAGTTCCTTCCCAGCCGAGCCCGTGCCCCAAGAGAAAGGATCTCAGTCGCCCAGTCTGCCCTTCCGGGCGACATTGCGCTTCTCCTCCTCAAGAGGCGGTGGCCCGAGTGCTGGATCCTCCTTCAGACCCAGGCTTTGTCTCCAGGTATTTCCTGGTGCCCAAACGGACGGGGGTTGGCGCCCCATTCTAGATCTGCATGACCTGAATCGGTATCTCAGGTCTCGCACCTTTCGGATGGTAACTCTGAACCAGATCATACCATCTCTGGAGCAAAACATGTGGTTCTGCACACTGGATCTTCAGGACGCTTTTTTCCACGTCCCTATCCATCCGTCCCATCAGCGGTTCCTCCGCTTCAGGGTCGAAGGACCCTGTCTGAGTTCAAGCCATGCCGTTCGGCCTGTCGCCGGCCCAAGGGTCTTCACCAAATGCATCGCAGTGGTGGCAGCCCATCTGGCGTCAGGGTTCGTGTTACCCCTACCTGGGCGACTGGCTCCTGGCGGGTTTCCTCCCTTCAGGAGGTGGAGAGGTCCAGAGACCTGACCCTCGAACCTGCTCACACTTGGGCCTTCTGATCCATGAGGCCAAATCAGACTTGTACCTTCTCAGGTGATGAGCTTCATCGGGGCAGAGCTCGACTCTCATCACGCCAGAGCTTCGGCTCCGGCGGACAGTAGGGAGGTTCTCCTCCTTTGCCCAATCATTTTCTGGTTGGGCACTCGTGCCTGCCGGGACTTTCTGCGCCTCCTGGGTTACATGGCGGCGTGCACTTCAGTGGTCCGCTGGGCCAGACTGCACATGCGCCCCCTTCAGTGGGAGCTGGCCGCCCAGTGGTCTCAGCGTCAGGGTCTTTTCGACCAGCTGATCAGTCACCCAGAAGATGTGGGACGCTCTCCAGTGGTGGACCGTCCCGAGTCATCTGCAAGAAGGAATCCCGTTTGTCCGCTCCGAGCCGACGGTCGTCCTTACGACCGATGCCTCTCTCATGGGCTGGGAAGCCCATATGGGGGACTACAGGGCCCACGGCCTCTGGACCCCCAAGGAGTCTCGATGCCACATCAACCTGCTGGAGCTCAGGACAGTCAGACTGGCTCTGTCAGCTTTCGCTCCTCAGCTCCGGGGTCAAGTGGTTCAAGTCCAGATGGACAATACCACGACCATGTACTACCTCAACAAACAGGGCGTCACGCACTCCCGTCTGCTATGCAAGGAGATGCTCCAGATCTGGACCTTCGTCAGCCGGCTGGAGGCGGATCTCCTAGCCATCCATGTGGCTGGAGTCGCGAACCAACTGGCGGATGCTCTCAGCCGCTTAGGCCAGACATCCCACGAGTGGTCTCTCCATCCAGAGGTAGCTTACGACCTGTTCTCTTGTTGGAGCAAACCATTGGTGGACCTGTTTGCCTCCAGGGAGAACACCAAGCTGAGGCTGTACCATGCCGCCCCCTCAGCAGGGTTCGCTGCAGGGGATGCCTTCTGAGGCCGTGGACCCCAGGCCTCTTTTATGCCTTCCCCATTTCCCTTGATCCACAGGTGTTACTCAAGGTGAGGAGGACAAAGCGAGGTGATCCTGGTAGCCCCAGATTGGCCATGCCAGTTCTGGTATCCAGATCTCCTCAGCCTCAGCTGCAGGGCCCGGGCGGCTGTGTACACACCGGACCTGATATCAATGAACCAGGGGAAGGTCTTTCATCCGGACCTTCAATCCCTGCACCTCACAGCCTGGTTCCTGAGTGGCTAGAGTTCCAGGCTTTGGGTCTTTCCGAAGATGTCTACACCGTGGTTGAGGCATCTCGAAAAGAATCGACCAGGAAATGTTATGCCTTCAAATGGAAGAGATTTTCCATTTGGTGTCAGGGCAAAAGCCTGGACCCCTCATCCTGCTCTGTGGCTAACATTCTGGTCTGCCTTTGGTCCCTCTCCAAAGGGTGTCTTCGGCCCTCAGGGTGCACCTAGCAGCCATATTGGCTTACCGGGCGCGGGTTGGTCAGCCGACGTTGGCTCAGGAAAAGGCGATCGGGCGCTTTTCCAAAGGCCTGGATCACATATCCCCTCCGGTGCGTGAACCTCCACCTCCGTGGGATCTTTTGCTGCTTTTGGCAAAGCTCATGGGCAAGCCATTCGAACCCATGCACAAGTCTGCGCTTTACGCACTTATTAAGTAGGCTGCCTTCTTGGTGGCTATCCGTCAGCCAGAAGAGACAGGGAGCTCAGAGGCTTTCAGTGGACTCCCCTAGCTGGTCTTTCACAGGGACAAAGTTGTCCTCGCCGCCACCGAAATTCCTTCTGAAGGTGGTGTCAGAGTTTCACCTCAACCAAGTGTTGACTCTGCCAGTATACTACCTAACTACACCTCGGATGCGTACAGGCGCCATACTCTGGACCTCAGGCGTGCTCTCTCCTACTATAAGGACAGGACGGTGGAAATTCGGGGAGAGGTTCGCCAGCTGTTTGTCACTTACGCTGAAGCCGCTTCTGGCAGACCTGCAGTCAAGTGGACTATTGCGAGATGGATTACATCATGCATAGGTCTGTGCTATGAATTGGCGGGTAAGGAGCCTCCCAAAGGGATAAGGGCTCATTCTACCCGCCATACTGCTGCTTCGGTGGCTGCTTCCAGGGACATCCCTATCCAGGAAATCTGTCGGGCCGCTACCTGGAAGTCAGCAAACACCTTTATTACCCATTACCACATCGACCTAGAGTCACGCCGGGATGCTGGTTTTGGGGCCTCTGTTCTCCAATCTCTGTTCCCTAAGTAGGGGGTGTGCGCCTTGCCTCCCTCCTCCCGGAGAACTGCTTGGAGTCTGCCAGACAGTGTGGATGAACAACATATCACGCTCCTAGAAAACAGGTTACTCACCTGTAACAGTAGTTCTGGGTGGTATATGTTGTTCATCCATCTCCCACCTCCCTGGCTTTAGGCGCAACCTGGCTTCCAGCGGGCTAGATCTGGTGTCATTGGGCGAAGCCGAGGTATTTACCACCCGGGTGGGTGGGAGGAGCCAGCTTGAAGACTTCTGGCAAGATTTAAAGGGGAAGGAACAATGCCAGACAGTGTGGATGAACAACATATACCACTCCTAGAACTACTGTTACAGGTGAGTAACCTGTTCATATTCTTTTATCCTCATAAGCAGCAAAAATATTTGTTTTTTTAAAACTAAAATGTTCTTTTCTTTCTCAATCACATTTATTTATTTTTCCTTTTCAATCTTAATTTCAGTCTTTATTTCAAACGATTATAATTTCCGTACTGTTGTAGGCCCCACCTTGTGGTTGCTCTGAAAAAACAACATGTAAATTCCACAAATCTTTCAGTATTCATCTTCAGCTTTACAATATACTTATTATTTCTGTCTACAATTTATCTCCACAAAACCATATCTTTAACTCATTTCCCAATACCATTTCCTATGACCATCTGTGTCCCTAATGTGCTAGTTTTATTTTCAACATTTCTCACACCACGCTACATTTTACTCTCCAATTCTATCATCCCATTTCCTTTTACTTTTTCTCTCTACTATCTGTCTTTTCTTTCAGTCCATTTCCCCTTGTTTTTTACATAGTTAATATTGAAGCCATCCAAATCCATTTGCTACATCTTGCTACTTATTCCCATTTTATTTGCTTACTCTCAAACCTACATTTCATAATGAAAACAGACTGTTACCTTAAGCGCTCATCATTTACGCTATGCAATCTACATGTGCCACACTTCACTACATCCTGTTTCTTCAGAAAAACTTCAGTTTTATTTTCCTCTGTTATTTATTAACCTCCATAAACATTTCTCAATTGTAATCTTGCAGGATTTAATGTAGTCTTCTTACCTTTCTTTTTTATCTTTTCAGGCCCACACTAAGTTGCTGTTCGTGGTCAAAAAGTTTGGCGTTCTACTGAATCTTTATGCACCTGACACTCTAAAGTGACATCACACGCTGTGCATGCAAGATTGTGATTTTTTTATTCTTAAAGTAATATGCCCTAATTTCCTACTAATAAACTGTTAAGTAAAAATACTTTCTTTGTTTTAATGGTGACTCTGTGGGGCAAATAAACGTTGGTCCTTCACTACCTCTAATACCTCACATTAAACCTTTTTAATTAAACGTTTCAAAACATGTCATCTCAGTTTACACGGAGTCCCCAGGACCCATCCCACCTTTTTCTTTGTTCTAGAACTGATGTCGTTTCAATTTCTATAAAGTCCTTGGGTCTAAACCACCAACTCCAAACCCACTCTTTTCTTCATTCTAGAACTGACATCATCTCAATTTCTGTGAGATCCTCTGACCTAAACCTACTTAATACAGGCTTAACATTCCCTAACATTCACATAATTATATTCTTATAAATTCCACAGTCTCTTATTCTAATTTCAACCTTGTGAAGTCTTTTATCTTCTCAATTTACATAGGGTCCTCAAACCTTTCCCATCATTTTTTTATTTTAAAACTTATATCATCTCGATTTCTATGGAGTCCTCAAGCCTAAACCACCAAACACAAAACAGACATTCAAACAACATGAAGTCTTGCTGTATTCTGACTATTGCAGTGATCACCAACCTTTGAACTGCCCTGGAGAACAAAGAGTTAACTTTCCATGAAGGGCATGTAACGCTGAGCTTGAGCTTGGTTGAAGACTCTGTCTGCTGTTGTTTAAACTCCAACCGTCAGATTCTTTACTCCGCCTCACTGAACAGTCGCTCCGGAGATTTCTCCTTTGCTCGGTTCGAAAAAGTCTGTTAAATTGTTGTTTTATCGCTCGGTTTCGACCGAATTTCTGCTACTGAACCTATCGGTTAAGTCTCTGTCTGTGGTACTGTGAGTACTAGATAGGTTTTGCATTTAGTTTCTGTGTGGAACTTGTAAACATTGGATCGGTTCGGTTTGAACCGATCGGTTTAGTGTTAAAAAACTACTGAATTTATTAGAGTGTGGTAACCGGTCCTTATCGGTTCTAAAAAAAAAATGGATTTAATTACGTTTTTTTCCAAGACCCGTAACACGGTCAGGAACCGATAGGGGTGTCTTGTGTGGCGGATTGCGGAAAAAGGGTAAGTTGTGGATAGGATTAGCCATGTCTGAGAAACCCAAGAAAAAAAAACGGGCTCACTGGGTTTCAACACTGTAGTGTGTGTGGGGAAGCCTTTGCTAACGCTGATCCCCACACCACCTGTGTTTATTGTCTGGGGTTTGACCACCTCAATTCAGACTGCCAAATTTGTAAAAGTTTTCCCAAAGCTACCCTGGATAAGAGAGTAGGTAGACTGAGGGAAAGGGAGGCCGAGAAGTCCGCTGACCCGGATGGCCAGCCCGGTTCGGTTCCGACCGAACCAGAAGGAGTGCCCTCTGACCAGGGCGAAACTTCTTCAGGCAAAAGGAGAACCGATTCTGAGGAGTCGGTTCCGGCTAAAGAAGGGAAAAATCATCCGGTTCGGATCCACAAGTTCTTTCTCCAACCACTGATGAAATAGCCTAGCGATAAGGATAGTTCAATGCTAACTTTGGTTCCGGCCGAACCGGCACCATCTGTCAGGGGCTCGGTTCGGTCGGTTTCCCCGTTTCCGGATTATACTTTAGAAGAATTTTATGAACCAGAGGAGGAGGAGGAGGGAGAGTATGAGGATAATGATGATGGTGATTATGAAAGTCTGGATGTGCCTATTGACCCGGACATCTCCCCAGACAGACCTTCAGGTGTTTCTCCTCTTAGGCTTTCTGAGTCCCCTTCCCATTTCATGTTTTTCAAGAAAGTGGCTGAAACCCTCCAGCTTCCAATGGAGGAAGCAGTAGAGGATCAGGAGGAGCCTGATTTTGTAGAGATGATGGACATCCTAGAGTCAAGGAGATTGTCTCTTCCCTTCCGTAAATCTTTTGGGAAACAGACATTTAAAATTTCAAAGACTCCTAATTCCATACCTCCTGTGGACAGAAGAATGGACAAGAGGTATACCCTTTCAGGCTCGGACACAGAGTTCCTTTCCTAGCAATGCAGCCATGTTGGGGTAGTGCAGGCTGCTGCCTGTGATAAGGCAAATATTCCCTTGGCTTCACACCCCCCAGATAAGGACTCCTGGATGATTGATGCCATGGCAAAGAAGCAGTACATGGTAGCATCCTTGGGACTCAGGCAGGCTAACTATATGGCCTACACAGCCAAGTCCAGGTGGGACACTGTGCTGGCTCTGGCTAAACAGGCCCCTGACCAGCTTGCCAAGAGGCTGGAGCAGGTGGCCGCGGATGGGATTGTGGCATCCAAGGTGCAATTTCATGCTGCTGTGGACTCCAGTGATGTTTCATCTAGAGTCATGGCTACATCTGTGGCCCTTCAGAGGATGGCTTGGCTCAGATATACTAGCCTATCACAGGATACCCAGGCTAAGGCCATGGATTTCCCTGTCATTGGTAATTCTCTGTTTGGGGAGCAGACAGAGAACTACATGAAGAAGATGGACGAGTACAGGACCACCTGTAGGAGTGCTCAGGCCAAAGAAAGGCAAGCCACTCCTCAGAGACATCATTCCAGGGGCAGGGGCTGGCCCTTTCAAATGTCTTTTTACCAAACCGAGGCCTCCTCTTCTGCTTATGCTCAGAGGGGGTTCTTCAGAGGGAGAGGCAGACGGGGATTGAGCAGGCCTGCTTCCACCCCACAGCCTAAAGCCCCTGCCAAGCAGACATCCTGATGGGTCTGCCCGGGCCGATTCTCCAATACCTGTAGGGGGCAGGCTGGCTTACTTTGTCCAGGACTGGAAGTCTTTAACATCAGACAGGTGGGTCCTGGAAGTAGTAAGCCAGGGACTGGTTCTCAGCTTCAAATAATTTCCCAAGATGAGGCAATCCTTTCCACCTGCAAATCCATCAGAGGCCCTTGCCCTAGAGGCAGAGGTTTCTTCCCTCCTGGCTCTCAGAGCCATAGAAAGGGTTCCTACCCTACACAGGGCCAAAGTATTGTACTCCAGGTACTTCCTAACCCCCCAAAAAACAGGAGAGTGGCGGCCCATCCTGGATCCAAGATATCTGAACAAACACCTTGTAAAACCAAAATTCAAAATGGTGACTCTGGGAATAATTCTGCCCCCTCTAAGGCCACGGGACTGGCTAGCCTCCCTGGACCTCAAAGCTGCCTATTTTCACATTCCCATCAGGTGCTCCCACAGAAAGTACCTCAGGTTGGGTGCCCTCAGGCCACTATCAATTCAAACAATGCCCTTTGGCTAACATCAGCCCAAGGGGTGTTCACAAAGTGCCTGGCAGTAGTAGTTGCTTTCCTGGAGAAAAAAGATCTCCATCTTTCCAAACTTGGACGACTGGCTCATAGTGGGCCAGTCTCCAGACCAAGTCAAGTCACATCTTCAAATAACTCAGCAAGTGCTCACTTCCTTAGGATTCCTTCTCAACTTTCCAAAGTCAGTTCTCAAGCCAGTACAGCTCCTCACCTTTATAGGAGCAGAGCTGGATACAGTAAGAGCAAAAGCCTTCCTTCCCCTGGATAGGGCAAGGATCCTTATAGAGCTGGCCTCTTCATTCACCCTTCAGGTGTCTCGACCAGCAAGGCACTTCTTGCAGCTCCTGGGCCACATGGCAGCCTCTACAGCAATGGTCCAGGGGGCAAGATTCAGATGAGGACATTCAGTTCCATAGAGCCTTCTGGTCCCAAAGAAAGGATTCCCTTACCAAACTAGTCCCAGTGACTCGTACCCTGATCCAGGCTTTGCAATGGTGGCGGGATCAGAACAATTTAAGACAGGGAGTTCCTTTTGTCACTCAGTCTCATTCAGTAATACTCACCACAGATGCCTCCCTGCTGGGTTGGGGAGCCCACTTAGGGGATCTTACCACCCAAGGGCTGTGGTCACCTCAAGAATCTCTGCTTCACATCAGTCTCTTGGAACTCAGAGCAGTGTTTCTGGCACTGCAAGCCTTTTCAAATCTGTACAGAACAAGGTGGTCCAGATAGAACAGACAATACCACCACAATGTGGTACATCAACAAGCAAGGAGGCACTTGGTCTCGGCCTTGTGCACAGAAGCAATGAAGTTGTGGTCTCTAGCCTATTCTCTGCAAACCTCTCTGATAGCAGTTCACCTCCCAGGGAAGGACGATGTCCTAGCAGATGCTCTCAGCAGGATATCTCAAGGCCATCACGAATGGACCCTAGATCCCCTAGTTTTGGAAGTGATTTTCTCCAGATGGGGCACCCCACAGATAGATCTTTTTGCATCCCCAATGGCCAACTTCCTCTCTTTTGCTGCAGACCCCCAGTCTTGGGCTCAGTCCCCCCTGGAAGCCCTGGTACCGAATTGGGAAGGGAAGTTCCTGTATGCTTCTCCCCCTTCCCTCTCTTGTTCAAAGTGCTAGTCAAGATCAGGTCTCAACCTTGCAAAGTGATTCTGATTGCCCCAGACTGGGCCAGACAGCCCTGGTACCCTTTGTTGCTGTCCACCTTCCCCTGTCTCTTCCCAGGAATTACAACCTGTTGACATCCTCTCAGGGAAGGATTTTGTATCCGAACCTTAAATCTCTCAGTCTCAAGGCCTGGCTCTTGAAGAGTTAGAGTTTGCTGATCTGCACGTCTCTCAAGGGGTTCTGGATGTCCTTAAGGCTTCTCGAAAGCCTTCCACCAGAAAGACTTACAACTCAGAGTGGAAAAGGTTCACTATTTGGTGCTCTAGTAAGCATATTTCTCCAGAATCTGCTGGGTTGCCTACAGTCCTGGACTATATGGTTCATCTTAATGGCTTGGGGCTTAGACCAGCTACACTTAAGGTGCATCTGGCAGCTGTTTCTGCCTTTTTGTCACTAGACAAGCCCTCCCTCTTTCGGCCCATCCTGTCTTTTGTAAGTTCTTCAAGGGTTTGCTGCACACCAATCCCCCCTTTAGAGACCCTGCTCCTGCTTGGGACCTTAATGTTTGCATTGCTCAGCTTATGCAACCACCCTTTGAGCCTTTGTCCTCTGCAGAGCTTAAGTACTTGACTTGGAAAACTGTGTTTTTGGTAGCCATTACCTCTGCCAGGCGTATCAGTGAACTGCAAGCCCTGTCAGTGGAGCCTGATTTCATCTCTTTCCATAGAGATAAAGTGGTCCTAAGGACTAACAGGAAGTTTTGCCTAAGGTGGTTTCAGATTTCCACCTTAATCAGTCTATCTCTCCCTGTTTTCTTCACTGATCATTCCTCCTCTGGAGAGAGAGGTTACTGGATGTAAAAGGGCCTTAGCTACTACATAGCGCACCAAGGGTCACAGGTTTGAGTCCCTCAGTTGTTCCTCACATATGGAGAGGTCGGTAAGGGCAAACCTGCCACTAAAAGATCCATTGCCAGGTGGATTGTCTCTTGTATACAATTCTGCTATGAAAAACTGGTAGAACCCCACCTTCAGGCCTGAGGGCTCACTGTACTAGAGGTACAGCTGCTTCCCTAGCTGCTGCCAGGGATATTCTTATTTTAGAAATGTGTCAAACAGCCACCTGGAAAACAGTCCATACATTCACCAAGCATTACTCTCTGGATATCCAGGCTAGGAGTGATGCTCGGTTTGGCACAGCAGTATTTCAGAGCCTATTCCCAAAGTAGGTTGTGTCCCTCCTCCATGGAGGTACTGCTTGGTAGTCTGCAATAGTCAGAATACAGCAAGACTTCATGTTGTTTGAAGAAAAAATTACTTGTCTTAGTAATGTTGTTTCTTCTAATGGAGTCTTGCTGTGTTCATTCCTCCACGCCTCCTCTCCGAACCTGGTTTTGGGATGTGGGTGGGCAGAAGCAATGTTAGCACACCAGAGGTGCCCTTTCTCACCCTCCTTTATTTTGGGTGTGTTGTGTTTTGTTTTGGGTTTTCTGACTTGAGTCTTTGCTTTGAAACCAAAAAACCCTTTTTTGATAAATTTAGTTGCCAGTTGGCTAGTGCGAGTCTTACAGTTTCCACACAGAACTTCTAGTGCGTATTGCTCATAAAGATCTGACGGTTGGGGTTTAAACAACAGCAGACAGAGACTTCAACCGAGCTCGAGCTCAGCATTCCATGCCCTGCATGGAAAGTTAACTCTTTGTTCTCCGGGGCAGTTCAAAGGTTGGTGATCACTGCAATAGTCAGAATACAGCAAGACTCCATTAGAAGAAACAACATTACTAAGGTGAGTAATTTTTTCTTCCCCAGCATCCACTTGGTTATATTTTATAAACCCCATGGTTTATTTTATATATCACTGAGGGAATATTCCCATTGAACCATGCATGAGATTTAAGTTACAAGTAGTTACAAAGAATATTACCCTTACTTTCCTAATATTCTACTGGGTTATGCAAATGGTTCTTTTATCTTCGACAACAATTCCAATTAATTTCCTTATTCATACCAATATTAGAATTCACTGTTTCCATCTCATAAATCCATCGGGTTTCCACCCTCTCTATTACTTTAGCAAAATCTCCCCCTCTTTCTGTTTTTTTTAACAGGTTCCAAACCCCAAAACCTAATAGAGGCTCCTGTATGTCCTGCTGCATTGAAGTGTTCTGTCACTGGTGTTTTTACTTTATTTCTAATATTCAGCTTGTGTTCTTGAATCCTTTGTTTCAACTGCCGTGTGATCATTCCTATATATATTTTGTCGCATGGACACTGTAACACATGTATAACACCTTTAGTTTCACATGTGATTGGTTGTCTAATAAGATATTCTTTGTTTGTCCATGGATGTTTGTAAATACTTTCTTTACTTGTGTGTCCACACACTGAACAGCGTCCACACTTAGTCATTCCTGGATTTACAGATCCCAATAAAAGTTGCACACTAATGCTTTGCCTTCCTTGTGGATGATCTGTATGTACTAGTTTGTCTTTAAGTGTTGCTACTTTTCTTTCTGCCACTAAAGGTGGCTGTTGAAATGCATCATTTCCCATAGGGAAATTCTGTAAAATGGACTAGTGTTTATTAATTATCTGTCGTATTTCTTTAGATTTATGGTTATGCTTCATACTGAAAAGTACCCTTTTAGTGCTTTCTCCTTTTTTATTTCCTTTCAATGCGGTATCCTGTGTTATCTGCTCTATGCGTCTTTTTGCTTGTACCAGTGTGTTTCTCTCCTATCCCCTTTGTTTAAACCTCTTCGTTGCTTCGTCAGTTTCTTTCCTGAAATCTATTTCCTGTCCACAATTTCTACGAATTCGCAGAAATTGGGAATGAGGAATACTCTTAATAAGACTCTCAGAATGGAAACTTTTAGCATGTAATATGGTATTACGTGCTGTTTCTTTCCTATATAGTGAAGTAAATAATCCACTGTCACCTTTTATGACTTTCACATCTAAATATGCAATAAATTCCATATTATAATCCATAGTAAATTTAATATGTCGTGGACATGAATTTAGATATAAACTAAACTCTTTATTAAGTTTTTCAATTGTACCAGTCCTTACAATGAATAAATCATCTATATATCTCTTATACAGTACATTTTTATCCACTCACTATAAGGATTTTTTTCAGAATTTGTCACGTGTTCACTTTCAAATACATGCATAAATGCATTAGCATATGCGGGGGCCATTGCCGACCCCATTGCCATGCCCCTTTTCTGTTCAAAAGAACTTCTTTCAAATCTGAAGTAATTTTTAGTCAGAATAAATTCTGCTAACATTTGTAGGGTTCTTGTTTTAGGATGTAATCTCATGTCCCTTTGATCCAGTAGGCTTCCCATAGCTTCAGTCCCTTCTTTATGTGGAATACAAGTATAAAGGTCTGTAACGTCCAAGGTCACCAATACTACATTTTGTTTCTCTGCCATTGTAAATTGTATTTTCTTTAGCATCTCAATGAAATGAGAGGTATCCCTGACATATGTAGGTATTGTCTCCACTAATGGCTGTAAGTGAAAATTGATATAATCTGATACTGTTTCAAACATACTGTTAATGCCGGATACTATTGGATGACCCGGAGGGTCATTAATGTTCTTATGTATTTTAGGAATAGTATAAAATACTGGTGTCCGTGGATGTTTCTGCAACAATACATCTCTCTCCCAGTCTTTCAGCTGGTTTATCAGTATCAATTCTTTCACTGTTTCTATTGATGCTTTTTGTAAACTTAATGTCAGATCCATTTTTAATTCAACATAATTATCTGTATTTTTCAATAACTTTAAACACATGGTTTGATAATGATCATAGTCCATCAACACTATCCCCCCTCCCTTGTCTGCTGGTTTTATGATAATAGATTCATCATACCTCAAATAATTCTATATTCTCCTCGCATGCTGACTTAAATTGTCCCTTATTCCTTTCATATACTTTACTGTTTTAAAAAGTCCATGTATTTCTTTTCTTACTGTTTCTGCGTACATCTCTATTGCTGGATAAACTCCTACGGGAGGGTTATACGTTGATCTAACCTTTAAATCATTCATTTATTTTCTCCTGTAATCCTCCACTGGAGTCTGATTTCCATTTTGTGCTTTTAAACGTAATTTTCTAAAAAAGATTTGCAAATCACACTCTAGATCAAAATGATTTACAGTTGTTGCTGGTGCAAATGAAAGACCTTTGGATGGAGTTTCAATTTCTATTTCAGTCAGATTTCTCTGACTTAAATTAAATATTGGCATTATTTCTGGTAATATTTCTGCTTGGGCCTGGTGTCTCCTCTCCCTATTCCTGTTCCTGTATCTCCTTTTCTCTGCTCTGTTACCTCTTCTGAAGTGCCTCTGGCTTGAGTATTGTATCTGCTCTCCATCTGTTCTGTTTTGGTCTCTGTTCTGCTCTGTCCTGGTGGTTCCGTTTGCCCCTTCCTGTCTGGAAAAATCATCTCTAGATATGTGTTCTTGTTCCTCTTTATTCATGGTCTGTGATCTTTGTCCCATATTTTCATATCTATTTTCACCTACAGTCTCATGTCTAAACCCTCTTTGTGGTTTAGAACTAGCCCTACCGTAACTCCCATCACTCTCCAATCAACTTTCTTCAAACCGAGGTCTATAAGGTACATTTTGTTTTAAAACACTTTTAGAATGTGTATAGATTTTATTTTCCTTATCATTCATATCTCTGTTAAATTTCTTTTTTGGTTTTAAATTTTTCTCATAACCCTCTAAGTTTTTCTTAATTTGTTCCAATGTTTTATTAAACTCATCAAGTTGCATTTTAAGTTTGAGCCTCTTTTTCTTGATTTAATTGCTCTGCTGTTTTCCCCCTTTCTTCAATTATCGCCTCAATTAGCGCATACATGAAATTTACAGAACATCTGGTTCGTATTCCATCCCATTTATTGTCAAGCTTTGCAGATTTTATGCCCATATTATGTTCAACATATATTCTCAAACCTTGTGGTATCGATTATGTCCTAAATGCATTAAATGGTGCATATGATGGTCTGCAATCCTTAAATTGCCGATTCTCCACTTTATGGATCATCTGTTTAATACTGTCAAATGCTGTTGATGTTAAGTCCCTATCACCTCTTATCTGTCCCAATAATCTATCTTCACATTTACACTTGCCCCAATTACACTAAATGCATCCATATTTCTTTATATTGTTTTCACTATTACCTAAAAAAAAGGAGGTATTCACCTGAAAATATTATTTCTTCCAAATTTAATTTCTACTAACATTTAAATTTCACACTATATTGAAATAGCCCACATCACATACAGTATTTATCTTGTCAAATCTTTCTCATAATAGGAAAGAACCTTTTCTCTCTTCCTTATTATTTAGCAATTGAAAATGTTCTTATCTTACTTTCCATAACTTTTATATAGTTCAACTTCAGTGGAAACGGTGCAACACATCATTTATACCTGATTCGTCCAAGACAAAAAAGTTTCCAGAAACATTCCAGATAATCCACGGGAAATGTTCTATTTACTGTTAATCCTTTGGTGTGCTGCCTCATGTGTAATAAAACAAACACTTTCTTTTCCAAGGGGCGTAAGAAATTCACAAATGTAGACAGGTCTTTTTCAAAATTTTGTTCCTTTATTTTATTTTCAGGCCCATATCCTCTACGTTTCACCAACAAATATTGGCTTCCTCAGGAGGTGCCTTCACAAAACCTTTAAAAATGCAAAAATACATTTATAAATATCCTGCCTACACTTAATGTTCATTTAAAATATTTATATTTTATTTTACTGAGCAGTGTAGGCCACTCACTTGTTATTCAATGCTTCAGTTAAATTTTCCTTCCAGTTTGACTACATGATTCATACATCCTATAATTAAATATATCAATAAATACATAGTCACAATGCCCATTTGGCTTTTACACTACACTACCACCAATTAATTAAATCCAAACATATAACATGTATATTATCTGTGCCGTCATGTAAAAACATTACATATTCTTTTAACCTCACAAGTAGCAAAAATATTCTTTTTTTTAAACTAAAATGTTCTTTTCTTTCTCAATCACATTTATTTATTTTATCTTTTCATTCTTAGTTTGTCTTTATTTCAGATGATTATAATTTCCATACTGTTGTAGGCCCCACGCTGTGGTTGCTCTGAAAAAACAACATGCAAATTCCACAAATCTTTCAGTATTCATCTTCAGCTTTACAACTCACTTATTACTTCTGTCTACAATTTATATCTATATATTTATCTCCACAAAACCATATTATTAACTCATTTCCCAATACCATTTCCTATGACCATCTCTGTCCCTAATGTGCTAGTTTTATGCTCGGCGTTTCTCACACCACGCTACATTTTACTCTCCAACCTGTCTTCAATCTTGGGGAAGGTTGTGGAGAAAGTGGTGGCTTTGCAGCTGGAGGCCTACCTGATGACTTTTGACATCTATGAGCCACTCCAGTCTGGATTTAGGTGAAAGCATAGCACTGAAACAGCGTTAGAGTGCAAAATTATCTCCTCCGTGCAAGAGATAGAGGAGAGTGGTCAGTTCTCATTCTCCTAGATCTCTCTTCAACTTTAGATACCGTAGACCACTTGGTGCTACTCGATCACCTTAGAAGTCTCTCTGGACTCACCGGCAAAGTCGTCAGCTGGTTTGAGTCCTTTCTGACAGGCAGGAAACAACAGGTAGTGATGGGGAGTTTCTCCTCCTGCCCGAAGTCCCTGTCCTGTGGAGTTCCTCAGGGCGCGATCTTGTCACCCATGTTGTTTGCGGTGTGCATGCTGCCCCTGGGTGACATAATTAGGTACTAGTCTGGGTTTTCACTGCTATGCAGATGATACCCAGCTGTGTATGTCTTTTGCACCCAGAACATCAAACGCTGTGGACGTGCTAAATAAATGCCTATCCGAGATCCAGGACTTGATGTCCTCTAACTGGCTGAGGCTCAACCCAGATAAGATGGAGGTACTAGTGATTGAGCTGGGTCATTGTTGGGATGTGGTTGCCGCTGTATCAGGAACAGGGTTATTCCTGGGTGCCACCTTGTTGGTGGTGGCCAATAAGGTGTGAAGTCTGGGCGTCATCCTTGATGACGGATGACTGATTGACACTTGATGCTCAGGTGTCTTCCGTCGTCCGAAATGTTTTTTACCATTTGAGGAATGTGACCAGATTAAACCTTTAATCCTGTCTGATGACCTGCCCTCACTGGTGCATGCTTTTGTCACATCCAAAAAAGTCCAGAATTACTCTGCACTCTTGACATAGACGTGAGGCACACGCCTGTTTTCCAAGAATTAAATCCAGAATTTTATTCGGTACAGCAATATTCAAATGCAGGCTTCCTCACTCATACAGCTGTGCTCCCTCCAACACTTGCCCTGCACTTCGACCAAAGTGTGGCCTTCCTAAGGGACCCCCTCACGTCTATGCCAAGACTGCAGAGTAACTCTGGACTTTTTCATGGGTTTCTGGGGCTTGCAGCCCCCTTCTCTGCACTTAACTTTGTTCAGCAGTGCACACAGTGTTGGAGTAGTGGTTTTGTCACATCCAGACTTGATTACTGCAACGCTGTTTACTTCGGGTCAGTGGGGATAACTTTCACCGACTGCAGCTGGTGCAGAACGCTGCAGCCAGGTTGTTGAAAGGCCTTCCTAGGTCCGCTCATGTAACCCTGGTTTTACGCGAACTGCACTGGCTGCCGGTCAGGTGGAGGATTGCCTTCAAGGTGGGCTTGCTCACCTTTGAGGCCTTTACAGATCGGGTCCTAGTTATCTGTCAGACCTTCTTATACCTGCCGTCCCCCCACCCCAGTGCGCTCACTCCGCTCTTCCATGGACGGCTTTCTCACGGTCCCGAGGGTCCGCTCCAAACATCTGGAGACCGCGCCTTTGAAGTTGATGTGCCCGTTTTGTGGAATTCATTGCCTTGATCTGTAAGAAAGGCCTCTTCTGTGGAAAGCTTTAAACATGGATTTAAATCACACCTGTTTAAGCAAGCTTTTAATGTTTAGTAGTATTTTAATGGGGGTTAATTTTGATTTATTATTTATTAAGTAATTTTAATTGCACTGACTATGACTTAAATTATTGTTATTATTGATGTATGTTTTAAATGTTTGCACCTCTGTGTAAAGTGCCCAGAGCCTCTGGGATTGGGCGCTAAACAAATAAAGGTTTACTTATTTACTTTACTTTCAAAAACCCTACGTCTTCAGCATACCAGGTCATAATGTCATCAGCAATAGCGCACAGCATTATGCGAAACCGGACCTGTGTGCTCGCTGTGTTGGCCCTCCCGGAGTTAGAATCCTTAGTGGAGGGTCCGAGAGGGCAGATTCTGAAAAAAGTTAACATAGAATCGCACGACATTCTGCCGTGCGCTGGTATTGACCCCGTGCCTGTCTTCAAGTTGTTTTTTGAATTCATTCGAAATTCTTACTGTCGGTATGGACGACTCGAAGTGGGTATCCAGTTTTAAAAAATGTGACTGCTGGCAGAAGATGTCCCCGATGAACTCTCACACCTTCACCTTGTACGTCTACTGCCTAGGCCGCGAACATAATCTCCAGGCTTGCGGCCTTTGTTGCACTTTGAATCCGAATACTTTGGAGGATCGGCATGCTCGTCATCTTCTCGAGTGCCTAGATGAATGGGACCCTCCTGTTCGCTCAAAAGACGCCCGCTGGGCGGTCTCTGCAGCTGCTGGGTCTGCAGAACAACTTGCGACCTTCAAGGAGGTGGCGCTCAGGCTGTGGAACATGACTCTTCAGCTTTGGCTTTTGTGCCGCTTACCATTGGCGCCACCTTCACAGGGGCATTTCGGGATTTGTGCTAGTCCCTTTCCACCGTTGGGCAGGGTCCCTCTAAGGGCACAAAATCCTCTAAATCTAAAGAAAGAGACTAAAAACCCGGTCGTCGATGATAACAGTGGATTGCAAGCTTCTCGGCCTCGGATTCCTCGTGTTTCCTTCAAGTTCACTACAGTCATGCTTCAGTTCAGGATGCTGGCTCCACGGTCTCCCCATCAGGCCCATTGTCCTAGATGCGCATCAACCAACCAGTCGAGATTTTTCTCAAGCCTGTCGATGCGTTGTAGCAGAAGAGGGGGATACTTCCCTCTTTAGGACTCCGGTCCCACCTACTGCTTCCCAAAGAGGGTCGGACCAGCTTCCTGATCCGCTCCCAAACCCTCAGGATCCCGTTTCCTTGGACGAGTCTCAGCTTTCACCAGTTCCCTCTCGTTCTCAACATCGGGTTCCCCGATGGTCGAGGTTGAGATCCTGTAGCCTGGAATCGAGCAGGCCTTGCCGACATTGGTGCTGTCGCTCTTGGCACTGAGGCAAGTGGCGCCACTGCCACTATTCTTCTTCCTCCATGGGTGAGGATAGGCTCCAACACAGGATACCCTGGCACTACGAAGTGCTTATGTGGCAGCAGCTTATACTGTCTAGGATTAAGCTGATTCCAGCCCCCAACCCAGCTGTTCCGTGGGTGCTGCCACCCAAACCCTAGCCTGCTCCGACTTGGCGTGTCCCGGCCTCCCCACCCATCAGGGTGGAGCCACCTCCTGAGCATTCGAAGGATAATCCTCCTCCTAAGGATGCCCGCATCACTCCTGGCTTCCTCGTCAGCTGTTGATCATTGTTACTCCTAATAGACCCTGCAGGGTCAGTGGGGATTTGGGAGGTCGACCGCTTTTCGGCAAATCCTCAGAGACTGAGGACTCCTCCCTGCATTCTCATCCAGTGGACATGTAATCAGGGGAGGATTTGTCTCTGGAGCATGGTCCCACTTCCTTTGGGGTCTTGCTCTGTCTAATTTCGGAATCTACCGGGATTCAGATGGAGCTCATCCAAAAGCAGGCCAAGTATCCCTTGATCGAAATTCTCAACAGAGGTAACTCCCCGGGGGTTGTCTTCCTGGTTGCTAAGCCATTCTTGGCCCTGCTTGGGAGCTTTGGCAGCACCATGCCTTCTGCCCTGAACCGATGGCTTGTATGGCCCGAAAGTATGCAGTCCCTACAGGTTCCCTGTCGGGCTTCACTGAACATCCCTCGGCTGAGGGTTTGGTGGCCGACTAGGTTTGTTGGTGTACCGGTAGTGTCAAGGATGTAGATAAACCTCCCGACAAAGTATCCAAGAAATTGGATCACATGGCCAAAAAGGTCTATTCAGTCTCTTCTCTTCTCTTAGCCTTAGGCAGGCGAGTTTGGGCCTTTTGATGGCCCATTTCACCCCACGCCTTACTGGGCACTCTCAATGAGGTGCTTCCCCTGCACTCGGCTGACTTACAGACCATGGTCAAGCACATCTGGGACTAGGGCTGGGCAGTGGCTAAACACCAGCTCCAGATGGCCATGGACAGTGGCGAGTCCTGCACCTGGTTTATGGCCACCGCGGTGGCCGTGCGCCGCAGGGCTTGGCTGCGGATTTCTAACTTCACAGCAGAAACCCAGCACAAGTTAGCGGACATCCCCTTCCTGGGCACCGACTTGTTGGGGCCGGGGTGGAAGGACACCTCACTCAGACTGAGAAATCCAGTGCCACCCTGGACTCTGTCACCTCTGCCCAGAGGGATCCCAAGGGCTCCAAGCTTCAGAGGAAGAAGCCCTTTTCCCCCCCACTCCTGCAGCCAAGCTGTCCCAGCTCCCAGCTGGGCAGCAGTCCAAAGCTTGGCGCACTCAACTGAAGTCTGTTACTTTGGTCGTCCGCAAACCAGGTAGTTGAGGTCCCGCTGCATCCTCAGCCAGTCCTTCCTTCACCTCCAAGCCTGCTCAGTGACGTGCTGTGGGGTGCCTCCCCATGCCCATCCTGAATCCCCTGGGTCCTCCCTTGGGGGAGTCGGCTCTGCCACTTCCTTTCCGCCTGGTCCGCTGTCACCACGGACAGATGGGTCCTCAAAGTGGTCGGTCAGGACCTGCCTCTAAATCAAATCAAATCATCTTTATTTATAAAGCGCCTTTCAAAACCAAGGCACTGTACAATAAATACATATATAGACATAGATTAAAATAATCATAAATTAAGAGCCATAACTCAGATATGCTAAACTGAATAAATATGTCTTTAAATCCTTTTTGAATTTCTTGACGGTTGGACATTCCCTCAACCAACGAGGTAGCGAATTCCACAGGGTCAGTGCTGAAAAAGCAAAGGCACGAGATCCCGATGTTTTTAATCGAGCCCTGGAAATCTCCAGCAATCCCTCGTTGTCGGAGCGGCGAGGACGGAGGGGGCAGTAGGGTGCCAGGAGATCTTTCAGGTAGCCAGGTCCATGATCATGTAGGGCTTTAAAGGTTAGTAAACCAACCTTATAGGTGATCCGCCACCTAACAGGCAGCCAGTGCAGTTCGCGGAGCACAGGCGTAATATGGCTGGATTTAGAGATCCCAGTCAAAAGCCTTGCCGCCGCGTTCTGCACCAGCTGCAGGCGACGGATATCAACCCCAGATAGCCCTAGGTAAAGGGAATTACAGTAATCAAGACGGGTAGTGAGAAAGGCATGGACCAACGTTGGCAGATCACCCGGGCGATATTCCTCAGATGAAAGAAAGAGGATTTGACTATGGCTGATACCTGAGATTTTAAGGTCAAGCCATCATCAAAAATAACGCCCAGGTTTCGAACCCGATCAAAGGTAGTGAGCGACATACCACCGAGCAATAAGCCCGGTGGTTGGTCATCCCCCAGACCCACCACCGGACGACCCGGGTCCACTACCAACACCTCAGTCTTATCAGGATTCAGTCTCAGCCAGCTAGAACTCATCCATAATCTGATTTCAGTAAGGCAGTTGTCTAGCACGGAGAGAGCACCATCCTGCCCGGGCGGTAAGGACAAATACAGCTGAGTATCATCTGCATAGCAGTGAAAACCCAAACTGTATCGCCTAATGAGATCTCCTAAAGGCAGCATATACACTGCAAACAACATGGTTGCTAAGATGGAACCCTGGGGTACCCCACAAGGCAGGGAGTGAGCACCAGAGGAATAAATTTCAGTGGTAACCCTCTGAAACCTGTCTGTGAGGTAAGACTGAAACCATTTGAGGACTGTTCCAGACAGTCCGCAATAAAGCTGCAGATGCTCCAACAGCACACCATGGTCTACAGTGTCAAATGCTGCAGAGAGATTGAGAAGGATCAGAATGGTACATGCCTTTCGATCTCTAGCCATTAGGAGGTCATTCAACACCCGGACAAGGGAAGTCTCCGTGCTATGCTTCTTCTTAAAACCAGATTGGAGAGTATCATAGACATTGTGAGTTGTAAGATGATCATCCAATTGTAACGCAACTGCCTTCTCAGTAACCTTACCAACAAAAGGCAGGTTAGAGATAGGCCGGTAGTTAGCTAGACAGTCTGGATCCAAGGAGGATTTTTTTTAGGAGTGGTCGAACTACCGCCTCCTTAAGGGGATCAGGAAAGACCCCCCCCCTCTCCAAGGATTTCCAGACAATGTCGGCAAGGATCGGGCAGATAACCTCTACACGTCCTACTAAAAGGGGTGTAGCACCCGGATCCAAACTACAACTGGTTGGTCGCAATGTTTGGATGATCTTCACAATGTCAATGAACTCCAGCCGGCGAAAATCTGACCAGACAGACCGGGTGGATAACACTTCCCATCAACAACTGTAATCCCTTAAGGGAGGAGTCGGACCGATGCCGGACCTGATGCTGGCAACCTTATCTGCAAAGAACCGAGCGAACTCCTCGCATCTTAGCTGAGAAAAAGCTTCTCTGGGCTGGAGACAGATTGGATTGCACAATCTGTCAACAGTCCGGAAAAGCTGAGCCGGTCGATTCTGTGCAGCATAAATCTCCCTGGACAGGAACTCTGCCTTCTTACAGTTGATTTCTGATTGATAGCTATTATAATGTGCCACCAATCTAAGCCTGTCAGCATCATTACCAGACTTCCGCCAGACTCTCTCCAACCTTCAGCCAGCTCTCCTTAACTCCTTCAAGGAGCCATCAAACCAAGGGCTCCTTGAACGGAGGGTGAGAGGCCGAACACGAACAGGAGCAATCTTGTCCAGAGCATCTCCCACAGCCTTATTATAGGCTAATATGAGATCATCATGGCAACCTCCAAGGGCAATAAAACAGCCAGGGAAAGTTAGAAAAAATAACTCTCACAGCCAGAGGAAATAAAAATATTGAGAAGAGGTTATAACACAGAAAAAAGAATACTACATATTTTTTTCTGATTTTAACATGGAGTTTTCCTTTAAGGGTGAGGTCAGATCTAAGGGTTTAAGGGAAGGCACATACCTCTCTGCTTGTTGTTTACGGAGACAAAGGGCCAGGAGCTTGCCCGCTGTCTCCCTTTAGTATTTCTGTCCAGTGTATTTCAGTATATTTTCAGTTAGTTTTTGCATCAACTCATTGTATTTGGTTCTGGCCTCTTTCAGTCGTGACAGTATAGCTTCCCTCAAAGTTCTTTTATGTTCTACTTTTAATTCTGCCACCCTATCTCTCGCCACTTTTATTGCGGCCTGCTGCACTTTGTGCTTATAAGAAGCATGAGAGATTGTGTGCCCATGGATCACAGCTTTCAGGCCATCCCATACATATTTTAGGGCTGTATCTCCCCCTCCAAGTTATCCTGCAAATAGTTTTTGATTGATGTCTTTGTAGAGTCAACATAGGTTTTGTCATTAACCAGGCCGGGATCGAATCTCCACTGACCCTGCCTGCCCAGTCCCTCCCATCTAAGAGTTGCAGAGATCATGGCGTGGTCTGAGAAGGTCACTGGGTGTATCTCCATTTCTGTGAAGGTATAAGAGAGCCCCTTTTGAGTGTAAAAACGGTCCAGCCGGGAATAGGATTTCGCGGCTGCTGAAAAGAAGGTAAAATCGACTTTACAGGGATTTTGGAGACGCCAGGGGTCAGTTCCCCCTCACTACTCAGGGTACACAATAAACGGGAACAGGCCCTGGACCCCCCAGCAGTCGTGGGGCTCCTGTCTAGTCTAAGGTCTTCAATACAGTTCAGGTCCCCAGCACAAATCACTTGGCCTTCAGAAAGGCCTGTAATAGGATTAAATAGGGACCTAAAAAATTCCCCCGTGGGGGGTGTAGGGGCATATATTTAAATAATGTGAAGTGGACGTCCATTAAAGAGGCCAGATAGAGTGACAATCCTTCCCAAACCACGCACAGTGACTTTTTGGACCAGAAGAGGGAAACCCCGACGAATCAAAATAACTGAACCTGCTTTCTTTTCTTGGGGGTGGGAGTCTGCATGGACCGAGCCCACCCATGACCTCCGCAACTTGAGGTGTTCTGAGATGGAGAGTCTCGTCTCTTAAAGGCAGGCCACATCACAGTTCATATTTCTCAATTCTGTTAAAATTCTCATTCTCTTAGTGGGACTGTTGATGCCTTTTACATTAATTGAACAAATCTTTAAAGTAGCCATTTAAACCCCTTAATAGAGAAGACGCTGCATATCCTATCTAGCTCCAGTATCATCTGGTGTCTGTCTGTCTTGTCTATTTGTAAAGGTCTCATGTAATGGTGGTCAACATGTAATGGGATAAAAGGGGAATAGGAAAACAAGTAGAACAAATACAACACCCCAGCCATCAAAACGTGCTGGAGTCGAAAAAGGTAGCACAGTACTAAACATGGCCCCATTAACTACCAACTTTGCTGAGGCTAAAGGCACCCAAAGTAATGAGGTGAACCTCAACCACGGGTCCAAACTCCAACAAAACAGAAAAAAGAGAGCCCGACAAAAACTAAATGTTGGGTGTCAGGTCTGTGGTATGGATCTGACGTTTACTGCACTAGGAATAGCACCGTTATGTGGGGCCAGGAGGAATGGTAGCCTCAACAATGAGGATACAGAGTACCTCTTCGATGGAGGAGTATAGCGTTAAACACACAGGGGCTGCGCTCATAGGTCACCAAGGAGCTCAGACCCTTTCCTCAGATGGACTTCCAGAAGTGCTGGCGGTCAAGGTCGCCGGCCCCAGGACAAAATATATCAGGAGGGTGACCTTTATTTATTAGTATCTGACCCCTTAAGAGGCCAGAATGCATAGCTTTAATTCCCGCCCTACTGAAACCAAATAAACCTTCATATTCAGTCTTTGAAAATTATCCTCAGGGGATCAGGGGAAACAAAATACTGTAGGAACCAAACATTTCAAGGACAGTAAACATTTAACATCTGGGTCTACTCTAAAGAAAAATCCAGCCAACTCCCTTACTTCTATATCTTGATTGGTAATTCCATTACCTCAAAAGCAGCGGGGGGTATCATTATCCTTGCCCCTTTATAGTCAGGGAGAAGAAAAAGCTGTGTGTCCTTGGTAAACTCTTGGCAAGGAAATAGCTTGATGGGGCCAAAATGGACCCAGTCTAGAAGGAAGGGAGGGGGAAGCACCGCTCAGCGACCAGCAGATGTGGGCTGTCATAGGACCATTGTACCAAAAACACAAAATTATATCCTTGGCAAGGGAGGCTTCCCAGCTCCGCTTACTCGCTAAGCGGGTAAAGTTGTAGTTGGAACAAGTACCGAGGAAACATTTAACAATTAACAACATTCCCCTCCCACTTAGTCCCAGCAGTAACACTCTGTCTGTGCTGGCATAAAAGTTTAATTTTGCTTATCTGGTATGATGTCCGTAGTAGAAGCACCATCACAGCTCTGAACAGCTGGGGGGAAGATAAGTGGGATGGATCGTCAGTCCAGAGTTGCATCGAACTTGATCCGCTGGAAACAAAGGTAGCTAATCAAAGGTCCAGGCTGTAAACATCTAGTAGGTGGCTGGTCACCTACGCAAATTACCATATAACACCAGCCAGACAAGATTGAAAACAAACTAATAGCATTGCAGCAGTAGCAAGCCGAATTGAAGGGGTGAAGTCTCTAGACCCCCCCCCCACCGCAGCCGAGTATATAGAGAGAGAGAGAGACCGACATAACTCCATCAGGCTGATAGCAGCCACCATTCACAGAGCCAAGTGAGCAAAAAGACACTTGTAGACCTTTCAGGTGGCTTTTTTGGAGGAGATCCACTTGACTATATCTGCATGAAGGGGTAATAACGCTTCACCACACCACCCCAGTCTTCTCCAGCCCCCCGGTGCAGTAGACCACATGAGCTCCTCGAGCTCCTGTTCGGCCAGGTCCTCCTTTAAATCGGGTAGCAGGATTTCCAAATCGGAGAGGAAGGGAGATGCAGCAAGCAGTGAATCGTAAATTTTCACGTTGTCCTTACCCTGCACCCAGAGTCTTACAGGTTACCTTAAGTATGCCTTGAACCCTTTCTCCATCAGGCTTTTCACCACCTGGAAAACTTTTTTCCTTTTTGCCAACATCAGGGAAGGGAAGTTTTGGTCCTCGTAGAGCTTCTGACTGTCCAAATTGAGGTCCATTTTAGCCCAAGCCAGTTTCAGAATTTTATCTTTGGTGGTAAATTTCAGAAATTTAACTATGATGGACCTGGAGGCCCTCTGTTTAGGTTTCGGGGCTACCGCACAGTGTGCGCTTTCTATAGCGCAAAGTCCTCCGGCAAGTTGAGCTCTTTCTGCAGCCATACATCAGTATATTCCACCTTACTTGAAGGCTCAACTCCTTCTGGGACACCGAAGATGCGAATGTTGTTACGACGGGCACGAGCCTCAGCATCCTCCACTCTCAATGTAAGCTGTCTCTCCCCCCGCTTGTGTAGGTACACGAGGGATTTTCCAAAGACCATATGTTCAGCCTGCAGATGCTCCATGTGCGTCTCCACTGCAGTCATCTGATTCTCTGGCTTCTTGAAGTCTTTCTGGATGCCCGAAATTTTAGTGTTAATTTGGTGCAGAATTTTGAGCATTCTCTGGCCATCCGCCTTCGTGAAAGTCGACGCCATATCAGAACCCGACCCATCGGAGTCCTCTCCTACGCCAGTGATAATCGAGGAGCGAGAGGGCACGGGGCTCGCGGGCCGTTTTTCCTCCGTGCTCGGCAATCTGCCATGATCCTCGAACAGAGGTCATTTCTTTGTGCGGACCATCTCTCTGATAACTAAGCCAGCTAAATTTCACAATAAGGGTTACTGGGGCACATGTGATGGCGACTGATTACAAGTTTAGTTTACCCAGAGCAATTCACTAAACCATCATCTATATGCGGGACGTCACCGGAAGTCCATTCTCGATTATCTTTGGTCCCTCTCCCAGTCAGGCCTTCGGTCGATGACCCTTAAGGTGCACCTGGCAGCCATCTCTGCATACTGGGTATGGGCTGATATGCCATTGGTGGCACAGGAAAAGGTGATCTGGCACTTTTTTAAAGGCCTTGACCACATTTCCCCTCTGGTACGTGAATCACCACCACCTTGGGACTTGTTGTTGGTATTGGCAAAGCTCATGGGCAAGCCATTAGAACCGATGCACAATTGTGACATCTCCCACCTGACATGGAAGACTGCCTTCTTGGTGGCTATCACCTCTACCAGAAGGATCAGTGAACTCCAGGCGCGCTCAGTGGAGTCTCTTTACTTGGTCTTCCGTAGGGACAAGGTTGTCCAACCAGAAGATCTTACTTCGAGATACAGCTCTTGCAGCAGGTTACACCATTAGGACTGAAGCCGTCAGGACTCACGGAAATTTTCTAGCTAGCAGTCTTCAGCGGGGACCGCCTCTGACGTCGGTCCCACCTCCGACGTTAGGCGTAGTACATAAAGGAGGCGGTCCCGCCATAATCACCAGTTCTTTTCCCGCCATCGACATCGCAGTATCGGCCTTTCTGTCATCTTCTAGCGCATAGCGACTAGGAAACTTCAACTGTTCTTTTTCTCACTGGATTTCGCCTGATGTCCTCTCCAACTTCTCTGGAGGGCCATTCATCGGCGAGTCTCGCAAGCAGATCCCTTCAAGATCCTCACTCGGCCTGTGTACGCTGCCTGGGCCCAGGCACCACGACACCCAGGTCTGCTCCTTCTGCCAGGGCTTCAACAGCCGCACAAGGATCCACCGCCAGAAGGCCCTTCAAGCTTTCCTCCTCGAGGAAAAACTTAAAGCTATGGATTGAGACCCTTCCTCCAAGGGGGAGTCGTCAAGGAAGTTCCATAGGCACTGCAAAAAGCACCGGGAGAAGGAAAGACCCAGATCCCCCTCCAGGGCCTCTGACTCCCGCAGTTCCGGCTCCAGGTCTGACCACTCTCCCTCGAGGGCTCACTCTCAGCCTCCCCCTGTTCTCGTCAGATCGGTTAGTGGTTCCTCCTCTCTGCAGCCTGTTAAGACCTCCAGGCCTGTATCTTCATCCACTCTGTCTAAGGCCTCGTCCAGGTCTGGGGAGCGCCATAAGTCTTCCACCCGTCGTCCGGACTCCGACGTCAGGTCTGTTCTCCCACCTACGCCACCCCAGCGTAAGACTAAGGAGCTGACCTCTTGAAGCGGATGTCAGACCCGGCGTTGCCACCTGCATCCAAGCTACATAGGTGACTCCTCGGGAACTGCCACCAGACGTCACCGTCGCCGTCAGGCGTTCGCTTCTGCGACGCCGGCCAGGGGACCGGCGCCGTGCTACGTGAAGGAAGGACCACACCGCACTACCGACATCGGTCGGAGGCGTCGGAGGAGGAGGACTCTACCCAGCCTGAAGACCAGGCAGGCAACCCCGGTCCCGTGAGCTCCACAGGAACCCTCCCGGGCAGGGGAGGCTCCCTGGGGCCTGGCGACAGGCCACGGTGCCAGAATACGTTGTCAGGCCCTACATTTTGACAGAGGTGAAGGAGCTCTTCACCTTCTGGTGGGACACCATCAAGAAGGATGTGGTCACCACACAACCTCCTTCTGCGCCGGCTGCCCCTCCAACGCCTGCACCCCTTCCACCGCCCGGGGGTCAGCAGGATGGGCATCAACCCCCAAGGAGCCAGCGTCCTCTCCTGGGGCAGATCTTCGGAGAGGAGAAGGCCTCCTTCAAGATCCACTTCAGGGTCACCCAGCCCCAAGAGACCCAGACGGTGTCGGTATTCCCCGTCCGTGGAGGACTCCGGATCTGACACCTCTGTGTACTCCAGATCCCCTTCTCCAATCAGCTTCCCTTCTCCGGACCCACGCGACCTTCCCAGGTCCCCTCCGGATGACCCCTCGTTTGCCAAGATAATGAGGCATATTCAGGAGAACATGGGGTGGGACGCGGAAGAGCTTGACCCCGAGAGACTATGCCTTGCCCGCTACCTTCGGCAAAAAGACCTCAAGCCTGTGGTAGTGCCACCCTTGGTGGACACCTTCGTGGACGTCACCAAGGCTGCGTGGAAGCGTCCACATTCGACTCCGGCAGTGCCGAAGAAGGCTGACCGCCTGTACAAGGCCCCAAGGGAGGACCAGTACCTGACGAACCATCCTCTGGCCGACTCTCTGGTCATTACGGCCTCACATGACCGGTCTCAGAAACCGCAGCACTTGAGCACGCAGCCACTGGACCCGGAGTCCAAACAGTTGGACGTCCTGGGCAGGCGCACGTACGCAGCTGCGACTTGCGCCATTAGGTCGTTAAATTACCTCACCCACATGGTTCAGTTCCAGAACGCATTGTGGGAACAGGGACAAGACCTAGCTGAAAAATTGCCAGATGGTGGCCAAAAGGAGGAGCTATTGCAACTCCTCCGTACGGGTTCGGACGTGGGGACCCAGGTGCTTAGAGCCGCATACGACTCTGCGGACTCTTCGGCCAGAGCTGCAGCCTCAGGCGTGTGTCTCCGGAGACACTCGTGGCTCCGTGTCTCCAGGTTTACCCCAGACGTCCAGAAGAACATCATGGATGCCCTTTACCATGGCAAAGTTCTGTTTGGTGATGCCTCGGAGAAGGTGATCATCAAACTGCAGGAAGCCGGGAAGGCGGTTAGATCTGTCCACGCTATGTACAGGTCTCGACTCCGTTCCTTTCGCAGGAACCAGAGTCGTTTTCGCAGCCGGACCCAAAGGCAATGACCACGTTCCAGCCAGCAACAAAGGGGCTCCTTCACCCGAAAAGCCCAGGCTAAGACATCCTCAGGCAGAGGCCAACGAGTCACAAAGTCGGCCCAACCCGCAGGATCCAATGCTGCCACAGCATGACTCCTTCCCGGCCCCCGCCACTCTTCAGGATCAACGGAAAATGAATGTTGGGGGTCGTATCGCGGACCACCTGCCAGGGTGGCGGTCGATCACCACCGACAGGTGGGTGCTACAGCTGGTCGAAAAAGGCCATTATATAGAATTTGTAGACAACCCGCCCACAAGGCCTCCTCTGCTTTCCCGCTACTCGGGTCAGCATGCCCTGCTTATACAGCAGGAAGTGCTCAAGCTTCTAGGGAAGGAAGCTTTGGAGCACGTTCCAGGGAACCAGAGAGGAGCAGGATACTGTGCCTTCTTCCTGGTTCCAAAAGAAAACAGGGACCTCCGTCCAATTTTGGACCTCAGCGACCTCAATCTGTCGGTCGCTTCTACAAGCGCTCTGCATGGTGACCTTCGGGTCTAATCCCCATGCTGAAGAGGACTTGCTTGGCGTCCCTGGACATGCAGGACGCACCTGCACATCCCTATTGCTCAAGCGCACAGGAGGGTTCCCGCGCCCGGTTTCTCTGCCACCATTATCAGTTCGGGTGCTTCCCTTCGGGCTGTCATCAGCACCTCGGTATTCACCAAGTGCATGGCAGTCATGGCAGCGTCTCTGGAGGAGACAGGGCCACTCGTGTTCCCTACACTGGAGCGATTGGCTTCTCATGGCCCCTTCCAGGAGGCATTACTGATAGCTATTCAGCGTGCAGACCTTTTTCAGTCTCTGGGTATCTCATCAACTACGGAGTCGCTCCTGGTACCGCCCCAGAAACTGCAGTTTATCAGGGCAGTTCTGGACACCGTCAAGGGAAAAGCCTTTCTTCCCGAGGACAGAGCGGAACGCATTCGGTCCCTCATAAAGGATCTGTCAGCGAAGAAGACCGTCCCGGCCAGACTGTTCCTTCGCCTGCTCGGACACATGGCTGCGGCCATTCCAACAGTCCCGATGGCAAGACTCCACATGCGGGTAACCCAGTGGATGTTAAGGGTGCAGTGGGACCAAAGGCAAGACCATCTGCAGCAACCAGTCCGAATCACGAAGGCCGTGGTTCGGGATTGGCAATGGTGGCTAGATCCGGGAACCCTCTCCATGGGGGTTCCCTTCACAGCGCCGTCCCCGACGGTAACTCTCTCCACAGACACCTCAGGGCTGGGGTGGGGAGCACACTTGAACGGGGTGAGGTCTTGGGGAACATGGACAATCCAGGAATCTCATCTCCACATCAGCATATTGGAGATGAGGGCGGTCCTTTATGCCCTGCAAGCCTTCCAGTTGGAGATTCCACTGAGTATTCTCCTGTTACAAACAGACAATACTGCGGTGATGTATTACCTCAACAAACAAGGAGGCACACACTCCTACCCCCTTTGCAGGGAGTCCATGAGAGTGTGGGAATGGGTATTACGACACGGCGCAAACCTTATTGCAGTTCATGTCCGCGGGTGGACAATACCGTCGCAGACAGCCTGAGTCGTTCCCAGGCCAGAGTCCACGAGTGGGAACTTCTACAGGAGGTGGCAGAGGATCTGTTCCACAGATGGGGTACTCCAGAATTAGATCTATTCGCGTCCCCATCCAACGCAAAACTACCCAATTTTTGCTCGCTAGATCCAGGGCCTGGTGTTTTCTGGCGAGACGCGTTGTCCCTCTCCTGGGCGGGCAGATTCCTCTATGCCTTTCCTCCTTTCCTGTTGATCCAGAGAGTTCTTCTCAAACTTCGCAGGGAGCATGCAACGCTTATTTTGGTAGCGCCTTTCTGGCCCAGGCAAATCTGGTTCCCACTACTGCATCAGCTATCTCGGGAACCTCCGCTTCCTTTGCCAATCAGCTCCCATCTGTTGTCTCAGGAGGAGGGTTCATTAGTCCATCCGGACTTACATTCATTGAACCTACATGCCTGGCTCCTAGAGACATAGCCATGATGCGACACGGGGTCTCTCAAGAGGTGGCAGACGTTCTTTCTGCCACTAGAAAACCGCCAACACACGCAACATACGTCATGAAGTAGCGCAGGTTTTGCTTGTGGGCTCAAACATGCGGTTTCTCGCCCTTAGACTGTCCTGAGAAGCTGGTTCTGGAGTACCTGCTTTCCCTTTTCCAATCTGGGCTAGCTTACTCCTCAATCAAAGTGCACCTTTGTGCAATCTCAGCTTATCTTGCCCCCATAGGCCATCGTATGGTGGCTCAATTAGATACTACTCATGCCTTTTTAAGGGGGGTCCTCCACCTTAGGCCGCCTATCAAGGATCCGGTTCCTCCTTGGGACTTGCCCTTCGTCCTGGAGCAGCTTACGCTGCCACCCTTTGAACCAGCCCGGCGGTTGCGACTCCGTTTTCTATTGTGGAAAGCGTTGTTTTAGTTACCAGTTACTTCAGCGAAGAATCTCAATTACATGCACTCATGTGCAAAGAGCCATATTTAATTTTCCACCAGGATAGGGTATCCCTGAGGACAAATCCTAAGTTCCTGCCTAAGGTGGTTTCAGCCCTTACCCTTAATCAGGATATCGATTTACCAGTGTACTTTCCCAAGTACACCAGTCGAGGAGAGGCACTGCTTCACACCCTGGATGTTCACAGGTGTCTCAGATGTTATCTGACCAGAACCAAACAATACCGGAAAGCGGATCAGCTGTTTGTCTCTTTGGCCGAGAGGATGAAAGGAGCCCCTGTTTCTAAACAGTCCCTTTCACTTTGGCTCATCCAGTGTATTTCTTTCTGTTATGACAAGCACAACAAACCCTTGCCAGGCGTGGTCAAGGGTCATTCTACCAGAGGTGTGGCCACCTCTTTTGCAGTGCTGAAGAACGTTTCCACTTCAGGTATTTGCGCTGCAGCTACCTGGAGCTCGGTGCATGCCTTTATTAGGCATTACAGCCTGGATATCGCTTCAAGGCGAAGGGCAGTTTTCGGCATAGCCGTCCTCCAGGGACTTCTGTCCTAGGCTCAGACAGGTTCTTAATCTCCATCTTTCCTCCTCCTCCCGATGGCGTAAGATTGTCGCCATTGCTTGAGAATCAGTCCTAATGGTGTAACCTGCTGCAAGAGCTGTATCTCGAAGTAAGATAGTACAGTTACGTAAGAACTTACCGTAACAGTAGATCCTCGAGAACAGCTCTTGCAGCAGGTACCTTCCCGCCCACCATTCCCTCTTTTGGAGGAGATGGGTTATAGCCTAAATTCCATCATCCAGGATGGAACCATTTCTTTCTAGTCTTGGCCATCTGATGGCGGATCCTTGGTCTCCTCTTCTGATGTCAGCCAGCGGCCGGGAGTCTCCGTCGGGAGAACTAGGGATTATGGCGGGACCACCTCCTTATGTACTATGCCTGACGTCGGGGTCAGGACCGATGTTGGAGGCGGTCCCCGCTGAAGACTGCTAGCTAGAAAATTTCCGTGGGGTCCTGACGCCTGACGGCTTCAGTCCTAATGGTGTAACCTGCTGCAAGAGCTGTTCTCGAAGAACTACTGTTATGGTAAGTTCTTACGTAACTGTACTTTCCTTCCGAAGGTTGTTTTTTCAGAGTTTCACCTTAACCAGGTGATGAATCTCTTGGTGTTCTTCAACCACATCTCAGAGGCAGAGCACAGGCTGCATACTCTGGGCCTGAGGCGAGCACTTGCCCACTATAAAGAGCGCACGACTGGAGTTCGGGAAGAGGTTGGCCAGCTATTTGTCACCTACGCTGAAGCCATTCTTGGCGGACTGGCAGCAAAGAGGACGATTGGCAATTGCATTGTATCCTGCATCGACCTCTGCTATAGGTTGGCTGATAGGGAGCCTCCCATAGGGCTAAGGGCTCCTTCTGCCAGGTATACTGCTGCCTCGGTAACTGCTTCCAGGGGATATCCCTATCCAGGAAATCTGCAGGGAAGTTACCTGGAAGTCAGCACACACCTTCACTTCCCAATACCACATTGATCTTGAGTCACGCCTGCATGCGGTTTTGGGGCCTATGTTCTCTAATCTCCGGTCCCTAAATCGGGGGGGGGGGTGTGCACCTTGCCCCCTCCTCCCGGAGAACTGCTAGGAGTCTGCCAGAAGTGTGGATAGTACACCATATTCACATCCCTAGAAAAACGGGTTACTCACCTGTAACAGTAGTTCTAGGAGTTGGTATATGGTGTACATCCACACAACCCACCCGACCTCCCCTTGCAAGTGGCACACTGTATCTTGCAGCTAGCGGGTAAGCTCTGACGTCACGGTGTGGTGCTGAGGGAGTTGCCACCCGGGTGAGTGGGAGGAGCCAGCTTGAAGACCTTCCGGCCAGAGATTTTAAAGGGAAAGGAATCTGCCAGAAGTGTTTATGTACGCCATATACCACTCCTAGAACTACTGTTGCTGGTGAGTAACCTGTTTTTGGTTTTTTTTACACCCTCAAACATCTCTCACTGCTGCTGAGGAGTATAATAGATAGTTCGTAGCAGGCAACCAAAAGTAAAGGGCTACAGCTACCCTCACTTCCTGCAGTCATTTTTGCAGTGCCAGTAGAGAAGAGTTCAAGTCCCGATACAACCCTCAGTGATCTTGGCTATCTCACCTCCATGCACGGGGGTGAGGACTGTCTGGATTTACTCCAAATGGTCTAAACTACAACCTGCCAGATCCCTACACCAAATGCTACCCGCAGCACAGGAATGTGTTTGACCTTCACACGTGCCGTCCCATGCTAACCACACTTCTATGTTGTAGCTGGTCCCGAGACTTTGCTGAAGATGAGACTCTACTGCCTTGAAGGTGGGACCATCAGACCCACCAGCAGCTCGATCCTCCCACTGTTTTTGACACTAGTATGTCCAACTGCTCCTGAAACACTGAACTCATCACTACAACAGCGTGTTAAGTCCCCAGCAAGGTACAAACTGCAAGTGAATTATTGGAAAATGTGCCAATTTACTCAAATGAAGGCATGCTGCTCTGTTTATAAACTGGGTTCCGTCTTTAAAAACAATAAAAACTGGCTGCTAAAACTAAATCAATAAAACGCTATGTAGCACTCAGTCTCTACTCCTGTCTTCTAGCTAGGACCGTACTGCCTGTTGCTGGTTTAATAATTCTAGGATTCTGCCCAGTGCTGCTGACAAATTAAGTAAGAATTTCAGCATGAAAAGGAGGCAAAGTAAAGCATTGAAGCTGACAGCAGGAACTCCAAACTGATGGCTAGCCCAGCCTGGCAACCATCTCTTCTCCCTCTCCCCAAACTGAGTATTCTGCTTGTATTGTTTCTCATCACTTATGTAGGTTTAATATCATGCATGTTTTCTGTGTTAGAGCTAGTGTAGGTTCAGTTTGCTAGACTACTTCTGTACTAGGCTGTTTCTGTGCTATAATTAAATATTACAGCTACACCCTCTCTGGGTGAAAACTACAAGTTTAATTTCTATTCCTGTCTCTGTACTATAGTTGACACCCCCTTTCTGGGTGGGCACCTCAAGGTAGTTTTTATTCCTGTTTCTGTGCAATAGCTGAGCCTTACAGCTACACTCTTAACTGGGTGAGCACTACAAGCGGATTGTCAGCTGTTTTGCACTTTACCTAATGAACTTGCTGACTTCTGTATGACATTATAAGCCAGGTAAATAGCACATGTTGTAAACGGTGAAATTGTGCTGGAATTCTACATCAGCTAGGGTTAGCCTAATCTCATAGGCCTGTATAGGGATGGGGGCATTGCCTCATCTGCAGGACCATGGCAGAGCTCCAGGCCCAGCTGGTGGCAGCAAAGGTAGAAATATCACAGCAACTCAGCTGCAGCCCAGCCCCCCCCCCCCACATTCCCACTTCCCAGAGACCCACTGGTCCAGGGGGTGGAGAGTGGTGGTGGTGGGGGGGGGGGCAGGGATAGTCAAAAGGGTTGTCCAGCCCATCACCATCCAGACAGATAACTGCTTTGCACCCCTAGAGAAGGCTCAGGCGCCTGACTGCTTTGGGGGGAGGGACTCCAAGTCAGTCGATGGGAAAGGGTAAACCAATGTGATAGCACCCAAAGGGAGAAGCAGGGGGAGTTGGGGGTGCTGGTTCACCTATGTGTAAGTGATCTGGTGAACTAGTCAATGGAGATGGTGAAGTGAAACTTGCACAGACGGGGGGAATTGGTGGCACACTCAGCCTCCCTGGACTTTTCCGAAGTCCTCCCTGTGTGGAGCAGGGAGGGGAAGCAAGAAAGGATAATGAGGGATGTAAGTGAAACTTCCACAGATGGGTGGGGGAGGGATTGGTGGCACACTCAGCCTCCCTGGCCTTTTCCAAAGTCCTCCCTGTGTGGACCAGGGAAGGGAAGCAGGGAAGGATAATGAGGAATGTAACAGAAGAGTTTAGTGGGTCGCTTAAGTGTTGGTGTCAGAAGAAATGGTACCACATTGGAGGGGGATTGGGGGAGGGGCTTCTGGCACAGGAAACTCTTCAAGGGTGATGGACTTCACCTGACAAGAGAGGGGGCCTGTGCGTTGGGGCAGAAGTTTGACATGCATCTCTGATGTTTAAACTGACTGAGAGGAGACTGGGTCTAGCGGAACCATAGTGGCAGGTGAGAGGAAGGGGATCCTAGCTAGTACTCCCCACAGCTGGGTGCTTGTAGCAGCACAGCAGGTACAAAGAGATATGTGGTTCTAAGAGGACTAGATGAGGGGACATCAGTGAGGGGGAACAGAAAATATACAAACAGCTCGCTGGCCCGGTGGCGCTGAGGGTTGAGGCACTAGACGCCACACCTCACGCTCACGCCGCAGCCCGGGTTCGGGCGGACTCTGGCAGCCGGGGTTGGTGGGGAGGGAGGATCGGCGTCCCAACAGATGCTCTCCTTCCTCAGGGTGGGTGACCAGAAACGCTCGTTCTGCATCCTTCCATAGCGATTGGAAGCACCGACAGTAGGAAGGGATGGAGGCGGCTTGCTCCATCGGGCCGAGGAGGGCGTCGCGGGCGCATGAGGGCTGGCGATGCATCAGCATAGCCACTGGGACACTCGTCCCAAGCGCCTGCAGCGTCAGGGGCGTGGGCGTGAGGGAGAAATCAGGAAAAAACACCTCCGGCTGCCTTAGATGAAGTCCGCCTAGGTCTACTCGGACACCTAGGGACAGACCCAATGTGCCAGGGAGAGGAGGAAGGGCACTCTAGGGGCAGATCCCTAAGGTGGGTGTCGGGGACATGAGCGGATGGAAGGAGGGGGCACCGGGGTAGGGAAGGAGGATAAAGATGAAAATAAAAAAAAAAAAAAGAAAATATACAAACAGCAAGAAAATGAGAAGACAAGGAAAGCATAAGGGTAGTAGGAAAGTGGGGTCAGATGGAAGGGGGTATGCCTTAATGCCAGGAGAGTGGGTAACAAAATCATCTGCCTTCAGGCACTGATGGTGGACACTGAGGTGGACCTTGTGGTTATCACAGAAACGTGGGCTTCAGAAGATAACGACTGAGACTGGACGGTCCCTGGGTATGCAATATTCAGGAAGGCTAGAGTAACAGGTAGAGGGGGAGGAGTAGCCCTTTTTGTCAGGGATGGCATCAAGGTGGCTGAGTATGTGTGCATCAGGGGTAGTAATGGGGAGACAGAGTGACTGCGGGTACAACTCATGGCAGTCTCAGGAAAAAAGTGCACTTGGGGGTGATCTATAGACTTCTGGAGCACTAGGAAGAGAGGGGCAGAGAGCTCAGGGAAGAACTTGGAAGAGGAGTAGCAAAGGGGAAGTGGTGGTGGTGGGTGATTGGAACCTGCTGGACATTGATTGGGATGATCTTCATCAGGAGTATCTTGTCGTCGAGGCACAGGTCAGGAAGCATAGGAAGAACCAGGAGCAGTTGTAAAATTCACAACAAGAGCATTTCTTTCTACTAGCAGTAACATAAAAATAATTTCTAGGGACATGGATATGTTGTTCATCCACACTGTCTGGCAGGTTTCTTGCCGCTTTAAATCTTGCCGGAAGGTCTTCAAGCTGGCTCCTGCCACCCACCCGGGTGGTAAAACTTTCAGCTCCGCCCCATGACGCCAGATCTTCCTTACCACTTGGAAGCCCAGGTTCCCTCCTTAACGCTCTGCGTATAGACTGGATCCTAGTTCTTCGGTTCGCCTGAAAATGATTCTTAAATTTTCAAGACTTCGGTCAAATTACTCCCTCGCGGCTGCGATGGACAGATCGACTCCCGGATTTCGGCGGTGCCCATGTGGGCAGAAAATGTCCAGGACCGATCTGCACTCCACATGCGTCTACTGCCTCGGCCTAGACCATGACCCGCAGGCTTGCGAGTTATGCCGTTCGTTTTCGGCCAACGTCCTGGAAGACTGGACTGCCCGGATACAGCTTGGGTGCCCCAAGAAGCGCTACCCGCCGGTGAAGTCAAAGGAGGCCCGTTGGGCGGTGACCTCGGCGGCTGGCTCGGCTGAGCAACTCGAGCAGATGATCGCCCTCGAGGAGGAGGTGGCACAGGCCGCATCATCCTCTTCCTCAGTCGCGGCATTTATCCCGCTCTCTTTGGGTTCCTCCTACTCAGCTTCCTTTAAGGAGCTTTTCCAATCCCTTTCCATGAAGGGAGAGGGGCCATTGGGACATTCTTCTCGGTCTAAAAAGGACTCGAAAGGTAAGTCCCATCATCTACGTTCGTGGGAGCGGGAGAGGTCCCCTTCCCCGGACAGTTGACACTCGACTTCCAGTCGAGGTTGCGACTAAGGCCGCTGGCTTCCTGGTGTCCCGTCAGGTCAGCGGCCGAGACACCCATCGGCCTTGACCGAGTTTTCTCGACCCATCGGACAGAGCTGTCGACTGGTGAAGCCGACAACCCTTCACCGGTTCCCCCGGTGGAGACCAAAGACTTGCCTGCGCCTCCTGTGCCGGAGTCCCTGGTCAAGGCTTCCGAGCCGAGGGAAGAGTGGGTGTCCCCTGCCCCTTCCCAGACCCGTCCTCGGAAACACCGAGGATCTCGGTCTCGGACATCATCTCGGTCCAGCCGATCCCGCCGACATCGGTGGTCTCGGCACTGAAGTAAGTGGCGCCACTGCTCATCCTCGTCTTCCTCCTCTGAAGAGGAGAGGCTTCGGCGCAAATTGCGTCAACGCTACGAGGACCTGATGTGGCAGCAGTTACTTTTGTCCGGGAACAAGCCGACGCCGTTGCCTTCTCCGGCCATCAAGTGGCTGTCACCCGAACAGCTGAAACAACCCCTCGCTGTAGTCGAGGTGCCTAAACCTGGGCCAGTTGTTCGGCCGAAACCAGCTGCCCCACTGATTGTGGTGGAACCTCCGCCTCCACAACCGAAATCGGGGGTGCTGACCAAGGACTCTCGGCCGGCTCAGGGTCTGCCCCACAGGTTGTCGGTCACCCTCACTCCCGACCGTCCTCGGCAGGTGGAGGGTGGCTTAGGCCCCAGGCAGCTCTTCGCGGACTCCCCAGAGTCCGACGACAACTCCTCCCTGTTCTCCAGACCCATTGACCTGGAGTCCTCCAGGGGCCAGTCGATGGACGAAGGCCCATCATCCTTTATGGGTCTGCTTTGGCTCGTCTTGGAGTCCACCGGGATACAGCTCGAGCCCGTATCCAAGCGGGCCAAGTATCCCTTAACGGAGATACTGGACTGAGGGGATTCACCCATGGAGGCCTTTCCAGTGGCTGAAGCCATTGTTGGCCCAGCCTTGGAGCTCTGGCAGCGGCCTGCTTCCTGCCATGCGCCTTCGGCCAGGATGGCCAGGAAGTATGTGGTCCCTACCGGCTCTTTGTCCGGTTTCTCGGAACACCCCTCCGCCAAGGGGTTGGTCACCGATAGCGTTTTCCTGCGTTCTGGGAACTCTAGGGATGTGGATAAGCCCCCCCGACAAGGAATCCAAAAAGCTGGTCGATGCCGGGCGCAAAATGTACGCTGCGTCCTCCCTTGGCCTCCACCAGGCCAGCTCGGCCGTGCTGATAGCACACTTCTCCCACGCCCGCATGGGCTCCCTGGATGAGGTGATCCCTCATCTCCCGGCCGACCTGCAGACCACGGTCAGGCAGGTACAGGACCAGGGAAGGGCAGTGGCAAAACAGCAGCTCCAAACAGCTCTGAACATTGAAGACTCCTGTGCTAGATCAGTTGCGGCCGCAGTGGCCATGCGCCGCAGAGCATGGCTGAGGATATCCACCTTCATGGCGGATACCCAGCATAAACTGGCTGATGTCCCCTTCCTGGGGACTGACCTCTTCAGCCCTGGAGTGGAAGAACACCTCCAGCAGATCGAAAAGTCCAATGCCACTCTGGACTCGGTCACCTCCGCCCAGAAGGACAAGGGCCGTCGACAGCAACAACATAAGTCCTTTCGCCCTTCTGCGCCTGCGGCACATCCTGCCCTGAAACACCAACACCAGGGCCAGCAGACTCGCGCTTGGCACTCCAAAGCCAAGCCTGCGGCTTCCTCTAATAGGAAGCAGGGAGGAAAATGCCCAGGAGGTCCCTTGGCTGGTCCCTCCTCCAAGCCTGCCCAGTGACGGGTTGAGGGGTGTCACCCCCAGCCTCGTCACTCCCCCACCCCCGGGTTCCCCCCGTGGGGGGACGGCTCCGCCACTTCCTTTCCACCTGGTCTGCTATCCCCATGGACCGCTGGGTGTTGGAGGTGGTAGGAAAGGGCCTGCCCCTGGAGTTCGGGCAGGCCCCGCCCTTCCGAGCCGTCGCCCCTCAGGGGGCTACGGGGTTCGCAGCCTCTCTATCGGCTCGCCGAGCCGACATCGCCCTGCTCTTCGAAAAAGAGGTGATCAGGAAGGTGGCGGATCCTTCTCCAGACCTGGGGTTTGTGTCCAGGTACTTCCTGGTCCCAAAACGGACGGGGGCTGGTGCCCCATTCTCGACCTGCATGACCTGAACAGGTTCCTAAGGTCTCGGACCTTCGGGATGGTCACTGTGGCTCAGATAATCCCATCCTTGGAACGAGGCATGTGGTTCTGTTCTCTGGACCTCCAGAACGCGTTTTTTTACGTCCCAATCCGTCCATCCCACTAGAGATTCCTCCACTTCAGGGCAGAGGGATCCCTCTACGAGTTCCGGGCCATGCCCTTCGGCCTTTCCTTAGGCTCCCAGGGTCTTCACCAAATGCATGGCAGTGGTGACAGCATTCCTGCGGCTCCGAAGGGTCCGGGTATACCCCTACTTGGACGACTGGCTGATTGCTGCCCCCTCCAGAACGGAGGTGGAGTGGTCCAGAGATCTGGCCCTCCAGGTTTGTTCTCAGGTTGGCCTCCTCATCAACGAGGCTAAGTCGGAACTCGTGCCAAAGCAGGTGATCCAATTCATCGGGGCAAAGCTCGACTCTTTATGAGCCAGAGCACGGCTCCCAGTGGACAGGGCCAGGGTTCTTCCCTCCTTTGCCCAGTCATTTCAGGTTGGGCAATTGCGCCCTGCCCGGGACTTCCCGCACCTCCTGGGCCTCATGGTGGCCTGCACCAGCGTGGTCTGTTGGGTCCGTTGGTACGTGCATCCCCTTCAATGGGGGCTGGCCAGCCAATGGTCACAGCACTTCGATCCACTGGATCAGCTAGTGACAGTGACCCAGGGGATGTGGAACGCTCTCCAGTGGTGGACCGTCCCAGCACATCTGCAGGAGGGCATGCCGTTCGTCCACCCCGAGCCGACGGTCTCTCTATTGACCGATGCCTCTCTGATGGGTTGGGGTGCCCATCTGGGGGAGCACAGAGCACACGGCCTCTGGTCCCCTCAGGAGTCCCGATGCCACATCAACCTGCTGGAGCTTCGAGTGGTTCATCTAGCCCTCACCGCCTTCGCTCCGTTTCTACGGGGTCAAGTGGTTCAGGTCCAGACGGACAATACTGCGACCATGTACTACCTAAACCGCCTGTGCGGGACACGCTCCATGCCTCTGTGCAGGTAAGCTCTCCGCATTTGGTCACTTGTGCACGCCTGGAGGTGGATCTCCGTGCCATCCATGTGGCAGGAGTCTCCAACACTCTTGCCGATGCCCTATGCCGGATAGGGGCTGCGTCCCACGAGTGGTCTCTCCTGCCGGAGGTAGTACAAGATCTGTTCTCCCACTGGGGCACGCCTCAAGTGGACCTGTTTGCCTCCAGGGAGAGTGAGAAGCTGAGACTGTTTCATGCCCACCCCCCTCAGCAGGGCTCGCTGCAGGGGGATGCCTTCTTGAGGCTGTGGACCCCGGGCCTCTTTTACGCCTTTCCCCTTTTTCCTTGATCCACAAGGTGCTTCTCAAGGTGAGGAGGGACAAGGCGCAGGTGATTCTGGTAGCCCCAGACTGGCCCCGCCAGTTCTGGTATCCAGATCTCCTCAGTCTCAGCTTCAGGCTCCGAGGCAGCTTCCAGCCCGCCCGGACCTGATCTCAGTCAATCAGGGGAAGGTATTCCATCCGGACCTTCAATCCCTGCACCTGACGGCCTGGTTCCTGAGTGGCTAGAGTTCCTGGCCTTGGGTCTTTCCGACGAGGTCGTCAGCATTGTTGAGGCATCCCATAAGGAGTCGACCAGAAAATGCTACGCCTTCAAATGGAAGAGATTCTCCATTTGGTGTCAGGGCAAGGGCCTGGACCCTTCCTCCTGTTCCTTGGCAAGCATTCTGGACTACCTGTGGTCCCTTTCTCAGCAAGGGCTTTGGTGGACGACCCTTAAGGTGCACCTGGCAGCCATCTCTGCTTACCGGGCGTGGGCCGGGAAGCAGTCGGTGGCGCAGGAAAAGGTCGGACCCTTTTTCAAAGGCCTTGATCACATATCCCTTCCGGTTCGGGAACCTCCACCTCCATGGGATCTACTGCTGGTACTGGCGAAGCTCATGGGCAAGCCATTCGAACCGATGCACAGGTGTGACATCTCTCACCTGTCGTGGAAGACCGCCTTCTGTGGCTATCATGTCAGCCAGAAGGATGGGAGAGCTCAGGCGCTTTCCATTGAGTCTCTTATCTGGTCTTCCACAGGGACAAAGTTGTCCTGCGCCCCCCACCAAATTCCTTTGAAGGTGGTGTTGGAGTTTCACCTTAACCAGGTGTTGACTCTGCCGGTGTTCTACCCCATCACAGCTCGGAGGACGAATATAGGCTCCATACTTTGGACCCTAGAAGAGCGCTCACTTACTATAAGGAGCAGACGGCTGAAGTTCAGGGAGAGGTTCACCAGCTGTTTGTCACCTACGCTGAAGCCACACCTGGCAGACCTGCAGCCAAGCGGACGATAGGCAGGTGGGTCACCTCCTGCATAGATCTCTGCTATAGGTTGGCGGGCATGGAGCCTCCCAAAGGGATAAGAGCTCATTCTACCCGCTATACCGCTGCATCGGTGGCTGCTTCCAGGGACGTCTCTGTCCAGGAAATCTGCAGGGCTGCTACCTGGAAGTCAGCAGACACCTTTATCACCCACTACCACATCGACCTTGAGTCACGCCGGGATGCTGGTTTTGGGGCCTCAGTTCTCCAGTCTTTATTTCCCAAGTAGGGGTTGTGCGCCTTGCCTCCCTCCTCCCGGGGAACTGCTAGGAGTCTGCCAGACAGTGTGGATGAACAACATATCCATGTCCCTAGAAATACAGGTTACTCACCTGTAACAGGAGTTCTAGGAATGGTATATGTTGTTCATCCACCATTCCACCAATACTCCCGACTGTGAACAACCTGGCTGGCCCGGGCTAGATCTGGCATCATGGGGCGGGCCGAGAGTTTTACCACCCGGGTGGGTGGGAGGAGCCAGCTTGAAGACCTTCCGGCAAGATTTAAAGCGGCAAGGAACCTGCCAGACAGTGTGGATGAACAACATATACCATTCCTAGAACTCCTGTTACAGGTGAGTAACCTGTATATCGTTCAGTATAACTATTTATAAAAGCCAAATAAACCAAAAAAAAAAGTCTATCTGAGTTTTTCTTCAATCTCTGTGTCCATCTAACATGCAATTGCAGCTCAGCTTTCTTATAAGTCCTTCCAACCCTCATTTCTTAATGAGTACCCTGCTTCTTCCCAAGTGTTCTTGTATGTTTCAGGCAGATGCTGCAAGAGCACAGTGTCCCAGAGCTGAGGCCCCTTTTTCACAGCTCTTCTGCAAAAGGCTTAAAAAATGCACTCTGGTAACCTCTTGCGTTCCCAATAGCTCTTTGCGATTGTCTCAAACTATAATTATGTAAATTTCAACAGTAACACTATATAATTTCTAAACAAAGTGATCCCAATATCAGTTACTCTTCCGCATAATGATTTGCATATGTTTTTATATCAGCAGATATACAAGGGAGGAAAAAGAACAGCAAGTGAGGGTAGAGAGATAGCGCGAGGCAGAGAATTGCGAGACTGTCGGGGTGATCAGATCCTAGGTCTCACAGTAAAATTTGCTTATGCAACCAGACAGGAAAGGAAAGAAAAGGAAGGAACAGAACAGATCCCTGCATTTAAACACTTTCGATAACAACTGGGATAGGGTCCTATTCCACCCTGTCACATACACCCCCTCCTTAAGAGGGAACCTGTTTTATCAAACAGGTTTTCAAAACTTTTTATTATTAATTCTCTACTAATATTAGCTTCTAACTTTCAGAAATTAAGCACGTGCATTATCCATTGTTTCTATAACAGTACAGCAAACAGTAAAGTCCAAACCCATACATTTGTTTTTCAACCTTCAGAACCTTCAATTCCTGATCCATATCTTGATAGAAAAATCAGCATTGCTATTCTCTTTATCAGACTTGTGTATCACCATGAATTTAATTGGCTGTAGTGCCAGGTACCACCTTGTGATTCTGAAATTTTTATCTTTTATTTAGTTAAGCCAACAGAGAGGATTGTGATCTGTTATAAATACAAAGTCAGTTCCTAGCAAATAAAACTTAAGAGACTCCATAGCCCACTTTGCTACTAAATATTCCTTTTCAATGATGGAGTACCTTTTCTCTCCGTCATGCAACTTCCTACTTATATACAGACTAGGATGTTCCATCCCATCTATATTTTGACTCAGGACTGCACCTAGACCTACTTCTGATGCATCTGTTTGTAACAAAAATGGTTTCTCAAAGTCTGGGCTTCTTAAAACAGGGACTGAACATAATGCAGCCTTCATGGCTTGAAAAATTTCTTCGCACTCTGGGGTCCATTTGACATTATTTGGGTACCGTTTTTTCGTGAGTTCAGTGAGGGGAGTAGCTAACTCAGCAAAGTTGGGAACAAATCTCCGATAATAACCAGCCAGCCCTAAAAATGGCCTGACATGTTTCTTTGTTTTAGGGACAGGTCTGTTAGCTACAGCTTCTATTTTAGAAGCCTCTGGCTTAAGTTCTCCATTTCCGAACACGTAGCCCAAATGTCTGGTTTCCTGCATGCCCAATGCACATTTGGTAGGATTAATAGTCAGACCTGCATTTTTGATAGCTTGGACAAGTGCTCGTAGGTGTTCCAGGTGGCTTTTCCAGTCTGAACTGTACACCATGACATCATCCAGGTATGCAGCACAATAACCAGTATGAAGGGATAAAATGACATCCATGTACTGCTGGAATGTAGCTGGCGCACCATGTAAACCACACGGCATGGTGGTGAACTGGTAGAATCCAACAGGAGTGGCAAATGCAGTTTTGTCTCTGGATTCTTTAGCTAAAGGTATTTGCCAGTAACGCTTGGTGAGATTGAGGGTACATATATACTTTGCACTCCCCAGTCTGCCCACCAAATCATCTGTTCTGGGTATAGGATAACTGTCAAATTCTGACACTTGACTAAGTTTCCTAAAATCAAGGCAGATTCTAACACCCCTTCTTTTTTATTTACAATTACCTTTGGAGATGACCAAGCACTCCTTGACTCCTCTTTGATAGCCAGTTCTTTCTTTTTTTGTGTTTCCTTAACCATGTCATCTCTTGACCACTCTGGTAGCCTGTATGTCTTTTGCCTAATGGGGCGGGCATTCCTTGGCACTGTTAACATGCTCGACCCCTTTTGCTCGGCCTGGTACTGTGGTAAAAGTACTGTCAAATGTCTTCAGCACATTACGAATGTTTGCAGTTTGGTCTGAGGTTAAGGAAACATTCACCTTTACAGCATGAGCATTTACAGTTTGCTCCAGTCTTATCATAAGCTACATCAATATCCTCTTTATCAGTTTCTGGTAAAACTAACAAAGTAGCTTTTAGCATTTTTTCAACCCATTTCTTGAGGAGGTTAGCATGGTATATCTTAGTAGGATTTTTTCCTGTCAGGGGTCTCAGTATCGTGGTTAATTGTGCTAGTACATCTAAGAACCGTATAAGGCCCTTGCCACTTCATTAACAGTTTATTTTCTGTTGTGGGTAACAGTAGCAAAACCTTTTCACCTGGCTCAAAAACTTTTTGTTTTACCCCATGGTCATAATATACCTTCTGCTGGTTTTGGGCATCTTCCTGATTTCTATGGTCAATTTCAACATATTTTGCCAGCTTTTTTCTTAGGGCACACATATAAGACGTTATAGACTGTTTCTGAGTGGGGTAATTTTCCCATGTTTCTTTTATCACATTCAGTGGCCCTCTTGGCTGCCTACCATACAGCATTTCAAATGGTGAAAACCCTGTTGATGCCTGTGACACTTCTCTGTAAGCAAAAAGTAGGTAAGGTCCCAGTCTTTCCCTTCCCCTTTTACAAACCTTTTTAACATGCGTTTTAGGGTTTGATTAAAACGCTCAACAAGACTGTCTGAGGGTGATAGGGGGAGGTTCTTATGGTAGTGATACCTAGTAGTCTGTACAGCTCCTTAAGTAATGCAGCACCACAATTACTATCCTGATCAGTAATAATTTCTTTAGGTATGCCCACTCTGCTAAAAATTTTTGCAAGCTCTGCTGCCACTTTTGAAGCTGTGACAGTAGGCATTAGAACTGCTTCTGTGTATCAAGTAACATAGTCGCATACTACCAGGATAAATCTATTACCCTTTTTACTTTTGTCTAAAGGTCCAACCACATCCATTGCAATTCTCTCAAAAGGCACAACTATCAAGGGTAGGGGCACCAGGGGTACCTTGTCTTTTCTAGTGACTGGGGCTACTTTCTGACACTCAACACAGGAATTACAATAGGTAGCAACATCTTCATGAATTTCAGGCTAGAAAAATCTATACAGCAATCTGGCAAGGGTGCAATCCTTCCCTGAGTGACCAGCCATAGGACTGTCACGTGGTATCTGTAATAACTCTGTTCTGCACTTCTGTGGTATAACCAATTGTTCTGTCTGTTCCTGTGTCTGAGATTTAACCTAAACTCTGTACAGTAACCCATTACATTTTTTAAACATTGGTCCACCCTGCTTTGGTTTCACTCCCAGCTGCTTAAAAAAACCCTGGAGAGAAACGTTAGCTTGTTCTGGAAGAAAATCACAATCCCTTATCAATTTAGTTTCAGCATGTTCATATGTTAACCCCTTATGTTCATCAGTCATTTGTTGCCACCGTTTTTTCAGGCATCGTCTTTCTTTCCAGTATTTCTGGATCTTGGAGCTGTGCTCAAACAAGTCCGAATCAAAATCACTGAAAGGAAGTGTCCCCACCGTCTTAAATTTTCTTTGCCTGAGCTCTTGCCACCACAGCTGCTGAAACATGAGGATTTACTCCCTTGATTAACTCAGTAAATTCTGGACAGTAATTTCCAGTAATCACAGGTACAGGTAACTTGGGTACTACCCCCACTTCCATTTGGTGCGACACGCTCTTAATGGTCAGAGTCACGTGGGTGGTGGGATAGTATCGAGTGTTCCTGTGGATGCAGATGACACCAGTACCTGGTTCCTTTGCACAGTGTTTTCCCAGCACTTCAACATGCACTAGGGTTTGTCTGCTTCCCGAATCAATGATTCCCTTTACAATCTTATCCCCCACCTTCACATCTGTTAAGTACGTGCCCCAATTTGCCAAGGAAAAATCTGCTACAGTGTCACTCTTCTTAACGGCAATTTCTTACAATATGACCTGCTTATTACAGTTATAGCAAATAATGTCTTTAGGCACAGATTTGTTGCCCCCACCAGAGTTCTTATCAGACTTGGAGTTTAAATGGGAAAAAGAGTGTCTTACCGGTGCTTGGCTATTACCTCGCTACTGTGGCCATATCTCTCAACCTATAAACCTGCTAATGTGGAACAGAGACCATAGCAATGTGTGACAAATGACCCAAATGTGGAACACCCTATTTTTTGTAGCGCGCGAGTAGCGCAGCCATCTTATGGTGCATCAATAAAGTTATTTTAACCATTTGTGGTTTTGTGTGTTTTTATATTATATTATACCAATGTGTTGCAACTTTTTCCAGCGGTGGTGGAGATGCTGCTGCTGCTGTTCTACTACTCTACCAGCTGTGGCATGTCTGTTGGCCCACCGGGGAGGGACTGAACCTAAAACCACACAGGAGGACCCACCCAGTCTGCTCTGCACCACACACACACACACACACACTATCCAACACTAAAAAATCAAAAATACAACTAAAGAAGGAGCTGAAAACACACTAAAGGGAAGCCAGGCACACAGACATTTTCAGCTGCAATCTCCATCATCAAAACCCAACTCTAGGGTATGTTAAAAAAAAAAAAAAATCAAAACCTTGATAAAGCATCTGTGATATGAAATGTAGTACAAGGGGGATGCTATACTTTATTTATAATAAATTTGTATTTTTTTGACGTACCCTAGAGTTGGTTTTGATGATGCAGATTGCAGCCGGAAGTGTTTGCACAGCCAAGCAAATAGTCAACTTCCAAATGAATTTAAATTACACAAATTAAGTTGGCAGGCTGGCTGAGTGATGCACAATTAATGCTGGTGGTGGCTTTTCTCCTGGCTGGTCTGACCATTAGACCCCCAGACAGAGCAGAGGGGACAGCACCAGTGACCACCAGCCAACACAGATTTGTCAGACCAATCACAGCAGTAGAACTGCAGCCAAGCCAACTTCCATTATTATACTGCTAGCTTGTTAGAAGGAAGTGGAAGGAACTTGGCAGCAGAGTACTGTGAGCGCTGCTGCTCCCAACTTCTCCGAGGAGGAACTGTTCGTTCTTTAAGTCCACATCTCCCTTTATTACTCCTCCAGCTCACCCTCTGCTCTGGCGACTGGCAGGCATCTTCTTGATTACAGGGCCCAGACACTGTCCAGCCCAGCCAGCCAGGTTGGTTCAGTTGATCAACCTCCGAGAGTCGAGCCCTCTCTTGGCCCGGAATGATGCACTGCAGAGTGAGTCTGTGTAAGAGAACCCTGCCCGCTCCATTCCCCAACAAAGCACATATTTCCGAAAAGGATTTTTTGCGGTGCTGAATACTAACCCTTCAGTCAGTCGGGTGAGGTGGTGGTTGGTTGGTTGGTCGGCCCTCTCCTGCGGGACTCGGATGCTGGCTGGCAGTGTTCTTCTGCTGTGGCTCATTCTCTGGGGGCTGTTGTTTCAGTGCCTCGTTCCTCTAGCAGGCTTCCTTCCGGGTAGTGCAGCACAGCAATTGGGACTTGCTGGTCCTTCACTGTAGCGGTCCTAGCCTCAAAACAATCCCGATGCTATGGTTCCCCCTCTGGGCAGCAGGCTGCTTTAATAGCCTGGTAGCAGACCTGAGGGGGGACCTGACAATCAGCACAGCAGCACTAATCAGTTTGTGGGGTGGTTTGGGCTGTGCTCTTCACTCTCTTCTCATTGGTTCAGTGGCTGATGACACCTCCCCAAGACCCCCACCCCCCGACGTCATTACGGAAATGCTAGTGCTGGAAGATTTAATTGGAGGTGAAGAGCCAGCCCGGGAGAATTATAAAAAAAAAGGAACACTGGCAAACAAAGGAACAAGGTAACAGTGCTGAGCGCGGTGTGGCCACGTGGTTTTAGCATTCATGCGGAACAAAGGTGCCAAATGCGGGGTGGCGGTACAGGTGGACCGATGGGCTCTGAATTCGGGACATCATGCAAAATCCGGTACAATTGAGAGGTATCACTGTGGCGTCTGTCTGGCCATTTGGTAGTCTCTGCCAAAGAAACAGCCTTTTCCCCACTGTCTGGTCGGTGTTCTTTTACTCAGAGCTGCACATCTGTAGGCAGGATGTTGATGAATTGCTCCACTGCAAACGTGTCTATGATCTGTGGGACTGTTTTGCCCTCTGGTTGGAGCCATTTTATCAGGAGTTCTCTGAGTCGGGTGAAGGCTTCTTGAGGATTGTTGACTGAGTTGTATTTCAGATATCTAAATCTCTGCCTGTAGGTCTCTCCCAAGATGTCATACCTTTTCAGGATTCGCTTTTCACCAGGTCATAGTTTTCTGACTGTGCATTGTCCATATTGCTGTAGGCAAGTTGGGCTTTCCCTGTCATGTAGGGTACCAGTCTGATTGTCCATTGCTGCTTTGGCCATTGGCAGGCTGTGGCAACTCTCTCAAAAGTTGTCAGGTATGCCTCGATATCATCCGAGGGGCACAACTTTGTAAGTTTAATGGCTTTTAAGTTGCTTGTGTTTTGTTGCTCATCTGGATCTGTGCCAGATCCTCTGCCTTTGATAGCTTGCAAGGCATCCGGCCATCACTGCTCCTCTCGCTGCATTTCTTCTTTTCGCTGTGCTTCTAAATGTTGAAGCTCTTTTGCTCTCTGCTTCTCCGTCTCTTTTTGTTGTATAGCCCACCATTTGAAAAAGTCCATCAGACTTTCAGGTTCTGTCACTGCCTGTTCTTTTTCCATAACTTGTGCTGGCTGTACAATCTCAGTTTGGACTTCTGTCTTTGTTTGTTTGGCTGCCATTCTCCTGGTAACCACTCCTGGACTTGCTGCTGCAGAATCCATACCTTTCTTCGTGCTTCCCTTGTGCTAGGTCCAGTACCCACACACAAAACTCCTGGCTTAGAGTATGCATGGCGTAAATCCCACTTAGGCTGACACCATCTTTCGTCGAGGCACAGGTCAGGAAGCATAGGAAAAACCAGGAGCAGTTGTAAAATTCGCAAAAATATTTATTTACACTTGCAGTAACATAAAAAAAAAATAAACTTGTTCAGAATAACTATTTACAAAGGAAAAATAAAGAGCAGACGGACACACAAAGATTGAAGGAAAACTCTGATGAATCTGCTGTTTATTCTTCCTTTGTAAATAGTTATTCTGAACAAGTTTATGTTATGTTACTGCTAGTATAAATAAATATTTTTGTAAATTTTACAACTGCTCCTGGTTTTCCCTGTGCTTCCTGACCTGTGTGCCTCAACAACATATCTAAGTCATCAAGTCAGGGTTTGACCTCTGTAGACCTCACTCATGGCTCCACCACTCATGAGGTCAGTAGAAGTCAAAATCTGACACAAAAAATAAATTGTTTAATTTCACGCTGCCTGTGGCAAATCCCCCATATTCATCATGACAATGTGTGTCAAAAAAGTGATCCTAAAAAAACTGGAACAACACAAATGAAATTTGTAGGGCCAGTGATTTTCCATTTTCAGTGGAAAACGTTGGTAAAATGCAGAATTTATTTTTAAACAAGCACTTAGGAGCCAGTTTTTCATGAAAAAAAAAAAAAACACTTTGTGCCTGCTTTTTGGGACAAACCCCTCCATTTTGAACTGTATTGTTGTACAAAATATGCTGATTTTCCTCAATTTTGGGACAAAAAATTGAGAAATGGATTTGAAGACGTTGCCAAACTGGCCATTTTTGAAAATGGAAAATCAGGGGCTCTATATATGCTGAATGGTTTGGTTTCATGCTTAACCTGCATCACTTTGAAAAAATATCAGCAAGTATGCTAAGCAGATCTGGTTTATTCCTCGAAAGATGAGGAACGTTATATAATCTACTACTAGAAAACAAAGCGTCTATACAATAATTGTCTACTGTATCAGAAATACCTCCCCTTTGATAATTTATTGTATTTTGTTATAAATCTTTGCTGAATGAGCAGTGTATACAATATTCTTCACTGGCAAGCTAAGCGAGTATTCTTAGTTGACTTGATATCACTGAACCCTTGTATTGTCTATGGCATTGTATATCTTCTGTTTATTTTTTTTTTTTTGTTTTGCGTAAAATTCAAAAATAGTTTTAAGCAATAGTGCAGTGAAACTGGGCAACAAAATTTGGCCCTACCGTTTTGTTTTTTTCTCACTATAAAAGATTCCAGGCATCTTCCACATTTATTTGGTGGTAACATTTTGTAGAGTCACCAAAATTTGAGCATTTTACAAATGATTTTCTCAAAAAAAAAAAAATTGGGCTGCCACATTTGGCTTAGAAATAGCATTGTTGATCTGGCAAAGGTTAGGCTTGAGAAAACAAAAACTCATGGTGCGCAGCATAGGAGGTACCTAGAAAAGTAGATTTGACAGGCATGGTACTATTTTTATTAATTGTAGCTGAAAATCACTTTTTGGGAAAACATTTTTTTGTTGCACTGCTGCTTTAACCTCACAAAAAAACTGTAGCAGTAGCAGTATGCACCTGGTTGAGGTGCATATTACCCATGTTGTAAGCCCATACTGACAGTGTTGGAACAAACAGAAAATTAAATTGTGGTAAGTCCAGTAGCATTTCTTCTGCTTCTCCTATAGTTTTTTTTCCTGATTACCTGCAATCATTCTGATGGCTCTGCATTGCACCCTCTCGACCGCAACAGTTTCCATTTTTAATTGGGTAGCTCAGAGCTGCACGCATTATTCCAGGTGGGTCCTGACGAACCTTGTTAAATGGCAGGATTACTTGCCCTGCTCTCAACTTTTGATGCATCTCAGCATTCTTTCAGCTTTTTTTTTTTTAACATCAGCCGCACACTGCTTGTTGTGCTTTGGCTCCTTCTCTGTTATGACCCCGGGTCCTTTTCCTCCTTCACTAAAGTAAGAGGAGACCTACACACTGTGTAGGGCCTACCACTGTTTTTCTTCTCTATGTATAGTACCTTGCATTAGGCTGCATCGAATCTAAGACTCCAGGAGTCTGACCGGTTCTCAGTTTGGTTACAAATGTAAATACCTTTTGAAAAGCAACAGCAGTAGCTCTCATGTCCTGTGGACCAGAAGAGGTATAAAGTGGTGACCAAAGTCTTGTTTTCTACTGCATTCTAGGTTGGGGAAGCAAGGGCACTTTATAACCTTGGGAATGTATACCATGCAAAGGGAAAAAGCATTGGCTTCCTTGGGGCTCAGGATCCAGGCGAGTTTCCAGAAGATGTGAAGCTTGATCTACAAAAAGCTGCAGATTACTATGAGTAAGTAAACATTTGGATTGATACCAGTCTGCAAATTAGCTCTTTAAAGTAAATTTCTAAGATGTGGGGGGTTGGGCTTTATAGCCAGTTCATTACCTCACTGCAGTGCAAGTCCTGTGAGCCATAAAAGATTAGCCCTGTTAGAAAGTGAAGGGATCGCAAATCGGGCTGAGCCTGATGGCCGGGCTGACCCCTTCCACTTGCTGGTCCGGGCTGCCACACCTCTCCATCTGACATTCTCGTGACATCTAACCAGGAGAGCATGGGGTGTGTTCAGAATATTAAACTTTTAGGATAGCACTTTCAGAAGCACAATCAAATTCTCAATAGACTATTAATTGAGCGGTGGCTTGATGCATACAGAAACTGCTTCTATCACCCAAAAAGTTTTGAAAATGAGCCCCATAGACTTCAGTGGGGTGCGCCCCCACACTGTCCCTGCTTAGACATCACAAAATATCTGAGTGTGTGGGCATGGCAGGCAGACTGGGAAGTGGAAGGGATCAGCCCGCCGTTGGGCTCAGTCTGATTTATGATCCCTTCCCATCCTAACATCTTAACAAGGCTAATTAAAAAAGTTATTTTTTGTCTCCAACGGCTTATGCTGCACTGAGGTAACAGACTATAAAGCCCAAAAGCAGCAAAGAAAATGTTGGAAATTAATGAAAACATGCAAATTGTGTAAAATATGCTGTGTTCATTTTGATATATACTGTACCTTTTACATGTACTGTCCCGTCAAAAAAGATTTTGATGCCCAATCCTGGTTCTTCTGGTTGATAGTGCACTGTGCTTTCACCATTGATTACCATGCTTCACCCACCACCCCCGCTCAGAGCCAAGTTCTGTGAGCATGCTCACCCTGCTAGTGCTGGGAGCACCACAAACATGGAGGTGGGCATCTCCCCGGGTCTCTGTTTTCTCACAAAACCAAAAAAGGGAGTTGGGCACTCTGGGTGCCCCCTCACAAAAACAAACAACAAATACAAAAGTGTGAGGCTCTCGTACCTCTCCCCAGATAAAAATATATTTAAAAAAAAAAAAGGTTTTGGGGAAGGTGGCTCCTTCTCTTCTTTTTCCCTTCTTTGCTTTCTCTTCCTTTTTCTCCATGTCTTGGATATAGCCCCTCTGTGGGTATATCCCTTTTGATCGCTACATGCAACACGGGCCACTGGGCACTATCTACTCTACCTCCACCTGGCAGCTGCACCGCGTGTGTGTGTGTGTGTGTGTGTGTGGGGTTTGCATCTTTCTGGATCAACTGTATTAGCTCTTACGCAGGGTACATTCCTGTGATTACAGGAGAAGCAGATCATATTTTTGATGAAATCTTTCTTCTGACTATGTCAGACATTTTTGGTTGACATTTTGTTTTCTTCTTTTTGTATTTGGGCCCTTAGCCCACTACATTAAGGGGTGTCTGGGGAGATGAACACATGTCTGCTCCCTTTGACTGTCCAGTCCTGCAACTACAGATGCACATAGGTTCCCCCTTTCTTCTTCCCTGTTGTAAGAAAGAGGACCATGGTTAACTCACAAGTTCAATCAATTTTCTTTCTGGTAGCGTGGAGTTGCCCCTTTTCTCCCTAAGAGTTTGAGTCCCTTTCCTTTTTTGGCACATTGTGCCATCTCATTTACAATGATGTCCCACTCATGTGCATCATTATGATTCTGCCAGAACCACATGCTCAGGGTTGCTGGCCTTTTTTTTTTTTTTTCTTTTCTTTTTAAAAGACCACTCATCTTCTGTCTGGTTAGTAGTGTGAGGCTCTGGCTCTGTAGCCCTTACTACCCCTTGTGCCATCTGGTGTGCCCTGTTCTTATTCTAAGTTGGTAGTAGGGTTTAATGTTGCTGTTTACTTTGTTTCCTAGATCCTTTCCCTATCTCTTTGGGTTAGCAAGTATCTAGCCCTCCCTTTTTTTTTCTCTCCAGTTTGTTTCTCTCCTAACTAACAGAACTGAGGTGTGCAAGGAAAGTAGCGACAGTTACTGTCTGTGTGGGCAGCAGTAAATGAAGTACACAGGTACTGTCAGTAGCCAAGGTTGACTCCTTCGTTGCAAAACAATTGCTGCCATGGGGTCCTAGTGCCTCTGGCCCCAGACTCATAAGTGGTAATCAGTGGTGAAAATATTCTGGAAGATCAACAGTTACGGTAAGTATAGTAGCCCCTTTCTGTAACAAACAATTTGGGAGCCATCCACCTTGTTTTTTTATTGTGGCTTGTTCATTATATCAAGGGACCCTGTTTGTCAATATCATGTATAAGGTTTGGCAGCACATTGTCCATATCTGGTGTTCAACAAGCACATAAGCAGTAACCCAAGCAAAGTTCACAATGGGTGTGCTCACATTGAACTTTATTTAAGGAAATACTGGGTTGAGTTTTTTTATTAGTAGTATTTTCATGTTTTTCCTTTTTTTTTTGTCCCCGTTTTCTCCTAGGACACTGGCACATACGTACGCGTGCGTGGAGGTGCACGCCGGGTATCGGTTCGGCCCCTTCCGCCCCACCCCAGGCTATTGCCGCTGCCCCCTCCCACTTATGCTTCCCATCAGACTTCCACCCGGTGGGAGCAGAACTACGGGAAGGGGGGGGCAGCCATCCCGGGAGGGGAGAGTTGCCTAGTGGCTGCTTAATCCCACTCTCCCCTCCCCCACGCCAACTCCCCGATGACCCAAGGTCGTTCCTGAACCCGGGTCACCGGTGTAGCACAAGGTAAGGCATCCAGTGCCTCAGCCTTCAGTCCCTCTGGGCTGGCTAGGGTTGAGTTTTAAAAATACTGTGCTTTATAAACTCGGACTTAATGCTTTACTCACTGCAACTTGCTAGTTGCTTTGCTTACTGTTGTTTTCATTGCATGGTTTGAAGAAAGAGGTTCCATGATTGTTTTGTTTTATGTAAGCCCAGGTCAGTGTAGGTTGCGAAGTTGGAGGACTTTAATAGGGTCAGCCTCCTGTGCCTGTAGCCATTCCAGTCCTATTGTAAGCCACTGATGGCTTGCTTGTAGGTGGGCACCGTTAGCTCCACTGTTTTACCAGACTGTTCTTCTAGACATGCATCATTGATTACGGCGCAGATAATCTCGCTGTCAGTCATCTGTTCTGTAGTTTGAATTGCATCATCCACTGACAGCTGTTCATCTGCAGTCTTAGCCAGTTCTTTAGTGCCATCCTCAATGATGTTCAGCTCAGTGGCAGTTGCGTCTATTTCATTCATGTCATCAGGTTCATCATCTGCGGTATGGCATAGCAGCTCAAGGAATGCTGGTCCCAGTGTGGCATTCCAACAGTGAGCCACAGTAGCCTCTGAAACACTGGCTCATGTTCCTCCCCAAGAGTGGCCACATTTTTAGCTTTAGCGGTTTCAAGAACTTAGTCACTCTGATTCCCTCCACTGCAACCAAATCGTTAAACAGATGCTTGTGTTACTGTTTCTTGAAGGTCGCGATTATGACACCATCCATGGGCTGTATCTTAAATGTTGTATTCTTTGGTAGAAAAAGTGCATGGATACGTCCCTCCCTGACTTTAGCTCAGTTTCGGAAGGGTGGGCAAGACACTGATCAAGGAGAAGCAGGGCTCTGTTAAGTAGTTTCTTTTGTCGCAGGTGTACTCTGACAGAGGGCACAAAGTTGTCCACAAACCAACAATTAAAGATCAGTCCTTTCACCAAGCATTGTGACTATAGTCATAAGTGACAAGTAGTGGACATCTGGACATGATGAAAGCACCTGGCTCTATCTTCTTGATAGATCACTTGTCCCAGTAAACTTCATCAGCAAATTCTCGCAAACCATCTTCCTGTTTTTCCCAGGAGCTTATGGTCAACTTAAAAAATCCAGACTCCAAAAATACTTCTGCCAGGCTCTCACCTCCCTTCAGTCTGTCCAAGATAACAAGCTTGGTCTTGACAATATACCCAGAACACTTCATTATGGCACCTGTGATGCAGTGAGCAAGCATTACTGAAAGCTGCAGAGGCCATGTGTTTATTATTTCAAAATAGAAACATAGAATTTACGGCAGATAAGGATCGCTTGGCCCAGCTAGTCTGTCCATATTCCCTACCTACTGTCACACCGTAGACCCTAATTGATCTCCAGCTTTACGCTCCCCCCTTTCTTGCTTCTAAGGCTCCCTAATACCTGTCCCATGCCTTCTTAAATCCCATTACAGTGGCCGGCCCGGTGGTGCTGAGGGTTGAGGTGCTGGACTCCACACCTCGCACCACACCGGCGACTCGGGTTTGGGAACGAGCTTGGGTCGTTGAGGGTTGGCTGGGGAGGAGGAGGATTGAGCATCCTAGGACTGCTCTCCTCCTCCTCTGGGGAGGGTGGGGGGTTACCTGCACAAGTGCTGGCCCTAGTGGTGGCTGGGTGCAAGGAAGTCGTGGAGCAAAGAAGGGATGACATAGCAGGCACAATCAGACATGCGGTCGCGAAGGAGGCCTTATACCGCTCCGTTATTTGGTGTCATTGCACGGCCGTGCCAAGAGGGGGACTAGTGGGCTACAGAAAAATACCGGCTGAAATCCTCTGGCGTGTGATGGCAGGACCGCAGTGTTACACCTGTCGCTCCCAGGAGTTCCCTCTGGCCCTGACCCCTTGGTCTTCCGCGATTGGGGACGCTATGTGGCCTCAGAGAGGATGAAGGAGAGGAGGTGGTATCTTGGGGAACGGTGACAGATGCAGGAGCTGCCAGTTGAGCAGGATGTGGTGCACCATAGGAACACCCCAGCCGAGGAGGTAAGGCCATAAAGAAAGAAGCAAAACAACACAAAAAAATCCCATTACAGTTTTTGCTGTCACCCAAATCGCCCAATTAAGATAATTACAATACTAACTTAGCTAATTTAGAAACATACAGGATTTAATAATATAATTGGGTGACAAAGGTGAGACAGCTGTTCAATTGAAATTGACAAGCATGCATGACATCAGCTGTTCATGACAATTTCAGTCTGACAGTCGGGAGCCAAGCACCACATTCATTATATGCGGGCGTCTGCTATAGTGAGTTTGGTAGCAAGGGACCACTGTGTAGTTTCATTCTTCTTTAGCAATTACCATTAAATATAGTTCTCAGGACTTAATAAGAATTTTGACGAGTAGGAGAATGAGAAATTATAATCAGGGCAAAGAAAAAGAGCATGTCAGCAGGTTTGGATGCCCTATGCTGAATACAGTGGAGCCCTGTTGTAAGCACGGTTCTGTAGATTAACCGAGCGGTCAAAACCTGCACAGTCAAAAACAACACTGTGTGGACCCCCAAATATTGTGTGGTCAGAAACTGCGGTGGGTTAAATAAACCAGTTCCGAACTGTGCATGTTGATCTTCCCTTGTCAGTCTTCGCCATTCATTACTGCTGGGTGTAAGCTGGAGGCACGCACCCCGCCACGGGAGCTTTTTATTCCTTTTTTTGTGTGAGAGGAGTCGGCGCCAATGGTGCCGCCCACGTGGCTGATGCACTGCGCAGAGCACGCGGGTTGACCGTTAGGTGCCGCAGACTCCTTCTCCATCCCAGTTCTGTTTCTCCTGCCGTTGAGATCGCACCTGCTGCATGAGTTGCGAACAGTTTCTCAATACGCCACTAGGCCTTCGTCTTTCGACGCTGCCTTTCACCTTCATCAAGGTTCACTCATCCTGACGCCGTTGGAAGTCCGGTAAGACCGTTCTGTTTGTTTTTATCGACGGTGCCAGGATCTCTTTCTACGGTTTGTGTTTCGATTTCTCATCATGTCCGGTTCTGGGGCAAAAAGAAAACCTAAAGTGGGCCATGCCCCCCATGCATCGGTGCCCCTGTGGCCAGCATTTTTCTGTTTTGGACCGGCATGATGATTGCTTGTGATGCCTGGGACCCAATCGCAATATGGATCATTGCAACGCCTGCTTCTCTATGGACTGCCGTGTTCTCGAAGTTCACATGTTTAAAGTTGGCAGGGCCATGCCAACTTCCGGAGGGCAGCGTCGCTCGTGGGTCACCAAGGCCAGGACTCTTGACCCTTCCTCTGGGTCCCCTCCCAGATCTATACGGCCCGGCGAGGAGGAGGCCTCTTTTGCAGTGCTGGAGGAGCAACGCGATTCCCTGCAGAGTTGCGTTGCTGACGCTGCCCCGGCAGTCACCTCCACGGAGGTGCAGGCCCCCCCAGTGTCGCAGCCCATGGCTGCTGGGCCTGGCACGGGCAGATCCTTGGCTCCGCCTCCTGGCACCGTCCAGGATCCAGCGCTGGTGATCGGTGCTGTGTCCTGCAGCGCCGCCGCCAGGGGTCCTTCTAGGGTTACTAGACTGGAGGTCTGCCTGGTCACTTCCTCTTCATAGGAAGATGACTTGTAGGCCAATCCAGACTGGCACCCTGACTCTTCAGAGTCTGAGAGGCCCTTGGGATGTGGTACCAAGCGGCCCAGCAGCCCTATCCCAGAGTCCTCGGATCCTGTTGTTCTGGCAGATCCTATGGCTGAGTGTGGCCATGGATCCATTGGGGACAGTGGCCTAGGAGCTTGGGGTGGGGTGTTCGCCCTGGGGAGGCCATGGCAGCTGCCATTCCTGGAGTTGCCCAGGCCTTCCGGGGGTGACTGGGACCCCCTCTTCTGCCATCTTCCTCAGGGGCCTGCGTGATTGGGGGACCCATCTGTACTGGGGTCGAGGAAGAGGGCACCCTCTGAGTCCAAAGGGTTGAGGGGCTGGGGTGAAGCGCAGATGCCTCCCTCCATTGCCCTGGGGGGTGGGAAGGAGTCACAGCGCTGAACCCTGCCTTTCCCTCAAGGTCTCAGAGGCTTCCTTGGTTGGCAGCGTGGAGGGTTGCCCTTCTGGACACAAGCAGCCACAGTCGTGTCACAGGGGACAGACAGAGGATTATCCAGCCCCAAGAGGGGGACACCCCAGTGCATTGTGAAGAGAATCCAAGGGAGTTCCCTCAGAGATTTTAGGGCGAAGACCCTACTCGCCTCCAGATTGAACACTCTGTGACTTTTAGAGATGGAACAGAGCTCTGAGGAGATTCTCCCTTAGGGCTCTTCCAGAGTTTGCCATCTCAAACACAGCCTTCGCAACCTGGTTTGGCAGGACCAGTATCTGGGTTTCAGAGCCCAAGCAGAGGCCGGGCACTATCAGTTCAGTGCCCATCGCCCATCCCTCTGCAGGCACCTCCTCCTCTCCCAGGCCATGTGGGTCCCACGGGGCCCTTAACCTGGGAGATGTTCAGGGCCACCGCGGTGGTCTTTCCCACTTATGTCAGGGCATTGGGTGAATGGGTCTTTTGCCTGTCTCCCGCTGCAGGAGATGTCTGAACACTCAGGCTCCTTTATGAGGGAGAGGAACATTCTGTCCACCTGTCCTCCTCTGTTGATTTCACTGAATATCAGCGGTTCCTCTCGAGGCTGGTTCAGGAGCTTCGTATTTCTCACGTGCTGAGAAGCAGTACTGAGTGGGAGATGCGCTCATTCCTGAGTGAATTCAGCGCCCACCACCTGGTGGTGCCCTCCTGGCCCATTCCTTTCCAGGAAGCATCTATTCGCACCTGGCAGTCTCTGGCCTCCTCTTCTCCAGCCCCTGTGGACTGCAGGAGACGATACTGCACCCCCTAGGAGTCTCTAGGTTCTCTTCCTCACCCGCCTTTAGCGCCTGGTGCACGACCGACCCCCAGATCCGGATTCCGCAGAATTCGACTGGTGGGGATGAAGAGTTTTCTCTTCAGCTCGTGCATTAATGTGCATAGGGTCTCATCAGGCTCACCACGCTGCCTATAACGGATCCCTGTGGTTGATGCTAGCACAAGTCCTAGCATCTTTGCCTGATATGGACCAATCTAGACAGGCCATTGCCCCCTCTGCTCAAGGTCTGGAGCTTGTAAGGCACGAGGCAAGGGCGTCTTACGACGCCAATGAGGTGACATCCAAACTGGCAGGGACAGCGATCTGCATTAGGCGGACAGTATGGTTTAGTCTATCCAGGTTGTCACCCGTTGCCCGGCGAAGGGTGATCTTCTCTGCTTTCTGGGGGAACCCAACTTTTTACCCACAGGGCAAGAAGAGTTCTTCAGGGGTGCCTCCCATTCCCCACGGCCACGGGGGATACCTCCTCATCCTGAACAGCCTAAGACCTTGCTGGTCTAGTGTGGCTTTAGGATCTCCCCCTCCCTGCGCCTCCCAGCGAGGCTGAAGGTCCGTTCCCTCAGGGCTGTGCCAGGTCCCCTCTGGGGGGGCTTGATACTCACCCAGCAGTAATGAAGGGTGAAGACTGACAAGGGAAGATATGAAAATTACTTACCTACCATAATTCTTGATCTTCTCTTGTATATTCGCCATTCATTACTGATTCCCACCCTCCATCACCTTCAGGGGCCTCAATTCTTGGACGTTGCCTCCACCCTGCTGGCCTTCCCCCTCCTAGAGGCCAATTGGGGGCGGAGTTCCCCTGGTACCTCAGAGCTCTGTTCCATCTCTAAAAGTCACAGAGTGTTCAATCTGGAGGCGAGTAGGGTCTTCGCCCTAAAATCTCTGAGGGAACTCCCTTGGATTCTCTTCACAATGCACTGGGGTGTCCCCCTCTTGGGGCTGGATAATCCTCTGTCTTCTGTCACCCTCTAGCTGTCATTTCATGAGTGCAGTCCTAAGAGGGTCCATGGGATCTTCCTCCCTCTCTTTTCTTATGGTATGGCACTGATGTCCAGTGGTTCTCTTCTCCTGAAGTGGAGGCCACGCCAGTACTCCAGTGGGAAACTTCATCCAGATTTTTTCCCTACACCTTAGTCAGGACTTGCTCCTTTTCTGAGCAGCACTGATTGCCCTCCAAGGGACAGTCTGTGAGGCCTAGGCTCTTGGACTCTCATATCACTCCCAGACAAAGGGTGAGAGGAAGGGTCTGCCTTGGACAAGTCTCAAGTCCTTTAATTCTCCTCAGACCTTGGTTCTTCAACCGGTATTAACTGGCGGGATTCTTGCTCCTTTGTCTTCAAATCCCATGGGGATTTTGAAACTCTCAAGCCAGTAGTCTTCCAGTTTGTCATGGCAGACAGCCCTTCTCCTCTCCCCCTTTATCGTTTACTCTCATCTCTTCTGCCTTTCCTCTTTCTATCCTTGGCCTTCTCCTTCTCCTGAGACCACCTAAGGATTGAAGCCCTAAGGCCGATTAGGGTAGGGTTCTCTTCTTTCTCTGTCCTCTCTTCGGCTTATGCCTTTTTCAGTTTATATCCTTTCCGTTTTCTATCACTCGGCTCTCTTGCCTCACTCTCTTTTCTACAACCTGTTTCTTCCTCTCCGGCTCAGCAGAACTGGGATGGAGGAGGAGTCTGCGGTGCCTAACGGCCAACCCACGTGCTCTGCGCAGTGCATCAGTCACGTGGGCAGCGCCGTTGGCACAGACTCCTCCCACACAAAAAAAAAAGCTCCCATAGTGGGTGCGTGCCTCTGGCTTACACCCAGCAGTAATGAATGGTGAAGATACAAGAGAAGATTAAGAATTATGGTAGGTACGTATTTTTCATTTTTGACCGTACAGTGTATTTCATCGCAATCTTGATGCTGTATCTGTAGGCATACCCTAAATGCCAAGCAAAAATGTTCTTGTAATGGGATGTTCTTATAAGAGAGCTTAGCTTAAAACGGTGACAATCCATGTATAATCTACGATTAACATGATGAAACTGGGCTCAAGCTATTTTTTTTAGAGAACTCATTAAAGGAGTATAACCGAGCTTTTTAAAAGAGCGCTTGCTCAAATAATTGCTGTAATATTCATTCAGTGTCTCACCTAACTATGAAGGAATATTTGCTACCTTCTTCATAGGCCATCTTTCACACTCCATTCACTACTTAAGTGATTGTTCTTGAGGAAATTAGACGATGATTTAGCCCAGACTTAGCACACTGAGAGGTGATAATAAAGACCATCTACCACTACCTCCGGGGGAAAAAAAATGTGCTTATAAATGGGCTTAATGTTCCTATAAGCAGGCTTTCCTGCCAGTGAAAATAATGAGCGAAAATGGGGACACCCCAAAAATGTTCTTATTAATGGTATGTTCTTATATCTGACATTCTTACAGGTAGGCTCCAATGTATTTACAAAGGAACCCACAGGTTCTCTAAATCTCACTCAATTCTTCCAAAGTTTCGTAATGCTCTATGATGCTGCTGGATTGGATTCTGGCCTCTCACTCCCATCGGATCTCCTCCTCCTCTGGAACACCCCCTGACACATTCAGCGACCACCTCATGACTTACTGTGTGTGCAAAACTACAATTACCCTTCTCTTCCCCTGCTTACCATTGGGTTAGATCCTTACAGTCCCTAAACACCACAGCACTCCTACATAATCTTGCTTCCTCCAACCGGTCCCTTTTCTACGCTTCTGCTGACATCAACACTGCACTCTCCCTCTTCTTTACTTCAGGGTCTCTGGAAGTATCCTCCGCCAGCTGCAGCTGGTGCAGAATGCTGCTGCCAGGTTACTGACTGGCCTTTCTAGGTCCAGTCACATGACCCCGGTGTTGCGGGCTCTGCACTGGTTGCCGATCAGGTGGAGGGTTATCTTCAAGGTGAGTTTCTTGGCTATCTGACTGACCTTCTGACACTGGCTGTCTCGGTCCGATCCCTTTGCTCCTCGACCAGGGGCCTCCTTGAGATTCCCAGGACCCGTCCTAAAACTGCCGGTGATCGGGCTTTTATCGTCACCAGCCTGGTCTTGTGGAAATAGTGTGTAAACATACAGAACTCTCTCCCCACATGTTGACAACAACTTGTGGGACTGCCTGAAGAAAACCAATAACATCTGACCTTATTTGCTCATGGAACAGGGTGAGCGTTAGGGTTGAAAATCCCAAGGAAGACCCCACCCCTGATTCACAAAGACTCAGGACTGCCAAAACTATGATTTTTTTCCTTTTGCTACTCGGGGGATGGTGGTGGGTAGTTAGGGCTGGAAACACTAACACCACATTTCCCTGCTTTTGTGGCGTCAAGTTACCCTAACTGGTGCAGTGACAATGCTTTTTGCAAAGCATTTTCTTTCTTTTTGAGACCGTGGAATCATATCCTCATTCACGCAGGTCCCTTGGGGATCTACGTCTACAGATGCAGATGTGCAAGGGCCCTTTTGTCCCTGTGCCATGGGAAGAAGTTGTCTGCCAGCAGAAGTGCAGGGCCTGGAATATTCACTGTACACATTCACTCTTCACACATTCATTCTTTATTTATTCTTTTGACCCCAAATGTTCAAGATAGCCATTTTATGACTGCCCTTATAAACATGACATGTAGCATTTATAGTACAGTCCAGCCCCCTTTATCCAAACTGCTTGGGGGACAGCCAATCAGTTTAGATAAACAGGAGGTAAAATAAATGGGAGCACATATGCTGATAAGCGTCAGATAGCCAGACAGCAACGTATAATGAGCCAGGCCAGGACGGCAAAAAAATTACTTCACCTAAACTGTAGCGGTTGGATTTCTGCTCACGACACCGGCAACCTGGGTTTGGGAGCAGACTGGGGTCGCTGGAGGGCTGGCCGGGGGAGAAGGCTTGAGCATCCCAGGATGGCTTGCCTTCTCCAGGGGGGAGGGAGGGGTCAAGGTACGCAGCTTGTCTGACCTCGGGTGGAGGCCCGAGGTACAGCAAGTCCTGCAGCTTGCAGGAGGGACCGGTGGGAGCTGTGTAGTGGACGTTGGTGCGTAGTGCCTTGACGTCAGGGCGCACACCACACAGGGAGGAAAACTGGCCGGCGGCACCTCTGGTAGATGGAGAACTAGCCCTGATCCCCAATGCCTCTTGCCTGGCCTGGAACCGGCATCCTGACGAAATGAAGGAAGTACGGGGTGTTCGGGCCCCAACTCAACACCTCCTGAGGGCTAGAACCAAGGCTCCATGGTAGATGGTAGGTAGGTAGGTAGGTAAAGTTTATTTTTATTTAGGTAAGAATGGTTTGTTTCATCATTGGGTCACAGACCCTTTTCCAAGATGTACCTGCTTGCTTTAAAAGATTTTTTAAAAGTACACTCCATTCATTTCTACAACATGCATTTACATAATGTCACTAAACAACATGGTTTTATATAATCCTCCATTCAAAAACATCACATTTTTATAGTATAACATTAATTTCACAGTTTAAGAAGTCCACAATATTTCAAGCCCTCGTCATTTATTTTTTATATTCCCCTCTGAAAGTCTTCTTTCACCCATTACACATACATCTTATTTCCAATCCATTGTCAATTGACCTCATAAAAATATTGGATTTTTGAATCTGCTTCGTTTCCAGATCTATGGGTGCCCACAAATTTATAACTTTTATACCAAAGGTCATTTCACCATATTTGTTATTTATTCTGGGCATTACATATTTACTTCCCACCTTACCTCTTAGATTATATTGATGGACATGCATTTGACATGGAATTTTATCCACAAGATACTTGGGGTTTTGTTTATGAACTACTCCATGTATTTGTTTTAGCCATTTTTGGTCCCTTTTTTGTTCTATCTGGTCTCATTTTAGGATCTTAAACATTTCACAATGGTGAGTATAATAATCACAATTTAATATAAATATAGCTAAATTATTATAAAGGACATGTATTGCCCTCAAATTTGACTTATTTGCCATACCATATATGTGAATTCCATATTCTATGCAGGGAATGATCAGTTGATTTATTATCTTTTCTCATTTTGTAGTACAAACCGTATTTGGATCTACAAAAAGCCCCAAGTTTGTTATTAGTTTTATAAACAAGATTTTTTATATAAGAGTTAAAACTCAAACTACTATCTACAGTAATCCCCAGATACTTATATGAATCAACCTGGTTTAAGAATTGGTTTTTAACTGTTTTAATTGAAATTTGGGGGAATTTTTATTGTTTCTTCGTTTACTATAAAATACCATTGAATTAGTTTTTTTACTATTCAATACCAACCCTGATTTATATAACCATGTTTCCATCCTACTAAAATCATTCTGAAGGGTTTTCTCCATTTCCTGAGTTGTAGCACCTCTGGCCAGCAGTACAGTATCATCAGCGTACATACTCAAAACTGAGTTCTGTACCACTGTTGGGAGTTCATTTACGTACATTAAAAACAGTAAAGGGCCCAAAATCGAGCCCTGAGGGACTCCTCTACTTACAAGTGCTGGTTTAGATGAAATATCACCAATATAGACTTGTTGAACTCTACCTGACAAATAAGAGTCAAACCAGGGAAGGGTTTCTTTATTCCCAACTCCATCATTCTCCCAATCAGTTTACCATGGTCTATGGTGTCAGAGGCCTTGGAGAGATCCACGAACACTGCCCCCACCGATCCTCCCCCATTTAACTGGGAAGTGATGTTATCAATTAAATTGGTGAATGCGGTGTTCGTGGAATACCCTTTACGAAATCCTGACTGGCAAGGAGACAGGAGAGAACCTGTTTCCAGGTATCTACTCAACTGCCCTCTTACCAGTCCCTCCAAGACCTTTGATAAACATGACAACAATGAAATTGGCCTATAATTTGTTGGTTCCACTGGGGAAGTACCTTTATAAATTGGTACAATCTTTGCCTGTTTCCACAGGGTTGGAAATGTATTTTCCATCAGACTCCAGTTGAAAAGTTTTACTAGAATTGGAGCAATTACCTTGAGAGAATCTTTTAAAAAACCTGTTCTCTATTTTATCCAAACCTGAGGCTTTATTTAATTTAAGTTTCCTTATTTCACTCTTTACCTCTCTACAGGTTATAGCTTTAAACCTAAACCTCATTTTATTTAATGGCCATTCACCCCCTTGGCCTACATCTATATGGAGCTGCTTTGGGATTTCTATGTCAGGTAACAAAACAAAATATTGATTTAGCCTCTCTGCAGATTCAAATGTTGGCAATAATGTGTCCCCCTCCCTGATCTGGATAGGCTGTCTGTTTTCCACAACATTTTCAAATGGTTTTATCAATTTCCAATATTGTCTTGGATCAGTACTATGCTCTACCTTGTTTTTGTAGTATTGTTTTTTTCAAAACTTTAATTTTATCTTTGAGCTTATTCTGTTCATTCTTATATTTAATCCAATCATCAGGGTCCGATGTTTTGTTCGCCGTTTTCCATAATTTATTTTGGTGTCTTATGTTGTGTTTTATCTTATCTGTAATCCAAGGAACATTTACTTTTTTTTTACAAACACCAGTTTCAAAAGGGGCAACCTTATCACAAGCCTGGACAAACATTTTGGAAAAATCCTTGATGGCCCAGTCCAGATCAGGGATTAAAAACAACCTATCCCACCTGTATTTTCTTAATTCATGCAGAAAGGCATCTTTATTATATTTTTTAAAGTTTCGATGCCTAATTTTTCTTGGGCCTAAATTTATAGGTGTTTCCTTCTTATTAATCACTTCCTCCAAATATAGGTTGCTTCACTTCCATGGAAATAGCTTTAATTCCGTCTGATGAAAAAACGAAATCCAATATACTCCCCCTCATTTGTGATATGTTTTCCTACTAGAAACTGCAATATTTTGATGCAAGTTTAATGAATTAAAACGTCCTTAGAGCATTATCCCTGGGTTTATTCCAAGCTGCATTGAAATCACCTATCATTAATAAATCCAACCCCATTGTATGGTGTTGTATTAAATAGGACAATTTATCAAAATACACTATTTTAACTTTCGGGGGAGAATATACTAAGCTCAGAACCATGTTTAAGTTCTTTATTAACACTAACAAACATTCAATCATCCCCACTTCTCCTGAGTATATCATCACAGTTTCACCCAATTCCCATCTTAAATACATCAACAAGCCCCCCCCCTTCTTTTCCCTGTCTCTCCTATACATAGTATAGCCCTTTAACTCAATTTCTCTTTCACTTATACTAGGGGTCAACCAGGTCTCTGTCAGGGCTATAATGTCGGGGTTTTCCAGGATCTCCCAAGCTCTCAACATGTCTAGTTTATTTTTCAAACTCCTGGCATTCTCATAAGCTACTTTAAATAAACGAGGGAGGAGGTCCAGGATTTATTTCAATATTCCCTCTCATCAATAAAATAAGACAAACATTTGTTTGTAAATCTTGTTTCTTAAAGTACATAAATATTCTACATTTATTTATCCCCGCTATAGAATCTCTAATAGAGGAAAAATAATTCCTTCTCCTAGAGCCCATGTACTGTGTTTTGTTATCCTGAAACCCCTTCCACTGCTGTCTTAAATAGACTACGGGAATCAAATCCTCCTCATTCTGCACTATTATGTTATTTCCAAGCACTGGGCATATTACTAAGCATGCTAGAAGGAAACAAAATCAAACTTTTAAAACCCCCATTTTCCAGATGCTCTCTGAAAAAACTCCCGGAAAAAAGAAAGCACTGATCCGATCAGCAACCTGGCTGGAAATTTCTCGGTGAGACAAAACCAATTACTATACCCAAATAGTTTAAAACTTACTCACCAGAGAAACCCAGTCGGGAGATGATCAGATCAGAAGCCTCCTGTGTAATCCAACAGATTTTTCTCTCCCGAGTGGTGCTCGCACCACTCACCGCTCGCGCTGGAGCACGCGGCTCAGATTTAAATAGGGCTCAAACTCTGCCCTCCTACCACCAGATTGGTCGTCGGCTCCCCCGAGCCCCCTCGCACCAACCTAGTCAGCTGTTAGTCCAGTTGGGGAAACAAAGTCCAAAAGTCCTCGCTTCTCTGCAGAAGATCCTCTTTCCTTGCAGCCCTCTGTTACATAGGCAAACCAGACATCTGTTGCAGATGGAGTAAATAAAACAAGCTGGGTAGCTGGCGTTCTCTGCCTGGAGCATGCAGCTCAGATTTAAATAGGGCTCAAACTCTGCCCTCCTACCACCAGATTGGTCGTCGGCTCCCCCTCGCACCAACCTAGTCAGCTGACCACTCCGGGAACAGGTAGGAGAGCAGGGGACTGATAAGGCAGATGGTGTCTCCCAAAGAGTGGAGTGCCGGGGATAAAAAAAATAAAAAACTGTAGCGAGCTAAGAAAAACACTCATACCAGATCACTTGTACTCAGGAAATGTCTCCATCTCCGGCTTCACCGCAGGCACCTCCTGAGTACAATATTGATATTCTCCAAGAGTCAGTATCTCCACTCCCTCAGACTCCATAACCTCTGAGGCAAGCTGCTATCCTGGAGATGATCGGGATTAAGATTCCTGCAGCCAAAGGCGGCTCCATTCCTGCTTTTACTAATATATTACTTCCTCTGGACACTACCGAAGAAATGTCTTACCCTGAAGCCAGTTCTGGGTCTCCTATGCTGGGAGAAGGTTTGAAACCCGAGACTTCTATTGCTCTTTTGATTCCGACCCAAATTCTGAATTCTGACAGGGATGTTCGCCAACCTGTGGATCTGATCCCGGGTACTGGTTTATTGGCTGCTGAGAGCCAAAACATGTCCTCGTCAGTTTCAACTGCTGCCTTTGACTGAGCAATGAGTTCTACTGAACAAGCAGTCCACAGCCACCAATGAGTCTTGCAGGAGGGGGATGTTTGTATGCTGAAGTCAACTTTGCCAATTAATATGGAGCCCTCCCAACCTGGACCCTTACATGCAGCTCATGGCACCTCTGTCCAGCTGTGTTCAGTTTCTTTACCCAATTCAGCTTCTATGGTCTGCGCTTGCAACAAGGAGCTAACTGCTGGGGTTTTACCGACTGCCACGGTTACTTTACTTTATCATACTCCTGAGTCTAGCCTTAAGTCTGCAGCGATCCAAGGACAGGAGCTGTATTTAATGGCCGCTTTCACCTGCGCCTTGTTAAGCTGAGCTGTCATTTACACTAATTGCTGGCACCCTTGAATTCAGTTAAGCATACAGGTACCTGTAATTAAACTGAATCACTTGTAAACAGCAGTTTTGATGGCGGCAGTTGAGGGAAACAATGGAACTTAACCACCTGTAAACAGCTGTCAGCACTACAGTTGGGGGACACAATAACAGTTAATTAGATAGGGAAGTTTGGAATTTCAGGGGTCGGATGAATGGGATAGGACTGTATATTGGTTGTAATATAATTTTGCACTAGAAGTGTGGATTTGAGGATTTAAAAAGTATCACATGTCACATTTATGTGGTGGTGGTGGGGAAAAATGGCTGTGTGGAAATTTTGGAGCCAAAATATTGAAAATTAGTGAAGTTATGAGTGAACGTTGAAATACTGCAACATTCAGTCCTAACCTGAGCATTTTATTGTATTGCTACACCAAAATTTCAGCATAACCATTTTGTTTCTCCACCTCATGAACCAGGTAGGTGAAAACATTTTAAATCCCTGCCGAGATGTGATTCCGTGCCACTGAAATGTCATTCCGTGCCACAGGTGCGAAAACACATTTTAGCCAGGATTTGAAAAATGACAGCTATGCAGTTCATGAGGTGGTGTGAAAAAACGACTATACTGAAAATCTGGGGTCAAAATGTTTAAAATTACCAAAGTTATGAGGGAGCATAGACAGATTTCAATGTACTATCATAACTTTGTAATTTTTACATATTTCTACCCCAAATTTTCATGAACAATGGCAGTGAAAATTTTCAACTCCCACCCAAAAGGTAATTTTGCAGAACGACCGTGAAATTGCCTTTCAGGCTTGATTCCACTGTCACTGGTCATGAGGTGGGGTCCGAAAAAGGCCATGTTGAAAATTTGGGGGTGAAGATATGCAAAATTACAAAGTTATGCATCAAAGTTCAAAACCCCATTGAAATGCATTGAACCTCACTTACCTTAGTTTCTCATACAGTAGTCTCCAGTTCCAGCAACAAGACGTATCTTCGGAGAGTGGATCTACGCCGTGGGACCTGTTCAGGTGAGTGAGTATGTAGGGGGTGTAGTGGGGGTGTTGGGTGATAAGTGTTGTCAGAGGTAAAGGTAGAAGGGTCAGATTGGTGAGGGACTGTTTTTTTCCTTTTTTACAGGTTTAAAATAAAATCAAGGGACAGTTTTGTTTATTACATCTGACATTTCCTGCATTAATATGGGGACAGCGAGCAGAGGGTGGGGGTGCCACTAGACACCAGGGAAACATAACATACATAAGGGGACCACAATCAGAGAATGGGGAGTGCCACTAGACACCAGGGGAACATAACGTACATCAGGGAGCAGCGATTGGAGGGTGAAGGCACCACTAGACACCAGGGAAACATTATATATGGACAGCGATCAGAGGGTGGGGATGCCACTAGGCACCAGGGAAACATAGCATACATAAATGGATGGTGATCAGAGGGTGGAGGGTGCCACTAGACACCAGGGAAACATAACATACAGTACATAAAGGGGCTTGTGATCAGAGAGTGGGGTGCCACTAGACACCAGGGAAACATATACATAAAGGGGACAGCGATCAGAGAGAGGGGCTGCCACTAGACACCAGGGAAGCGTAGCATATATAAGGGGATGGCTATCACAGAGTTGGGAGGTGCCACTAGACAGCAGAGATACGTAACATACATAAGGGGATGGCTATCACAGAATTGGGAGGTGCCACTAGACAGCAGAGATAACATAACATACATAAGGGGATGGCGATAGGAGGGTGGGGGGTGACACTAGACACCAGGGAAACGTAACATAAGGGGATGGTGATGGGAAGGTGGGGGTTGTCACTAGACGCCAGGGAAACATTACATACATGATGGGAGGGTGGGGCGCACCACCAGACACCAGGGAAATGGTGATTCACTGCTCTGAGTAGCCCACATCAAAAGTTCCAACTGTGGCTGCAGAACTCAAGAAAGACCTGCTGTTCTCATACAGAGAATGCGGGTCAGTGACTCCTCTTGGTGAGCGGGGCACCCAGGATTTTGGACTGCCCAGAAAAGGTATTTCTGGCCATTAATTTTAGAAGCAAGCATCAGACTCTAGCTAAATGGGTCCCATTTAGCTAGGTTCTAATGTTTGTTTCTTAAAATGACGGCATTTTTGTGTATTTTCCATGCTTCTTAGTTCGAGGAGTAAAGAAATAGATGGCATCTCTCACGGCGTGGTGAGAAACCAGTGGTCTTGTGACCCAGAATTTTTGGTGTTGTATCAGAATGTTATCCCAAGAACCCTACTGAACATATTCAGAACAGAAAAAACACAAAACTTTAAAGCCTTATAACTGTGGAACCAGTTAATACTTTTTCATGAAACATTTCAAAGGCACTAACTACCTTAGGACATCATGCCTGCACCCTGAATGTTTTTGGGGGAAAAAATTCCATTCTGTGTAGCTGTAGGTGAGAGCAAAAAAAAAATCCCACATTAAGTATAGGAAAAAAATTAGATATCTACAGAAGAATCACATTTGGATCTCAGAAACTGCACAAGCTGCCATCACAAAACTTTCCACAGATTTAGATCTTGCTTCCTAGACAACACATGCAAAATTTCAGCTGATTTTGTCAAATGCTGCCAAAGCTATTAAGGTGCAAATTTAGGGGTTTAACATAGAACACCCTACTCAACCCTAACTATAATGGCGCTACCATACCCCAATAATTCATACATACAGTGCGTAACCCCAAGAGACAACCTTAAAATGCTAGACACGCCTTGCAAATTTGTAATATTTGGCTCATTTTACTGATGTGTTCATACTATTGCCTTAATATTTCTGTAAGATATCTGACTTTTTATATACAGGGCAAATTTATTCCTGGTCAAGGAACTTGGAGACAGAGCAGCCCAAGGTCGTGCCTATGGGAATCTTGGAAATACACATTACCTGTTGGGAAACTTCAGGAAAGCAGTATTGTACCACGAACAGGTAAGGGGTTACAACATTATTATTATTTGTTATTATAATATTGGCAATCAAAACTAAGAAATGTGATTAGTCAAAGCTGATTACATGATTATGCATTATTCTAGCACAACACAAGTCAGAACTTGGTTTACAACAAGAAATTCACAGTTGGCATCAACAGATGCCAGTTACACAAACCTTCGCAGACATTAGAATTTCAGGACCTAATCATTTCTCTTACGGAAGACAGTTTTATGATCACAGGATCTTTAAGGTCATCTCCCTCCACAGAGCCACACCTGTGGAACACAGCATTGGGATCTCTCAGAAACTTTTGCCTAGCAGAGGTCACCCAGGATGACCTGTATCATTAGTGCCTATATAACGTGGGCAGCCCCATGCCTCCTCATTTCTTTCCTACTCCACTTTGTACCAAAGGAACACCCTCCCTGGGTTCTACATTGCTGTTTGTCTTATTTCTTCAGCCTTTCGTCATTCTACTTCACCACTGTTTTCTGAGGCTTATGCTCACTGTTGCTTCTTTGTGATGTGCGGGTGCTTTGAGCCTTGCTTGTCTGCTGTGGTTTGTGTTCTGGTATCACTGCCTGTTTTTCTGCTGTTAGCTGTCCCAATGCTGTTAGTCTTAAGTCCATGGTTTCTTGTTGGTCTCCCATCACTGATTCCTCCTGGACTTCCATTGTCTGGATATTTGGTATCTGCCTTCCTGTCATCAGCCGATGGTACCTTGTTTGCTAATCTGAGTTCCTCCTGGCAGAGTCCACTGCTTCACTTTTAAGGCTTGAGTTCTGGCAATCCTACTGGCATTTACAGCTGCTTCAGCCATCCTTTGGGTCGCCAAAGTCTATTCCTGACTTTCAGCCTGAACCCAACCTCCCTGTTTCCGCAGGGCCTATGGCTCCTTTCAGCTCTGTCATGTGGCATTGCCTCATCAGCATTCTTGGTGTCTGTCTTGGCCATCTGTGGCTGGCTGATGCTTGGCTCTACCACATCAACGTTCCTCCATTTCTGCTATCCTCTGTTTCTCACAGTAGCTGGGTCACTTCTAGGTTGGCAGTTTACTATCGTTGGCTGCATTGTTCATCACTTGGCTTTGCCTCATTGACATTTTCTTGCCTGTCAGGTGAGCCTTCTGTCTCACACGTATCCAGTTCAGTTTTATTGTGAAGGGATAAATTCCATTGTGCGCGCTCATTTACAAGGAGGTCCCTCATACAACATAAAAATTGCACAACAATACCAGTGAAAAGAAATACAGTGACATAACAAATGTACATAAAAAATGATACAGAGTAAATTGTGGAAGAATTTAACAAAAACGAAAATGTATCCTGTTACTTTGTGGCTGCTCCTGCCTTCATCATCTGGACTTATCCTTCCACTCCAGATTTTATGTGCAGTTTTCTGTTTGACAGCTGGTTATTTTGCATCTTTATGAGTGTGATTACTGTTGCTGTCTGTTTGGACTTGTTGCTTGGGTTTGCCTCATTGACTGTCTGGCGCTTTGGTCTCTGTTGGCCAAGGTCGGCATGGAGTTGGTCGTCACCTTTTGGTGTTTAGCTCCTGTTGTGTTGGACACCCAACCTTGTCTAGTTGATGCCTTTTTTATTTGTGGAAGACTTGGTTGCTTCTGTTCTGTTCAAGGCACCTGCCGTCATCTGATCCAGATGTCTCATCTTCTGGCTCGCAGGTCTTGATCCAGATGTGTGCTGTTTATACCCCTGCACTTTGGCCTCTAGCCTTTGTGCAGTGTTTCTTTCCCTTTGGCTGTTACCTTGTCACCTTTTCCGGTGTCGCTTTTTGCTGCATGTCTCTGCACTATCCTATGTGGCTGTGCCCTGCCATGGCTTGGTCGTCGCCCGGTTTCCAGGTTACTGCCCAGGCTGCTTCCTCCTTGGCTTGTGGACATTTGGCCTGCCTGGTTAGGGGCCTTCTTTATCCTCCTATTTGTCTTTCCTCTGCTTTCCCACAGTACTGCTTGGGAATTGTCCCATGGGTCTGGCTCAATTGAGGTAGATGCCCTTGAAGAAGACAGAACACTTATTTACAGTACCTGTAACAGTAGATCTTTGAGAGAATCTCTTCCATTGAGCCATAGCTCATCCTCCCACCTTCCCCCTTGTTAACGGATGCCATAGTATATATGTGGGGCATCACTGTCTATACATAAGTCATCCTGTTTGTCTTTTACCCGGTACTGGATTTTTTTTTTTTGTTGCCCCGCATCATCACTCCCAGTTATTGGGCCTCAACGGGGCTTTTCTGTTCTTGTCATGGTCTAGCATAACATTGTCTGCGTCTCCGGCAGACGGAACAAACTGAGGAGATATGAGGTCGCTGATGTTATATATGTGCCAGTGATGCATGTCATCATCGGTGGCCCCTGCTAGGCAAGAGTTTCCAAGTGTCCTGATGCTGATCATGTCTGTGTCCTATTGGTGTGGCTCAGTGGAGGATATTCTATCGAAGATTTACAGTTGCTGCTTAGAAGCTGTTCTTTTTCCTTCCAGTTTCATCAGTTCATGTTGCTTTACACCTGCCTTTAAGTCCTAATCCTCTGTTTATGACATCACAACCTATTGCCAAGAAATTATTTTGATGTCAGAACAGGCAAAGCAGCAGGAACATGAAGCCTAAGGGGCAATGAAAACTGTTTTCGTGCAAATGTCCTTAATAACGAATGCAATGTCCTGTTCTTCAGATGTTTTTGAAATGTTATGCAGTTTGAGTCCTGTCAATGGCAGCTGCAGTTTTGTTTGTGGGAAACGGGCAAATCGGTATTTTTTAAATACTCCTCAGCGGTGCCCCTCTGAGATTATTTCTGGGGTCAGTGCTCTTTAACATCGTCATCAAGGATCTGGAATTTGGTCTCTCCAGCAGGCTGCTTAAGTTGTGGGATGACACTAAGCTACCGGACTCCCCTTGAGGATGGGGACAGCCTTCAGGAGGACCCGAACTAGCTGAGTGGTCTGACTCCTGGAGCCTCAGGTTCAGTGTAGTCAAGTTCAATGAGTTACACTTCACTTGGATTTCACTTGGAATTGTAGAGACAGCAGAAGGCAAGAAGCTCATATATGCTGTCCCCTTGATCAGTGATTACACTTGGGGGAGGAAAAACAAGAGTTAGGACCTAACACCCTGTGTGGGGCTCCTCTTGTTGCAGTCAAGGAGGAGGAGAAGGACCTGGGGAGTCATAATAGGAAAGGGGCTGAAGCTGGAAAAATGGTGCACAGCCATTGTCAAGAGGGCCAGTAGAATGCTGGGGAGGTTCAAAAGGGGGATGACCAACAGAGCAGGGGAAGTAACCATGGCACAGAACAGTGCACTTGAGGAGAGCCCTGCTAGATACATTGCAGGACTGCCTGCTAGTGCAGCTGTTTAAGGAACCTACTAGACAGGTGGACTTTCTTGATTTAGTGCTCACCAACTTGGATATGTTGGGTGGACTTGAGGGTAGGGGAGTCACTGGGGTCCAGTGACCATAACCCCATTTGGTTTGGACTGGCCCGTGGGACCAGAATGTCTCTATCAAAAACTGAAGCCCTAGATTTCAGAAGAGCAGAATTCAACCGGCTTAGGGAGCTGGTCCAAGACATAGTGACCAGGGTGGGCAGGTATAGAGGAAAGATGTGGGGCAATCAAGGGGACCATTCTCGAACCAATGAAGTTATGCATAAGAATTCTCACAAAACGAAACCGCTACAAGATACCAATATGGTTCTCAGCAATTGTCAGAGAAGCAGTGAGGGCCAAGAAAAAGGCTTTCAGTAGGTACAAGGAAAACCAGGGTGAGGAGGAATGGGGAGAGAACCAAATAAAAACTAGAGAAGCAAAGAGGACCATCAGGAAAGCAAAGGTAGACATGGAGCTGCGTATTGCGGAGGAGGTCAGGAGTGGCCAAAAACAGTTCTTCAGATATATTAAAGAAAAGAGGAAGCAATGAGGATTAAGCTACAAGGGGGAGGTGAAGGTACTAGAGGAAAATGAACAAAATGCAGTTGTCCTTAATAATTACTTCTGTTGTATCTTTACAAGGGGAGGCCATGGGCCTCTGCCTGAAAGTGGCATCAAGGCGTCTTGTCAGAATCATTCCTGAAATGAGGCAGCCAGTATTTACCAAAGAAAGGGTCCCTAAAGGTAGATCAAGCCCTAGGGCTGCATTGGATGAACCTAGGAGTGCTCAAAGAGTTGGCTGAAGAATTGACTGAACTCCTAGTAGGGCTGTTCATTAGCTCAATTCAGACATGGGTAGTTCCGAAAGACTGGAAGGTAGTGGACATAGTGTCACTGCACAGTGCGGGAGCAAGGAAAAAACAGGGAACTACAGGCCTGTCAGTCTTACGTCTGTAGGGGTAAACCAATGGAGTCGCTGATCAAAGAGGACCTTGTGGAGTACCTAGAGAACAACGGTCTACCAGATAATGAACAGCATTGGTTTGTGGCAGGGAGGTCTTGTTAGACCATCCTGATAGTTTTCTTTGACTAGGTAACAAAGGTAGTAGATAAGGGCCACACAACTGGACCATTGGTATGGCGGTAGCACCACCGCTTGCCATGCCAGTGATGTGGGATCGGGAGTGATCTCGGGTTGTTTGGGGGTTGGCCATGCTGGGAGACAGGATCGAGCGCCTGAAGGATTGCTTGCCTCTCCCCAGGTGGGTGGCTTGCTGGCTGCGCGGAAGAACTGCCACCAGATGAAGGCCTGGTGGTAGTGCAGGACAGGAGTGGCAAGAAAGGAGGGAGCTGCGGAACTCTGCAGTGCACGTGTGCCTGCACATGTGCGCATTGACATACTCGCCCTAGCATTGGGTGTGAGAAAAAAATGGTGGAAAATGGCACTGAAGTGACATTAATGGAGCACCGCTTGCTTTCCCTCAACAGCTGCATCACCGGGACCTGTGACCATTACTGGATATGTTCTCTCAGGGAAGGGGGATTGTCCATTCTTCTCCAGACATGTGGTTGGGGGATCCATGGGGGAATACCAGACTGCAGGTAAGCCCAGGAAGATGGGAGATGGTGGGGGGGGGGGAATGGAGATGAAGTGAGCCAAGCCCGCCTCTGGTGGGAAGATAAAAACCTGTATTAAAAAAAAAAACGTCTATGCTATGGATTTACTCTGCTTTGAGTTAGGCAAGGATTTCAACGCTGTGCCTCACAGAAGATTACTGAAGAAGCTGGAGGACCTGGTTGCAGCTAGGGCCATAGTTAGATGAGTAGGAAACTGATTGAAGGAGAGACAGCAGAGGGTGGTGGTAAATGGGGAAAAATCAGAAGAGAGGAAGGTCACAAGTGGGGTGCTGCAAGGATCTGTCCTGAGCCCTGTCCTCTCTAATACATTCATCAGCGACAAGGGCATGTGGTTTCTCTTTGCAGATGACACGAAGCTCTGCAGTAGGGTAAATAAGTGACAAAGGGATTGGAGACATTTGGAGGAATCTACAAAAGTAAGAGAGGTGGTCATAGGTTTTGCAGTTGAAATTCAATGCCAAAATATGCAAGATTATGCACCTAGGAGAAAAAAAAAAACACAAGACAGAGTACTGGATGGGAGGGGTCAAACTGAGCACTACAGCAGAGGGAAGGGACCTAGGAATCATCTTTAGTGTTCCCTTAAACAAGCAAGCCAGTATAGTAAGGCCAGTAGTACAGCTAATGGGATGCTGGGGTGTATTGGAAAGGGTATTGATCGCAGGAAAAAGGAGTTACTACTACCTCAGTGTAGGTCACTGTTGAGGTCTCACCTGGAATACTGTGCACAGTTCTGGAGTCCTCACCGAAGGAAGGACAGGGACAGGCTGGAGATAGTTCAACGCAGGATAACCAGGATGATTCAGGGCCAACAGCTCAGATCTTACGAAGATCGTCTGAAGGCATCAAGGGACATGACAGAGACCTTCATGTTCCTGAAGGGAATAAACAAGGTGAACTGCGAGGAACTATTTTGCATGAGTATAAAGCCAAGAGCCCAAGGTCACAAGTGGAAGCTGATGGAAGGAAGGAAGGTTTAAGAGGGATGTGAGGAAGTTCTGTTTTATGGAAAGGGTGGTGGAACCATGGAATAGTCTGCCAGAGGAGGTGGTGGGAGCCAAGACTATAAATGGTTTCAAGCATGGCTGGGACAGAATGAAAGGTTTAGTGGTTGCTCAGGTCGTGGTGGTGGTGGGGGGGGTTAGACCGGGAGGAATAATATCTTGCATAGACAGTGGGTCCCAGGGCAGATAAGCAATTCTTTGCACAGTAGATGGACTTGTGGTCTTTTTCTGCTGCCATTCTCTGTTTCTATGAGAGTGTATGATTACTTGATGACTGTTGGCATAGAAACACAAGACCATTCATTACTGCTTGGGTGTAAGCCAGAGGCACGCATCCGCCATGGTATTTTTTTTTTTTTGAGAGGAGTCGGCGCCGATGGCGCTGCCCCCCAAGAGCGACGCACTATGTGGTATGCGAGGGTTGGCCGTTGGGCGCCGCAGACTCCTTCTCCATCCCAGTTCTGTTTCTCCTGCAGTCGAGGTAGCACCTGCTGCGCGTGTGAGAGTTAGAAATTTCGAAGTACACCTGTAGGCCTAGTTCACTCGAGCGACTCCTCCATCCCGGTTTGTGTTTCCCGATGCCGTTGACACAGTAAGACCGCTCCATTTTAATATTTTTCGATGGTGCCGGAAGCTTTTCTGTTTAAAGTTGTTTTCGCATCATGTCTGGTTTGGGAGCTAAGCGCAAGTCAAAAGCGGGCCGTGCCCCCATGTGTCGGTGCTCCTGTGGCCGGCATTCCTCTATGATGGACCGGCATGATGTCTGCCTTCAGTGCCTGGGACCTAACCATGACATGGATAGATGTGATGCCTGTTTTTCGATGGACTGCCGTGTTCTCGAAGTCCGCACGTTTAAAGTCGGCAGGGCTCCGCCGACTTTTGGAGGACGGCGTCGATCTCGGGTTTCCCGGGCCAGGACTTTAGGCCCTTCCTCCGGGTCCCCTCCCAGGCCTATATGGTCCGGTGAGGAGGAGGCCTCCTCATCTTCAAGCCTTGCCGAGGAGGAGGCCTCTTTTTCGGTGTCTGAGGAACGTCGTGGCCGCTCCCGGGGTCGCGTTGGACACCGCCTCGGCAATTGCCTCCTTAGAGGTGCAGACTCCCCCAGTGTCGTGGCCCACGGTTGTTGGGTCTGGCACTGGTGGGCCCTCAGCGCCGCCTGCCGGTGTCTTCTTGGATCCTGGTGCCATTTGCGGTGCCGGTGATCGGGGCAATGCCGCTTGTGGAGCCAACTTGCCTCGTGGAGCCGCTTCTCTGGTCGACTCCACTGGCGGTGCCGTGTTGGACTCCGGGGCCATGCGTGGTGCCGGGGATTTGACTGGGGCCATTGGCGAGTCGGGGCCGGGTAGCGGTGCCGCGGGCGATGCACTGGGAGCGGTCAGTGTCGCGAGCGACACCCGGCACCGCTTCCCAGCAGACTCTTGGGGTAGCCAGCATCGAGGTCCTGCTGATTCACTCTTCTTCAGAAGTGGGTGACTCGGACGTGGACCTGGTCTCGCACCCCGATTCCTCGGAGTCAGAGTCCTTTGGGAGGTGCGGTGTCAGGCGACCCAGCACCCCTATTCCTGAGTCTCCAGAACGCTCTTCCTCCGAGGACTCTCAGGCTGGGGGTGGCTTGGAGTCTTTGGGGGAGGGTGTTTTGGAGGTTGGGAAGGGGGCCGTCCCCGCTGAGAGGGCAGTGGCAGCTGCCAGCCCTGGTGCTGTTGCGTCTTCCCGGGGTGGATTGGAGGCCGTGTCCCCGGGGGCTCCCCTCGGGGTCGACGGACCCCATCGCTGGAGTCGAGGAGGATGGAAGCCTCAGAGTCTGAGGGGGTAGGGGTGAGGGGCGTCGGCTTCCTTCCGCCACCTTTCGGGGTGTGGGATGGTGCCGTAGCGCTGAACCCCATCTTTCCTTCTTGGGCTCGGGGGGCCCTTCCGGTGGTGCCACCATGGGTTGCCCTTCTGGACCCATGCAACCCCAGGCGCGTCACAGGGGAGATTCCTCGTTTTGGGCTCTTCCAGAGTTCGCATCCCCAGGGTTCTGTCTTGCGACTTGGTTTGATTTCAGGGACCCCACCAGCTCGGGCTCCGTTCCCTGGATTTCAGAGCCCTGGCAGAGGACAGTTTCCTATTCGTAGGTGCCCCTCTCCCATTCCTCTGCAGCCACCTCCCTCTCTTCCAGGCCATGTTGGTCCTATGGGGCCATTAGACACATGCATGAGAGGGTATTTCGCCTGTCCCCTCCGCCGCAGATGTTTTCTGAACATTCGAGTTCCCCATCTTCCTCAGCTCCCTCCTCGGAGGGAGAAGACCCTTCTGCTCACCTTTCCTCCGACGCTGATTTCACAGATTATCAGTGCTTCCTTTCATGGATGGTTGGGGACCTCTGTATCTCCCATGTCAGGCATGACAGTACTGAGCGGGAGATGTGTGAATTCCTTGGCGAATTCAGTGCCCAGCATTTGGTAGTGCCATCCTGGCCTATTCCTTTCCAGGAGGCATCTATCCACACCTGGGAGTCTCCAGCCGATCCTTTCCAAGCCCCGGCAGACTGCAGGAGGAGGTATTGTGCCCCATCTGAGTCCCTAGGTACTCTCCCCATCCCACCCTCGGGATTGGCGTTCCTTGAGACTTCCTCCGGGTGCCTCCGACTGGCGCACGACCATTCACTGGACTCTGATTCCCTACAGTTTGACCATTGAGGGCAAAGAGTGTTCTCTTCTTCTTGTGCGATGTTGTGCATTGCATCACATCAGGCACACCATGCTGCCTACAACAGGCACTTATGGTCGATGCTCTCTCAACTTCTGGCATCAATGCCTGATATGGAGCAATCCAGACGGGCCATTGCCCTCTCTGCTATAGGCCTGGAACTGGCCAGGCACCAAGCAAGGGCATCCTATGACGCCAGTGAGGTGGCTTCCAGGCTTGCAGGGACAGCGATCTGCATTAGGTGGATGGTATGGCTTTGTCTATCAAGATTGTCACCCGTGGCCCGGTGTAGGGTGATTCTCTCTGCCTTCCGAAGGACCCACCTTTTTTCTGTCAGGGCTAGGATGCTTCTGCAGGGGCTTCCTCTGTCTCCTCGTCTCAAGGGGACTCCTCGTAGCTCTTCTCGGCCTTAGGCTTCCTGTCTTGTAAGGCCAGGGTCTATTCCTTCTGTTTTTCACCAGCAGGAGGCTGAGGGTCTTGTTCCCTCAGGGTTTTTCCTAGTCCCCCTTCGGGAGGAGGGCTTGGTACTCACCCAAGCAGTAATGAATGGTGAAGATTGACAAGGGAAGAAGATATAGAGTACGTACCTACTGCAATTCTTGATCTTCTCTTGTATCTTCACCATTCATTACTGATACCCTCCTTCCCCTCATGGGCCTCCTTCGGCGGTCCCTCTAGGACATGGATATGTTGTTCATCCACACTCATTGGCAGGTATCCTTGCCGCTTTAAATCTTGCCGGAAGGTCTTCAAGCTTGCTCCTCCCACCCACCCGGGTGGTATAACTCTCGGCTCCGCCCCATGACGCCAGATCTTCCTTACCGCTTGGAAGCTCAGGTTCCCTCCTTAACGCTCTGCGTTTGAGACTGGTTCCTATTTCTCCGTTTGCGGATTTAAAAATAAATTTTGCGAAAAAGACTTCAGTCTTCGATCCCCCGCGGCTGCGATGGACAAATCGACTCCCGGATTTCGGAGATGCCCATGCGGGCAGAAGATGTCTCGGACGGATCCACACTCCACGTGTGTCTACTGCTTAGGCCTTGAGCACGACCCGCAGGCTTGCGACCTGTGCTCATCTTTCTCGGCCTACGTCCTCGAAGACCGTGCTGCCCGATTGCAACTGGGCCGTCCCGAGAAGCGTTCCCCCGGTGAAGTCCAAGGAGGCCCGGTTGGCGGTGTCCGCGGCGGCGGGCTCGGCGGATCAGCTCGAGCGGATGGTCGCCCTCGAAGAGGAGGCGGCGCGGGCCGTATCTTCCTCGGCCGCGTCATTTATCCCGCTCTCTCTGGGCTCTTCTTACACGGCTTCTTTTAAGGAGCTTTGTCTGTCCCTCTCCACTAAAGGAGAAGGGCCTACGTCTGCTGGACCTTATTCTCGGTCCAAAAGAGGACAGGGGTAAGTCCCTCCGTCGACGCTCTTGGGAGCGGGAAAGGTCCCTCTCCCGGGTCATCGACCGTCGGCTTCGGTCGACCGCTCGGCTTCGGCCACAGGCCTCACGGTGTCCCCGTCAGGTCAGTTGACCGAGACTCCCACCGATGAAATCGAGATTTTTCTCGACCCGTTGGACGGGCTGTCGCCTTTAGCAGCCGAGATTCCCCTCTCCCCGGTTCCCCCGGGAGGAGTTGAGGATCCCGTGGGCTCGCCTGTGCCTCCGGTTCCGGAGCCCTCGGATGGACCATCCGAGCCGAAGGGAGTGCGGTTCGGCCGACACCTCCCGGCACCGACCTCGGAAATTCGGGACTCTGGTCTCGGTCTCGGACCTCTTGAGCGGTCAGCCGATCCACCGTCATAGGCGTCTCGGTCTCGGAACAAGGTAAGCGCGTCAAGCTGCTCCCCGCCCCTCCTCCTCGACGAGGGAGGCTTCAAGTAAATTACGCCGACGGTATTTAGGACCTTATGTTCAACAGTTTCTCCTGGCCGGGAGTAAGCCACCCCGCCGCCTTCCCGCCATTAAGTGGCTGTCACCGAGCGGCCGACACAACCCCCGACTTATCCGAGGAGCCTATACCCAGGCCGGTTGTTCGGCCAAAACCAGCTGTTCAACTATTCCGTGGAACCTCCGCCTCCCAGCCACCAACTGGGCTCCAACCAAGGATTCTCGGTCGGCTAAGGGTCTACCCCATCGGCTGTCAGTTACCCTCACTCCCAACCGACCTCGCAGGTGAAGGGTGGCTCAGGCCAGAGGCAGCTTCTTCGAGGACTCTTCCGAGTCCAAGATGATTCCTCCTTTTCTCCAAGCGATTGGACTTGGAGTCTTCAGGAGGTCAGTCAATGGACGATAGCCCGTCGTGCCTTCCTAGGACTGCTTCGGCTCATCTCGGAGTCCACGGGATGGAGCTCGAACCGCTTCCAAGCGGGCCGGTATCCCCTCACGGAGATTCTGGACTGAGGATTCTCCGACGGAGGCCTTTCCGGTGGCCGAGGCCATAGTGGGTCCGGCACTGGAGCTTTGGCAGCGCCCTGCTTCCTGCCCTGCGCCTTCGGCCAGGATGGCCAGGAAGTATGCGGTCCCTACCGGTTCCTTGTCCGGTTTTTCGGAACACCCCTCTGCTGAGGGGTTGGTTACCGACAGCGTTTTCCGGCGCGCCGGCAACGCCAGGGATGTGGACAAACCTCCTGACAAGGAGTCCAAGAAATTGGACTATGTCGGGCGAAAAGTCTACGCTGCATCCTCTCTCGGCCTTCGTCAGGCCAGTTCGGCCGTCCTCATGGCACATTTTTCTCATGCCCTGTTGGGCTCCCTGGATGAGGTCATCCCTCATCTTCCCGCCGATCTGCAGACTACGGTTAAGCAGGTGCGGGACCAGGGCAGGGCAGTGGCCAAACAGCAGCTCCAGACTGCTTTGGATATAGGGGACTCATGTGCCAGATCGGTGGCGGCCGCAGTGGCTATGTCGGCGGGCTTGGCTGAGGATATCCACCTTTACTCGGATACCCAGCACAAGTTGGCGGATGTTCCTTTTGGGACTGACCTCTCGGCCCTGGGGTGGAAGGTCACCTGCAGAGGATCGAGAAGTCCAATGCTACCTTGACTCTGTCTCTTCCGCTCAGAAGGACAAAGGCCATAAACCACAGCCTAGCTTCCGTCCTTCTGTGCCTACTTGTCCGGCCCTTAGCGTCAGGGCCAGCAGGCTCGGGCTTGGCATCCCAAACCCAAGCTGCCGGCTTCCTCTAACAGGAGGCAGGGAGGAAAGGCCCAGGAGGTCCCTCGGCCGGTCCCTCCTCCAAGCCTGCCCAGTGACGGGCTGAGGGGTCGCCCCATTCCCGCACCTACCCCTGGTCCCACCGGGGGACGGCCCGCACTTCCGCTCCGCCTGGTCCGCTGCTACCACGGACAGGTGGGTCTTGGAGGTGGTGGAAGAGGCCTGCCTCTGGAATTCGAGCAGGCACCACCTTCAGAGCCGTCGCCCTCGGGGGCTTCGGGATCCCCAGCCTCACTGGCGGCTCGTCGAGCCGACTATCGCTTCCTCCTCCAGAAGGAGGTGGTAAGAGAGGTGGTGGACCCTCCTTCAGACCCAGGGTTTGTGTCCAGGTATTTCCTGGTTCCAACGACGGGGCTGGCGCCCATTCTCGACCTACGACCTAAACAAGTTCCTAAGGTCTCGAACCTTCAGGATGGTCACTCTGGCTCAGATAATACCATCCTTGGAGCAGCGAGCGTGTGGTTCTGCTCTCTGGACTTGCAGGGACGCTGCTTTTTCACGTCCCTATCCGTCCGCTCCTCACCAGAGATCCTTCGCTCGAGCGGAAGGATCCTCTTCGAGTTCCAAGCCATGCCCTTCGGCTTGTCTCCAGCTCCCAGGGTCTTCACCAAATGCATGGCAGTGGTGACAGCATTCCTGCGCCGAGGGGTCCGGGTGTACCCTTACCTGGACGACTGGCTGATAGCAGCTCCCTCCAGGAAGGAGGCGGAGTGGTCCAGAGATCTGGCCCTCCAGGTCTGCTCTCAACTGGGCCTCCTTATCAACGAGGCCAAGTCGGAACTCGAGCACAGGTGATTCTATTCATCGGGGCGCAGCTCGACTCTCTTCGAGCCAGAGCGCGGCTCCCGGCGGACAGGGCCGAGGTTCTTTCCTCCTTTGCCCGATCATTTCTGGTTGGACAATTGCGCCCTGCCCGGGACTTCCTGCGCCTCCTGGGTCTCATGGCGGCCTGCACCAGCGTGGTCCGTTGGGCCCGCTGGAACATGCGTCCCCTTCAGTGGGGACTGGCCAGCCAGTGGTCACAACGCTGCGATCCTTTGGACCAGCTTGTGTCGGTGACACAGGGGATGTGGAACGCTCTCCAGTGGTGGACCGTTCCAGATCATTTGCAGGAGGGCATCCCGTTCGTCCGCCCCGAGCCGACGGTCTCTCATCGACCGATGCCTCTCTGATGGGTTGGGGTGTCCATCTGGGGGAACACGGGCTCATGGCCTCTGGTCCCCTCGGGAGTCCCGATGCCACATCAACCTGCTGGAGCTCCGAGCGGTCCGCCTAGCTCTCACCGCCTTTGCTCCGTTCCTCCGGGGTCAAGTGGTCCGAGTCCAGACGGACAATACCACGACCATGTACTATCTAAACCGCCAGGGCGGGACGCGCTCCATGCTTCTATGCAAGGAAGCTCTCCGCATTTGGTCACTCGTGCGCAGCCTGGAGGCGGATCTCCTAGCCATTCACGTGGCAGGAGCCTCCAACACCCTGGCCGATGCCCTGAGCCGGATAGGGGCTGCATCCCACGAGTGGTCTCTCCTGCCGGAGGTAGTACAGCATCTGTTCTCCCATTGGGGCACACCTCAGGTGGACCTGTTTGCCTCCAGGGAGAACGCAAAGCTGAGTCTGTTCCATGCCCGCCCCCCTCAGCAGGGCTCGCTGCAGGGGGATGCCTTCTCGAGGCAGTGGACCCCGGGCCTCTTTTACGCCTTTCCCCCATTTCCCTTGATCCACAAGGTGCTTCTCAAGGCGAGGAGGGACAAGGCGCAGGTGATTCTGATAGCCCCAGACTGGCCTCGCCAGTTCTGGTACCCAGATCTCCTCAGTCTCAGCTCCAGGACTCCGCGCAGCTTCCAGCTCGCCTGACCTGCTCCTCAGTCAATCAGGGAAGGTGTTCCATCCGGACCTTCAATCCCTGCACCTGACGGCCTGGTTCCTGAGCGGCTAGAGTTCCAGGCCTTGGGTCTTTCCGACGAGGTCCTCAATGTAGTTGAGGCGTCCGTGAGAGTCGACCAGAAAATGTTATGCCTTCAAATGGAAAAAGGTTTTCCATTTGGTGTCAGGGCAAGGGCTTGGACCCTTCCTCCTGTTCCTTAGCAAGCATCTTGGACTATTTATGGTCCCTTTTCTAGTCAAGGGCTTAGGTCGGCGACCCTAAGGGTGCACCTGGCAGCCATCTCTGCTTACGGGCGGGCCGGAAGCAGTCGAGGCGCAGGAGAAGGTGGTCTGTGCTTTTTTCAAAGGCCTTGATCACATTTCCTCCAGTGCGGGAACCCCACCTCCGTGGATCTACTGCTGGTACTGGCAAAGCTCATGGGCAAGCCATTCGAACCTATGCACAGGTGTGCTCTCTCACCTGTCGTGGAAGACCGCCTTCTTGGTGGCTATCACGTCAGCCAGAAGGATGGGAGAGCTCCAGGCTCCATCGAGTCTCCTTACCTGGTCTTCCACAAGGACAAGGTTGTCCTCAGCCCCCACCGAAATTCCTTCGAAGGTGGTGCGAGTTTCACCTTAACCAGGTGTTGACTCTGCGGTGTTCTACCCCAATCACACCTCGGAGGCCGAATATAGGCTCCATACTCTGGACCCTAGAAGGGCGCCGCTATTATAAGGAGCGCATGGCTGAAATTCGGGAGAGGTTCGGCCAGCTGTTTGTCACTCACGCTGAAGCCGCATCTGCAGACCTGCAGCCAAGCGGACGATAAGCAGGTGGGTAACCTCCTGCATAGATCTCTGTTACTAAGTTACGGGCATGGAGCCTCCCAGAGGATAAGAGCTCATTCTACCCGCCATACTGCTGCAACGGTGGCTGCTTCCAGGGACGTCCCTATCCAGGAAATCTGCAGGGCTGCTACCTGGAAGTCAGCAAACACCTTCATTACCCATTACCACATCGACCTTGAGTCACGCCGGGATGCTGGTTTTGGGGCCTCGGTTCTCCAGTCTCTCTTTCCCAAGTAAGTATTGGGGTGTCGTCTTGCCTCCTCCTCCGGAGAACTGCTAGGAGTCTGCCAATGGTGTGGATGAACAACATATCCATGTCCCTAGAAATACAGGTTACTCACCTGTAACAGGAGTTCTAGGAATGGTATATATTGTTCATCCTACCATTCCTACTTACTCGGCTTGACGCTCTAACCTGAGCTTCCAGCGGGCCAGATCTGGCGTCATGGGGCGGAGCCGAGAGTTATACCACCCGGGTGGGTGGGAGGAGCAAGCTTGAAGACCTTCCGGCAAGATTTAAAAGCGGCAAGGATACCTGCCAATGAGTGTGGATGAACAACATATACCATTCCTAGAACTCCTGTTACAGGTGAGTAACCTGTATTTCCTGCTCGTTCCTCCTCCCTCCTTCTCATGGCTTAAAGCCTGAATTTAAAAAAAAAAAAAAATTTTTTTTGAGTCTTCCGTTCTTCTCTCAGAACGGATACCATAAATTGGAAAGGAGAGGGGACAAGCAGAATTTGGCTTTCTCCTGAGGGAACTCTTTCTGATTGCCCTTGAGGGTGACCTCTTGGCTCTTTTGTAAGCCATGATTGTTCAATCTACAGTTAACGAAACCTTTCCTTAGATGGTTTTGTTCCTTTATCCAGGTCCCCGCTGGCAATTCTGTATCTCCTGTTTTCGCCAGCCTCTGCTAGTTAAACTCTGTCCTGGCACTCCAGTTGCCTTCAGCTGGTGATGTCATTTGCCTTGCCTTCAGGGAGTCAGATTGAGTTCCCACTCTGTCACTTTTTTCGCAAGGGGGTTCCCTCTGTTGGGCTTCAAATACCCCCCCCCCCACACACACACACATCTGTGTTAACACACAATAAGGTGCTAGTGGGTTTCCTCCCCCTTTCTAGTTGGGCGCTCTCCCTTCGGAACAGATTTCTGCCTTGGCAGTCTGTGAGCTCTCAGCTTGAGTGTGTAGGGGTTGGGGATGACGGGAAGTGTAGAAAGTCTGCTTTTTTGTGTACCAGGCTATGCAAACGGTTCGGTTGAACCTTGTTCACCAGGTTTATTGAGTGGAATCCTTGCTCCCTTGCTTTTGGTCTGAGCTTACAAGCCTTCAAACCAAATTTCACAAGTTGGCAGAACTTTCTCCCCCCTCCCAACATCCCCCTCTCTCTTCTTCTTCTTTCTCTCCCTTATCTGTTCCTCACCTCGGAACCGCCCCAGGAGTGAGGCCCTGCAGTCCCATAGGGTAGGTGTTCCTCTTTCCTGTCCTCTATCGGCTTATTCCTTTTTCAGTTTATATCCTTTCCTTTGTCTATCCCTCGGCTCTCTTGCCTCGCTTTCCTTTTCTTATCCTTATTTCGCCTCTCCGGCTGTCAGAACTGGGATGGAAGAAGAGTCTGCGGCGCCTGACTGCCACCCCTCGCGCACCACATAGTGCTTCGCTCTTGGGGGTGGCGCCGTCGGCGCCAACTCCTCTCAAAAAAAAAAAAAGCTCCTGTAGCAGGTGCGCACCTCCGGCTTACACCCAAGCAGTAATGAATGGTGAAGATTCAAGAGAAGATCAAGAATTACAGAGGGTACGTAATTTCCATTTCAAACAACATGAAGTCTTGCTGTATTCAGACATAATGCAGTTAGCCTCAGCACTTGAACTGCCCCGGAGAGGAAAGAGTTAACTCTATGCAGAAGCATAGAACGTTGAGCTCGAGCTCGGTTTTCAAACCTCTGTCTGTGGTACTTCCCAGTGAAACCGTCAGATTCTTTACTCCGCTTAACAGTGAAGTCGCTCCGGAGATTTCCTCTGCTCGGTTCGGTAAAAGAAAAATAAAGCGTTCGGTTTAAACCGCATATTTTTATTTTCGTATTTCCAGCCTCTGTCTACGGTACAGGTAATATGTAGATAGGTAGTGACTGTGTTTTATTTTGCTAAAAAGAGTGGAAATTGTCTTTCTTCAGTTTCTTTCCGGTCATTCCGGTTTGGAACAAACTTTGTAAAATTTTTCTCTCTTTCTGGGATTAGTGTGGTGTTCCGGTACCGATCGGTTTCAGAAGAACTGGACTTCTGCTGGTTCTTTTAAAAAGCCCATGACACGGTTTGTAACCGATCGGTTGCTTTATTACCTGGCTTGAACGCTTCTATAGGGTAATTTGTTAGGTTGGCCATGTCTGAGAAACCCAAGAGGAAAACCGGTCCCACTGGTTTTCAGCACTGTACTGAGTGTGGGGAGGCCTTTGCTAAGGCCGCCCCCCACCTCATCTGTGTTTATTGTCTCGGGTTTGACCACTTCAAGTCAGACTGCCAAATCTGTAAGAACTTTCCTAAAACCACTCTAGATAAAAGACTGAGTAGGCTGAAGGAAAGGGAGGCCGAGAAGTCCGTAAATCTGGATGGCCAGCCCGGTTCGGTTGCGGCAGAACCTGAGGAGGTGCCTGTACTGACCTAGGCGATACCTCCTCGGGCAAAAGGAGAGCCGACCCCAAGGGGTCAGTTCCGTCAAAGAAAAAGCGCAAGTCTGCCAGTTCGGATCCTGTATCCCACTCTCCAACCATGGATGAAATAGCCAAAGCGATTAGTATTGTCCAATCGCTTAGACCGGTTCCATCTGAACCGATACCGCCGGTTCGGCGCTCGGTTTGGTCGGATCTGTCTCCACCGGATTATGACCCAGGTGCTTATTATGAGGAGTGGAAGGGAGACGAAGACTGTCCCGGTGATGACGATGAAGGGGGTCTGGATGTGCCCATTGAACCGGACATCTCCCTAGACAGGCCCTCAGGTGTCTCTCCTTCCAGGCTTTCTGAGTCCCTTTCACACTTTTTGTTCTACAAAAAGGTGGCATAAACCCTGCAGCTCCCCTTGGTTGAAGCAGCAGAGGAGGATGAAGAGCCTGATTTTGTGGAAATGATGGACATCCCAGAGTCCAAAAGCTGTCTATCCCTCTTCATAAATCTTTGGGGAAACAGGCACACAAAATTTTACAAACCCCTAATTCAGTACCTCCTGTGGATGAGAGAATGGACAGGAGGTATTCGTTATCAGGCTCAGCTGCGGAGTTCCTTTATAGTCATTGCAGCCATGTTGGGGTAGTGCAGGCTGCAGTCTGTGACAGGGCTAACATTCCTTTGTCTTCACACATCCCGGATAAGGACTCCAGAAAAGTGGATGCCATGGCCAAAAAACAGTAGTTGGCATTCTCTTTGGGACTCAGGCAGGCTACTTATATGGCCTACACAGCCAGGTACCAGAAATCCAGATGGGACACGGTTCTGGAACTGGCTAAACAGGCCTCTCCCCAGCAAGACAAGGAGCTGGAGGTGGTGGCTGCTGATGGAATTGAGGCATCCAAAATGCAATTTCGTGCTGCTGTGGACTCCAATGATGTGGCATCTAGAGTCATGACTACATCTGTGTCTCTCAGAAGACATGCTTGGCTCAGATGTACTAGCCTTTCACAGGATACCCAGACTAAGGCCATGGATTTTCCTGTAGTAGGTAACTCTCTGTTTGGGGGAGCAGACAGGAGGCTTACATGAAGAAAATGGATGAATATAGGACCCACGTGCAGGGTGCACAGGCCAAGGAAAGGCAGGCCACTCCGCACAAGTTGCAGTCTAGGGCAGGGCAGACCCTTCAAAGGCCTTTTACTAAGCCCAGGCCTCCTCTCCCTTCCCACAGAGGGGGTTCTTCAGAGGGAGGGGTAGGAGGGGGATGAGCAGGGCTGCTCCTTCCTCCTCTCAGTCTAAGGCTCCTGCCAAGCAGACACCCTGATGTGTCAGCCCGGGTCAACTCCCCATTTCCAGTAGGAGGCAGGCTGACTTACTACTTCTAGGCCTGGAAGTCTGTGACCTCAGACAAGTGGGTCCTGGAGGTAGTAAGCCTGGGACTGGCCCTCAACTTCAAAAAATTTCTAAAAAGAAGGGCCAAGTCTTTTCCACCTGCATCAGTCTCAGAAACCCTTGCCCTAGAGGCAGAGGTTTCCTCTCTTCTAGCTCTCAGAGCTATAGAGTAGGTTCCTACTCCACACAAGGGAAAAGGACTATATTCCAGGTACTTCCTTACCCCAAAGAAAACGGGAGTGGCGACCCATCCTAGACCTAAGGTATCTGAACAGACACATTTCAAAGCCCAAATTCAAAATGGTAACTCAGGGAATAATCCTTCCCTGTCTAAGGCCAGGGGATTGGCTAGCATCTCTGGACCTCAAGGATGCCTACTTCCATATTCCTATCAGGTGCTCCCACAGAAAATACCTCAGGTTTGAGTTGCCTTCAGGCCATTACCAATTCAGAGCCATGCCATTCGGTCTAACATCAACTCCAAGGGTGTTCACAAAGTGACTTGCAGCAGTGGTGGTGGCTTACCTCAGAAGACAGGGTATCACCATCTTTCCGTATCTGGATGACTGGCTGTTAGTGGGTCAGTCTCATTTACAGGTCAAGCCAGCTCTTCAAACTACCCAGGACCTACTCAGCTCCTTGGGTTTTCTTCTCAATCTTCCAAAGTCTGTACTCAAACCAGTTGAACTTCTCACCTTTATAGGCATAGAGTTGGACACTGTACAAGCAAAAGCCTTCCTTCCCCTGGCAAGGGTAAAGGCCATAGTGGATCTCGCTTCCTCCTTTCGACCTCGGGTCTCCTGCCCAGCAAGACACTTCCTCCAGCTCCTGGGCCACACGGCAGCTTCCATGGCAGTGGTGCAGGGAGCAAGGTTCCAGATGAGGGACATTCAGTTTCATCTGAGGTCTTTTTGGTCTCAAAAGAAGGATTCACTTACTGAACTGATTCCAGTGACTCAGACTCTGGTCCAAGCTCTCCAGTGGTGGCTGGACCAGGACAACCTCAGACAAGGGGTTCCATTTCTCCCTCAAGTCCCATCAGTAGTTTTAACTACGGGTGCTTCTCTCCTAGGGTGGGGAGCCCACCTGGGAGCCCTGACAGCTCAAGGACTCTGGTCTCCACAGGAGTCTCCCCTTCATATCAATCTCCTGGAACTGGGGGCAGTTTTCCTAGCTCTGCAGAGCTTCTCGGATTCAGTCAAGGGCAAGGTGGTACAAGTCAGAATGGACAACACCACCACAATGTGGTACATCAACAAGCAGGGAGGCACTCGGTCCTCGGCCTTATGCACAGAAGCCATGAAGCTGTGGTCTCTGGCCTATTCTCTTCAGACTTCTCTGGTAGCAGTTCACCTTCCAGGGAAGGACAACATACTAGCAGATGCTCTGAGAAGAATTTCACAGGGACATCACGAATGGTCCCTGGATCCTCACATACAGAAGGTCATCTTCTCCAGGTGGGGCTCTCCAGAGATCTCTTTGCAGCACCGGACAATCATCAACTTCCTCTGTTTTGTTGCAGACCTCCAGTCCTGGGGACGGTTCCCCAGGATGCTCTCTTTTTGGACTGGAAGGGCAGGTTTCTCTATGCCTTCCCTCCCTTCACTCTGCTGTTCAGAGTTCTGATCAAGATCAGGACTCAACCCTGCACAGTGATACTGGTGGCTTCAGATTGGGCCAGACAGCCTTGGTATCCTCTACTGCTGTCCTTGTCAGTGTCACGTCCCCCGTCTCTGCCCAGGACATACAATCTCCTGTCCTCCTCCCAGGGGCGGATCTGGTACCCCAATCTCCAGTCTCTCCATCTCAAGGCTTGGCTCTTGAAGAGTTAGAATATGCAGCTCTACATCTTTCTCAGGGAGTTCTGGATATTCTGAAGGTCTCTAGGAAACCTTCCACTAAAAAAACTTACAACTCCAAATGAAAAAGGTTCAGTATTTGGTGCTCTCAGAAAGGCATCCTGCCTTATTCTGCAGACATTTCCACAACCTTAGACTATCTAGTTCATCTCAATGGTTTAGGCCTTAGGCCTGCCACTCTGAAGGTTCATCTAGCAGCTGTCTCTGCATTCCTCTCAGCAGGGAAGGACTCTTCCCTGGCATCTCATCCTGTTTTCAGAAAGTTTTTCAAAGGTCTGGTTCACATTAACCCTCCTCCGCCTTGGTATCTTAATGTTTACATAGCTCAGCTAATGCAGCCACCCTTTGAACCTCTGGCTTCAGCTGAATTGAAGTACTTAACATGGAAAACTGTGTTCCTGGTAGCTATTGCTTCTGCCAGGTGGATTAGTGAGTTACAGGCTCTGTCAGTGGAACCTGACTTCATCTCCTTCCATAGGGACAAAGTAGTCCTCAGAACCAGTAGGAGGTTCTTGCCCAAAGTGGTTTCATATTTTCATCTGAAGCAGTCTATATCTCTCCCTGTGTTTTTCACTGACCATTCTTCTTCAGGTGAAAGAAAGTTACACAGCCTGGACGTTAAGAGGGCCCTTAGCTACTACATTGAGCATACTAAGGCACATAGAAATGACGGTCTTCAATTGTTTCTCACTTATGGTGAAGTGGGAAAGGGTTAGCCTGCCACTAAGAGAACTATTGCCAGGTGGATTGTTTCTTGTATACAATTTTGTTATGACAACTTGGGTAGGACGCCCTCTTCAGGCCTGAGGGCTCACTCGACTAGGGGTACAGCTGCTTCTCTAGCTGCAGCCAGAGATATACCTTTGTTAGAGATCTGTAAAGCAGCCACCTGGAAAACAGTACATACTTTCACCAAGCATTACTCCTGGATATCCAGGCTAGGAGTGATGCTAGGTTTGGTACAGCAGTACTGCAGAGCCTCTTCCCAAAGTAGGTTCTGCATTCCCTCCTCCATAGGGAACTGCTTGGTAGTCTACATTATGTCTGAATACAGCAACACTTCATGTTGTTTGAAGAAAAAATTACTTACCATAGTAATGTTGTTTCTTCTAATGGAGTCTTGCTGTATTCAGACCCCCACCCCCACCCCCCGCCTCCCCTCTCAGAACCTGGTTTTGGGAAGTGGGCCGGTAGGTACAGTGTTGCACCTCAGGGGTGTACCTTGTACCCTCCCTCTTGGGTGGGGTAGATGATGATGTTATTATTTTTTCTGGTGTTTTACTAAATATTGTCACTACCTTTCCTTCTTGGGTTCTCGACTTGAGTCTTTTGGGTCCCAAGAAGATATATTTTGCCCTTTGGCTATATTTGAACAATTTCCATACTTTAGTTACTAGTTAGTTAGCTCATAAGAATCTGATGGTTACACTGGGAAGTACCACAGACAGAGGTGTGAAAACCGAGCTTGAGCTCAATGTTCTATGCTTCTGCATAGAGTTAACTCTTTCCTCTCCAGGGCAGTTCAAGTGCTGGGGCTAACTGCATTATGTCTGAATACAGCAAGACTCCATTAGAAGAAACAACATTACTATGGTGAGTAATTTTTTCTTCTGTGCCATGGTTCATTGTGTTTAGTGGTTTGTCCCCCCACCTTGGCAGCACCAAGTAGTGAGTTACCAGCACTGTTGCAGCATGGATCCATTTTGGACTTGTGAGCAGGGGCAATAATCCTGCCACTTTTCAAGGCCCTGGTCAGGTCACACACAGAGTGCTGTATTCATCGTCTATCTTCTCAATACAAAAAGGCACTGAGGCAGTTGAGATGGTGAAAGAGAGGGCCACCAAAATGATCAGTGGTATGGGGTACCGAAGCTTTGACGAGAGGCTGGAGGCCCTCGACATATTCACCTAGAGGAAAAGGGGGAAGAGAGAGGACATGAGCTCAGTCACATACTCAGTGGTATCAATAGTGTTGAACTATCTGGTGTCCTACAGCAGGACATGGAGACCCACCCTAAAGCTCAGGTCTGGTAAAGTCAGTGGTAAGAGTACTGTTAAGGAGCACTTTTTCTACCCAAGAGTAGTGAATCTATGGAACATCCTTCCAGCAAAGACAGTGGAGACGAAGACAGTTAAAGCCTTTAAAGTAATCCTGGACTAATTTCTGCTTACCAAGTGTTACGGGGGGGTGGGACCCAACAAAACAACCGTCTTCACATTTCCTTTCTTCTAGCAGGACTATAGCAGTCAAGCTGGCAGTACGCCGACTGTTCTGCAGCCCTTTTGTGCCTGATTGGTATAGTGAGTCACTGTAATTGAACCTTTGTCTCCTCTCTGAGAATAGATACTGGGCACTAGTCTTGAAGTATGTAATTCAAACAATTAAATAGTTGTTTTAAAGACTAACTTAGTGTGTTCTGTTTTAGCGGTTGTTAATTGCAAAAGAGTTTGGTGACAGAGCAGCTGAAAGAAGGGCCTACAGTAACCTGGGAAATGCTTACATATTTCTTGGTGAATTTGAAGTGGCAGCTGAACATTATAAGTAAGTAAATATTTCATGTTATATGGTGCATAGTACACATTTCAGACTTGTACCAAAGGTTTTTCTTTAGTGTTTTTTTTTTCCATACTTGCTGTATACAATCATATGCATTTCAGCTGAGTCAGAAGTGTCATCCCAAATTAGAAGTAAGGAAAATAAAGTATTGGTTAATGCCACAAAGTGTGACACAGTGGCCTTAAAAGGGTTTCTTCTGGTAAGTTTCTTGATAGTTCAGGAAATTCTTACTTCAAATTACCATTTGTCTTAAACCCTGTATACCGATTTGTGGTACATAATCTTGCCATTCATTGACGTAAAGAGATTACATACGTGACCAGTTTCAGTTCATTGCATCATTCAGGATCATCATTAGAGTTCTTTAGTGGCAAGTTTGATAGGGTTGAATATGGCCCTGTCCCAGTTATGGAGAAAGAGTTTAAATGCAAGGATCTGTTCTGTTCTCTGCTTTTTGGTCTCTTCTGTGGTTGTGCAACCAGATTTTCTCGTGAGACCTAGGACTTGATCACCCCGACGGTCTTGCAATTCTCTGCCTCTCGCTATCTCTCTACCTTCCCTTGCTATTTCTTTCTTTTCTTCCCCTTGCATACCTGCAGGTATAAAAATATATGTGAATCTTTATGTAGAAATGTCACTGATGCTGGGATCCCTTTGTTTAAAACTGTATATAGTTTTGCTGTTGAAATGATTGCAAAAAGCTATTTGGAACCCAAGGGGTTAATCTGAAAAGCAGTTTTTAAGCCTCTTTCAGAGATGTAAACAAGAGGTCACTTCTGGGTCACAGTGTTCTTTTTGCTGCACCTGCTGAAACTGACAAGAACACTGTGCGAGAAGCAGAATGTTTAATGAGCTCCTGCAAAGACTTGTTATAAAAAGAGCTGCAGTGTTTTGCAATAGAGAGAGAGAGACAGACAGAGATTTGAAATTCAGAAGAAAAAGGAGTCTGTTTTCTATGTTTGTATTGGCATTGTAAATAGTTATTCTGAACAATTTTTTTTTATTTTACTGTTATTAATAATAAAACACTTGTTGCGAATTTTACAACTGCTCCTGGTTTTCCTATGCTTCCTGACCTGTTCCTCGACGACAGATGGTGTGTTAAGTGGGATTTATGCCATGCATACTCTAAGCCAGGAGGTTTGTGCGTGGGTACTAGACCTGGTACCAGGGAAGCATAGAAGAAAGGTATGGATTCTGCAACAGCAAGCCCAGGAGTGGTTACCAGGAAAATGACAGCCAAACTAGCAGAGACAGAAGTCCAAGCTGAGACTGTTCAGCTAGCACCAGTTATAGAAAAAGAACAGGCAGTGACCGAACCTGAAAGCGTAACTGCCTTTTTCAAATGGTGGGCTATGCAACAAAAAGGGATGGAGAAACAGAGAAGAGAGGAGATGCAGCAGAGAAAAAGGGATTCAAGGTTTAGAGGCACAGAGAAAAGAAGAGATGCAGCAGAGAAAAAGAAATTCAATGCTTAGAAGCACAGAGAAAAGAAGAAATGCAACAACTCAAGAAGCAGAGAAAAGAAGAAATGCAGTGACAGGAGCGGCAAAGAAGAGAAGAGATGCAACGATGGATGGATGCCATGCAGGTTATCAAAGCTGGAGGATCTGGCACTTGTCCGGCAGAGCAACAAGACACAGACAACTTTAAATACATTAAACTTACAAAGTTGTGTCCCTTGGATGATGTCAAAGCATACCTGACAACTTTTGAAAGAGTACGACATCTCAGGAGAGAGCTACAGGCAGAGATTTCGATCTCTGAAGTACAACTCATTTGACAATCCTCGAGAAGCCTTCACCCGACTCGGAGAACTCCTGATAAAATGGCTCTGACCAGAGAGCAAAACAGTCTCAGAGATCGACACATTTGCAGTGGAGCAATTCATCAACATCCTTCCTACAGATGTGCAGCTTTGGGTGAAAGAACACCAACCAGAAAGTGGGGAAAAGACTGTTTCTTACCACAGAAGTCCTTTAGCATCAGTAACCTTTTTGCACTTAGCTGGCTAGGTGCAACTGCCCCAGTGTGCCTTTAAGAGATATTTAAATGAGCATAGGGCCAAGCCAATCAAAAGACAGGAGGGGGTGTGAGCTGAGTGAGAGCTGTTGAATGCTTCAGAATTTTTTCTCCGCTGGACTGAGCAATATTGCCTCTGAGGTGTCTCCCAACTTTCCTTGTTGACAGCCTCCTAGTGCTTATCTGGGTAAAGTTTTCCTCATAAATTATTTCCTTTAGTGTGCTGAGTGAAAGTTTTACTTTTTCATTAGTGCTGCACAGATTTTTTATTTTTAGCATGACTGTGCTATTTTGACTTTATTTTTAACTCAACTATTTAGTTTAAAGCCTAATTTTATCATGGGTGCTTACTTTCGACAGTTTCCTTCATTTTTGGGGCAAATTCTTGTGGGAACCGTCGAATTAGGGACAGTTGCCTTGTTTTTGTACCTCAGACCTCACTGGCTTTACCGCGAGGCACCTGCAGTGTATTTTAAATTTGAACTGTGCCTGGGGGGTTTCTCTCTAGTTTGGCAATTATGAGGAAACCTTTTTTGTTATATTACTGGACCTTGGTATCATCTGTGTCAGGACCGTCCGTAAGGGTCCAGCAGCCACCTGTGCGCAGTTGAGTATTACTGGGTTTCCGTTAAGACTGGCACTGGTATAGATCCCTGTTTTACCCCCCCAAAAAAGCCACTAATAATAGAGTTTATTAACTGGGGCAGGACTGGCCGGTGGCATTTTCATAGAACCCTGCACTCAGTTCGTAGGTCCAGAACTGGTTTGCTTTGCTTAAATTGGCAAACATAGCAGACAAACCTTTGATATAATTATGGCTGAGGGTAAATCATAGGCTTCTGATGAGGGGCCATTCAAAAGTACTAATACCAAAAACAGAGGTGCTGAGGAACCCTCCAGATCCCAGCCAAAAAATAAAACTTCCAAAGATGATGTTCCTCACAAATTGAAAAATATTAAGAGTGACGAGAAAAGGAAGCTTGATCAAGCCTCTGATGAAGTGGCTAAAAAGAAACTCTGTCAAGACAGATATGCTCCCGTTGCTCCTGGGAAAGCCAGTAGCGAGACAACAGGCAGCTTAAAGCATACAGAAGAAAACAAAACACTTACAAACTGCGCAGGTTCTTCTGTCAGTGCAAGATATGGAAAAAGCATGGCAACTGTTTCAGACCCTTCAAAAGATGGGTCCTTGATTTACTAGCGCTCTTCCGCAGTTCTCTCTTCTGTAGACTGTGATGGTGACACAGATGATGATCAATTTTATGATGCCTCTGACATGGATTTTGAGGGCCTTGAGCCCCAGGAGTCCCTGGACCCTCACCTTGGGGATCCCCCGGGTGACCACGAGGATTCTTCTTCTATGTTTACATTTATACAAAATATGCTGGATACTCTGGATCTCCCTACGCAGGAGTCCAACCAGGATGTCATTAAAGACGAAGCTTGTCCCTGCCGCCACCAGCTGCAACCATAGGACTGAGACGTTCACCCTTCTTGATTGGGTTCTGTCTAACCACCCCGAACGAATCTCTCAGGTTTCAGTACTCCCTGACTCAATAAGTGACCACTCGCCTGTCATCTGCTTCTGGGCTAACAAACTCAGCAAGCCCCCTCCTAAGCTAATACACACCAGGGTACTTAAACAGGGGCATCTCCAGCTGCTAAAATCCCATCTATGCAAGCTGGACTGGACACCAATTGAAACAATCAGTGATACTAACAGAGTGTTGGACTTGTTCATCAACCGCTTTACTGCGGCCTAAGATATCTGTGCGCCCCTGAAAAAGATTGAGGTCAAAGGTAGGGCAACCCCATGGATAACCGCTGAGCTTGTGGCATGGCTGAAACACAGGGACCACCTCTGGTACTGTGCTGGAGCAACACCTAATGACGGGAACATACAAAAATATAAAGCTGCCAGAAATGACTGCACTCAAGTGATACAGAATGCTAAAAGCAAATACTTCAATGAGTCACTAACCAGTTCTTGGGGTAACGGTAAAAACTTCTGGAATAACCTGAAAGAACTCGCAGGCAAGGATCCAAAGGCACCATCCACTATGCTGAACATCGATGAAATACCAACGCTTGACCTTGGCACTATTTCCAACACTTTCAACAATGAATTCTCCAACCTAGGCATGGTCCTTCCACCAAACTTCTTTGATGCCCCATCATCCACTACACCCCATAACACCACCCCGCAGTTGCACGCAATTCCGCAGTTCTTCTTTAAAGAGATACCAATACATGTAGCCAGAACTTATATCAGCAAGGCCATCCGAAATATTGGATACAGTGGTGACTCCCTGGACCTGAATCTGATCTTGCTTGTTCTAGAAGAAATCCTTGAACCCCTGACAAAGATCTTCAACCTCTCCCTAAGACTGGGGCAATTCCCTTCACTTTGGAAACTGGCCATTATCACACCTGTACATAAAAGTGGATATAGGGCCCTACACACCAATTACAGGCCCATCTCACTCCTCCCCCCCCTTATCTAAAGCCCTGGAACGAATTGTTTTGGACCAATTAGTCGAATTCCTAGATAAGTATGAAGTTCAATGCCCAGAGCAGCATGACTTCAGAAAAGGGCATAATACCACCACGGCGCTGTTGGAATTTACAAGTTTCATCCATGCCACGCTTGACCAAGGGAACTGTGTGGGGCCAGTATTTATTGACCTAATGAAGGCACTGGACACTTTAAATCATCCACTCCTACTCAGGCAACTGTCTTCCATCGGGCTCTCCAATGACTCACAGCAATGGTTTGCTAGCTACCTCAGGGGCAGGGTCCAACATGTTAGGATTGCCAGTGCCACCTCAGATGAAAAGCCAGTCCTCTCTGGAGTCCCGGAGGGGTCAATACTGGGACCCCTACTCTTTTGCCTTTTTCTGAACAGCCTTCCTAGCATCTACCACCAGAAAATACTACTCTACGCGGATGACGCAGTCCTGTTCACTAGCCACCATGACGCCAAACTCCTGGAATACCAGTTGCAGCTAGATTTTAAGGATGTTGAAGATTTGTTTATTTATTTAAGCGTTTAACCAGGAAGGCATGCTGAGCAGGCTACTGCTTGATTCCAGATGCGTCCTGGGGAAGGGGGGACATAGACACAGAGAATGACATCATAATACAAGTGTGGGTACATAATGCTAACAATAGGTCCTGGTATTAAGACATAACAGAGCGAGAGCAATAGATACAGGCACAGTTTACATACATTGCCAAAAATAAAGGCGGATAAGTAGAACAATACATTGATATAAACACGGGTTGGTTAAACAGTGTTGCCACTCTGTGGCCTGTAGACTGCTTATACACATGTGCAGGTAGAGGCAAAGTGAACTTGGAGCATGGAGTTAAGGTGCTGGGTGGAGGAGAAGTGATGAATGTTTGCAGGGAGGGAATTCCACAGTGTTGGTATGCGGTAGCTGAATGCTGCCTGGCCGATAGTAGTGGACCTATGTGGGACAGCTAGGGAAGGCAAGTCAGTGTTTCTGAGACAGTAAGCTAGAGTGCTGGGGTTGGCTAGGGCAGTGGCAAGGTAGGGGGGGGAGCAGCTGGGACCAGAACTTGGCTGGGATCATGGCGCAGTGGGACTGTCTACGTTTATCTAGAGAAGAGAGGCTCATTGATTGGTATAGGGCACAGTGGTGTGTGGGTATGGACAGTCCAGGACAAAGCGACAGAAGGAGTGAAAAAGAGGGTCCAGTCTGGCTAAGGTGGACTTGGGACCCGTACTGTAGATTACGTCGCCGTAGTCAAAGATGGGGAGGATTATTTTCTGCACAGTGGCCCTATGGGCTGGTTCAGGGATGCTGTCTCTGTTCTGGTAAAGTGCACCAAGCCTGGGGTGCAGCTTCTTGAGTATGGAGTCAACATGTGCAGAAAAGTTGAGGTGCTGATCAAGCCAGACTCCAAGGTATCTGCAGGAGGTACAGGCCTCCAGGGGCACCCTTCCAGGGTGTGGAATGTGATCAGGGAGGGTAACCTTGAGAGTTTCTGCCTTGTGCCAGATGTTAATGAGACTGTTTTCTCGGCAGTGAGGAGGAGTTGATTGGTGCGAAGCCAGTGCTGAATCTTAATAAACTCCGGATGCAGTCTGGCCGAAACCTCTGAGGCCGAAGGGCCAGATGCATACAGCACAGTGTCGTCTGCATACATGTGGATTGTGGTGTGTGGGCAGGCAGAAGGCAGGTCATTCAGAAAGATGGAGAACAGGAGTGGGCCTAGGATGGAGCCTTGCGGTACCCCTGAGGTGACAGGAAGGGGTGCCGAGGTGGAAGAACTGATTCTGACGGATTGGGACCTGCCTGCGAGGTACGAGTGGAACCAACTGGTGGCCCAGGTGGATAGACCAGCTTTGGCGAGTTTGGTCAGGAGGAGTGAGTGTGAGACAGTGTCAAATGCTTTGGCCAGGTCGATGAAAATGGCAGCTGTCATGTGACCAGCATCCATCTCAGTGAGGATGGCATTGGTTAGCCTGAGAAGGGAGGTAATGGTGGAGTGGGATTTCCTAAAGCCAGACTGGTAGGAGGAGAAAAAGGAGGAGGAATCCAGAAAGGGTGATAGGTGATAGAGTAGTAGACACTTGTAGTTTTGCCAGAATTGGTAGAAGGGAGATGGGTCGGTAGTTGCTAGGGATTGAGGCATCCCCACCCTTGGGAAGGGGAATTACGGTGGCATGTTTCCATTTGGAGGGGACTTCAGCAAGGGAGAAAGATAGGTTAAAAAGGGAGGCCAGGAGTTTAGCTATGGCGTGGGCCAATAGGTGGAGCATTTTGGAGTCCAGCCCAGTGGAGCATTTGCCTTTATTTGGGTTAAGGGTAGCCAGTGCATTATATACCTCATCCGGGGTGACCTGCAGGAAGGAGAAGGAGTAAGCTGAGGGTGTGACACTGGGTGAGGTAGGGCTGGTGTACTGTGCCGGGTGAGGTGAGGACAGGAGAGAAGCATGACCGTTTGTGAAATGGGAGTTGAACAGTGTGGCCACTACTGGGGGGGTCAGTGATGGTGATACCACCTACCTGCAGCGAAGGAGTGGGGGGGCTGCGATGGAGGACTGAGAAGTGATTTTACCACTTTCCAGAATTTGGCCAGGTGATAGGAGGTGGAGTTGAATGCGACTTTGAAATAGTTGGCTTTTGCTTGGTGGATTTTCCTAGTACTAGCATTGCATAGCACACGATACTGCTGGAGGTCAGCTGGCGAACTGGAAGTCTTAAAGGCTTTCCAGGCTTTGTCCCTGATTTTGAGGAGGTTTAGGATTTCATTTGAGATCCATGGGAGATGAGCGCCTCTGGCTCTGGTTCACCTGAGGGGGGTGTAGCAGTCCCAGACTGCAGTGAACTTGGTCTTAAAGAACTTCAGGGCCTCATCTATGGAGGTGGATTTACCGATGGGGAGACCAGTCAGAACTGACCAGTTCATTAAGTAGTGAGGTGAGGTCCGGTGATTTGAAGGATCTGGTCATAATGATTCTGGGTGAGGGAGCTTTTGGTCTGAAGATGTTTGGCTGAGCACACATAAACTCGTCCTGAACCACAGCAAAACTAAAGTCATGGCATTCTGTCATGCACGGAGCAAGTTTAAATCTCTGCCCCTTTCCATCAAGAACCACTCTGGGACTTCACTCGAACATGTCTGAGTTCAAGTACCTTGGTATCACTCTGGACAATACCCTCTCCTATGCTCAGCACATAGACAATGTAGCAAAGGCCGCCAACATACGAAGTGGTATGCTCCACAAGCACTGTATGACTACAGATGCCCTTATATTGGCTATCTACTCTGTCACTTCCGTCATTGATTACGGTCTTGCCATCTATGGTTCTGCCTCTACAACTGCCCTCCGCAGGATCTCAGTGTCGCTCAACAAAGCCTGCAGGCTACTAACGGGTGCTGCCCACCTAACACACACCTGTGACCTGTACGCCCAGGCTGGTTGGCTTCCTCTACACAGTCGAATACAATACCAGACCTGCCTGTTTAACCAAAAAGGTACTTCTCGGGCTCATGCCGCCAGGTGTTGAAAAGCTTCGTACTACCCATAACAGCACCCAGCATACCCATAGTACCCAACATCAAACCTTCAAGGTTCCCAGGTGCAGGACAACAATGGGCCAGCGGGCATTTACGCACAGTGCTCCTCAGTGGTACAACACCCTCAACAAAGAAGAACTTTCTTCTGCTTTGCTTGGACCCTTCAAAAGGAATCTCCGACTGTACCTCACCTCAACCACGCAATGTGTCTGCTTCTCCTAAAGGGACTGGCTCTCTGTCCACCTGATTGTCTCTGACCTGTAACCATTAACAGCTAACCACCTCGTGGCACCTGCTGTTCCTGCCCCACCCATGCCCTCCCACCCACCTTTCACACACCCCCACTACTTCACTCCTGCCCTTCCCCCATCTTTCACACTGCCTCCCTCCACTACTGCACCTTTCAGACATCTGCCCCTTCATCTCTAACTCTGCTTACACTGCTTCTAACCACCCATCACTCCGACAGAGGCCCCTCAGCCTGCCTACCTCTTTCATTCCCCTCCTACCCCGCTCACCCCAACTGTCCTTCCTGTATAGTTTTTTTCACTCTGAGACTTTATTTAAGCTGCCCTCTGAATTCTCCCTACACTTATGACTGTAACTGTAAAACGTGTTAAGACTGTAAATCATTGTCTACCTTTGTATGTATGTTCAAACAACATGAAGTCTTGCTATATTATGACAGTAGCAGTTTGTCCCACCACTAGAACTGCTCCGGAGGTGAAATGGTTAATACCATTCCAAAATAGAACTTTGAGCACGAGCTCTAAGAAGCAGCTCTATCTGTGTAATTTCAAACCTGAACTGTCAGATTCTTTACTCCGCCTCAATGAACAGTCGCTCCGGAGATTTCTCCTACTGCTCGGTTCATTTCTCGGTTTAAACAGTGTTTTCTTGGTTCGATTCAACCGAGAATAGTTTTATTTTAACCGCAAAACCGTTCAGTTCAAGCTCTGTCTGTGGTAATCGTAAGTGAATTAAAGGTTTTGTCTGTGTGGAACTTGTAAGTTTATCAGTTCGGTTTTGAACCGATCAGCTGGGTTTAAAACTTATTTACTTTAAAGTTTAACATTTTAGAGTGCGGTTCCCGGTTCTTATCGGTTCTAAAAAACGGATTTTATTACGTTTTTCCAATACCCGTGACACGGTTAGGAACCGATAAGGGTGTCTTGCCTGGCACTGCCGCTAAAGGGCAAGTTTTTCTGGTTAGGCTGGCATTATGTCTGAGAAACCCAAATGAAAACCGGCCCACTGGGTTTCAACACTGTGATGCCTGTGGGGAAGTCTTTGCCAAGGCTGACCCACACACCACATGTGTCTATTGTCTGGGGTTTGACCACCTCCAGTCAGACTGCCAGATGTGAAGAATTTCCTGCAGCCACCCTGGAAAAGAGATTGGGCAGGCTCAGGGCGAGAGGCTAAAAAGTCCGCTGACCGATGGCCAGCCGGTTCGGTGCCAACCGAACCGAGGAGATGCCCTCTGACCAGGGCGAGACTTCCTCGGCCAAAAGAAAAGCTGGTTCTGAGGAACCAATTCCAGTAAAGAAAACAAGAAAGTCAGCAGGTTTGGAGTCCAAAACCCCTTCTCCAACTGCTGCAGAGATAGCAAAAGCCATACAAATTGTCCAGTCACTGTCTCAGGTTCCGTCCGAACCGCCACTATCTGGCAAAAGGTCGGTTCGTCCAGTTCCAGTGGTTCAGGAATATGATGTTGAGGAATTTTATGAACCAGAGGAGGGGGAGGATGATTATGAACAGTATGAATGTGGCTGGGAAGGTCTGGGTGTGCCCATTGAACGGACATTTCCCCAGACAGACCTCTAGAATCTCCCCCTATGCTATCTGAGTCCCCATCTCATTTTATGTTTTACAAAAAAGTTGCTGAAACCCTCCAGCTTCCCTTGGAAGAAGCTGTGGATGAGCAAGAGGAGCCTGATTTTGTAGAAATGATGGATATTCCAGAGTCTAGGAGATTGTCTATTCCTTTGCATAAGTCTTTTAGGAAGCAAACAATAAAAATTTTAAAAGCTCCTAATTCTGTGCCTCCTGTAGATAAAAGATGGACAGAAGGTACACATTGTCAGGTCCTGATACAGAATTCCTTTCTCAGCAATGCAGTCATGTTGGGAGTAGTTCAGGCTGCAGCCTGTGATAAAGCTAATATCCCCTGGCTTCACATCCTCCTGACAAGGATTCCAGGAAGATTGATGCCATGCGAAAAAACAGTATATGGCAGCTCTCTGGGACTCAGGCAAGCAAATTATATGGCTTATGTAGCTAGGTATCAGAAATCTAGATGGGATACTGTTATGGAATTAGCAACAAGCCCATGGCCAGCTGGCTAGCGAACTAGAACAGGTGGCTGCTGATGGCATTGAGGCTTCTAAGGTACAGTTTCATGCTGCTGTGGATGTTAATGATGTTTCCTCTAGGGTCATGGCCACATCTGTAGCTTTTAAGTAGGTTGGCCTGGCTCAGGTGTACTAGTCTGTCACAGGATACCCAGACTAAGGCTATGGATTTTCCTGTGGTGGGAAATTCTCTGTTTGAGGAGCAGACAGAGAATTACATGAAAAAGATGGATGAATATAGGACTACTTACAAAAGTGCCCAAGCTAAGCAGCGGCAAGCCACTCCTCAGAGGCATACCCCCAGGGGTAGGGGTAGGCCTTTTCACAGGCCTTTTACCAGACTCAGGCCTCCTCTGCCTATGCTCAGAGGGCTTCTTCAGAGGCAGAGGCAGACGAGGGGTGGGCAGGCCTGCTCCCACCCCTCAGCCTAAAGCTCCTGCTAAGCAGGCACCCTGAAGGGGTGCCCAGGGCCGATTCTCCTTTACTGGTATGGGGCAGGCTGGCTTACTTCAGTCAGAACTGGGCTTCTTTAACCTCGGACAAGTGGGTTCTGGAAGTAGTAAGCAAGGGTCTGGTTTTCAGCTTCAAAAAGTTTCCCAAGTTGAGAACCAGACTTTTTCTACCTGCAAGTGCTTCAGAGACCTTTGCTCTGGAAGCAGAGGTCTCAACCCTGTTGGCTCTCAGAGCAGTGGAAAGGGTTCCTCCCCTGCACCAGGGCAGGGGTCTGTATTCCAGATACTTCCTTACCCCAAAAAGACAGGAGAATCGGCCCATATTAGACCTCAGATATCTGAACAAGCATCTTTTGAAACCAAAGTTCAAAATGGTAACTCTGGCAATGATTTTACCTCCCTAAGGCCAGGGGACTGGTTAGCCTCCCTGGACCTCAAGGATGCCTATTTCCACGTCCTAATCAAGCTCCCATCGAAAGTACCTCAGATTGAACTACCTTCAGGTCATTACCAGTTCAGAGCAATGCCCTTGGCCTTACCTCTGCCCCAAGGGTACTCACAAAGTGTCTAGCAGTGGCTCACTTAAGGAGGCAAAGGATTGCTGTTTTTCCCTATCTAGACGATTGGCTCATTGTAGGCCAGTCCCCAGAACAGGTAAAATCTCACCTTCAAGTTACCCAGCAGCTTCTCACCTCCCTGGGCTTTCTGCTAAATCTACCAAAGTCGGTTCTGGAACCAGTCCAGGTACTCACCTTTATAGGGCAGAGTTGGACACAAAGCTAGCCAGAGCTTTTCTTCCCTTAGAAAGGGTGACTAATTTAGTGACTCTGGCCTCCTCCTTCACCCTGCAGGTCTCTCGACCAGCAAGACACTTTCTGCAGCTCCTGGGGCACATGGCTGCATCCACAGCTGTTGTGCAGAGAGCAAGATTTCAGATGAGAGACATTCAGTTTCACTTGAGAACCTATTGGTCTCAGAGAAGAGACCCCCTTTCCAAGTTGGTCCCAGTGACTCGAACCTTGATCCAGGCCCTCCAGTGGTGGCAGGATCAGAGCAATATAAGATTGGGGGTACCCTTCATTCCCCCTGCTCACAATTTGACTCTCCTACAGATGCTTCCCTTCTGGGTTGGGAGCCCACATGCGACCTTTCCACTCAGGAGTGTGGTCCCCCAGGAATCTCTGCTCCACATCAATTTGCTGGAACTCAGAGCTGTCTTTTTAGCTCTTCAAGCATTTTCTGCATCTGTCCACAACAAGGTGATACAAGTCAGAACAGACAACACCACAACAATGTGGTACATCAACAAACAGGGGGGCACTCGGTCTTCGGCCTTGTGCACCGAGGCAATGAAGTTGTGGTCTCTGGCCTATTCCCTGAACACTTCCCTCATAGTTCATCTTCCAGGGAAGGACAATGTCCTAGCAGATGCTCTCAGCAGGATTTCCCAGGGCCATCACGAATGGTCCCTGGATCTTCAAGTGCTGGGGATAGTCATTGCCAGATGGGGCACCCCTCAGATAGATCTTTTTGCAGCCCCAGACAATCACAGACTTCCTCTGTTCTGTTGCAGGCCTCCAGTGTTGGGCTCAGTCCCCCTGGATGCCCTTCTCCTGGATTGGGAGGGGAAGTTTCTTTATGCTTTCCCTCCCTTCCTTCTCCTATTCAAAGTATTGGTCAAAATCAGATCTCAGCCTTGCAGGGTGATTCTGATTGCCCCGGATTGGGCCAGGCAGCCCTGGTACCCACTCCTTCTGTCACTGATAATCCATCTTCCCCTTTGCCTCCCCAGGATTCACAACCTGTTAACTTGTGCCCAGGGAAGGGTTTGGTATCCGGACCTCAAATCCCTCAACCTCAAGGCCTGGCTCTTGAGTTAGAGTTTGCTGATTTACACCTCTCTCAAGGTGTTCTTGAAATCCTAAAGGCTTCCAGAAAGCCTTCCACTAGGGCTACTTATAGTTCTAAATGGAAAAGGTTTTCCATTTGGTGTGCTGGGAAAAATATTTCCCCAGAATCTGCTGATTTGCCCATTGTATTAGATTACATGGTCCATCTTAATTCCTTGGGTCTCAGACCAGCTACCCTGAGAGTCCATTTGGCAGCTGTATCTGCTTTTGTTTCAGCAGGAAAGTCATCCCTCTTCCACTCACCCTGTGTTTTCCAAGTTTTTAAGGGATTACTCCATACTAATCCACCCTTTTCGGAACCGCCCTGCCTGGGACCTTAATGTTTGTATTGCCCAGTTAATGCAACCCCTTGAACCTCTGTTTTCTGCAGAGCTAAGTATCTAACTTGGAAAACTGTTTTTCTGGTGGCTATCACTTTGCTAGGCATATAAGTGAGTTGCAAGCCTTGTCAGTGGAAACTGACTTTATTTCTTTCCACAGGGATAAGGTAGTCCTTAGGACTAATAGGAGAGTTTTACCAAGGTGGTTTCAGATTTCCACCTTCACCAATCTATCTCCTTCCAGTATTTTTCACTGATCACTCCTCTTCTGGTGAGGGAGGTTGCACAACCTGGATGTTAAGAGAGCTCTTAGTTACTATATAGGCGTACCAAAGGTCACAGGTTGAATCCTTCAACTTTTCCTTACCTATGGTGAAGTTGGGAAAGGCAAACCTGCCACTAAGAGATCAATTGCCAGGTGGATTGTCTCTTGTATCCAATTTTGTTATCAGAAAGTGGGCAGAGATCCCCCCTCTGGCTTGAGGGCTCATTCTACCAGGGGTACAGCTGCATCTCTAGCTGCTGCCAGAGACATCCCTATATTAGAGATATGCCAGGCTGCTAATTGGAAAACGGTACACACTTTTACCAAGCATTACTCCCTGGATGTCCAGGCCAGGAGAGATGCTCGGTTTGGCACAGCTGTTCTTCAGAGCCTATTCCCTAAGTAGGTTCTGCCCCTCCTCCATGGAGGTACTGCTGTGTAGTCTGCTACTGCCATAATATTGCAAGACTTCATGTTGTTTGAAGAAAAAATTACTCACCTTAGTAATGTTGTTTCTTCTAATGGAGTCTTGCTATATTATGACCTCCCCCCTAGCCTGCCCCTCTCAGAACTTCTACTTGGGTGGGGTGCGGGCAACTTAGTGTGGGCACTATTTTATTATCTTTTAGCGTTTCTCCCTTTGGGAGTTTGGGTGTGTGTGTTTATTATACTGTTGTTTTATTCTCATGTTGTTAGAATTGTGTTAGTAGTTCTGGCCCCTGACTTGAGTCTTGGGTGTTGGGACCAGCAATGGTTGTTAATATTTAGGTAGCCATTTGGCTAGTGTAGGTTACAGCTTCCACACAGACCATTAGTGAGTTTTTGCTCAGAAGATCTGACAGTTCAGGTTTGAAATTACACAGATAGAGCTGCTTCTTAGAGCTCGTGCTCAAAGTTCTATTTTGGAATGGTATTAACCATTTCACCTCCGGAGCAGTTCTAGTGGTGGGACAAACTGCTACTGTCATAATATAGCAAGACTCCATTATAAGAAACAACATTACTAAGGTGAGTAATTTTTTCTTACCCTCTATCCTCTGACATTGAACAGACACAAGGCAGTCCTAGTGGGGGGTAGGAGGAAGTAAGCTGTTGGTTAACTAGGATCTGCAGCTTATCAGTTAGGTGGGAAAATGGGCAGACTAGGTGGGCCAAGCGGTCCTTATCTGCCATCAAATTCTATGATTCTGTGTTTCTTTGTAAATGAGCAGTTCTTGCTTAAAGGTATTCATAATCCTAGAGTTTAATAAATAAAATAAATAAATAAAAAAGATTATAGGGAGATGAAGGGTCTTTCATCCTCAAAGACCCTGGTCATCTCTATCTATAATGCATTTAAAAAAATACCATGAAGGTGCTTCAACACTCTGCTTCAGTATCGGGTTGATAAGCGGCTTGAGAGAAAATATAAATTGTCTGAAAATGGTACCGCATTCCTGTCTGCACACCCTAGCCATGAAAGCATAGTGCAACAGGCAGCTTGTGAGAAAGCTGGAATCTCCTTGTCTCCCTCTCCCCCTGACAAGGCTTCCAAGAAAATTGACTTTATAACAATGAAAATGTATGCCACAGCTTCCCTGCTTCTCATGCTTTCTTCTTACATGGCATTCACAGCCAAATATCAGAAAGCCCTTTGGAAATCTGTCTAGGCTATCGCCTGCAACGGATCAGATTCTATGGTGCAGGAGCTGGTGGATGTGTCAAAAACTGCCCTGGAAGCTACTATGTACCAATTCCACATGGCAGATGACAGCAGTGATGCAGTCTCTAGGGTGATGACCCATGCCATCTCTCTGAGATGCTTTGCCTGGCTTAGAACAACCAGTCTGACCACAGACACTCAGAACAAGGCCATTGGTTTTCCCTCTAATCAAAATATGTTGTTTGATTACAGAACCACTGACTGCATGAAAAAAATCTGAGTACAAGGCCTCCTGGCAGAGCCACTCATCCAAGCCTAAACCCACCACCCCTCAGAGATCCCGTCCCAGGGGCGGTAGGGGCAGAAGTTTTGTTCCCAGGCCTTACAATCCCTATCCCCAATCTGACTTTAGCCAGTACAGGGGGTCTTTCAGTGGCAGGGGCAGAAAGGGCCAAAGTAGAGCCACCTCTACCCAGCCATCTGCCTCTCAGTCTGAGTCCCGATGTGAGTGTCCAGGTCGCCTCCCCGTTTCCGGTTGGAGGCAGACTCTCTCACTATCTTCGGCACTAGTCCCTCATCACGTCGGACAAGTGGGTGCTGGAGATAGTGTAGAAGGGTCTGTCATTACAGTTCAAGCAGCTGCCATACCTCAAGCTTACCCAGGTGTCAAGACCTCTTTCTCCAACACAGATACCGCTGTTGGAAATGGAGGTACAAAACCTTTTGGCTTTACGAGCAGTGGAGAGGGTCCCCACCCACGAGAAGGGCAAGGGCCTCTACTCCAGGTATTTTCTGACACAAAAGAAAACAGGGGCGTGGCGACCTATCTTAGATCTCCGATATTTAAACCGTCTGAAAAAGAAAAAAAAAAAACTAATTAAAAATGGTCACTGGTCATACAATCCTAACAGCAGAGAGACTGGCTAGCCTCCTTTGGCTTAAAGGACGCCTACTTCCACGTACCCATGTGGAGTTCTCACAGGAAGTTTCTCAGGTTCAAAGTTCCTTCGGGTCACTATCAGTTCACCGCAATGCCCTTCGGTCTGTCCTCGGCCCCAAGAGTCTTTACCAAGTGTCTCACAGTGGTAGAAGCACATCTCAGGAGACTGGGTGTTGCTCTCTACCCCTATCTGGACGATTGGCTCATAGTAGCAAAGTTTCCTTGCCAGGTCAATGAATCTCTTTCCCTCACAAAATGCACTCTGGAATCTCTGGGTTTCCTGGCAAATCTAAAGAAATCTCACCCGGAACCCACAGAGCTGCTCACCTTCATAGCGGCCCAACTGGACACTCAGAAGGGATATGCTTTCCTCCCACAGGAAAGAATTCAGTTTCCTTTCAGTGGCAGATTCTTTTGCCCAGGGACAGCCAAAACCAGCCAGACATTTCCTGAAACTTCTGGGACATATGGCCTCTATGACTGCAGTAGTCCCAGGGGTCAGGTACAGGATGAGACTCCTGCAAGTCTACCTCAGAGCTTGCTGGTCTCAGAGAAGCAACACATTTTCAAAGTTGATACCTGTGTCGGAGCAGTTGCTCCAAAACTTGCTGTGGTGGAAGATCCCTGCAAATCGGCAGGCAGTGGTTCCCTTTCAAGCTCCTCTTCCCACAAAGGTGATCGCCACAGATACCTCCCTTTTGGGCTGGGGAGCTCATTTAGACAGTGCCTCAGTAAACGGCAGCTGGACTCCCAAAGAGTCACAGTTGCACATAAATCTTTTGGAACTCAGAGCAGTCTTACTAGCTCACAAAGCTTTTGCTCCCATCATAGAAGGGCAGGCAGTTCAAATTCGAATGGACAACACCACTGCAATGTTCTACATAAACAAACAGGGTGGTACCAGATCAGGAATACTCTGTTTGGAGGCTCTGAAGCCCTGGTCTCTCATTCTCCCTATTTTACATATTATTCGGATGCCCGTGCAAAGGTCAGCAGACTGGACTATTGGTTTACGTCAACAGCTCTGAATTCTGACATAGCAGATGTGAGTGTAGCCCCCCTGTACATCTCAGACCATGCCCTGATACAGCTGCAAGTGTATTTGCATGCCAACACTACGCGCTGTTACTTGGAGGCTGAATCCACTTTTGTTGAATGACCCCGACTTTCAACAGTGGCTTAAAATGGAGGTCTCTCAATACATACTTCACAACCCAGTGGGCTGTGCTCCCCCCTGTATGATGTGGGAGGCCCTTAAGGCCACCTTGAGAGGTCGAATCATTTACCTCCCACAGGAGAAAACAGAGGGAAATGGAAGCCCATCAACTAGAACTGCAGCTGAAAAACAAGGAAGCTTTGTATAAAAAAAGACCCACGCCTGCTGGAAAATGGTGTGTTCCGTAAGGAAATCACTTCTCTCAGAATTCAGCCGAAGACGCTTGCTACCAGAAAGGCAGAGCTACAGGTAGTCAGGCTTAAGCATAAGTACTGGTTCCAGGGAGATAAAGCAGAGAAGTTACTTTCCTATATATTAAAAAAAACAGGCCGAAAGGCATATTGAAAAGCTAAAAAAAAGACTCTATGGGTAAGGTTGCACACTCCCCCAGTTCCATCAACCAAATCATGGCCAGCTTCTATGAGAATCTGTATAAATCCCAATCGCAATTTAACCACCAAAAATTTGCTGAACTCCTAGATCGAGCTAAACTCCCATCCCTCACTGAGACACAAACGGATGCCCTTGACGCCCTCATCACTGAAGAAGAATTTTCAGCAGTAATAAAGGGAATGGCCCCACACAAGGCCCCAGGGAGTGATGGCTTCCCAGCTGACTTTTATCAACTTCTTAGGGAGCAAGTCACCTCCCCTATGCTTAGCATGTTGAACCAGGCACAGGAGGAGGGGATCCTTCCAAAAACTCTGAGAGAGGTGGTCATTACAGTACTTCCTAAGGATGGTAAGAATCATGCCCTACCGGCCAGCTACAGACCAATTTCCTTAATCAACGCGGATGCCAAGATCTTGGCCAAGGTGCTGGCAGCAAGACTGGAGCAGATTCTGCCGACCATTATCCATCCCTCACAGCTGAGTTTATTAAAGGGCGGTCAAGTGCAAACCACCTGAGGGCCTTGATTTCCATCTTTCAGAAAGCAGCAGTGCTCCCTTCCCCCGCAGCAGCAGTAGCCATTGACTTCGAGAAAGTATTTGAGTGGGAGTATCTGCTTGCAGTTCTACACCACTTTAAAGTTGGGCCAACATTCTGCGGGTGGATTAGCACACTGTACAATATTCCCAACAGCCTGGGTTCTTACCAGTGGCCTTCTCTCTGACCCCTTCCCTCTTCACAGAGGTATGAGGCAGGGATGTCCCCTTTCCCCGATGCTATTTGTTATGGCCATTGAGCCATTGGCCTCAATACTTAGATCCTGTGATGACATCCCAGGAATAAAAATAGGGGAGGTGGAATACAAGACCAAACTATACGCTGACAATTGCCTGATATTGACCAGACACCTTGAAGCGGCCATTAATCCCTTACTGGGTATCATGGAGAGCTTTGAACACCTGGTGGGGCTTAAAATAAATAAATAAAGGCAAGTCAGAAATCCTCCCACTAAATAAGGATTCTCTGCCCCAACACAATTCTAACTCTGGGCTAGCCTGGGCTCCCTCGGACATTAGATACTTGAGGGTGATTCTGTCCCACAGCTTTCAAAACTGATCCACCTTAACCCCCTCAGAAGCCAAATACAAATAGACCTAAATAGATGGAACCATCTGCATCTGTCCCTACCTGGAAAAATAGACTCAATTAAAATGATGCTGGTTCCAAAGGTCTTCTATCTTTTATCCCACTCACCGATTTCATTCCCTGATAAATGATTTCAAAAACTAGACTCCATGATAGGACATTTTTTATGGGGGACTTCAAACAACATGAAGTCTTGCTATATTATGACATATGCAGTATAACCCCAAGTTAGAACTGCTTCGGAGGTGAAAGAGTTAACTTCCATGCAGGGCATGGAATCTTGAGCGCGAGCTCGGTTGAACACTTTGTCTGTTGAAGCTCAAACTTAAACTGTCAGATTCTTTACTCCGCCTCACTGAACAGTCGCTCCGGAGATTCCTCCTGCTGCTCGGTTTGTTTGTCGGTTTTAAAGTGTAATTCTCGGTTTATTTTACTGAAATTTAACCGCAATCGTCGGTTCAAGCTCTGTCTGTGGTATTGTAAGTAATAGATAGGGTTATTTATTATTTTTTCTTCTGTGTGGAACTTGTAAACGTCTTTTTCGGTTCAGTTTGAACCGATCAGAGGGGTTTTAAAATTACTTTCTAGCCCTTTAGAATGTGGTTCCCGGTTCTTATCGGTTCTAAAAAAAACGGATTTTATTACGGTTTTTTCCGTGACACGGTTGGGAACCGATAAGACAGTCTTGCTTGGTGGATTGCCATTAATGGGCAAGTTTGGTTAGGCTGGCACTATGTCTGAGAACCCAAAGAAAAACCGGACCCACTGGGTTTCAGCACTGTGGCCTCTGTGGGGAAGCCTTTGCCAAGGCTGACCACACACCATTTGTATATATTGTCTGGGGTTTGACCACCTCAATGCAGACTGCCAGATTTGTAAAATTTTCCTGCTGCCACCGTGGAAAAAAGAGTTGGTAGGCTCAGGAAGGAGGCCAAAGTCCCGCTAACCCGGATGGCCAGCCGGTTCAGTTCCAACCGAACCTGAGAGTGCCCTCTGACCAGGCGATGCTTCCGACGAAAGCGAAGAGCCAGCTCTGAGGGCGGTTCCAACTAAAAGGGCTAGAAGGTCAGCTAGTTTGGGTGAAAAGTTCTTTCTCCAACCGCTGAGGAAATAGCCAAAGCTATTCAAATTGTCAGTCTCTTTCCCCAGTTCCGTCCGAACCGGCACCATTGGGCAAAGCGCCGGTTGATCAGTTCAAGATTATGATTTTGAAGATTTTTATGAACCGGGAGGAGAGGAGAGTGCGAGGAGAGTGAGTGTGATTTTGACAGTCTGGATGTGCCCATTGAACGGACATCTCCAGACAGACCCTCAGAGTATCCCTCCAGGCTATCTGAGTCCCTTCTCATTTTGTTTTACAAAGTTGCTGACACTCTGCAACTCTCTGTTGAGGAAGCTGTTGATGATCAAGAAGAGCCTGATTTTGTGGAAATGATGGATATTCCAGAGTCTAGGAGACTGTCTATTCCCTTGCATAAATCTTTAAGGAAACAGACAGTAAAATTTGAAAACCCCTCATTCTATCCTCCCTGTGGATAAAAGGATGGACAAGAGATATGCTTTATCAGGCTCTGATACAGGGGTAGTGCAGGCTGCAGCCTGTGACAAGGCTAATATTCCTCTAGCCTCTCACCCTCCTGAAAAGGATTCCAGGAGGATGGATGCCATGGCAAAAAAAAAGCAGTACATGGCAGCATCTTTGGGACTCAGACAGGCAAATTATATGGCTTACGCAGCTAGGTACCAGAAATCCAGGTGGGATACTGTCCTGGCCCTAGCAAAACAGGCCCCTGAACAGCTTGCCAGGGAGCTGGAGCAGGTGGCTACGGATGGTATTGAGGCATCCAAGGTGCAATTTCATGCTGCTGTAGACTCTAATGATGTTTCATCTAGACTTATGGCTACATCTGTATCTCTTCGCAGAATGGCCTGGCTCAGATGTACTGCCCTGTCACAGGATACCCAGTCTAAGGCTATGGATTTTCCTGTTGTGGGAAATTCTCTGTTTGGGGAGCAGACAGAGAATTATATGAAGAAAATGGATGAGTATAGGACCACCTATAGGAGTGCACAGGCCAAAGAAAGGCAAGTCACTCCTCAAAGGCAGCATGTCAGGGGCAGGGGCAGGCCTTTTCATAGGCCGTTTTACCAAGCCCAGGCCTCCTCTTCTGCTTATGCCTAGAGGGGGTTCTTAGAGGAAGAGGCAGAAGGGGCTCTAGGAAAGCCTGCTTCTACCCCTCAACCCAAAGCCCCCCTGCAAACAGACTCCCTGATGGGGTAGCCAGGGCCGATTCTCCACTACCGTGGGGCAGGCTGGCTTACTTTGTCCAGGACTGAAGTCTTTAACATCAGACAAGTGAGTCCTGGAAGTAGTAAGCCAGGACTGGTTCTCAGCTTCAAAAATTTCTGAAGATGAGGCCAGATCTTTTCCACCTGCAAACCCATCAGAGGCACTTGCCCTGGAAGCAGAAGTCTCTGCCCTCCTGGCTCTCAGAGCCGTGGAAAGGGTTCTACCCATACACCAGGGCAAAGGGTTGTACTCCAGGTACTTCCTTACCCCAAAAAAGACAGGAGAATGGCAGCCCATTCTGGATCTCAGGTATCTAGACAAGCACCTTTTAAAACCAAAGTTCAAAATGATGACCCTGGGGATTGTTTTACCCTCTCTAAGGCCAGGGGACTGGCTAGCCTCCCTGGACCTCAAGGATGCCTACTTCCATGTTCTCATCAGAAGCTCCCATCGAAAATACCTCAGATTCAAGTGCCCTCAGGCCATTACCAGTTCAGAGCAATGCCCTTGCCTCTCCCTCGGCTCCAAGGGTGTTCACAAATGCTTGGCAGTAGCAGTTGCTCATTTAAGAAGGCAAAGATTGCCATCTTTCCTTATCTGGACAACTGGCTCATTGTAGGCCAGTCTCCAGAACAAGTCAAACTTCATTTACAAGTAACCCAGCACCTGCTTACATCTCTAGGTTTCCTTCTCAATCTTCCAAAGTCAGTTCTGGAGCCTGTCCAGCTTCTCACCTTTATAGGCGCAGAACTGAACACAAAAGAAGCCAGAGCCTTCCTTCCTCTGGAGAGAGCAAGGACCCTGGTGTCTCTGGCCTCCTCTTTCACCCTGCAGGTCTCTCGACCAGCAAGGCATTTTCTACAGCTCCTGGGGCACATGGCTGCTTCTACAGCAGTAGTGCAGGGAGTGAGATTTCAGATGAGGGACATTCAGTTCCATTTGAGAGCCTTTTGGTCTCAAAGGACGGATCCCCGAACCAAATTGATTCCAGTGACTCGAGCCCTGATCCAGGCCCTCCAGTGGTGGCAGGATCAGAACAATCTGAGACAGGGGGTTCCCTTCACTCCCCAGTCTCATTCCTTGACCCTTACTGCAGATGCATCCCTCTTGGGGTAGGAGCTCATATGGGTGACCTTTCCACCCAAGGGCTGTGGTCCCTCAGGAATCTCTGCTCCACATCAATTTGCTGGAGCTCAGAGCAGTTTTCTAGCACTTCAGGTTTCTCCACAGCTGTCCAGAACAAGGAGTTCAGGTCAGAACGGACAATACCACTACAATGTGGTACATCAACAAGCAAGGGGGCACTCGGTCTACGGCCTTGTGCACCGAAGCAATGAAGTTGTGATCTCTGGCATATTCTCTGAACGCCTCCCTTACGGCAGTTCACCTCCCAGGCAAGGACAATGTCCTAGCGGATGCTCTCAGCAGGATTTCCCAGGGCCATCACGAATGGGCACTGGATCCCCTAGTACTGGAGGTAATATTTGCCAGATGGGGCACTCCACAAATAGATCTCTTTGCAGCCCCAGACAATCATCAACTTCCCCTTTTTTGTTGCAGGCCCCCAGTGTTGAGCTCAGTCCCTCTGGATGCCTTCCTTCTCATTTGGGAAGGGAAGTTTCTCTATGCTTTCCCACCTTCCCCCTTCTGTTCAAGGTGCTAGTCAGAATCAGATCTCAATCCTGCAAGATGATCCTGATTGCTCCAGATTGGGCCAGGCAGCCCTGGTACCCACTCCTCATGTCCTTAGCAGTCCACCCTCCCCTATGCCTTCCCAGGAATCACAACCTTTTAACCTGTGCCCAGGGGAGAGTTTGGTATCCGAACCTCAAATCTCTCAATCTCAAGGCTTGGCTCTTGAAGAGTTAGAGTTTGCTGACCTACACCTTTCTCAAGGTGTATTGCATATCTTGAAGGCCTCTAGGAAGCCTTCCACCAGGGCTACCTATAATTCAAAATGGAGGAGATTTTCCATATGGTTCCCCAGAATCTGCTGGTGTGCCCACGATCCTGGATTATTTGGTGCATTTGAATTCCTTGGGGCTGAGGCCAGCTACCCTAAAAGTGCACTTGGCAGCTGTGTCTGTCTTCTTGTCAGCAGGTAAGCCCTCTTCTTTATCAGCTCACCCTGTGTTCTCCAAGATTTTTAAAGGGTTGCTTCACACCAATCCCTCGCTCAGGGATCCTGCCCTGCTTGGGATCTTAATATTTGCATCACTCAGCTTATACAACCCCTTTTGAGCCATTGTCTTCTTAGCAGAGCTGAAGTACTTGACTTGAAAACTGTGTTTCTGGTAGCCATCACCTCTGCCAGGCGAAAGTGAGCTACAAGCCTTGTCATTGGAGCCTGATTTTATCTCGCTTCATAGAGATAAGGTAGTCCCTCAGGACTAGCAGGAAGTTTTGCCTAAGGTGGTTTCAGACTTTCACCTTAATCAATCCATGTCTCTTCCTGTGTACTTCACTGACCATTCCTCCTCTGGTGAGAGGAGATTGCACAGTTTAGATGTCAAAAGAGCCCTTAGTTACTATATAGAACATACCAAGGGTCACAGGTTGAATCCCTCCAATTGTTCCTCACTTATGGTGAGGTTGGTGAGAAACCTGCCACTAAAAGATCCATTGCCAGGTGGATTGTCTCTTGTATCCAATTCTGTTCACGAAACTGGTGAGGTTCCTCCCTCAGGCCTGAGGCTCACTCTACCGAGAGGTACAGCTCGTCTCTGCTGCCAGGACATTCCTATCCTAGAGATATGTCAAGCAGCTACCTGGAAAACAGTTCACACTTTTACTAAGCATTACTCCTTGGATATCCAGGCTAGGAGTGATGCTCGATTCTGGCACAGCTGTGCTCAGAGCCTATTTCCCAAGTAGGTTCTGTCCCTCCTCCATGGAGGTACTGCTGTGTAGTCTGCATATGTCATAATATAGCAAGACTTCATGTTTGAAGAAAAGAATTACTCACCTTAGTAATGTTGTTTTCTTCTAATGGAGTCTTGCTATATATAACCTCCAGCCTGCCCTCTCAGAACCCTCAGTTTTGGGATGTGGGTAAGCAGTGCAATGTTGGCAATTCTTTGATGCCCACTTTATTTCACCCTTCTAGGGTGCTTAGGTGTTATGCTTAAATTTTCCTTCTTGAATCCCCGACTTGAGTCTTTGTTTGGGATCAAGAACAAAAGAGTGTTTTTGTAGTTAGTATTGATGATGGCTAATGTGAGTTTCTGACTTCCACACACAGAACCTTAATGAGTTTTTGCTCATAAGATCTGACAGTTTAAGTTTGAGCTTCAACAGACAGAGTGTTCAACCGAGTTCGCGCTCAAGATTCCATGCCCTGCATGGAAGTTAACTCTTTCACCTCCGGAGCAGTTCTAACCTGGGGTTATACTGCATATGTCATAATATAGCAAGACTCCATTAGAAGAAACAACATTACTATGGTGAGTAATTTTTTCTTCTCCTCCCAGATACAGCCGAGCCAAACTTAGAGCCTACTGGAAAAGGGAAGGATGGAACCTTCCCAACTTTAGGCAATATAGGATAGTCTTTAGGGTAGCTAGTACACTTCAGGCTTTTCATCCTGTAGGACCCAACACGGCGGCCTGGATACATATTGAGACGATGTTACCTGATGGTACTTACCCTACGGCTCTGTTGGGAAATCCATTGAGGGGACAGAATGCACAGTGGCTTACAATTTGAGAGGGGTTTACAACATGGAATAAGATAGCCCACCTTACCAAAACATGCCCTCACCCAGGAAAATATACCTATATTTGGAACAACCCAGCTGTCTGTATAGGAGGTTCCCGTTTTGGCATGGCCAACCTGGGAGAAAAAAATCAATTTTCAGAGTTCTAGACCTGCTCACGCAGGACCACTCAACTTTTGACTCTTTTCAAAATCTGAAGGTCAAATTTGAGCTGCCACAGTCAGACTTTTGGAAATACCTTCAGTTAAGACACTTGTATAATCAATGGTCACAGGCCCGGTGCCCCTGCCCTTCCTGCTGACACCTCCCCCAGGGGAGGAGCTCCTCCCTACCTATTCAGAAATGGGTGGCCACCAGCATGGGCAGGGCAGGTTTGATATATCAAAGCTTAAGAGAAGCAGCTCCTTATCCCACTGGTAAGGCCAAGGTGAAATGGCAGGCCTCCCTACAGCTTCATATCTCAGATGAAGAATGGGCCAGGTGCTGGAGGCTAGCTTACCAGTCTTGCATAGATCAACGAAGTCACCTGATTCAAAACAAAATTTTGCATCACTGGTACCACACTCCGGCTCAGCTTAAGTCTCTTGGGATTTTGGACCAGGACAGATGCTGGAGATGTGACGGCCCTGTTGCAGACCTCCTGCACATTCTGTGGTCGTGCAACCAGATCCAGCCTTTAGGCTCTGGTCCTGCAGGAGTGCTCCAAGATCCTTCTCCATGATATCCCAAAGACACCTCAGTGCATACTGTTGGGATGTCTGCCCCCTGACCCTCAGTTCACCTGATTGAGAGAAAGTGGCTGATGGCTGCCTCGGTTGAAGCAGAGAGACTTATCCTAAAAAGGTGGAGATCTCCACAAACCCTAACCTAGAAGAATGGAGGGCGGGCATGGATACTCTAGCTAAAATCTCCATGATGCAAGGCAGGGAGCATTGTTTTCACAGATTATGGGCCCCCTTCCTGAGCTATCTAGAGCATTAACTGCAATTGTGGAACTACAGGGGCAAACAACTCAGCTAACATTGCCTTTATGCTGTACCTTACTGCCTTTGTATTAAGTCTGACCAGTGTGATAGTAACTGACCTATATGGATTGGCATCCATGGAGAGAGAGAATGAAACTGCAGAAAAGTTTCATTTACTTATTATACATGTATTCATAACATATTAAAGTTAGGATGCTAACTGTTTTTGCTTCATGATTTCTGCTGTATTTGTATGAATTTACTGTTTTCAATAAAAAGATTAACTGTAAAAAAAAAAAAAAAGTTAAGCTAAAACAAAGATTCTGATTGTTCGATTCTAAGTATTGTACAAAAAGTAATTCCATTTCAGACAACATGAAGTCTTGCTATATTATGACTATTGCAGTTTGCCCCAGCCTTAGAACTGCTCCGGAGGTGAAAGAGTTAACTTCCATGCAGAGCATGGAGCTTAGAGTGCGAGCTCGGTTCAGAAGCTCTGTTTGGCTGGTTTCAAACCGAAACCGTCAGATTCTTTACTCCGCCTCACTGAACAGTCGCTCCGGAGATTCCTCCTGTTGCTCGGTTCATTTCTTGGTTTAAAGCGCTATTTCTCGGTTGAATTTAACTACGATTTCATTATTTTAACATAAAACCGATCGGTTCAGGCTCTGTCTATGGTAATCGTAAGTAATAGATAGGGTTTTTCTGTGTGGAACTTGTAAAAGTATTATCGGTTCAGTTGAGCGATCGAGTTATGTTGAATATAAGTTTAAAGCCTTTTAAGGCTTTTGGAAATCTGATTCCGGTTCTTATCGGTTCTAAAAACGGATTTCATTACGGTTTTCCACAACCGTGACACGGTTTGGAACCGATAAGGGTGTCTTGCCTGGCACTGCCATCTAAAGGGCAAGTTGGTTGGTTAGGCTGGCATCATGTCTGAGAAACCCAAAAGAAAAACCGGGCCCACTGGGTTTCAACACTGTCGTGTCTGTGGGGAAGCTTTGCCAAGGCTGACCCACACACTACATGTGTTTATTGTCTGGGGTTTGACCACCTCAATTCAGACTGCCAGATTTGTAAAAATTTCCCTGCAGCCACCCTGGACAAGAGAGTGGGCAGGCTCAGGGAACAAGAGGCCAAAAAGTCAGCTGACCCAGATGGCCAGCCCGGTTCGGTGCCAACGGCGAACGGAGGAGTACCCTCTGACCAGGCGAGACTTCTCGGGCAAACGAAAAGCTGGCTCTGAGGAGCCAGTTCCAGCAAAGAAATCTAAAAAATCAGCAGGTTTGGAGTCCAAAATTCCTTCTCCAACTGCTGCTGAGATAGCCAGGGCAATACAGATTGTCCAGTCCCTGTCCCCGGTTCCTCGAACCGCCACTGTCTGGCAAAAGGTCGGTTCGGTCAGTTCCAGTGGTTCAGGATTATGATATAGAAGAGTTCTATGAACCAGAGAAGGGGGATGAGGATTATGATCAGTGTAGATGTGACTTTGAAAGTCTGGATGTGCCCATTGAACGGACACCTCCCAGACAGACCTTCGGGTGAGTCTGCCCCTAGGCTTCCGAGTCCCCTTCTCATTTTTGTTTTATAAAAAGTTGCTGAGACCCTCCAGCTTCCCTTAGAGGAGGCTTTGGATGAGCAAGAGAGCCTGACTATGTGGAGATGATGGATATCCCAGAGTCCATGAGGTTGTCCATCCTTTACATAAATCCTTTAGAAAACAAACAATAAAAATTTTAAAAGCTCCTAATTCTGTGCCTCCTGTGGATAAAAGATGGACAGGAGGTACACTTTGTCAGGTCCTGATACAGATTTTCTTTCACAGCAATGCAGTCATGTTGGGGTAGTTCAGGCTGCAGCCTGTGATAAAGCTAATATTCCACTGGCTTCACATCCTCCTGACAAGGATTCCAGGAAGGTTGATGCCATGGCCAAAAAACAATACATGGCAGCATCCTTGGGACTCAGACAAGCTAACTATATGGCTTATGTTGCAAGATACCAGAAATCTAGATGGGATACTGTCATGGCCTTAGCCAAACAGGTCCCTGGCCAGCTCGCAAAGGAGCTGGAGCAGGTGGCCCTTGATGGTATTGAGGCATCTAAGGTGCAATTCCATGCTGCAGTGGATTCTAATGATGTATCCTCTAGAGTCATGGCTACATCTGTGGCTTTTCGCAGATTGGCCTGGCTCAGGTGTACTTCTTTGTCACAGGATACCCAGTCTAAGGCTATGGATTTTCCTGTGGTGGGAAATTCTCTGTTTGGGGAGCAGACAGAGAATTATATGAAGAAAATGGATGAATATAGAACCACTTACAGGAGTGCACAAGCCAAGAGCGGCAAGCCACTCCTCAGAGGCAGCCCCCAGGGGTAGGGGTAGGCCTTTTCACAGGCCTTTTACCAGACTCAGGCCCCTCCTCTTCAGCCTATGTACAGAGGGGTTCTTCAGAGGGAGGCAGATGGGGTTCGAGCAGGCCTGCTCCCACCCCTCAGCCTAAAGCCCCTGCCAAACAGGCACCCTGATGGGATGCCCAGGGTCGACTCTCCACTACCTGTAGGGGCAGGTTGGCTCACTCGTCCAGGACTGGCAGTCTTTAACTTCAGACAGGTGGGTCCTGGAAGTAGTGAGCCAGGGTCTATTCTCAGCTTCAAGAAATTTCCAAAGATGAGAGCCAGATCTTTTCCACCTACAAACCCTTTAGAGACTCTTGCTTTGAAACAGAAGTCTCAACCCTCCTGGCTCTCAGAGCTGTAGAAAAGGTTTCTCCCTTCACCAGGGCAAGGGTCTGTACTCCAGGCACTTCCTTACCCAAAAAGACAGGAGAGGCGGCCTATCCTGGATCTAAGATATCTAAACAAGCACCTTTTAAAGCCAAAGTTCAAAATGGTGATACTGGGAATGATTTTACCCCCTAAGGCCAGGGGACTGGCTAGCCTCCCTGGACCTCAAAGATGCCTACTTTCATGTTCTTATCAGAAGCTCCCATCAAAAGTACCTCAGATTTGAACTGCCCTCAGGCTATTATCAGTTCAGAGCAATGCCCTTCGGCCTCACTTCTGCCCCAAGGGTGTTCACAAAGTGTCTGGCAGTAGCAGTCGCTCACCTAAGAAGGCAAAAGATTGCCATTTTTCCCTACCTGGACGACTGGCTCATTGTGGGTCAGTCTCCAGACCAGGTCAAATCACACCTGCTAGTTACCCAGCAGCTGCTTACCTCTCTGGGATTTCTTCTCAATCTTCCAAAGTCAGTTTTGGAACCTGTCCAGGTACTCACCTTTATAGGCACAGAACTGGATACAAAGCAGGCCAGAGCCTTCCTTCCCTTGGAAAGGGTAAGGACCTTAGTGGCCCTGGCCGCCTCCTTCACTCTGCAGGTTTCTCGACCAGCAAGGCATTTCCTGCAGCTCCTAGGGCACATGGCTGCCTCCACAGCTGTGGTGCAAGGAGCAAGATTTCAGATGAGGAACATTCAGTTCCATTTGAGAGCTTTCTGGTCTCAAAGAAGAGATCCTCTATCCAAGTTAATCCCAGTGACTTGAACCCTGATCCAGGTCCTTCAGTAGTGGCAGGATCAGAGCAATCTGAGACAGGGGGGTGCCTTTCATCCTTCCTTGACCCTTACTACAGATGCATCCCTTTTGGGATGGGGAGCTCACATGGGCGACCTCTCCACCCAGGGGATTATGGTCCCCTCAGGAATCTCTGCTCCACATCAATCTGTTGGAACTCAGAGCTGTTTTTCTAGCACTTCAGGTTTTCTCTGCATCTGTTCAGAACAAGGTAGTACAGGTCAGAACAGACAACACCACTACAATGTGGTACATCAACAAACAAGGGGGCACTCGGTCTTCGGCCTTGTGCACCGAGGCAATGAAGTTGTGGTCTCTGGCTTACTCCCTGAACACTTCCCTCATAGCAGTTCACCTCCCAGGCAAGGACAATGTCCTGGCAGATGCCCTCAGCAGGATTTCCCAGGGCCATCACGAATGGTCACTGGATCCCCTAGTACTGGGGATAGTGTTTGCTAGATGGGGCACTCCTCAGATAGATATTTTCGCAGCCCCAGACAATTATCAACTTCCACTGTTTTGTTGCAGGCCCCCAGTGTTGGGCTCAGTTCCCCTAGATGCCTTTCTCCTCGATTGGGAAGGGAAGTTTCTTTATGCCTTTCCGCCCTTCCCTCTCCTGTTCAAAGTACTAGTCAAAGTCAGGTCTCAGCCCTGCAAAATGATCCTGATTGCTCCAGACTGGGCCAGGCAGCCCTGGTACCCACTCCTTCTGTCCTTAGCAGTCCATCTTCCCCTGTGTCTCCCCAGGAACCACAATCTGTTAACCTGTGCTCAGGGAAGTTTGGTATCGAATCTCAAATCCCTCAACGTCAAGGCTTGGCTCTTGAGCAGTTAGAGTTGCCGAGTTGCAACTTTCTCAAAGTGTTCTCGAAATCCTGAAGGCTGCTAGGAAGCCTTCCACCAGGGCTACCTATAACTCCAAGTGGAAAAGGTTTTCCATATGGTGTTCTGGGAAGCATGTTTCAGAATCTGATCTACCTACTGTATTGGACTACATAGTCCATCTTAATTCTTTGGGACTGAGACCAGACACCCTGAAAGTGCACTTGGCTGCTGTCTCTGCCTTCATTTCAGCAGGAAGCCCTCTTCTCTCTGCTCATCCTATATTTTCCAAGTTTTTAAAGGATTGCTTCACCAATCTTCCATTCAGGGACCCTGCCCGGCTTGGGATCTTAATGTATGCATTGCTCAGCTAATGCAACCCCTTTGAGCCTCTGTCTTCGGCAGAGCTTAAGTATTTGACTTGGAAAACTGTATTTCTGGTAGCCATCACTTCTGCCAGGCGTATAAGTGAGTTACAGGCTTTATCAGTAGAAACTGACTTTATTTCCTTTCACAGGGATAAAGTGGTCCTCAGGACTAACAGGAAGTTTTTGCCTAAGGTGGTTTCAGATTTCCACCTTAACCAATCTATTTCACTCCCAGTGTTCTTCACTGACCATTCCTCCTCTAGTGAGAGGAGGCTGCTAACCTTAGATGTTAAGAGGGCCCTAAGTTAGCGTACCAAGGGTCACAGGTTTGACTCCCTCCAACTGTTTCTCACTTATGGTGAGGTTGGGAAAGGGAGACCTGCCACTAAAAGATCCATTGCCAGCTGGATCGTTTCTTGTATCCAATTTTGCTATCAAAAGCTGGGTAAGGTTCCCCCCTCAGGCCTGAGGGCTCACTCTACCAGAGGTACAGCTGCATCTCTAGCTGCTGCTAGGGACATCCCTATCTTGGAGATATGTCAGGCAGCTACTTGGAAGACAGTACACACTTTCACCAAGCATTACTCCCTGGATATTCAGGCCAGGAGGGATGCTCGGTTTGGCACAGCCGTGCTTCAGAGCCTATTCCCTAAGTAGGTTCTGTCCCTCCTCCATGGAGGTACTGCTGTGTAGTCTGCATATGTCATAATATAGCAAGACTTCATGTTGTCTGAAGAAAAATTACTCACCTTATTAATGTTGTTTCTTCTTTTTTAAATTTTTTTTATTTAGTTGTTTAACCAGGTATAGCACACTAAGCTGAAAGCTTTTTTACAGGAGCGACCTGGGAGCACAAGGAGGTTAAGCGACTTGCTCAGGGTCACACAGTATGCAAGTGGAAGCTATGGGATTCAAACCCAGGTCTGGTCTGCTGGATGTCACCAGATTTGCAGCTCAGAGCCTTAGACCACTGCGCTATACTGCCTCCTTATAATGCCTTCTATATGCCTTCTAATGGAGTCTTGCTATATTATGACCTCCCCCCCAGCCTGCCCCTCTCAGAACTCCTACTTTGGGGTATGGGGTGGGTAGTCCTCTGTTGGCATTTATTGATGCCCTCTTTCATGTTTGGGTGTTGTGTTTATTTAGTTATTTTATCTTAATTTTCTGGTCCACTGACTTGAGTCTTTGTGTTGGGACCAGTGAAAATGTGTTAATATATTAGTAGCCAGTTGGCTAGTGTAGGTTACAGCTTCCACACAGAACCTTAGTGAGTTTTTGCTCGTAAAGATCTGACGGTTTTGGTTTGAAACCAGCCAAACAGAGCTTCTGAACCGAGCTCGCGCTCTAAGCTCCATGCTCTGCATGGAAGTTAACTCTTTCACCTCCGGAGCAGTTCTAAGGCTGGGGCAAACTGCAATAGTCATAATATAGCAAGACTCCATTAGAAGAAACAACATTACTAAGGTGAGTAATTTTTTCTTCTGTACCCTTCCAGATAAAAAAGAGATTGTCTACGTACCTTTTATATAAATCTGATTTGTCTAGGAAGGTATTGTTTTCACTAAAAATTGCTATATTTTCCCATTCTGACATAAAAATGTTAGCATATTGGGGGCCATAGCGGCCCCCATTGCAGCGCCCCTTGTCTGCAGGTATGTATGTTCCCCAAAGAGAAATCGGTTACATTTCAATACTTTTTCAGTGCTTGTCAATAAGAATTCAATAAAAGCGTTAGAATACTCAGTAATTTTGCACACAGAGTCCTGTAAAGCATCCAGTCCCATTTGGTGTGGAATATTAGTGTATAATGCAGTAACATCCATCGTTACGAGAAACCAGTCCTTTTCCACATTTACATCTTGTAATATATTACGTATTTGTGTAGTGTCTCATAAATATGATCTACAGTTCTGAGCTACAGGTTTAATATACCCATCAATTAATTTTGCCAAAGTTTCTATTAAAAATCCAGTGCTTGAAACTATTGGTCTTGCTTGTGGTTTGTAGAGACTTTTATGTACCTTTTGCAAACCATACAGGACTGCTCTCACTGGATGGTCCACAGTCAATAAATTAATATACCAGTCTTGTATTATAACCCCATTCAATAGAGCATCATACAAGTACAGATCTGTTGCCTTCTTGAATGTCTCAGTCCAATCCCCATTCAATTTGATGTAAAAGTCACAATCTGCAAGTTGCCTGTACATTTCCTCCTTGTAATCTTTTTTGTTCCAAACAACAAGTCAGTAGTGACCCCTGTCAAAGACTGCAGTACTTAGGGGAAGTATTAGACACAGCTCAGGGCTGTGCATTCCCTTCCTCTGGACAGAGCGGAACGCATTATAGCACGGGCATTTCAGACACACCTGACACCAGGGCTTCTGTTAACACAGACAGACAATGTCAGTGTGATGCATTACATCAACAGACAAAAGGGAGACTCATTCTTATCCATTATGCAGGGAAGCAGTGAGAGTTTGGTCTTGGGGCCCTGGAACATTGCCTAAGCTTTCTGCTGTACATCTTCCAGGTGTTCAAAATGCCTTGCAGACAGGTTAAGCAGGTCACAGTCCAGCATGCACGAATGGGAGCTGCTGACCTCAGTAGTTAAAGATCTCTTCGAAAGGTAGGGTCGCCCAGAATTGAACCTTTTTGCATCCCCACACAATGCAAAACTGCTGCATTTCTGCTCGCTTGCACCAGGGCCTGGAGTTTTCTGACGTGATGCGTTGTCCCTCTCTTGGAAAGGGAGTTTTTGTATGCCTTCCCTCCCTTTCCTGTGATACAGAGAGTACTACTCAGACTGAAGATGGAGGGCGCAACCCTCATCTCTCCACTATGGCTTCAGCAGATTTGGTACCCACTAATTCAACAGTTAACGGTGGAACCGCCAGTACCCCGATTGTCACAGAACAAGGGGTCTCTGGTCCATCCGGACCTGGAGTCCCTACAGCTACATGCATGGCTCCCGAAGACATAGCCATGGCATGATTTGTGGCCACTGTTCTGGTGACTGCCAGAAAACCCTCCACCAGGTATACTTACTCTTTGAAGTGAAAGTGGATCACATTGTGGGCCACTGCTTAGCACCTGGATCCATTCACTTGTCCAGTCAGTGCAGTGCTGGAATACTTGCTGTTTCTGTAAGACTCTGGTCTGCAGCATTCCTCCCTCAGGGTGCATTTGGATGCTATTTCAGCTTTCAAGCCCCTGTGGATGGCCCTATGGTTGCCCAACTAGAGATACCCTGTACCTTTCTGAGAGGTATATTACACGTGAAACCTCATATTAGGAATCTAGTCTTGGCTTGGGACTTGAATTTTGTGTTGGAAAAGCTTACTTTGGTTCCTTTTGAGCCTGCTGCAAGTTGCAGCTTATGCTTTCTTTCATGAAAAGCGTTATTTTTGGTTGCTGTTATTTCCGCTTGAAGGATTTCAGAGCTACAGGCTCTAATGTGCGAGACTCCATATACGATTTTTCACAAAGACAGTGTCTTTATGTACAAATCCTAAGTTCTTAGCGAAGGAGGTGTCTGAGTTTACTTTAAATCATACTATCCACCTTCCAGTCTATTTTCCGGAGTATGCCAATCCAGGAGAAGCATTACTCCATATTTTGGATGTGCATAGAATCCACAGGTATTGTGTGAATTGCATCAAGGACTGCAGAAAGTCCTCTCAACTTTTTGTTTCGTTTGCCCCTGGGAAAGAGGGTGCTCCTGTTTCCAAACAGTGTCTGTTCAAATCGTTGGCACACTGTATGACTTTCTGTTATAGGAAGCACAGTAAGGAACTTTCTGGTGTGGTATGTGGTCATTCTACCAGAGGCATGGCCACTTCTGTTACTTGGTTCAGAAATGTCTCAGCTGCTGTCATTTGTGCAGCTGCCACTTGGAGTACTGTCCACACCTTCACTAAACATTGCAGTCTGGACAGTCTCTCACAGACAAGCAGGTTTTGGCCTGTCTTACATGGTCTGCTGTCATGAACATGTATGTCTCCATCGACCCAGACTGTCAGTTTTTGGTACTGCTTGGGACTCATTCCAAAGGTGTGGCCTAATGAAAGAGATATCCTTGAAAAAGAACAGTTACGTTCTTACTGAAACAGTTGGATCTTTGAGAGAATTTCTTTCATCAGGCCATGCTGTCCCACTCTCCTTCCCTCTTCAGGGGTAGGTCACTGGATTTTCAGCACAGTTATTTCACCACTGCTTCTTCAGAACCTCTTGTTGCCTGTTATGAGGGGTGCTGCCTTTATCTTCTGGTTCCCCATAATGAGGTCCTCTGAGCATAATCTCTGGCGGGGAACTGAGGATAGACGGGGCTGCCCAAGTTTATGTAGATGCTCACGCATAACATCATCGTAGGTGGTCCTTGGCTTACAAAAGTTTCTGTGTGGTCATAGTGCTGATGCAGGTATGGTTCCGAAGGTATGGCCTGATGAGAGATTCTCTCGAAGATCTGCTGTTACGGTGAGTACGCAACTGTTCTTTTTCCACTGATGTGAGTGGTCACCCAGCATCTGTCTGCAGTTTAACTGGTCAAGTTTGTGTTAATACGTCCCCTGGAGCCATTCATTGCTGTATATGAGTAGTTTCATGCTCCTTCGGCTGGAGTGAGAACAGCAAAGCTGAGCTGTTCTGGCTCAAGCTGAAGGCAAGTGAAACCACTCTTATACAGCAACGAGTGGCAACAGGGTCGAATTAATATATTATTGTTCAACTGTGATCAATAATATATTAAAAAAAATACATTTCTCAAACGTGCCTGTTTTCAGGGCATCTATGCGTGAGACGCTCTTCACAGAATAAGAGTGTCTCACACACAGAGCAAAGGGGCGCTCCAAATGGTCAGGAGTACTCCCTCAATCTATAATAGAAGGAATGTTTACCTTTCTTCTGGTCTTCTTTTTCTCCCAATTTATCATTTTGCAGTGTGTGTTTGAATTTTTCTATGTACATCGTACACCTTATAATTGTAATATTCACAGCCACTATTCTTTTGATGCACTGCACCACTTTTACTTGAACTCCATTGTGCAGCAGGCTCTTCTGTCGCCTGTGCTTATGTCTGCCACACCAGTGCTCGCACTGACTCAGTCAGGCTTCTGTGGCATTCCAGCGGCTATCCACACTGAAAGCCCATGTAAGGTCACTTCGAATTAATGTATGCGATATACCATTTTTTATGCTGCACTTTATAAAGTGATTTCACTTGGTTTCTAAAAATAAAAATATAATTGACACACTTTTTGGTTTTTCTTAATGTGCCTCCTTTTGCTGTTCATGCCATGTCACAAAATCTGTCATTATTACATATAGTACCATACCACTGACCCCAAAAAATGTAATAAAGAATAACTGTATTTTTTTTTTTTACAGTGTGGTTTCATGTAGCTGAGTATGTTCATCACATCAATAATTAATCACAGTATGGTTTTACTTATGTTGTGACAAAGTTGTATGCTTCACATACAGCATGTATCCTACAAATTTTTTTCAGAATTTAACAATTTTAGAGGTCTTTTTTGTGGAACAGCAGTACAGTGATTATGGCAAAAATGCAGAACCACTAATTCTGTAGTGCTCCACATTGTCAATGGGTAATCAAAACAACTGGGTATAGTGCACACCTACCAAGGGAATGGCACAGCCCAAGCTTTAGAATGTTGGGCATATGAGGATTCCCTGCAGCAGCAATTCCCCAGTTAAGCTGTGCCATTCAAAGGGGACAGAGCTACTTTATTCTTCTCTCAAGAATTTCAAGTTTCAAGATTTGAAGACTTAAGTTGGGGCTGCAGTTCTGATCTGCAGGTTGGGGCTACCTGTTTCAGGGAGCACTCCTAAATTTAAATTGTACCTGTTAAGCTGTGGCTTTCAAATTGAATAACCTGCCTTTTTCTAGGGATGCGGATATGATGTTCTATCTACACTGTCTGGCAGATGCCTTTCTCCTTTAATTCTTGCTGGAACGTCTTCAAGCTAGATCTTCCCACCCACCAGGGTGGTAAAACCCTTGGCTCCGTCCCTAGACGCCAGATCTTCCTTTCTGCTTGGAAGGTTCAGGTTTCCCTCCTTACTGCTCCCGCATGTAGTAGGCCCTGGCGCTCGAATCTAAGGATTTGTTTCCTAAACTTACTTTAAAACTCGTACGAGTTACGACTTCAGCTTTTTCTTCAATCACTCCCGCGATGGAAGACAAGACCGCTCCTGGGTTTCACTGGTGCCCCTGTGGGCAGAAAATGTCGTGGACCAACCCCCACACCACGTGTGTGTACTGCTAAGGCCACGATCATGATCTGCAGGCCTGCGAGATTTGTCAGTCCTTTCATTTGACTGTGGTAGACGACCACGCTGCCCAACTTCAGCTGGGGTGATCGGAGAAGTGTTAACCGCCGGTCAAGTCCAAAGATGCACGTTGGGTGGTCTCCACGGCTGTGGGGTCCACCGAGCAGCTTGAACAGCTCAAGGCCTTCGAGGAGGAGGTGGCCCAGGCCACAGCTCAATCCTCTTTGGCTTCGGCCTTTGTTCCACTCCAGTTGGGCTCCATTTACTTGGCTTCCTTCAAGGAACTGTGCCAATCCCTCTCAACTAAAGGAGAGGGTCCTTCGAGATCGCATGGATCGCGCAATCGCAAGAAGTTGAAGAAAGACAAGGAGAAGACTCAACGCTGATGCTCCTGGGATCGGGAATGTTTCCCGTTCTCAGGAGACTTCAGTTTCAACTTCGGTCAAAGCCGTGGCCGCTGGTTTCACAGTGACTGCGTGGGACCAGTTGGCCGAGACGCCGGTTGACGATGCGGCTGAGATTTTTCTTGACCCAGTCAACCAGCTATCATCAGAAGAGGCCGATAATTCTCTTTTTAGGACTCTGGTCCTTCCAATGACCTCTGATGGGTCGGCCCAGCCCGCTGAGTCGAACCCGCCAGACCCAGACCCTGGCCAGGAGGAGCCACGGGTTTCCCCAGCTCCCTCTGAAGCGCTCCGTCGGCACTACTGACAGTCGAGATTGAAGTCTCGGTCTTCCTCTTCTGAGTTGGACAGGTCTCGCTGTCATCGGCGATCTTGCTCCCAGCATCATGGAAAACGTGCTGCCGCTATTCATCTTCCTCAGATGAGGAGAAGCTTTGGTGCAAATGACGTCGACGCTACAGAAATTTTATGTGGCAGCAGCTGGTCTTGGCTGGACCAAAACTGTCACCGGTTTCTACCCTGGCCATTAAGTGGCTGTCGCCCGAATGGCCAACGTCGACTCCCCGTCCGGGTTGGTCACCAGCGTTCCTCCCCCAGTGGAGACGGTGCAGACCATGTTGGCGTGGCTGAAGCAGGTGCCTCTGCCCATCGTGGTAGAGCTGCCACCTAAGCAGCCGACGACTGGGGCTCCAACTAAGGAGTCTCGGTTGGCCAAGGGACTTCCCCATTGGCTGTCGGTCACCCTCACTCCCAACCATCCTAGGCGGGTTGAGGACGATGCTGGTGGCCTCCTGCTTTACACGGACTACTCGGAGTCAGAGGATTCCTCCCTGCACTCATGTCCCATCGACACTGAGTCATTAGGAGGCATCTCCATGGACAGAAGTCCTTCCTCGTTCATGGGCATTCTACGGCTCATCTCTGAGTCCATGAGTACGAGCTCGTGCCTGTCCAGAAACTGGCTCTGTATCCCCCTCACAGAGATTCTGGCCAAAGGGGATTCTCCCATGGAGGTCTTCCCGGTGGCCGAGGCCATTGTCAGTCCAGCCCTGGAGCTTTGGCAGCATCCCGCCTCTTGCCCTGCGCCCTCAGCCCGGATGGCCCCCAAGTATATGGTACCAACCGGCTCCCTTTTGGGGTTTTCGGAGCATCCCTTGGCTGAGGGATTGGTGGCTGACACTGTTTTCTGGTGCTCGGGCAACACAGGGGACGTCGATAGACTGCCAGATAGAGTCCAAGAAGCTGCACCATTCGGCTAAAAAAAGTCTATACTGCCTCTTCACTCTGCCTTCGCCAGGCTAGTTCGGCCATACTGATGGCACACTTCTCTCATGCCCTTTTGGGCTCCTTGGATGAGGTGATTCCTCACCTCCCAGTGGACCTCCAGACTACGGTCAAGCAGGTCCGGGACCAGGGGAGGCTAGTGATGAAGCAGCAACTCCAGACAGCTCTGGATATTGGTGACTCTTGTAGCCACTCAGTCGCGGCTGCAGTAGCCATGTGCAGTAGGGCTTGGTTGAGGATTTCGACCTTCACGGCAGATACCCAACACAAGCTGGCAGATGTCCCCTTTTTGGGCACCGACCTGTTCGGGCCCGGTGTGGAGGGTCACCGCCAGCGCATTGAAAAGTGCAGTGCCACCCTGGACTCTGTGACATTCACCCAGAAAGACAAGGGCCCCGAATACCAGAAGTGCAAGCCCTATCGGTCCTCCACTTCTGCGGCAAAACCAGACCAGTAACAGCAAGGCCAGCAGGTTCAATCTTGGCGACTTCGGACCAAGTCGATGGCCTCATTAGTCAGAAAGCCTGGAGGGAAGGGACCCGGCAGCCCCTCGGCCGGCTCCTCCTCCTCCTCCAGGCCTGCTCAGTGACGGGATGGGGGTCACCACCCTCATACCCATCACGCCTCCCCTGGGTCCTCCTATGGGGGTCCGGCTCTGCCACTTTCTTTCTGCCTGATCCGTTGTCACCGTGGATAGGTGGGTTCTGGAAGTGGTCGGCCAGGGCCTGCCTCTGGAGTTCGAGCAGTACCCTCCAAGCCGAGTCCGCACCCCACTGGAGGACTTGGTTTCTGCAGTCACTCAGTTGGCTCTTCGAGATGATATTGACCAGCTTCTCCGCAAGGAGGTTATGCTCAGAGTTGTGGATCCTCCTGAACACCCAGGGTTTGTCTCCAGGTATTTCCTGGTACCAAAATGGATGGGGGGGCTGGTGCCCCATTCTAGATCTGCACGACCTGAACAAGTTTCTCGGGTCTCACGTCCAGGTCTGGGTGTACCCCGACCTGGACGACTGGCTCATAGCAGGTCCCTCCAGGCAGGAGGTGGAGCGGTCCAGAGACCTGGCTCTCCAGACTTGCTTCAAGCTTGGCCTCCTTGTCAGCAAGGCCAAGTCTGAACTTGTGCCCTCGCAGGTGATTCATTTCATCAGGGCAGAGCTCGACTCTTGCTGAGCCAGAGCCTTGGCTTCCAGCGGACAGGGCAGAGGTTCTGTACTTCTTGGCCCAGTCATTTCTGGTTGGGCAATTGTGCCCTGCCCGGGACTTCCTGTGCCTTCTGGGTTACGTGGCAGCCTGCACCATCGTGGTCCAATAGTCCCATGGTCTCAGCGCAAAAGTCACTTCGACCAGCTGGTCACTGTGACCCAGAGGATGTGGGACACCCTCCAGTGGTGGCTTGTCCCAGCACATCTGCAGGATGGGAACCAGTTTGTCCGCCCCGAGATGACGGTCATCCTGATGACCGATGCCTCTCTGAGGCTCTGGTCCCCTCAGGAGTCCCGATGTCACATCAACCTGCTGGAGCTCTGAGTGGTTCGGCTAGCCCTGACCACATTCGCTCCGTTCATTCTGGGTTGAGTGGTCCAGGTCCAGACACACAATACCACGACCATGTACTATCTCAATAAGCAGGGTGGGACGCACTCCTTGCCTCTATGCAAGGAAACTCTCCACATCTGGACCCTCATGCACAGCCTGGAGACAGATCTTCTCGGCATCCATGTGGCAGGAGCCTCAAATCAGCTGGCGGATGCCCTCAGCCGAGTGGGCGAGGCATCTTACAAGTGGTCTCTCAATCCGGAGGTAGTACGCGATCTGTTCTCCCAGTGGGACACCCCTCAGGTGAACCTGTTCACCTCCAGGGAGAACACAAAGCTGAGGCTGTTTTGTGCCCATCCTCCTCAGCAGGGCTTGCTGCAGGGGGATGCCTTCTCGACGCTGTGGACTCCAGGCCTCGTCTGTGCCTTCCCTCTACTTCCCTTGATTCACAAGGTGCTTCTCAAGGTCAAGAGGGACAAGGCACAAGTGATCCTGGTGGCTCTGGACAGGTCTCACCAGTTTTGGTACCCCGATCTCCTCAGCCTCAGCAACAGGCTCCCGAGGCATCTTCCAGCATGCCCGGACCTGCTCTCCATCAGTCAGGGAAGGTACTGCACCTGACAGCCTGGTTCCTGAGTGGCTAGAGTTCCAGGCTTTGGGTCTCTCCAAGGTCCTCACGGTTGTTGAGGCATCCTGTAAGAAATTGACCAGAAAATGCTGTGCCTTCAAATGGAAAAGATTCTCCATTTGGTGTCAGGGCAAAGGGTTGGACTCTTCAACCTGTACAGTGGTTAGCATTTTGGACTACCTTTGGTCCCTCTCCCAAAAGGGACTTCAGTCGACGACCCTTAAGGTGCACCTGGCAGCCATCTCTGCTTACTGGGTGGGGGCCAGTCAGCAGTTGGTAATGCAGGAGAAGGTGGTCTGGCACTTTTTCAAGGGCCTAGATCACATATCACATCCGGTGCATGAATCACTACCTCCATGGGATTTACTGGTGGTTTTGGCAAAGCTCATGGTCAAGCCATTCGAACAGATGCACAGGTGTGACATCTCCCACCTGTCATGGAAGACCGCCTTCTTAGTGGCTATCACGTCGGCCAGAAGGATTGGGGAGCTCCAGGCACTTTTGGTGGAGTCTCCTTGCCTAGTCTTTCACAGGGACAAAGTTGTCCTGCACCCCAACCCGAAATTCCTTCCAAAGGTGGTGTCGGAGTTTCACCTTAACCAGGTGTTGACTCTGCCAGTGTACTACCCCAGTTACACCTTGGAGGCCGAGTACAGGCTCCATACTTTGGACCTGAGACAAACGCTCGCCCACTATAAAGAGCGTATGGCTGAAGTTCGGGGAGAGCTTTGCCAGCTGTTTGTCACCTATGCTGATGCCGCACCTGGCAGACCTGCAGCCAAGTGGACGATTGGCAGGTGGATCACTTCCTGCATTGATCTCTGCTATAGGTTGGCGGGTAGGGAGTCTCCTGTAGGGCTAAGGGCTCATTCCACCCGCCATACAGCTGCATCGGTGGCTGCTTCTAGGGATGTCCCTATCCAGGAAATCTGCAGGGCTGCTACCTGGATGTCAGCAAACACCTTCATTTCCCATTAGCACATTGCTTCGAGTAACGCCGGGATGCTGGTTTTGGGATCTCAGTTCTCCAATCTTTTCCCAAGTAGGTGGTGTGCGCCTTGCCTCCCTCCTCCCGGAGAACTGCTAGGAGTCTGCCAGACAGTGTGGATAGAACATCATATCCACATTCCTAGAAACACAGGTTACTCACCTGTAACTGTAGATCTTCTACAGACTGGTCTCTTGCAGTAAGTCATTACTTATGGGAGTATCTACCAGGTGGTGCTGTCACAACGGCAGCTTCTTCCAGCAGTCTTCCATGGGGGCCGTCCACACGACATCACTTCCTGTGGATGTGTATAAGAGTGGGTGGCCCCCAGTACCCTCTGTTCATTTTTCTGCTGGCTTCAGCTCGTACACTCAGCTCTCCTGACCTCCTGGGTTGCAGTCTTCGACTCGAACTTGAACCGATTTTCTACCTTTGGGTCCAGGGCCTGGGACTTGCTCTCAGCACTCCCAGACTTCCATAGAAGGCCTGTGACCCACTCACAGTACCCCTGCTGCTCCCAGACTCTGGCTCTCTTGCTGGGTCTAGGGCTTCTTTAGGGCCTAGCCCAATTTTTTTTTCTTCTACAGCAGGCCCGGTGTTCCATTAGAGCTCCCAGTACACCTGCTGCTCCCTGGCCCATGCACTCTTGCTGGGTCTGGGGATTCACTAGAGCTGCTCTTAACAGCTCAGCCTGATTTTGCTTCTCTCTGCTGGGCCTGTGGAACACTCCCAGGCCCTGGCTCTTCTACTTCCAGGACCCGGGCCTGTGTACCACTTGCTGCATCCCCGGCTCTTGCCTCTGGTCCTGGGTATGTGTGCTACTCCCAGACCCTGGCTCTTCTATTTCCACTGGGCTGGGCTGTGCTCCTTACAGTGCCCGGCCCTCCTTGCTCATGGCACCCCTGCTGCTCCCTGGCTCAGGCTCTCTTGCAGGGCCTTGGGACTTGCACATGGCTGTTCATCCAGCCAAGCTGGAACGGACCTCGGGGGCCGCCTTAAATGCTTGCCAGTCAAGGGCACTCGTTCCAGGCATAGGAGGGAGAGGGATTCACACTCCCTCCACATTACTCTGTTGACGATGGCTCCTCCGTCATCGACGGTTCCTTCCTCGTCCATGGGATTGCTCCCCCATGTCGACGGAGCCTGATGGCTTCTTGTGTTGTCAACGGGCCATGTCCATCAATGACCGAGCTTGTTTCTGAATATTTTCCATCGACGGGCAGTGTTGCCCTCGGCGGCATTCCTCTGACGGGGATGCTTACCCAGCGATATATGTTCTTTCTTCTCCCTCGTCAGGGAGCTCTTCTCCCGTCGACGAGCCATGTTTCTCCTGTTCTCTCGTCGATGGAGCTCTTTTTTCTGTCGATGGAGCGCTCCTCGTCAATGGGACAGCATGCCTTGCGTGCCTCATTGATGGGATGACCTTCCCCGTCGATGGAGAGGCTTCCTTTTGATCCGTCATCGACAGGGATGATTCCACCGTCATTGGAGCATCTCCTCCTTCCTTCATTGACAGGGCTGCCTCTCGCGTCGATGATGGGGGCTTCCTACCCTGGGACTCCCCCTGCTCGGGGCTCTGTTTTCTTGCCCCCCACATGTCCTGGCACGGGCGGGCGTCCTCCTGGGAGTTCTCCCCGCCGTGCCCTTTGGTTGCGGCTTTTTCCGGGCTTTCAGCCCTGCTGCATGGTCCTTACCCTGAGTCACTTGCTACTTTACCGGTCCCGGTCCAAAGGGGTCGGGGTGCCTCCCCCAGCTGTTCAGGGTCACCACTTCCTGGGCAGACTCGCCCTCTTCCTTATGCCGCCCTTGGGCGTCCTCCACCTCTGGACCCATCACAGGCTCTGGGCATCACCCGCATTGTGATGGGGGTCCTGCTACACATGGGTTGGGGGTCCGGTCTTGTCTCGTTCCCCCTCTCTGACCCAGCACTTCCCGCCGGGTTCCTCCCCCCCCCATATATGAGGCCTCTCTTTATGGTGATTTCAGGAGGCAGGATCCCTTCATGGAGGATGTTCCTGGCGGGGGATCTCTCGGACCATGGGGACTTTGGTCTCCGCCCCCCCGGCCGCATCCTCCTTTTTGGAGGCTGCCCCGCCTGCAACCCCTGCTCCCTCCTCACTCCTGGATCCCTCCTTCATGTAGCTCATGCTGCAGATCCAGCACGCTTTTGGCTTCCCTGCTGTGGATCAGGACTCCTTTCGTCGGGACATGGCTGCCTACCTCAACGTCCCCGAGGAGCCTGCCATGGTTGTCCCGCCTTTGACTACTGCATGTTTTCATGCACTCTGTCATGTTTGGTCTCATCCTGCTTCCGCTTCGCCTGTCCCTCGTGGTCCTGATCAGCTCAGCCGCTGTCTGCCATACCCTCCCTTTCCCATCACCTGCTTCATGCGTGCTTCGAAGCAGTTGATGCATCGGCCCGCCTCTCAGCCTCTGCCATTGCCCTTCGGCGCTTCGCCTGGTTGCGGGTTTCGGGCTTGCTGCCTGGCGTCCTTGTTGGTCACCAATGCCCCCTTTTTCTGGGAACCTGCTGTTTGGACCTGGTGCTCGGTCCATCCTGGATTCCCTTCAGGCTTTGGGGCATACTCTCCGGTCTGTTCAGGATCTCTATCATGTCCCCAGGTCCCACCCCTGGCGGGCTGTTTCATGCCCAGCCCCCCTACCGGGGTGCCTCTAGGGACCGCGGTAGGGCCTCCGGGGGGGCGGCTCAGTCTGCCCCTCCACGGTGTTCCTGTCCCTCATGCAGGGCGGGGCCCACTTCTGCGCCTTAACCCGCTTTTTAGGTATCCCCTGCCTCCTCTTGCAGGCCTCGTAGGTGCCCGGGGATCTCTTCACCTTTCTTGGAGGCTTGCTCCCGGACTGGACGCTTGACTCCTCCATGCAGATCTGATTGGAACTCCTGCCACTCTCCCTGCTGGAGCCCTTCAGTTGTTCCTTCCTATGACCATCTGGGATGTTTTTTCCCCGGTGCTCTTTTTTTTCTACTGTCTGATCCGCTCTACTTGTCTATATACAGACTTTGACTTTATGCCAGGGCCTGTCGACCGCTGCCTTGTCAGGATGAATCACTGTGCCTGGTCACCTACAGTTTTTTCTACATCATGCCTCCTGCATGCTGTCCTCACCTACCTTTGTGCCTTTCTGCCTGAGCAGGTGTGGTTTGAGTTGACATTTCTCCTAGTTTTCATGCCAGATGTCTTCGCCTAAGTGTTGGCCTATCTGCTTGCATGGAAGGGGTTTGAATTGGGCATTTCTACTGGTTTCATGCCAAATGTCTTCACTTAACCGTTTGCTTACCTGCCTGCATGGAAGAGGTTATATTTCTGTTACTTATCAAACGTATAGGCCTTACCCCACCCGGCCTATCTGCCTCTGGGGGTGCTGTTGAAGTTGACGTTTTATTGTGCTTTTACATCTTTGGCTTTGCCTTTCCTCCCATTTGGATTTTACTGCCTGGTACTCTCCCATAAGTAATGATTTACTACAAGAGACCAGTCCATAGAAGATAGTACGGTTACGTAAGAACTTACCGTAACAGTAGGTCTTCCGAGGACTGTCTCTTGCAGCAAGTCCCACGCCCTCCATCCCCCTGCCTTGTTGCCTCAAGTCTGCTACTCAGGACATTGGGTGGGATCGCTGTTCTCCGTTTTTCTGGCCCTCATTTACCTCGGTCCAGGCCTTGGTCGCTGAACAGAGGGTACTGGGGGCCGCCCACTCTTACACACATCCACAGGAAATTATGTCATGTGGGCGGCCCCCACGGAAGACTGCTGGAAGAAGCTGCCGTGTGACAGCTCCACCTGGTCGATACTCCCATAAGTAATGACTTACTGCAAGAGACGGTCCTCGGACGATCTACTGTTACGGTAAGTTCTTATGTAACCGTACTTTCTAGAGGTGGTATATGACGTTCATCCACACGAACCCACTCGACCTCCACAGGCTCAGGCGCACAACCTTATTTCCAGCGGGCTAAGCTCTGACATCTAGGGGCAGAGCCGAGGGTTTTACCACCCAGGTGGGTGGGAGGAACCAACTTGAAGATGTTCCGGCAAGAATTAAAGGGGAAAGACATCTGCCAGACAGTGTAAGTGAATATCGTATACCACTCCTAGAACTACTGTTACAGGTGAGTAACCTGTGTTTTCTCATTCCCTGTGTGAATTGGAGCAACTTCTGCCTTGCTAGGGTGTTGTTTTTTTAATGGTCTCCTGTTAAAAACTAAAAAGGAAGAAAAAAAGATACCACAGGTAGAATCACATTTATTTAGTGGGGGGTACTCAGTTTGGCATTGTTTCCCTTGCCCCGCCAAGCAGGCTGAAGTTTTGTGTTTCTCAATGTTTTACAGCTATTTTGTGAATTTGGTCAACTTCTGAGCTGTGTTGGTGATTTTCCACCTCAACCTCTCTTTTTACCATTTGCGGGGTTGCCATTAGGGTTGGGCACATGCTCCTTCATCAGTTGGGCTTCCGCCAGTGTTTGAGCGTGCACCCGTGGTGTGTGCAGCGCAAATGTTTTTGCGCAATGCTAATTTAAATTGAAACCTATTGTGCAAGTGCACTTACGCTGGCGCGGTAATGCTCCCACACTCCTGATGGACGCTCACACTCTCAGTTTAGCGTTTTGGAGTGTGCTGGATAACTGACAGTTGGTTTGGCAGTTTTTAAGCAGCAAACACCAATACAGTTTAAAACCTTTTTTTTTCTTTCACAATTTTCGATTATTGGCAGCACGGCTTACAGGAGACCATTAATTATGAAACGACGTAAGATCTGCAGAAAGGTGATGAGACCCTCCCCCATGGGTACATATTGTCCTCATTATGTTGCCCACGAGCACCTGGTCCGTCTACTGGCAGTGGCAAATCAGAATTGTGAAAATCTCACTTCTAACCCCAGGAATCACTCATTATGATTAAACTTAAGGCAGTCAGCCTCCTGTGTTGAACTGCCCGGAGAGATGGAATTTTATGCAAATTATGGAACTCTCAGTTGGCTCATGCTACTTTCAAACTGCTGCCCTAGCAGCTGCTGCACTCTGACTGCTTCAGATTCTTTACTCCGCCTGCCTAGTAAGGACATCCCGGAGAGCTCTCCTTGAACTGTCTCTGACTAAAGTTTATCTGTAGATAAGTACTCATTTTCAGTTTAATTTTAAATTGCTGCCTTAGAAACATTGTTTAGTATAGTAAATTAGTGTTTTAATAGTTTTTTATTTATATTCGCGGCTCCCTCACGGTTCCTTGGAACCGAGGGTTCCGAGTCTATTTTAAAGGTTTCTTATCTCAATTTATTATTATTTTGAGATATTTAATGATCGGTTCCCTGAACTGCTTTAGTTTTGTCCAAATTTAGTAATTTTTTCGGTTCCTTTTTCTTCAGGAACCGAATAGCGCTCGGTTCCAGGAACCGCTAGCAGTAGTTATTTTAAACTATCTCCGGTTCCGAGTTACTTTACGTAACGGTGTTTTGAAGTAATCTTTTTTGCCTAGTTTAAATGTCAGAGGTCCATTTGGATAAACCTAAAAAACGCACAGGACCCACCGGTTTTAAATGTTGTGGCTCTTGTGGGCAATTTATAGCAAAAGCAGATAGACATTCTGTTTGTATTTCTTGTTTGGGTATAAGTCACATATTTGCCATTTGTGATATTTGTAAGTCCTTTTGCCCAAAAACATTAAAAAAAAGGTCTAAAATTTTGGAAGAGATGGCTTCTGCTTCTGGGGATAATTCTGCTGCTTCCTCTTCCTACAAAAAGGATGGAGGTAAAGCCAAGGATCCTGACAGGAGTTCAGATAAATATGAACAAGGTAAAACAAAAAGGGCTCTGGAAACAGGCACTGAACCTGTTCCATTAAAGAAAAAGTGTAAAGAAAAACATGTCGCTGCTCCTTCGGCCGAGAAGGCTAAGGAGCTCTCAGCAGACAAGCATATTATGCCCTCGGCTGAGGACATTGCTAAGGCATTACAAGTGTTACAAGCCCTACAGGGTGCAATCCCAGTTCCTACACTGACTTCCCCGGTTCCTCCTACAGCCCCAGCAAGGCAGGAGGTGCTGGAAGTGTTTGGGGAGGAGGAGGATGAGGATGACTATGAAGGGGAACCTATAGATCCAGAGGTTTCTCCTGATCAAGAGTTTGGATCTCCTCCCAGGGGTCCTGAGCAATACTCCTCCCACTACGCTTTGTTAAGAACATGGTGGAAACCCTGAACCTTCCTCTTCAGGAAACAGAGGAGGATATGGAGGAGGCAGAATTTCTAGAAATGATGAGGTTAACTCCCACGAAACGTTTACTTCTGCCCATGTATAAATCTTTAAAAAAGGCTGCAGTGCAGATTTTTAAAACTCCAACCTCTATCCCTGGTGTGGATAAGAAAGCTGACAAGAAATACCAACTGGACAGAACTACAGCTGATTTTCTATTTACACATCCTGATCCTGAGGGAGTAGTCCAAGCTGCGGCCAGTGACAAGGCCAGGATCCCATTGGCTACCCATCCACCAGACAAAGATTCAAGAAAAATGGATGCTATGGGAAAGAAAGGGTACATGGCTGCCTCTTTATTAGTTCGGCAGGCCAGTTACATGGCATATTCAGTGCAGTACCAAAAAGCTCTATGGAACACTGTTCTAGCTTTGGCTGATAGGGTTCCAGATGAAGTGGCTGTAGACTTACAAGACACAGCAAGGGCTGCACTTGATGCTACTAGGTACCAATTTCATATGGCAGTGGATGCCAATGATAGTGCATCCAGATTAATGGCTTTGTCAGTTTTACTCAGAAGGTTTGCATGGCTTAGAGCCACCAACCTAACCTTAGACACCCAGGCCAAAGCAATGGATTTCCCCCTGGAGAACAACTCCTTGTTTGGGGATAAAACTGAGGCATACATGAAAAAGGTGGAGGAATATAAATCCATCTATCGGAGCAATTCCAAGGATAGGCCCTTCACCTCTTATAGATCCCAGAGTAGGGGAGGTAGGGTCAGGGGTTTTTACCCCAGACCTTTCTTTCAGGCACAAGCCTCCCAGCCTCAGCAGCAGGCTAGAGGTTATTTTAGAGGAAGGGGCAGGAGAGCCATGAGAAGAGCAGCCCCTGCACCACAGGTTCAGGCACAGCCTGCACAGAATCCCTGATGGGCTAGTGCAGGTTGCCCTATTACAGGTCCACCAGTAGGTGGCAGACTGGCTCACTACCTTAACGCTTGGCAGTCCATCACCACAGACAAGTTGGTGCTGGAGGTAGTGAGCCAGAGCTTGGCACTCAGTTTCAAATCATTTCCAAAGCTGAGAACAAGAACCTTTGCCCCAGCAACAGCTGCACACAGGATCTTGTTGGAAGCAGAGGTAAAGCATCTGCTAGCAGTCAAAGCTGTAGAGGCAGTGCCTCTAATAAGGAGGGGAAAGGTTTTTATTCCAGGTACTTCCTCATAAGGAAGAAAACCGGGGATTGGCAGCCTATTTTGGATCTAAGACTTCTGAACAAGCACATTTTGAAACCAAAGTTCAGAATGGCCACTCTTGCCATAATCATTCCTTCACTGCAAAAGGGAGACTGGCTAGCCTCCCTAGATCTAAGGGATGCTTATTTCCATATTCCCATCAGACCTTCTCACAGAAAATTCTTGAGATTCAGGCTGGCTTCAGGCCATTATCAGTTTGCAACTCTCCTTTTTGGGCTAACCTCAGCACCAAGGATTTTTACAAAGTGGCTATCAGTGGTGGTAGAGTTTTTGAGAAAACAAGGTACAACAGTCTTCCCCTACCTGGACGACTGGTTAGTAGTAGGACAGTCTCTGGCACTCACAAAATCCACACTAGAGTCCCTGGGATTTCTGATAAATGAGGAAAAATCTCAACAGGTACCACTCCAGGTGCTGGAGTTTATTGGAGCAGAACTAAACACCAGACAGGGCAGAGCCTTCCTGCCACAGGACAGGGCAGCAAGCATTCTGCACATTGCAAGGTCCTTTGTGTCTGGGAGACCTAGAACAGCCAGAGAATTTCTCAGGCTACTATGCCACATGGCATCTGCCACGGCAGTGGTAATGGGTTCCAGATTTCAAATGAGAGATACTCAGTTCCATCTCAGACAGTATTGGTCTCAAAGGATGGATCCTATGTCCAAACTGGTTCCAGTCACAAAACGTTTAGTCCAGACCTTACAATGGTGGCTGGACGAGCACAACCTCAGGATGGGTGTGCCTTTTATAAGGGAACAACCTTCAGTAATCCTCACAACAGATGCCTCTCTTCTAGGCTGGGGGGCACACATGTTAGAGCACACAGCAAATGACACATGGTTCCCCAGGAGTCTCTGTTGCACATAAATCTCTTGGAGCTCAGGGCTGTTTACCTGGCTTTGAAAACATTTGCTCCTTACCTGCAAAACAGGGTGGTGCAAGTCAGAACAGACAACACCACAACCATGTATTACATCAAGAAGCAAGGAGGTACCAGGTCACATCTACTGTGCACAGAAGCGATGAGACTGTGGTCCCTGGTATACTCCATGGGAGTATCCCTGTCAGCCATACACCTTCCAGGGAAGGTCAGTGTGCTGGCAGACTCTTTAAGCAGGATAAGTCAGGACCACCACGAGTGGTGCCTGAATACTCAGTACAATTTTCAGAAAATGGGGCACTCCAGAGGTGGATCTCTTCACCTCCCCAGAAAACCACCAGCTTCCAATGTACTGTTGCAGGCCTCCTCTAAGGGGCACAATCCCCCTGGATGCCTTGGCCCTTGATTGGACAGGAAAATTTCTGTATGCATTCCCTCCTTTCCCTATGATATTCAGGACCCTACTGAAATTGAGGTTCCAACCAGCAAAAATGATACTGGTGGCTCCGGATTGGGCGAGACAGCACTGGTACTCTCTTCTGCTGTCCCTGTCGGTGGTTTCCCCAATCCATCTGCCCAGGAGGCACAACCTGTTAACCTCCTCCCAGGGCAGGATCCTTTACCCCAACCTCAAATCACTGAGGCCCAAGGCGTGGCTCTTGAGGACTTAGAGTTTGCTAACCCTAATCTATCAGAACAGGTGTTGACAGTGCTTAGGGGTTCCAGGAAGCCTTCTACTAAGACATATGCCTCTAAGTGGAAAAGATTTACAGTATGGTGTACAGGTAAAGGTTTGAGCCCTTCCCGGGCTGATTTGGCTATTCTTCTAGATTACATTACACATTTACATTCCTTAGGCCTGAAGCCTTCCACCCTCAAGGTTCACTTAGCTTCAGTCTCTGCTTACCTGTCAGTTGGTAAGGAAAGATCTATGGCTTCTCATCCAGTATTCAGAAAATATTTTAAAGGCCTTAATCTTCTGCACACCCCACAAAGGGAACGGTTCGGCCTGGAATCTAAACATTTGCATTGCTAAACTCATGGATGCACCATTCAAATCTATGGCAACAGCAGATTTGAAGTATGTCACATGGAAAACTGTTTTCCTGGTGGCCATTACTTCAGCCAGGAGGATCAGTGAATTACAAGCCCTGTGCACAGATGTTGACTACATCTCATTCCACAGGGGCAAGGTGGTCCTTAGGACTAACAGAAAATTCCTTCCCAAGGTGCTATCTGATTTTCACTTGAATCAGTCTATCACTCTACCTGTCTTCTTTACAGACAACTCCAGTTCTCCAGAGAGGAGACTTCACTCCCTTGATGTCAAAAGGGCTCTTAGCCACTACATTGACAGAACCAAGTCTTACAGGACAAGCCAATCACAGCTCTTTCTCACATATGGTGAAGTTGGTAAGGGCAGAGCTGCAATAAAACATACAATTGCTCGCTGGATAGTGGCATGTATACAGTTTTGTTATAGTAAGATGGGTAAACAGGTACCTCTGGGCCTGAGAGCACACTCCACCAGGGGCACAGCTGCTTCAATGGCAGCTTCAAGAGAAATTCCGCTACTGGAAATCTGTAAAGCAACTACATGGAAAACAGTACACACCTTCACAAAGCATTACAGCCTGGACTTGCAATCCAGAGGTGATGCTAGGTTTGGTACAGCAGTACTGCAGAGCCTGTTTCCAAAATAGGTTCTCTGCCCAACCTCCAAAGGTACTGCTTGGTAGTCTGCATTTAGTTTAATCATAATGAGTGATTCCTGGGGTTAGAAGAAAAAATTACTCACCATAGTAATCTTGTTTCTTCAAAGGGATCACCCATTATGATTAAAGACCCTCCCTACCTCCCCTACTAGAACCTATAGAAGTTGCTCTGCATCCCTGCATTGGGTTTTTTCCTTTTTTCCTATATAGGTTAGAATAGAGACTCACTTTGTTTAACCAGTTGGTGTCCAGGTGGTCTCAAGTTTCTTAGGTTTGTTAGTTAAGGATGTTTTGACCTGAAAGGGCAAAAAATATCATTTTTAAGGTTGTTAATTTTAGCTAGTGGGTCTTTTACCCAGTTAGGCTACGTAAGAATCTGAAGCACTCAGAGTGCAGCAGTTGCTAGGGCAGCAGTTTGAAAGTGGCATGAGCCAACTGAGAGTTCCATAATTTGCATAAAATTCCATCTCTCTGGGCAGTTCAACACAGGAGGCTGACTGCATGAAGTTTAATCATAATGAGTGAACCCTTTGAAGAAACAAGATTACTATGGTGAGTAATTCAAACAACATGAAGTATTGCTGTAGTCTGACTATTGCAGTTAGGTCCTGCCTTTCAACTGCCCCGGAGAACAAAGAGTTAACTTTCCATGGCCAGCATGGAACGTTCTGCCCGAGCTCAGCTGAAGCCCCTGTTTACTGCTGTTTGAACTCCAGCCGTCAGATTCTTTACTCCGCCTCACTGAACAGTCACTCCGGAGAGTTCTCCTTTGCTCGGTTCAAAAACATCTATTAAAGTTTCGTTTTTAGCTCGGTTTCTACCAAATCTGTCTGTTTAAGTCTCTGTCTGTGGTACCATGAGTACTAGATAGGTTTTACATTTAGTTTCTGTGTGGAACTTGTAAATTTCGGATCGGTTCGTTTTGAACCAATCAGTTTGGTCTAAAAATGTTTTGAATTTGTTTAGAGTGTGGTAACCAGTCCGTATTGGTTCTAAAAAAAAGGGATTTAATTACATTTTTTTTCCACGACCCGTAACACGTTCAGGAACCGATAGGGGAGTCTTGCCTGGCGGATTGCTGAAAAAAGGATACGTTTTGGATAGGATTGGCCATGTCTGAGAAACCAAAGAAAAAAGCGGGCCCACTGGGTTTCAACACTGCAGTGTGTGTGGGAAGCCTTTGCTAAGGCTGATCCCACACCACCTGTGTTGTGTCTGGGTTTGACCACCTCGATTCAGACTGCAAATTTGTAAGAGTTTTCCCAAAGCTACCCTGGATAAGAGAATAGGTAGACTGAGGAAAGGGAGGTAAGAAGTCCGCTGACCCAGTATGGCCAGCCCAGTTGGTTCTGGCCGAACCAGAAGAAGTGCCCTCTGACCAGGCGAAACTTCTTGCGGCAAAGGAGAGCGATTCTGAGGTCAGTTCCAGTTAAAAGAAAGAAGAAGAAAAATCATCGGTTTGGATCCACAAGTTCTTTCTCCGACAGCTGATGAACTAGCCAAGCGGTAAGGATAGTGCAATCGATAACTTTGGTTCCGGCCGAACCGGCACCATCTGGCAGGGGCTCGGTTCAGTCGGTTCCCCCGGTTCCAGATTATACTTTAGAAGAATTTTATGAACCGGAGGAGGAGGAGGGAGAGTATGAGGATGATGATGATGGTGATTATGAAAGTCTGGATGTGCCTATTGACCCAGACATCTCCCCAGACAGACCTTCAGGTGTTTCTCCTCCTAGGCTTTCTGAGTCCCCTTCCCACTTTATGTTTTACAAGAAAGTGGCTGAAACCCTCCAAGCTTCCAATGGAAGAAGCAGTAGAGGATCAGGAGGAGCCTGATTTTGTTGAAATGATGGACATCCCAGAGTCCAGGAGGCTGTCTGTTCCTCCACAAATCTTTTGGGAAACAGACATTTAAAATTCTAAAGACTCTAACTCCATACCTCCTGTGGACAGGCGAATGGACAAGAGGTATACCCTTTCAGGCTCCGTCACGGAGTTCCTTTCTCAGTAATGCAGCCATGTTGGGGTAGTGCAGGCTGCTGCCTGTGATAAGGAAAATATTCCCTTGGCATCACACCCCCCAGATAAGGACTCCAGGAGGATTGATGCCATGGCAAAGAAGCAGTACATGGCAGCATCTTTGGGACTCAGGCAGGCTAACTATATGGCCTATACAGCTAGATACCAGAAGTCCAGGTGGGGCACTGTGCTGGCTCTGGCTAAACAGGCCCCTGACCAGCTTGCCAAGGAGCTGGAGCAGGTGGCTGCGGATGGGATTGAAGCATCCAAGGTGCAATTTCATGCTGCTGTGGACTCCAGTGATGTTTCATCTAGAGTCATGGCTACATCTGTGGCCCTTTGGAGGATAGCTTGGCTCCAGATGTACTAGCCTATCAGGATACCAGGCTAAGGCCATGGATTTCCCTGTCATTGGTAATTCTCTGTTTGGGGAGCAGACAGAGAACTACATGAAAAAGATGGACGAATACAGGACCACCTACAGGAGTGCTCAGGCCAAAGAAAGGCAAGCCACTCCTCAAAGACAACACTCCGGGGCAGGGTCAGGCCCTTTCAAAGGCCTTTTTACCAAGTCCAGGCCTCCTCTTCTGCTTATGCTCAGAGGGGGTTCTTCAGAGGGAGAGGCAGATGGGGAATGAGCAGGCCTGCTTCCACCCCTCAGCCTAAAGCCTCTGCCAAGCAGACACTCTGATGGGTCTGCCCAGGCCGATTCTCCAGTACCTGTAGGGGTCAGGCTGGCTTACTTTGTCCAGGACTGGAGGTCTCTGACATCAGACATGTGGGTCCTGGAAGTAGTAAGCCAGGGACTGGTTCTCAGCTTCAAAAAATTTCCCAAGATGAGAACCAGATCCTTTCCACCTGCAAATCCATCAGTGACCCTTGCCCTAGAGGCAGAGGTTTCTTCCCTCCTGGCTCTCAGAGCCACAGAAAGGGTTCCTACCCTACACAAGGGCAAAGGATTGTACTCCAGGTACTTCCTAACCCCCCAAAAAACAGGAGAACAGCAGCCCATCCTGGACCTAAGATATCTGAACAAGCACCTTTTAAAACCAAAGCTCAAAATGGTGACTCTGGGAATAATTCTGCCCTCTCTAAGGCCAGGGGACTGGCTAGCCTCCCTGGACCTCAAAGATGCCTATTTTCACATTCCCTTCAGGTGCTCCCACAGAAAGTACCTCAGGTTCGAGTTGCCCTCAGGCCACTATCAATTCAGAGCAATGCCCTTTGGCCTAACATCCGCCCCAAGGGTGTTCGCAAAGTGCCTGGCAGTAGTGGTTGCTTTCCTAAGGAGAAAAAAGATCTCCATCTTTCCTTACTTGGACGACTGGCTCATAGTGGGTCAGTTTCCAGACCAAGTCAAGTCACATCTGCAAATAACTCAGCAAGTGCTCACTTCCTTAGGATTCCTCCTCAACCTTCCAAAGTCAGTTCTCGAGCCAGTACAGCTCCTCACCTTCATAGAGGGCGGAGCTGGATACAAGAAGGGCATGAGCCTTCCTTCCCCTGGACAGGGCAAGGACCCTTATGGAACTGGCCTCTTCATTCACCCTTCAGGTGTCTCAACCAGCAAGGCATTTCCTGCAGCTCCTGGGCCACATGGCAGCCTCTACAGCAGTGGTCCATGGAGCAAGATTTCAGATGAGGGACATTCAGTTCCACTTAAGAGCCTTCTGGTCCCAAAGAAAGGATTCCTTTACCAAACTAGTCCCAGTGACTCAAACCCTGATCCAGGCTTTGCAATGGTGGCAGGATCAGGACAATTTGAGACAAGAAGTTCCTTTTGTCACTCAGTCTCATTCAGTGATACTCATCACAGATGCCTCCCTGCTGGGGTGGGGAGCCCACCTGGGGGATCTTACCACCCAAGGGCTGTGGTCACCTCAAGAATCTCTGCTTCACATCAATCTCTTGGAACTCAGAGGAGTGTTTCTGACACTGCAAGCCTTTTCCAAATCTGTACAGAACAAGGTGGTCCAGATCAGAACAGACAATACCACCACAATGTGGTACATCAACAAGCAAGGAGGCACTCGGTCTACGGCCTTGTGCACAGAAGCAGTGAAGTTGTGGTCCCTGGCCTATTCCCTGCAGACCTCTCTGATAGCAGTTCACCTCCCAGGGAAGGACAATGTCCTAGCAGATGCTCTCAGCAGGATATCCCAGGGCCATCACGAATGGACCCTAGATCCCCTAGTTTTGAAAGTGATTTTCTCGAGATGGGGCACTCCACAGATAGATCTTTTTGCAGCCCCAGACAATCACCAACTTCCTCTCTTTTGTTGCAGACCCCCAGTCTTGAGCTCAGTCCCCCTGGATGCTCTGAGTCTGAGTTGGGAAGGGACATTTCTGTATGCTTTTCCCCCCTTCCCTCTCCTGTTCAAAGTGTTAGTCAAGATCAGGTCTCAACCATGCAAAGTGATTCTGATTGCTCCAGACTGGGCCAGACAGCCCTGGTACCCACTGTTGCTGTCCTTAGCAGTCCACCTTCCCTGTCTCTTTCCAGGAATTACAACCTGTTGACATCCTCTCAGGGAGATTTGGTATCCGAACCTCAGATCTCTCAATCTCAAGGCATGGCTCTTGAAGAGTTAGAGTTTGCTGATCTGCACCTTTCTCAAGGGGTTCAGGATATCCTTAAGGCTTCTCGAAAGCCTTCCACCAGAAAGACTTACAACTCCAAATGGAAAATGTTCATTATTTGGTGCTCTAATAAGCATATTTCTCCAGAATCTGCTCGGTTGCCTACAGTCTTGGACTATATGGTTCATCTTAATGGCTTAGGACTTAGGCCAGCTACACTTAAAATGCATCTGGCAGCTGTTTCTGCCTACTTGTCAGTAGGCAAGCCCTCTCCTCTGTCAGCCCAGCCTGTGGTTTGTAAGTTCTTCAGGGGATTGCTGCACACCAATCCCCCCTTTATGGACCCTGCTTCTGCTTGGGACCTTAATGTTTGCATTGCTCAGCTTATGCAACCACCCTTTGAGCCTTTGTCCTCTGCAGAGCTTAAGTACTTGACTTGGAAAACTGTGTTTTTGGTAGCCATTACCTCTGCCAGGCGTATCAGTGAATTGCAAGCCCTGTCAGTGGAGCCTGATTTCATCTCTTTCCATAGAGATAAAGTGGTCCTAAGAACTAACAGGAAGTTTTTTGCCTGAGGTGGTTTCAGATTTCCACCTTAATCAGTCTGTCTCTCCCTGTTATCTTCACTGACCATTCCTCCTCTGGAGAGAGGAGGCTGCACAGCTTGGATGTTGAGGGCCCTCAGCTACTACATAGAGCGCACCAAGGGTCACAGGTTTGAGTCCCTCCAGTTGTTCCTCACATATGGAGAGGTCAGTAAGGGCAAACCTGCTACTAAGAGATCTATTGCCAGGTGGATTGTCTCTTGTATACAATTCTGCTATGAAAAGCTGGGTAGAACCCCCACCCTCAGGCCTGAGGGCTCACTCTACTAGAGGTACAGCTGCTTCCCTGGCTGCTGCCAGGGGATATTCCTATCTTAGAAATTTGTCAAGCAGCCACCTGGAAAACAGTCCATACATTCACCAAGCATTACTCTCTGGATATCCAGGCTAGGAGTGATGCTCGGTTTGGCACAGCAGTACTTCAGAGCCTATTCCCAAAGTAGGTTCTGTCCATCCTCCATGGAGGTACTGCTTGGTAGTCTGCAATAGTCAGAATACAGCAAGACTTCATGTTGTTTGAAGAAAAAATTACTCATCTTAGTAATGTTGTTTCTTCTAATGGAGTCTTGCTGTAGTCTGACCTCCCCCCCGCCTCCCCTCTCAGAGCCTGGTTTTTGGGATGTGGGTGGGCAGGAGCAGTGTTGGCACCCTAGAGGTGCCCCTTTTTCACCCTCCTTTACTTTGGGTGTGTGTTGTGTTTTGTTTTGTTTTTTGGGTTTCCTGACTTGAGTCTTTGCGTGAAACCAAAAAACCCTTTTTTAATAAATTTAGTTGCCAGTTGGCTAGTGTGAGTTTTACAGTTTCCACACACAACTTCTAGTGAGTATTGCTCATAAAGATCTGACGGTTGGAGTTTAAACAACAGCAGACAGGGGCTTCAACCGAGCTTGCGCTGAACGTTCCATGCTGGCCATGGAAAGTTAACTCTTTGTTCTCCAGGGCAGTTGAAAGGCAGGACCTAACTGCAATAGTCAGAATACAGCAAGACTCCATTAGAAGAAACAACATTACTAAGGTGAGTAATTTTTCCTTTTTTCGTATTGCTCCTCGGTGAGCTTCTGTGCCACGATGTGCTGCAGGACATCCAGGCAGATTCACCCGACCCCAGCCTGGGACCCTCAGGTCAAGGCAGGGCCCACAAAGGCACGTCCAGGAGCAGAGCAGCAAGTGCAGGCTGCAGAATCAGATGTGCAGTCAGACCCTGACCCGGACTTCTTAGAAGGCCAGGATGATGATTCCGGGGATCTTGGGGAAACTCCTGACCTTAAAAATTACTCTCAGATGAGAAGGAGAGTGGACAGAGCCCAAGACCAGGATTCCAGTTCCACCCCTATTTGATAATAAGTCCTTGTCCTTTTTGATAGCTGAGGGTTGTAGATCCTTACAGCTTAAGGAAGAGCAGTCTGTGGAGATGGTGGATGTTAATCCAGTTCTGTCTGCATCCTCCTCTGCTCCAAAATGTTTCCCAGGTTTTATTCATTGTGACCATTTCACAGAGTTCCAACCTCCCTAGGTCTTAGCTGCTTAATTGCAAGGAGGTCCTGTAAGCTGGTGCCATGACTCCATTATACTGCTGCTGTGTGTATATGGAAGGTTTGGACCGCCTTTCCTTTCACAGCACATTTATAAAAAATAAAAACATTTTGGATTCAGTGATTAATTTTGTAGACGAGCGCTTGCATTAGCTTGCTCCCTACCCTGCGTTCCATGTGTAAGATTAGGATACTGTGATATGGTATTTTTTATTTTCATTACTTTTAAGTGCACTATTTTTGATGTGTAATTATGCAACTTTATGTTTATGCCAGTTTAGCTAATGATGAGACATTTATAAACAAAATGCCCCCATTCTCTTTGAAACTAATATATTCATATGAGGTTATGTTATCTTTTTGGTGCTAGTTATTAGTTGAAAAGAAAACTTTAATTTAAATTAATAAGAATTGAATTCATTTAGTTTTGTAATTTATAACAGAGCACCCTTATTGTTTAATATGGAACTATTTGCTTTCCTCTAGCACCATCTAGTGACTGAGGGACGAAATTGTATGTATTTACTATTATGTTCACTGATGGACTTTTTGTATTTTGATTTAATTACAATGCCATTGTAACTGGTTGGAATTTAATTGTTGCACTGCTAAGTACTTGCTTGTACCCGATAAGCTCCACCCCCTGAGGAAGGCTCATTGCAAGTCGACATGCTGGGGAGAGCTTGGAGTGCTTTTCTGCGTACCTCCATCCAGTCTTGGATATTAAATTACTTTTCTGGTACTCTGCATTTGCCTGGATAAACACTGTTATGAGGTAAAGAGTGCATTGACTTTCCAGTTTGGATCCATGAAATATAATCCCTTCCCCGAATGTCAGATAGGAAGGAAAGACGGTTTTATTATTACATGCATGAGACTTTCTCCCCCTATATAGATGGTTTTGCGCCCCCCCAGCAGGCAGCTCCGTCCCTCCCTCAGAGGGACTCTGTCTCCAGCTGCACCATTCCTGACCCAGCACCCTTAATTCCCCACAGGTTTCCCCATTGCAGGGACAGGGCGCTGGCTTGACCTCCAGCCCTGGAGTGAAATCCGACTTCTGGGGAGCTGTAGGGACACCAGGCAAGCATCGTGGGAGCCTGCTGGCCTTTTTCCGCTTTCTCCCTTCCTCTCCCACTGACAGATATTCTGGACCGGGACAAGTCCCGGGTGCCTTCACTGTGATGGAGGCCATTTGGAGAGTTCAACAGGCTTTGGCACCCACTGACTCTATAGTACATAAGTATACGGTCCCCTGGGCCTCGCTTGGGGTTTTCAGTCCGCCGCCAGACTCGTTCTATAAATGTGGACACCAGGGGGATGTGGAAAGGTCTCCAGACATGGAGTCTTGTAAGATTGACCACGCCACTACAAAGGTATGCGGTACAGAAACTGTAGGTCTCCAGCAGGCTAGCTTTGCTATGATGATGGCTAACTTTGGTCACTCCCTGATGGGAGTCTTTTGATGTTGTCCTCCTTCACCTCCCTGTTGAGCAACAGTTGGTGGCGAAGCTCATCAGAGGCCATGGTCAGTTGCTGGCTAAAGATCCACTCCAGACAGCCTTGGACATGGGCAATTCCTGTGCCCATACTGTGGCAGTGGCTCTTTCAAGGGTCTGGCTGCATTTGTTCACCCTTACTGCAGACACCCAGCATAAGCTGGCCAGTGTCCATTTTCTGGACACTGACCTTTTTGTCCTGAGAGTGGAAGGACATCTCACCTGAACTGAGAAGTCCAGTGCCACCCTGGATTCTGTGACTTCATCCCAGAAGAACCAGAAAAAGAAGCTTAAGAAACAGACTTTCCAGTACCAGCCCTTTCAGTCACAGCCTCCCTGGCAGCAGTCCCAGCAGGGGCAGTTCCAGGCCTGGTGCCCCAAGCAGAAGTCTGGGGCCAAGGTCCAAAAAAGGAGGGGTAGGGGTAGTGGTGTCCCTGCAAAAGCTGCCCAGTGATGTGTTAGTGGTGTCCTCACTACACCTGTCCAGTCCCTGACTGCTCTCCCTGTCAGAGGCTGGCAACATGGTGGAGGCCAGCTGCATCAGTTTTTACGACGTTGGTCTACTGTCGTAACAGATAAGTGGGTGATGGATGTAGTGTGCAGAGGATTGTCTCTAGACTTCAAGGCTTTCCCACCTTACTGCCTCTGTGTACCTCAAGAGTCCATGGTGTCTCAGGAAATGCTGTCTGCCCTAAGGGTAGGTGTCACTCCACTTCTTGCGAAAAGGGGTGATGACCTGTGTTCTGGACACCTTGGCCAGTCAGGATTATGTGTCTCAAGTACTTCCTGGTTCTGAAATGGATGGGGAGCTGGTGCCCCATACTGGATTTTCAGTCTCAACCAGTTTTTACGGAAACACAAGTTCAGGATGGTCACTCTAAGCCAGATTATAGCATCCCTTGAGCAGAACATGTGATTCTGCTCCCTGGACCTCCAGGATGCAGATTTCCCCATTCCCATCCATCAGTCCCACCGCAGGTACCTCCAGTTCTGTGCAGAAGGGGTCCTGTACCAGTTCCATGTCATGCCCTTCAGCCTCTCCGCAGAAACCATGGTCTTCACCAAATGCATGACAGTGGCGGTGGCCCTCTTGCAGCGCTTTGGGGTCACAGTGTACCCCTGCCTGGATGACCGGCTGTTGGCCGGTCCATCCAAAGATGCCTCGGAAAGATCCACAGTTCTGGCTCTCCAGACTTGTTGAGACTTGGGCCTACTGGTCAACCTGGAGAAATCCAAACTGGTACCGAAGCAGGTGACCAAGTTCATCAGGACAGAACTACACTCCCTGCAGTCCAAGGCCTGCCTCCCTGCAGATTGGGCACCGTATCTTACATCCTTTGCTTGACCATTTCAGGTTGGGCTCTCTCGCCCTACCTGGGATTTCCTGAGACTTATGGGGTACATGCTCTCCTGCACCAGTGTGATCCATTGGGCCTGCTGGTTGATGTACTTCCTTCAGTGGGAGCTGGGCCGTAAGTGGTTCCAACATGTAGGCCACTTGGACCAGCCAGTCATATTAACCCAGCTGATCTGGGATGCTATCCAGTGGTGGCTAGTCCCAGAACACATGGAGGATGGAATCCTGTTTGTCCACCCAGAACTGACCCTCATGCTTTTGAAGGCTGCATCTTTGGTGGGATGAGGAGTGCACCTAGGAGCCTACAGAGCCCACAGGTTCTGGTCACCTATGGAGTCCCATCACCCCATAAATCTGCTGGAGCTCTGTGCAGTGCGCTTGGCTGTGATGGAATTTGCCCCACTAGTCGGGGTCAGGTTGTGCAGGTTCAAACGGACAACACCACGACCATGTTCTACCTGAACAGGCAAGGCAGAACTCGCTGCCTTGTCCTGTGTCGGGAGGCACTCCGCAGCTGGTCCCTTGTGTGCAGCTTGGGTTCAGAGCTCCTGGCGATCTATGTTGCAGGAGAGAACAGTCAGCTGTTGGATGCTCTCAGCTAGGTAGTAGAGACATTGCATAAGTGCTCCCTGAATCAGGAGGTGATGAACCATCTGTTCTCCCTGTTGTGCACACCCTTGGTGGACCGGTTTGCCTCCTTGGAGAATGCCAAACTGAGGCAATTTTGTGCCTGTCCACCATAGTCCAGGACACTGTTGGGGGGGGATCCTTTTACCAGACCCTGGATCCCAGGCCTCACGTATGCCTTTCCTCCCTTTCCTCGATCCACAAGGTGGTGGCCAAGACCCAGAAGGACAAGACATGGATCATTCTGATTGCTCCAGACTTGCCATGGCAGTTCTGGTACCCGGATCTCCTCAGCCTCAGCATCAGTTCTCCATTGTGACTGCCCCTCTGGCCAGACTTGCGAACCAGACTGCAGAGAACAGTCCTGCACACACACCTTAAGTCCCTGCAGCTTACAGCCTGGTTCCTGAATGACTAGAGTTCCATGCCTTGGGTCTCTCGGTGGATGTTCTCTGTGTTGTGGAGGCCTCCAGGAAAGAGTTGACTCGCAGCTGCTATGCCTTCAAATGGAAAAGATTCTTCATTTGCTGTGAGGGGAAGGGGCTGGATCCTCTTGCTTATCCTGCGGCTGGCATCCCAGACTACCTTAGGTCTCTTTCCTAGCTGGGACTGCGGGAGACGACCCTTAAGGTGTGCCTGTTAACCATCTCTGCTTACTGTGTGCGGGCTGGTAAGCTGACAATGGCCCTGGAGAAAGTGGTCTCCTCTGGAGTGTGTACCACCTCCACAGTGGGACTTACTGCTGGTTTTGGCAGTGCTCATGGGCAAGCCTTTCGAACCATTGCACAGGTGTGAAATGTTCCACTTGTTGTGGAAGACGGCCTTCCTGGTGACCATTATGTCAGCCAGAAGGAGTGGGGAACTCCAGGCACTGTCGATTGAGTCTCCTTACCTGGTCTTCCACAGGGACAAGGTTGTCCTTCGCCCCATCCCGAAGTTCCTCCTGAAGGTGGTATCGAAATTTCACCTTAACCAGGTGATTAACTTTTTGGTTTATTTAACCAGCCCATCTTCAGAGGTCGACCACAGGCTCCATACCTTGGACCTATGGAGGGTACTTTCTTATGTGGAATGCAGAGCTGGAGTTCAGGGACCTGGCAGACTGGCAGCAAAGTGGATGATTGCAAGGTGGATCACTTCTTACATCAACCTCTGCTATATAGGTTGGCTGGTAGGGAGCCTCCCATGATGCTTGGGGTTCATTCCACCAGACATACCGCTGCTTTGGTGGCTGCTTCCAAGTACGTCCCCATACAGGAAATCTACAGGGCTGCTACTTGGAAGTCAGCACAGAGTTTATTTCCCCTGTGGCATCGACCTGGAGTCGTTTAGGATGTAAGTTTTGGGACCTCGGTTCTTCAGTCTTTTTTTGCCAAGTAGGGGTGCTTGCTTTGCCCCCTTCTCCCAGAGAACTGCTAGGTGTCTGCCAGAGTGTGGCTAAGTGAACCATATCCACTCCCTTAAAAGAATAGGTTACTCACCTGTAACTGTATTTCTAGGAGTGGTATATGATTCACATCCACGCAACCCACCTGGCCTCCCCTGGCAAATGGCACACAGATCCTGCTTCCAGCATGTAAGATCTGATTTCATGGGGCGGAGTCGGGGGGTATACCACCCGGGTGATGGGCAGAGCTTAGCTTAAAAACATCCGGCCAGTTACATTGTTCCAGTGGAACTGCCAGAATGTGGATGTGAACCATATCCCACTGCTAGAACTACGGTTACAGGTGAGTAACCTATTCATATGCAACAATGCATACTGCAGTACCATACTAAAAATTACAACTTGCAAGAAAAATCTCGGAGTTACTGTAACTAACACTCTTCATCAAAAGTAAACAATGTAGTAATGCCATTTCCAAAGCAAATAAGGCAATATGGACCATAAGAAGACATATGAGAAAGGTGATACAAAGTGCATGGAAAACTACCATCCTATTGCAATCCCGTCTGTGCTAGATAAGTTATTGGAGAAACTTGTTGCTTCTCAGGTAATGCAGTATCTTCAGAAATGTAACCTATTATCCCCAGCACGGCATGGATTTAGGAAAGATCATAGCGCATCTACTGCCCTTATCCAATTTACAAACAACGTTAAAGTTGCCATGGACAAAGGTATGCCCACAGGGGCTGTTTTCATTGACCTAACCAAGACTTTTGACCTTTTTCGCTATAGACACGCAGGATAGGACCTACCTGCTATTATTATGGGGCATGCTTCCAGTGCCACAGCGGCCTTTGTGGCCTGATTGAGGTTGGTTTCAAATGCTGACATTTGCAGGGCTGCTACCTGGCATTAGATCCATACTTTTACTAAGCATTACAGTCTGAATCTGATCTCCCAAAAAGGGCTGGGTTTGACTTAGTTGTCTTGGAAGGCCTGCTCTCCTGATGGGTTAGTCTGCTGTTTTACCAGCCTCCCAGTTGGGGTTGGTACTGCTTGTTAATTGTCCAATTTATTGTGGCTCTGTGGAAACACCTTTGAAGATACGGTCATTACATACCAGTAATAGTAGATATTTGAGAAGCTCTCCTTACAGCCATACCTTTTCCCACCTGCTGTCCCTTTGAGCTACTTGGCAAGGCACTGTGCTTTCGATCGGTTTATATCTGTGCCACCATTAACTGTGTGCTGGGTATTTTTATTTATTTGAAAAAGTTTTACGAGGAAAGACAACATGAGCCACAAAGAGCTCATTTCCAGAAGTATCCTGGGGTAAAGGGAATGGGATACAATATACATAGTAGAGTACAGAATATCATGAATTGAAGAAAATAAGACAAAATCGTTCAGCATACAAAATTAAAATGAAACTGTATAATAATAGACAAAAGAATGCAAGTGAGCGCTAAAACCATAATGAACAAGACACATCACTGTACACCAAGATTCAAAACAATAAAAAGGAACTATAATATTTATGAAAAGAACTGTCTCTGAAACATATGTAATAAGGGAGTTATGCAATACATAACACAAAAAGCCACATTAAAGCAGAATAGCGGGGAGGGGAAGGGGTGGAGGATGACAGTAAGGAAAAAGGAGGTGTAATCGGTAATAGAATTAGGATGGAAAGCTGTAAAAAGGGAATAGGGTAGCAAAGGCAGAAAAGATCAAGAGCATTTGCAGGAAGGTGAAATATATTTGCGGAGAAGACAGGACAATGAACTAGAGGATGGAGTAGCGTGGATATCCAGGGGGAGCGAGTTCCAGAAATTGGGAAAATAGTAGGAGAAGCAGCTCTTCCAGAAGTGGAACTACAGGCAGGGAGGACAAGGGTTCTGTGGGTGGAGTTACGGAGGGAATTGGAAATAGAATAGGGAGTGGAAAGGAGTGCGGCTAGATAGGATGGGAAGGAGCCAAACCAGAACTTGCCAACTAGTGAGGCACAGTGAGCAAGACATCTGGCCTCAAGAGGTGGGAATGAGAGAGCAGTGTAGAGGTCGCAGTGGTGAGTACGTGGCAGACAGAGCGGCAGGAGGAGTTGAATAGGGTGCGCAGTCTGTTTGAAGAGAAGCAGGGTGTGGGCAACAGTGTCGAAGGCTTTGACCAGATCGACAAAGACGGAAGAGTTGATGTGGCCCTGATCCATGCCAGAGAGAATGGAGTCAGTGAACTGTAGCAGGGAGGTTGTGGAATGAGACTTGCGAAAACCAGACTGGAAAGGGGTGAAGGAGGAGGAGGAATCAAGGAATGGAGAAAGTTGAGCCAGTACCAAGTGCTCATGGAATTTTGCAAGAATTGGAAGTAGAGCTATCGGGCGGTAAATACCTGGCTTTGAAGAATCACCACTCTTGGGCAGAGGGACAACAGTGGCAAGCTTCCAAGCTACAGGGACTGTATCTAGTGCGAAGGAGAGGTTCAGAGGGTAAGTAAGTGGGAGAGCAGTGGTGTGGACAGAGAGTTGCAGGAGCTTAGGATCTAGCCCATCCAGGCTTTTGCCTTCATGGGGGTTAAGGGCTAGCAGAGCCTTTAGGGTGTCATCAGTGGAAACTGGTCAGAAGGAGAAACTGAGAGGAGGGGAGGGAGAAGGAGAGGCAAGAGCAGATGGGGAAGAGATTGACAGGGGTAGCGAAGCAAACAGGGAGGAAGCACAGGTGGTTAAAAAAAAAAAAAGTTCAACAGAGACAGAATTAAGGTCAGAAAGCGGTATCACCTGTCTTAAAGACAGGGGGAGAGAAAAGAACATGAACTACCTTCCAGAACTTAGAGGGGTTATTGAGATTCTCCTGAAAGGTAGAAGAGAAACATTCTTTTTTGGCAAGTCTGATGGCTTTATTGCAGGCGTTTCGAAGAGAGCGATATTTTAGCAGATCGCTAGGAATACTTGAGGCCTTGTAAGTCTGCCAAGCTTGGTCTCGAGCACGCTGACAGGCCAGAAGTTCGGCTGAGACCCATGGGAGGTGAGAGCCCTGGACTCCGTTTTTTCTGGAGCGTGCCAATCCCAAACATTCAGGAACTGGGTTTTAAAGTAGGCCAATGCAGAATTAACAGAGGAGTCATTCGCAGTTGGAGACCAGTCATTACCAAAAAGTTCATCGTGGATGGACAAGTCTAGAGACCTAAAAGAGCAGAGGTGGAGATTTGGCGGTGCTTTGGAGCAACGAATTTTGCGCACACAGTAGGCCCAAGTGGTGGTCACTAAGTGCATATGGCAGGATTCCTGATGCAACTACCTGGTGGGGGTGAGAAGGTAGCATCCAGAGAATTAGGGAGTGCTTACCCGATTTGTGGTTTAACCGGGTTGGGACAGAGATTGAGTGAGATTAAGGGAGGAGATGTGGTTACGGAGTTTGGATTGAGTGTTGAAAAGCCAATTTATATTGAGATCACCAAGAAGAGTGGGTAGTGATATTAGTGATGTCAGAAACTGAGGAAGAGGGGAGGCTAGGGCAGCAGTAGATGCCCCCTATAAAGATAGGAAGGGAGCAAGGGAAGGAAAATTTTTGGCAACAGCGACTCATAAGCAGAAGGGAAGGCAATAGAGAGGCAGAGGGAATATTGGATGGAAAATGCAATATATATATATATGGCTACCAACCCCCGGAAGACCAGTCCTGCTGGATGAGCGAGTAGCCAGGGATAGAGGTGACAGAATCAGGGATTTTGGAGGAGAGCCATGATTCAGTGATAATCATCACACTGGGTTTAAGGCTAACCATAAGAGGCTGGAGTAGATCTATCTTAGGGAGAAGGCTCCTGATGTTGAGATGGAGTACCTTTAACCCTCTAGGGAGGTCGATGGGGGGGGGGGGGAGGAATGGCCCTGGTTTGGGTTCGATATTACCCGCAGATAGAAGTAGAATGATAAGCAATTTGTAGGGGAAAGATATATGCTTCCGAGATAGAAAGGATTTATGAGGTAATGACGAGGGGGTGTAAACAGGGGAGTGACAATGAGTGGACAGAATGGATTGAATGGAGGCTAGGTGAACACATGGTGAGTGGAGGATGGAAGAGCCTGGGCGCCATGTAGAGTGAAGAAGGGGGAGGAGACAAGAGGATGGAAGAGATGGGGAGGAGGAATAAGGAAAGGAAGAGGGGGACGTAGGCAAGGTTGGAAGGGAAGCTGGAGGGTAGGATGCAAGGGAAAATAATAGGGGGAAGAGAGTGAGGATAAGAAGGAACATAGCATGAGTGGACAGAGGAGACAAGCGGAGGAAAACAATTAGGTGGCAGCCAGGTGAAGAATAGAGGGGGTGGGGGTGGGAAAGGGGACATAAAGAAAAATTGAGCAGAAGGAGACGGAAAGGTGATAAGAGTTCAACAACAGTTTAAAATAAACAACGTGAAATAGTTAACAGTACCCTGCAAAAAAAAAATGAAATAAGCTGAACTGGAATAATGAATAAGCAGTATTGAAATGCAAATTACATAATGCATGTCAAAAGATATTCCTCAGTGACTGAAACAAGATGTGAAAAACAGAGTTACCCTGAGTAGAAATGAACAGGAGATACAGCACAGTGCAATATAATAGATTAAAACTCAAGGACTGAACAGGGATTGACAACAAGAATACCCTGTGTGGCAGGGGGCCTCCTGTGCAAATAAAGTTACAAATTGATAACTACTAAATGGCACTAAAAGTAGCCAGGAGACGGGGGCAGAGGGGCATCCTGAGCAAACATAATTTAAAAATTGACACAAAATCTAGTCAGGAAGACCGAGAGGGCAACAATAATGAACAGCCTATGCACTGATAGGTATTAGATGGTTCATGATCAAAAACACGGAACAGCACCTGGCTGTGTGACAGTAGATACAAGTTATGCAACCATGCCTAGGCATCAAAAGTTGGAACAACTAAACAGCTTAATAAAAACGAAAATATAGAAACAACGAAGTTAACCAGTCGGACGATTATTTAACTTAAGCACCTCTCACTACAATTAACAGAACTTAATAAAAATATAAAAACAATGAAAGTAACCCAGCAGGACAGATAATTGTAATATGAGCTCTGCCCCCTGCCATGTTGGCACAGTGAACATGACCATTATACTGTGCAATGGAAGCATTGGACTCAGAGCATTTAACAAGTCGTGGGGGCGGGGAAAATTCAAACATGGAAACCGGACAACCGATAGTTTCAGGAGCGTGTCTCAGGGAAGTTTTAACAAACAGGAGCCTATTAAAATAAATATTAAAGTCCAGAACCAGACCGGGATGAGCTGATCAGAGTATCAGCACTCCTGTAGCTCCAGTTAATTAAATAAAAGTTCATGCAGTAGGTCAATCAAATTACATTGCAGGGGGAGGTCAGAGAACAGACAGGAGAGACCCTCTTACCCCTGAAAAGATGGCATGAATTGTCCAGTGCACAGCAATGATTCCATTGCAGGGGAGTCATAGAACACCAGAAGAGGCTCTCATCCCCTGTGCAGTCGACCTTCTCAGCGATCGGTATTATTTGCTTCGCTTCCCTGTCTTTCTCTGCACGATTAGTGGAACAGCCCCAATTTTGCTGTTGGTAGATGTTTTGAACTGTGTTCACTGGCAGCCTTGAAACTGAGGTGGTTGGGCCTTCCCGTGTTATATAGGCAACACTTTTGGCTGACGCTGTGCATGTAGGCACATCTGTTAAGGTGCAAAAAACTTCCTGTGAGGTCCTGATACCGACTGCTTACGGTTCAGTGTATTATGGCTCTATAGAGATTCTCTCGAAGAGCTACTCTTACTGGTAAAGAGCATAGGAGTGGGACCAAAGGTGGTAAATTGGGTAAGGAATTGGTTGGGGGACAGGAGACAGAGGGTGGTGGTAAACGGCATTCACCCTGAGGAAGTGAGGGTGACCAGCGAGTTGCCACAGGGATCGGTACTGGGACTGGTCCTCCTAAATGTCTTTACTAGTGACATTGCAGAGGGACTAGAAGGGAAGTTATGCCTCTCTGCTGATAACACAAAAATCTGCAGTAGGGTAGACACCTTGGGGTGGGGGGGGTGAAAAGAATGAAAAGAGATCTAAGAAAGCTAGAGGAGTGGTAGCTAAGTTTCAGTGCGGAAAAGTACAAAATCATGCACTTGGGGCACAGAAACCCAGGGGCTGAGTACAAAATGGGGGAAGTGGTATTAACGGCCACCAAACAGGAGAGATCTGGGGGTTATCATATCTGATGACCTAAAGGTGGCCAGATAGTGTAACAAGACAGTGGGGAGAGCTAGGGTGCACAGGGAGGGGTATCGCCAGCAGAAAGAAAGTGGTGGTGTTACCACTGTACTGTATAAAATACTTGTGAGACCTGTGTCCAGTTCTGGTTACCACATCTCCAGAAGGACATAGACAGAGTGGAGGCAGTCCATAGGAGGGCGACTAAAATGGTGTAGGGTCTGCATCAAACGCCCTATGAGGAGAGACTAAAGGACTTCATTATTTGCACCCTGGAGGAAAGGAGGGAGAGGGGGGAAATGATTGAGATGTTCAAATACTTCACAGGGATTAATAATGTTCAAGAGGGAAGCATTTTTCAGAAAAAAAGATGCTCAAGAACAAGGGGTTCTGCTATGAAGCTAGAGGGGGGTAAACTCAGGGGAGATGTGAGGAAGTACTTTTTCATAGAAAAAGTGGTGGATACCTGGAACAGCCTCCCAGTGGGAGATGGTGGCGGCAAAAACGGTAACTGAATTCAAGAATGCATGGGATAGGCATACAGGAACCTTAGTGGTAAGTAATTGGGGGGGGGGGGTTATGCTGGAGATCAAGTAGGGTCAGCGGTGTTGCAGTAGGTAAGGAAAATGGGCAGACTAGATGAGCCAAGTGGTCCTTATCTGTCGTCATATTCTATATGTAATGCAGGATTTGTTCTTGTAAAGGACACCTAGTTTGAGGCATAATTTATTGATTATTTTTATTTTATTTTTTTTATTTATTGTTCGTAAACAGCCTTTGAGCAGAAGCTCTTTTACAAAGGTTCCACGTCAAAGAATAAAAATAAATAGTTGAAAATACATAATATACAGCACATAAGTAGACAAACAGTTCACTGAGGTGCAGCAATAGCAATTTACAAGGGAGATAGTTAAAGTGTCCTTGGTCCTTGATAGCAAGGAGAGTGGACAGGTTCAGGGGCAGGATGGAGGGGAGAGAGGTAGAGGTAGAGGTGAGCGGTAAGTTTAGCTGTCTGGTGGGAAACTTTGTCATAAAAAACAGAAAGTGGGGGTGTGTGAAAACAGTAGGGAAGGTAGGAGAGAGCATGATGGTAGGTGGCAACAGAAAGGGGTAGAGGGCCAAAGATGATGGGTGATAACAAGAAGTTGGGGGAGGGAAGGGGGGATCTGGAAGGATGAGGTGTGGTCTGGGAGAGGAGAAGGGTAGAGGTGAGGGCAATGTTAGCAGTCTGATAGAAAGACTTTGTCAGTACATGAAGTGGGGGAGGACGTGTAAACAGTAAGGAAAGGTTGGGGAAGGCAAGAGGGTAGGTGGCAACGGGGGGTCACAAAAGTGAGAAGTTAATGAGGAAGGGAGGGGGTTTGAAAGGTATGAGGTGAATCTGTGAAGACGGGTAAGGAGGGGGGAGATGAGGATTTAGGGGTCAGCGATATAGGCTTCCTTGTGCAAAAACAGAAGACATTTTAGAGGCGTGTTCATGTGGATTATGGCATCAATGAGGACTGAAATGTTGAGATGACTATCAAGCCACCCCCCAAGGTACTTGAAATAGGATTGACTCAAGGGGAGTGCCATCAAGGGCAGAGAAAGACAGATCTGGTCAAATCTGAGCAAATGGTGCGAACCAAACAACATGGAGACAGTTTATTTTTTGTTTGTTTTTTATGCTCAGCGTGAGCTGGTCATTGAGAACCAGTGTTGGATGTTATCAGTCACATTGCAGGAACTGCTTCACCTACTGTTGTGAAAACGTGTGTGGTGGAGGTTAGAGCTGTGGCTTAGGAACCAGGAGATCCTGGACCAAATTCCACTACAACCACTGACTCTTCTTCAGGCCACATCTCCGGAAGGACATAGAGTAGAAGCGGTCCAGAGAAGGGCTACAAAAATGGTGTAGGGGCTGCACCAAAAGTCATATGAGGGGAGATTGGAGGACCTCAATATGTATTCCCTGGAGGGGGGGGTGATATGATAGAGACTTTCAGATACCTCATGGGTGTAAATAAAGTACAAGAGGGTAGCATCTTTAAAAAAAAAAAAAGTTCAAGAACAAGTGGCCATGATATGAAGATAGACTGGGGTAGACTTACGGGTAACATGAAAAAATATTTTTTCACGGAAAGGATGGTGGATACATGGTACAGCCTTTCTGGTAGAGGTTTTAGGGAAAAAACGGTAGTGGAATTCAAAAATGCATGGGACAGACATAAAGGAACTCCAGTGATAGGAAAGAGGGTAAGGCCGCAGATCATTTAGGATCTGTGGTATATGAAACAGGTAGGGAAAATGGGCAGACTAGGTGGGCCAAGCGGTCCTTATCTGCTGTCAAATTCTATGTTTGTGTTTCACGTGCTTCAGTTCCCCCAGCTGGGCACTATAACACCACCTTTTTCTTTGCTTTTAGAAAAACACTACTGCTTGCTCGGCAGCTAAAGGATCGTGCTGTGGAAGCACAAGTGTGCTATAGTCTGGGAAACACATATACTTTGCTACAGGACTACGAAAAAGCAATTGAGTATCATCTGAAGCACCTTATGATTGCACAGGAACTTGATGATAGGTAAGATTGGACTGAAACTTAGTTTTTGTTTTCTTTTAATAAGTTAGTCCTTTGGAATTAAAGTAACTTAAAACACAAATGTGATACTGTGTGTGTCTGTGTGTAACATCACTTTGAAAGGTTAAACTTTTAATAAGCTCTTTACTGAAAATTCAGCTGTTTCTATTTTTAAGTTCAACTGCTTAAGACTGAATGAGCATGAGGCCTTTGTGGTGTCACCAGCATTATGCAAACTGCTCTCCAGTTGCTTAAAATAAATTGCCATGAGGCCTACAAAATGGAAATGAAGGCACTGAAGCATGCAAACTGGAGACAAGTATGTTTATTGACACCATGTACACTAGAAACTAGGAAATAGCGGCCCCATATTCAAAAGAATAGCGCAGAACTAACCATGTTAGCATCACGCTAACAGTAGCATGATCGGATGGGGAGGGGGTCATATTGAAAGGCCCCCAGTGTGTGGTGCTTACCTGATAGCTCTATCAAGCAGAATATACTGCTGCGCCCATGCAAATGAGGGATCCATCTTGCATACAGGGTGCAGCGGTATATTCAATGGTTCTGAAAGTGCTAAACAGCCTCCATCACAATGCTATTTAACGCTTTCAAAATCCTACTGTTATAAGTGCACAGTAGTACATGCCCCCCCCCAGACTTATGTGGTACTGTTATTCCCAGAGTCTAGTGGCCCCCTCTCCAATTGCTGTTCTGGTGCTTGTAACAGAAGCCCCGTCTCATTCCTGGTGTCTAGTGTCCCCCACCCCAAACTCCTGACAGCTTTTCCTGGTGAGTGTACAATAGAAGCCCTATCTTATCCATGGCGTCCAGTGGTCCTTTGTCCCCCACCCCTAGTAGCCTTCCTGGTATTTGAGAACACATTCCCTGGTGTTCAGCTGTTTCTGCAGTAGGCACGCGATTGCTCCCTGTCAACGAGATGGTGATCAACTGAGGTGGTGAGCAGAGGGACTGTGCCAGTGGCCGTCTGGTGAGGGAGGCTCTGGATGGTGTCAGTAGGGAAACTGGAAGGTGGGGTGCAGGGACCTGAGTGGGTGGGACAGGAGGAGGAGGAGGAGGTTCTGTGTACGATTGGGGGCATGGGAGGCCATAGGACACCAGGGAGTGTGTTCTTGGGTACCAGGCGGGCAACTGGGGGCATACCTCTCAACCTCCTGCCTCATAAATCAGGGACAAGGCTTAAAAAAATCAGGGACAAAGGACCAAAATCAGGGACACATCTTCAAAATTAGAGATATCCACCCAGAAAGCTGGTAGAATATGGGGCTTAGTGCAAAATGCATTTTCTATTTATTTATTTAGCTTTTGTTTACCGGGTAAGTACACTAGACAAGTAGTATGCCTATTTTCAGGAACGACCCGGGAGAGCACAAAACATACAGTATACATACATGGCAACATTGGCGAAACAGCATGATACAGTAAAAAAACAGCTATAACAACGCTTGTATAAGGGCAGAGATACTGCCACACATAGTACAAATTGTTACAGGACATAGATAGACATTAGAATCACTGAATACATATTTCATAGACCATCATGGACTCAGAGTGGACAATAGTGGACTGCAGAGTATTACATTACAGAGACTAGGAGCAGTCACATCTTGTCGTTTGTTTTAGGTGGGACCACAGGAGGAGCGAAAGGTCCCATGGGAAGGGCAGAGCGAACAGAGTTGGAATGGAGTTCAGAGCCTAGGCACAAAGCGGCAAAGTCACGATCCCCATAAGGGTCCAGTGAGGGAACTTTAAGCAACTCGGTCTGTGACCTGAGCTGGTAGGGGATGGCATCCAGTTTTGGGAGGAGATCGCCAGTCCCGATGGTATGCCCGTGGCTAAGCACTTTCCTGGTGAAGTTTCCTACACCAAGGATCAGGAATTCTGAGGGGAGCCAATTGAGTTTGTCATAGAGCTCACATCGGTGGGTGAGTTTGGGGCAGCAAGTGCAAACCGACAGATATCATTATATGCCGTGTTCCACCGATTAAGATGGATTTGAGGTGACCTGGCAAATAGGTGGTATCCATAACTAAGGGAGGGGAGAAGCACTCCCCTAGCAAGTGCCAGCCTCGCTCCCGGAGTCAGGTTGTATTTGGCCCTGTAGGCAAGGCCAAGCTTACACCTGGTGGCTCTGCAGATGTTTTGGATATGGCTTCCCAAGTCAAGTTGTGGTTTCTAAAGAAGAACAAGTCTGTAACTTTAATAGACAAAGAACCTCTGTACGCAAACACTGAGGCAAGGGTTACCCCAAAGGGCATTTGGCTGGGAAGCCAAGTTTCAAGAAAATACAAAATCACACATGCCCCCACAATGCAAAGCATCATGGGCTGCATATGCAAATCACCACAGAATGTTATGCTGGTCCAACTTTAAGCAGAATTATATGGTGCCGAAAGGCCTCTCACACAGTTTGCAAAGGGTGCTAACAGAAAACATAGACACGTGTTTCATCCTACCAGGACTCATCAGTATGCCTCGTCTGTTTGACACCCCCGTGGAATGGACCAGCTACCCTATAGGCAGTGTGCCTTGCATATATTGTGGTGAACCCATTAAAATAAAAATATTTAAAGACAAAGAACCTCTGTGCTTAAACACTGAGGCAAGGGTTACCCAAAGGGCATTTTGGCTGGGAAGCCAAGTTTCAAGAAAATACAACATCACACATGCCCCCACAATGCAAAGCATCATGGGCTGCATATGCAAATCACCACCGAATGTTATGCTGGTCAACTTTCTGTAAGTTGACCAGCATCTTGATAATAATGATATATACAACCATGATACTTTACATTGTAATTTTGTAACTTTAATGTTTGACATTGTTTTGTGCTGACAGTCCCCACTGTTTAGCTGCAAAAACACAAATTTTAGGAGGGACAGAGTAAAATTTTGAGGCAAAATCAGGGACATCCCTGAAAATCAGGGACACTTGAGAGGCATGACTGGGGGGTGGAAGTTGCCACTGGACACCAGGAAATGTGTACTTATATACCGGGCAGGAGGAGGGCACTGGATGCCACAGATGGGACAGGGCTTCTGTTGAACACTTACCAAATGGTGATCAGGGTGGGGGTCCAGTGGATATCAGGGATGAGATAGGGCTTCTGTGTTACATCAAGGGGTGCAAAGCTCCACGCAGTGCCTCTGCACACTCGTGCATGGTGGCAAAGCTGCACACGATGCATCTGCACGCCTGTGTGTGGCAGCAAAGCTGTACATAATGCATCCGTACACTTGTGCACAGTGGCATTGGGGGGGGGTGCTGATAAGTCCATTAGGGATGTAAACAATAATACCTGACAGGATAGGCATTATTGGGAAATACCAGACCACCCAGAGGCATAATGAGGCCCGATGCTGGAGGCAGAGGGCCTTATAACCTCGGGGAAGGTCTGGCATTTCCCAATAATGCCCACCCTGGAGGGTATTATCACTCTTAGAAAATGGCCATCTAAATAAATTTTTATGAAATGGTAAAATAAGAGAGGAAATGAGTGTAAAAAATGGATACAAGTATTAGAAAAAATTGTTAATTTAGAATGTAGTCCATATGATGTTCCAAGTCCTGTTGCTCTGCCCTACAGAGCCGTTCTGGTAGATTGCCCCCCCCCCCACTACACACACTCACAGATTATGCGACCTCAGGAAGGAGTGTGGATAAAAAAAAAACCTGTTCCGTCTTGGGGCATTTTAAAGTTAATTTCCCTTTCTTCAAGATTGTGGTTTGATTGTTTTTTTGTTTAATTGCGGTGGCAAGTCGGAAACTGTGTGCAGTCACCAGTCGGAAACTGTGTGATGAGCTTGCAACCTTTGACCGCCGTGGAAGTGGTGGTGTATCTGCTGTGAGGGAGATTTGCGAGGTACATGATTTCTTTTACATAATACGAAGAGAGTGTTTGAAGTTACTTCTTTCCTGCTTTTTTAAAGTGCAAGTGCAGGATGAAGCTGATGTGACTGACAGTTTCATTGTGTTTATGGTTACTATGAGGTGATGCAGAGCTGCTAGAGAGTGGTGCCATTTGAAACAAGATGGCTGTTTTCACTCTTCCGACTGAAAATGATCGGAGTCTTGAGTTGTTCTTTAACTTTTACTAAGTGCAAGCTGGTACTAAGGGAAAGAGTGTGTGGGGGGGCAGGCAGTAGCTCTCGCTAAGCGGGAGAAAACCATGGCAGGGATTTTTTAATTTTATCAGCTGCTTACAGCCAATCAGAAAGCAGGCTGGGCAGCATGGTAGAAGGGTACATTGTGATGTGGCACTTGGGCTGGTACTTATTTTTTGCTGGGCGTCTATTGAAAAACAGATGCCCAGGTTGGAAGTAGTTTCAGCCATTCACAATAGAGAATGCATTCTGGCCATTTTCTAAATGCAAATAAATTCGTACTGTCTTGCATGCCTTATGGCCTTATAGCATGCCATGGCTGACTGTGGCTTACTGGAGTGCTGGAGCTATTCCATTTGGGACATGCTATCTCCATTTGCCCCTGTGTTTCATATTCAATGAGGGGCTGTGTAAGTGCAGTCCAAAAACTGTTTTGGCGAGACTCACTGTCTCTCTCTTGGACAGGGAGGTTTCTATACGCTTTTCCTCCCTTTCCTCTCATTCAGAAGGTTCTGTTGAAACTCCAGGCAGAAGGGGCCCACTTGATTTTGATTGCCCCTCTATGGCCCCAGCAGATTTGGTTTCCACTGTTACAACAACTAGTTCTAGGACCACCAGTCCTTCTGCCACTGTCTCACAACCTTCTGTCTCAGGAGCAGGGTACCCTGGTCCATCTGAGTCTTCAGTCTCTCCATCTTCATGCGTGGCATCTGTAGGCTTAGCAGTTTCTCGGCTATGGAGTTTCCTCTCAGATTGCTCAGGTCCTGGTGGAGACCAGAAAACCCCCTACCAGATCCACCTACACCATGAAGTGGAAGAGATTTTCTCTCTGGGCCACAGCCAAATGCTTGGACCTTTTTTCTTGCTCAGCCTCCCAGGTGTTAGAGTACCTCTTACATCTTTCTGAGTTGGGCCCTAGTTACTCCTGTATTAAGGTCCATCTTCCTGCGGTGTCAGCCTACCTCCTCGCAAAACCCTAGCACAACTAGAGGTTTCCAAAACTTTCTTGAAGGGTATCCTTCACATCAAACCTCCAGTCTGGAACCCTTGTCCTCCCTGGGATCTTAATTTTATGTTGGAGAAACTTACTTTGCCCCCTTTTGAACCGGCAGCAAGTTGTGATATGCGCTTCCTGTCCTGGAAGACGCTGTTTTTGGTCGCAGTTACTTCAGCTCGAAGGGTCTCAGAGCTTCAGGCTTTTGTCTGCAAAGAGCCTTATTTGATTTTCCACAAGGACCGGGGTGGTCCTGAGGACTAATCCTTCCTTTTTCCGAAAGTGGTTTCGGAGATGACTCTCAACCAGAGTGTTGAACTGCCGGTCTATTTTCCTCAGCATTCCAACGGGGGGATATCTTTTGCACACCCTGGATGTGCTTCAGATTTTGAGGTACTATACCTTCCAGACTAAGGAGGTTCAAAAGTCGAACCAACTCTTTCTGGCCTTTGCCTCCCAGTGCCTGGGCAAGGCCATCTCTAAACAGACTATTTCTAGGTGGCTGGCTGACTGTATTCACTACACTTACCAGAAATACGGAAAAGCCCTTTCGGGGGCAGTTAAAGGCCACTCCACCAGAAGCGTGGCCACTTCTACTGCATTTTTCAGGAATGTGTCCACTGTGGAGATATGTGCAGCGGCCACTTGGTCTTCCTTTCACACCTTCACTAAGCAGTACAGTCTGGACATTGCCTCTGGGCATTGAGCTAGTTTTGACCTTGCACTTTTGCAAGGTCTTCTGTCTTAAGGCAGATCCTTAGATCTTACTTTGAGAGGGTTCCTGCAGTAGGTCTTCACATATAGGACTGCACACCCAGGCGTCGGGTCCTCACGGCAAACTTGTAGATAGCAATCATCAGTGGGGACCGCCCCTGACGTCAGGCGTCCTGGCATCAGCCCAACTATTAAAGGGGCGGTCCTGCGCCTGCTCTCCAGTTCTTTCCTGCCGTCGCCTCAGTAACATTCAGCTCGTGTTTGAACAGCAATCCAACGTCCGCGTTGTGTTTTGTCAAAGTTATCTTCGCCTCTTACTAATATTTCTCTCAAAAGTTTTTCTTCAAATTGATGTCTTCTAGACAGAAGAAAAAGTGCTCTAAGTGCGGCACTCAAATCCCGCACGGGGATGACCATTCCCGTTGCCTCCTTTGCCTGGATTCTAAACACGACATCCAGGAGTGTTCCATCTGCCAGGCCTTCAACCAGGCGACCAGAAACGGGCGGAAACGGTCCCTCGAGGCCCATCTTCTGACTCCACAATTGGCATCTATGGAAAAGGAGCTCCAAAAACTGAGGGAAACGTCGTCGTTGCCGCCCCCAAAAAAGAAGAAAAGCAAAGAGAAGCGCCAGGACCGGAGTCCGTCGCCACACGAGAGGCCTGCAACTGTGAGTACTTCTTCGGGTGCCCCATTCGCCTCCTTGGGACGGGTCCCTTCTCCCCCTCCTGCCGAAGTGAGCGGGCAGCCGGGGGTAGCCTTCTTGGAAGTCGTAGTTTCCTCGCCTTGTCCTGCCAGTAAGACACCCCTCGCCTCCAGCGAAGGGTACGCTGCCTCCGCCGATCAGTCTAGCGGCGGCCTTCCAGCCATCTCTAGATCAGACGGATCTGTTATATCGGACACCGGCTCCTCCAACGTCCGTCCGGATCCATCCACTCTCCCATCGGGCTCCAGTTTGGCCCCGACGCTGGGCAGAGTGAGGGACAAGTCGACCCGTCGTCCCCTAGAGTTCTTCACCCCAACGACTTGCCACCCGATCCTTTGCTTTTTGCATTAGCAAGATCGCACTCGGACCTGCCGTCGGGGGCCCCTCGAGCTTCCCCCGCCCCTCGCCAGACCTTCTGCCGTCTCTGGACAGGAGTCTGTTGCCGGCTGGGGATCCTGCCATGGAGCCTCCACTCTCTGGTACTTCGGGCACGCTCCCGGATCCAACGCCATCTGCTGGCGCTACGGCACTGCCCCCATGGTTCTTTCAGCTGGGTTCCCAGACTCTGAACCCTCCCTCCCGCCCACGGGCGGCCCTCCGTCGGTCGCTTGGTACCCGACGCCGGGCCATGTGCCTCTGTCGCCGGGCCTCCCGATGCCGGGTTACCCGACGCGTGGGTTACCCGGCGCCATCTCATCCGACGCCAGGGTATCCTATCCCAGGGCACCACACACCAGGTTATCCCTTATCCCGGGTACTCTTACTATTACCCTTCCTGGCAGTATCCTCAGTATCTGGGGTATCTGAGCTTCCAGCCCTCTCCTCGTCCACCTCCGGTACCGGACTGCGAGTCCGTTCCCCTTTGGTGGAAGGACGCCAGAACGCAACTTCTGTCAGAGTTAAGATAGTCGGTGGGAGAAGCACCCACCCCCAGAGTCACCTCTCCACTACCTCCTCGGACCAGAGCTTCAGGCTCTTTAACTGTTGGCACCACGGAACCAGACCCTTCTATTCCTAGCGGTTCCGAGCCCTCTGACACCGAGTCCGACACGGATCCGTCGGACCCTAGGTCTCCCGTAGAGATTCCCCCAAAAGACTCTCCCAAGTCTCCACCGGAGGACCGTCTTTTGGAGATTTGCTGTGTTCCATTCAGGCGGCTGGCGGATGGCCGTCCAAAGAGGTAGACCCGCAAAGAAAACGCTTTGCGGAGCACCTGGATCTGGCCACCTCTGACCCTATCCCCATTCCCCCGTGGATGGGGCCCCATGAGGACCTTGTGACCACAATTTGGCAGCAGCCGTCCTCCATACCAGCGGTTTTGCACAAAACGGTCCGCACCTATTATTCCCCCGGAAGGGATCCCTCACCTCAACTCCCACCCTAAGGCTGACTCCATGGTCATCACGGCCGCTCACGACCATTCAGCCCAGCCCAAACACTTGAGCTCTTTGCCTCCTGATAAGGACTCACGTCAGCTTGATCAGTTTGGGCGTAAAATCTACTCTTCTACCTCTTGTGCAATACGTTCCCTTAATTACTTCTCGCATGTGGTCGCCCTTCAAAAAGCTTCTCTTTTGGATCTAGAAAGAGACCTCCAAGAGGTTCAGGATGAAACCCTGAGGAAGAAGTTATTGGACAAAGTTAGGATGGGGATATCATCGTGTCGTCACTCCCTATGTGTGACTTATGACTCTGTGGATTCTGTGGCTAGAGCAACAACCTCGGGGATCTGTCTCCACCGCCTCTCCTGGCTTCGTATAGCAGGCCTGGTGCAGGACGTACAATCCTCTCTTTTGGACGCCCCTTTTAGGGGTTCCGTTCTCTTTGGCGGCAACTCTAAAGATATCATTACTGGGCTGCAGGAGAGCGGATGCTCTTTGCAGGACATCCGTTCCTTATACAAGACTGGTCAGAAGAAGCAGCCTTTCCGCCACCAAAGAAGGTGGAACAAATCCCAAGCTAAGCGCCAAGCAAAGAAACGCGCCCCTAAATCTGGAGCTCAAACCCCACAGGCCAAATTTCCTAAACAGGCTTTTGGGGCAAAAGCTTCCCTCCCCGCGGCGTCCTGACTCCTTTCCCCTCCTTCCGCTCCCTCCAGTAACACAGGAGGAACCGGTCGGAGGGAGGTTCAGCCTCCACCTGGACGGTTGGAGGTTTGTCACCGCAGAAGTTTGGGTGCTTCAGCTCATCCAGCGAGGTCACTTATACAATTCAGCGAGATTCCAGCCCCTCAACTGCCAGGACGGTCCTTCTATCCTTGGGATAAGGTCCCCATTGTCTCTCAGGAGATTCAGGCACTTCTAAAGAGAGCCATAGAACCCATCCCAACAAACCAAATAGGAAGGGGATTCTACTCCCATTTCTTCCTGGTACCGAAGAAAACGGGTGACCTTAGACCGATCCTGGACCTCAGCACACTAAACATCTTCGTCAAGTACAAGAAGTTTCGTATGTTGACCCTTCAGGGGCTCCTTCCACTGCTCCACCCAAATTCATGGCTGTGCTCCCTGGACATGCAGGATGCTTACCTGCATATTCCTATCCTCCCGGCCCACTGCCTCTTTCTCCATTTTGTCTTTATGGAGAAGCATTTCCAATTCAGAACACTACCTTTTGGCCTCTCTTCAGCCCCCAGAGTGTTCACCAAATGCCTAGCGGCGGTGGCGGTGTTTTTACGCCGTCATGGCATTTATGTCTTCCGTACATGGACGACTGGCTCCTCGCAGCACCCTCTCCTACCAGCCTGAAACAGTCTCTCTCTTTCACTCTGAACTTGTTTGCTCTTCTGGGCGTAACGGTCAATTTTTCCAAGTCCCAGCTAATACCATCCCAGAAACTCCAGTTTATTGGAGCTGTACTAGGCACAGTTCAGGGCAAGGCTTTTCTGCCATCGTATTGGGCCGAGACCTTAGCTTCTCCGGCCACTCTAGTGGCCCAGGCCCGATGGATCCCAGCACACTCTGTGCTCCGTCTACTAGGACTGATGGCAACCGCCATTTCGACAGTTCCCATGGCCAGGCTTCACATGAGGGTCACCCAGTGGTCTCTTCGAGTCCAATGGGACCAGAGGACGGACGACATGAACCAAAAGGTCATGATCTCCAAAAGTCTTCAGAGAGATCTTCGCTGGTGGCAGGATCTCTCAAACCTATCAAAGGGAATTCCTTTCCATCCTTCAGTCCCATCCCAAATTCTCATCATGGATGCCTCAGACCTCGGCTAGGGAGCCCACATAGGGACTCGCAAGACAAAAGGGTCTTGGTCTGACCAGGAGCTGATGCTCCACATCAATGTTCTGGAGACCAGGGCGGTTCTTTATGCGCTCCAGGCATTCCATTCGCTTCTGGTTCCGGGATCTCTTCTAGTCCAGACGGACAATATGTCCACAGTCTGGTATCTAAACAAACAGGGAGGAACCCGTTCATATCCCCTTTGCAGAGAAGCAATGAGAGTGTGGTACTGGGCGATTCAGCACAGCCTTTACTTGACAGCAGTCCATGTCCCGGGCGTGAGCGATGTCCTGGCAGACAGTCTCAGTCGATCAGTGGCCTGGGCTCACGAGTGGGAGTTAAAGTCAGAGGTGGTCGAAGATCTCTTTCTTTGCTGTGATCGGCCAGAGATGGATCTGTTCGCCTCCTCATACAACGCAAAACTACCTGTCTTCTGCTCACTCGTACCCAGGCATGGTGCTTTTTGGTGAGATGTGCTGTCTTTCATGGACAGGGAGGTTTCTGTACGTCTTTCCTCCCTTTCCTCTCATTCAGAAGGTCTTGGTGAAACTTCAACAGGAGGGAGCTCACGCCATCCTCATTGTCCTACTTTGGCCGTGCCAAATTTGGTATCCTCTGCTGCAACATTTGACACTGGAACCTCCGGTTCTTTTGCCCATTTCTCACGACCTTCTGACTCAGGAGCAGGGCACCCTAGTGCATCCGAGCCTTCAGTCTCTCCACCTTCATGCGTGGCACCTGTGGACATAGCGATTTTCTCATTATGGGGTATCTTTGCAGGTTGGGCATATCCTAGTGGAGACTAGAAAACCCTCCACCAGGTCTACTTGCGCAATGAAGTGGAAGAGATTCACGATATGGGCCAAAGCAAGGTGCTTGGATCCATTTTCGTGCTCGGCTTCCCAGGTTCTAGAGTACCTCGCACATCTGTCTGAGGCGACATTAGTTACTCCTCCGACAGGAATGCCTGTCCCATCGAGTATTTACCGCAGCTGTGGCTCGATTAGCAGATGTGTGCATTAATGTGGCACTTACTGATTATATTGTTTTGATCATCTGTTGATCCGCAGCTCGCCGGGCATTTTAGGTTCAACACCCTCTCGTTTCACTCGCTGAAACTTCCGTGATGACGTGCGGGCAGGCGGGAGCAGCGGTGGTTCTCCATGTTTCATACTGCAGGATTTAAACAGCTCCAGCCCGGAGCCCGTGTGCTGCCGAGACATACGGAAACCAGGTACAAACAGCTTGTGTGCCTGTTAGTCTGTATCTGGTCTCGGTATTGCAAGGACACCGATAGATTCCAAATTGAGTTATTTGAAGCTACCAATCACAGATTATATGTATTGTAGAAGTTGAAATAGCTCCGTTTGAATCTGTCAGTGTCCTTGCAATACCGAGACCAGGTACAGACTAACAGACACACAAGCTATCTGTACCTGGTCTCCGTATGTCTCGGTAGTACACGGGTTCCAAACCGGAGCTGTTTAAAAATCCTGCAGTATGACAAGTCTATGGAGACAACCCGGCTGCTCCCCACCTGCCACGTCATCACAGGGACAACCGTGGGTGCTTGTGGGTGTGACGGGCCGGGTGTTGAAACCTAAAATGTCGGCGGAGAGGGCGTGGGATCAACCAGATATGAATCAAAATAATATAATAATCAGTAAGTGCCACATTTAATACTTTTTTTTTACATCTGCCAATCAGGCCCCGCTTCACACGGAGGTGAGGCTCGATGGGACATGGACGTTTCCCTTTAAGATCCACCTTTCTGCAGTGTTGGCCTACCACCTTCTGGTGGAGGGCAAAACCTTGGCTCAGCTGGAGGTTGCCTAAACCTTTCTGAAGGGCATCCTTCATTTAAAGCCTTTGATCCAGAATCCTTGTCCTCCTTGGGACCTGAATTTCATGCTTGAGAAGCTGACTTCACCCCCGTTTGAACCAGCTTCTTCTTGCGACTTATGCTTCCTTTCCTGGAAGACCTTATTTTTAGTTGCAGTTACTTCGACCAGAAGGGTTTCCAAATTACAGGCTTTTGTCTGTAAAGAACCTTATTTGATTTTTCATAAGGACTGAGTAGTCCTTCGGACTAATCCTTCTTTTTTACCCAAAGTGGTTTCGGAAACCACTTTGAACCAGAGCGTGGAATTACCAGGGTACTATCCACAGTATTCCAACAGGGGAGAATACCTTCTGCACACCCTTGATGTGCACCGGATTCTGAGGTACTACACGAACAGGACTAAAGAGGTTCAGAAATCGAGCCAACTGTTCATAGCCTTCGCTCCACAGTGCCAGGGCAAGGCTATATCCAAGCAAACCATCTCTCAATGGCTAGCTAACTGCATCCATTTTTCGTATACGAAATATGGGAAGTCCCTTCTGGGGGCAGTAAAAGGCCATTCCATCTGTAGCGTGGCAACCTCTACTGCCTTTTTTGGGAATGTGTCCATGGCAGAGATCTGTGCAGCAGCCACATGGTCGTCTGTTCACGCTTTCACTAAGCATTACAGTCTGGACATTGCCTCTCGACGCAGAACTGGCTTTGGTCTTGCAAGGCCTCCTGTTGTGATTTTCTCATGGCGACTTCTCTTCCTCCTGGATGCACCTATGTTTTTGTTTTTCTCTGGTACTGCTTGGTATTCAGTCCTGTATGTGAAGACCTACTGCAGGAACCCTCTCGAAGTAAGATATTGCAGTTACATAAGAACTTACCGTAACAGTAGATCTTCAAGAGAGGTTTCTGCAGTAGGTCTAGTTTCCCTCCCTCCTTCCCCCACTTTTTGGATGTTTTATCCTTATTTTCCATCCTATCTAGCCCTTCGGGACTAGAGTGGAAGCAGGGTCTCAGGAGTTTTTACTCCGGTCTTATCCTTATCTTTCTATAGGCGTCCGTTGGAAAAGAACTGGAGAGCAGGCGTGGGACCACCCCTTTTATAGTCGGGCTGACGTCATGACACCTAACGTTGGGGGTGGACCCCGCTGATGATTGCTATCTACAAGTTTGCCGTGCAGACCTGACACCAGGGGGCGCAGTCCTATATATGAAGACCTACTGCAGGAACCTCTCTCGAAGATCTACTGTTACGGTAAGTTCTTACGTAACTGCAATTTGGCAGACATCTTCCTGTTCCTGGAAACTCGTCTCTGACTCCTCCTTTTTGTTAGACTGCTTGGAATTCAGTCCTATATGTGAAGACCTACTGCAGGAACCCTCTCGAAGTAAGATATAGCAGTTATGTAAGAACTTACTGTAGCAGTAGATCTTCGAGAGAGGTTCCTGCAGTAGGTCTAGTTTCCCACCCACCTTCCCCCAGCTCCTCGAAATTTTCCTTTTTTATCCTGTCAAGTCCCCGGGTCTAGCCAGGACACAGGGTCCCAGGAGTTGTTGCTTCTTTCTTTCTGCTATCCTCTCTCTAGGTCTGTGGTGAAAAAGAACTGCAGGGCGGGCGCGGGACCGCCCCTTTTATAGTCTGGCTGATGATGTGTCACCTGATGTCAGGGGGCGGTCACCGCTGATGATTGCTAGCTACAAGTTTGCCGTCCGAACCTGACGCCAGGGGGCGCAGTCCTATATGTGAAGACCTACTGCAGGAACCTCTCTTGAAGATCTGCGTAAGTGCTATATCTTCGAGGGGACCTCAGTCACCCGGTCTGCTTTCCTTCCCACCATCTTTCATTTGGGGCTTCTTACTGGAGCTGGCTATCTGGTATATCCAGCCTTCCTTTTAGGCCTGGGCACCTCTTTCTCTCTCTCCTTGGTCCCCCATGGCTAGAGCTATGTTCCCTTTGTTTTGGGGGAAAGAACTGAGGAGGGAGTGGGGCCGCTCATGCCTTTATAGGGTTGGTGACAATGATGGTGTGGGCAGTCCCAGTTGTACTGCTGAAAATATTCCGTGTGGATCCTGCTTCACCAACAGTGAAGTTGGTGTGACCAGATGACTGAGATCCCCTTGAAGATCTACTGTTATTACAGTTCTTTTTTTCTACCTTGCCTTCCGGAAACTGATTCTTCCAGTCCCTGGTCTCTACCAGTCCCAGAAAAAAAGTAGACAGTAGAGCAGACTCTTATCCACTTATCCCAGATCAGAGCAATCATGCCAGTGCCCCCTAGGAGAGGGTTCAGGTCTTACTCCAGCTGCTTCATAGTTACTAAAAAGTTGAGGAGGTTGGACGGGGGGTGGGGGGGGCTTTTGGTACTGTCGATGCAGTGCCCTAAAACCTTGTTCTTTCTTGCTCTCTGTTTCATTCAGCCAACTATATCAATCAATTAATCAATCAAAGTCTTTATTTAACCAGGCGATCACCGTTGAGCAAGCTCATTTTCGAGGTGGACCTGGGTTTGTTAACAAGGAACAAGAGACAGTATACATGGGATGCAACACACAAGAAAATAGTAATAATACAAATAAAGTGAGATACAATAATACAGTATTTACAAAGTATCAGCAGGTAGCATTGACAGTAGTATATGTTTGGAACAGAAGATACAGCTAATTTTGGGTACAACATGTCACATAGGCATAATTTCAGAACCGTTTGAAGGCGGCATACCCTGTGGAGATTAAATGATTAAAGAGCAAGAGAAACAAAGCAAAGTAGGTGTTGAGATGGTATTGGATCTTGCTTTATTGAGATAGTACAAGTCGTTAACATGATATGCCTGAACTAAAAATATGGTGGATATGAATGATTTTTTAAAATGTATTAAAAAATCTAAATGATAAGAACTGTTTCCTTAAGACTGAGCCAATTTCTACATACAACCCCAGTCTTCAAGGTGGGAATCTGCCACTGCGGTAAACATGGTATATAGGCCTTGAAACACTTTTTCTTGACATGCAGAGCCTATGAGACCAAGATGAAAAGATGGTTAGCACCGATTTCAAAAGACTGGTATACGAGTACAGATAAAAGAAAAGGATAGCAACAGTTGTACTTGTAGCAATAAGGAATAGATTGGATAAAATGGAACAGATATTTAAAGTCAAATTTAGGAATTTAAAGGGAATTTTAGGAATCCTAACATGAAAGTGCAATATATGAAAGGGTGATAGTGAATAATTCCAGTACTGAGTTGTACAGCTGGTTGAGGGACTCTTAGATGCCATAGGCAATAAACAGTGCAAGTGCAGTTGAGCTTGCTGTTTAACTTTTTGCTTGCATAATGTTATAGTGTATGGTGGAACGTTGTTAGGGATGGAAATCCATCCCTTCAACAACGTTGTTATGCTGCAGTAGCTGCGTCATCATAGCTACTATGCTGTACTAGCTACTGCAGCACAACTTCGAATGTCTGTGCGCATGCGCAGTTAGAGAGTTTTTGAGCTTCTTCAAACGGCCGCAGTGGTGACAATGTCCATCAAGAGAGATCAGCATCAAAAAAACAGGCAAAAGTAAGGGAAACACTTTGATGCACGATTGACCATACACTATAAAAGACAATGTATGATCAATCATCCACAACTAGGTTGTTTTTTTACTCTCCAGGTTTCCATGGTAACAAGACCGCTCGAGCTGCACTCTCAAGGTCTTCTATTACCATGAAAACCTCTCGAGTGAAAAACAACCTTGTTGTGAATGACTGATCATACACTATCCTCTATATTATATTGCCTTGCCTGATGTTACATGCACAATAAACTACATAAGTGCAAGCTTAGATACTTGTCAGCAAATTTGTGTGTGACCAGACAGCTCCTCACTTTTCTTACAGTTTGATCAGAGCTCTGGATGTAGAAGGGAGGAGTGGAAAGGTAGGAGAGAGGTTTTAGCTATTGGGGTTTTCAAGGATTTAAACTAAAGTTTAGTGGAACTGCACTGGTGTGACAGTGGAAGGAAAACTAGTAGTAAAGTAAGTAATGTAGTCTTTTTTTTTTTTTTTTTTTTTTATAGGTTTCATCCCCCTGGTCCATCACTAGCCTCAAGTGTACTGGTAACCCCTCAGCAACACTGCTGCACAGCTTCATTGTGTGGTATAGGAGCAGAGAGTACTGCTAGGATCATTGAGATAGCCAAGACTTTTATTTTCTCCTGATTTTCCTTTGTAGCCTCACTGCACCTGAAAAGTGCCCCCTGGGGCAGACATCAGCGGCCACAGCTTTCTCTGAGAACATAAACTTTGGCTCACTAGATGGGTTTCGTTGGCCATGGGACATTGTGCAGCACTTCTTGACCACACATCTCCTGGGCTCGCTTCCGAACTTGGGTTGCCAGTATTGGAGCACAGTGCTTAACCACTGGGCTTTTGGGCAGTCCTTCAACTTAGTCTTTCCTAAAAGGGGAATGTTGGTGTGCAGGGTTACTCATAGTCTGAAAGCTCATGAAAGGCTCTTTTTATTGAGGCATTGAGTTTCCCTGTAGATGTAAGCAGTCCAGAGGTATTGCAATCTAAAATGTTCCCATCTTAAATCAAAGAAGAAGGCATTTCATGGAACATTAAAGGAAAACTCCATGTTAAAATCAAAAAAAGATATGTAGTATTCTTTTTTCTGTGTTATAACCTCTTCCCAGTGATTTTTTTAACTCTGGCTGTGAAGGTTATTTTTTCTAACTTTCCCTGGCTGTTTTATTGCCCTTGGAGGTTGCCATTCTGGTTTCTTTTATGGCCTCTTGTCCCTAGAAAGTCTTCCCAGAGTGCCCTTTGGTGTGATGTCTAATCACCCTTGCAGGAATCCAGTGTCTTGTTACAGCTCAGCCACAGAGCGAATACTTCTTCCAGAGAAGACACACTGCTAGATTTTGGGTGAGTGTAATAATTATTACTTTTGATATTGGTACCTTGTCCTGCTATGTTACAACCTATAAGGTGATGTTCAATTTTTGCTGCTTAGTAGTGGTGCAAAAACTGAAAGGGACTGAGAAGAATAGCCAGATGAGTTCAGACACAACCACTGTAAACAGTGACATGATTAAAACACACGCAGACACACACACACACATATATAGCAGGACAAGGTACCAATATCAAAAAATAATGATTACACTCACCCAAAATCTAGCACTGTGACTTCTCTGGAAGAAGTATTCTCTCTGTGGATGAACTGTGACAGACCCTGTAACAAGTCACTGGCTTCCTGCAGGGGCGATTAGACATTACACCAAAGGGCACTCTAGGAAGACTGTGTGGAACAAGAGGCCATAAAAGAAACCAGAATGGCAACTTCCAAGGGCTATAAAACAGCCAGGGAAAGTTAGAAAAAAAAACTCTCACAGCCAGAGGAAATAAAAAAATACTGGGAAGAGGTTATAACACAGAAAAAAGAATACTAAATATATTTTTCTGATTTTAACATGGAGTTTTCCTTTAAGGTGGAAAAATATCCCAGCGGGGCAAGCTAACACAGCTTGCTGAACTGGGATAACACTTTCTGTCTCATGGCTCCTTGAAATGGCTGCTCCCATGTTTTAAGTTAATAAATATTCATACAGGGCTATCTCTGGACTGCTGGTACTCAAAGGAAAGGCAAATACCTCATTTGAAAGTACTTTTCATGGGAGTTTATACTTTGAGGGACCCTGCACACTTATTCCCCCTTAAGTAAATGATGGTTGGGTACCGTAGCTTGCCGATTGTTTGAAAACCTATACATGCTGTGAAAGCTGTAATATAACATGCAGCTATAACACAAAGAACAAGGAAACCTTACTTTGGAAAACAACCCATAATGTTGACATTTTGACTCAGTTTATAAAGTACATTTGTAATTTGTTTTGCAGAGTTGGTGAAGGCAGAGCATGTTGGAGTTTGGGGAATGCCTATACTGCTCTAGGAAATCATGAGCAAGCTATGCATTTTGCAGAGAGACATTTGGAAATTTCAAAAGAGGTATGAAAAGATACTTAGAACATTTTGGTTACAGTTTTGTGTATGAAAATTCAAAAACGTATAACTGAGTTAGTGTTTCATACTAATTTTATGAATTTGGTGTGTAAGAGATAACGGCTTGACTCCACTAAATACCGGAACATAAGGGATATGCATTGTTCTGATTCAAAATATCAGGTAGAAAGGAATCCTAGTGTGGCCTCGCTGTCCCTGATTGAACAGAGAACACAGGGAGGAGTCTGCCTTAAAACACTTACTCGGGTGCTGTGCACATGGAGTAACAGACCCATTCACAAAGACAAAGAACCTCTGTGCACAAGCACTGAGGCAATGGTTACCTTAAAGGGCATTTGGCTGGGAAGCCAAGATCTTACTTCGAGAGGGTTCCTGCAGTAGGTCGTCACCTATAGGACTGTGCCCCCGGCGTCGGGTCCGCACGGCAAACTTGTAGATAGCAATCATCAGTGGGGACCACCCCCGATGTCGGGGCATCATAATGTCAGCCCGACTATAAAAGGGGCAGTCCCGCGCCCGCTCTCCAGTTCTTTCCCGCCGTCGATTCAGTCATGTTCAGCTCGCATCAGAACAGCAATCTAACGTCTGCATTAAATTTCTCGAAGTATTTCTTCGCCTCTTGTAAAATTCTCAAGGTTTTTCTTCAATTTGATGTCTTCTAGACAGAAGAACAAGTGCTCAAAATGCGGCATGCAAATCCCACACGGGGACAACCATTCCCACTGCCTCCTCTGCCTCGGTTCGAAGCACGATGTCCAGGAGTGTTCCATCTGCCAGGCCTTCAACCAGGCGACCAGAACCAGCTGCAAGAGGACCCTCGAGGCCCATCTTTTGACCTGACGCTTGGTGTCTATGGAAAGGGAGCTTCAAAAACTCAGGGAAAGGTCGTAGTCGCTGGCCCGAAGAAAAAGAAAAGTAAGGACAAGCACCGGGACAGGAGTCCGTCACTGTCTGAGAGGCCGGCAACTGTGAGTACTTTTTCGAGCGCCCCGTCTGCTTCTTTGTGCCGGGCCCCTTCTCCCCCTCCTGCTGAGGTGAGCGAGCATCACGGGTTGCCTCCTTGGAGGTGGTAATTCTGTCGACTGATCCTGCTGGTAAGTCACCCCTCGCCTCTGGCGAAGGGTGCACGGCCTCCGCCGATCAGACTAGCGGCAGCCTTCCAGCCGTCTCTAGCCTGGCTGGATCTGTTCCTTCGGACGCTGGCTACTCTGACACCCGCATAGATCTGTCCAGTATCCCGTCGGGCTCTAGTTTGGCCCCTGACGTTTGACAGAGTGAGGGACTAATCGACCCATCATCTCCCAGGGTCCTCCACCCTAGAGACTTGCCATCCGACCCTTTGCTGTTTGCTTTAGCAAAGTCGCACTCAAACCTGCTGTCAGGGGCTCCTTGTGTCTCACCCCCCCTCGCCAGGTTTTCCTCCATCGCCAGAGTTCATTCCGCTGCCGACAGAGGACCCAGGTATGGAGCCTCCACCCCCCAATACTTCGGGCACGCTCCAGGCCCCGATGCCCCCTTCGGGCTCCACGGCACCGCCCCCTGCGGGTCCTTCATCTGGGTTCATTGCCCAGGAACCCTCTTTCCCACCTGTGGGCTCCCCTCCATCGGTTACTCAATATCTGACGCTGGGCCAGGTGCCTCCGTCGCTGGGTTTTCCGACGCCGGGCTACCCAACATCATCATTCCCGATGATGGGTTATCCTACTCCAGGACATCCCACGCCAGGTTACCCAGAGTACTCGTATTATCCGTCCTGGCGCTATCCTCAGTACCTGGGTTATCCGAGTTATCAGCCACCACCTCCTCCGGTGCCGAGACCTGAGTCTGTCCCTCGGTGGTGGAAAGAGGCTAGAGCGCAGCTTGTGTCGGAGTTAAGACAGCCGGTGAGGGAGACACCCTCTGTTAGGGTGACCTCTCCACCACCTCTTGCTACCAGAGCCTCTACCTCTATTGCGGTAGGTATTACTGAACCAGACCCTTCCGTTCCTTCTGGCTCTGATTCCTCTGACACTAGTTCCGACTCGGACGTGTTGGACCCCAGATCTCCCGTGGAGGTTCCTCCGAAAGACTTCCTAAGTCCCCTCCAGAGGATCCTTCTTTTGGAGACCTGCTACGTTCTACTTAGGTGGCTGGTGGTTGGCCGTCCAAAGAAGTTGATCCCCAAAGAAAATGTCTTGTGGAGCACCTGGATCTGGCCACCTTGGACCCTATTCCCATTCCGCCGTGGATGGGACCTCACAAGGACCTTGTTGCCACAGTCTGGCAACAACCGTCCTCCATTCCTGTGGTCTCCCGCAAAGCTGACCGCACCTGTTATCCCTCAGAAGGGATTTTTCACCTGAACTCTCATCTCAAGGCTGATTCTGTGGTCATCACGGCAGCTAACGACCGTTCAGCCCAGCCCAAACATCTGAGTTCTTCGCCTCCTGACAAGGACTCTCGTCAACTCGACCAGTTTGGGCACAAACTTTATTCTTCTTCTTCCTGTGTGATACATTCCCTTAATTACGTCTTGCACATGGTCGCCTTTCAGAAAGCTTCTATTTTGGATCTAGAAAGGGACCTCCAGGATGTTCCAACTGAAACCCTGAGGAAGAAGCTCTTGGATAAAGTACGGATGGGGAAATCTGGGTGACTAGTTAGTCTTGCATGCCACAGATTCTTCCCTGTCAGCTGCCACCAGTGACGCTGGTGCATTCTGTGGCTCCCATCATCTATAGAGACGTTGGCGACAAAGTAGAATATAATCCTGACCTCATGGATTTAGAGGAGGAATATGAAGGAGAACAATATGTAGTACCTCACTCTAGTTCTACTCTCTCATCCTGCAGCAGGCACTCGGTAGTCTATACCCCAAGATCTCCTTCTGAGGATGCAACTTTTCAAGCCATCGTACAACAAATACGGTCTTCCATGGGCTTTGCTGTGGAAGGGGAAACATTCACGAAAAGAAATGTAATGGAAATGTTTTTAATTATTCAACAAGATTTTAAGTTTTTAAAAAAATACACAGACAATAGAACATGACATGTGAACAGGTCAAGGAAAAGGAAAACAACACAACATCCTCCCACCCCTAGTACCCGACCCCCCAGTTGGAGTGTGTCCCTTAGCAGTAATACCCACACATAATGACCAGGCCTAAATGAAAGGCCAACCGGCCTGGAATGAGAGGAGGAACCAGGATGAGCAGGACTCTAATCAGTGCAAATATACAGCATAAAGTTTACCCCATTTCTTGTCGAAGAGGGGGAGCTTACGATGCATACTGTTAATCATAACTCGTGCAGCCATTCCTTTTGTGAGAGACATGATTGGTCCATCCAATGTTTAAGGACTAACTTCTTAACAGCAAAGGAGATTAGAGCAATGTGATACCTACGTTCTTTAATCCTGATCTGACTATAATACCCAACAATGCAGATTTCTGGAAAAAAAAATAGCCCCTCCAGGCCCAGCAGTGGGTCTCTCCGTGATTCAGTCAAGGCCCAGAGCTGGGCGACCATTTCACAATGACAAAAAAATATGTAAAAGAGTGCCTTCCAATTTACCACATTGAGTACATAAGGGTGAACTAAGGTGCCTCACCTTGGCCAGCTTCACTGAGGAATAGTGCATGTGCAAAATACGAAATTGAGTGAGCCTTAATAGGTCTTGAGTAGGTGGGGTGTTCCAATCCCCCTCCGAGAATCAGAGTGGTGGGCAAAAGGGCTGCAATTTTATCCGCCAGCTCCATAAAAAAGTTGGGATCCCTGGCCACTGGGCCTGTAGATGCTGTCAAGGACCACCTCATTCTGATCCCAGGTACCCTTAACTAAAACATAGCGGCCTTGTGGGTCAGACACTACCAGACTAGCCTGAAAGGAGACTGGCCTTAGAAATAGTATAAACTACCCCCCTACTTGAGGTGGAGTCACCAGAGGCAAAAACTTGAGAGACATTTTGTCTACGTAACCAGGTGGCTTCATGGGTAGTTATAGGGGTTTCCTGTGCTTTAAAATCTGGTATCGCTTGCTCTGCTCCCTGATTCCTCTTATATTCCAAGTGAGTAATGTAGTAGTCATGCTAGCCATTGTCCAAGTACATGGAGTTCAGACAGCATTGTGAAAGCAGTTCGGAGCACACTCCAACCTCTCTTCCCCCCTCCCCCTTAGATAAACATGATACATTCACCCCAGGACATTATAGACCAACAAGAGACGTAAACATAGTTGCTGAAATATGGAGAAGTATAAAAACAAGCTACATCTAATTAAACTGGGGTGAGCAAGAATGATTGAAATCTAAGCACAATTTCACCGGCCCCCCACCTTGTACTGAAGTTGAGCCCCCCACCAACTAACCTCCCGTCCGTACCAAGTAAGACCCACCACTCCCAACCATAAGGGATATACATATAACTCAGTAACCAGGACATATAAAAATTTCAACATGGAACCTGATGAACTGAACAAAGCCCTAAAACCCCACAAAAACCCAACCCAAACATTCCACGACAATTAACTATGTACAAGGAGCCATCAAGAAGTCAGCCAGTGCAGGAAATAAACCGAAGTAGGCCCCAGATTTACCCATGACCCCATAACCCCCTGCTTATTAAACAAGACCCTAGTAAGGGCTTGAAAGGCAATTAAGGTAAAGTAAACTGGAAGACATTATTCGCATGTTCTCTCTTTTTTAACTCTGGTGGCATAGGAAATAATCCTTCCCTGGAGGAAGACCTTAAGGGCATCCCAATACATGGGGGTGGTGTATTATCCTGGGGGTTTAGCTGTTGAAATGTAAGGATTTCCTCCTTAATCAGGGTTTTAAATTTGTCTCAGGTGAGGAGACTGACATTCAAATGCCAGGAGATGTTAGAGTGGGGAGTATCCAGAACCCTCCTTCATAAGAACTGGGGCGTGGTCTAAAATAGTAGTTGGGCCAACAAGAGAGGTCTCCACGGCATACAACCATGTGACTGGCATCAGAAAATAGTCAAATACGTGAGTATTGATTATGACTCGATGGCCAATACCTGCCTGTGGCACTGCATTATAGTTGAAGCGAAGTCATGCCCCAAAAAGATCCGATGGTCCCTGAAGAAGACTTCTTTCTTAGCTCACGCTGTCCTGAGGATCATCTTCTTTGTTCTGAAATCAAGGAACACCATAATGACAGACTGAAGCTGAGCTTTGGGGTCTTTAGTTGGGGCTTTCAGAGCACGGTGAGCTTGGATAATTTGCAGTGGCTTGTCCTTGGGGAGGCCGAGAATTTCCTGGAGTAGGCCTTCCATGTAAACTGTCATATCCCCAGTCTTGTTCTTTTTCGGGAGTCCGTGGAGGCAGATAATGTTCCTCCAATGCCAGTTTTCAAGTTCCTCTACTTTCTGCACAAGGTCCAGCTCCCGATAATGCAGATCCAGGAGAGCTGTATTGTGAGTATCCATTATTTATGTGTACTCCGTCAGACAGGCCTCTACTGCTCCAGTGCGCTTCTCCAGCATGCATATGTCCCTCTGATTGTCCACAACCATTGTCTCTAGGTGCTGGAGTGTGTCCCCAGTATTTTGTAGTTGGCTGTATAACATCTTGGAGGTGATTGTAAATTCCTCCTCACTTTCCATATCCATTGCTTCGGGGTTGTTAGCTGTGGTATGAGGAGCAGCCCCAGCCGCTGAGCGTTGCAGTTCTGGCGGTGGCTGTTTCATTGATTTAGGAGCCAAATTTGCTGCAAATTCTTTCAATTTCTGCTGAGTAGACATGATGATTTCTGGTATTCTCCTTTTTGGTCTGAAAATTGATCTTTTAATGCCAGTATGGACTTTGATGTGGTTCGATGTGTGAGAGTCTCGGGATTAGGCAGCCATGCAGGCGGTGACGTCACCGGAAGTCCATTTTCAATATTTTGACTCCAACCTTTAAACATAGCCATTTTCCCACACCTCTTCCTAAATGTGATGTCATTTTTAAAATCCTGGATGAGATGTGTTTTCGCACCTCTGGTACGAAATAACATTTTGGCCAATATACTAAAAATGGCACATGTCATGCCTATAAGGCAAATCCTAAAACAAGTATCTTCAAAATTTGGGGGTCAGAATTGCAAAAAGCAAATTGTTTAACAAGCAGCCAACATTCAGCATTGTCAAATGCTTGTTCTTTCTTGGCTTCCTTCTCCCTGCCCAGCATATATGTAAGCAATAAGACACAATGGGGTATGTGTTAGACAGTTCTGACACACGGCTAGGGGGCATAGTGAGGCATGAGGCTGCAGGCCGAGTGCATCCAGCCCCCTAGCCATGCATTAAAACTGTCTTGCGCACACCCTGGAGTGGCTTATTGAGCTTATAAAATGAGACCCTGTACGTTACACTGATGTGACATAAAAAATTGTTATGTTAATATAAAAAAAAAAGACGTTTTATGTATTTTGTCATAAAATAGTTCCTCTGCCTGCACTACATTGCTGCCTTTACTGATTGAGTTTTGGAAGTTTGTATTAGTGGCGCCTCCGTAGTTGAAGATGGTTGTAGTGGTTACTATAGTAACACCTGTCCACCCCAGCACAGTTCTGGTGTGCTTGTTTCAGAAACTTTTTTTTTTGTGGTCACTTGTTTTGGCATTGCTTTTTTTTTATAATCAAGTTTTATTTATTTTTCAGCAATTTTGTAACAGACATCAATACTCAGTTAATACAGCTCATAACTTCACAATTCTAGGCAAAAAAATTCATTACATCTCTGATTAAGATATTACTATATATAGATAACAGCGGCTTAATAGGCAGTAAAAGATTAATTGACATAATTCCATCCCACAAAGCTTTGTGTTTAAAATAAATGTCTTATTTTCCCTAATGTGATCACAATAAATTGGTATCTTGATATGGCATCTTGTGTAGTTTATTTCACAGTATTTATTAAGTTCATAAAGTTTACTTTTATTGAGGCAGATATTATTTCTGTGTTGGTACTTAAACATGATGGGAGATGATGTCTAAAACAGGGGGTTACATTACCAAGGATTTGCTCTTTGTTTCTTCCTCTCCCCTTCTTTCCCTTCCCCTCTTTTGCCTTCTCTCTTGCTCCTCGTCTTACTAATCTTTCAGGGGACAAAATCTTTATAATGTTCCAGCTGATACATTACCCACTTTCTCCATCTGATCTCAAATTTTGCAACTGTATCTGAGAGTCCGGCAGAAAGGTGTTCTATGAATATATGTCTCTGACTGTGGTCAGCCACATTTGTTTAGTCGGTATTCTGTCTGTATGCCATAATCTAGTAATAGCTTTGTGGGCTGCCAGAATCAGGAAAGTAATTTGCTTTAAAACTCATTGAGGTCCTGGTGGCCATTTTGGGTCAGGTTCTGTAATGGATGGTTCCGATGCCATATGGCATCTACTGGACCCAGTACTGTCCTGTCTATTCAAATTGCTTCTGATTTAACAAAAGTGAGTACATAGGTGGCTGTAAAAAGATCTGGACAGCTGTAAATATCAGTCAGTTCCTTTAATATATGTTTCCAATATTGAGTTAGTTTAGGGCATCTCCGTAAAATATGACTCTGGTCTGCATTGTCAGAATTGCATCCCCTCCAACATTCTCCTCTGGTAATTTCCCCAAATTTTACCAGATTTGCTGGAGTTCTGAAAAATCTAGACCAGAGTTTCCAGTCATATTCCTTCCAATAGGGAAAGGTGGAGGTTTTCAAAACCTGGAGCGCAGAGATGAACCACCCTACACCTGAAACCTCTCTATTTAGCTCCTTTGACCATCGAAGTATGGTAGATTCCGTAGAATCGCTTTGCCTCCAATGCAGAGCCAAGTAGATACAACTAATTAAATGTTCTGTGGGAGAGCCCAGAATGTGTATAGATCAGAGTGACCAATGGAGAAGGATCTGAGGATATATCTGAAAGATCTACCTTGTGGCTACTGAGATGTGACTTAATATGTAAATAGGAAATAAAATACTTTTTTGATATTTTGCTTGTAAGGATACAAATGGGAGAAGTCCATTTAGACATATAATCTGGAAGACATATTTTATTCCATATCTCTGCCAAGCTTCAAAGATCAAGGCATTTTGTCCCCTGTTAATTTCAGCATCATAGGCCAAAGCTGCAAAATAGTGTCTCCTTGTTAGAAAGATATTTATTTCTCAGCTTAAGCCAAGCTCCGAGTGAAGAAATGTTTTTGGGCTTCAAAAAGGTCTCCTCAAGTCTGCTCCAATTTTTTCCAATGTGCAGTATATACTGAGTTCATCCAGTTCAACACCACCCGAAGCTGTGATGCCAGCACATATTTTTTAAGGTCCGGAAGGTTTAGTCCACATTTCTCGCTGGGTGCTTGTAAAATGGAGTGTCGAATTCTTGGGGGTTTACCACGCCAAACAATTTGGCATTGCTTATATATATGCTCAAATGGGAAAATGGTGCGAGCGGTTGGTTGAGAATGCGTGGGTAAAATAGAGCGTTTTGGAGCATCTGTGAACAGAAAACGGTCTGTGCTGTGAACGATGGAGGAGTAAGAAGGGACTCAAGAGTGCTCATTTACGTGTCACTGCAGTTGCCACTGGTATCATGGTGTATCATGACTGAACGTTTGAGAAATGAGGAGGAATGTGTAATGACAGATAGAATGTAAAAAAATGTGAAATGTGCCATAAAGATGATTGTTGCTTTTATGTGTTGTCAAAACTAATGAGAGAGAGCGGGGTTTGGGAACAAGCGAGTGGTTGGCAGCTGGTGGTCTGGCTGTCATAAAGAGAACTCCATAGAAATATGAAAAAACAAATAATGAGGGTCACAGTTTCATTACTTTATTGTTACATGGTGTGATACAGAGAGGGGAAAGAAGTAGCTTATCAATGGGACAGAAAACTGTATGCTTCTGAATGTAGTAAAAAACACTTGTTTAGTGTGAGAAGGAAAATGGCAGCAGTTAATCTGTTGAATGTTCCATGGCACAAGGATTTCTGTAAAAATCCATCCTTTTTGGCAGGACTAGTTTTAGCCATGCATACAATTCTAATGCATGGCTAACCACCAATCAAATTGCTCTGAAATCCTTCCCCCATTTTATAATTCTTCTTGGGGTACATCCCTATCAGTTACTAAATGCATTCTGCCTCTGGGCACTATCCAGTCTAATGCCACTTGACAGTTGCTCTGTCTGTGGAATAGTGTTGTGCAGTGAATTGGATCAAGTACACTAGCTCTTACACCAAGGTACATCCATGTTGTTGAAGGAGAAGCGGGTCCTTTTCCTTGATGACTTTTCTTCTCACTGTGCCAGAGTATCCTTTTGGTTGGTATACCCTTCTTTTTCTCTTATGCCAGCTATCCTAAGGGATTAGTGGGAAAATGAACACATCTCGACTCCTTTGGGCTGCTCCGCCTTACAGCTTTACATGCACCTGCAAGGCCTTCATTTTTCCCTGATGGGGGGGGGGGGGAGGAGACATATTTCGACTAGCTGTTAAGTCAATACTTAATCAGATAGCATGGGGGTTTGGTTTTTCCATGAGTCTGTGTGATTCATTCCTATTTTCATATATTGCGCCATCTCAGTGGCAAGGAAGTCTCAGTTCTGGGCAACCTCTCTTGCATTTCTGTAAGAGCCACAGGGCTTCAGGGTTACTACCTTAAGATCACTCTCCATCTCCTGTCTGGGTAGTGGTGTGAGGATCTGGTTCAGTACCCAACTACCCTTTAGGCCAACTAGTGCGCCATTTTCCCCCCTTTATTAAAAGCTTGGCTGTTGGATTTTATTTTATTATTTTTTTTTTAATTTCAGTTTTCGTACCTCCTTCCTCCAGTGCCAGTCCCCACTCCTTTGGGAGACACAGTTGGCAGTCTTTCCCCACTCTGCAACCTCCCCGATTCTGCCCGCGGTTCCCCATCAAGCCGTGGCTGTACTCCCCAGGTGGGTATGGGGCAGGGTGGCATTGCCCCGAGAATCTTGCTAGTGTCGGATCCGCCGGGGACAACGGGCAGGTGCGGGGAATCAGGGTCTCTTCTGGGTCTCCGTCACCTAGGAGACAGACACTGGTTTTTCCTCCTCTTTCTCCCTCGCGTGTTGCACGTCCTTGACGTCAGGGTGCTATGCGCCGATGTCCACCACGCATCTCGGCCGGCCCCTCCTGGTAATGGGACTTACCATACCCCAAGCCTCTGCTCAGAGTCATGCAAACTGCTGGCCTTGGCCTCTCCTCCCCAGAGAAGGCGTGCAGTTGCTGGGACGCCAAGCCATCTCCCCGTCGGCTCTCCAGTGACCTGAGTCCACTCCTGAACCTGGGTCACTGGCCAGAAGCGGAAATCCAACTGCTGCGCCAACGGGCCAGCTCTTATTTTGTTTTTATTGTCAATTTATGTATTTTCACTTGTATGCTCCCGAGTCATGCCTGAAAATAGGCATCTCTATGTCTAGTGCATCCACCCGGTTACCAAAGGCAAATAAATAAAATGTCCTGTCTACTTTCCCTGTCCCTTTGGGCTAGGACAATTCTTTGTCCTCCCTTATTTTTCCCCCCACTTTGTTTCTCTCCTCGTGAACAGAACTGAGGTTAGTGAGAGACCTGGCAACGGTTGTTGTCTGGTGCGCAGCACCATGTAGGTGTGCACAGGGTCCATGCCGAGTAACCATGGACAGCCCCCTGGCAAAAGTTTTGCTTCCATGGTATCCTAGTGTATACAGTACAGACCCGTAAGTGGTTATCTAAATCCAAAGGAAAGCCATGCTTTGTGGTGCAGTTTGGCAGTGCTGCTGATAGGGTAAGTGCTCGAGGCACACAGCAATCCGGTCTAAAGGTACAGCACACTTGCTATAAGGAAAGAAGTGGAGGGGTACAGAATTGCTCACAGAAGTACTCACAATTGCCTTGTCAAGTAAATGATGCTGAGTGCCTGATAACACAGAGTTCCGTAGTGCTGTATGATACAGTGAAAAGAAGGTCAAACACCAATAGATAAGTGGTAATCAATGGTGAAGACATTCTGGAAGATCAGCAGTTACAGTAAGTACATAACTTTCATTCTTATACGCTGCAGGCACCTGATGCTGTGCATCGGTGCTGGGCCCTGGCACCACCGGCAACGTCATGGCATGGGTGTTCAGGAAGCACACGGACGGCAGATCTCTGGGGGGCTCAATAGGCATGTGTCTATTTGAAAAACAAGGGAACTAAAATAACAAACAAGATTGGAGTATCACGACACTCAATAAAATTCTGGCACTGTGGAACTTTTCTGGGATACTGGGTAGTAAGTCTGAAGTTTTTATGAAGAAATCCAAGAGTCACAGTTCCATCCTTCAGCACCTTCAGTAACCTTTCTTCTTCAGTGACCAGACACCAATTGACTCAAGTACCAATTAGCAGGGATTCCTTTAGAGGAAAAATCCTGCCTCCCAATTCTCGTAGGCTCCACAGAGCATCAGTCTTCACAGAAAGTACTAGAACGTACCTGACATGGGTCCTATCACTTCCTGCTCCAAGACCAAAGAGTGGTACTCTATGGAGAAGATATTCTTAAAGATCTAGAGTTACAGTAAGTAACTTTCCTTTCTTTTTTTCCCCCCTATCATTTATTTATCTCCTTCTCCCTTGGGGCTGGCAAGTTGCTTCTTCCAGCTGCATCCCCAACTTGGCTGCCTCCCCGGTAATTTCCCCATAGATTCCCCTCCCCCCCTTTTGTGGTGGGAACAGAAGAAGGATGGCTGGCTCCCCCCCCCTCCCCCGGAGCACAATCCAGAAGCTGGAGGGGGTTGCTGAACGGGATCGCCGCTAGCTCATGGAGCCTGCCAGCTCCATTTTCACTTTTTCTCCCATCCCCTTGTTGCTGGCACACATACAGCTGTGGAGGTGCCTGTACACTGCCGTCTAGCAATGCCTACCCTTCGTGTCGCCCTCAGTTCTGGACTACTCCCAGCCTCCACCTAGTGGCAGTCATGCAGTGGGAGCGGCAACCCACCCCTCCCTGGGAGAAGAGAGCTGTCGTCAAACACTCGATCCTGTCCCTCCCTGGCAGTCTGTGCTCATCCCTGAACAGGAGTCACCGGCATGGCATGGTGTCTAGTGCTCAAACCCTCAGCACCACTGGGCCAGCCAATAATTTTCCTTTCTGAAGTCTCCAAGGGCATTGAGGCAGTCAAGAGGGTGCAATGCAAGACCACCAAAATGATCAGGGATATGAAAGGCAAAAGCTGTGAGGAGAGGCTGATGGCCCCTAACATGTTCATGTTGGAGAACAGGAGGCTGAGAGGGGATATGATTTCCGATTTCCATGTAACCCAGGGTATCGGCAAGATGGAGCAGATGGATACTGTATTTGATCTGTCGTCCTCCAACAGGACAATGAGACACTCCTGGAAGTGCATAGGGGTTAAATTTAGGGATAACACTACAAAACAGTTCATCTCCTACAGGGCGGTGAACTGATAGAACAGCCTACCAGTAGTGCCAGTGGACATGAAGACAGTACAGGCCTTCAGGGTAAGCCTGGAGAAGTTTCTGCTTACCAAGGGAGGCACTGGATACCCTGGGTAGTAGAGTGGCTAGGGACCCTTTAGTTAGTACATGTTTGCACAGCATACTCATTCATACCTGCATTTGAAGAAGGGGTCGACATGTTTGTCATAGGGTCCCTTACAACCTGAAAGTACTATGTATGTTACTTTATGAAACCATCCTTTACAATTTAGAATTTAAAGGAATACTGAGCTTTGAAAGTATCTGAACAGAAGAGAGCCCACTACAGATTGTGATTCTGGTGACCCGGGTTCATGAACGAGCCCAGTGCACCAGAGGGCCAGCCTGGGGAGGTTGGATGAGCATCCCAGGGACAGTTCTCCATCTCCGAGGGGATGGGGGGAGTGGCGGCACCCAGCACTCGGGTGATACCTGGTGGAGACCGGGAGTACACTAACTCGGGACCACACAGAAGAGGTAAGGGAGTGGCAGATGTCCCACACACTGACGTCATTGCGCGTCCATGCTTTGAAAGAAACACAAGAAAACCCTGCTCTCTGAGCAGAGTGAAGTCCTCCAACCTCCCGCTGAATAATGCCGCAGCCAGCTCTGGAACTCAAATCAGTGGATCTTACCTGACTCAATCTTCACCATTCATGACTGGTGGGTCTTAGCCTTAGGTGCAGGACCCATGCGGGAGCATTTAGCTTCAAGAATTTCAGAGTGGGGGAGCCAACATCGGAGATGGCGCCATGGTGCCACCCATAAGGCAGACGTACTACGTGGTGCTCATGGACTTGCCAGTAACTGATGCCAGCTCCCCCCCCCAGTTCTGTTTTTCCCACCATAGAGGGAGCAACTCTTGGGAACTTCGCTGAGAGACTTTGAGAAACTTCGGTGTCAATTCTGCTCGGCTGCAGTTTCTCTCGATGCCGTGCTAGTTCATCTCTACTTTCGGTGCTGTTTTCCTTTCCCTTTTCCAATGCAGCATCAGGAGTTTTCTTTTTTGTTGTTTTTGTTTTTCTGTCGATCATAACCGGTTTGGGGCTAGTAAATTAAAATCAAAGATGGGGCTTGCCCCCATGCGTTGGTGCCCCTGCGGCAAGTCCATGACTGTCTGTGACAGCCATGATCATTGTTTGGCCTGCTTGGGTGCAAATCACAACATGGACGAGTGCAGCGCCGCTTTTCCATGGATCTACGGACACTCCAAATGCACGCGTTAAAGTTGCGATAGGACACCCAGTGTTTGGAGGCAAGTGCTGCACCACAGACGCCAAAGTCGGGTCCCTAGGCTCTTCCCCTGGGTCACTCCCCTGTACTTACTGTACGTACCAAGGGAGAGCAGGCCTCCACCATTTCTAGTCTCATTGAGACAGGAGGCCTACTCAAGGGTTCGGGTGGACAGTAGACCTCCAAGGGGCTGGCTGAGCACCACTCGCAGTCCAGTGCTCCTCAGGGTTTCTTCTATATGCTGGGCCTGCACTGGTGGTTTCCCCGGCATCGTGGCCTGGTGCCACCTCTGCTCCTGACACCACCCCCAGTGTTGGTAAGTGGGGCAGTGCTGACCTCGTGGCTGGGTCCCCTTCTGACATCGCTTGTGGTGCCAGGAGAGTTCCCAGGGTGGCCACTCTGTCAATCTTCCCAGTCTCGTCCTCAAATTTGGATGATGACTGGGATGATCCTGGTTGGCTCCCTGGTTCCTCAGAGCCCTGGGACTTCTCTCGGCAGGGATCATGTCCTTTTGCAGGATCTGGGAGCTCCAGCTTGGAGCCAGCTCTGGTTCCGTCATCCTCGCTGCCACTCGTGGTGCTGGGGAGACTTTCAGTGCAGACCCTGGTACTGGGCATGGTGCTGGGTCAGGAAATGGTGCTGGCTGTGGTGCCGACCATGTTTCTGGTGCTGCAGAGGGCACGGATTCATGTGCTTGTGCAGTGTCTGGCTGGAAGGGGATTTCGGCACCACCAGTGATGCTGGATCCTGCAGTATTTGTCCTGCAGATTCTGCAGTTCCTCTTTGGCCTCTGTCGAGGGGCGGGTCCTATTCTGATGGGTTAGAGGTCAGAGTCAGCACCCCATACTGTTGCCAGAGTGGCTGGATGCTCTGGAAGCAGCAGGAGCATAGATTCGGGCCTTCTCTCCCCTCCTGATCAGACAGGATCTGCAGTTCATGGGGATAGTGGCTGTCTTTGTGGACCAGCACGGCTCTGATCTCCTCACCTGGCGGTATCCTCCGAAGGGCACCACTTGACTCACCCCTCCATGGTTGGGCATCATACAGTGGACATTCTGCTCAGCCCCCTCTCTTGGGAAGGGTCCCCTGCTCGCTCTTGCAGCCATAGCAGAGGTGCTGGTATAGTCTCTCGTGACTGTTCTCCTCCCCTGCCTCTGCCTCCCATTCCTTCTCTCCTGGGTATTTTCTGCCCTACAGGGCCTGTGACTTGGGAACAGTTCTGAGCTATGGCGGTTGCGTACCCCATTACCTTAGAGCCATGGATGAGGTAATTTTCAGACCGCAAACCCCTGCACCACCTCTCTCTGAACACAGCTCCTCCAAATCTTTGACTTCCTCTTCTGAGGAAAGGAATACCTTCATTCACTTCTCCTCTGATGCTGATCTCACCAGCTATCAGTGTTTCCTATGGGAGATGATGGAGGAGCTGCACCTGTACCATTTCATAGGATGCAACCCTGCGTGTGTGACCCTGTCAATCCTCGGGGAATACAATATGGAATCCACTCTGATTCCTCATGGCCTCAGCCCTTCTTGGATGCATTGCACAGTGTCTGGCAGAATCCCTCCACCCCTATTCCAGCCCCGAGGAACTGCCAGCGCATGTACTGTGGACCTGTGGGATCTCTAGGTGCTATGCCTGATCTCCCCCTCGGGAGTGGAGCTACTGGACACTCTGGGCACCGTCCGCTTAGGCACGACTGCCCCCCCAGAGTTTGACCACTAGCGTTGAAGGGTGTTCTTGGTGGTGCTCCTCCTCTTGGGCACCAGGCTGCCCATGCCTTGCACCTGTGGGTGATACTAGTTCAGCTCCTAGCACCCATGCTTGCTAGTGAGGCAACCAGACAGGCCATCAGTCTTTCCACTTGTGGCCTGGAGCTAGCAAGACACCAGTCAAGCGCATCCTGTGATGCCAGTGAGGTAGCCTCCAGGCTTGTGGGAACAGCGATCTACATCGGGCAGATGGTGTGGCTCTTTCTTTCCAGGTTATTGCCCCTGGCCCGGCATAGGGTGATTGCCTTACCATTCTAGGGGGCCAACTTTTTGTCTCCCAGGCAACAGGAGCCTCTGCCTGCCCCTGACCAGTCTCAGGTCCTGCTGAACCCGTGAGGGGCCCCCGCCTCATGTTTCCCCCAGATGAGGCTGAGGGACTGTTATCCCACAGGGTTTGCCTGTGCTACCAAGGGTGGCAGCTTGGCATTCTGACCCACCAGTCATGAATGGCGAAGATTGATTTGGGTAAGATATGAAAATTACATACTCACCGTAATTCTTGATCTTCCCGAATATCTTCACCATTCATGACTGCTCCCCACCCACCTTCCCCTCAAGGTCAGGCTCTGAGTAGTACCTCCTCCCTTTCTTTCAACTTCCTCTCTAACTGAATAACTCTATCAGGATCCAGCCTTATGTGGGCAAACCCTAGGATGATTTCTTCTAGACCTCGTGTCTCATGGAAGGGAAAACAAGAAGTCTCAGAGCTGCTGCTTTTCTGCCCCCCTTTTCCAAAGCAGTGGCACCTTATCAGTGCCATCTTGCTGTGCTGCTGCCTCTATTTTTCTGGTGCTCATCTCCAGGAGCTTGGGAGGCATTGTCTCTATAGCATGGACTCTGTTTTTGTTTTCCCTTTCAGCGCAGGCTGCAGTTCTTATACACTTCCCTGTCTCCAAAAAACTCCTCTGTGTGGAGAGAGAGAGAGAGTGAGTGGCTCTTATCCCTCTTGCCTCTAGGGCCCCTCCCCCCCTTCTTTCTCCCCTGCCCTGCAGGGCTTATATTCCTTTCCAGACACTTAACATCTTCCGCACCAGTTGGTTTCCAGGGCCTTCTTCTGTTGGAGGAAGTTTCCCTATGTGGCTTACTATTGCCTTTCTCACACCCCATATCCCCTCTGGTTCCTTGGGCAACACTTGCATTCTTCCTGCTATGCTGCAGAACCCCTGCCAGCAACTTGACTACTATGTTTTGGTCCTCACATCTCCCCCTTTACCTTCTTCTTGGTTCCCCTTGGTCTTCACTGCTGCTCAGAGCTTTTCGGCCTTTCCTGGAAGAAAGACCTTTTTCCTTCATTTTTCTTTTTAACTAAAAAAAAAAAAAAGGAAAGAGGAAGAGAAAGGGACGTGCAGTCAATACCATGACAGCCATTGGTAGGGGAGTGTGGGCCCAGCCTACTCTGCAAAGCCATTGCAGTGGTTCTGTCCCCTTGAATCTCCTTGTTTTTAGTTCATCGACTAAGGAGACTAACCCTCTTCTCTTCTTATTCTTAGACTTCTTATTCAGACTTTCTCCCTCATGGGGATACAGGATGTCCTCTCGTTCATTCATTCATTCATTCTCTCTCTCTCTCTCTCTCTCTCTCTCTCTCACAAGCCCAGTAGATCTGGCCTCCCCAGACTAACCCAGGTCCCTCACTCCACACCCAACTGCTCTTATCTCAATCAGGTTTTTATTTATTTGTCTACATCCCTTTCCTCCTTCTGTCCCTTGGACTGCCTTGCTTCCTCCCTTTCCTGTGCTGTAACTCTTTCTTCCTCTTGGGCTGGACAGAACTGAGGAGGAGGGCAAGCTGGTGTTGGTTTTTGGCTAGTCCATGAGCGTGACATATTACATCTGTTTCATGGGCAGCACCGTTTCCGACATCAGCTACCCCACCTCAAAATTCTTATAGCTATATGCTCCCACGAGGGTCCTGTGTCTCCCCACCCACCAGTCACGAATGGTGACGATATCTGGGAAGATCAAAAAATACGGTGCGTACGTAATTTTTATATCTCGGTCTCCCCTTTTGTGGGGCAAGCGGCGGGCCCTTGCTTCCAGGTGGCTGCTGGGGGGTGCCAGTGTTGGGGGTGGAGGCACTGAGTTAGGGAATATCCCCACCAGAAGTGTAGTGAATAAATAGAATTGAAAAAAAAAAGAGCGCCCATTAGATGCGCAGTTATGTTTCATGGGTTGTGTCAAGCTGAACTGGACTTGCGTCCTTGGTGCTTGCCTTTTAAAGTCTATTGAAAACCGTATTTAATTCTGTTATGTAGTTGTTTTACCTGTCAAGGCTTCATTCTGGGCTTCCCTGCGGCTTAAAAGTTCCCATCTCATTTGATAATTTGCTACATCAACCATTGTGACATTATTGCCACATTCTGTCCTTGAATGACTACATGTCTGTTTACCAGGGATTTGGCCACATGTTGCAGCCTTTGGCTCAGTTCTTTTGTTGAAGTCTGCAAAACAGTCACTCGGGCATCTAAGCACACTTTCACTGCAAACTACAGTTCATAAGGCCGCAGATTTTGGTTCATCTGTACTGAAGATCTTTTTTCCCCAAATAGCGTCAGTATTCCCCTCCTCCCCCCTCCTTCTAGTGTGTACTGCTAGTAGTCGATGCAGTGTGTCTGGCTATACATAGATGAATCCCCATTGGTATACGAAAAGGTTACTCATCTGTAACTGTTTCTTCTAGAGATATTCATACATAACCACACACCATCCACCCTGTCTGGGCTATTTTGAACTTAATTAGTTTTTTTATTTGTAGTTTATCATACTGATATACATTTGGCAGAATTCCATTCCCAATACATATACATATTATAGCAATTAATCAACTTATTCATACATTACAGTTTTTCTTACTTTTAGCATCATTTGCTTTCCAATAAACTGCCTTCAGTTGATATTTTCTTTCCAGGTACTTAAAATTATAATAATATATCACAACTCCAAAAGGTAGATATCTACCTTACCGCCCTTCAACTAAACAAACTTTTTATTCTACGTGGATTTAACTCTTAACCGTCCGGTCTTTCTTTCCAATCAAAGCTTCCTTGCTTAGATCTCATATTACTTTTGAATTTCCTTGCCCATGTCTCATCACTATCGATATGTGACCCATCCCTCGGATTATACCCATCAGTTCTGAAGAAGTTGGTCTAGAACTGAGGTTCCCTCGGTGTCTTCGATATAGTCATAATATGGTAACCACCTAGCATTATGTTGGTCCACTCTTAGATTTAACTGTGCGGTGACCGCTTCCACGACTTTGATTTTCTTAATATTACTTCTCCACATGCCTTTGGTCAGTGAATTTTTTTTAACCACTGTTGAGTGATAACCTTAAGAGCTGCAGTTACCAGAATATAAAATAAGTATTTATCATTCTTTGTTCTAATTTCCTTCAGGGTTAGAGTTAATAATATATTAACTGCTGTAAGATGTTCCTGTAGTTGGAAAATGTTTTGTAGAGTCTGTATGACTTCCTGCCAGAAGTCTCTGATCTGGGGGCATTCCCATAAAATGTGTATATATGTGCCTCTCTTTCCACAATCCCTCCAACAAAGGTCTGTAGGTGGATTAGTATAATGTGCAGAGATCACTGGAGTAATAAAATATCTAGAGGTAACCTTCCACTTGAATTCTTTCCACCCGGGAGAGCTTGTGGTTTTAGTGATTCCCCCCCAGATTCTGCCCCAGTCTGCCTCATTTATTATAATATTCAGCTCCTTTTGCCACTCATTCTGTATTTTAGCCACATGTACCTTCCCCACATCTTCTTGTAGAGCCTTGTATATGAGTGAGATATACTCTTTCTGATCTGCCATGCAACTTTTTTGGTGAGTAGCTATTATTGGAGGAGGTGGACGGGCTTTTAAAGCCTCTTCCCCTACCATGGTAGTGATGTAGTGCCTCCATTGCAGGTATTTAAAAAAATTTTTGGGAGGTTATATTCTCTCTGTAGGTCAGTAAATGATTTGACCCCTTCTCTCTCTATGAACTGGGTAAGATTGTTTAACCCTTTCCTTTTCCACCTGGAAAAGCAGCTATCCCCTTGACTAGTGGGGAACTTAGGGAGGTGATTTAGAGGGATATATTCCCATACCGGTCTCGGAATTTCCCACCATTGCTGTGTGTCTAACCAGAGTTTTATTGTATGTTTAGTCCATCTGTTCTTAATTAATTTGACATCTGGCTGTGTGACTATCCATGGTAGTATTTTCAAAGGCACCTTAGGGTGGGCCTCTATTTCCATTAAATACCAGCCCCCACTATTGTTTGCATTTAATATTTTTAGGATTGGGAGCACTTGTGCTGCTCTATAATAATTATAAAAATTGGGTATTCCTCTCCCCCCTTTGCTCTTATCTACCGTGAGAAACTCCCATCTCTTCCTCGGCTTTCTACCTATCCAAATAAATCTGGAGAGTTTATGTTTAAGTTCCTTCCAATCTTTAAGTGGGAAAGGGACAGGCAAATTAGTAAATAAGAATAAAAATCTGGGTAGCATATTGACTTTGACCGTATCAATCCTATTTGTAAAAGTCAGAGGAAGTGTTTGCCATCTGTTAATGTCCTCAAAGACCTTCCTTTGAAGTGACCCATAGTTCAGCTGGTATAATTTGGAGATCTTGGTTGGAATCTGTATTCCCAATTTTCTCTTTCACCCATTTAAACATGGATCTTTCCGTGGAGTGTTATAGATAGGGCTCCCCCAATTGGCAGGATTTCAGATGTATCTTTGTTGATTTTAAAACTGGATATTTTACCGAATAGTGTAAGTAATTCCAACACCGTGGGAATCGACGTTTCCGGGTCTGATAAATAAATCAGCGTGTCATCAGCGTATAAAGATATTTTATTTACTGTCCCCACAATCTGGATACCTTTAATATCTTTTCTTGTTCTGATTGCTTGGGCCAAGGGTTCCATCGCAATGGCAAACAGTAGCGGGGATAGTGGGCAGCCCTGCCTAGTGCCCCTTTCAATTGTAAACCCCTTTGATATTGTGCCATTGACCCGAACCCTGGCCTTGGGATTTTGATATGCTGCCATAATCCACTGCATGAATGAGCCTTCAAAGCCATATGTAAAAGTACCTCTTGTAAATATATCCAATTCAGCTGATCGAAGGCTTTTACAGCGTCCAAAAAAAATCGCCACTTGAGGTGAAGACAGTTTACTCTCATTACTGATTATGTTGAGGAGTCTTCTAATATCAGATAGGTGTCTACGGGGAGTAAAGCCCGTTTTGTGTGAATGAATTAGGTTCCCAATATGTTTCTGTATTCGATAGGCCAGGATCTTTGTCAGTATTTTAAAGTCTTGTTTCAACAGGGATATGGGTCGGAATGATTCACAATATGAGGGGGGGGGCTTACCTGGTTTAGGGATTACTGTAATAATTGCATTCTGCCAGGAAGATGGGATTTTATTCTCCTCCAAGATCGCATTTATGACAGCAGTCAATTTTGGGACTAAGGTATTTTTCAGTTTTTTTAAAAATTCGGCGGGCAGCCCGTCCGGACCCGGTGATTTACCGGTTTGAAGGTTCACAATAACCCCTTGAACCTCCTTCTCTGTTATAGGAGCTGACAGCTCCTTCTGTATTTCTGGGGTTAGTTTAGGGATCTCCAAAGCCTTTAAAAACTCAGCTGTTTCCCTTTTAACTTCCTGTGGGTTTCTATTTTCAGTATACAATGACTTGTAACACTCTTTAAATGCTGTGGCTATCTCATTTGGTTTCACCCACTTTCTCTTATTATTTTTGTCTGATATAAAAGGAATATATCTGTTCGCTTGCTCTTTTCTCAGCTGAAAAGCCAGCAGTTTGATTGCCTTCCCCCCTCACTCATAATACTTTTGATTTGTAAATCTTAGAATGCATTCTGCTTTTTCATTGTCTATCATCCTCAATTCCTCCCTTTTTTTGAGTAGCTCTTTTAAAGTTCCTTCTCCTTAGGTTGGCTTTTATGTACCTTTTTCAGAGCTTCTATGATTTCTAGTAACCCTTTCCTCTTTTCTCCCCTGAGTTTTTTTTTTTTTTTTTGCTGAAGCCAAACTAATTAATTGCCCCCTTACTACCGCCTTCATTGTGTCCCACCAGAGAAGTGGGGAGCTGTCCGAGATCGAGGAGTCAGTAACCAGATTACCAATGGTTTGCTCAATTTGCTTTACTACCATTTTATCATTAAGTAGTGAGACATTCAGTCTCCAGCTTGTATGCCTGGGGTCTGTCCCCCATGCTGTTTTAACCATGATCGGAGTGTGATCCGATAAAGTAAATGACCCTATCTTAGATGATGTAAAGTAGTGAATGTTAGCCTTGTAGGTCAGTATGAAATCTATCTGTGAGTAAGATTTGTTAGCTGCAAAGAAACAAGTGTAGCCTTTTTCCCCCCACATGCTGGTATCTCGATACATCTACCAGCCCGCTTTCCTCTAGCCTGGCTTTAAGCTTTCTATCTACTGGTCTTGGAGAGCTAGCTGGCCCCCCTGAACGATCCATTGTCGGACAGGGGACAGCATTAAAGTCTCCACCCAATATCAGTATTCCCATGGAGAGGTCCGCAATCTTCTGGAAGACTTCTAGAAGGAACTTGTCTGTTCCTATGTTAGGAGCATACATGTTGGTTATGTGTATCACTTGATCCTGAACCAACCCCGTGACCCTGATGTATGTCCCTTCAAACTCCTTATCCACCTCCTGTATGCTTGAGGGACAATTTCTTTTCAGCAAAACAGCTACCCCTGCTTTTTTAACCCCAGCACATGAAGCAGCTTCCACTCTCCCTACCCACGCTCTCCTGAGTTTTAAATGCTGTAAATCCGAGAGATTGGGCTCTTGTAGGAGAGCCATGTCACAGCCCAGTCTCTTCAATTCCAAAAGTAATTTGGTTCTTTTCACAGGTGAGTTAATACCATTGACATTATAAGAAACTATATTCAGAGATGCCATATTCAGGTATTAGGTTTTGCCAGTGATCCAAATGTCAGAGATTTGGCTAGGCTGCCACGCACTCCCCCTTCCCTTTTCAGAAGCATCCAAGATCTCACCTTGCTTCTCTATATTGAACGGAAAGAGTCCACGTCGAAGGAACAAATATAACTTGTACAATGTTAAGCACATTTGCATATAATACTAAACTATTTTAACTATGTAACTTGCTTTAAATTATCAGCCTTTGACTTCCAAGAAAACTTATAGTCACCTCCGTGACTAATTATTGTACCCCTCAGATGTTTGCGGGGCGTTGTAGCAAGTACCCTCGTGAGTACAGCCTGCTAACAACTTTCTTTTAATTAAAGACGTCCCTTGGTGAGAGAAAACGCTGTGCTTCCCCCTTCCCCCGCGATATGCCCCCTCCCAACTGTTATCCATTACTACTATCCAGGGTGGGACAAATAGGGTTGCCAGGTCGCGAAATGCGACCTGGCAAATCATTCTGGCCACCAGTTTTCTTTAAAAACTCGCCATTCTAGCGAGTAGTCAGCCACGCTATCCCTGCACATGTGCGGTAGCTCATCATGCTTGTCAGTCAGTTGTGAGCTGAGCTACCACTGTCGCACATGCGCAGGATCAGAACTCCATTGAAAGCATGGTCACAGAATAGCCACACACAGCGAACTCGATCCCATCCAGTGTCAGTCCGGCCAGCAGCACCCACCCGTGAGTCTGCGCAGAAAAACACCAGGGAAGGAGAAGTTACGAGGTAAACGAATGGGTGCTCATATGGGTGGTGGGAGCTGCATTTCTAGGGAGCGTTTAGCTGAAGTGCGCCATTGCAAAGGAGACAGAGAGAGAGAGAGAGAGAGAGAGAGCATACCTTTGCTCTCTGGGGGGAAAAAATCAAATAGCCAAGCATCAACTTGCACAGTTCAACCAAAAGCTCTTTTAAAGGCTGCAAAGTGTGAAAGCCTATCTCAGCACTTGAGTCCATATCGGCACGTTTGTTCACTCAGGGACATATGTAATATTTTTTGTGAAGCCAGACGATTTAGACGGTCAAAACGTACTGACTGGGGGGAGGGGAAGTACAGCCTCTTAGTGGTCCAGGGGAGCCCTGTAATCCGGCTTGTGTGGACAGACTGTGAAGGAAGTAATAGCTGTGTGTGAGGAGGAAAAATGTAAAGTCTTCAGTAGTATTTTTTGCTGCTGTGCTGTCACATAAGATGATGTGCTGACTGGGAAGGGGACAGACAGCCTGCTTGCCTTGGTTAGGGAGTAAGGGTCTGGGAGCCCTGACTTTAGTCCTTCTGTATGGAGGAAAATTTAAAAAAATATATATTACTTGTTGAAGTTGCTGCAGTGCGCTGCTGTTTCTTGTAGGCTTGGTTTAAAAAACTAAACCTGTGCTGTGTATTTAGCGAGTGAGTCTCTTACAAAACTGACTTCAGCTGAGCTAATAGTTTGTTTCTGTTACTGTGTGACTGCAGTTTTGATTGCACATTAAAAGTGAGAGAACTTTATCCAACAGAAAGACACAAAAAAAAAACTTACAAGACAAAAAGTTTATAAAACATTTTTGGTTCATCATGATTGAACTGAGACATCTGTTGCTGAATGAAGTAGGATGGAGAGGGGAGCTTGCTGTATAAATCTTGTTGAAGTAAAAAAAAAAAAAAATCAGCTTAGTGAAATTAAAAAGTCCACAACCATATTCAACCCTTGTGACTGTGCTGCATATTAGTGAATAGTGACACACTGACAGCGTCTCTGGTCAGGTGGTTGTGTAGTCCACTGTCCATTTTCTCATAGTTGTGTGCCCTTCCCTTTTTGGATTAGACAGGCAGGAGTCAGGAATTTCAACTTGTACTTTATAAATTCTCCCTCCTGTGTAATACTGTTCTGGCAGGCTAATTCTCATCAGGTTCTTTGGTAAAAACTTTCCCAAATGTAGGTTAATGGGCAATTCCTTGGATGAAAGGCAAGTTAAAAAATGGCCATCACATTTTGCAGTCTAGTGGCCGTAAAAATTGGCCACCTAAAAATTTTTTGGCCACCAGATTTTGAGGTTTGGTGGCCAAACTGGCCACCAGGTCAAAAAGTGATTTGTCCCCACTGCTACTATCCTTTTAATTCCATCCCGATACTTGTTGCTTTTAATCCAGTCCAGTTTATTTAACCCCAGGATGGTAATCATTCTTTATTACCCAGAAACTAAAGGCCCCCCTTCTGTCTTGCTTTACCTCTCTCTTCACCCTCTCTCGGTAAACAAGTAGATGAAAGTTTGAAAATTATCAACTGCACCTACCAGAATATCATTTTGATTCCTCTCTCTGTGAGCCTTAGTCATCGAAGCCTCATGCAGGCCTCTCCACCTCGACTTAGCCCTTCTGCGTCATTTTAAGCGTTAGTGTGACACTTCTCTTTCCCCCTTCCACATCCTCCTCCCACCCTGAAAGCTTTCCTTTTTTTTTTTTTTTTTAATTCCCCTGGCCCATCGTTCCACTTTACTCAGAGTTCCCTTCAATGTTCTGAAAAAGCTCTCCATATCTCTCTCTAATGCTTAAGGAGAGGAATCAGTAAACACAAATACCACTATCAGCACCGTGGTTGCCTTCAGTCCTTCGGTGGTAAGGCGTCCCCTCTACTCGAGTCTGATGATTTGCTTCTTTTCTCAGCTCTCTGCAATAATTTTGCGATGTCCCCCAATGTGTATTTTGGGAAGGAAGAAGGAGCCCCTCTGTTCTTGTTCTTGCCTCTAGTGACTACACTCCAGGCACTTGCTCTCAGTTGTTTTTCCATCATTTTATACGCTAGGTCCGGTACTGCAATCTCTTAAGTTCTTCAAATAGGGGACTGCATCGAGCAGCGTGGGAAAGATCTTTGTGCCATTTTCCTCCAGTACTTTCAATCTGACTGGGTATAGTAATTGCGTCTTGATTCCCTTTTTCTCTTTTAGTTCCTTGATTATTCCTCTGGCTTGCTGTCTTTCCATCTGAAGAGTCGTCGAGAAGTCTTGATCAAAGTAAATTGCCACATCTTTGTATTTTAAGTCTCTATGTCTCCATGCTTTCCTTAGTATCCATTCCTTTGTTTGAAAATGCAGCATGCTAATCACGAATGACCTGGGCCTCGCTGCTGGGTCTGTTGGCTTGGGCACTAGCGATCTGTGTGTCCTGTTGATCGTTAGATCAAGATCTGTGGGGATTTCCAACGTGGATCTTAGTACCTGCTGGATGAAGTCCGCTGCCGTGGCAAACCCTTCCTCAGCGCTTTCCATCAGCCCATGAATTCTAAAATTATTGCGTCGAGACCTGTTCTCCAGGTCCTCAAGTTTAGCACTTATTTCCCGTTCTCTTTGCATCAGGTACAGCAGCAAGCAGTCATTACTTTCCTGTGTTTCCGCCAGTTCTTCCAGATGAGCATCATTCTTGGAAACTTTTTTATCTAGGAGGCGCATGCCCTGCCTCAGGTCTGCCAAATCACTGTCGATTTTATTCACTGTAGTCAGTATCTTTTGTAAGGTGTGCTTAGTGTCCTCAGTGGAGTCCATTTCTTCCTGGTCTAGGTCTACAGACGAGTCTGAGGGATAGTCTCTCCATGCGGGTAGGGCCGCGAGGCCTTCTTGTGATCTGCTCAGCAATGTTTGTCTCATTTTACCTCCTGAATGCAGTTGTCTGAAGCCCTTTGCTTTCGGAGGTTTTCCTGCCATCCTGAGCTTGCAGAGTATATACTTGTTTGTTGAAAAAGTAAGCTTGTTATGGGGGATTAGAAAAGATTAGGGGTAATCGCTGGGGAGCTCCGCGTTTCAGCCTCTCACTATTACGGTGATGTCACCGGAAGCCTGTCTGGGATATTTTGGTGTAGTGTCATTGAGCGTACCATTTTAAACTACTTGAAAGTGCTTCTTTTGTCAGTGGAAAAGGTCCTGCAGTTGGAGGGAACCAGGGACAAGAAGTGGAGGCATACATGGAAATGGGACTTGAATTACTGTACTACAGAATATGTTCACTCCCTTTAGAGTTTGCTCTTTCTTCATATCCTCTTTTACAGTGTATTAATTGTACTTCTTCTTGAATCACCCCCTTACTACTGTTACTAGGCTAAATTTTAGATATTGCCTTGTATTGACCTTATACATGTAGAATATCTTTAACATAATATACACACAATTTTGTATTATGTTTTTATCGCTATTTGATATCACTGTTTACTGGTTTTTCTCCTTTCTTGGTAATAGTCTGTAATTATATTAATCATATTGTCATGTGCACTTTATTCACCTTTGTTCTTTTCCCAGTATTTGGAGGATACTTCAGATCTTTATGTGATGTATGTTTTGAAACTTTCTGTATATTTCAATAAAAATATAAAGTGAAAAATAAAAAAAGAGTTTGCACTTTCTTCTATGGCAGTGCATTCGCCTCCGTTAATTTTAGTGCCCTGCAGATCAGCTGTAATTATACACCATGGTAATCACAGTGCCTTTTTTATTTCACTGTCCTTTTAATTTAGCACTTTTTGTAGATCAGTGAACATAGTGAAAATTAAAGGACAGTGAACATTACCTGCAGTACAGTATATTGAACCGTTTCCTTGTGTTAGCTTCTTGAGCCAAGGGTGATGCAATGTGTGTGGCTATAGATGAAAACCGAAAAATGGCTTTGGTGGTCATGAAGTTTACTGCTTGTGGAGTATCATAAGTGTATATGAATTTTTACTTTGAAGTTACAGTGTGAAGTCTGGGGTAACACCTTCTCCATGTGGGACATAGGGCTTTTGAGAGTTAAAATGAGTTAGCATCTTTCATGATTTGTAACAGTTGCCAAGCACACTCCAATTTCTACTGTTAAAAGACTGATCACATCTATAATCGACTCTTCCCTCTCCCCTTTTCTACCCCCATATCTGTCCCTCCCACATTCCTTTGACCCTGGTTCCAGCTCTAAATTCTCCATACCGTATCACTATATATCTTTATATATTGGATTTTATTTGTGTTCGGTGCACCTGATATGTATATTTCTGTATTTTTATGAAAAATTGTGTCCTACCCAAAACTAGCTGTATCTTCTGTGCCAAACATATACTACTGTCAATGCTACTTGCTGATATTTTGTATATACTGTATTATTGTATCTCACTTTGTTTGTATTATTACTATTTTCTTGTGTGTTGCATCCCATGTATATTGTCCCTTGTTAACAAACCCAGGTCCACCTCGAAAATGAGCTTGCTCAACGGTGATCACCTGGTTAAATAAAGACTTTGATTGATTGAGTTGAGAGGTATGGATAAAGCAGTCAATCATGACAGAATTGTCGTGGACTCCTGAAGTAGAATTCTGCATGCTAGAAGCCATATCATACTGTAAACCTCATTTCTGTTGTGGCCGGGTACAAATTTAACTTAGTTCTTCACAGCTAAAAGTCAGCACTGCAATCTGGTAACTTATTGTTGAAAAAAGCTGCATCACTTATAAGGGTAAAAATTAACACAAAGTCTGTGTATTTTTCATGTAAAGGTAGGGGACAGAAGTGGAGAACTAACGGCTAGAATGAACCTCTCTGATCTACAAATGGTGCTTGGCCTTAGTTACAGTACTAACAACTCCGTTTTGTCAAAACACCTTGATGCAGATTTTACATCAGATGGTAAGTGAAAATATATACAATACAGATATCAATATATGTTTTTTACTTACACTTTATACCCCGTTTGCTCCTCCTGCCAAGCTTCCTTTTGATAACCCCAAGATCTTCTTCAGGGATATCTCTGTCTTCAGGTCACACCTATGGAACTTAGCCATCAGGCGTCAGGATCACATGGGAAGCTTTTTCTGCAGCAGTCTGTTAGGGACCACCCATGACGTCAGGCTTTGATGTCACATGCCCTGTATAAGTGCGGGCGGACCCACTCCCTCCTCAGTTCTTTACCGCTGTCGACCATTCGCACACGGACTCCACGGAAGCTTTGTTGCTCAGTTCAGCTGCCAAAACTACTTACCTATTTTCTTTCATATTTGCCTTTGAAAGTTGTTCCTTTTGTTTTTATGTGTCGAGAACTAATCCTTCGTTGTCTGTCTTCCATCACTGCAGCTGCAGAAAGAAGAATTCTTCAACCACAAACTCTGTGTCTGCTGTCTTAGGCCTGGTTACAACATTCTCGCCTGTGAGTTCTGCCTGAAGTTCAACCTCGCCACCCGGCACTGACTTAAGAAAGCCCTGCAGAAGTTCCTCTTGGAGCAGCTGGCAGCTAGCAGACAGCAGTGGTCTTCAGGACCCCCCCCCCATCCCAATCGCCAGCATCTTCTTTGGGCTGTCAGGCCACCAAGGACAAGTCCTTGGGAAAACACTTAAGTCAGGACAAGGACTGGCCTAAGAACCATCTTCCCCCCCCTCGACAGCGATCCCAGTCCCCACTGGATTCTTCCTCCTCTTCTCCCGGGATCACTCTGTCGACTGCCTTAGCATTGGCACATTGCTCTGTGCAGGCCTCTGTTGCCATCAGGCCCCCCCATGGAGGAGATTTCTCCCAACCTTCACAGGACTACAGAGGATTCATCGGCCTCTGGGAATCTCGAGGTCCACAAGCACTGGGCTCCACCACTTCTACCATAGCTAGCAGCAGTTCCTTGGAAGTGGACCCATGTCCCCTCCAATGACACTTCCTTTTCCCACCATCGGCCTTAATGCTATTCTTTTCCTCATTACCATGTCTCTCATACAGCAGTTTATTCCACAGCCTGGGCTGTTGTCGCCTGCACCATCAGGTGCTGCCTTGGTGCCGACGCCAGTTTGAACCATCTGCCCTGCGCTTTCTAGAGAGCCGTCGATACTCCAGCTGTCGGTCTCTGCCTCGGAACAGGCTGACATCGAGGAGGAATACCACCCTGATCTCATCCTCCCTGAGGAAGAGGATAAGGAGGAAGACACTGAAGTAGACTCCTCTTATAGGTCTACTGTTTCCTCCAGGAGTGAGGACTCTGTCAAACACATCCACAGGTCCCCTTCCCCCACTTCTTTCTTTAACATTATGAATCAGCTTTCCTCCACTATGGGGTTCCAGACTGAGGAAGATGATGTCACTAGGAGGAATCTGGTGGATTTCTTGGAGATCCCAGAATCTCCATCCAAAGTTATTCCCCCTCTGCTGCCAGCACTGAATAATGCTGCCACTGCTGCCTGGCACAGGCCCAACTTGGTATCAGCTATGCCCACGAAAGGCTGATAAGCTTTACCAGGCACCTCAGGAGCTGCGCTAATATGCAGCCCAGCTGGAAACCGACTCAGTAGTAATTAAGGCTGCTCATGACAGGACTAAGACACCCAAGCACCTTAGTTCCCTGCTTCTGACCGGGAAACTAGACCTCTGGGGCAAGAGGACTTTTGCCTCTGCCACTCTAAGACTCAGAATTGACTGTTACTTGGCTCATTTCATTAAGTACCAGAATACCCTCTGTTCTCAGCGGCAAGAGCTTCTCAAAGTTCTCCAGGCCTCGGAATATGTCAGTAAGCATCTCCTCAGAGCCACCTGTGATGCTGCTGATACTACAGCTAGGGCAGCTGCCTCCGGCATTTGCCTCAGAAGGCACTCCTGGCTTAGAGTCTCGGGCTTTGCAGATGATGTCCAGCAGAAGGTGCTGAATGCCCCATTTATGGGTCACAAACTCTTTGGTCCTGATGTGCAGGATATTATCAATGACCTGCAGGCCTCCGGCAGGACTATTTGGTCTGTCTGCTCCCTTTATCATACCTAGCCCAGGAGTAGACCAAGCCCCTCCTTTCGTTAGGTGTCTTACAAGTCTGGTTTCAGAACCAAGCTCCAAGGTAAGCGCAGGGTCAGCTCTGCCTTGCCTGCCCCCTCCTCATCCTCTGGTCATTCTTCTAAGCATTCCAGCTGCCAGCACAGCCTCAACCTGACTCCTTGACAGACCCCCCCCCCTTGTTCCAAGCCAGGAGATGGTGGTTGGAGGTCGGTTCTCCATCCGTCGCAGTGGTGAATCATTACAACAGATGCTTGGATCCTGCAGATAATTGAAAAGGGCCATACTCTAGAACAGCCTCAGATGTCTCCCCAGTCCCCATTTCTTGTCCTCCAGAGGACACCAAGGTGCTCAGGGAGGAGGTATTGCTATGTGTTCCCATACCTGGATGACTGGTTGCTGAAGGCCCAGTCCAGGGAGTTCCTGTTATTGACTCTGGAGTGCACCCTGCAGTTGTTCTAGCCCTTGGGCATCACTGTCAGTCAGCCCAAGCCTGTGCTGACCTGTCCCAGCGGTTACAGTACATAGAAGTGGTTCTGGATTCTACTCAGGGTGAGGCCTTCCTCCCCAAGACAGGATGGACAGCCTCATTGCCCAGACCCAGGAGGTGGCTTAGAGCCAGTATGTCCCAGCCAGGACATTTTTGAAGCTACTAGGCATAATGTCCACAGCCATCGTTTCAGTCCCTTTGGCCAGATCACATGAGGTCCCACATTGGACCCTCAGGGTCCAGTGGGATCAGTGCTCAGATGATCTAAATCAACTGTCCTTGTCTCCTCTCCAGTTTGCAGAGTGCTTCACTGGTGGATGGACTCAGTCAATCTCTTAACGGGGGTTTCCTTCCTTATCCCCACTCCTCAGCAAATCTTCACCATGGGTGTTTGGGTTTGGGTTGAGGGGTCCTCCTCGGCCCTTATCAGACACAGGGCTTCTGATCCCAGTGGGAGACTCACCTCCACAGAAACATCTTAGAAATGAGGGCAGTTCCGTATGCCTTCCACGCCTTTCAGGATCATCTCTCCCCGGGCCCTCTGCTGGTGCAGTCGGTTAGTCTCGGTGTGGTCTATTACATCAGCAAGCAAGGGTAGACTCGCTCCTACCCTCTGTACTGGGAAGCGATGAGGGTCTGTACTGGGCTCTAGATCACAGCCTAGAACTGTCAGCTGTCTATGTGCCAAGCATCCAGAGCGCCCTGGCGGACAGCCTCAGCAGGTTGCAGTCTAAAATACACGAGTGGGAGCTGCTGACTTCAGTCGCAGAAGACCTATATGACAGGTTGGGTCATCCAGAGTTGAACCTTTTTTCTATCCCCACTCAATGCAAAACTGCTGTGTTTCTGCTTGCTAGATCCAGGACCTGGAGTTTTTGGGCGAGATACATTGTCTTTCTCCTGGAAGGGGTTACACCTTCCCTCCCTTTCCTCTGATTCAGAGAGTGTTTATCAAGCTACAGATGTAGGGTGCCACCCTCATTCTAGTGGCTGCATTCTGGTCTTGGCAGATATGGTTTCCATTACTGCAACAATTGGCTGTGTAACTTCAGTTTCCCCTGCACCTCTGCTGGGACCTGCTGACAGAGGCTCGGGGACCCTGGTCCATCCAGACCTCAAGTCCCACCACCTGCATACATAGCTCCTGGAGGCATAGCCATTCCTTGGTTTGGTGTGTCTCAGAAGGTGGCTGATGTCCTGGTGGCTGCCAGTAAATCTTCCACCAGGGCCGCTTACTGTATGAAATGAAAGCGGTTTACTATCAGGGCTGCTTCTCATAGCCTGAACCCTTTCACCTGTCTGGTGAACCAGGTTCTGGTGTATCTCCTGACCTTGTCTGACGCAGAAGTCAAATACTTGTTTCTTAAATTGCGCTGGTCGGCTATATCAGCCTTTCATGTGCCCACTGATAGTTGTACTGTGGCACAACTGAATGTGGCCCATTCTTTTCTGTGAGGCATTCTCCAATTGAAGCCTCCTATTCATAATTCAGTTATGGCTTGGGACCTGAATTTTGTTGTAGAGAATCTGACCCTGCCTTTTTTTTTTGAGCCAGTCGTATCTTACGAGCTATGGTTTCTGTCATGGAAAGCATTGTTTTTAGTTGCTATTACTTCTGCTCAGAGAATTTCAGCGCAACAGGCTGTCATGTGTGAGCAGCCTTATTTGATTTTCCACAAAGACAGTGTCTCTCTGCATACTAACCCTAAGTTTCTTCCTAAGGTGGTGTCTGAATTTACCCTAAGTCAGTCCATCCACCTGCCTGTTTCTTTTCTGGAGCATTGCCCAGTACTTTGGATGTGCACAGAATTCTGTTACACTATACACACAATACAAAGGACTGTGGGAAGCCCTCTCAGTTGTTTGTTTCTTTCACCCCGGCAAAGAGGGTGCTCCAGTTTTGAAACAGTGCTTGTCCAAATGGTTTGCCAACTGTATGGTAAGGAACTTCCTGGGGTGGTTAAGGGCCATTCCACCCAGGGTATGGCCACTTCTGTTTCCTGTTTCAGAGGTGCATCTGCAGCCGAGATTTGCCCTGCTGCCACTTGGAGTACTGTTTGCACTTTCACCAAGTACTACAGTCTGGACATTGCCTCCAGCAGAAGAGCAGGCTTTGGCCTAGCTGTGCTTCAGGGCCTTCTTTACTTAGGCCTCTGGCCTTCCTGTCACCCAGACTGTCCTTGCTCTCAGCACTGTGTGGGACTTGTTCCATAGGTGTGACCTGATGACAGAGATATCCTCGAAGACGATAGAACAATTACGTTAGAACTTACCATAACAGTAGCTCTTTGAGGGAATCTGTCATTGTCATCATATCATGCTGTCCCTCCCTCCATCCTCCTTTCTTTTTCTCTCTCTATAGCTCAGCTGCCCTGTTGCTCCAGCCTTTCTGCTAGCTGGGAACTTTCTTTCTCACCTCAGTTCCCTGGTGGGACTCTTGTCTCTCATGGCCTCCAGCTAGGGAAAGAACTGAAGAGGGAGCTGGACCAACCGTGCTTATATAGGGCATATGACATCTGTGTGGGCGGCCCCTAATAGACTGCTTTAGAAAAAGCATCTATGTGATCATGATGCCCAAGTTCCACAGATGTGACCTGATGACAGAGATTCCCCTCGAAGATCTACCGTTAAGATAAGTTCTTATGTAACTTCTTTCTCTGGACCCCAGCAACCCTATACCTTAGCTGCTGCCTCCATGTATTCATGTCTCTACCACTAGGTGGGATGAACCCCCAAAACAGATTATGCTGCGTCAGGTGGTGGGAGACACCGCAGATGTACTGGGGTCCATCATCTGCCAAGCAGGGACCATTTCTTGTGTTTGCGGTAGGGCTCAGTGCGGTAATGCACACATCTGAACGGCAACTGCGAGCCTGGCGGATGTCTTCCTTCCTTCCATGCTTCCAGTGCACCTCCACCTGTGGTCAACCAGGTAGCAGCACTACCGTGGAGGCAGTGACACACTCGCCCCACCAACTCAGTGATGACCCATGGTCATTCCGAACCCAGGTTGCTGGCAGTGCGAGCATTAGTGCTGTCGCTGTATTGACAGGGCGGTCCCAGATTATCTGTTTTGAAGTGACCAGAATATTTTTCCTGAATTAGCATAATTGTTTATTAGTATTAGTAATAGTTTGCTCTCATCCTGTGCACTGTTCTTGGACAAGCCAGAAATTGATTATGATCTGCTTATTAACAGCTACAATCCTACTCCTTTCCAGCATAAATTTTTATTAATTTCCCTTGATTTCAAAATGGAAAAATATGTTCTAGGATCGTGGATATGTTGTTCATCCACACTTATTGGCAGTGTCCCTTTCCCTTTAAATCAGCTGGAAAGTCTTCAAGCTGGCTCCTTCCACCCACCCGGATGGTATAACCCTCGGCTGCGCCCCATGATGCCAGACCTTCCTTTCCACTGGAAGATTCAGGTTGCCTCCTTCATGCTCTCGCATTTTTGTAGGCCCTGGCTTCAAAATCTTTGGTTATTCTGAAAATTTGCCTTGTTCACGTTAGCAATCTTGATTGTTTTTTCTTGATCATGGAAAACAGGTCTTCCCCAGGATTTCACCTGTGCTCGTGCGGCCAGAAGATGTCGCGCACCGACCCGCATACCACGTGTGTATACTGTTTGGGTGTCAGCCATGGCACCACAATGTGTGAGTTTTGCCTCGCATCTCAACCTAATGTCCTCGACGACCGTCTTGCATGCCTTAAGCTGGGGAGGCCTGAAAAACGGAACCAGCTAGTGAAATCCAAGGAGGCTTGGTGGACGGTTTCCACAACCGCGGGATCCGCCGAGCAATTAGAACGCATGCAGGCCTTCGAAGAGGAAGCGGTTCACACCATGGAATCTTCCTCTTGGAGCTTCTTCGTTCTGCTCAACCTGAGCTCCACCTTCTCAGGTTCCTTCCGAGAGTTATGCCACTCTCTTCTAACTAAGGTTAAGAGTCCTGTGGGCACGCACTCCTCTCGGTCCCGTAAGTGGGAGAAGGACTCAGGACTGTCTTCATCTCGATGGAGACGCTCTTGGGATCGGGAAAGATCTCAGTCCCAGGAACTGGCCATTTCGACCTCGGTCGATATCGCCTCTTTGGCCACTGGCTTCTCAGCCTTGCTGTCCGGCCAGTAGACCGAAGTGTCGATCGACAATGTTGAGATAATTCTCGACCTGATTGACCTTTGGTCGTCGACTCCCTCACTCGGGCTCCGGTCCTTGCTTTCCCTGACGAGGAGACCCAGCCTGCTGGGAATCCCACCGAGGGAGTGGTCCCAGACCCCGGGAAGTCCCCGATCCCACCGGTGTCTCCCGAGCGACCGAGTTGGCCCATCCGATCTCGATCGAGGTTTCTGACCCCCTCTCAACCGAAAGGCCGAGGAAGGGCCATAAGTGCTCTAAAAAGAGGTGACGCCATTGGTAGTCCTCATCCTCCTCGAATGAGGAGAGGCTCCGGTAGTGCTATGAGGACCTCGTATGGCAACAGCTGATTTTGTCCGGGCACAAGCCTACGCCGGCCATTACTTGGCTCTTGCCTCCCAGACCGAAGCCGACTCCTCTGGAGTCGATTAAGTCTGTTCCTCCACCCGCGGAGCTGGCGAAACCTCCGGTTCTGCCTAAACCGGTCTCTCCACCGATTTTGGTGGAACCGCCGCCCAAGCAGCCTGTGGGAGAGGCTGCTTCTAAGGAAGCTAGACCGGATACCGGACTTCCCTGGCATCTTTCGGTCACTGTCACCCTGATCGCCCTCGTCGGGTCGAGGGTGATGTGGGCAGTCGACTGCTGTATCCGGATACCTCGCATTTGGTTGAAACTGGCCTCCATTCTCATCCAGGGATAATGAATTGGCTGGTTGGATAGAGACGGAGGAAGGTCCTTCGTCCTTTCTGGGCATTCTTCGCCTCATCTCTGAGTCCACAGGGATGCCCCTGGAACCTATCCAGAAAAAGGCGGAGCACCCTCTCACTGACATCCTCAAGAGAGGGGATACCCGACGGAAGCCTTTCCTGTGGCCAGGGTCATTGTTGGCCCGCCTTAGAACTGTCAGCGGCACCCTGCCTCCACCAGCCCTCTGTCTGCCCATTATAGCCCATAAGTATACGGTGCCATAGGGTCCCTTGGGTTCACAGGCACCCTTCGTCTGAGAGCCTTGTGACCGCCTCTGTGTTCAAGCGTACTGGTAGTTCTACTGATACCAACAGACCTCCTGAGAAGGAATCCAAACATTTGGATCCTCCTACCCAGAATGTCTATACAACCTCGTCTTTAGGCCTCCATCAGGCAAGCTCGGCCGTTGTCATAGCACACTTCTCCCATGCTCTTTTGGGGTACTTGGACGAAGTCCTCCTACATCTCCCGTGAACTTGCAGACCACGGTCAAGCAGGTCCGAGACCAAGGCCGGGCTGTTGCTAAACAACAGCTCCAGATGGCTGTGGACATCAGGGACTCATGCCCATTCGTTGGCAGCCGCAGTTGCCTCCCGCCGCAGGGCTTGGCTGAGGCTCTTCTCATTCCTGGTGGATACTCAGCACAAAGTAGCTGATGTGCCTTTCCTGGGCACCGATCTCTTTGACCTAGGTGTGGCTGGTCACCTTCAGCGCATTGAGCAGTCCAATGCCACCTTAGATGCCACTTGTGCTAAGGGTTCTTCTGGCCCCAAGAAGCAGCAGCAGAAGCAGCCTTTTCGGCACTCTTCCCCTGCTGCCCAGCAGCCCTCCTTTCACGGGAGTCAGCAGCAGCAGCAGGCTCAAGCTTGGCACCCTCGGCCCAAGCCCGGACTCTTCCAGGCCCGTAAAAGAGTGCGGGGTTTAGGCCCTGGACCGTCTGCCTCCAAGCCTGCCCAGTGACGGGGTGGGGGCTGCCACCCCTACTTTCTTCATGCCAGCTCTGGGTCCTCCCGTAGGGGGTCGGCACTGCCACTTTCTTTTTGCCTGGTCTGCTGTTACCACGGACAGGCGGGTCTTAGAACTGGTCGGCCAGGGACTCCTCTAAAATTCGAGCAGTACCATCCAAGCTGAGCCCACACCCCATGGGAGGAGAGGGTATCCACAAACACTCAGTCAGCTCTCCAAGACAACATTGCTCAGCTCCTCCTCAAGGAGGCAGTAGCTCCAGTGGTGGACCCTCCAGAAGACCCAGGCATCGTTTCCAGGTACTTCCTGGTTCCCAAGCAGAGGGGCTGGCACCCCGTTCTACATCTGCACGACCTGAATCAGTATCTCAGGTCACGCAGCTTCCGGATGGTCACTCTGTCTCGGATCATACCATCCCTGGAGCAAAACGTGGTTCTAGGATCATGGATATGTTCTATCCACACTTGTTGGCAGGTACCTTGCCACTTTAAGATGTGCCGGAAGTCTTCAAGCTGGCTCCTCCCACCCACATGGGTGGTATAACCCTTGACTCCGCCCCGTGATGCCAGATCTTCCTTTCTGCTGAAAGGTTCAGGTTCCCTCCTTAGCGCTTTCACGTGTAGAAGGTCCTGGCTTTGGAATCTTCGGATTCACTTCCAAAACTGATCCTCAAGCTCTTTAGTGTAAAATTTGCTAATTTTCCGATCACATCCGTGATGGAGGGAAAATAGGCCCCTGGGTTTTGCCGCTGCCCTGATCAGAAGATGTCTTACGGATCCACACCCTCGTGCGTTTTGCTTGGCATTAGACCATGATCCGCCGGGCTTGCGAATTTTGTCGGTTGTTCACCCCGAATGTGCTAGAAGACCGCGCTGCCCGACTTTGATAGGGGCGACCAGAGAAGCGTTTCCCGATGGTCAAATCGAAGGAGGTCCGTTGGGTGGTCTCCACAGCTGCAGGGTCCACCGAGCAGTTGGAACAGCTCAAGGCCCTCGAGGAGGAGGAGGAGGCGGCTTTGGCTGCGGTGAGTTCCTCTTCGGCTTCAGTCTTTATTCCTCTGTACCTCAGATCCTTCTGTTCGGCTTCCTTCAAGGAGTTGTGCCAGTCTCTCTTGACTAAAGGAGAGAGCCCTTTGGGGTCCCATATTTCACACCCCAAGAAGGAGGAGGAGTCTAAGAAAGACAAGTCGACTCATCAACATTCGTGGGACCGGGAGCAGTCCCGCTCACAGGAGAACCCTGATTTGACTTTGGTCGAAGTCACGGCCGAGGCTGCTGGTTTCACAGTGTCCCCATTGAACCAGTCAGCTGAAACACCTGTCTACACAGCCAAGATTTTTCTTGAGCTGATCAGCGGGTTGTTGCCTGAACCATCCGATGACTCTCTTTTCCGAATGCCAGTGCTCCCAGTGTCTTCGGAATGGTCGGCACAGAATATTGGGCAGGAGCCGGACCCGGAGCTGAGGGTTTTCCCGCCTCCATTTGAGCTTCCCGGCAGCATCGCGGCCGGTCAAAATCTCAGTCCCGCTCCTCTGCTTACGTCATCAGGAAAGTCCTGCCGATGGCATCTATCTCGGTCCCGACATCACGATGCGCAGTGCCGCCACTTATCATCTTCATCCTCCTCAGGTGAGGAAAGGTTTCGGCGCAAGCTGCGTTGACGCTGTGAAGCTCTCATGTGGCAGCAGTTGGTCCTGAACTCGTACTAGCACAGGTGATTCAGTTCATCGGGGCAGAGCTCGACTCCTGCTGAGCCAGAGCTCTGCTCCAGGCGGACAGGGCGAAGGCTCTCTCCTCCTTTGCCCAATCATTTCTGGTTGGGCAATTGTGCCTTGCCCGGGACTTCCTGTGTCTTCTGGGCTGCATGGTGTCCTGCACCAGCGTGGTCTGATGGGCCCACTGGCATTTGCATTCCCTTCAGTGGGAACTGGCCAGCCAGCGATCTCAGCGCTCAGGTCATCTCGACCAGCTGGTCTCTGTGACCCAGAAATATGGGATGGCCTTCAGTGGTGGCTCATCCTATCCCACCTGCAGGATGAAATCCCATTTGTCTGCCCGGGCCGATGGTCACTCTGATGACCGACGCCTCTTTAATGGGTTGGGGTGCCCATCTGGGGGAACACAGCTCATGGGCTCTGGTCGCCTCAGGAGTCTCGATGCCACATCAGCTTGCTGGAGCTGCAAACGGTCCACCTAGCTCTGACCGCATTTGCTCCGTTTGTTCGGGGTCAAGTGGTCCAAGTCCAGACGGACAACACCACGACCATGTACTGTCTCAATAAACAGGGCTGGACGCGCTTCTTACCTCTCTGCAAGGAAGCTCTCCGCATTTGATCACTCGTGCTCAGCCTGTAGGCAGATCTCCTAACCATTCATGTGGCAGGAGCCTCGAATTGGCTGGCCGATGCCCTCAACTGGATGGATGGGGCATCTCACGAGTGGTCTCTCCTTCAAGAGATAGTACACGATCGGTTCTCCTTCTAGGGAAACCCCCAGGTGGATCTGTTTGCCTCCAAGGGGAGAAGGCAAAGCTGAGGCTGTTCCATGCCCATCCCCCCCAGCAGGGTTCTCTGCAGGGGGATGCCTTCTCGAGGCCTTGGACCCCAGGCCTCTTCTGCGCCTTCCCTCCACTCTCCTTGATTCACAAAGTGCTCATCAAGGTCAGGAAGGACAAGGTGCAGGTGATCCTGGTAGCCCCATATTGGCAGTGCCAGTTCCGGTATCCTGATCTCCTCAGCCTCAGCTGCAGGCTCCTGAGGTGGCTTCCAGCATGCACGGTCCTGTTCTTGGTCAGTCAGGGGAAGGTATTCCATCCGGACCTTCAATCCCTGCACCTGATGGCCTTGTTCCTGAGCGGCTAAAGTTCCAGGCCCTGGGTCTCTCCGAGGAGGTCCTCAACGTTATTGAGGTGTCCTGTAAGGAATCAACCAGAAAATGCTATGCCTTTAAATGGAAGAGAGTCTCCATCTTGTGTCAAAGCAAAGGATTGGACCCCTCGTCCTGCATAGTGGCTAGCATTTTGGACTTCCTTTGCTCCCTCTCCCAGCGGGGGCTGTGGTCGATGACCCCACAGGTGCACCTGGCAGCCATCTCTGCTTACTGGGCGCGGGCTGGTCAGCAGTCGGTGGTGCAGGAAAGGTGGTCTGGTGCTTTTCCAAAGGCCTAGATCACATATCCCCTCCAGTGTATGAAACTCCACCTCTGTGGGATTTACTGCTGGTTTTGGCAAAGCTCATGGGCAAGCCATTCTAACCTATGCACAGGTGTGAGATGTCACACTTGTCATGGAAGACCACCTTCAAACACCATGAAGTCTTGCTATATTATGACAATTAGCAGTTAGCCACAGCACTTGAACTGCCCCTGAGGGGAAGGAGTTAACTCCAGGCTGACTGGAGTTCCAAGCTCGAGCGCTTTGCTGAAAGCTCTATCTGGCTAGTTTCAAACTGAAACTGTCAGATTCTTTACTCCGCTTCACTGAACAGTCGCTCCGAGATCTGCTCCTTCAGCTCGGTTCATTTCTCGGTTCAAGCAGTGTTTTCAGTTCATTTTAACCGACAATAAGTATTTATTTTACCGCATTTCGGTTCAAAGCTCTATCTGGTAAACCGTAAGTACACAGGATTTTAAAGTCTGTGTGGAAATTAATTATCGGTTCGGTTTTGAACCGATCGGTTTCTAAAAAACAATTTTAAATAATAGCTTGGGCTTTTGAGTGCGGTTCCCGTTCTTATCGGTTCTAAAAACCTATCTCTTAAATTGGGTTTTCAAATACCGTGACACGGTTAGGAACCGATGAAGGGTGTCTTTGCCTGGCACTGCCATAAAAGGGGCAAGTTTTGGATAGGCTGGCATTATGTCTGAGAAACCCAAAGAAAACCGCCCACTGGTTTCAACACTGTGATGTTTGTGGGAAGCCTTTGCCAAGGCTGACCCACACCAATGTGTTTATGTCTGAGGGCTGACCACCTCCTGTCAGACTGCCAGGTGTGTAAGAATTTCCTGCAGCCACCCTGGAAAATATTGGGCGGCTCAGGGGCGAGAGAGCAAAAGTCCAGCTGACCGGATGGCCAGCCGGTCCAGCACCCACTGGACCAGAGGGTGCCCTCTGATCAGGCGAGACTCTCGGGCAAAGGAAGGCTGGTTCTGAGGAACCAGTCCCAGTAAAAATCTAAGAAATCAGCAGGTCTGAGTGCAAGATTGCCTCCAACTGCTGCAGAGATAGCTAAAGCCATACAGATTGTCCAGTCACTGTCTCAGGGACCGGCCGAACCACCAACAGCTGGCAAAGGTTGGTTCGTTGGTTCCAGTGGTTCAAGTATGATGTTGAGGAATTTTATGAACCACAGGAGGGGAGGAAGATTTTGATCATTATGTATGTGGCTGGGAGGGTCTGGACGTGCCCTTTGAACCGGACATTTCTCCAGACAGACCATTAGAATCTCCCCTTGCTGTCTGAGTCCCTTCTCATTTTATGTTTTACAAAAGGTTGCAGAAACCCTCCAGCTTCCTTGAAGAGGCCGTGGATGAGCAAGAGGAGCCTGATTATGTTGAGATGATGGATATCCCAGAGTCTAGGAGGTTGTCTATTCCTTTGCATAAGTCATTTAGGAAGCAAACAACAAAAATTTTAAAAATCCTCATTCTGTCCCTCCTGTAGATAAAAAATGGACAGAAGGTATACTTTATCAGGCCCTGATACAGACTTCCTCACTGAGCAGTGTAGTCATGTAGGTGTGGTACAAGCTGCAGCCTGTGACAAGGCTAATATCCCCTGGCCTCACATCCTCCTGATAAGGATTCCAGGAAGATTGATGCCATGGCGAAAAAACAGTATATATGGCAGCTTCTTTGGGACTCAGGCAGGCAAATTATATGGCTTATGTAGCTAGATATCAGAAATCTAGATGGGATACAGTGTTGCAGTTAGCCAAGCAGGCCCATAGTCAGCTGGCTAGTGAATTGAACAGGTGGCTGCTGATGGCATTGAAGCTCTAAAGTTCAATTTCATACTGCTGTAGACATTAATGATGTTTCCTCTAGGGTCATGGCCACTTCTGTAGCTTTCCGTAGGTTGGCATGGCTCAAGGTGCACTAATCTGTCACAGGATACTCAGTCAAAGGCTATGGATTTTCCTGTGGTGGGAAATTCTCTGTTTGGAGAGCAAGCGGAAAATTATATGAAAAGATGGATGAATACAGAACTACCTACAAAGTGCCCAGGCCAGGAGGGCATGCCACTCCACAGAGGCACACTCCCAGAGGTAGGGCAGGCCTTTCCACAGGCCTTTTTATCAATCCCAAGCCTCCTCTGCTTTTGCACAGAGGGTTTTCAGAGGCAGAGGTAGGCGGCAGGTAAACCATCCCACCCCTCAGCCCTAAGGCTACTGCCAAGAGCAGGCACCCTGATGGGGTGCCCAGGGCCGACCTCCTGTACCAGTTGGAGGCAGGTTGGCTTATTTCAGCCAGAACTGGGTGTCCCTAACCCGGACAAATGGGTTCTGGAGGTAGTAAGCCAGGGTCTGGTTCTCAGCTTCAAACAGTTTCCAAAGATGAGAACCAGACATTTTCCACCTGCAAGCCCTTTAGAGGCCCTTGCTTTGGAAGCAGAGGTCTCTTCCCTCCTAGACTGCAAAGCAGTAGAAGGGGTTCCTCCTTGTCACCAGGGCAAGGGGCTGTACTCCAGATACTTTCTTACCCCAAAAAAGACAGGAGAATGGCAGCCCATTCTAGACTTAAGGTCCAAGGGTATTCACAAAATGTCTAGCTGTGGTAGTGGCTCATTTAAGAAGGCAAGGGGTTGCTGTGTTTCCCTACCTGGACGACTGGCTCATTGTGGGTCAGTCCCCAGATCAGGTAAATCCCACTTGCAAGTCACCCAGCAGCTTCTCACTTCCCTGGGATTCCTGCTGAATTACAAAGTCAGTTCTAGAACCAGTTCAGGTACTAACTTTCATAGGTGCGAATTGGACACAAAGTTGGCCAGGGCATTTCTCCTCGGAAAGGGTAGAGAAGCTGATTGCCCTGGCATCCTCTTTCACCCCAAGTGGTCTCTCTACCAGCAAGGCACTTTCTGCAACTTCTAGGGCACATGGCTGCCTCCACAGCTGTAGTGCAAGGAGCAAGATTCCAGATGAGAGACATTCAGTTTCATTTGAGGGCCTATTGGTCCCAAAGGAGGGACCCCCTTACCAAATTGGTCCCAGTGACCCCAACTCTGATTCTAGCTCTTCAGTGGTGGCAGGATCAGAGCAATCTAAGACAAGGGGTCCCCTTCATTCCCATTTCTCATTCCCTCACCCTCACCACGGATGCCTCCTTGCTGGGGTGGGGCGCGCACTTGGGCGACCTTTCCACTCAGGGAGTGTGGTCCCCCAAGGAATCTCTGCTCCACATCAACCTATTGGAACTCAGAGCTGTCTTTTTAGCTCTTCAGGTTTCTCAGCATCTGTCCAGAACAAAGTAGTTCAGGTCAGGACAGACAATACCACAACAATGTGGTACATCAACAAGCAGGGGGGCACTCGGTCATCAGCCTTGTGCACCGAAGCAATGAAGTTGTGGTCTCTGGCTTACTCCCTGAACACCTCCCTAGTAGCAGTTCACCTTCCAGGGAAGGACAATGTCCTAGCGGATGCCCTCAGCAGGATTTCTCAGGGTCATCACGAATGGTCTTTGAATCCCCTAGTGCTGGGGTCAGTTTTTGCCAGATGGGGCACTCCTCAGATAGATCTTTTCGCAGCCCCAGACAACCACCAACTTCCTCTGTTCTGTTGCAGGCCTCCAGTAATGGGCTCAGTCCCCCTGGACGCCTTTCTATTGGATTGGGAAGGGAAGTTCCTGTATGCCTTTCCCCCTTTCCCCCTTCTCTTCAGGGTGTTGGTAAAAATCAGATCCCAGCCCTGCAAAGTGATTCTGATTGCACCAGACTGGGCCAGGCAACCCTGGTACCCACTGCTTCTGTCCCTGACAGTCCACCCTCCCCTGGGCCTTCCCAGGGTCCACAACCTGCTGACTTGTGCCCAGGGGAGAGTTTGGTATCCGGACCTCAAATCCCTCCACTTCAAGGCTTGGCTCTTGAGGAGTTAGAATTTGCTGATTTACACCTTTCTCACGGTGTCCTTGATATTTTAAAGGCCTCTAGGAAGCCTTCCACTAGGGCCACTTATAATTCCAAATGGAAGAGGTTCTCCATCTGGTGTTCTGGGAAGCAAATTGTCCCAGAATCTGCTGATTTGCCCATTTTGCTGGACTACTTGGTCCATCTTAATTCCTTAGGCCTCAGGCCAGCTACCTTAAAGGTTCATCTGGCAGCTTCTCTGCTTTTATATCAGCAGGAAAGCCTGCCTCCTTTCTTCTCACCCTGTGTTTCCAAGTTTTTAAGGGGTTACTTCACACTAACCCTCCTTTCGGGACCCAGCCCCTGCCTGGGACCTTATTGTTTGCATTGCTCAGTTAATGCAACCCCTTTGAACCTCTGTCTTCAGCAGACCTTAAGTTCTAACTTGGAAAACTGTTTTCCTAGTGGCCATCACTTCTGCCAGATGCATAAGTGAGTTACAAGCCCTGTCAGTGAAAAGGATTTTATTTCTTTTCACAGAGATAGGTAGTCCTCAGGACTAACAGAAAGTTTTACCTAAAGTGGTTTCAGATTTCCGTCTTAACCAATCCATCTCCTTCAGTATTTTCACTGAGCATTCTTCCTCGGGTGAGAGGAGATTGCACAGTTTGGGCGATCAAAGAGCTTTAAGCTACTATTTGGAGCGCACCAAGGGTCACAGGTTGAATCCTCAACTCTTCCTTACCTATGGCGAGGTTGGCAAAGGAAACCTGCCACTAAGAGGACAATTGCCAGGTGGATTGTCTCTTGTATCCAATTTGCTACCAAAAACTAGGTAGAGAACCCCCTCAGGACTGAGGCCATTCCACCAGAGTACAGCAGCTGCATCTCTAGCGGCTGCTGAGATATTCCATTCTGGAAATCTGTCAAGCTGCTACCTGGAAACAGTTCACCTTTACCAAGCATTACTCCTGGATGTCCAGTCCAGGAGAGATGCTCAGTTTAGCACAACCGTGCTTCAGAGCCTATTTCCTAAGTAGGTTCTGGCCCTCCTCCATGGAGGTACTGCTGTGTAATCTGCTAATTGTCATAATATAGCAAGACTTCATGGTGTTTGAAGAAAAATTACTCACCTTAGTAATTGCTTTTCTTCTCATGGAGTCTTGCTATATCTAAACACCCAACCTGCCCCTCTCAGAACTTCTACTTGGGTAAGGGGTTGGCAAATTAGTGCAAGCACTGTGTCATGCCGTTATAGCTCTTTTTTTCCTTCCTTTTCTTTAGGATTAGGAAACTAGGTATTTTGTTTTTGGTTGATGTTTGCCCCTCCTGGACTTCTGTCTTTGGGGAGGGGGCCTAATAGTCTTGTTAGGGGTGATGATGTTGTTGTTGTTGTTTCTGTTATTGTTATTCTACTAGTAGGTAGCCGTTTGGCTAGTGTAGGGTTTTTTCCACACAGACTTTTGCTTAGTGTTGGCTCCGTAAAGATCTGGCAGTTTCAGTTTGAAACTAGCCAGATAGAGCTTTCAGCAAACTCCAGTCAGCCTGGAGTTAACTCCTTCCTCTCCGGGGCAGTTCAAGTGCTGTGGCTAACTGCTAATTGTCATAATATAGCAAGACTCCATGAGAAGAAAAGCAATTACTAAGGTGAGTAATTTTTTCTTCTTGGTGGCTATCATGTCAGCCAGAGGGACTGGGGAGTTACAGGCGCTCTCCATGGAGTCTTCTTACCTGGTCTTCCACAGGGACATGGTTGTCCTGCACCCCCACCTGAAATTCCTTCCGAAGGTGGTGTCAGAGTTTCACTTTAACCAGGTGATTACTCTGCCAGTGTTCTACCCCAGTCATGCTTCGGAGGCTGAGTACAGGTTCTATACTTTGGACCTGAGACGAACGCTTGCCTATTACAAAGAGCGAATGGCAGAAGTTCAGGGAGAGGTTCGCCAGCTGTTTGTCACGTACGCTGAAGCCGCACCTGGCAGACCTGCAGCCAAGCGGACAATAGCTAGATGGATTGCATCTTGCATTGACCTCTGCCATAGGTAGGTGGGTAGGGAGCCTCCCGTTGGGCTAAGGGCTCATTCCACCCACCATACTGCTGCGTCATTGGCTGCTTCTAGGGACGTCTCTGTCCAGGAAATCTGCATTTCTGCTACCTGGAAATCAGCACACACCTTTATTTCCCATTACCACATCGACCTTGAGTCAAGCCGGGATGCTGGTTTTGGAACCTCAGTTCTCCAGTCCCTCTTCCTTAAGTAGGGGGTGTGCATCTCGCCTCCCTCCTCCTGGAGAACTGCTAGAAGTCTGCCAACAGGTGTGGATAGAACATATCCATGATCCTAGAAAAACAGGTTCTAGGGACATGGATATGTTGTTCAATCCACACTTACTGGCATGTTCCTTGCCACTTTAAATCTTGCCGGAAGGTCTTCAAGCTGGCTCCTCCCAACCACCCGGGTGATAAAACTCTCGGCTGTGCCCCATGACGCCAGATCTTCCTTACCGCTTGGAAGCTCAGATTCACTCCTTTGCGCTCTGCATTTTAGGCCTGGATCTTAACTCTTTGGTTAACCCGAAACTTATCTTAAAATTTACAAGACTTTGGTCTTTTTCTTCCCTCGCGGCTGTGATGGACAAGTCGACTTCTGGATTTCGGCGGTGCCACTGTGGGCAGAAGATGTCCTGGACTGATCCGTACTCCACGTGCGTTTACTGCCTTGGGCTTGAGCACGATACGCAGGCCTGCGACTTGTGCAAGTCCTTCTTGGCCACGGTTCTTGAGGATCACGCTGCCAGATTGCAACTTGGGCACCCCCAGAAAAATGTTATCCTCCGGTAAAGTCGAAGGAGGCCCGTTGGGCGGTGTCCGTGGCGGCGGGCTCATCTGAACAGCTCAAACAAATGATTGTCTTTGAGGAGGAGGCGGCCCAGGCCGCATCAACATCTTCGGTCGCGGCATTTATCCTACTCTCTCTGGGCTCCTCCTACATGGCTTCATTCAAGGAGCTTTGTCAGTCCCTCTCCACCAAGGGAGAGAGAGACCTTTGGGACATTCCTCTCTGTTCAAGAAGAAGGACTCCAAGGGTAAGTCCCACCGTCGACGTTCGTGGGAGCAGGAGAGGTACCCTTCCCCGGATAGTCGACACTTGACTTAGGTCAAGGTTGCGGCTAAGGCTGCTGGCTTCACAGTGTCCCCGTCAGGTCAGCCGGCCAAAACACCCGTTGATGTAGTCGAGATTTTTCTCAACCGGTCGGAAGAGCTGTCGACTGGAGAAGCCGACAACTCTTCTTCACCGGTTCCCCTGGTGGAAACTGAGGACTTGCCTGTGCCTCCTGTGCCGGAGTCCCCGGTTAAGGTCCCCAAACTGAGGGAGGAGTGGGTTTCCCCCGCTCCCTCTCAGACCCACCCTCGGAAACATCGAAGGTCTTGGACCTCTTCTCGGTCCAGCCGATCCTGCCGACATCAGCGGTCTTGGTCTCGGCACCGAGGAAAGCAGCAGTGCCACTCATCCTCTTCGGAGGATAGGCTCCGGATTGCGTCAGTGCTACGAGGATCTGATGTGGCAGTAGCTCCTTTTGACGGGAACAAGTCGACTCCATCGCCTTCCCTGGCCATTAAGTGACTGTCACCAGAGCAGCCAAAACAACCCCTCGTTATCGAGAAGACGAAACCAGCACTGGTTGTTCGGCCGAAACCGGCTGCACCACCCATTGTGGTGGAACCCTCACCTCCACAACCTAAAACTGGGGCACTGACCAAGGATTCTTGGTCTGGTCAGGGTTTGCCCCATCGGTTGTCGGTCACCCTCACTCCCGATCGACCTCGGCAGGTGGAGGGTTGCTCAGGCCCTCGGCAGCTGTTTGCAGACTCCTCAGAGTCTGACGATGATTCCTCGCTGTTCTCCAGGCCCCTTGACCTGGAGTCCACCGGGGGTCAGTCGGTGGACGAGATCCCATCCTCGTTCCTGGGAATGCTTCGGCTCATCTCAGAGTCTACTGGGATGAAGCTCAAATCCATTTCAAAGCGGGCCAAGTATCCCCTTCACGGAGATACTGGACCGAGAGAATTCCCCCACGGAGACCTTTCCAGTGGCCAAAGCCATTGTTGGCCGGCTCTGGAGCTATGGCAGCGGCCAGCTTCTTGTCCAGCACCTTCGGCCAGGATGGCCTGAAAGTATGCCGTTCCCACTGGTTCACTCTCCGGATTCTGGGAGCACCCCTCCGCGGAGGAGCTTGTGACCGACAGTGTTTTCCGGCGCTCCGGAAACGCTCGTGACGTGGACAAGCCACCTGATAAGGAGTCCAAGAAACTGGACTACTCGGGGCAGAAAGTCTATGCTGCGTCCTCCTTAGGCCTTCATCAAGCCAGTTCGGCCGTTCTGATGGCATACTTTTCACACGCCCTTTTGAGCTCCCTGGATGAGGTGATTCCTCATCTCCCGGCTGACCTCCAGACAATGGTCAAGCAGGTGCGGGATCAGGGAAGGGCAGTGGCTAAGCAACAGCTCCAAATTGCCTTAGACATTGGAGACTCTTGTGCCCGGTCAGTAGCGGCCGCAGTGGCCATGCGCCGCAGAGCTTAGCTTCGGATCTCCACTTTCACAGCAGATATCCAGCACAAGCTGGCAGACGTTCCTTTCCTGGGTACCGACTTGTTCGGTCCCAGGGGGGATGGTCATCTGCAGAGGATCGAGAAGTCCAACGCCACCTTGGACTCTGTCATGTCTGCTCAGAAGGACAAAGGCTGCCAGCAGCAGCGTAAGCCCTTTCGGCCTTCAGCCCCTGCAGCATGTCTGGCCCAGCAACACCAGCATCAAGTCCAGCAGGCTCGCACTTGGCACCCCAAAGCTAAGCCTGTAGCTTCCTCCAGCAGGAAGCCGGGAGGAAAAGGTCCAGGAGGTCCCTCGGCCAGTCCTTCCTCCAAGCCTGCCCAGTGACAGGTTGAGGAGTGTCGCCTCCAACTCCATCACTCCTCCCTGGGTTTCCCCCATGGGGGGACGGCTCCGTCACTTCCTTTCCACCTGGTCCGATATCACCACTGGACCGCAGGGTGCTGGAAGTGGTAGGAAAGGGTCTGACTCTGGAATTTGAGCAGGTCCCACTCTATCGAGCTGTCGCCCCATAGGGGGCTACGGGTTCCGCATCCTCTCTGTCAGCTCGTCGAGCCGACATTGCCCTGTTCCTCCAGAAAGAGGTGATCAGGAAGGTGGCGGATCCTCCACCAGACCCAGGGTTTGTGTCTAGGTATTGCCTGTCCCAAAACGGACGGGGGGCTGGCGCCCCATTCTAGACCTACACAACCTGAACAAGTTCCTAAGGTCTCGAATCTTCAGGATGGTCACTCTGGCTCAGATCATTCCATCCTTGGAACGAGGCATGTGGTTCTGTTCTCTGGACCTCGAGGACGCGTATTTCTTTCATGTCCCAATCCATCCGTCCCACCAGCGATTCCTCCACTTCAGGGCGGAGGGGTCCCTTTTCGAGTTCCGGGCCATGCCCTTCGGCCTCTCTCCAGCTCCCAGGCTCTTCACCAAATGCATGGCAGTGGTGACAGCATTCCTGCGGTGCTGAAGGGTCCAGGTGTACCCTTACCTGGACGACTAGCTGATTGCAGCCCCCTCCAGACCGGAGGTGGAGTGGTCCAGGGATCTGGCCCTCCAGGTCTGCTCTCAGATTGGCCTCCTCATCAACGGGGCCAAATCGGAACTCATGCCAACGCAGGTGATTCAGTTCATCGGGACAGAGCTCAACTGTCTTCAAGCCAGAGCATGGCTGTTGGCAGACAGGGCCAAGGTTCTTTCCTCCTTTGCCCAATCATTTCTGGTTGGGCAATTGCGCCCTGCCCAGGACTTCCTGCGCCTCCTGGGCCTCATGGCGGCCTGCACCAGCGTGGTCCATTGGTCCCGCTGGCACATGCGTCCCCTACAATGGGGACTGTCCCGCCAATGGTCACAGCGCTCCGGTCCTCTGGATCAGCCAGTGATAGTAACCCATGAGATGGAGAACGCTGTCCAGTGGTGGATCGTTCCAGCTCATCTGCAGGAGAGTATCCCGTTTGTCCGCCCAGAGCCGACGGTCACTCTGACGACCGGCTCTCTGATGGGTTGGGGTGCCCATCTGAGGGAGCTCAGAGCACATGGCCTCTGGTCCCCTCAGGAGTCTCGATGCCACATCAACCTGCTGGAGCTTCGAGCGGTCCGACTAGCCCTCACCACCTTCGCTCCGTTTGTAGGGGGTCAAGTGGTCCAGGTCCAGACGGACAATACCACGACCATGTACTACCTACTCTGCCAGTGCGGGTGTGCTCCTTGCCTCTGTGCAAGGAAGCTCTCTGCACTTGGTCTCTTATGAGGAGACTGGAGGCGGATCTCCTAGCCATCCATGTGGCGAGAGCCTCCAACACTCTGGCCGATGCCCCAAGCCAGATAGGTGCTGCATCTCACGAGTGGTCTCTCCTGCCGGAGGTAGTACACGATCTGTTCTCCCACTGGGGCACACCTCAGGTGGACTTGTTTGCCTCCAGGGAGAATGCGAAGCTGAGGCTGTTTCATGCCAGCCTCCCTCAGCAGGGCTCTCTGCAGGAAGCATGCCTTCTCGAGGCCATGGACCCCGGGCCTCTTCTATGGCTTTCCCCTATTTCCCTTGATCCTCAAGGTGATTCTCAAGGCAAGAAGGGACAAGGCGCAGGTGATTCTAGTAGCCCCAGACTGGGCCCGCCAGTTCTGGTATCCAGATCTCCTCAGTCTCAGCTCCAGGCTCCCGATACGGCTTCCAGCCAACCTGGACCTGAGCTCAGTCAACCAGGGGAAGGCTCTCCACCTGGACCTTCAATCCCTGCACCTGATGGCCTGGTTCCTGAGCGGCTAGAGTTCCAGGCCTTGGGTCTTTCCGACGAGGTCCTCAACGTTGTTGAGGCATCCCGTAAAGAATCGACCAGAAAACGCTATGCCTTCAAATGGAAGAGATTCTCCATTTGGTGTCAGGATAAGGGGTTGGACCATTCTTCCTGTTCCTTAGCCAGCATTCTGGACTACCTGTGGTCCCTTTCTCAGCTAGGGCTTCAGTCGACTACCTTTAAGGTGCACCTGGCAGCCATCCCTGCTTAGCGGGCACAGGCCGGAAAGCAGTCAGTGGCGCAGGAGAAGGTGGTCGGGTGCTTTTTCAAAGGCCTTGATCACCTATCCCCTCCGGTGCGAGAACCTCCACCTCCGTGGGATCTACTGCTGGTACTGGCTAAGCTCATGGGCAAACCATTCGAACCTATGCACAGGTGTGATATCTCTCACCTGTCGTGGAAGACCGCCTTCTTGGTGGCTATCACGCCAGCAAGAAGGATAGGAGAGCTCCAGGCGCTTTCCATCGAGTCTCCTTATCTGGTCTTCCACACGGACAAGGTTGTCCTGCTCCCCCACCCGAAAGTCCTTTCGTTGGTGATGTCGAAGTTTCACCTTAACCAGGTGTTGACTCTGCCGGTGTTCTACCCCAATCACACCTCAGAGGCCGAATATAGGCTCCATACTTTGGACCCTAGAAGAGTGTTCTCTTATTATAAGGAGTGAACGGCTGAAGTTCAGGGATAGGTTCGCCAGCTATTTGTCACCTACGCTGAAGCTGCACCTGGCAGACCTGCAGCCTAGCGGATGATAGGCAGGTGGGTCACCTCCTGCATAGATCTCTGCTACAGGTTGGCGGGCATGGAGCCTTCCAAAGGGATAAGAGCTCATTCTACCCGCCATACCGCTGCATCGGTGGCTGCTTCCAGGGATGTCCCTATCCAGGAAATCTGCAGGGCTGCTACCTGGAAGTCAGCACACACCTTCATTACCCACTACCACATCAACCTTGGGTCACGCCAGGATGCTGGTTTTGGGACCTCGGTTCTCCAGTCCTTATTTCCCAAGTAGGGGGTGTTTGCCTTTCCTTCCTCCTCCTGGAGAACTGCTAGGAGTCTGCCAGTAAGTGTGGATTGAACAACATATCCATGTCCCTAGAAATACAGGTTGCTCACCTGTAACAGGAATTCTAGGAATGGTATATGTTGTTCATCCTCACAACCCACCCGACCTCCCTGGCTTTGACGGACAACCTGGCTTCCAGCAGGCTAGATCTGGCGTCATGGGGCAGAGCTGAGAGTTTTATCACCGGGTGGGTGGGTGGGAGGAGCCAGCTTGAAGACCTTCTGGCAAGATTTAAAGCGGCAAGGAACCTGCCAATAAGTGTGGATGAACAACATATACCGTTCCTAGAACTCCTGTTACAGGTGAGTAAAACAGGTTACTCACCTGTAACAGTAGTTCTAGGAGTGGTATATGTTGTTCGTCCACACTTGTTGGCCGGTGCCTTGCTGCTTTAAGATGTGTCAGAAGTCTCCAAGCTGGCTCCTCCCACCCACCCAGGTGGTATAACCCTTGCTCCGCCCCATGACACCAGATCTTAGTCCGCTGGAAGCCAGGTTTGTGCGGCAAAGCCAGGGAGGTCAGGTGAGTCAGTGTGGATGAACATATACCACTACTATTACAGGTGAGTAAATACAGGTTTCTGCTCACTGGATCTCCAGGATGCGTTCTTTCACATCCCAATCCATCCATCTCACCAGCGGGTCCTCCACTTCGGAGCCGAGGAAACCCTATACGAGTTCCAAGCCATGCCATTCGGCCTGTCATCGACCCCATGGGTCTTCACAAAATGCATTGCAGTGGTGGCAGCCCATCTCAGGCATTGGGGGATCAGAATTTACCCCACCTCAACGATAGGCTTTTAGCAGGTTCCACCCAGCAGGAGGTGGAGAGGTCCAGGGACCTGGACCTCCAGACCTGCTCCCAACTCGGCCTCCTGATTATTGAGTCCAAGTCTGAGCTCATTCCTTCACAGGTGATGTGCTTCATCAGGGCAGAGCTCGACTCTCGTTGAGCCAGAGCTCCGCTCCCGGCAGACAGGGCGGAGGTTCTCTCCTCCTTTGCCCAGTCATTTCTGGTTGGGCAGTTGCGCCCTGCCCAGGATTTCTCCGCCTTCTGGGTTACATGGCGGTGTGCACCTTCGTGGTCTGTTGGGCCCGGTGGCACATGCGCCCCCTCCAATGGGAGCTGGCAGCCCAGTGGACTCAGCGCCGTGGTAATTTCGACCAGCTGATAATTGTGATCCAGAAGATGTGGGACGCTCTCCCATGGTGGACCGTCCCAGTCCGGTTGCAAGAAGGGATCCCATTTGTCCATCCTCGAGCCGATGGCCATCCTTGCGACCAGTGCCTCTCTCATGGGCTGGAGAGCCCACATGTGGAACAACCAGGCCCACGGGTTCTGGACCCCTAAGGAGTGCCATTATCACATCAACCTGTTGGAGCTCAGAGCAGTCAGACAGGCACTGTCAGCTTTCGCGCCTCAGCTCCGGGGTCAAGTGGTTCAAGTCCAGACAGACAATACCATGACCATGTACTACCTCAACAAACAGGGCGTCACGCGTTCCCGTCTGCTATGCAGGGAAGTGCTCCGCATCTGGGCATTTGTGAACCGTCTGGAGGTGGATCTCCTGGCCATCCACGTGACAGGAGTTTTGAACCAACTGGCAGATGCTCTCAGCCACATAGGCGAGACATCCCACAGGTGGTCTCTCCATCCAGAGGTAGCTTAATCTGTTCTCCCACTGGGGCAAACTGTTGTTGGACCGGTTTGCCTCCTGAGAAAACACCAAGCTCAGGCTGTTTCATGCCCACCGCCCTCAGCAGGGCTCGCTGCAGGGGGATGCCTTCTCAAGGTCGTCGATCCCAGGCCTCTTCTATGCCTTCCCTCCATTCCCCCGATCCATGGGGTGCTCCTCAAGGTGAGGAGGGACAAGGCGCTGGTGATCCTGGTAGTCCCAGACTGGCCACACCAGCTCTGGTATGGAGATCTCCTCATCCTCAGCAACAGGCCCCCGGAGCGGCTTCCAGCACGCCTGGACCTGATCTCACTCAATCAGGGGAAGGTATTCCACCTGGAACTTCAGTCCCTGCACCTGACAGCCTGGTACCTGAGCGGCTAGAGTTCCAGGCTTTGAGTCTGTCCAAGAATGTCCTCACAGTAGTGGAAGCATCCAGGAAGGAGTCGACCAGGAAATGTTATGCCTTCAAATGGAAAAGGTTTTCCATTTGGTGTTAGGGCAAGGGCCTGGACCCTCTGTCCTGTCCAGTGGCTAACATTCTCAACTACCTTTGGTCTCTGTCCAAAAGGGGGTCTTTGGTCATCGACCCTTAGGGTGCACCTGGCAACTATCTCTGCTTACCGGGCGCGGGCCGGTCATCCTACAGTGGCACAGGAGACAGTGGTCAGGCGCTTTTTCAATCACATCAGTTGGATCACATATCCCCTCTGGTGCGTGAACCTCCACCTCCGTGGGATTTACTGCTGGTCCTGGGAAAGCTCATGGGCAAGCCATTTGAACCAATGCACAAGTGTGAGTTGTCACACTTGTGGAAGACTGCTTTCTTGGTGGCCATCACGTCTGCCAGAAGGACTGGGGAGCTCCAGGTGCTCTCGGTGGACTCCCCTTATCTGGTCTTCCACAGGGACAAGGTTGTCCTGTGCACCCACCCGAAATTCCTTCCGAAGGTGGTGTCAGAGTTCCACCTTAACCAGGTGTTGACTGTGCTGATGTACTACCCCAGTTACACTTCGGAGGCCAAGTACAAGCTCCATACTTCGGATCTGAGATGAGCTCTCTCCTATTATAAGTAGAGAATGGTGGAAATTCGGGGAGAGGCTCGCCAGCTGTTTTCCACCTAAGCTGAAGCCGCTTCTGACAGACGTGCAGCAAAGCGGACGATCGCAAGATGGATTACATCATGCATGAGTCTGTGCTATGAGTTGGCGGGCAAGGAGCCTCCCACACGGATAAGAGTTCATTCTACCCGCTATACTGCTGCATTGGTGACTGCTTCCAGGAACATCACAATACAGGAAATCTGTCGGGCTGCTACCTGGAAGACAAGAAACACCTTCATTACCTATTACCACATCGACCTTCAGTCACCCCGGGATGCTGGTTTTGGGGCCTCAGTTCTCCAATCTCTATTTCCCAAGTAGGGGGTGTGCACCTTGCCTCCCTCCTCCTGGAGAACTGCGAGGAGTTTGCCAGTAAGTGTGGATGCACAACATATCCACGATCCTAGAAAAACAGGTTACTCACCTGTGACAGTAGTTCTAGGAGTGGTATATGTTGTTCATCCACACAGACCCACCCAACCTCCCCAGCTATGGACGCACAAACCTGGCTTCCAGTGGGCTGAGATCTGGCGTCATGGGGCGGAGCCGAGGGTTATGCAGCCTGGGTGGGTGGGAGGAGCCAGCTTGAAGACTTTCCATCTGATTTAAAGGCAAAGGGACACTGCCAATAAGTGTGGATGAACAACATATACCACTCCTAGAACTACTGTTACAAGTGAGTAACCTGTTTTTTTCTAACCCCAGGATGTATTCTGCTATATGCAGTATTGTGCCACCATAGTAGTGCCCTGGAGCTGAAAAGGTTAATAGAACCTATGCAAATGAGAGAATGCTAGGCTTGAGCTCGGTGTTTGAACCTCTGTTCCTGGTAAACATTCTATCAACTGTGGGATTCTCCACTCCGCTTGACTAGTCAGACGCCAAAGTCGCGTTTCTTTTTCCCGGTTTTACAACTGCTTTTAGTTCGAATTTTTAAATTGCTGGCTGTCTCTGGTTCACAAGGTAAACTAGTATAGATACAAAGAGTTGGGTAAGTCCTCGGTTTCTATACAGTTCTCCGGTCAGGAATTGATAATTTTTCCTTAGCTTTTCCTTGCAAGTATTTTCTTGCTTTAAATTTCTCTTTGTGAGGACGTTTCTGGGCTAAACCTCAGTTCGTCTGTGGTCCTTAAACCAACCAAAAAAAAATATATATATATATATATATATATATATATATATATATACAAAGTTTTGCTTTGGAGAAGTTGGCCATTTCTCAGACACCTAAGAAAAGAATTGGTCCATCAGGTTTCCAACACTGTTCTGAGTGCGGGGAAACATTTGCTAAAGCTGATCCCCATTTGATGTGTGTTCTCTGTCTTGGGTTTGACCACTTAGAGACAGATTGTGAAATTTGTGAAAATTTTCCTCAGTCCACGCTTGACAGGTGATTGAACCAGCTGAAGGAAAAAATGTCTGAAACAACTGCTGAACTGGTTACAGACAAACCTACTAAGTTAAAAAATGCTGCTGAACCGGGAGAAACAACCCTCTGACCAGGGTACCGGTTCGCAGTCAAAGAAATGCACCACTGAAGAGGTCGCTGAACCAGCAACCGTGTTCAAGAAAGGAAAAACACACAGAAACGCAACCGGTGAAACAGTCTGTTACTGCCGTGGAGGAGATAGTTAACGCTATTCGGATCATTCAGTCACTCCAGTCTCCTCCGGTTCAGGTTCCACGGCCTTCGGTTAAATTTCCTGCGGTTGTGCCCCCAGGTTCTCTTTCTGTTGCTGGTCCCCTCGATCCTGGTTCTGAATACATAGAGGAGAAGAGGGACTTTGGTTATGGGGAGGAAGAAGAAGATGACGACTCTGGAGAACCAGTGCCTTTATGCAACAACTGGCTCAGACCTTAGACCTCCATACTCAAGAGACAACAGATGAGGAGGAGGTAGCTGATTTCATGGAAATAATGGATGTGGCTCCAGCAAAAAAGTTACTTTTTCCCACCCATAAAACCCTAATGAAACATGTTTTTAAAGTTCTGCAAACACCTACTTCAGTTCCTTCAGTTGATAGGAAAATGGATGGGGAAGTACTGGGTAGCCAAGTCTGGTGCAGAATTTTTGTTTGGACACCCCAGTCATGAGGGTGTTGTACAGTCTGCAGCCTGTGATAAGGCTGGAATACCTCTGGCATCCCATCCCCCTAATGAGGATTCCAGAAAAATGGATTCTATGGCCAGGAAATCTTATCTGGGTTCTTCTCTAGCCATTGGACAAGCCACTTATATGGCTTATGTGGTCATATTTCAAAAAAGTCTTTAGGGCACAGTTTCCGAAACTGCTAAATCCTACCCTGAACCTATGGCAGCTGATTTTGGCAGAGGCTGTAAAAAAGGGATGTTGAGGCATCCAAGTTCCAGTGTAGAATGCCTGTGGATGCCAGTGACGCTGCAGCCAGGCTTATGGCTAATTCCATATCTCTCAGGAGATTTGCATGGTAGAGAACCACTAATTTATCCCAGGACACTCGGTCAAAATCCTTGGATTTCCCATGACCCTTCATCCCTCTTTGGCCAGCTGACTGAGGCCTATATGAAAAAGATGGATGAATACAAAGTGTCTTACAGGAGTGCATCAGCCAAAGAAAAGGCAGCTACTGCCCAGAAACAACAGCCCGGGGCTCAGAGAGCATGCCCTTAGTATAGGCTCTTCTTCCAGACCCGGGCCCTTCTGACCTACCAACCCCAGAGGGGCTATTTCAGGGCAGGGATAGAAGGGGTACTGGCAGAGCAGGTCCAAGCCCTCAGACTACCCCACAGGTGAAGCAGAACCCCTGAAGTATAGGTCAGGGTCGCCTCCCCTCTTCCTGTAGGGGGGCAGGTTCGCCCACTTCCTCCAGGCCTGGCAGTCTATAACTACAGACAAGTGTGTCCTGGAGGTAGTGGGCCGAGGCCTCACCCTCGGTTCCAAGGCCTTGCCCAAACTGAGGACAAGGGTCTTCAGTCCTCTGTCCTCATTAGAATCCCAGTTACTGAAGGAGGAGATACAGAAACTGTTACTGGATAAGGCAGTAGAACCAGTTTCACCCCTACATTGGGGGAAAGGGTTCTACTCAAGGTGTTTCCCAACAGTAAAAAAGACGGGAGTGGCGACCCATTCTGGATCTCTGACAGCTAAACATATCTGACACAACCAAAATTCAAGATGGTCACTCTGGCCACCATTCTGCCTTCACTCAGGCAAGGGAATTGGCTAGCCTTACTAGATTTAAAGGATGCTTATTTTCATATCCCCATCAGGCCATCACGCAGAAAATTTGTCCGGTTCAGGCTCAAATCAGGCCATTATCAGTTCAGAGCAATGCCCTTCAGCCTCTCTTTGGCCCCAAGGGGTATTTCGCCAAGCTTTCGGTGAATGAATAATCTTGTTTTGGAATATCTGTTTATATTATTTTAATGATCTGGATGTCTGATGTGTTCTTTTAAATTTGTTAGGCGCCTTGATACTTTGAAAGACGCCCTAAAAATAAAGTTGTTAGCGGGACAGATCAGAAGGACCTGCAAGAAGGATAGTGTGGTGATTGTGGGGGGACTTCAACATGCCAGGAGTGGACTGGAGCACCCCAACAACCAGGAACAGAAGGGAGCAGGTACTGCTGGATGCCTTCCAGGACAGCTTTCTGCTGCAAATGGTCAGTGAACCAACCAGGTTAGGGAATACCCTTGACTTTGTGCTGGCAAATGGGGACTTTGTGAGAGAACTTAAAGTGGAGGAACCGCTGTCAGGGAGTGACCACCACTCAGTATGGCTCACATTGGATATGGGCAAGGAAGGAGTGGAATCTGGCACAATAGTGCTACACTTCAGGAGGGCCGACTTTGGGAGGATGGGGGAGTGGTAAAAGGGTACCTTGCCAGAATTCAACCCAGTATGGACACTAACCAGAGGTGGGAGCTCATAAGCTGGGGATAGTGGAGGTAACCAAACCTCGTTGCAAAACCCAGAGCAAGAAGGCTAGGCTAAGAAACTGATCTGGTTGAGCAAGGAGGTCATGGAAAGATAAGGAGGAAAAGAGCTGCCTTTAGGAAGTACAAGAAAACGGGGGGGACAGAGAGGAGTACTTGACAGAATCAAGGAGGTGACAAGGCAGTAAGGGAGCCAAAGCATCTACGGAACTCAGGCTGGCACAAGGCATTAAGAAGAGGGAGAAGGACTTCTTTAAGTACATCAGGGAGAAAAGGAGCTGTAAGGACCACATAGTAAGGATTAGGAAGGAGGGGGTTGGGTGGAAGCAGGGTGCGATAAGGCGGAAGCACTAAATGAGTACTTCTGCTCAGTATTTACTAAAGAGAATAGGGGGTGACACCCAAGGTGGGAGAAATGGCAGAAGCAGGGGGAAGTGGTGACAGATGGGCAAATCATGGAGAGCAGAGTTCAAGAGGGTTTGAAGGCACTGAGGGTGGACAAGGCGCCAGGCCCAGATGGCATCCACCCCAGGGTACTGAAAGAGCTGGCAGAGGTCCTTGCAGGACCTTTGGCAGACCTATTTAATGCCTCACTACATTCTGGGTGTACCTCAGGACTGGAGGATGGTTCATGTGGTGCCCCTCCACAAGAGTGGCCCCAAGGATGAACCCGAAACTACAGACCAGTGAGCCTCACATCCATTGTGGGTAAGCTAATGGAGACTATCCTGAAGGAGAGGCTGGTGGCCCTCCCAGAGGCCAAAGGACTACAGGACAGCAGACAGCATGGCTCCAGACGTGGCAGATCCTGCCAAACCAACCTGGTCGAGTTCTATGACTGGGTAACTAGGCAACTGGACAGGGGCCATGCAGTGGATGTCCTGTATCTGGACTTCAGTAAGGCATTCGACTCAGTGCCACATGGAAGGCTGGGAAGGAAGTTAGTAGGCACAGGGGCTGGTGCAAAGTTGGTGAGATGGGTAGGAAACTGGCTGCAGGGAAGGCAACAGAGGGTGGTGGTGGATGGGGAGCTCTCACACCCAAGGGCAGTGATGAGCGGTGTTCCACAGGGCTCAGTGTTGTTTGGGATATTCATTGCAGACATATCATGGGACATCAAGAGCAAGATCAGTCTGTTTGCTGATGATACCAAGGTAGGCGCGGTGGTGGATGACCTAGGGGGATGGCAGGGGTTGCAGGATGATCTGGCAAAGCTTGAAACCTGGTCAGACACCTGGCAACTGGGCTTTAATGCCAAAAAGTGCAAGGTGCTGCATTTTGGGATGAAGAACCCAAGGAAGAGTTACCAGCTAGGGGAGTGCAGCTAGCCCAGACAGAGGAGAAGGATCTGGGTGTGCTCATTACAGGGTCAATGAACAACTCGGCACAATGTAGGAAGGCAGCTGCAAAGGCCAACAAAATGCTAGGTTGTATTGCAAAGGTATATATCCTCGAGGAGGGAGGAGGTGATTCTACTACTGTATAGGTCATTAGTTAAGATACCTGGAGTACTGCGTGCAGTACTGGCGCCTGTATCTGAAGAGGGTCGTTGGTTACTGGAGGGGTGCAGGCGCAGAGCGACAAAGATGATCAAGGGGCTGGGGAACCTATCATACGAGAGGAGGTTGAAGGAGTTGAACATGTACTCACTGGAGGAGAGAGAGACAGGGGTGACATGATTGAAACCTTTAAATACATGAAAGGAATAAACAAGACAAGTACAGAGGGGCTGTTCAAAGTAAGGGAGGGGAGGGACACCAGGGGCCATGATATGAGACTGGAGCGAGGAAGGTTCAGGAGGGAGATGAGGAGACACTTTTTTACAGAGAGGGTGGTGGCTGGGTGGAATGCGTTACCTGCTGAAGTGGTATGCAGTAGAACAGTGGACTGCTTCAAACGAGGATGGGACAGGATAAGGAGGAGGGTTAATAAAGGGGAAGGGTGGAAGGAAGGGGCAGCTGCAGAATAAGGGGTGCTAGCTGCACATTCGAGCAGACTTGATAGACCTCTAGGCCTTTATCTGCTGACAAATTTCTCATGTTCGTATTATTTACCAAGTACATGGCCGTGGTAGTGGCACATCTAAGAAAGCAGGCTGTCTCAGTTTTTCCCTGTCTGGACAACTGGCTGCTGGTGGGTCAGTCCCCTCAGCAAGTGTTGGATGCCCTAGCTCAGGCTCAAAGCCTCCTCCAGTCCCTAGGGCTCCTTCTAAATCCCAAAAAGTCATTTCTGGTCCCAGTTCAGCTTCTGGAGTTCATAGGAGCAGAACTGGACACATTGAAAGGAAAAGCCTTCCTTCCACCAGCAAGGGTGGAGACACTGGTACAGCTGGCTAGCTCCTTCCAGTTATCCCGCCCCGGGACATCAAGGCATTTTCTCCAGCTGTTAGGACATATGGCTGCATCCACGGCAGTAGTACCGTGAACCAGATTTCAAATGAGGGTCATTCAGTTTCAACTCAGATCTTATTGGTCGCAAAGAACGTGCCAGTTGTCCACTCTGGTACCAGTCACCAGTTCTTTGCTTCTGGCTCTGCAGTGGTGGCAGGACAGGGAAAACCTAAGACAGAGTGTTCCCTTCCTGTAACAGCTCCCCTCAAAGGTTCTGACCACAGATGCCTCTCTTCTAGGGTGGGGAGCAGACAGGAGACCACACAGTTCATGGCACCTGGTCCAAAAAGGAGACCGTCCTTCACATAAACCTGCTGGAGCTCTGATCAGTGTGCTTGGGGATCCAGTCCTTTGCTTCAGAACTGCAAACAAGGTGGTACAAGTCAGAACAGACAATACCACCACAATGTGCTACTTAAACAAACAAGAGGCACCTGACCTTCCTCATTGTGCACAGAAGCCATGTTCCCTTCCCCCAACTATTTTTCCCTCTGGTCATGGCTCGTGGAACCTCTCTCAAGCATCCTGTCCGGTTCCTGCCCACCTGAGGCCCCTCCGTACTGTGCCTCCTCCCCCCCCCCCCTTCCTGCAGCCAGCACCCCGGTTTAACCCACCCGGGGAGGGGGGCCGCCCTTCCTCTTGGGTGCTCTTGCATGTCAGACTCCAGCTTGCAGGTAAAGGCCCAGGTGGAGGACCTGGAAGGTCAGTCAGAGAGAGCCCGGCGGTGGGCATGGGGGACAGGTGCCGTCAGCTGTCCCACGAGCCAGTGTTTTTCCCTGATCTTATCTGTGTGAATCTTCACCGTTCATCACATTTGGGTACTGGGCCGGAGGTCAGGACCCCATGGGAGCTTGCTTTTTTTTTTTTTTTTTGATAGGCGGAGCCGCCGGGCTCTCGGCGCCACCTTCGAGGCCAACATTCTATGTGGCGCTTGCGGGTTGGCCGTTAGGCACCATCAGCTCCATCTGCCTGCCAGTTCTTCATCTCCCGCCATCGAGGTCACCTCGTGGGACGCTTTCTCCAGCTTTGAGTTCGGGCCTATCTGTGTCGTAGTTCGTTCTCATTTAAAAAAATTTCGACGCCAAGTCTGTCAGTTCCTCCTGCCGGTTCTGCTAGCCACTTGACATTGCTGGTAAAATATTTCCATATTACTATTTTCCAGTGACGTCAAGTCTTGTTTGTATTTCTTTCCAAAGGTCATGTCTAGGTTGGAGGGCAAGAAGACTTCGAAAACTGCTTGGCCCCCCATGCGACTGTGCCCATGCAGCCGAAAATGTTCTGTCACCAACCAGCACGACCGTTGCCTTTTGTGTCTTGGCCTGCTTCATGACATGGATTCGTGCGACGCCTGCTTCTCCATGGACCCGGGTCATCAAACAGCGCACATGGAAAGTGGGGCGAACTCCACTGACTTTTGGGGGTTGGGTGCTCACTCGGGCCAAGCCACGCTCTCTTGGCCTTTCCTCCGGTTCCCCTCCCCGTTCTATACAGACTGAGGAGGAGGGAGCCTTGGCTTCTAGTAGCCTAGTCGTGACCAAGGCTCCTCCCGCGGTGCAGGAGGCCCAGTCTGTTCCCTTTGGGGGCGGGTGGGAGGCAGCGCACTGGCAGTCGCCCCTTCTAGGGCGAAGGCTCCCCCGGTTCACAAGGCTCGGGTCGGCGCCGTCCTCGACGCCATTGATCTGCACCATTTAGGGCTTGGGCTACTGCTAGCAGTGCCGTGGGAGTCGCTATGGCACTGTCCCTTTCTTCTCCTCGCCTCGGCGCCGAGGTTGAGCATGGTGCAGTGTCCAGTTCTGGAGCCGTTCACGGTGCCGGACATGGACACGGCGCTGTGGGGGGTTCAGACGGCGCTGTCAGAGCCGTCATCGGCACCATTTCTGCTCTCGGTGCCGTTTGCGGCGCTCCTGGGGAGTTTCTGACTTCAACAAGCGCCGTCTGAGCCATCATCGGCGTCATCTCTGCCCTCGGCGCCACTTACGGCACCGTGGGGCACAAATGTGCCTTGGCAGGTTCCGACTCCAAGGCTGCTGTTCAGGCTGGAGCCATGTCTTGTTTGGCCGCCGTTCGCAGTGCTGCAGAGGGCACTGGCATCGGCTCGGGCGTGGTCTCCATTTCTGGCACTCTGTTTCGTAGGGATGGCAAAAGGCGCCCACCTACGGTTTGACACAGGGCCTCCACCTCCACATCTTCGGAGGAGGAGCGGACTCTGAGTCAGATGAGCAGTCTGGCTCCTTGGAACTAGCTGCTACTGTAGGTAGCCTTGTGGTGTCTTCAACAGAGCCAAAGTCAGCCCCCCTTTGAGGAGCGGCCGGCGACTTCTGAGGCTGGGCTTAGGGGCACTGACCAGCAGGCAGTGGTGCATGCCACCATTGCACTGCAGCCTGGCCTTGGAGGATTCGCTGACCCCTCAGCGGTGGTACCCCCTCATGTGGTGTGCCTGGATTGCCCAACTTTGGGGCCGATCAGAGCACCTACGAGAGGGGAGGGTACTGTGCCTTGGATAGCTCCTTCGGGTGCTGACCAGGGCTGTCAGTAACCTATGCTGGCCATCTCGAGAAGGAGGGCACTCTCAGATTCCGAAGGATCGAGGGGCATGGGGTCTGCGCGGGGCCCATCCGGGCTCTGGAAGAAGCCGCAGTGCGGATCTCCACTCTTCCTCTTCGCTTTCTCTAAGAGAGACCCGTTCTTTTGAGGTAGGGGACTGTCTTTCTGGACCTATACGGCCCTGGTCGCCTCACAGGGGTGGATTCTTCCGGACGCAGCCAAGGCAGTTCCAAAATGGTTGTTCAGCTGTCGGCTGTGGAGTCTTCTGGAGCACCTTCATCTTCTGACGCTCCTGGTCCACTTCCTAGCCCAGGCAGAGATCAGCCGACTTCTCTTCTCGGCTCTGTCCCCATCCCTCTGCCACACTCTCCTGCACTCCCAGGCATCCTTGGTCCTAGCAGGCCTCTCTCTCCTGGGAGCAGTTTAGAGCTGTGGCTGCTTGCTTCTCTGCTTACATCAGGGCAATGGACAGACAGGTTTTTCAACCTCCCCCCAGCAGCCACCCTCTGAACAGTTGAGGTCCTCTAACTCTTCATCCCCCTCTTCTGGGGGAGAGGAGCCTTCTGTCCACATCTCCCCAGCCGCTGATCTCGTGGAGTATCAGCAATTCCTCGTGAGGATGTTGGAGGACCTACATCTCTCTCTCCTGCCACTCAGAGCAATCCGGAGCACTCGGCGCATGCCTTTTTGGGCAACTGCAGTGAGAACACCCTTGTGGTGCCCCCCTGGCCTGCTCCCTTTAGGGAGGCGTCATTGCGTTCCTGGCAGAGACCCTTTTCCAGAGTTCCCGCCCCTAGGGATCTCTACCAGTGGTATTGCGCCCCCCAGAGTCTCCAGGTTCCATGCCTCATCCTCAGTCAGGATTGACGCAGCTGGACACTCCCAATGGGCTTTGCGCCGTTCACCATGACTGGCCCCCAGATCAAGACTCCTCGGATTTTGACTTCTGGGGTAGGAAGACTTTCTACTCTGCACAGTTGCTGCTTTCTATTTCTACACATCAGGCCCACTATGCAACCTATGACAGGTTCTTGTGGTTCAGGCTGGGTCAGCTCCTAGCCTCTTTGCCTGACACGGAGCAAACCAGACAAGCCATTGATCTCTTTGCGCGTGGCCTGGAGTTGGCAAGGCACCAAGCATGGGCGTCGTATGATGCCAGTGAGGTAGCTGCCAGGGTCGTAGGGACAGCGATCTGCACTAGGCGGATGGCATGGCTACGTCTTTCCCAGTCGTCACCCTTGGCCCGGCGTAGGGTGGTTAACGCCACATCAGAGGACCTATCTGTTTTCCCGCAGGGTGAGGTATGCCTGTTGGGCAGCCTTCCGCCCGGGGTCCCTGCCTCACTCTCCCCACTCTCGGGCCTCTCCAGCCCAGAAGGTTCTCCCTCTTAGTGTGTCACCCACTGAGAGGTTTTAAAGCCCCTTTGGGGGCTCCGCATCACTAAATGTGATGAATGGTGAAGATTGGACACAGACAAGATATGAAAATTACATACTCCAATGTAATTATGATCTTCTGTATCTTTACCATTCATCACAACCCCACCCTCCATCCCCCTGGGGCCTCATCTCTGGATTCCCTTCCCTCTCTCTGCCTTACCTTGCCCCCCATCGTCTCTGTCAAGGGGAAAGGTAATCTGGGGCACATGGTGGGATGATATATCTGGGGGAAGAGTGGTCAGGATGGGGCGGCACTCCCTCTCTAGTGCTCTGGCTCCACTCCTGTGGAGTGGGAGTGGGCGGTTGCCCTCTATCCTCGCCTTCTTCTTTTCCTTTTCAAACCTCAGTTTACTTGTCCGCTGGACATGTTTTAAAGCTCATTTATCCCTACTAAAAATTCTCTTTTTTACATGTGAGAGGGGGCAGAACTTCTGTTCCCTGTTCTCTTAGAATTTTGTTTTTTTTGCCATGAAGGAGTTTGTTTGCCAGTGATTCTGTGCCTTGAATTCTGGTAATTAAGCCTCTTGGCTACTCCTTGCAGTTCCTACACAGTCTAGAGACAGGGCAGAATCCAGCATGTTCTGGTATTTTGTTCCCCCCTCTCATGCTAAACATTTATGTTTCAAAAATTCCTTATCCTTCCCCTAACTCCCACCCTTTTCTGTTTTTCAGAGATTGGGGCCCCCTTCCCAATCTCCCTAGTATTTCATTTTTCTCTTGCTCTGTCCTCTGTCATTTATTTCTCCTTTTGGTTTTTATATCTTTTCCTTTTTCTGTCCCTTGGACTCTCTTGTCCCACCCTCCCAACCTTCTTTTTTCCTCACCTCTCTGGCGACTCAGAACTGGCAGGCAGGCGGAGTCGACGGCGCCTAGCGGCCAACCTGCAAGCACCACGTAGAACGTCGGCCTCGAGGGTGGCGCCAAGAGCCCGTCGGCTCCGCCTACCAAAAAGAGAAAAAAAAATCCTGCAGGGTCCTGACCTCCAGCCGAGTACGGAATGGTGAAGATACACAGAAAGATTATAATTACGGTAGGTACGTAATTTTCATTTCTGCGCTCCCCCCCCCCGTACGTGGTGAACACCTGACGCTCTGGCGCACAGCAACCCTGCCCGCATTGGCCATGCTAGTTACATGCTACCCGGCTTGCTGCAGTGCCCCCCAGTCTCCACTGGGGGTCGCTGGCACGACGGGTCGTCCCTCCCCTTGCATCCCAGGGAGGAGAGCACCACAAGGGCACTCATCCTCAACCCTACCCTTGTCGACCCCCGGTGGCCCGAGCTCGCTCCCGAACCCGGGTCGCTGGCGTAGCGCTAGATGTGGCATCCTGCGCCTCAGCACCACTGGGCTGGCTGAGAAGCCTTGTTAATATGGAAGCTGGCCTACTCCCTAAATCTGTCCGTCACAGCTGTGTACCTGCCAGGGAAGGACAACACCCTAGCAGATGCACTGAGCTGAGTCAGTCAGAACAATCACGAATGGACTCTGAACAGACAGGTACTTCTAACAGTGTTCAGATGGTGGGGTACCCCAGAGGTGGACCTCTTTGCTCGCCCACATAATCACCAGCTGCCACAGTACTGTTGCAGGCCTCCCACAGTGGGCACAGTACCGATGGATGCACTACTATTGGATTGGACAGGGAAATTCCTGTATGCATTTCCTCCCTTCCCTCTACTGCTCAGAGTTTTGAAAAAAACTCCGGTCTCAGCCAGCAACCAAGATCCTCATAGCCCCAGTTTGGGCCAGGCAACCCTGGTACTCCCTACTTCTACTTCTGCCTGTCAGCAAGCCAGTAGCCCTACCCTGCAGGCACAATCTCCTCTCTGCCTCACAAGGTTGAATTCTCTATCCCAACCTGCAATCTCAAACTCAAAGCCTGGTTCTTGAGGATGTAGAATTTGCCAACCTAGGGTTTTCAGAAAGGGTACTCCAGGTTCTTAGGAGCTCCAGAAAACCCTCCACACAGTTAACGTATTCCTCTAAGTGGAAGAGATTTTCTTGCTGGTGCCAGTAACAAGATGTGGTTAGTACCCAGACAGGTGTACCCCTGGTACTGGATTACTTAGTACACCTCCATTCACTTGGTCTTGCGCTCTCTTCATTAAAGGTTCACCTAGCAGCAGTTTTGGCCTACCTTTCGGTTGGTTGAAAGCCCTCTTTGGGATCTGAGCAGGCGTTCAAGAAATTCTTTAAGGGGCTTCTGCACCTGGATCCTCCTCACAGAGAGCCCACTCTGGAGCGGGATCTTAATATCTGTATTGGTCAGCTGATGTAGCCACTCTTTGAGCTCATGTCATCAGCAGAGCTCAAGTATGTTAGTTGGAAAACTGTATTCTTAATAGCCATTACTTCTGCCAGAAGGATCATTTATTACAGGCGCTGTGTACAGATCAAGACTGCATTTCCTTCCATAGGGATAAGGTAGTCCTAAGAAAAAAACAGGAAATTCCTTCCTAAGGTGGTGTCTGATTTTTCACCTTAATCAGTCTATTACTTTGCCTGTCTTTTTTACTGATCATTCATGCTCAGGCGAACACAAACTGCATAGCCTGGATGTCAAAAGGGCTATCAGCTACTACCTGGAGCACACCAGAAGTCATAGGGAGAACAGAACCCAGCTGTTCCTCACTTATGGAGAGGTAGAAAAGGGCAAACCAGCTTCAAAAAGGACCATTGCTCGCTGGATTGTGGCCTGCATCCAGTTTTGCTGTAGCAAAGCTGGTAAAGAGCCTCCTGTGGGCCTTCGAGCCCATTTCACAAGGGGCACTGCTACTTCCATAGCAGCCTCAGGGGGACATACTTTTATTGGACATTTGCAAGGCAGCTACCTGGAAAACTGTTCACGTGTTTATCAAACACTATAGCCTGGATTTACAGACCAGGAGTGATGCTAAGTTTGGCACAGCAGTACTGCAGAGCTTGTTTCCTAAATAGGTTCTGTGCCCACCTCCAAAGGTACTGCTTCAATAGTCTGCATATGTCAGAATACAGTAAGATTTCCTGGGGTTAGAAGAAGACATTACTTATCATAGTAATCCTGTTTCTTCCAAGGGAATCTTACTATATTCTGAGCTCCTGCCCTTCCTCCCCCCCCTTCTAGAACCTGGGGGCACTGCACTACAGCTTTGTGGTGAATTTCTGGGCTGTTTTTTTACTTAGGCTATCTGTGACTTGAGTCTTGGGATAATGCCTACTATTGGAGGATGATTGGGGGTTGGGAGTCTATGATTACTTTTTATTACTATTTCAGATTAGCATTAGTTAGCTTCCTAGGCAAGCTTCATTAGAATCTGACGGTTGATGGAATGTTTACCAGGGACAGTGGTTTGAAAACTGAACTCGAACCTAGCATTCTCTCTTTGCATAGGTTCTATTAACCTTTTCAGCTCTGGGGCAGTACTATGGTGGTACAATACTGCATATGTCAAAATACAGTAAGATTCCCTTGGAAGAAACAGGATTACTATGGTAAGTAATTTCTTCTTCTTGGTACAGTTGTTCTTGATAGTGTAGTTTCTACCATATTGGCTACTTTTCAGTCCTCAGGCGCCACGTGTGTCTGGACAGACTCCTGATTATATTTCCAGCTTACTTAATAATAAACCAGCTAGAGATGGGTTGGGGTTATTACATGTCCTCAAATTGTGTCTTCTGGCCAGCAGGACACACAGGGATCAGAAAGCATTCTCCGGCCCTCAAGCATGTAATGCAGTGCCAGTAAATGGAGACCCATTACAGGCCCCCTTTAATCATTAAAAATTGCAGTGAGATGAAGCTATGGACGTATGGACTTGCATCAAAATTTAGCCATGTTGCTTGAGCACAAAATAGGGTTGCATTTTAAGCACTTGTTTTACTGTATTTATTTTTACTGTTAATGATTCATGATTATTTTCTCATTGCACTAGATTGACTTTTTTATTATTGCAACATTCTTTATTTTGGTGTAAATCAGCCCTGGATCATAGGTAAATACAAGTTCGAGGGACAAGCCCATAATGAACTCACCACCTTTATCTATAGGTGGAAGCGATATTTATCTCCCATGTACGTGCCAAGATTTGACTTGAATTGCTGTAAATTAGTACTTAGAACTACTTCTGTTGGTAGGGAATTCCAAATTGGTGCTGCTCGTTGAGTAAAGAACCTATTTCTTTCCACAGTTTTGTTAATATTAGTCTTTAATTTTAGTTTATGAGACCTGGTGTTACTTTGGGAGACATGCCAGTCTAAACAGATGGTCTGAGTGGGATCCCTGGTGGCTCTATATAGTAGACAGAGATCACCTCTCAAAGAGTGATATTCTAAGGAGAATAATCCTAATGCCCTTAATCTGTTCTCATATGAGACCGTGTTCAGATTAATAATATTTTTGGTCAACATTCTCTGTACCTTTTCAACAGTAGCTCTTTCTTGTACTAAAGTAGGTGCACAGAAAGAGGAGCAGAAGTCTAGATGTGATCTTACTAAACTAGAGTAAAGCGCTACAAGCACCTCAGGTTCTCTGCATTTCATGTTTTTTAAGATGCAACTAATTAGTCTGTGACATTTTTTTGCAGTTTTGTTTGCATGTTCAGTAAATTTTAGGTTATTGGAGCTGTATATTCCCAGGTCTTTTTCTGAGGTTACTACCTGTAATGCTATGTTGTTCATATAATAATCCGTTAGTCTATGTTATTGCCAAAGTACATAACCTTACATTTGAAAATATTAAATACCAATTTGTTCTCTGATGCCCAATCTGCTAAACTATTGAGACTGGCCTGTAAGAAGTCAGCAGATCGAATATCATTTGCAGTGCATCCCAGCTTACTATCATCTGCGTATTTGTTTATCCATCCACCGTTTGTAGTTTGCATGGTAGCAATAATGATATTAAACAGTATGGGACCAGCACCAAACCCTGGGGCACCCCACTGTTCACACTATTCCAAGTAGATTTATGTCCCCTTATATTAACCTGTTGTTTCCAACCAGTTAACCAGAATTCTTACTGTGAGGGGGCTCTTAGAGTAGGCAACACCGTTGGGGCTACGCCGCCAGGCGCTGGGATCACATGGAAAAATTCTAGCTAGCAGTCTACAGCGGGCGACTGCCCCCGATGTCGGCACACTGATGTTCTCCCTGTGGTATAAAGGGGCGGTCCCCCAGCCACACCTCAGTTCTTTTCCAACCATCAACCTGTGCACATCGGACCTTACAGAACATTGCTTCAGTCGATTGCCTTCCTTTTTCGAACGTTTGCTTTATTTTCTTAATTTTTGTTGTTTTCTTAAATATCTTTTAATGGTTTTCGTCATTAGTTTACCATCGGCTGCATGTCATCTCCAACTTCTTCCCGCAAATCTAAGTGTTCCTGCAGCAAACAGATTCCAGATAAGGATGGCCATTCCTCTTGTGTTATTTGTCTTGGCCCAGATCACGACACCCGAGTCCTGCCAGGCCAACCTGAAGTTCAACCAGGTTACACAGAGATGACTCCAGCGGGTCCTGGAAGCCTGTCTCCTTCAAAAGAAGTTGGCCACCATGGAAAAACAGCTGCAGCCCTGGAGTGCATCTTCCTCTCTGGGGTCCTCGCCTGAGACCTCCACCCTTTCTAAAAAGAAGCATAAGCGGGACAAGCACCGGGACCAGGAAAGGTCCTCTTCCAGGCAACAGTTGCCCCCAGGGGCCATGGACGATGCTGGGTCTTCCCCCTCAGGGGTCAGCCCCTACAGCCACACCAGCCCTCTCTCACTCTGGGCTGCCTCTGGCCCTGCCGCCCGCTCTAATCGCTGTGTTGGGTGGCGCCTCTGCAGGTTCGGGGGATTCTTCCTCTGTCCTGTCGCCCTTGTTGCTCAGGCCCTTCACTCCACAGGATTCTCAGTAGGGAGCTTGGCCGGTTCTCAGGACGACAGCACTTCAACTGACACCTACCCGGTGCCTTTGCTGGACCCTTTCTTGGGGTCCGACAGTGGTCCTTCAGACCAGCGCCCACTGTTGCCCACTCCTTTGCAGTCACAGCCTGTGCCCAAGGGCCCCTCCCCCCCGGGCGCCTCCTACCTCTCAGCCACCACCAGTAGGCCCTCCACTGGGATCCTTCCACCCGGCTCGGCCGCTGCCCGACATTGGGTTCCTCCGGTCCTCCACTTACGGACTTGGCGCGTCTGACTCCTGCCCCCCCCCGGGCTTCAGGCACCTCCTTCGGGTCCATCAGGTCCTGTGCCCGACTCCTAACTGCCGTTAGGCCTGGGCCCCGGCCACCCTTCGGGCCCACAGCTTGATTCCCTCCACCTCCAGGGACCACTTTGGGCAATCCGCTGACACCCTTATGGCCGTCGCCCTGCCCTGCGAAGCTGCAGTCAGATCCTTTTCATGGTCAACCGATGCGGGATCCTTTCTTTCTGCCAACATCTCCTCAGCCATCGTCGGGGGTCTAAGTGAGCTGTGGTGGGCATACGTCTGACACCAGATGCTGGCCCTGACGGCACCGCCATTGGCACCTGCACCAATGCGGGACCTTCTTCAGCCCACCCCTAGGGTTCCTCCTTCGAGGCAGGAGATGCAATCCGTCGCTGGAGCAGGCGTTGGTGCGGTCGCAGGCCAGGCTTGATGCCCAGCACCAGGCTGTGACTATATGGAAGATTTGGGGTCCGACTTAATCGACCCGCCAGACTCCACCTCTCACTTCTCTCCTGAGGAGACGTGGATAAGGGAGACCCCCAAATCTCCCTCCAGAGGATCCTTCTTTTTTGGAAATGATGCGGCTCACTCAGGTATCTCAGGGTTGCCAGGCTGTGGAGCAAGACTGTCAGCGTCACCGTTTAGCGGAGCATCTCTGCCTCGTGGAACTTAATTTGGTAGTTATCCCACCCCTGGTGGCTCCTCATGATGGTGTTACGTCCACCATATGGCAACAGCCAGCGTTGGTCTCTCTGCTGCCCAAAAAGGCAGACAGGCTGTACTATGAGGGCCACCCCCAGTATGGGACAAACCCTAAGGCTGACCCTGCTGTACTGGTAGTAACCCACATCGGCTCCCCTAAACCCAAACGTCTGGGTGACTTCCCTCTGGGTAGAGAGTCCAAGCAGTTGGACCACTGCGGTAGGAGGATATGTGTCTCCTTCCCTCACGCTGGCCTTGCGTGTCCAGAATTATCTAGCGCACATGGTGGTCCATCAGCAGTCCTTACTGGACCAAGCCACAAATGGTTTGGATGCCCTCCCGGACTCCTCCTCTATACCTCAATTGGGGCAGTTCTTCCATTCTGCCTCCAAAGTGAGTCTCCACATCTTCTTGACATGGTGAACACCTTGGCAAGGAGCGTGGCTTCAGCAGTTTGTGTCTGCTGTCATGCTTGGCTTCATCTGTCAGACTTTACGCCAGCTGTCCAGTCCTCCATTTTGAACGCTCCTTTTTGAGGCTCTGTCCTTTTTTGGAGGGGAGAGGTCCAGGATATGCCATCCTCCTTGCAGGATTCATGCAGGGCCCTGCGCGCTCTGGGCATCCCTTCTTTCACACCCACCAAAATGGGATGCGCTCATCCTTTCTTCACCACCCAGTGGAGCGTCTTGTCCGCCACCAGCCTCCCTGGTCTAAGGGAAATGTTGGGGGGGCCCCTCAAGCCCAGACCCCCCTAGCCCTCCACCGTCCCCTAACTTATAGCCTGAAGCTCCCTCAGTCTCCACCCTGATTTTACTGGAGATGTTAGGGGGTTACATTATCCTCCATCCTAACGGATGGAGGCCAGCCTATTTTCAGATGGTGGATAATTTTCTCCTTTGAGGGGGAACACTTCGGCCTCCTCTGAGCCATTTTGGCCTTTTCTTTCATGTGGCTTCCCAACTGCAGGTACCCACTATTTCATATTGTATAAGTACATCTGGAACCCCTTTCTGTGAGGCAGAAAGGGTATAGATTCCTCCCCCACCCCCTTCAGAGGCTGGGGGGAAGGGGGATATAAATGTTCCCTGTTGTTCCAGGGCCTAGGTCATTCCGACAGCCCCTGAGGTCCCTCCTGCCCCCCCTTGACGAGGAGACACTTTGGAGTTCCCTTGATTCAGATCCTCCTTGGAGTCTTGGTTTGTGCTCCCTTTTCATCAGGGCACTTCCTGCTTCCTTTTGTTATTCCTGCCTCCCACCATTTTCCACTGACCCTATGGTCGGGAAGGTGTCTGCTATTCCAGCCCCCACCTACATCTCATCTGTTGGCTGCACAGAGAGCCCAGGGCCTGAAGCCAACACAGGTCTTTGAGTCTTTCTACCGGAACAGTCGTTGGTGTGGGGCCTCTCTTTGGGGGATTCCACCTTTCTTGCCAGCCATTCCTTCCTCCTGGGAGGGTCATGGCCTGTACCCTGTCCCTTTACCCTTTTGTTGCTGCCTCGGCCATTGATGGTCATTGTGAGAGTTCAGCAGGGGCCGGCTTTTCTCCCCTCTTTTCCCAGGTAGAACATCATTCCCAGTGGGACTTGTTCCCAGAGTTGCTGCCTATTGCTAGCCCCTAGCTGTGCCCCCACCTTTTGGTGTGGCGTATGAGTTTTGGGCAGTGACAGCCTTTACGGTTCCCAGAACTTCACCTCCTGTCACTTTTCATGGCACACCCTGGGGGTTCCAAGGGGGTTGGGGGTTTTAGTCGGGCCTTCCTGGTCCGTTTCGCAGCTGTGGACGAAGATGGTGTCACTCGCCACTCCCCACCCTTTTGGGGTCGGGGGGAGGCTGCGAGGGTATATCCTGTAGCCCAACCCTAAAATTCAGATGGAGGCGGTTCCAGGCACTCCGCCTGCCTGGAGCCCGTTGTTGGCAGTACACAGGCCCAGTCTCACAGGATATTTCTGTGCCCGGCCGTGCCTTGGACGGGCCGAGGGGATAATTCCTTTTTCCAGTCTGACCCCTTTCTGTCGTCGGCCTGCCCGGTTTCTCCCTACTTCTCACTTGGAATTGCGGTTTCTAGGGACATGGATATGTTGTTCATCCACACTTATTGGCAGGTATCCTTGCCGCTTTAAATCTTGCCGGAAGGTCTTCAAGCTGGCTCCTCCCACCCACCCGGGTGGTATAACTCTCGGCTCCGCCCCATGACGTCAGATCTTCCTTACCGCTTGGAAGCTCAGGTTCCCTCCTTAACGCTCTGCGTTTGCGACTGGTTCTATTTCTTCCATTTGCGAATTTGAAAGTTTTTGCTAAAAGACTTGGTCTTCGATCCTCGCTCGCGATGGACAAATCCACTCCCAGTTTTCGAGATGCCCTCGCGGGCAGAAGATGTCCGGACGGATCCACACCCACGTGTGTCTACTGTTTAGGCCTTGAGCACGACCGCAGGATCATGACTCCAGCTCTTCCTTCTCGGCCTACTGCCCCCAAGACCGCATGCTGCCCATTGCAACTGGGCCGTCCCCGAGTAGCTATCCGGTGAAGTCTAAGGAGGCCCGTCGGCGGTGTCTCAAGGGCGGCGGAGCTCGGGCGGATCGCCTCGAGCAGATGATCGCCTCGAAGAGGAGGCGGCGCGGGTCAGAGTCTTCCTCGGTCATGCATTTATCCCGGCCTCTGGGTTCTTCCTACACAGCTTCATTTAAGGAGTTTTGTCTGTCCCTTCCACTAGGGAGAAGGCCAACGCCTGCTGGACCTTTTTCTCGTCCAAAAGAGGGACAAGGGTAATCCTCCGTCGACGCTTGGGAGCGGAAAGGTCCCTCCTCGAGTCGACTGCCTGTCACTTCGGTCGACCGGCCGAGCTGCCACTGGTCTCACGGTGCCCCCTGCCAGGTCAGTTGACTGAGACTCCTGTCGACTTAAGTCCAGATTTTTCGACCTGCTAGACGGGCTGTCGCCCATAGAAGCTTTAGATTCTCCTCCCCAGTTCCCTCCGGAGGGAGTTGAGGATCCTGTGGGCTTGCCTGTGCCTCCGGTTCCGGAGCCCTCGGATGAACCCTCCGAGTCGAAGGAGTGCCGGTTCTGCCGACACTTCCCTGCACTGACCTCGGAGGCGAGGCTCTTGGTCTCGGTCACCTTCTTAGCGGTCCAGCCGATCCCGCCGTCATAGGCGGTCTCGGATCTCGGCACCGCCAGTAAGCATCGCGTCGCCGCTGCGTCCTCGTCCTCCTCCTCGGACGAGGGAGGCTCAGCGTAGTTACGCCGACGGTACGAGGACCTCATGTGGCAACAGCTTTGACCGGGAGTAGTTTCACGTCATTGCCTCGCCATTATGGTTGTCACCGAGCGCCGACACAACCCTCGATTTACCCAAGGAGCCTGTACCCAGGCCGGTTGTTCGCCAAAACCAGCTGCTCCACCGATTCCGTGGAACCTCTGCCTCCACAGCCACTGTTTGGGGCTCCGACCAGGATTCTCGTCGGCTATAGGGTCACCCCATCGGTTGTCGGTTACCCTCACTCCCGACCGACCTCGGCAGGTTGAGGGTAGCTCAGGCCAGAGGCAGCTCTTCGAGGACTCCTCCGAGTCCGAGGATAATTCCTCCTTTTTCTCCAAGTGACTGGACTTGGAGTCCTCAGGAGGACAGTCTATGGACGATAGCCCGTCGTCCTTCCTAGGACTGCTTCGCTCATCTCGAATCCACCGGGATGGAGCTCGAACCCGCTTCCAAACGGGCCAGGTATCCTCACGGAGATTCTGGACCGAGGGACTCTCCTACGGAGGCCTTTCCGGTGGCCGAGGCCATAGTGGGTCCGGCCTTGGAGCTTTGGCAGCGCCCTGCTTCCTGTCCTGCGCCTTCGGCCAGGATGGCCAGGAAGTATGCGGTCCCTACTGGTTCCCTGTCCGGTTTTTTGGAGCACCCCTCTGCTGAGGGGTTGGTTACCGACAGCGTTTTCCGGCGTGCCGGCAACGCCAGGGATGTGGACAAACCTCCCGACAAGGAATCCAAGAAATTGGATTATGTCGGGCGAAAAGTCTATGCTGCGTCCTCTCTCGGCCTTCGTCAGGCCAGTTCGGCCGTCCTCATAGCAATTTTTCTCATGCCCTGTTGGGCTCCCTGGATGAGGTTATTCTCATCTCCCCGCGATCAGCAGACTACGGTCAAGCAGGTGCGGGACCAGGGCAGGGCAGTGGCCAAACAGCAGCTCCAGACTGCTTTGGATATTGGGACTCATGTGCCAGGTCGGTGGCGCCGCAGTGGCTATGCGTCGGCAGGCTTGGCTGAGGATATCCACCTTTACTTCGGATACCCAGCACAAGTTGGCGGATGTTCCTTTTTGGGACTGACCTCTTCGGCCCTGGGGTGGAAGGTCACCTGCAGAGGATCGAGAAGTCCAATGCTACCTTGGACTCAGTCTCTTCCGCCCAGAAGGACAAAGGCCGCAAACCGCAGCCTAAGCCCTTTCGTCCTTCTGCGCCCGCGGCGCACCCGGCCCAGCAACGTCAGGGCCAGCAGGCTCGGCTTGCATCCCAAACCCAAACCGCCGCTTCCTCTAACAGGAGGCAGGGAGGAAAGGCCCAGGAGGTCCCTCGGCCGGTCCATCCTCCAAGCCTGCCCAGTGACGGGCTGAGGGGTGTCGCCCCATCCCCGCCACTCATCCCTGGGTCCCCGTGGGAGCGGCCCGCACTTTCGTCCGCCTGGTCCGCTGTTCCACGGACAGGTGGGTTTTGAGGTGATGGGAAGAGGCCTGCCTCTAGAATTCGAGCAGGCACTGCCCTTCAGAGCCGCCGCCTCGGGGCTTCGTCCCCAGCTCGCTGGCGGCTCGTCGAGCCGACATCGCCTCCTCCTCCAGAAAGGGTGATAAGAGAGGTGGAGGACCCTCCTTCAGACCCAGGGTTTGTGTCCAGGTACTTCCTGGTTCCGAAACGGACGGGGTGCTGGCGCCCCATTCTCGACCTACACAACCTAAACAAGTTCCTAAGGTCTCGAACCTTCAGGATGGTCACTCTGGCTCAGATAATACCATCCTTGGAACGCGGCGTGTGGTTCTGCTCCCTGGATTTGCAGGACGCGTTTTTTCACGTCCCTATCCGTCCGTCTCACCAGAGATTCCTTCGCTTCCGAGCGGAGGGATCCCTTTTCAAGTTCCAAGCCATGCCCTTCGGCTTGTCTCCAGCTCCCAGGGTCTTCACCAAATGCATGGCAGTGGTGACAGCATTCCTGCGGCGCCGAGGGGTCTGGGTGTACCCTTACCTGGACGACTGGCTGATAGCAGCTCCCTCCAGGCAGGAGGTGGAGTGGTCCAGAGATCTGGCCCTCCAGGTCTGCTCTCAACTAGGCCTCCTTATCAACGAGGCCAAGTCGGAACTCGAGCCAAGCAGGTGATTCTGTTCATCGGGCGCAGCTCGACTCTCGAGCCAGAGCTGCTCCCGCGGACAGGGCCGAGGTTCTCTCCTCCTTGCCCAATCATTTCTGGTTGGGCAATTGCGCCCGCCGGGACTTCCTGGCCTCCTGGGTCTCATAGGCCTGCACCAGCGTGGTCCATTGGGCCCGCTGGAACATGCGCCCCTTCAATGGGGACTGGCCAGCCAGTGGTCACAACGCTGCGATCCTTTGGACCAGCTTGTGCCGGTGACACAGGGATGTGGAATGCTCTCCAGTGGTGGATCGCTCCAGGTCATTTGCAGGAGGGCATCCCGTTCGTCCGCCCTGAGCAGACGGTCTCTCTATCGACCGATGCCTCTCTGATGGGTTGGGGTGCCCATCTGGGGGAACACCGGGCTTACGGCCTCTGGTCCCCTCGGGAGTCCCGATGCCACATCAACCTGCTGGAGCTCCGAGCGGTCCGCCTAGCTCTCACCGCCTTTGCTCCGTTCCTCCGGGGTCAAGTGGTCCGAGTCCAGACGGACAACACCACGACCATGTACTATCTAAACTGCCAGGGCGGGACGCGCTCCATGCTTCTATGCAAGGAAGCTCTCCGCATTTGGTCACTCATGCGCAGCCTGGAGGCGGATCTCCTAGCCATTCATGTGGCAGGAGCCTCCAACACCCTGGCCGATGCCCTAAGCCGGATAGGGGCTGCATCCCACAGTGGTCTCTCCTGCCGGAGGTAGTACAGCATCTGTTCTCCCTTTGGGCACACCTCAGGTGGACCTGTTTGCCTCCAGGGAGAACGCAGGCTGAGACTGTTCCATGCCCGCCCCTCAGCAGGGCTCGCTGCAGGGGATGCCTTCCGAGGCAGTGGACCCGGGCCTCTTCTACGCCTTTCCCATTTCCCTTGATCCACAAGGTGCTTCTCAAGGCGAGGAGGGACAAGGCGAGGTGATTCTGATAGCCCCAGACTGGCCTCACCAGTTCTGGTACCCAGATCTCCTCAGTCTCAGCTCCAGGACTCCGCGAGCTTCCAGCTCGCCCGGACCTCCTCAGTCAATCAGGGAAGGTGTTCCATCCGGACCTTCAATCCCTGCACCTGACGGCCTGGTTCCTGGCTGCAGAGTTCCAGGCCTTGGTCTTTCCGACAAGGTCCTCAATGTAGTTGAGGCGTCCCCGTGAGAGTCGACCAGAAAATGTTATGCCTTCAAATGGAAAAGGTTTTCCATTTGGTGTCAGGGCAAGGGCTTGGACCCTTCCTCCTGTTCCTTGGCAAGCATCTTGGACTATTTATGGTCCCTTTCTAATCAAGGGCTTAGGTCGGCGACCCTAAGGGTGCACCTGGCAGCCATCTCTGCTTACGGAGCGGGCGGGAAGCAGTCGTTGCGCGGAGAAGGTGGTCTGGCGCTTTTCAAGGCCTTGATCACATTTCCCTCCGGTCCGAGAACCTCCACCTCCGTGGGATCTACTGCTGGTACTGGCAAAGCTCATGGGCAAGCCATTTCTAACCTATGCACAGGTGTGCTTCTCTCTCACCTGTCGTGGAAGACCGCCTTCTTGGTGGCTATCACGTCAGCCAGAAGGATGGGAGAGCTCCAGGCGCTTCCATCGAGTCTCCTTACCTGGTCTTCCACAGGGACAAGGTTGTCCTGCGCCCCCACCCGAAATTCCTTCCGAAGGTGGTGTCGGAGTTTCACCTTAACCAGGTGTTGACTCTGCCGGTGTTCTACCCCAATCACACCTCAGAGGCCGAATATAGGCTCCATACTTTGGACCCTAGAAGGGCGCTCGCCTATTACAAAGAGCGCACGGCTGAAATTCGGGGAGAGGTTCGCCAGCTGTTTGTCACCTACGCTGAAGCTGCATCTGGCAGACCTGCAGCCAAGTGGACGATAAGCAGGTGGGTCACCTCCTGCATAGATCTCTGCTATAAGTTGACCGGCATGGAGCCCCCCAGAGGGATAAGAGCTCATTCTACCCGCCATACTGCTGCATCGGTGGCTGCTTCCAGGGACGTCCCTATCCAGGAAATCTGCAGGGCTGCTACCTGGAAGTCAGCAAACACCTTCATTACCCATTACCACATCGACCTTGGGTCACACGGGATGCTGGTTTTGGGGCCTCGGTTCTCAGTCTCTCTTCCCAAGTAAGTATTGGGGGTGTGCGCCTTGCCTCCCTCCTCCCGGAGAACTGCTAGGAGTCTGCCAATAAGTGTGGATGAATAACATATCCATGTCCCTAGAAATACAGGTTACTCACCTGTAACAGGAGTTCTAGGAATGGTATATGTTGTTCATCCACACGACCCACCCGACCTCCCCGGCTTCGACGCACAACCTGAGCTTCCAGCGGGCCAGATCTGGCGTCATGGGGCGGAGCCGAGAGTTATACCACCCGGGTGGGTGGGAGGAGCCAGCTTGAAGACCTTCCGGCAAGATTTAAAGCGGCAAGGATACCTGCCAATAAGTGTGGATGAACAACAGATACCATTCCTAGAACTCCTGTTACAGGTGAGTAACCTGTATTTCCTTGCAGGACAGATCAGTTATTCCTTTCCATCCAACTTCTTTCAGGGGTTCCCCTCCATCTACGATTGGAAAGGGGGTGGGAATGTTTTTATAGTGCCATGCTGGCTGCATCCGTCATGTTCTCCTCTGCTTCCCGTTTGGCCAGGGGGGCCCTTTCATTCCTCTTCCCTCTTTTTTGCCTCGCTCTTTCTGACCTGTGGAGCCTTGCACGGCTAGTCAAGTTTCTCCCCTTCTGGCTGTACCGCACCCCCGCTGGCAGCGCAGTCTTTTTCCTGCTTAAGGGGAGATTTCATGGTTACATTCTGCCCTCTCAGGCCCATGCCCTCTCCACGAGCTGGGCTTCCATCAGTTTTAACGATGTCCAGGAGCTGAGCAGTTCCTCGGCTCTAGGACAGCTCACGTCTGGTTCCCCCCCGTCACCAGGGCATCCTGTCTGCCTCCTTGTCAGTCTGTTCCTGGGGGAATGCGGAGCTTCGGTTCCTTCGGGGAGTCCCCAACCCCTCCTTGAGGTAGAGGGGTCCGATAGGGAGGGACATTTCCCACATACTACCCTGCCTTTTGGGACTGCCTTCTTTTCCTTCTCTGTTTCTGAGCCCTGAGCCCCTTGGGGCTACGGTGCTTTAAGAATCCTCACTTAGGGAGAGGGCTCCTCCAACCTCGCCTTATTTCCCCTGATGCTATCAGGGGAGGTTTTTTTTCCTGTGGATTGGGTTTCGCATCCTGAGGTGCGTTATCTCATATCATCCTATCAGGTAGGTTTCCTTCCCCTTCCTGATTGTGTGCTGTCAGCCTACTTCGCAGGATGTAGGTTTTTCTACCCACCCAGTTGTTCCTGCTTTATCCCTCTCGCTCTCTTGTCGACAGGGGCCTCGATATTTTCTGCAGTTAGTCACAGGGGATCGCATTTCCCACCCCATCTATCTGCTGTCCTCATGCCCTTCCCCTTCTTGGGGCTGTCCGGGGCCTCCCCTTGGGCGGTTGACCCAGTTCTGTGACTTCTCTCAGGACTACACCTGCTACGGGTAGTATTGTGCTGCCTAATGCCTCTTCGTTCCGAATGGGTATTCCCTCTGGGGACAGAGCTAGCCTTGGACTTACAGTCCCCTACATCCTCCTGTTCTTCCTTATTTGCAGCAAATCTTTTTCCTCCCGAATCTTGTCGGCACTGCTTGGGGTTTGGTTCTAACGGTGTTGCCTACTGCAAGAGCCCCCTCGAAGTAAGAGAGTATAGTTACGTAAGAACTTACCATAACAGTAAGTCTTCAAGAGGAGCTCTTGCAGTAGGCATGTTTTTCCATCCCTCCATCCCCCTGCTGTCTTTTTGGCTCATTGTGTCCATTTCTATGGCTCCAGGAGCCCCCTCTTTCTCCTGTCACTTCCTTTTACAGGTCTCCAGCGGGAGAACTGAGGTGTGGCTGGTGGACTGCCCCCTTTATACCATAGGGAGGCAGTCCCCCGTTGTAGACTGCTAACTAGACTTTTTCCCTGTGGTTCTAACGCCTGGTGGCTTAGTCCTAATGGTGTTGCCTTCTGCAAGAGCTCCTCTTGAAGATCTGTTGTTACAGTAAGTTCTTACGTAACTGTACTTTTTTCGTACCTATTTCAAATAAACATATTATAAAAGAATGAATGAGAGGGTGAATTCTAACAGTAACTGTTCTAGGGACATGGATATGTTGTTCATCCACACTGCAGGCAGGTATCCTTGCCACTTTAATTCTTGCCGGAAGGTCTTCAAGCTGGCTCCTCCCACCCACCCGGGTGGTAAAACTCTTGGCTCCACCCCATGATGCCAGATCTTCCTTACCGCTTGGAAGCTCAGGTTCCCTCCTTAGCGCTCTGTGTTTGAGACTGGATCCTAATTCTTCGGTTTGCCCGAAATTGATTTTGAAGTTTTCCAAACTTCGGTCTTTTTCCCTCGTAGCTGCGATGGACAAATCTGTTCCCGGCTTTCGGAGGTGCCCCTGCGGGCAGAAAATGTCCAGGACGGATCCGCACTCCACGTGCGTCTTCTGCTTAGGCCTAGATCACGACCCGCAAGCTTGCGAGTTGTGCCGTTCCTTTTCGGCCAGTGTTCTGGACGATCGCGCTGCCAGTTTGAAGCTCGGGTGCCCCGAGAAACGTTTTCCGCCAGTGAAATCCAAAGAGGCTCGTTGGGCGGTGTCCGCGGCGGCTGGCTCGGCTGAGCAGCTCGAGCAGATGATTGCCCTCGAGGAGGAAGCAGCCCAGGCCGCATCTTCTTCTTCCTCGGCCGCGGCATTTATCCCGCTCTCTCTGAGTTCCTCATACACAGCTTCATTCAAGGAGCTTTGCCAGTCCCTTTCCATGAAGGGAGAGGGGCCTTCGGGACATTCTTCTTGGCCCAAGAAAAGGGAGTCGAAAGGTAAGTCCCACCGTCGGCGTTCCTGGGAGCGGGAGAGGTCCCCCTCCCCGGGCAGCCGACCGTCGACTTCGGTCGAGGCTGCGGCTGAGGCCGCTGGCTTCGCGGTACCCCCATCAGGCCAACCTGCCGAGACTCCCGTCGATGAAGTCGAGATTTTTCTCGATCCGTTAGACAGGCTGCCAACTGGAGAAGCCGACAACCCTACTTCACCGGTTCCCCCGGTGGATACTGAGGATCTGCCTGCTCCTTCAGGACCGCAGTCCCTGGTTAAAGTTCCCGAGCCGAGGGAGGAGCGGGTATCCCGCCCCTTCCCATACCCACCCTCGGTCCCCGGAGTCTGGTCTCGGACCTCTTCTCGGTCCCGGTCTCGTTGCGAGTAGCGGCGAGCGCCGTTCTTCCTCGTCCTCTTCCTCGGGTGAGGAGGCTTCGACGCAAGTTGCGCCAACGCTACGAGGATTTGATGTGGCAGCAGTTGCTGTTATCCGGGCCTAAGCCGACCCCGGCTAAGACCCCGGCCATCAAGTGGCTGTCGCCGGAACGGCCAAAGCAGCCACTCGTTCCAGTCGAGTTGCCCGCCCCAGGGCCGGTTGCTAAGCCGAAACCAGCTGGTCCACCGATTGTGGTGGAACCTCCGCCTCCTCAACCTAAGTCAGGGGCCCCGACCAAGAGTTCTCGGTCGGGTCATGGCCTGCCCCACAGGTTGTCGGTCACCCTCACTCCCGACCATCCTCGGCAGGTGGAGGGTGGCTTAGGGCTGAGGCAGCTCTTCGCAGACTCTTCGGAATCCAACGACGATTCCTCCCTGTTCTCCAGGCAGTGCAATCTGGAGTCCTCTGGGGGCCAGTCAGTGGACGATAGCCCATCGTCCTTCTTGGGTCTGCTTCGGCTCATCTCAGAATCCACCGGGATGCAGCTCGAGCCAGTGTCCAAACAGGCCAAGTATCCCCTGACGGAGATTCTGGTTCTCCCACGGAGGCCTTTCCGGTGGCTGAGGCCATTGTCGGCCCAGCCTTGGAGCTTTGGCAGCGACCTGCTTCCTGTCCAGCGCCTTCGGCCAGGATGGCCTGGAAGTATGCGGTCCCTACCGGCTCTTTGCCCAGTTTCTCGGAACACCCCTCTGCGGAGGGGTTAGTCACCGACAGCGTTTTCTGGTGCTCTGGTAACGCTCGGGATGTGGACAAGCCCCCCGACAAAGAATCCAAAAAGCTGGACTTTGCCGGGCGCAAGGTGTACACTGCGTCCTCCCTCGGCCTCCGACAGGCCAGCTCGGCCGTGCTGATGGCACACTTCTCCCATGCCCTCTTGAGCTCCCTGGATGAGGTTGTTCCTCATCTCCCGCCTGACCTGCAGACCACGGTCCGCCAGGTGCGGAACCAGGGCAGGGTGGTGGCGAAGCAGCAGCTCCAGACTGCTCTGGACATAGGTGATTCCTGTGCCAGGTCAGTAGCGGCCGCAGTGGCCATGCGACACAGGGCGTGGTTGAGGATATCCACTTTCATGGCGGATACCCAGCATAAGTTGGCGGACGTCCCCTTCTTGGGGACTGACCTCTTCGGCCCTGGAGTGGAGGGACACCTCCAGCGGATCGAAAAGTCCAATGCCACTCTGGACGCGGTCACCTCCGCCCAGAGGGACAAAGGCCGCCGTCAGCAGCAGAAGTCCTTTCGTCCTTCAGTCCCTGCTCCTCGACTGGCCCAGCAGCACCAGCAACAGGGCCAGCAGGCTCGCGCTTGGCATCCCAAACCCAAGCCGACGGCTTCCTCCAACAGGAAGCAAGGAGGTAAAGGCCTGGGATGTCCCTCGGCCGGTTCTTCCTCCAAGCCTGCCCAGTGACGGAGTGGGGGGTGCCGCCCTCAACCTCGTCACTCCCCCCGGGTGCCCCCCGTGGGGCGACAGCTCCGCCACTTCCTTTCCGCCTGGTCCGCTATCACCACGGACCGCTGGGTGTTGGAGGTGGTAGGAAAAGGCCTGCCTCTGGAGTTCGAGCAGGTTCCGCCTTTCAAACAACATGAAGTCTTGCTATATTATGACTATTGCAGTTTGTCCCACCATTAGAACTGCTCCGGAGGTGAAAGAGTTAACTTCCATGCCAGGCATGGAACTTGGAGCGCGAGCTCGGTTTGAGAAGCTCTGTCTGGAAGATTTAAAACTGAAACTGTCAGATTCTTTACTCCGCCTCACTGAACAGTCTCTCTGGAGATTCCTCCTACTGCTCGGTTCATTTCTCGGTTTAAACAGTATTTTCTCGGTTAAATTCAACCGCGATTATTATTATTTTAACCGCGAACCGATCGGTTCAAGCTCTGTCTGTGGTATTGTAAGTAATAGACAGGTTTATTTCTGTGTGGAACTTGTAAATGTTTATCGGTTCGGTTCGAACCGATCAGGTTGTTTTAAAACTTTGTTCTCAAGCATTTGAAAGCTTTTAGAGTGCGGTTCCCGGTTCTTATCGGTTCTAAAAAAAACGGATTTCATTACGGTTTTTTCCACGACCCGTGACACGGTTGGGAACCGATAAGGGTGTCTTGCCTGGCACTGCTGTTAAAAAGGGCAAGTTTTTGGTTAGGCTGGCATTATGTCTGAGAAACCCAAAAGAAAAACCGGGCCCACTGGGTTTCAGCACTGTAGTGTCTGTGGGGAAGCCTTTGCCAAGGCTGACCCACACACCACATGTGTATATTGTCTGGGGTTTCACCACCTCACTTCAGACTGCCAGATTTGTAAGAACTTCCCTGCAGCTACCCTGGATAAGAGAGTTGGTAGGCTCAGGGAACGAGAGGCCAAAAGTCCGCTGACCGGATGGCCAGCCCGGTTCGTGCCAACCGAACCGGAGGGAGTGCCTGACCAGGGTGAGATCTCGGCAACGTAAGCTGGCTCTGAGGAGCCAGTTCCAGCAAAGAAAACTAGAAATCAGCAGGTGTGGAGTCAAAAATTCCTTCTCTAACTGCTGCAGAGATAGCTAAAGCAATACAAATTGTCCAGTCACTTTCTTCGGTTCCGTCCGAACCGCCACTGTCTGGCAAAAGGTCGGTTCGGCCGGTTCCACCAGTTCAAGAATATGATATAGAAGAGTTTTATGAACCAGAGGAGAGGGAGGATGATTATGAACAGTGTGAATGTGACTTTGAGAGTCTGGATGTGCCCATTGAACCGGACATCTCTCCAGACAGACCTTTAGAATCTCCCCCTACACTTTCTGAGTCCTCTTCTCATTTTCTGTTTTATAAAAAGGTTGCTGAAACCCTCCAGCTCCCATTGGAGGAAGCTGTGGATGAGCAAGAGGAACCTGACTTTGTGGAAATGATGGACATCCCAGAGTCCAGGAGATTGTCTATTCCTTTACATAAATCATTTAGGAAACAAACAATAAAAATGTTAAAAGCTCCTAATTCTGTGCCTCCTGTGGACAAAAAGATGGACAGGAGGTACACTTTGTCAGGTCCTGATACAGAATTTCTTTCACAGCAATGCAGTCATGTTGGGGTAGTTCAGGCTGCAGCCTGTGATAAGGCTAATATTCCCCTGGCTTCACATCCTCCTGACAAGAACTCCAGGAAGATTGATGCCATGGCTAAAAAACATGGCAGCGTCCTCGGGACTCAGACAAGCAAATTACATGGCTTATGTGGCAAGATACCAAAAGTCTAGATGGGACACTGTCATGGCTTTGGCCAAACAGGCCCCTGGCCAGCTTGCCAAGGAGCTGGAGCAGGTGGCTGCTGATGGTATTGAGGCATCCAAGGTGCAGTTCCATGCTGCTGTGGATTCTAATGATGTATCCTCTAGAGTCATGGCTACATCTGTGGCCTTTCGTAGATTGGCTTGGCTCAGGTGTACTAGTTTGTCACAGGATACCCGGACTAAGGCTATGGATTTTCCTGTGATAGGAAATTCTCTGTTTGAGGAGCAGACAGAGAATTATATGAAGAAAATGGATGAATATAGAACCACTTATAGGAGTGCCCAAGCCAAGGAGCGGCAAGCCACTCCTCAGAAGCAGACCCCCAGGGGTAGAGGCAGGCATTTTCACAGGCCTTTTTACCAAACCCAGGCCTCCTCTTCGGCTTATGCTCAGAGGGGGTTCTTCAGAGGGAGAGGCAGACGGGGTGCAAGCAGGCCTGCTCCCCCCCTCAGCCTAAAGCTCCTGCCAAACAGGCACCCTGATGGGGTGCCCAGGGCCGGTTCTCTATTACCTGTAGGGGGCAGGCTGGCTTACTTCGTTCAGGGCTGGGAGTCTTTAACATCAGACAAGTGGGTCCTGGAAGTAGTAAGCTAGGGTCTGGTTCTCAGCTTCAAAAAATTTCCAAAGATGAGAATCAGATCTTTTCCACCTGCAAACCCTCTAGAGATTTTTGCTTTGGAAACAGAAGTCTCAACCCTCCTGGCTCTCAGAGCTATAGAAAGGATTTCTCCCCTACACCAGGGCAAGGGTCTGTACTCCAGGTACTTCCTTACCCCAAAAAAGACGGGAGAATGGCGGCCCATTCTGGACCTAAGATATCTGAACAAGCACCTTTAAAACACAAATTCAAAATGGTGACTCTGGCAATGATTTTACCTTCTCTAAGACCAGGGACTGGCTAGCTTCCCTGACCTCAAGGATGCCTACTTCCATGTTCTTATCAGAAGCTCCCACCGAAAGTACCTCAGATTCGAACTGCCCTCAGGCCATTACCAATTCAGAGCAATGCCCTTCGGCCTTACCTCTGCCCCAAGGGTATTCACGAAATGCCTGGCAGTAGCAGTTGCTCATTTAAGAAGGCAAAAGATTGCCATCTTCCTCCCCTACTGACGACTGGCTCATTGTAGGTCAGTCTCCGGACCAGGTCAGATCACACCTGCAAGTTACCCAGCAGCTGCTCACCTCTCTGGGCTTTCTTCTCAATCTTCCAAAGTCAGTTCTGGAACCTATCCAGGTACTCACCTTTATAGGTGCAGAATTGGACACAAAGCAGGCCAGAGCCTTCCTTCCCCGAAAGGGTAAGGAACCCAGTGGCCCTGGCCTCCTCCTTCACTTTGCAGGTCTCGACCAGCAAGGCACTTCCTACAACCCCTAGGACACATGGCTGCTTCCACAGCTGTAGTGCAAGGAGCAAGATTTCAGATGAGGGACATTCAGTTCCACTTGAGAGCCTTTTGGTCTCAAAGAAAAGATCCCCTATCCAAGTTGATCCCAGTGACTCGAACCCTGATCCAGGCCCTTCAGTGGTGGCAGGATCAGAGAATTCTGAGACTAGGGTTCCCCTTCATCCCTCTCATCTCACTCCTTGACCATTACTACAGATGCATCCCTTCTGGGATGGGGAGCTCACATGGACGACCTCTCCACCCAGGGAGTGTGGTCCCCTCAGGAATCTCTGCTCCACATCAATCTGCTGGAACTCAGAGCTGTTTTTCTAGCACTTCAGGTTTTTTCTGCATCTGTTCAGAACAAAGTGGTACAGGTCAGAACAGACAACACCACTACAATGTGGTACATCAACAAACAAGGGGGGCACTCGGTCTTCAGCCTTGTGCACCGAGGCAATGAAGTTGTGGTCTCTGGCTTATTCCCTGAACACTTCCCTCACAGCAGTTCACCTCCCAGGCAAGGACAATGTCCTGGCAGATGCCTTCAGCAGGATTTCCCAGGGCCATCACAAATGGTCACTGGATCCCCGAGTACTGGGGATAGTTTTTGCCAGATGGGGCACCCCTCTGATAGATCTTTTTGCAGCCCCAGACAATCACCAACTTCCACTGTTTTGTTGCAGGCCCCCAGTGATGGGCTCAGTCCCCCTGGATGCCTTTCTCCTTGATTGGGAAGGGAAGTTTCTTTATGCCTTTCCCCCCTTCCCTCTCCTGTTCAAGGTGCTAGTCAAAATCAGATCCCAGCCCTGCAAGATGATCCTGATTGCTCCAGATTGGGCCAGGCAGCCCTGGTACCCACCCTCCTGTCCTTAGCAGTCCATCTTCCCTGTTTCTCCCCAGGAACCACAACCTGTTAACTTGTGCCCAGGGAGAGTTTGGTATCCAATTCAATCCCTCAACCTCAAGGCCTGGCTCTTGAGGAGTTAGAATTTGCTGACCTACACCTTTCTCAAGGTGTTCTCAAATCTGAAAGCTTCTAGGAAGCCTTCCACTAGGGCTACTTATAACTCTAAATGGAAAAAGGTTTTCCATATGGTGTTCTGGGAAGCATACTTCTCGAATCTGCTGATTTGCCCATTGTTTTGGACTATATGGTCCATCTTAATTCTTTGGGACTTAGACCAGCTACCCTGAAAGTGCATTTGGCAGCTGTCTCTGCTTTTATTTCAGCAGGAAAGCTCTCTCTCTTCCACTCACCCTGTATTTTCCAAGTTTTTCAAAGGATTACTTCATACTAATCCACCTTTCAGGGCCCCTGCTCCTGCCTCGGGATCTTAATGTTTGCATTGCTCAGCTGATGCAACCCCCTTTGAACCTCTGTCTTGGCAGAACTTAAGTACTTGACTTGGAAAACTGTTTTCTAGTAGCCATCACTTCTGCCAGGCGATAAGTGAGTTACAAGCTTTGTCAGTGGAGACTGACTTTATTTCCTTCACAGGGATAAGGTAGTCCTCAGGACTAACAGGAAGTTTTACCTAAGGTGGTTTCAGATTTCCACCTTAATCAATCTGTCTCCTTCCAGTGTTCTTCACTGATCATTCCTCCTCTGGTGAGAGGAGGTTGCACAGCTTAGATGTTAAGAGGGCCCTAAGTTACTACATAGAGCGTACCAAGGGTCACAGGTTCGAATCCTCCAACTATTTCTCACTTATGGTGAGGTTGAAAAGGAAACCTGCCACTAAGAGATCCATTGCCAGGTGGATTGTCTCTTGTATCCAATTTTGCTATCAAAAACTGGGAAAGGTTCCCCCTTCAGGCCTGAGGGCTCACTCTACCAGAGGTACAGCTGCGTCTCTAGCTGCTGCCAGAGACATCCCTATCTTAGAGATATGTCAAGCAGCTACTTGGAAAACGGCACACACTTTCACCAAGCATTACTCCCTGGATATCCAGGCCAGGAGGGATGTTCGGTTTGGCACAGCCGTGCTTCAGAGCCTATTCCCTAAGTAGGTTCTGTCCCTCCTCCATGGAGGTACTGCTGTGTATTTTGCAGTAGTCATAATATAGCAAGACTTCATGTTGTTTGAAGAAAAAATTACTCACCTTAGTAATGTTGTTCTTCTAATGGAGTCTTGCTATATTATGACCTCCCAGCCTGCCCCTCTCAGAACTTCTACTTGGGGTATGGGGTGGGCATTCCAGTGTTGGCACTTTTTTGATGCCTATTTTTTGTTTCCACCCCTTCTTTTTGGGGTGTTTGGGTGTTGTGTTTTATATTATCTTATTTCATCTTATTTTAATTTTCTGGTCCCCTGACTTGAGTCTTAGTGTTGGGACTAGGAAAATGTGTTAATATTTAAGTAGCCAATTGGCTAGTGTAGGTTACAGCTTCCACACAGAACCTTAGTGAGTTTTGCTCATCAAGATCTGACATTTCAGTTTGAAATCTTCCAGACAGAGCTTCTCAAACCGAGCTCATGCTCCAAGTTCCATGCCTGGCATGGAAGTTAACTCTTTCACCTCCGGAGCAGTTCTAATGGTGAGACAAACTGCAATAGTCATAATATAGCAAGACTCCATTAGAAGAAACAACATTACTAAGGTGAGTAATTTTTCCTTTCGAGCTGTCGCCCCTCGGGGGGCCACGGGGTCCGCAACCTTGTTGTTGGCCCGCCGGGCCGACATTGTCCTGCTCCTCGAAAAAGAGGTAATCAGGAAGGTGGCGGATCCTCCTTCAGACCCGGGTTTTGTGTCCAGGTACTTCCTGGTCCCAAAACGGACGGGGGGCTGGCGCCCCATTCTCGACCTGCACGACCTGAACAAGTTCCTAAGGTCTCGAACCTTCAGGATGGTCACTCTGGCACAGATAATCCCATCCTTGGAACGAGGCATGTGGTTCTGCTCCCTGGATCTCCAGGACGCATTCTTTCATGTCCCAATCTGTCCGTCCCATCAGAGATTCCTCTGCTTCAGAGTGGAGGGATCCCTTTACGAGTTCCGAGCCATGCCCTTCAGCCTCTCCCTAGCTCCCAGGGTCTTCACCAAATGCATGGCAGTGGTGACAGCATTCCTGGCGCGCCAAGGGGTCTGGGTGTACCCTTACCTGGACGATTGGCTGATAGCAGCCCCCTCCAGACAGGAGGTGGAGCAGTCCAGAGATCTGGCCCTCCAGGTTTGCTCTCAGGTTGGCCTCCTCATCAATGAGGCCAAGCCGGAACTCGTCCAAAGCAGGTGATTGTGTTCATCGAGGCAGAGCTCGACTCTCTGCGAGCCAGAGCACGGCTCCCGGCGGACAGGACCGAGGTTCTTTCCTCCTTTGCCCAGTCATTTCTGGTTGGGCAATTGCACCCTGCCCGGGACTTCCTGCACTCCTGGGCCTCATGGCAGCCTGCACCAGCGTGGTCCGTTGGGCCCGTTGGTACATTCGTCCCGTTCAGTGGGGACTAGCTAGCCAGTGGTCACAAGTCCGCGATCCGTTGGACCGGCCCGTGACAGTGACCCAGGGGATGTGGAACGCTCTCCAGTGGTGGATCGTTCCAGCTCATCTGCAGGAGGGTATCCCGTTTGTCCACCCCGAGCCGACAGTCTCTCTCTCGACCGACGCATCTCTGATGGGCTGGGGTGCCCATCTGGGGGAACACCGAGCGCACAGCCTCTGGTCCCCTCGGGAGTCCCAATGCCACATCAACCTGCTGGAGCTCCGAGCGGTCCGTTTAGCTCTCACCGCCTTCGCTCCGTTTCTACGGGGTCAAGTGGTTCAGGTCTAGACGGACAACACCACGACCATGTACTGTCTGAACCGCCAGGGCGGGACTGGCTCCTTGCTGTTATGCAAGGAAGCTCTCCGCATTTGGTCCCTAGTGCTCAGCCTGGAGGCGGATCTCCTAGCCATTCACGTGGCAGGAGCCTCCAACACCCTGGCCGATGCCCTAAGCATGATAGGGGCTGCGTTTCACGAGTGGTCTCTCCTGCTGGAGGTAGTACAAGATCTCTTCTCCCACTGGGGCATGCCTCAGGTGGACCTGTTTGCCTCCAGGGAGAATGCGAAGCTGAGTCTGTTCCATGCCCGCCCCCCCCCCTCAGCAGGGCTCGCTGCAGGGGGATGCCTTCTCGAGGCCGTGGACCCGGGCCTCTTCACGCCTTTCCCACATTTCTCTTGATCCACAAGGTGCTCCTCAAAGCGAGGAGGGACAAGGCACAGGTGATTCTGGTAGCCCCAGACTGGCCCCGCCAGTTCTGGTATCCAGATCTCCTCAGCCTCAGCTCCAGGCTCCCGAGGCGGCTTCCAGCCCGCCCGGACCTGATCTCAGTCAATCCGGGGAAGGTATTCCATCCGGACCTTCAATCCCTGCACCTGATGGCCTGGTTCCTGAGCGGCTAGAGTTCCAGGCCTTGGGTCTTTCCGATGAGGTCCTCAACGTCGTGAGGCGTCCCTGCAGTGAGTGCGCACAGAAAATGCTATGCCTTCAAATGGAAGAGGTTTTCCATTTGGTGTCAGGAAGAAGGGCTTGGACCCTTCCGACTGCCCCTTGGCAAGCATTCTGGACTACCTGTGGTCCCTTTCTCAGCAAGGGCTTCGGTCGACGACCATTAAGGTGCACCTGGCAGCCATCTCTGCTTACGAGACATGGGCCAGCAAGCAGTCAGTGGCACAGGAGAAGGTGGTCGGGCACTTTTTCAAAGGTCTTGACCACATTTCCCCTCTGGTGCGAGAACCTCCACTTCCGTGGGATCTACTGCTGGTATTGGCCATGCTCATGGGCAAGCCATTCGAACCAGTGCACAGGTGTGATCTTTCACACCTGTCATGGAAGACTGCCTTCTTGGTGGCTATCACGTCAGCCAGAAGGATGGGAGAGCTCCAGGCGCTTTCCATCGAGCCTCCCTACCTGGTCTTCCACAGGGACAAGGTTGTCCCGCGCCCTCACCCGAAGTTCCTCTCGAAGGTGGTGTCAGAGTTTCACCTTAACCAGGTGTTGACTCTGCCAGTGTTCTACCCCAATCACACCTCGGAGGCCGAGTATAGGCTCCATACTTTGGACCCTAGACGAGCGCTCACTTACTATAAGGAGCGGACGGCTGAAGTTCGGGGAGAGGTTCGCCAGCTGTTTGTCACCTACGCTGAAGCTGCACCTGGCAGACCTGCAGCAAAGCGGATGATAGGCAGGTGGATCACCTCCTGCATAGAGCTCTGCTACAGGTTGGCGAGCATGGAGCCTCCCAGAGGGATAAAAGCTCATTCTACCCGCCATACCGCTGCATCGGTAGCTGCTTCCAGGGACGTCCCTATCCAGGATATCTGCAGGGCTGCTACCTGGAAGTCGGCACATACCTTCATTACCCACTACCACATCGACCTCGAGTCACGCCGGGATGCTGGTTTTGGGGCCTCAGTTCTCCAATCTCTTTCCCAAGTAAGTATTAGGGTTGTGCGCCTTGCCTCCCTCCTCCCGGAGAAATGCTAGGAGTCTGCCAGACAGTGTGGATGAACAACATATCCATGTCCCTAGAAATACAGGTTACTCACCTGTAACAGGAGTTCTAGGAATGGTATATGTTGTTCATCCACACGACCCACCCGACCTCCCCGGCTTCAACGCACAACCTGAGCTTCCAGCGGGCCAGATCTGGCGTCATGGGGTGGAGCCGAGAGTTTTACCACCCGGGTGGGTGGAAGGAGCCAGCTTGAAGACCTTCCGGCAAGAATTAAAGCGGCAAGGATACCTGCCAGACAGTGTGGATGAACAACATATACCATTCCTAGAACTGCTGTTACAGGTGAGTAACCTGTATTTTTGTGCTCTACTGTGTTAATTTGACTACAGTTCTTTATCTGTCATTTCTGTGTTCCATTCTGTACTTGTTTTTAGAAATTAAGATTTTCTCCCATTTTTTTCATTTTATTTTCTAAGTCTGTCATCTTTTTTGTAAGAAATTTTATGCTATATTAAAGTTGTAAGAAACTTAGACCCTGTAGCCACTGACCTTCATACATTTCTAGACTGCATGAGTTCAATATTTTTATTAAAAATTATAACGTGATAGGCATGCACAAGAGTTCCCTGGTTTCCCAGGAGACCCAGCTGGACTGGTCAAATCTATTTTCTCCATAACCTGCTCCAGATGAGATTGTGAGCCCTCATCCCCAAGACACTGGCATTTAATGCCCCAGTTCTGGATTTGTGGAAAAGGGAGACTGGTGTTCAGAGCATAAGTAAGGTAGACCTCCATTTAGAGGTGTGGGCACAGAAGCTGGACTTGTATTTAATGGGGGGGGGAGGGTGCAGTACTACACCTAGTGGTGGCGAATCTGGGTTGCAGATATGCCCTATGTGGTGCAGTAGTGGACAGCACAACTAAGGGAAAGTCCGACAACAGAGTGTGATGGTCACCATTCTGAGGGAGGGGGGCTTTGAGTGGAGAACTGGGAAGGGGGGTTACTTCTGGGTCATTGCTCTTTATTGTATTTATTAATGACCTGCAGGAAGGCCTCATTGGTAGGCTATTGAAGTGTACTGATAACACTAAATTAGCAAGAATAATAGATGCTGCAGAAGGGGGGATGCACAAGAAAAACATTGATGTACTCCAACTAGATCGGAAGTCGGTAAAATCCACAATAAAATAGGTATTTCTACACATTTATAGAGTTGTAGAGAATAGGGTGGACCAGGCCTCACTCCTTAGCATTTTGAATCACTCTGAGTCTTTGTCAGAATGTGGAGTAAAGAGCACACTTGATCTTTTATACGCCTGGTCAGTTGTCGATCATTAAAGCTACATCAGCATTATGTACCACCTACTGTAATATCACCACCAATGCAAAAGAAAAAAAGGTGATTCTAGTAAATACAAAAAATTATATACATTGAGCTACTTAATTACAGATGAAACGAGCATAAATTCATAATCATCAAGCTTCACATTTATTAGTGGTAATGAGATCGTTGCAAATGCAGGAAAATCAGCTGAGGTCCACTAAGCATTTACATTTGTTAATTATCCACATAAAGAATACTGGCTGGACAACTGTGCACAACCAGCCTGTGCTGCCACTGAGGGGTTCTGATTCTGTTAGACCTCAAGAGCGAAGCTTGAGAGGTCACACGGAATCGGAACCCTGAGGTGGCAGCACAGGCTGATTGAGCACAGTTGCCCAGTCAGTATTTTTCTATAGTGTATTGTGACCCCTTGTTCTAAAATAAAGAACAAAAAAACTTCAAATGACTTTGAGACAGTTTCCCGCTGTCAGCAATTTATGCTCTACTCTAGGAGCCACTTTAAGAAAAACCGCTGCCATCCTGTCAGACAATTTACTGTTTGGAATTGTGAGATGTGTGCGTAGTGCTTTTTCCTTTAATTCAGCTACTGGCTCGTGCACTCTCAAAACCGGCCAAGATGATGATGTACCACAGTGTGGTATTACTGCGTTCCATGAACTTTGAACTGTGGTATAACAGCATTTGACACTGATCAATTCCTATGCAGAACAAGGGGTCACTATACACTATAATATTTTCCTAATTCCAAATACTAAAGGAAATGGATAGGGTGGAGTATACTCAGATGTCTGAGTTGGTGAGATCTAGTAGAACTCCAGTAGAAGTGAGCCTTAGGCCTGGGAAACTCTCAGTTCTAACCCCAGGAATCCCTCTTAATGGTTACACCCTGAGCATCATCTCCGAGGAGACAGAACCTTGTTCTAATTAGTAAAATTTAGAATGTTGGTTTAAAAAACTCTGCAGCCATGTTCCATTCTGGCAGTTGCCAGATTTGTTTTTTTCATCTGTAGAAGAGCACTCACCCCTAGTCAAGCTCTGGTATCACTGGGCCCCCAGCCGCTTATTTATTAATATTTAGTTTAGTTATTTAAAGTGTTAGTTAAATTTTCAATCACTCTGCGTTAGTTAGGATATTTTCTTTGTTCATTGGGCCTTCTAGATCCCGTTTTGGTTCCTGGGAACCAGAGACTACCTTAATTAACTACTTTTTATTTTTGACTATTTTTATTTATATTGGTCACTTAATTTCTTTTTAGAAGGATCCTGTTTTTACTATACACTGTATACAGAAAACGGACGTGCTTTCATTTTCCGTTTCTGCCTGTGCCCTTTCACCCTAATTAATTGGGTCATGTACAGGAAACTGCAGTTTGACCTTTGGCACCGGTTTTGATGTTCAATCCCCAGGAACTCTTTTCTGTATTCTGACTAATGCAGTGAGCCTTAACTATTCAACTTCCCCGGAGAAGAGAGGGTTAAAGAACCTATGCAAATTGTGGAACGTTGATAAGCTCGAGCTCGGTATTCAAACTACTGTCTCTGGTGCATTCTGTGCAACTGCCAGATTCTTCACTCCACCTACAAAGTTAAACTCCTCGGAGAACTCTCCTTCAGCATCTTGAAGAAAATTATTTATTTTACCGGTTTTCAAGTTACCAATAAATTTATTTTTGTTTTTCAAAGTACTGTCCTTGGTTTACAGGTAGACTAGTCTAGATTTAGCTTCATTTTGGTAAGTTTTTCAGTTCCTCATCGGTTTCCACAACTGGTAAGGAACTGAGGTTTTTCACGTTATTTTGAGATAAAGTTTACTTTGTTTTAAGTTGTATTCCTTAGTATCTGGTAGCCGGTTTCTCTCTTATTGGTTCTGTATTTTAAACTGGGTTTCTTGGGTCATCTCTACCGGTTGCTGAACCGACCGGAAAAACATTTTTTTGACTGAAAGCCTAACCGCTTTATTATTATTATTATTATTTTTGTGGTTACTACACAGAACCGTATATCTGGGGGTTTTAGGTCATGTCACAGAAGCCCAAAAAGAAAACTGGCCCTCCTGGTTTCCAACACTGCACTGAGTGTGGAGAGCCGTTTGCTAAGGCCGATCCACACATAGTGTGTGTATTCTGCTTGGGGTTTGAATATCTGAAAGCAGAGTGTGAATTTTGTAAAAACTTCCCTCAGTCCACGCTTGATAGGCACTTGAACCGACTGAAGGAGATGATGTCTAAAAAGGCTGTTGATACAGCTGCAGGACAATCAGTTCCTCCCTCAAAAGAAAAACTGAAGGAACTGAAGGGGAAGCCCTCTGACGAGGGTGAAACCTCCTCAACAACTAAACGGAGTGCAGAACCAGCTGCTGAACTGGCTTCTGCCTCAAGGAAAAGGAAAAAAAAGAGAAAAATACAGAGATGGAACCACGAACAAAAAACGTACTGGTTCCAGCCATTGAAGAGATCGCTAATGTGGTCTGCATTATTCAGTTGCTGCAGGCCGGTTCCCCAACCCCGGTTCCTCAGCATCCTCTGGTTCAGGCACCGGTTGCTTCAACGACTGTCAGTTCCTTTGAACCAGAATCTTGCTATGAAGATGAGGAGGAGGAAGAAGACTTTGATGCACCCATTGAACCTGAAGTCTCTTCTGAGCAGCAAGAGTTCAAACCCCCCGCCATCCTGAGGACTTATCTTCCCACTTCTCCTTTATGAAGCAAGTGGCAGAGACACTGGACCTCCCCACTCAGGAGACCACTGAGGAGGAGGAGGAGGAATCAGATTATATGGAGATGATTGATGTACCTGCAAGCAAAAGGTTGCTGATTCCTTTCCACAAACCTCTCAAACGGCAAGTACCCAAGATTTTGCAAACCCCCACTTCTCTCCCCCTTGTGGACAAGAAAGTGGAAAGGAAATACCTTCTGGCAAGAGGTGGAGCTGAGTTCCTGTTCAGTCACCCCAGCCATGAGGGGGCAGTGCAGGCAGCTGCCTGTGATAAAGCAGGTATACCTTTATCCTGTCACCCACCTGACAAGGATTCCAGGAGAATTGATTCCATGGCCAAGAAGGGGTACTTAGGGGCTTCTTTGGCAATTAAGCAAGCCTCTTATATGGCCTGTGTCTCCAGATACCAGAAAAAAAAAACTCTGGAATTATGTATTAGAGTTGGCTAGCAAAGCTCCTCCTCAACTGGCAGCTGATCTGGCAGAGACTGCCAAATGTGGCATTGAAGCATCCAAATACCAGTTTCACATGGCAGTAGATGCTAATGGCAGTGCTGCCAGGCTTATGGCAACCACAGTATCCCTGAGGAGGTTTGCTTGGCTTAGGGCCACTAACCTCTTCCCAGGACACTCAGACCAAGGCCTTGGACTTCCCTTGTGAGCAAAATTCCTTGTTTGGGGAACAAACAGAGGCTTACACGAAGAAGATGGATGAATACAAGTTGGTCTGCAAGAGTGCTTCTGCAAAGGAGGAGGCTTCTACCCCTCAGAACCACCAAGGTAGGGGAGGTAAGGGAAGGCCCTCTGCCAGAACCTTCTATCAGGCCCAGGCTTTGCCAGTATACCAACAACAGCATGGATACTTTAGAGGCAGGGGCAGAAGGGGAACCAGCCGCTCTAGCCATAGTACTCCGCCCAGGACACCTGCAAAGCAGACCCCCTGACGTGCTTGTCAGGGCCACCTCCCCAGTTCCAGTAGGGGGCAGACTGGCGTACTATTTCCAGATGTGGAAAGCCATCACCACAAACAAGTGGATCCTGGAAGTAGTAAGCCCGGGTCTTGCTCTTAGCTTCAAGTCCATCCCAAAATTGACAGCAAGGCTGTTCAGACCTGCAACCCCAGTAGAGAAAGCCTTACTGGAATCAGAGGTAGCCAGTCTTTTGCCAGAAAGGGCAATGGAGCCTGTCCCCCTCCGTCAGAAGGGAAAGAGCCTGTACTCAAGCTACTGCCTAACTCTAAAGAAAACTGGGGAGTGGTGACCCATACTGCATCTCAGAAATTTAAACTGGCACCTGACAAAAACCAAAATTCAAAATGGCTACTCTGGCAATGCTTCTCCCCACCCTTAGGCAGGGAGACTGGTTGGCATCCTTAGACCTCAAGGATGCCTTATTTTCACATTCTCATCAGGCAGTCCCACAGAAAGTATCTCGGGTTCAGATTACCATCAGACCATAGTCAGTTCAGAACCCTATCTTTCGGTCTGACCTGTGCCCCAAGGGTGTTCACAAAGTGCTGGACTGTGGTGGTGGCATACTTGAGAAGGCAGGGAGTGTCAGTGTTCCCTTGCCTAGAAGACTGGCTAGTCATGGGGCAGTCCCTTCAACAGGTAAGGGATGCCTAGCCCTCACAAAGGCTACCCTGCAGTCTCAGGGGTTCCTGGCGAATCTGAAAAAGTCAGTCTTGCAACCAGTCCAGCTTCTAGACTTCATAGGAGCAGAATTGCACACACTAAAGGGGAAAGCATTCCTTCCTCAAGGAAGGGTGGACAGCCAGGTGCAGATGGCAATTTAATTCCAGCTCCAGACCAGCAAGACATTTTCTGCAGCTGTTACGCCATATGGCAGCCTCAGCAGCAACAGTGCTAGGAGCCAGGTTCCAAATGAGGGACATACAGTTCCACCTTGGTCCCGTTGGTCTCAGAGAAGACACTCCCTGTCAAAGCTGGTTACAGTCACAGGAACTCTGCTTTAGTCACTCCAGTGGTGACAGGAAAGGGACAGCCTCAGAGAAGGTGTCCCATTCCTACAGCAGTTCCCACCAGTGATGTTGACAACCGATGCCTCCCTCCTAAGTTGAGGCACCCACCTAGGGGAACACACTGCACATGGCTCCAGCAAGAGTCACTGCTGCACATAAACCTGTTGGAGCTCAGGGCAGTTTTTCTGGCCTCCCAATCATTTGACGCAGTGGTTCAGGGCAAGGTTGTGCAAGTCAGAACAGACAACACAACCACCATGTACTACATAAACAAGCAAGGGAGCACAAGGTCCAAGGTGCTATACACAGAGGCAACGAAAGTCTGGAGCCTTGCTTACTCCCTCAGAGTTTCTCTCTCAGCAGTCCATCTACCAGGGAAAGACAACATCCTGCCAGATTCCCTGAGCAGGGTTAACCAAAACCACCATGAGTGGTCTCTGAACAGACAGGTCCTGCAGTCTGTGTTCAGGAGGTGGGGCACCCCAGAGATGGATCTTTTTGCAGCCCAGGACATTCACCAGTTGCCACATTTCTGCTGCATGCCTCCTGCAGTGGGCACAGTACCAATGGATGCACTACTACTGGACTGGACAGGAAGTTCCTGTATGCCTTTCCTCCAGTCACTCTGCTGTTCAGGGTACTGAACAAGCTCAGGTCCCAGCCAGCAACGATGATCCTCATAGCTCCAGATTGGGCCAGGCAGCTTTGGTACTCTATGCTCCTGTCCCTTCAACCTCCAGACTGATCTGCCTCCCCAGGTGGAACAACCTGCTGACCTCCTCCAAGGGGAGAATCCTTTACCCCAACCTCAAGTCCAAGTAAAAGAGATTTTCTATTTGGTTTCAGCAAAAGCCCATGGATCTGCACCAGGCTGGGCTCCAGTTCTGCTGGATTACTTGGCCCATCTTCATTCCCTTGGCCTTAAGCCATCTACCTTCAGGGTGCACCTGGCAGCTGTCTCTGCCTATTTCAGCAGGTAAAGGTTCCTCCCTAGCCTCCAATCTGATTTTCAGGAAGTTTGTTTAAAGGGTTGCTGCACTTGCATCCTCCACACAGGCAGCCAACTCCCTCTTGGGACCTGCACATGTGCATTGCACAGCTAACGCATCACCCATTTGAGCCCATGTCTTCAGCAGACCTCAAGTATGTGACTTGGAAAACAGTCTTCTTAGTAGCAATCCGTTCAGCCAGGAGGATTAGTGAACTCCAGGCTCTGTACACAGAGCTGGACCACATTGCAGCCCATAGGGACAAGGTAGTCCTCAGAACCAGTAGGAAGTTCCTCCCCAAAGTGGTATTTGACTTCCACCTCAACCAGTCTATTACCCTGCCTGCCTGTTTGACTGATCATTCCAGCTCAGGGGAACACAGATTGCATAGCCTAGATGCAGGGATTTATTTAACTCTAAAAAATTGATTAGCGTTTTGCTCATAAAAGTGCTAAATCTTTGTGAAAATGCGTAGCTCTTGCCTCACTGTGTTTAACAAACACAGCACTTCTAGAAACTATATAAATACTTTCTGTATAGTTAGTATAGTCCCAAGAAAAAACTGCTAATCAATTATTTAAAACCCTGTAGATGTCAAGAGGGCTATTAGTTATCTGGATCACACAAAAGGCCACAGACAAGAGAATACTCTGCTCTAACTTACCTGTGGAGAAGTGGGGAAAGGCAAACCAGCCTCAAAAAAGGACTATTGCATGCTGGATTGTTGCCTGTATCCAGTTTTGCAGTGGGAAGCTGTGCAAGGAACCCCCAGTGGGCCTCAGAGCCCATTCCACTAGGGGTATAGCTGTTTCTATAGCAGCTGCTAGAGACAGTCCTTTGCTGGAAATTTGCAAAGCAGCCACCTGGAAAACTGTCCACACATTTACCAGACACTAATGTGATGCCAGGTTTGGCACAGCAGTACTGCAGAGCCGGTTTCCAAAATAGGTTCTATGCCCACCTCCAAAGGTACTGCTTGGTAGTCTGCATTAGTCAGAATACAGTAAATATTTCCTGGGGCTTGAAGAAAAAATTACCTACCATAGTAATCTTGTTTCTTCCAAGGGAATCTTTATTGTATTCTGAGCTCCCACCCTACCTCCCCTACCAGAACCTGGACGGCACTGCACTCCAGCTGCTCATGTTGTTGTGGTTGTTGAAATTTGTTGAGTTGGTTGTCCTTGGGCATCTGTGACTTGAGTCTTTTCAGGTGCCCATTATTCAGTGGGATGATTGGCTATTGGTGGGTGGATTAGTTATTTAGAATAGCAATAGATAGCATATTATTTTGTACATGCTTCATAAGAATCTGACAGTTGCATAGAATGCACCAGGGTCAGTAGTTTGTAAACCGAGCTCAAGCCTATCAACATTCCACTACTTGCATAGGTTCTTTAACCCTCTTTTCTCCAGGACAGTTGAATAGTGAAGGCTAACTGCATTAGTCAGAATACAGTAAAGATTTCCTTGGAAGAAACAAGATTACTATGGTAAGTAATTCTTTCTTAAGAGACATTTTTTCCTAATGGGCTCTTACTATTTTTGTGTTTTGTGGAATCACTTTGGGTTTTTCCACTAGGATCTCTCTAATTTGGCATGTTAGAGATGCCCACAGGATCCACAGGCTTAAAAAACTACAAAGAGTGATCTCACTTCGAGGGGGCTCCTACAGCAGTTTACACCATAAGAACTGAAGCCGGCAGGCGCCAGAACCCCATGGAAAACTTCTAGCTAGCAGTATAAAGTGGGGGACTGCCCACTGACGTCAGCCGCCCCCAGTGTCTGCCTGTGGTTTAAAAGGGGTGATCTCTCAGCACCACCACAGTTCTTTTCTTGCCATCTACCCGCGCAAGTCAAACCTTCATGGATGCCTTCTGCTTTAGTCGACCCCCATTTTCTTTGTGTTACCCGCACTTTATTTTTCTTAAACAGCAATTTGTGCATGTTTTATTCCCCTTCCTCATCTGTTGAGCGGTAGCGAATGAAGTGCACTTGTGGAAAGCAACTTTCCCACAAGGATGGCTATTTGTCGTGCCTGCTTTGCCTAGGCCTGGACTACAACACTGAAGCCTGCCAGCACTGTCAGGATTTTAACCAGTGCACCCAGCTTCGCTGCCAGGAGACCCTGGAAGCCTTCCTGCAGCAGCAAAAACTCTCGACAATGGAGAAGGGGCTTCACCAGAGTACCTCCTCTTCCCCGGTCTACTTCATCAGCCAAGGACAAGAAGTCTTCAGGAAAGCACAATCATCAGGAGACGCATAGGGAGAAACCCCGGTCAGCTTCCTGCTCTAGATCCCCGCGCAAGTCGGGCTCCAATCATGGGTCTTCCTCCCGTGGGAGATCGGCCCCTTCCACTCCGTCAGCCCTTTCTCCCTCTGGGCTGCCAGTGGTCAAGCCACCTGCACTCCTAACTGTATCGGGCATTGGTTCTTTGGGGCTCGGGACTTCATCCCCAGCCTCTCAGTTTCTGAAGCTCAGGTCCATTCAACAAACGGGTCCTCAGCCAGATGGCTTGACCTGGTCCTCTTCGGCAGTGGGTCCTTGCCTGTCACCCCTACCCCACCCACCCTGGTCAAGGCATCCATGAAGTCGGTTCTGGCGTCAAGGGACCAGTGCCACCTCGATGCCAGGGGCATGTGGTCACCTTCCTGTGAATGTGACGCCTGCCCTGCTCAGGAGTCGGCTCCCCTATACGAGCTTCTCCCTCCAGGCCAGCACCGGTGGTTGCTTCACCAAACTGGTGTCAGCCTGCACCTGTCCCATTCACGCCAGCCTCCTTGGTGCTGACCCCGACGACGCCTCGGCCGTCATCCCCAAACCCTCCATAGTCACCTGCTGGACCCATCATCACACAGCTGATGTCATTTGGACTGACACCAGATGGTTCCTTACCTCAGAATCTGCCGCTGGTTAACCCGACTCCAGTGGATCCGACACCAGGGTTACTGCAACCTGATGAACAGATGCTGGGGCCCTCCAAACCTACCCTACAGATGCCAGTTCCCCGGTCCTTGCCTCAGAACCCACCAGCAGACCTTAACACTCTGCTTGCAGCCTGGTGGGCGTATTTTAAGGACAAGGAGGCCTCGAAGGACTCCCCAACTCCAACTCAGAAAGACCCTCCTCCCACTCCTTCTAAGGACCAGGTTCCTCCTAGGAAGATGCCACCGCTAACTCCTAGGAAACCTGCACCACAACCAACAGGCTGGCACCAGTCATTCTAAGATCCATCGGCATAAACCTCGGTGCTCCCCATCCCCCTTTCTGGATTCTGGTGAGTCAAGGGGATATTCCTCTTACGATGTTTCTGGAGATTTGGATCTGCTGTCAGAGCTGGAGGAACCCAAGGACACCCCACGGTCTCCTCCAGATGACCCATCTTTCATGGATGTGATAAGGCACATCCAGGCCCTTATGGGCTGGGATACTGAGGAAGTGGTCCTTTCTTCTAGTGGTTCCCCTATTAATCGACTCCTTCAAGGATGTCAGTTGGGCTGCTTGGACGTACCCATCCAATACACCAGCGATGTCCAAAAGGGCGGATCGCTTGTACAACGCCCCAAGGGATGAACCCTTTTGTGGGGAGCACCTGGAGGCTGATTCGGTCATTAAAATGCAGCTCATGACCTTTCAGAACGATTCCAATACCTCAGTACTCGGCCTCCTGATAAGGATAGACTATTTTGGCAAAAAGGTCTATTCTTCAGCCACTTGCGCTATCCGTTCCCTAAACTTCCTTGTCCACATGGTCCAATATCAGAATGCCCTGTGGAAAAAGGCTTTTGAGGTGGCACAAGCTCAGCCTGATATTCCTGGGAAGGCTGAGCTGTTGCACCTTCTCAAGTCGGGCTCAGATGTGGGGACCCACATCCTCCAAGCCTTTTATGATTCAGTGGACTCCGCAGGTAGATCCGTGGCTATGGGTGTTTGCCTCTGACACTACTCCCGGTTTAGGGTCTCCAGATTTTCCCCCGGACATCCAATCTAAGATCTTGGACGCCCCCTTCAGAGGCCCTGTCCTGTTTGTCGAGGATTCTCAAAATGTAATCACTTGCCTCCAAGAATCTGGCAAGGCTATCCGGTCAGTTCATATATTTTACCTATCTCAGCCTAAATCGTCCCAGTGATGGACTTTTTATTGCACTTCCAAGCAGCAGCCCAGACGTCCACAGCCCAGGAGTGCCTTTAAAAAAGGCTACTTCCAAGGCTTCAGGAGGTTCAGCACCCAGAGCTCCCAGAACCTCCCAGGCCATGTTGCCTCTCCCGGGCTCCTCTGCCTGACTCCTTACCCAACCCCCCTGCCCCAGCAGAATCCCAGGGGGAGATGGTGGGAGGTTGGTTCTCTCTCTATGGAGAGGGTTGGTGCAGAATAACCTCAGGTCAGTGGGTTCTGCAGTTAGTGGAACAGGGGCATATCCTAGAATTTGTGGAGATTCCCCTCCACAACCCTCTAGCCCCCTCCAATCTTTTTTTGATTCCAGAAGAGATCCAAGTGCTCCTGCAAAAACAGGCCATTCTGCCAGCACAGCGAGGGATGGGATTCTACTCGCATTTCTTCCTAGTTCCAAAGAAAACAGGGGATCTGCATCCCATTCTGGACCTCAGTCACCTGAACAAGTTTATAGAGTACAAAGATTCAGGATGGTCACTCTTCCTGGCCTTCTTCCCTTACTTTATCAAGGGGATTGACTCTGCTCCCTGACATGCAGGACGCTAACCTTCACATACTGGTGTTCCCACCCCACAGAAGATTTCTTCACTTCGAAGGAAACCACTTCCAGTTTTGGGCCCTACCATTCGGTCTGTCCTCTGCCCCTCATGTCTTTACAAAGTGTCTTGCAGTAGTGGAAGTAGCCTTAAGGAGGGAAGGCCATTATATCTTCCCTTACTTAGACAACTGGCTTCTGACAGCTCCCACCAAGAAACAGTTGCTGAGAACCATGGAGGCCACTTTCTCTCTGTTTCAGGACCTGGGGATAACCCTCAATCTCCCCAAATCCTCCACTTGGCCAAGCCAAAAACTCCAATAGATAGGGATGATCCTGGACACCGAGCAGGGCAAAGCCTTTTTACCTCCAGACAGGGCAGAATGCCTTCAGATGCTGGCTCAACTGGCCTCGTCGTGTCGACATGTCCCCAGCCAGAGCAGTTCTCAAACTGCTGGGTCATATGGCAGCAGCTATTGCGACAGTGCCCCTGGCTCCCTTGCACATGAGGGTAACCCAACGGAATCTTCGGGTCTAATGGGATTAGCATATAGACAATTTGGATCTTCTGGTGTCGATATCCACCTTCTTATTACAGACCATGAATTGGTGGCTGGACTCCTCCAGCCTATCCAGAGGGTTCCTCTTCCAGTCAGTCACCTTGACAGATCCTGACCACGGAAACACGTCAGGCCAGGGCTGGAGTGCCCGTCTGGCAGACCGACAGACTCAGGGAACCTGGTCCCCATTGGAGCAGCATCTTCACATCAACATTTTAGAGATGCATGCGATCTTGTATGCTCTTCAAGCCTTCCAGGCAAACCTACTCCCAGGTCCTCTTTTGATACAGATGGACAATATGTCAGTGATCTTTTATATAAACAAGCAGGGGGGAACGCATTCTTTCCCCCTCTGCAGAGAGGCAATGAGAGTTTGCTATTGGGCCATAGAGCATCACCTGCACCTGACTCCTGTGCATGTTCCAGGAGTTCAGAACACTTTGGCCGACAGTGTAACGTGTTCCCGGTCCAAGGCTCATGAATGTGAACTTCTTCCATCAGTGGTCGAAGATCTCCTCGACAGGTGGGGCCGCCCAGAGCTGGACATATTCTTGTCCCCATCCAACGTAAAACTGACCAGTTTCTTCTTGCTAGATCCCGGGCTTGGTGTTTTCTGGTGAAACGAGTTATCCCTCTCTTGGACAGGGAGGTTCCTGCACGTTTTCCTCCCTTGCCATTGCTGCAGAGAGTTCTGCTCAAGTTGCAGTCCAAAGGGGAAGAGATAATCCTGATAGCCCCTTACTGGCCACACCAGATTTGGTTTCCACTTCTCCAGCAGCTTGCAGTGGAACCCCCGATTCCCCTGCCTCTGTGCACCGACCTGCTCTCACAGGAGCAGGGCACCCTGGTCCATCCGGACCTAATGTCACTGCACCTTCATGCATGGCTCCTGCAGACTTAGCACTTGCCCGCTTTGGGGTTTCTCCCCGAGTGGCAGATATCCTAGTGGCAGCCAGAAAACCCTCCACTAGATCTACTTATGCTATGAAGTGGAAGCGGTTCTGCTTATGGGCCACCGCTCGTCAACTGGATCCCTTTACTTGTCCAGAGAATCTCATTCTAGAGCATCGCCTTTCTTTATCTGACTTAGGTCTGAGTTACTCATCGATTAAGGTGCAGCTTTCAGCGATCTCTGTGTACCATGCAGCTATCGAAGGCAAGACCCATACCCAGCTTGACCTATCCTGCACTTTGTTGCAGGGCATTCTGCATCTGAAACCTCCCATAAGGGACCCCATTCCCCTATGGGGTCTATTGTTCATTTTAGAAAAACTTACGTTGCCTCCCTTTGAGCCTGCCACAAGCTATGAGTTACGCTTTCCATCATGGAAAGCGTTATTTTTAGTTGCTATTTTTTCTGCTCGTAGGATTTCCAGGCTTCAGGCTCTGATATGTAAAGAGCCTTATTTAGTTTTTCACAAGGACAGGGTGTCCTTGAGAACCAGTCCTAAGTTTCTTCCTAAGGTGGCGTCTGAGTTTACCTTAAATCAAGACATCCACCTTCCTTTGTATTGCCCAGAGTATTCGAATCCAGGGGAGGCCTTACTACATACTCTGGATGTCCACCGGGTGCTTTGTTATTATTTGGACTGCACCTGAGTCATCAGAAAAACTGATCAGTTGTTTGTTTCCTTCACCCCAAGAAAAGAAGGGGCTTCAGTTTCTAAACGGGGTTGGACAAATGGTTGGTTAATTGCACTGTTTATTGCTACCGCAAGTTCGACAAGCCTTTACCAGGCCCGGTTAAAGGCCATTCTACCAGGGGTGTAGCTACTTCTTTTGCATCTTTCATAAATGTGTTCATTACTGACATTTGTGCAGCAGCCACTTGGAGTTCTGTCCACACTTTCATCCGGCATTACTGTCTGGACATTGCATATAGGCACAGGGCAGGTTTCGGACTAGCTGTTGTACAGGGCCCGCTCTCTTGAGAGCCTTGCGCTGACCTCTCCTCCTCCCAGTTGACCGGGGGTCAGTCGTTTCACTACTTGGGACTCAGTCCTCATGGTGTAACCTGCTGCAAGAGCCCCCTCAAAGTGAGATAGTACAGTTACATAAGAACTTAGTGTAACGGTAGATCTTCGAGAGGAGCTCTTGCAGCAGGTGCTGCTTTCCTTCCCTACATCCACCTGGTGACTGCTTCTCCACTACTTTTCAGTTTCCTCGGTTCCAAAGGAACGCCTCTGTTCTCCATTCACTGTGCTTGCCAGGGTCTCTGGCAGGAGAACTGAGGTGGTGCTGGGGGACCGCCCTTTTTATACCATAGGTGGATGTCAGGGGTGGGCCGACGGCAGGGGACAGTCCCTCACTATATACTACTAGCTATAAGTTTTCCATGGGGTCCTGGCACCTGCTGGCTTCAGTCCTTATGGTGTAACCCGCTGCAAGAGCTCCTCTCGGAGATCTACTGTTACGGTATGTTCTTATGTAACTATACTTTTCTAGCTCCTGGCAAATGCAGCCTGCCATTAGCTCTGCTTAAAGTCCTTGGGTCCAGACCACATGTTTATTAATTGTGAGTCCTGCACTGTTTTTGTCCTGAAATCTTAAATAAAAGGACAAAAATATTAAAGAGGAGGGTTCGCTGTGGAGCCCAAGCTGAGAGGTAGCATTTTATCTCTGCTCCATCTCTTGTGTGGAGAATTGATTAAAATTATTATTTTTACCATTTATTACTGAGAAACATTTATAATGGTATGATCTAGAATGTGGAGGATAAGATGGGAAATCCTTGGAAGGAGAAAACCATTACTGAGGGAGCAAAAGCAAGAACACCTTGGCGGTATAGCCATCTCAGTCAGAAACAGATGCTGTGGTAGAGCAGAAATACTCATCGTTGGGGTTCAAAATGCAGCGTTTGATTACCTCGGTAACTGAACTTGACAACAAAATGGGTGGATTTAACTCTTGCGTTACCTTAGTTGAGACAGCAGTAGACTCACCGAAACACGAGATGCAGGAGTTCCAGTGGCAGTCCACGGCTTCCTTGCCTGCAGTGATCCTACTAAAATCTTCAGGCAGCAGAGCATTTTCTCATGCTGCACCCACTCTTTGGAATTCTCTACCATGCCAGTTACGGGAGTGCACCTCCGTGGAGATATTTAAGAAAGAATTAAAATCATATTTATGGAAAATGGCCTTTTTGGATGGTTAAGTTAGTTGTAATATGATTGGAATTTTATCGTAATTTATTATGTTTTTTATGATGTATTTTTATGTTTTGATGTTTTGCATTGAAATTTGAATTTATGATTTTAACTTGTTCAGCGCCTTGATATATTGAAAGGTGCTATATAAATAAAATTATTATTGTTATTGTCAAAAAGAATTCTCATTCTGAGGGCGTGGATATGGTTCACTTATCCACACTGATAGTTCCACTGGAAGGCAGTGATTGGCTAGATGTATTTAAGTCAAGCTTCTCCCACCACCCGGGCAGATATATCCCCCAACTCTGTCCCATGACGCCGGATCTTCTTCCCACCAGAAGAACAGGTCAGCTCCTTTGCGCTGTGCTTAGGATTTTGCCTGCACCGCTGGTGAACCTTTATTTCAAAGTTTGTAAAGTTATTATTACCGTCTCCAGATTCGCGGGTGGATCACAAGAAGCCTGGATTTAAATTTTGTGTTCTAGTGACAAGGATATGATGTACATCCACACTTCTGGCAGTGTTCCCTTCCCTTTAATTCCTGCTGGAATGTCTTCAAGCTGACTCCTTCCATCCATCTGGGTGGTAACTCCCTCAGCACTGCCCCGTGACGACAGATCTTCCTTTCTGCTGGGAGAAGGTGGTTCCCTCCTTATCACTCTGCATTTAGTAGACCCTTTGCTTTTAAAAATAAAAGCTTCATTCAGCTTGTCTTTTTTTTATCATAACATTTTTATTAGGCACGAGAACATTTATACATTATACAAGGCATTTTACATAGATATATTCGTTCATTTTATATAATTATACATTGGACTTTAAAAAAAAAAAAAAAAAAACTCTCACCCAGCATCAGGACTAATTAATCACATGAACTAGACAAGTCTTGTTTTAACATTTCTCCAGTATTGATTTGATTAGCTTAAGGGAACAAAGTCTGAATAAGTGCTTGACTGATACATAATCCATTTTCTCCATTTTGTATCAAATACCTCCACTCTGTATCCCGTATTCTGGCTGCCATCCTCTCCATCCTGTATATCTCTCTTTCATTCAGCTTGAGTCTTCAAGCTATTTTGACTGCATTCAAACTCTCTGTCATGGACGACTTGAAGTCTGCGCCCGATTTTAAGAAATGTGACTGCGGGTAGAGGATTCCTCAGATGGACTTACACACCTCATGTGTCTATTGCCTAGGCCACAATGACGATCTCTGCACTTTGCATCCAAGCACCTCGGAGGACTGGCATGCTCGACTCCTTCTTGGGTGACCGGATGAACGGGACCCTCCTGTTCTATCAAAAGATGTCTGTCGGGCAGTCTCTGTGGCTGTGGGGTCCACCAAACAACTTGCGGCGTTTGAGAAAGCGGCGGCTCAGGCCGCAGAGCATGCCTCTTCAGTTTTTGTGCCACTTTATTTTGGCCCCCTCTTTACGAGGGCATTTAAGGATTTGTGCCAGTCCCTTCCCACCCTTGCTTAGGCCCTATCTAAGGGCACTAAATCCTCGAAATTGTCAAGAAAAGAGATTAAGAAAAAGTCTCGGCGACAGTCATGGGATTGCGAGCGCTGTCTGGCCTCAGATTTCCTGTGCTGCCTTGGAAGTTTCGACCACAGTCGATCCTTCGGTCCAGGCCACTGTCTCCCTGTCAGGCCAGTTGGCTGAGATGCCTGTTGACCAGCCTGTCGAAGTTTTTCTCAAGCTGGTTGACGTGTTGTCGCAGGATGTGGTGGATACCTCACTCTCCAGGACTCCGGTCCTACCCATTACCCCTCAGGGCCAGACCAGCACGTTGATCTGGTCCCTAACCCTCAGGATCGTGGTACCTCGTGGGATCCTCTGCTTTCACCACTTCCTTCCCCTTCTTGCCATTGGACCCTCAATGGTCGCAGTCGAGATTCGATAGACTGGAGTTAAGCAGCCCTCGCTGACATTGGCATCCCTGCTGTCTGCACTTGGGCAAGCAGCATCACCGCTATTCTTCCTCTTCATCCTCCTTGGGTGAGGAATGGCTCCAATGCAAGATGCGTCGGCATTAGGTAGAACTTATGTGGCAGTAGCTCTTGCTGTCTGGGGTTAAGCCATTTCTGGCCACCACTCCAGCTCTTCCATGGCTTCCAGCACTGAGGCCCCAGCCTACTCTGGCTTGGCTGGTTCTCGCTCGACCTATTCCTGCTTCTCCTCCCATCCAGGTGGAGCCACCTTCCAAGCAGCTGCAGGATGGTCCCCCTCCTAAGGATGTCCTTACCACTCCCGGGATTCCATGTCAGCTGTCAGTCACCATTACTTCCAATAGATCCCACCAGGTCAGTTGGGACTTAGACGGTTGACCGCTTTTTGGCGAGTCCTCAGAGTCTGAGGACTCTTTCCTGCATTCCTGTCCATTGGACTCCGAGTTGGGGGAGGATTTATCTGTGGGTCACAGTCCCACTTCCTTCAGGGGCCTGCTCCATTTAGTTTTTATTTATTTAACAAATCGGAAAGACCGTTGAGGAAAGGGCTCCTTTACAGAGGTTCCACGTCAAGTCAGAAGAATAACAAATTACAATGGTTTCAGTAAGTAGTACAACATGAGGAAAGTAATTACATAAACAAAAGAATAATATGGCAAGATAAATATCATGTCAAGTGCAGCCAGTGGCCTTGTCTGAAGAGGGGCGAAAGGGATTACAAGGAGAGAAGGACAGGAGGTGAATTGGGGGGTGGAAGGAGCAAAATAAGAGCAAGGAGGGAGATGCCACAATGAAGCTTATGCAGGAAAGACCCACGGGGGGGTAGAGGGAGAGAACATGGTGAGGGAACAGAGGAGGGAGGGGAAAGTGGGAGTGGAGGACTAAAGGCAGGTGGGATGAGGTAGGATGAAAAGAGGGCAGGGATGGGAAAGGGATGAAGGAAGGAAGGAAATGCTGTAAGTGGAATAGCACAGCAACAGGGTAGGGCTATACAGGGCCGAATGGTAAAAGAGGGAGGTCAAAGTGCATTTAGCTGTCAGCAAAGATTAGGTATAGCAGTTACAAGATGCTCTGGAAACTAGGAATTGACACAGCTTCTGCTTAAATGGTCCCAAGGTTGCAGTCATTGCAATCTCAGGAGGAAGGAATTAAATAAATTAGCAACTCTAACTGCAATGGATCAGCTGTCTGAGCAAGGGAAAGTAAAAGTTTGATTCATGAGAACTTTATTATTATTCGACGTATTCCTGGAAGGACTGAAAAGCTGAAGGAACCTGGTGGTAGGAGACCAAGATCTGCTTTCTTAGCCAGAAGGCAGGCTTGATATTCAAGGCGAGCCTGGAGTTGAAGCCAGTTTGCTTGTCCATAAAGGTCACAAGTGTGAGTACGATACATTGCACCAGTTAGTAGATGGCATGCCTTATTCAAAGCTGTGGTGAGCCAACGTAGGGTTGTGGCCATGGCGGAACCAGAAATGACCAAACCATAGTCAATAATAGACACAGTTGAACTTTGGATAGCCAATCTGAGGGCTTCGGTAGTAAGGCGGTGTTTATGCCTGTGTAGAAGGCCTAGGCTAATGTTAACTGCCTTGGCAACATTCTCAGCATGGTTGGAGTAGGAGAGCGTACTATCTAGAGTAACTCATAGGTATTTAAAAGATTGAGTCTGATCAAGGACTACACCCGCACTGTTTTTAATCACCAATTGTTTGGCTTTGTGCTTGCTGTGGGTACCATGGAAGAGCATGACCTTTGGTTTTTTTTTTTGCAATTAAGCACCAACTTATCAATCAATCAGTCAAAATCTTTATTTAACCAAGTAGGACGCCGTTGTTGACTCATTCTGAGAGTGGACCTGGGTGGAACAAATACAACTACAGGATTATACACAGTTACAGTAATGAAAAACAGCATTGGCATGAACCACAATAAAAAGAAATAATGCATATTAAGAGTTACAGTATATGGAATCAAGCAGTATGTACAACAAAAAGTGATGCGAGAGAAAAAAACAAAAATATAATGTGCACAATCATATACAGCAAGGGCATGAGCAATAGTTGGGCTAGGTAGGGCAGATTCAGATAACCACAGTGTTGTACAGTCGAGCAAGGTGTGCAAACAAGTAGTGTTGCAGATGAGTTCCGCAATTATAATGCATAGGTAAGGGACATGAGGCAAGGGTAAGCCATCACGCACCACAAGGGCAACACTGGGGATACACTAAGGGATGGGGAAAAGACAGTGGATTATGAAATGGGGCATGCAGTGCAGGTTTTGATGTGAAAAGGGGTGCGCAGTGCAGGTTCTGATGTGAGGACTTCTGTGAAGAAGAGTAACTGGAGGGCAGGGCATGGATGAAGCAAACTCAATACCGGAACTGGTCGGGGAAAGGAAAGAAGGAGGACAGAGGCAATGAATAGGGAAAGGGGGAGAAAAAAGAGAGCCAGGCAGGAGCTGAACCAGTGACTAAAGGAGGCCACGGCAAGGTAAGCAGTGAGCTCCAGGTGATTAAGGGAATCTGTGATCAGGAACAGCAAATGCAGGGTTCTGTAAAATGATGAGACTATAGTGTTTTGTAGGATGCTAAGCTGACGGCATACTTTAGTTTTAGGGTTTTTTGCAGTTTATTCCACAATAAAGGCAGTACATGACTAATAGCTGCACAACCAAAGTGAAATCTGGCTTTCTGTACCTTCAGGGAGAAGTAGGGGCTGCTTCTCAGAGCATACCTACTAAAAGTACAAGGTGGTAAGCAGTCTGAGATATAGTTAGGCAGTTTATTTAGAAAGACTTTGTATGTCCAGAATACTGCGTTTCTTTGGTGCTTGAAGCTGAGAGAGGACCACCCTATTGACATGTACAACAAGCAGTGGTGGGTGGAGTAGGGCAGGACCATTATAAACCTTAGGGCTCTGTGATAGAACGTATCGAGGTTTGATAGAGCACCGGCAGGCCCTTGGTTGTACAGGAAATCAGCGTAATCAAGGAGGGAAAGAAAAGTGGTTTGGACTAGCCTCATCCTGGCTTCCCTGGGGAGAAGATATTTTATCCTGAAGAAAAGTCCAAGCCTTTGGTGAAGTTTCTTTGTCAATTCTTCAATATGTGCCACGAAGGAGAGTCTATTATCGAGCCATACCCCTAAGTATTTGACTTTGGTCACGTACTCCAGTTGCTCACCAAGTATGGTAGTTACCAGAGGAAGGGTCCCAATTGAGGCAGGGTTAGGTAGGTTGGGAAAGGGCGAGAGGAACATTGCTTATGTTTTCTTGGCATTCAAAAGCAACTTCTGATTTATGAGCTGACGCTGCAGTAGATTGAATTCATCCTGGAGGACTGAGCATGTTGCATCGGAGGAGGGTCCACTGACATAAAGCACTGTGTCATCCGCAGAAAGGTGTATTTGGGCCTTTCTGATGGTGTCAGTTTATCCTATTAATGTAGATTGCAAATATATACTTAGGAGAGGTGAACCAGGACTCCACTTCAGTAAAACTTTTCTGAAGTTGGGCCTGAAGGAGGGTAGGGTCAACAGTCTTTGAGAAAATGACCGCATCATCCGCGTAGAGGAGTACTGGTTCGGAACAGGATGGCGGAAGATTATTGAGGAAGGTGCTAAATAGAAGGGGTCCCAGTATCGATCCTTGAGGAACCCCAGAGCAGACAGGCAGTCTAGCAGAAAGGGTTGACCCTATTCTCACCTTTTGTGTACGGTTTGCTAGATAGCTGGTGAACCACTTTAGGGCTTCTGAAGATATACCAAGCCCAGCAAGATGATGTGTCAGCAAATGGTGATTGACCATGTCAAATGCTTTAGATAGGTCAATAAAGGTTGTGCCAGCAAGTTGACCCTGATCAAGAGTATGGTGAATGAAACCTGTGAATTTCAGTAGGGCCGTAGATGTGCTGTGCCCTTTCCGAAAACCATGTTGTTGGACACATTGTAGGTTGTATTTTTCCAGGTACTTCAAAAACTGGTCAGCAACAATCCTTTCAAGTGCTTTGGACAATGGGGGAAGAACAGATATTGGCCTATAATTTCCAGGTAGTGATTTGTCCCCACTCTTAAAAACTGGTGTAACCAGAGTGGATTTCAAGATCTGGGAGAATTGTGAAAGTATGAGGGAGCGATTTGAGAAGCTTGTTGATTCATCTAGGGTTAGGGTAAGAAGTTTCAGGTCGAGGGAATCACTGCTTGTCCTAGTTCCTCCTAGAACTTTACATAGGTATGTTTTGGCCTCGCTTTCCCGAGATAGCTTTGAAGTAGAAACATGGGTGGGTCAAGGCCTCTTCTGATTCGGTGGATGTAGGAGCTGTGCTGGACAGTTCAAAGAGATCTGGGGGCAGAGTTTGGCTAAGGTCTGTGAAGGATGAAGTAAATGTGCTGGCAATTAACACGGGGTCATGGGTGATAGACTCATCAACATTTAACATAGTTGGAGCTTGCTTGGATGCTTTCCCAGTGATTTCCGAAAGGTTTTCTCAGAATTTTTTTCCCATCCGCCCAGGTCTTGGCAAGGATGTCCTTATAGTAAAGCACTTTGTGCTCACGGTTAGCCTTAGTACATGCATTCCTGGCCATCTTATTAGCCTGTATGTCAGGTTGACTACCAGAGGTCCTGGCCCTATGCCAGAGGTAGTCACAAGCTTTCATTTGAGCCAGAAGGTTAAAAGAGATCCAGGGATTATCAAGTCCTCTGATCCTAAGTGTCCTAAAAGGGGTGTGGATGTCACAGGCCGCATTGAAGCGTGCAATGAAGTATTGTAGAGCTGAGTCAATATGGGGGCGGTTTCAATGTAAGACCAGTCTTGTCGGAGGAGAGACTTTGGTGGCTGCAGGTAGCCATGGGAGAGCACTCTACTTGTGATTGTTCTGGCAAGGGGCTTGATAAATTTGTTAGACCAATAACACTTGATAGGAGAGTGATCACTGTTAGTGTCAGGCAATACTTCAAAATGGGAGATATGTGCTGGGCGATTCGTTAGGACCCAGTCCAGGAGTGTGCTAGTCCCAGTCTTATAGTTTATCCTGGTTGGAGTTGTTATTAACTGGGTAAAGTTCAGGCCTGTTAACTCATCCCTATACCTTCTGGCACCTGACGAGAGCCAGTTGACATTAAAGTCACCTAACAGGTTGGTTTCTATGTCTTGTTTTAGACTCATGACACAGTTCTTTAGGAATGTTAAACCCTGTTCGGGTGAGTTCAAGGGGGATATAGACTGAGCCAATGTTGAGGACCTTGTTGCATGCACTGAGCATAACCTTAACAGCAAGGATCTGAATATCCATAGCTGGTTCAGGGAGGGAAAGTGGATATGCCAAAAATGACTCCTTTAGGTATATGGCAGAGCCACCTCCTCTTCTAGAAAGTCTGTCCTGCCTAAAAAGTGAGTAGCCTGGTAGGATGATGGCCGAGGCAGGGGTAGATGATGATAGCCATGGTTCGACAACTGACAGGATGTCGGGGTTCTGTACTACAACCCAAGCAGTGAGGGCATCACATTTTTGTAACCGACTGCAGATGTTCATACTGGCCAGGACAAGCGTACCTTGTTTTTTGTTGCCGTTGACTCCATATGAAGAAGGGCCCAGATTAGGATGTGCACTCCTAGAGACAAGGAGAAGTAAAAGAATGAGGCGTTTCAGGAGTTGTCTTAGTAAATGAAGTGTAAGGGGATGAGAGTACCACTTCAGACGTACTTTAACGTGGCCCTTGAGAAAAGAGAGGCTTTTAAGCAGCATAAGAACAGTGGGTTCAATAGAGGACAGACAACTTCCATGTTTCATGTGCAGCCTGCTGTAGTGCAGCTTTCATGGGAAGAAAGGGGTATAGTATGTTACATCGACACTGGTGACCATGCCAAGTGTGATAAGAGGGCTCTCTGTGGTAGGGAGAACAGAGGTATGCAATGTGGGGTGCCATCCAAATGAGAGTGGGACCCACAGTGCGCAGAAAAGCACCAGAAATAGTTTTGCCCCGTGATGCCATTGGACAAGAGAGGAACTAAGTGAGGTCTAATAGCATTTAGTCAGGAGGCAGTACAAGGAAGGTATATAGCAAGTAATGCTACTGCGACTTTAAGAGGGTAGACTTTCTTAAATGAAAGAATAAGATCCTTCTGGTGGCAGATCTGTATAATCTGCTAATGGAAAAGGGGCTACTTAAAAAAAAAAAAAAAATAGCAGAAAACAGTAATTTTAAGTATAATCTCTGAATTTACTGGACTCCAGATGGAGCCTGTCAAGAAACGGGCCAGGTACCCTTTGACCGAGATTTTCGGCCAGGGTGACTCCCCTGGGGTGGCCTTCCAGGTCGCCAAGCTTGGCCCCGCTCAGAAGCTTTGGCCTGTCTTTTGCCCTGCACCATTGGCACAGATGGCCCACAAGTATGCGGCCCCTACTGGTTCCCTGTTAGGTTTCACCGAACATCCCTTGGCCAAGGGTCTGGTGGCCAAGACTGTCTTTCAGTGTACCAGCAATGTTAGGGACATGGATGAGCCTTCCATCAAAGAAATTGGATCACATGGCCAGAAAGGTCTGTGTGGCTCTTCTCTTGGCCTTCAGCAGGTGAGTTCGACCCTTTTGATGGCCCATGTCGCTCATGCCCTTTTAGGCAGTCTCGATGAGGTGCTTCCCCAGCTCCCAGCTGACTTACAGACCACGGTCAAGCAAGTCTGGGACCAGGGCCAAGCGGTGGCTAAACAGCAGCTCCAGACGGCCATGGACATTGGCAATTCCTATGCCCAGTCCATAGCCGCTGCGGTGGCCATGTACTGCGGGTCTTGGCTGCGGATTTCTGCCTTTATGGCAGATACCCAGCATAAGTTGGCGGATGTCTATTTCTTGGGCACCAACCTATTTGGGCAGAGGGGTGGAAGGACACCTCACTAGGACTGAGAAGTCCAATACCACCCTGAACTCTGTCTCCTCTACCCAGAGGGATCCCAAGGGCACCAAGATTCAGAGGAGGAAGAAGCCCTTTCGTGCCCTCTCTGCCCCTGCGGCCAAGCTGTTCCAGCCCCCGGCTGAGCAACAGGCACATGCTTGGCATTCTCAACTGAAGTCTGTTGCTTCGGTCATCCACAAACTTGGGGGTCTAGGTCCTGCTGCTTCCTCAGCTCGACCTCCCTCCTCCTCCTCCTCCAGGACTGCCCAGTGATGGGCTGGAGGGGTCCCTTCCCCATGCCCATCTTGTCTCCCCTGGGTCCTCCTGTGGGGGCCAGCTCCACCGCTTCCTTTCTGCCTGGTCTGCTGTCACAACAGACAGTGGGTCTTCAAAGTGGTCGGTCATGGTCTGCCTGTGGAGTTCAAGGCTTACCTGCCTTGCCAAGCCCACGCCCCATGGGAGGACATTGTGTCCGCAGACATGCTGTCTGCCCTTCAGGAGGACATTGCCCAGCTCCTCCAGAAGGAGGTAGTGGCTTAGGTCCTGTACCCTCCAATAAGTCCAGGGTTTGTCTCCAGATGCTTCCTGGTCCCAAAGAGGATGGGGGGCTGGCGCCCCATTTTAGATCTGCATGACCTGAACAAGTTCCTTCAGTCGCACACCTTCAGGATGGTCACTCCGATCATTCCTGGAGCAGAACATGTGGTCCTGCTCCCTAGATCTTTAGGACACATTCTTCCACGTTCCCATCCGTCCGTCCCACTGCCAGTTCCTTCGATTCCGTGCAGAGGGGAAGCTCTACAAGTTCCAGGCCATGCCCTTTGACCTCTCCTCGGCTCCCAAGGTCTTTACCAGTGCATTGCAGTGGTGGCAGTCTACCTGAGGCGCCAAGGGGTCCGAGTGTACCCCTCCCTGGACGATTGGCTAATAGTGTGTCCCTCCAGGAAGGAGGTGGAGCGGTCCAGGGATCTGGACATCCAGACCTGCTTGTCCCTTGGCCTACTGGTCAATGAGGCTGTCAGAGCTTGTATCTTCACAGGTGATGCACTTCATTGGGGCTGAGCTCGACTCTTGCAGAGCCAGAGCTTGACTACCGGCGAAGTGGGCAGAGGTTCTTTCCTCCTTTGCCCAGTCATTTCAGGTTGGGCAGCTACACCTTGTTCTGAATTTTCTGCCCCTCTTGGGATTCATAGCAGCTTGCACCAGTGTGGTCTTTTGAGCCCGGTGAAGAATGTACCCTCTGCAGTGGGAGCTATCTCATCAGTGGTCTCAGTGCAAAGACCACTTCTGTCAACCAGTCACTGTGACCCAGATGATGTGGGATGCTCTCCAGTGGTGTTTGGTCCTGGAACATCTGCAGGAAGGAATCCCATTTCTCTGCCGGGAGCCGACAGTCACTTTCTATGACCGATGCCTCCCTAATCAGCTGGGGTGCCCACCTGGGAGGAGCACAGAGTCCACAGACGCTGGATCCCTGAGGACTCCTGATGCGATATCAACTTGCTGGAGCTTCAGGCAGTTTGGCTTGCACTGACAGCCCTTGCTCCACACATTCGGGGTCAGGTTGTTCAGGTCCAGATGGACAACACCAGGACCATGTACTGTCTCAACAAACAGGTCACGATGCACTCCCTTTCTTTGTGCAGGGAAGCTCTCTGCATCTGGACCCTCATGCTCAGCCTGAACGCCGATCTCCTGGCCATCCATGTGTGGCTGGCATATCCAGCCAGCTGTCAGACGCCCTCAGCAAGGTGGGTGAGGTGTCTCATGAGTGGTCTCTCCATCAGGCGGTAGTACACAGTCTGTTCTCCTGATGGGGAACCCCTCTGGTGGATCTGTTCACCTCCAGGGAGAATGCTGAAGCTAAGGCTGTATTGTGCCTGTCTCCCTCAGCTGGGCGCACTGTAGGGGGATGCCTTCTTGAGGCCCTGGACCCTGGGCCTCATTTATGCCTTCCCTCCATTTCCGCTGATCCACAAAGTGCTGATTAAGGCAAGGTAGGACAAGGCACAGATGATCCTGGTGGCTCTGGACTGGCCCCACCAGTCTGGTACCCCGATCTCTTTAGCCTCAGCTGCAGGCTCCTGTGGCGTCTTCCTCTACACCTGGACCTGCTCTCTTGCAATCAGGGAAAGGTACTCCATCCAGACCTTCAGGCCCTACACCTAACAGCCTGGCTCCTGAGCAGCTGGAGCAACCTTTCCTGAACAAAGTTCCAGTCTTTGGATCTCTCTGGAGATGTCCTCACCATGGTCAAGGCTTCTTGGAAGGAGTCGACCAGAAAATACTATGCCTTCAAATGGAAAAGCTTCTCCATTTGGTATCAAGGCAAGGGGCTGGACCTCTTATCTTGCCTGGTGACTAGCATTCTCAGCTACCATTGATCCCTTTCTCAGTTGGGTTTTTGGTCGACGACCCTTAAGTTGCACCTGGCAGCCATCTCTGCATACCAGGCGCAGGCTGGTATGCCATCAGTGGCACAGGAGAAGGTAGTCTGGCACTTTTTCAAAGGCCCTGACCACATTTCCCCTCTGGTGTGGTTATCACCACCACTGTTTGACTTGTTGCTGATGTTGGCGAAGCTCATGGGCAAGTCATTTGAACCGATGCACAGGTGTGAGATGTCATACCTGTCATGGAAGATGGCCTTCCTGGTGGCTAGCACATCAGCCAAAAGGATCAGTGAGCTCCAGGTGCTCTTGGTGGAGTCTCCTTATTTGGTCTTCCACGGGGACAAGGTTGTCCTTCGCCCCAACCCGAAGTTCCTCCCGAAGATTGTGTCAGAGTTTCACCTTAACCAGGTGATCGATGATCTGGTGTATTTCACCAACCATACTTCGGAGGCCAAGCACAGGCTCCATACTTTGGACCTGTGACGAGCGCTTGCCTACAAGGAGCGCACGGCTGGAGTTCGAGGAGAGACTCGCCAGCTCTTTGTCATCTACACTGAAGCCACGCCTGGCAGACCAGCAGCTAAGGGAATGATTGGCAGGTGGATTGTATCCTGCATCAACCTCTGCTGTAGGTTGGTGCATAGGGAGCCCTCCCGTAGGGCTAAGAGCTCATTCCACCCGTGATACCGCTGCCTTGGTGATGCTTCCAGGATGTCCCTATCCAGGAAATCTGTTGGGCTGCTACCTGGAAGTCAGCACACATAGTCATTTCCCATTACCACAATGACCTTGAGTCATGCCAGGATGCTGGTTTTGGGGTCTCAGTTCTCCAATCTCTCTTCCCTAAATAGGAGGTGTGCGCCTTGCCCCTGCCTTCCTGGAGAGCTGCTAGGTGTCTGCCAGAAGTGTGGATTGTACATCATATCCACGTCCCTAGAAGAACAGGTTACTCACCTGTAACAATAGATCTTACTTTGAGAGGGCTCTTACAGTAGGTAATTACATATAGGACTGACGCCGGCAGGCAGCAGGATTACGAAAAAATTTCTAGCTAGCAGTCCTGGCGGACACGATCAGGTGACCGGCGTCAGGAAGACGTCGGTATAAAGAAGCGGTCCCGGACGCCTGCCTTCCAGCTCTTTCCCGCCCGTTAGCTCATTGCAGCTCTAGAAGGATTCGATGTAACCGTCAGCCCCTACCTTCGTCGTTTTTACCGAAAAACTCTTTATTTTTGAGTAACCACCCGAATGGGTGGGAGAAGCCAGCAAGCCAGCTTGAAGACGTTCTGATAAGAATTAAAGGGAAAGGAACACTGCCAGAAGTGTGGATGTACATCATCTATCACTCCTAGAACTACTGTTACAGGTGAGTAACCTGTTTTTTGGTGCCTCCAGAAGATGTCAGTCACCGATCCGCACTGCCAGGGTGGGCCATACGACATGGCTGGTGTGGCCTTTGGTTATCCATCCTCCCTGAGTCTCTTGAGGATTGGAAGCTCCGGCCGCGCTGGGTCAGCCTTTGGAACTGGGTCCAAAGAATCGCACTAAGGCTGACAAAAAGGCATCAGCAGCTGCTGGGTCTGTGGCATAGCTTGCGGCTCTTGAAGCGAAAGTGGTGGCAGCTGTGATGGGCATCTCCTCAACCTCAGTGCTGTTCTCACCTGGGGCCAGCATCGGAGAGGCCTTCATGGACCAGTTCTGTGATTTATGCCAGTCCCTTTAGACCTTGGGGAGGGCCTCACCCACTGTGGCTCTCGGTCAAAGACCAAGTAAAAAAAAGTCTCACCACTGTTGACAGTTGTTGGATGGGGAGAAAGTTTGGTCCTCCCAGTCCCTCGACTCACCTGGCCACTCGGCTGTCAAGCGCCCCTTGACTGAGGGGCGGGTCGAAGGCTGAGCAGTCCTGCCAGTGAGTCAGTTGACCTCAACTTTGGTCGATCAGAGTGCTAAGATCTTTCTAGACCTGGTCGATCCATGTTGGATGAGGCCAAGGATTCAGTCTAGCCGACCTCTGTGCTCCCAGTCCTCACCCAGGAGTACGTGGTTTGACCAGTGTCCCCAGTCATTCCTGTTCCAGACGAGTCTCCCATCGAGGTCGGGTCTTCCACATTCATGCAACTTAACATGGGCCAGCAGATTATGTACGGCCAGTATGAGGGAGACTCTACTCACCGTCGACTGAGGGGTCAAGGCGCTCACACCCTCAATCCTGCTTAACTGGGAGGTGCTGCCATCGGCACTCTTTGTCCTCCTCATCCTTAGGTGAGGAGAAGAACTGCCACAAAATGCACTGGTGCTTCATGGGGTTCTTCTGGCAGCAGTGGGTCATTGAGGGGCAGATTAGAGGGCTACTCCAAGGACCTAAGGTCCCCTGGCAGTTGTTAGTGGTTTCCCTGCTGACCCAGATCCCGTGGATGATGCCAACACCCACTTCTCCACCAGTCATGGTTTAGTTGCCTCCTCAATAGCCACCGTCTGGTGCTCCAACCAAGGAGGCCGGCTGTTCGGCTTCTGGCTTGCCAGACCAGTTGTCGGTGACGATCACCCTGGGTGAGGAGTCCCAGGAGGTCTGGGATGAAATATGGTCGAGGGCTGACTTTTAGGAGTCATCGGACAACGGATCAATAGTCCATGGCCTCCTCTGGGGCTCCACTCTTCCACCAGGGCATGGCCGGTGAGCCTTCCACTGACCAAGGGTCTGTTTCATTCAGGGCATTGCATCGCCTTATTGCAGAGTCTACGGCCATCCATTGGAACCAGTCCATCAGAGGGTCAAGTTCCCTCTTAACAGACATTCTGGACCTGGATGAATCCCTGGCGTTTTCCTGCCCTGTGGCTGAGGCCATTTTGGGACTGCTTCTGGAGCTGTGGCAGCATCCAACATCCTTCCCAGCACCCTCGGCCCATTTGTTCTGCAAGTATGCAGTCCTTAACGGCTGTCTTTTGGAGTTCATGGACCACCCCTCAGTCAAAGAGCTGGTTATGGACTCTGTCTTCCAGAAGTCAGGATATCAGGGGATCATGGACAAACCCCCGGACAAGGAGTCCTGTAACATTTTGACCACACCACTAAAAAGGTGTACTGCGGCTATCGTGGGTCTCCGGCAGGCTAGCTACACCATCATGATGGCCAGTTTTATTGGCCTTCAATGCTGGGAGTGTTTGACACTGTCCTCTGCCACCTCCATCCAAAGCAGCAGCTGGTGGTGGAACTCATCAGGGACATGGTCAATGGCTAGCTAAACACCAGCTTCAGATAGCCTTAGACATGGGTGATTCTTGCGCGCCCATGCAGTGGCAGCAACTGTCTACATGCATCGCAGGGCCTAGCTTAAATTGTTCAGCTTCATGGTGGACACTCAACAGAGGTTAGTGGATGTCCCCTTCCTGGGCATCAAGCTCTTTGGCCCTGGGGTGGAAGGGCCTCTCACAAGGATCGAGAAGTCCGTTGCCACCCTGGATTCTGTGACTTCATTCCAGAAGGCACCGAAGAAAAAGCTAAAGCAACTGGACTTTCAGTACCAGTCCTTCTAGTCACAGCCTCCTTGGCAGCAGCCCCAACTGGGGCAGTTCCAGACCTTGCGCCCGAAGAAGTCTGGGTGTCAAGGTCCAAAAAGGGGGTGCAGGGATAGTGGTACCTCTCTGGCAGCAGCCACCAATGCCCCTGCAAAAGCTTCCCAGTGACAGGTTGGGGGGTGTCATCCCCTCCACCTGTCCTGTCCCTGATCAGTCTTCACATCGGAAGCAGGCTATGTCTCTTCTTGCCATGTTGGTCCACTATCACAGTGTACAAGTGGGTGTTGAACATAGTGGGCAGAGGACTGTATCTCAATTCCAGGGTTCCAGGGTTCTCCCATCCTACACCTCCACGTGCCTTGAGAGTCCAGGGTATCTCAGGACACATTGTCCACCCTCAAGGAGGACATTGCTCAGCTCCTGGTGAAAGGAGCCATAGCCCCATGTCTTCGACGTCCAGGACGGTTACAGTTACGTGTCCAGGTACTTACTGGTCCCAAAACGGACAGGGGGCTGGTGCCCCATACTGGATCCTCATGATCTTAACCAGTAAGTATGGAAGCACAAGTTCAGGATGGCCACTCTAAACCAGATTATACCATTCCTGGAGCAGGACATGTGGTTCTACTCCCTAGACCTCCAGGAGGGTGTTCTTCCAAATTTCCATCTCCAGGTCCCACAGCCTATACCTCCAGTTGTCTGCAGAAGGGGCCCTGTACCAGTTCCAGGTCATGCTGTTTGGCCTCTCCTCAGTTCTGAGGGTCTACAAGTGCATGGCAGTGGTGGCAGCCCACCTGCGATGCCAAGGGGTCAGAGTGTACCGCTACCTGAATGACAACTGGTCCATCCAGAAAGGCTGTGGCGAAATCTACAGCCCTGGCTTTCCAGACCTGCAGAGACCTGGGCCTGTTCGTCAATCCAGACAAGTCCAAACTGGTACCAAAGCAGGTAATCAAGTTCATCGGGGCAGGCTGCCTCCAGATGGACCGGGCACAGGATCTTCTAACCCCAGGAATCATTCAGTATGATTAAACTAATGCAGTCAGCCTTCAGTGTTGAACTGCCATGAAGTGATGGAATTTACGTAGATGATGGAACTCTCATTGGCTCGTGCCAATTTCAAACTGCTGCCCCTAGCAACTGCTGCACTCTGAAGTGTTCAAATTAATTTATTTCTTATTAACGTTATGGATCTGTAACATTATTTAGTTTTAATTTTTATTTTCTTTAGCCACGGTTCCTTTTCCTGTCAGGAAATGAGCGGCTCTTGGTTTCCAGATTGTACAGGGAACCGATCGCTTTGGGTTTCCTATTTAAATTTTAGTTGGTTCCAGAACCAACCATTTGTTTTGAATTTTGTGTTTTTTCTGCGTGCCTGACATCCATGTCAGAAGCACCCAAACAAAAGAAAAAGACAGGACTGACTGGGTTCAAGAACTGCATTAGCTGTGGCCAAATTGTAGCTAAGGCAGATAGACACAATCTGTGCATTTTTTGCGTGGGACCCAGTCATATCTTTGCCAATTGTGAGATTTGCAGGACGTTTTGCCCTAAAACTTTAAAGAGCCACAAAATTGAAAGAAATAGCCACTCCTTCATCTCCATCTAAGCCTTCTGGAGAGGCATCCTCATCTTCTACCTCTGAAGAAGATAAAGAAAGGCCTAAAGAGTCAGTAGATCCAAAATCCACGGAGAAAGCAGACTCCTCAAAAACTAAAAGGCCTGTGGAACCAGCTAGTGAACCGGTTCCAGCAAAAACAAGGCATAAAGAAAAGCATGTTGCTCCACCTCTTGCTGAGAAGGCCAAGGAGCTCTCAGCTGACAGACCAGCAGTAGCCTCGGCTGAGGACATAGCAAAAGCCCTGTAGATTTTGCAGGCATTACAGGCTGTGGTTCCAGTGACCACACTGGTTTCACCGGTTCCTGCCCAGACTCCAGTGGCTCAGGAACTGGTGTATGTTTATGATGAGAGAGAAGAGGAGGAAAGGGAACCTATAGAACCAGAGGTATCTTCAGGGCAGGACTTTGGTCCCCCCCCCGGACCCGTGGACTTCACCTCTCGTTATTCATTTGTTGAGCAAATGGTTGATACCCTAAACCTATCCCTCTGGAAGACTGTGCAGGATGAGAAGGAAGTGGAGTTTCTTGATATGATGCAGCTAGCCCCCGCTAGAAGGCTCCTGCTCACCATACATAAGTCCTTAAGGAAGGCTGCCTTAAAGATTTTACAAACCCCTACCTCAATTCCAGGGGTGGATAAGAATATAGATAAGAAACATCAGCTTGACAGAGCTAATTCGGCATTCCTGTTTAACCGCCCTGACCATGAAGTGGTGGTTCAGGCTGCAGCATGTGACAAGGCCAGAATACCGTTGTCATCCCACCCCTTGACAAATATTCCAGAAAGATTGATGGAATGGGTAAAAATGGGTACTTGGCAGTCTCTCTGTTAGTAAGTCAAGCTAACTACGTGGCTTATGCAGCCCAATATCAGAAGGCATTATGGGATACAGTATTGGCAATGACAGACAACATGTCTGGGGAGATGGCAGTGGACCTTGCCGAGACTGCCAGGATGGCACTGGATGCCACCAAGTACCAGTTCCATATGGCTGTGGACGCGAATGACCCAGCAACCAGGCTCATGGCACTGGGTGTCAGTGAGGTGGTTTGCTTGGCTCAGGGCCACAAACCTATCTCAGGACACTCAGAGTAAAGTAATGGATTTTCCATGTGAGGGTGATTCCCTCTTCAGGGTGTAGAGGAGTATTACCTCTCAGGTTTTTGTTGGTCAGAGGCTAACAGAAGAGACTGTAGACAAATGGCATTAGTGAGTAATAAACAGATTTATTACACAAAATCAGAGCCAAGCCCTACACAAAATCTTACCAAGATACCGGGAGCCACAGTATTCCCTATACCCTGGGATATGAAGATGGACTTGGGGCAAAAATGTCTTACAACAGTTCTTATAGATAATTACTATAGCAACACATTCCTATTTATTTATTTGCTTTTGTTAACCAGGTTAGCACACTAGACAGCATGTGCCTATTTTCAGGTGCGACCCGGGAGGTTACAGGGTACATAGGATACACAATACAGGGACAGGGTACAATTAGGTCCACGTGCAAGTGGGTGGAACAGCAATAAGGTACCATGTCATTACATAGTAAGGTAAGGTATACAGCAAGCAAGATATAAATCAGCAGTAGTGAGGTGGGTAAGCACCAGGAAAACATAGCAAGGTATACAGCAGACAAGATAAAAAAAATCGGGTAACCAGGGTAACAAAGTAAGGTAGGGTATACAGCAAACAGGCTATGGATCGGCAGCAGGGGGGAGGGTGAGCACCAGGAAACACCAATGACAGGGAGTACAACAAAATACATGACTTTCGAGGGCACCTATCTTTAGAGAGAAACGCTACCCACCATGAGCAGCTAGGGGTGAGATGTGCTAGCCAGGGTGCCCCCCCCGAGGAGGGCTTAGTGCGATAATGCACATTAGATGTACAGACAAGCCTTATTGACTAAAATGCTAGGTGTCTCCTCGGTATCCGAGATGTACATTTGTAGTAAAGTTGGCTAAATTGTGAATACAATGGTTTCTCACAAATCGTAGAAAATCAAGTGCAGTGTTACATAAATCCACCAGGTGGCAGTGTAGGCATACATAAGACTTCTCAGAAGATCAGAATATGTGTTAGAATCAGAGCACAGTAATACATTATTAGTATATTGCATATATCTTGCATATATGGTGAATCGTAGTCTTATAGCTTGTCCCTGATACCTTACTCTTTCTTATATGGTAGGTACCTATGCCCTAATAGGTAAGTATTGATTGTAGCTCGTATTGGAGCCATGATTAGATAATACGATGGATGCTGTCAGGGGTGTACTGTAGGTTTCCAATATAGGCTAGGGGACCAGACCTAACGGGATAAGACAGAAGCATACATGAAGAAGGTGAAGGAGTACAAATCCACTTACAGAAGCAACTCTAGAAGGGATAAGCCTTCCCAGTACAGGGGAGGCAGGGGTAGGCGATCCTACTCCAGGCCCTTTTTCCAGGCTCAAGCCTTGCCAGACTACCAACAGGCCAGGGGGTACTTTAGAGGTTGAGGCAGAAGGAGTAGAAGCATAAGGACCATGAGAAGGTCTGCCCAGGTGCCTCAAGCCTAGGCCAAGCCCAAATAGAATCCGTGAGGGGCTGGTACAGGTCGCCTCCCCCTTACCAGTAGGAGGCGGGCTGACTCACTTCCTCCAAGCTTGGTACACCATCACCACAGACAAGTGGGTCTTGGAGGTAGTGAGTCTGGAACTGTCTCTAAGCTTCAAATCACTTCCCAAATTAAGAGGGTGAAATTTTGCCTTGGCTACTCCTGCAGACAGAATTCTTCTGAAGGCAGAGGTGGCAAACCTATTGTCCATCATTGCAGTATAGCCTGTCCCCCTACTACAGGGGGGCAAAGGCTTTTACTCCAGATACTTCCTCACTCAGAAAAAAATGGGGACTGGCAACCTATTCTGGATTTGAGACTCCTGAACAAACATGTGGCAAAGTCAAAGTTCAGGATGGTCACTTTGGCCATGATTATCCCTACTCTGCAAAAAGAAGACTAGTTGGCATCCTTGGACCTAAAGGATGCCTATTTCCACATCCTAATCCGACCCAGCCACAGAAAGTACCTGAGATTCAGATTGCCCTCAGACCACTACCAGTTTGCAGCCATGCCTTTTGTCTTAACCTGAGCCCCCAAGGCATTCACAGAGTGTCTGGCTGTGGTAGTGGCACACTTGAGAAGGCAGGGAGTGATTGTGTTCCCATACCTAGATAACTGGCTGGTCGTAGGACAGTCCCTGCAACAAATCAGAGACGCCCTGGCTCTCACCCGGAGTACATTGGAGCTTCTTGGTTTCCTGATAAATGTCCAGAAGTCCCAGAGAGGAACCAGTCCACGTCCTGGACTTCTTAGGAGCAGAATTGGACACTATCCAGAGAAGAGCTTTTCTTCCACAGGACAGAATAAGCAGTATACTGCAGCTGGCAGGATCATTCTGACTAAACAGACCCAGGCCAGCAAGGCAGTTCCTGTGGCTTCTGAGCCATATGGCAGCTGACACAGCAGTAGTGTCAGGTTCCAGAAGAGAGATAATCAGTTCCATTTGTGAGCTCACTGGTCTCAAAGAAGATTCCCTAGCCAAACCGGTGCCAGTCACAAGCACTCTGTTACAGGCCCTGCAGTGGTGGCTAGACAGCGAGAATCTCAGGGCGGGAACCCCCTTCCAAAAGGGAGATCCATCTGTGGTACTTACCACAGATGCTTCCCTCCTGGGGTGGGGGGCACACATCCTCAACCTAACAGCCAGTGGCACATGGTCCCCTCAGGAATCACTTCTGCACATAAATCTGTTGGAGCTCAGGGAAGTGTACCTGGCTCTTCAAGCATTTGCGCCACATCTAAAAAACAAGGTAGTACAAGTCAGAACAGACAGCGCTACCACTATGTACTACATCAGTAAACAAGGGGGAACCAGGTCCACCCCACTGTGCACAGAGGCCATAAAGGTGCGGAGCCTGGCCTACTCCCTACAGGTGTCTCTGTCTGCCATCCACCTACCAGGGAAGGACAACATTCTGGCAGACTCCCTCAGCAGGATCATCCAGAATCATCACGAGTGGTCTCTGAATACATAGGTACTCCAGTCAGTATTCAGATGGTAGAGCACCCTAGATATAGATCTCTTTGCCTCCATGTACAACCACCAGCTTCCACTGTTCTATTACTGGCCTCCAAGCAGGGGAACGGTTCCAGTGGATGCCTTAACACTGGACTGGTTGGGCAGATTCCTGTATGCCTTCCCTCATTTTCCCCTGCTGTTCAGGACTCTGATAAAGCTCAGGTCCCAGCCAGCAACAATGATACTGGTGGCACCAGATTGGGAAAGGCAACTATGGTACTCCCTCCTGCTGACCCTGTCTGCCTCACAGCCAATCCATCTGCCCCAGAGGCACAACCTGCTGACATCCTCTCAGGGCAGGATCCTATACCCCAACCTCAGGTCCCTGCGGTTGAAGGCTTGGCTCTGGAAGACCTAGAATTTGCTAGCCTAAACCTTTCTGCAGAGGTTTTGACTGTGCTCAGAGGTTCTAGGAAGCCATCAACCAAGAAAATGTATACTTCAAAGTGGAAAAGGTTTTCTATGTGGTGCTCAGGAAGAGAGATTAATCCTTCAGGGCTGGTTTCTCTGTCCTCCTGGACTATCTGACCCACCTCCATGCCCTGGGACCCAGACCTCCTACCTGAAGGTCCATCTGGCTGCAACCTCTGCTTATATCTCAGCTGGTAAGGACAAGTCCATGGCCTCTCACCCTGTCTCTAGGAAGTTTTTCAAAGGTCTAGACCACCTTCACCCTCCCCTTAGGGAGCCAGTTCCAGCCTGGAATCTTAACATTTGTATTGCCAGCCTCATGGAGACCCCTTTTGAGCCAATGGCAACTGCAGACTTGAAGTATGTTACATGAAAAATGGTTTTCCTGGTGGCTGTCACTTCAGCCAGGCAAATGAGTGAATTGCAGGCCCTGTGTACAGATCTGAACTACATCTCCTTCCACAGGGACAAAGTGGTTCTCAGGACCAATAGGAAATTCCTTCCTTAAGGTAGTGTTGGATTTTCATCTGAATCAATCCATTACATTACCTGTTTTCTTCACTGATTATTCCAGCTCTTCTGAGTGGAAACTACACAGCCTGGATGTCAAGAGGGCACTAAGCCACTACCTTGACGGGACCAAGGCTCATAGACCAGAACATACCCAGCTGTTCCTCACCTATGGGGAAGTGGGTAACAGCAAGCCTGCATCCAAATGAAAAATTGCACCCTGGATAGTAGCTTGCAGACAGTTCTATTATAGTAAAATTGGTAAGCAGGTTCCCCTGGGCCTCGGTGCATTCTACCAGGGGCACAGCTGCATCAGTGGCAGCTGCAAGGGATATTCCCCTGTTGGACATCTGCAAAGCAGTTAAATGGAAAACTGTTCACACTTTTACCAAACATTATTGCTCGGACATACAGTCCAGAAGTGATGCCAGATTTGGCACAACAGTCCTGCAGAACCTTTTACCAAAGCAGATTCTGTGCCCAACCTCCAAAGGTACTGCTTGGTAGTCTGCATTAGTTTAATCATACCAAGTGATGCCTGGAGTTAGAAGAAAAAATTACTCACCATAGTAATCTTTTTTTTCCAGGGGATCACTCGGTATGAATAAAGCTCCCACTCTGCCTCCCCTACCTGAAACAAAGGGAAAAGGGGGACAGATTTTAATTCTGCATCCCTGCTGTCACATGCTACACATGTTGTTCCTGGTTAATGCTGAAATTCTTTACCCAGTTGATACACATTGTTGTCCCCTTTTTAGGGACTTTTGTTTTGGGGATGTGATTAAGGGGGGCTTAATCTACACAGTCTAGTTAGCTAGAGGGTCTTTACCCTGTTAGGCTGAGTAATGAATCTGAGCATTTCAGAGTGCAGCAGTTACTATGGCAGCATTTTGAAATTGGTACGAACCAATGAGAGTCCCATCATTTGCATAAATTCCATCTCTCCAGGGCAGTTCAACACTGAAGGCTGACTGCATTAATTTAATCATACTGAGTGATCCCATGGAAGAAACAAAATTACTGTGGTGAGTAATTTTTCCTTACCTGCTTTGCCCAATCATTTCAGGTTGTGCTCTCGCACGCTGCCTATGACTTCCTGCGGCTGCTGGGGGTACATGACATCCTGCACCAGCATGGTCCGTTGGACCTACTGACCGATGCACCCCTCCTTCAGTGGGAGCTGGGCGATCAGTGGTCCAAGCGCCTAGGTCATTTGGATCAGCTAGTCACGGTGGCCCAGCTGATGTGGGATGCCATCCCGTGGTGGCTGATCCCAGAACATCTGGAGGAAGGAATCGTGTTTGTCTGCTCAGAGCCAACTGTCACGCTGACGGCGGACATGCCTCTGGTGTGGTGGGATTGGGAAGCATACCTGGGAGACCACACAACCCACAGATTCTGGTCCCCTAGGGAATCAAGTCACCACATAAACCTGCTGGAGCTCCATGCAGTGCAATTGGCCCTGATGGAATTTGCTCTACTTATCAGGGGTCAGGTCATTCAAGCCCAGACAGACAATACCACAGCCATGTTTTACCTGAACAGACAGGGTGGCACCCTCTCTCTTTCCTTGGGTCAGGAGGCACTCCCACCTGGACCCTCATGCGCATCCTGAGTGCTGATCTCCTGGTGATTCACATCATGGGGGAGAACAATCAGCTGGCAGACGCTGTCACCCAGGTAGGAGAGATGTTGCACTAGTGGTTTCTGAATCAGGAGGTGGTGAACCACTTGCTCACCCTCAGTGGATCTGTTTGCCTCCTGGAAGAACACCACACTGGGCTTTTTTTATGCCCACCCCCCACTGTCCGGGACACTGATGGTGGATGCCTTCACGAGGCCCTGGACCCCAGGTATGTATATGCCTTTCCTTCCTTTCCCTTGATACACAGAGTACTGGTCAAGGTCAGGAAGGACAAGGCATGGATGATCTTCTTCGGGGATGTCTCTTTCTTCAAGTTACACCTATGGAACTTGGCTGTCAGGCACTAGGATCTCACGGAAGCTTTTCTGTAGCAGTCTACCAGGAGCCACCTATGTCAATGTCACCTGTCAGTGTCACTCTCCATATAAAGGCGTAGGCAGCCCCACTCCCTCCTCAGTTCTTTTCCCGCTGCCGACCATTCTCACACGGATGCCATAGGAGGCTTCGTTGTTCAGTCAGCCACCAAAACTTTCTAAAGTTTTTCTTTTAGTTATTTTTATGTCTACAACTGTTGACCATCCTCTCTCTTCTGTCGCTGCCACTGCAGAAAGATTTACTGCGAGGACGAGCATGAACTCTGTCTCTGCTGTCTCGGGTCTTCTCATAACACCCTCACCTGCGTTTTCTGCTAGAATTTCAACCTCACTACTCCACAGCACCGAAAATGAGCCCTCAAGGTATTTTTGATGGAGCAGAAGTTAGCCAGTATGGAACAGGGGGGGGGATCGGGGACTTCTTACTCCTCTGTGGCACATTCCACAGGCTTGCAGATGTCCAAGGCTCGGGGGAAAATCCTTGGGGAAGCATAGGGACAAGTACCATCATAAAGACCATTCCCCAGGTTATCGGTCCCAGTACCCGCTTGCTTTTCCCCAGTCTTCAGGGACTTTGTTGTCGGCTTCAGTGGGGCCGACTGCCTCTGCCGCCTCGGCCTTGGTTTCTTCCAGGCAGATCCGGGCGGGGGGGTGTCCATCTCCAGCGTATGAGGATACCAGACTGTTGACCTCTGGGTCGCCAGTCCCTGCACTGCTGACCCTGCATGCTTCTTCGCATGGCTCCATGGCACAGGACCCTGCTGGTCTCATTGTGGACAGTGGGTCATCAATGGCTTGCCTTGCTTTAGTCCTCCTCTACTGCTCGGCCATCGATGGCTGTTTTTTCCCCAACACTGTCACCCTCAGTCTCAGTGGGGCTGTCGCTGGCAGGCTTCGTGCTTTTGCTCCTGGTCACTACTGCCATCCCTTACCCAGTCGTCAATATATATATATATATATATATATATAGATAGATACATATATATGTATGTGTGTATATATACACACACATTTTCTCCTCTGGTCTCCCCCTGGCTACCCTCTTCAGATCAACACCCCCCCCCAAGCCCCTTCACCCTGGCATCTCTAGGACTTGCTTTCTGCCTGTCAGTTGCGGACATCTGTGCCGCTGCTGCTTAAAGTAATGTACACACTTTCACCAAACACTACATCTTGGACATTGCCTCTCACAGGTGGGCAGGTTTTGGCCTGGCCGTGTTTCAGGGCCTCCTTTCTTAGGCTTCTGGGCCTCCTGCCACCCTCTTGGTCTCACTGTCAGAACTGTTTGGGACTCGTTCCATAGATGTGATCTGTTGAAAGAGATATCCCCAAAGAAGATGGAACAATTACATAAGAACTTACCATAACAGTAGATCTTCGAGGGAATCTGTTTCATCAGGTCATGCCGTCCACCCGTACATCCACCTTTGGAGTTACCTTCTGTTTCCAGACTGGCTTATCTATGCTCCAGCCTTGACCAGAGCTAGGTACTCTGTCTCCTTGGTTCCCCATGAGTAGCTGGGCAAGAATGATCTCTGGATGGGGAACTGAGGGGGTAGTGGGGCTGCGTACACCATTGTATGGAGAGTGACGTCGGAGTAGGCGGCCCTTGATAGACTGGTACAGAAAAAGCTTCCATGGGATCCAAGTGCCTGGGCAGCTCATGGGATCCAAGTGCCTGATGGCTAAGTTCCATAGGTGTAACCTGATGCAAGAGATTCCCTCAAAGATCTTCTGTTATGGTTAGTTCTTATGTAACTGTTCTATCCTGATAGCTGCAGACTGGTCAAGGTAGTTCTGGTACCCAGATCTCCTCAGCCTCAGCAGCCAGTCTCTGTGGCGACTGCCTCTCTTCCCAGACCTGCTGACCAGACTTCAGTGGACAATCCTGCACCTGGACCTTCAGTCCATGCACCTCACAGCCTGGTTCCTGAGTGGTTAGAATTCCAGGCATTGAGTCTGTCCAAGGATGGTGCTTCATGTGGTGGAGGCATCCAGGAAGGAGTTGACTCTTAGGTGTTATGCCTTCAAATGGAAGAGATTTTCCATTTGTTACCAGAACAAGGAGCTTGATCCTTACTTGTTCATGGCTACCATCCTGGACTACCTCTGGTCCCTTTCCCTGCTGGGACTATGAGCAACAACCCTTAATGTGCACCTGGCAGCAACCTCTGTTTACTGGGCACAGGCCAGTATGCCAGCAGTGGCCCAGGTGAAGGTGGTCGGGTGCTTTTTCAACGGCCTTGACCAGTTGTCCTGTCTGGTATGTTATCCACCTCGGGACTTAATGCTGGTTCTGGCTGTGCTTATGGGCAAGCTATTTGAGCCCATGCACAGGTGTGATTTATCACACTTCTCATGGAAAACCTGCCAAAAGGACTAGGGAGCTCCAAGCAGTCACGGTGGAGTCTCCTTACCTGGCTGGCCGGAGGGACAAAGTCTTCCTTCGCCACAACCCAAAGTTCCTCCCGAAGGTGATATCGGAGTTTCACCTTAACCAGGTGAGTAACTTACTGGTATAGCTTACCAACCCCTCTTTGGAGACCGACTGCAGACTCCATACTCTGGACCTGTGGCGAATGCTCTCCTATTATGTAGAGTGTATGGCTGTGATTCAGAGACGGGCTTGCCAGCTGTTTTTACCTACACCAAGGCTGCATCTGGCAGACTGGCAGCAAAGAGGATAGTTGCAAGGTGGATCATATCTTGTATCAACTTCTGCTATAAGATGGCTGGTCAGGAGCCTCCTGTTGGGATTAGGGATCATTCCACCAAACATTCTGCTGCTTGGTGGCTGCTTCCAGGGATATAGCCATACAGGAAATCTGCAGGGCTGAAATCTGTAGGACTACTACCTGGAAGTCGGCACACACCTTTAATTGCCACTACCACATCGACCTTGAGCCACGCTTGAATGTGCGTTTTGGGCCTCAGTTTTTCAATCTCTGTTTGCCAAACAGGGGTGCACATCTTACCCCCTCCTCCCGGAGAACTACTAGGAGTCTTCCAGAATGTGACTAAGTGAACCATATCCATGCCTCTGTAAGAATAGGTTACTCACTTGCAACCGTAGTTCTAGGAATGGTATATGGTTCACATCCACACAACCCACCCAGCCTCCCCTGGGAAGTGACACCTGGTCCCGCTTCTAGCATGCAAGACAGAGTCGGGGGGATATCTGGCCAGGTGGTGGGAGGAGCTTAGCTTAAAGATGTCCAGCCAGTTATCTCCTTCCAGTGGAACTGCCAGAGTGTAGATATGAACCATATACCACTCCTAGAACTATGATTACAGGTGAGTAACCAATTCTTACCATACAGTGTGGTACAGTATAAGGACGACTGCATAATCGAACCATACAAGGGCGAGGGTCTTAGACTTCAGGAGAGCAGATATTATAAAAATGGGTGAATGCCTCAGGGATGACCTGGCAGGGAGCAATGACCTGGGTGGAGTGGAGGAACATTGGGTGAAGTTTAAATGGGGCATAGTGTAGGCAACAAACCTCTGCATCAAGCAAGAGAGTAACAGTAAGAGGAAAAAGAGACCACTATGGTTCTGGAAAGAGGTGGCTGAAAAGGTAAAGACTAAAAGGGTAGCATTCAGAAGATGTAAGGAGATGCAGAAAGAAGAGGATAGGGAGTTGTATCAGAAGAAATAGAGAGAAGGGAAAGCAGTAAGGAATGCAAAGGCGCAAACTGAAAAGAGAATAGCCCAAGTGGTAATGAAAGGGGACGACATTTTTAGGTATGTGAATGAAAAAAGGATGACCAGGGAGGGTTGTAAGGATAAAAAATATTTTTGGGGGCTGTGCAGAGGGAGACCAAGAAAGGTAGACATCCTGAACAAATACTTTGTTCTAGTGCTCACAGTAGAGGGAAGAGGGAGGGGCCACAAAAAAGTAACAACTCTAGAGGGAGAGAGGTGGACACTAGTCCTTCGAAGGAGGAGAGAGTCCTAAAGGGGCTTGCTAATTTGAAAGTGGACAAAGCAGTGGGACCAGACTGGGTACATTCTAGGATATTGATGGATCTCGGGAGGTACTTGCTGAACCTCTCACAGTCCTGTTTTAACAGATCACTCTAAACCGGAGTGGGTTCCAGAAGACTGGAAGAAGGCAGATGTAGTCCCACGTTGCAAAAGTGGAAGCAGGGGGGAGGCTGGCCTTTATAGATGAGTCAGGCTGACATTGGTGGTAGTAAAGTTAATGGAATCATTGCTGAAGGAGAAGGTAGTGGAATATTTTCAATACAGTGAGTTACAAGAACCGAGACAGCATGGATTCACTGGTGGGAGGTCATATCAAACAAATCTGATGGATTATTTTGATTGGGTGACTGAGGAATTGGATCAGGGTTGAGCAGTGGATGTGGTCTACCTAGATTTCAGTAAGGCTACTGACACCGTTCCACCTACAAGACTAGTAAGCAAGCTGGGTAACTTAGGAGAGGGTTCAATGGTGGTAAACTGTAAGAAATTGGTTAGGGGACAGGCAGCAGAGGGTGGTAGTGAATGGAGCTCACTCTGAGAAAGGGAGAGTAACCAGTGAGTTACCTCAGGAATCAATGTTGGGGCTGGTCTTCTTTAATGTCTTTATCAGAGACATTGCAAAGGAGCTGGAGGGGAAGGTGTACCTCTTTGCTGACACACCAAAGTATGCAGTAGGGTGGACACTGAGGAAGGAAAGGATGAGCAGAGACCTGAGATAACTTGAGGAGTGGTCAAGAGTATAGCAACTGGGTTTAAGTGTGAAAAAATGCAAAATAATACACTTGGGGCACAGCAACCCAGGAGCAGAGTACAACATTTGTGGGGGGGAACTAAAATGGTGAGGGGTCTGCATCAAAGGCCCTATGAGGAGAGACAAAGGAACTCAATATGTGCACTCTAGAAGACAGTGGGGATAGGACAGAGACCTTTAAATACCTCACATGGGGTAAATAAAATGCAGGAGGAAAGTATTTTTCAGGAACAGAATGCTCAAGAACAAGGGGATATGCTATGAATGGGGGGGGGAGGCACAGCAAATTCAGGAGAGATGCGAGGAAGTACTTCTTCACAGAAAGAGTGGTGGATTCCTGGAACAGCCTACAGGCCAGGGTGGTGGGGGTGAAAACTGGTGGGGTTCAAGAAAGCATTGAATAAGCATAATGGAATCTTAGTAGAAAGGAATGGGGAGGGAGAAGGAGACTGAGATCAAGTACTATAAGGTCTAACGTGATATTGTAGGTAGGGAAAAATGGGCAGACTGGGTGGGCCAAGTGGTCTTTATCTACCGACAAATTCTATGTTTTTATGTTTCTATATAAGAAAGTCTCAGTGGACACTTAGCACACAGTGGTTGTAAGCATCACAATCCCTGATTCATTGAATACTGATGATGGAGCCTCTGGTTTACTCCCTGTTTGTTATGGTCTTCATAGGACAGCCTCCATCAAGACTTCCCCTTCTCACCACTGGAGCTGCAGGTGACTTTCACCATGGACTACACCTTACTGGGTTAGGCTGCATATTGCCAGGGTTTTCAGACTCAAGAAACATGGTTGGACTTTGAACACTATCTCCACATCAATGTACTAGAGATGAGAGCTGTTCTATATGGGCTACAAGCCCTGTCAAGTTTACAATGCCAGAACAGATTTAATCTCCAGCTAGGCATCAAGTGTCATGTTCTACCTAAAGATGCAAGGAGGGTCTCACTCCTGCCCACTGTGAAGGGAAGCAGTGACGGTTCGTGAGTGGTGCTTGGAGCTTGGGATCCTTTTCCATGTAACCCATCTTTTTAGGGTAGAAAGTGTCCTGGCAGATGAGCTAAGTCGAACAAAGATGGACCCTAGAGGACAACATAGCTTAAGTGTTCGCAAAGTGGGGTATACCAGAGTTTGATCATTTTGCATCCTGCCACAATGTACAACTGCCATGCTATTTGAGATCTTGAGAAATTGAGAGCATAGTGCTTATTGTCCAGATACGTTCACATTGCAATGGACAGGTTGAGTTTCTTCGGGGGTATCTCAGTCATCAGGTCACACTATATGAACGTCACTGTTGGTGAAGCAGGATCCACACACAAGATTTTCCAGCAGTACCACTGGGGCCACCCACACCGATGTCACCAGCCAACATCACCAACCCTATAAAGGCGTGAACAGCCCCACTTCCTCCTCAGTTCTTTCCCGCCATCGATTCCATTTGCATGGGTCTCCCTGGAGACTCGGACACAGTTTTGCACCATTTTTGCCTACAATATCTCTTTTACACTAGCTTTTAGAATCTCTTTTAAATAAGAGATTTCTTTACCTTGTTTATGTCAAGAGTTACTCCATCCACTTCTCTCTTTTCCATCGCTGCCGCTGCGGAAAGAAGATTGCCTCTTCAGACAACCATAACCTCTATGTCTACTGTCTTGGGCCTGACCACTACACCTCTGACTGTGAGCTCTGCCAGAAATCCAACCAAACACCCTTCGGCAATGTAAAGAGGCTTTGAAGAAATTCCTCATGGAACAACAGGTAGCCAGTTCTGGGCAGGGGTCCTCCGGGTCCCTCTTTCCCAGTCACCAGTGAGTTTTTGAGCTCCCAAGTCTCGAAGGCCTGAGACAAGTCCTCGGGGGGAGGTCACAAGAAAGACTGTAAACTGGACCGCTCCCCTGTTGGCGCTCCCACTCCCCGACAGCTTCTTCTTTGTCCTCCAGGGGGTACCTTGTCGGTTGTGACTGCAACGATGTCCTCTGCTGTCCAGGCCTCTGCTTCTTCCAGGTCCATAATGACAACGCCGCCTCCCATTGCTCAGGAAGACTGGCCGTCGACCCTCAGGTTGTCAGCGCCTTGTTCATTGACCCTCGGGGTCATCAACGCCAGCCCCTCTGTCGCGATCAGATGCTCCCCCAGACCCATGGCCGTTGGGCTCCTTTGGCTTTGAAGTCCTGACAGACGGTTTGTCGCACCCTGTGCTAACGACCCCTCCACTGTGTCTGTATCCTTCTCCTTCCGTCGAACTTAGCTCGATTCTGACCCAAATTACTACAGCCCTAGTGCATCAGTTGGGCTCATACAAGCCTGGGTCCCCAGCGCCATCGACTGCGCCATCATCGTTGATGCCTCTTGGTCCTCTTCAGTCCACGCCTCGTGGCGCACTATCAGTATCTTGCTTGTCAGACCTCAAATTGGAGCAGCTTGATATCGAAGAGGAGTACCACCCTGACCAGATTCTCCCTGAGGAGGAGGAGCTTCTTTCTTCAGATAGGTCCACTGCCTCCTCAGTCAAAGACTTTGTTGAACATACTCCCAGATCCCCTCCTGAAGACTCTACTTTCTTTAATGTGATGAAGCAGCTGTCTTCAGCTATGGATTTCCACACCAAGGAGGAAGGTGCCACCAGGCAAGACCTGATGGACTTCTTGGAGATTCTAGAATCTCCCCCAAGGTCATTCCTCCCATCCTTCCTGCCCTGAGGAATGCCACTACAGAAGTCTGGCATAGGCCAGACATGGTTCCTACCATGCCCTGCCAGGCAGATGAACTCTATCATGCCCCTCAAGGCCTGCCTTATGCTGCGCAACCTGAGACTGACTCTATGGTCATTAAACCAGCACATGACAGGTCCAAGGTGCCCAAGCACCTTAGCTCCCTCCCCCCCAATGGGTAATCCAGGCAGCTTGACCTTTGGGGCAAGAGGGTCTATGCCTCCTCCACTTTGGGGCTTCCGATTGTTAACTATCTTCCGCATATGGTTAAGCACCAAAACACCATCTGGAAGAAGGACAAGGTGGCGGCCCAAGCCCTCCCAGAAACAGGAGGTTGTCAAGCTTGCCACTGAGGATATAGTAAGCATCTCCTCAGGGCCTTGTACAACATTTCTGACACAGGTACCAGGGCTGCTGCCACAGGCACTTCTGGCTGAGGATCTCGGAGTTTGTAGTAGATGTCCAACAGAAGGTGCTGAATGCCTCCTTTAATGGTTCCAAGTTATTTAGGCCAGATGTCCAGGACATCATCAGTGACTTGCAGGCATCTGATAGGGCTATCAAATCTGTCTATTCGTTTTACCATGCATAGCCTAGGAGCAGGCAACACCCATCCTTTCCTAAGGTGTCCCACAAGTCCGGAGCAGGCTCCTATCCTCAGGGCAAAAGAAAGGTCTACTTCTTCTTACCCACCCCCTCCTCCTCCGGTGCTACTGCAAAGTGACCTAGGGGCAACAGACCAGCCCCAGCGACTGTATCCGCCTCTGCCTGACTCCTTGCCTGAACCCCCTCTTTCGGTCCCAGACCAAGAGGTGGTGGTCGGAGGTCGGGTTCTCCCTTCATCTCCGTCAGTAGCGAACCATTACTTCAGATGCCTGGATTCTTCAAATTATAGTGAGGGGTCACACTCTGGAACTTGTAGAGGTGTCTCCAGAGATTCCTCCAGAACCCTCCACCTATCCCCCGGCCCATCTAACGGTTCTCCGGGAGGAGGCACAGTCTTTTCTGTGGAGGAAGACCATCAAGCCAGTGCCTGAGCACCAGAAGGACAGGGGATCGTATTCCAGGTTCTTCTGGTCCACAAACAAACCAGAGATCTGAGGCCTATTCTAGATCTCAAGAACCTCATCTTTATATCCAGTACAAAAAAATTCCACATAGTTACTCCGTCAGCTCTGCTGCCCCTACTCAAGCAGGGTGACTGGCTGTGCTCTCTGGATATGCAAGATGCTTACCTGCATTTCTTGGTGTGTCCACCATACAGGAGGTTTCTCCGGTTCCTTTTTCAGGGTGAGCATTACCAATTCAAAGAATTGCCCTTTGGCTTTTCCTCTGTGCCACAGGTCTTCAAAAAGTGCTTAGCAGCAGTAGCTGCAACCCTCTTGAGAGAAAGACTGTACGTTTTCCCCTACCTGGATGACTGGCTTCTCAAGGCTTCGTCCAGAAATCAGCTCCTCCAGACCCTGGAGAGGACACTCCAGCTGTTTCTCTCCCTGGGCATCACTGTCAGTCTGCCCAAGTCCACCTTGATTCCATCCTAGAGGCTGCAGTATATAGGGGCGGTCCTGGATTCCGCGCAGGGCAGAGCCTTTCTGTCTCTCAACAGGGTGGAGTGTCTCGTTGCCTAGGCTCAAAAGGTTGCCCAGAGCTGTTATGTTCCTGCAAGAGTGTGCCTGAGGCTATTAGGACTTATGGACATTGCCATGGTCCCCTTATCCAGACTGCACGTATGGGTGCTCCAGTGGACACTCTGGGTGCAATGGGACCAATGCACGGATGACTTACAGCAGCTAGTGCTGATCTCCTCCCCAGTCAGCAAGGTGCTCCAGTGGTGGATGGACCTCCAGAACCCGTTGTACGAGGTTCCATTCCAGATCTCGTCTCCCCAGCAGATTCTCACCGTGGATGCCTCTGGTTCGGGATGGGGAGTGCCCCTGGGCCCATTTCAGACTCGGGGGACGTGGTCTGAGATTGAGATGCCTCTGCATGTAAACGTCCTAGAGATGTGGGTGGTCCTGTATGCCATGCTGGCCTTTCAAAGCCATCTCCTTCTGAGTCAACTGTTGATCCAGTCAGACAATCTCAGTGTTGTTTACTACATCAACAAGCAAGGGTGAATGTATTCATGCTTCCTGTGCCAGGAGGCCATGAGAGTTTGGTACTGAGCACTGTACCACAGTCTGGTTCTCTCAGCAGTCCACATCCCAGGCATGCTGAACACCTTGGCGGACAGCGTCAGCTGGACTCAGTCCAGCATGCACGAATGGGAACTTCTCTCATCCGTTGCAGAAGATCTGTTCGCCAGATGGGATCATCCAGAGTTGGACCTTTTTGTGTCCCCACTCAATGCAAAATTGCTCAGTTTCTGCTTGCTAGATCCAGGGCCTGGAGATTTCTGGTGAGATGCGTTGTCCCTCTCCTGGAGCGGGAGGTTCCTTTTCACCTTCCCTCCATTTCCTCTGATTCAGAGGGTGCTAATCAAGCTGCAAATGGAGGGGGCTAGCATGATTCTGGTCGCTCCCTTCTGGCCATGGTAGATATGGTGTCCATTACTACTACAGTTAGTGGAGGAACCACCGGTTCCTCTGACCCTCTACAGGGACCCTGATCCATCTGAACCTCAAGTTTCTTCGTCTGCGTGCCTGACTCCTGAGGACATAGCCATCGCCCGATTATGGGTATCTCAGAAGGTGGCAGGTGTCCTTGTGGCAGCCTGGAAGCCCTCCACCAGTGCCACTTATACCAAGAAGTGGAGGAGGTTTGCCATCTGGGCTGCCAAGCATCATCGGACCCATTCACCTGTCCAGTAAGCTAGACTCCGGACTGCCTGATCTCCCTGTTGGACTTGAGCTTCCAGTATTCCTCCCTCAAGGTGTACCTTTCAGCTGTTTCGGCCTTTCATAAGCCCGTGGGCGGTTGTACCGTGCCTCAGTTAGATATGTCCCGTATCTTTCTCGGGTATCCTGCACCTGAAACCTACAGTCTGTTCCCTGTCCCAGCTTGGGATCTAAATTTTGTTTTGGAGATATCAACCCTGTTTCCGTTTGAGCCAGCCGCGACTTGGGAGCTATGCTTCCTTTCTTGAAAAGCGTTATTTTTTGTTGCTGTCACTTCTGCTCAGAGGATTTCCAAGCTTCAAGATCTCTGTTGCAGGAAGTCTTATTTAAAGCAGCAGTACTGGATAATCGGGAAATGTTTAGCAAAATTCTGCTTTTTGGCTGGAAGCATGCAGCCATAGTTCTGGTTTCCATATTTGTAAATATTTTTTTTCTAGCGATCTTCAGTTTTTTAGATATTTAAAATTTATTTCCATTATTGTGGATTTATAGTAAATATGACTGGTGTCTCATTTGCAGCCAAACTCCCCCCTCATGTCGTATTACTTCTTTTGTTTATTTCCGTGGGACCCTGTGCTGCACGTTCCCTAGCAGAGAGCGAGTTACGTGCATGCGCAGTTGGCAGCAGAGGATTCTAATTCAACATGGTGGGCGGGAGAAATGTAAACATAAAGAAAAACAGAGCAAATTATGGGGTGATAGTACAGCAAAACCACAAAAGAGTAACAGGTAAGTGCTTAAAAGAGCACAGAGAACAAAATGATGCAAAAGATCTTATTTTTTTTTTTTTTTTATGTAGTACTGCTGCTTTAATTTTTTCACAAAGACAGGGTGTCTTTGCGCATGAATCATAATTTTCTCCCTAAGGTGGTGCCTGGATTTACCCTGAACCAATGTGTCCACCTACCAGTTTGTTTTCCCTGAGCATGCCAATCCAGGGGAAGCACTGCTCCGTACTTCAGGTGTGCGCAGAATTTTGAAATACTATCTGCTCAGCACTAAGAACTGCAGAAAAGGAAAACAGTTTTTTGTTTCTTTCGCCCCAGGAAGAGAGAGCGCTAACATTTCCAAACAATGTTTGTCTGAGTGATTGGCCCATTGTATTGTGTTCTGCTACAACAAGCATGGCAAATAGTTGTCAGAGATGGTGAAAGCCCATTCCACAAAGGGCATGGCTACCTCTGTGGCCTGTTTCAAAGGAGTCTCAGCCACTGACATTTGCGCTGCTGCCACCTGGGGTACCATCCATACGTTTACCAAGCACTACAGTCTGGACATTGCTTCTAGAGCCCAAGCAGGCATTGGCCAGGCTGTTTTGCAGGGTCTCCTGTCCTGGGCTTTGGTTAACCTTCCTCCCAGACTGTTTTACTGCACCTGTAGCTGCTTGAGACTCGTTCCTGTGGTGTGACCTGATGACTAAGATACCCCCGATGAAGGTAGTACAGTTACACAAGAATTACTGCAACAGTAGATCTTCGAGGGGATCTCAGTCATCAGGTCTGCCTTCCCTCCCACCACCCCCCTCTTATGGGGCTCTCCTACCAGAACTGGCTATCTGGTGTATCCAGCCTTTTATTCTGGCCTGGACACCTCTCTCTCCCTGGTCCCCCATGGCACAAGGTTTGCTCCCTTCGTCTTGGGGGTGGGGAAGAACTGAGGAGGCAGTGTGGCCGCTCACGCCTTTATAGGGTTGGTGATGTTGGCAGTTGACGTTGGCATGGGTGTCCCCAGTGGTACTGCTGGAAAATCTTCTGTGTGGATCCTGCTTCAGTGAGGGTGAAGTTCCTACAGTGTGATCTGATGTCGGAGATCTCCTAGAAGATCTACTGTTATGGTAAGTTCTTACATAGCTGTTCTTTATGGTGAATAACTTTTCCTTACTCACCATGCATTCATATATTTGTTTACTAAAACTTGAATTAAATTAAAAAATAGTCAATAAATGTAAAAACTGATAAATTCAGTGTTTGATATTAAATTCAGTTAGTTGCAGAAACATCATTTGATACCATATAATGCTGATGGTGCTCCACTTTGTTTTCTTTTTTATTAATTCTTTTATAGTTGCTCTAAGCCTTAAGGTAACACCCACATCTTTTTCTTTAAGGAGCTAGACCTAGGCTAGGACGACGTCACAGTATGGAAAAGATGGAACTTGTGAAGTTAACACCTGAAAAGGTTGGTTGATTTGCCTTTCTAAGAAACTGCTGCATGTCATTACTGATAAGAAAAGTGGTTGGTTGTGGCAGTCAGTCACTGACTCATGGAAGAAAAATGCAGTAATCTGGAACATTTAGACAAGTATCTAAACTGAGTTTTAAGATAATCTTTCAAGACTCTGTCTTCTCCATAGAGCCCCGCTCTGGTCTTAGGGCTGGAGGCATTACAGCCCCCAGCAGTTGGAATTTTGGGGGCTTTCATGTACTATGTACACGGCACTAAGTATGGTGCCACACACAGACAGCATGAATAGTGGTGCCAGCCCCAACCACTTCAATCTGTTTTTCCCTGCCATTGAGAGCATACCTCGTCAGGGGACCAACAGAACATCGAGTTTTCCTGTGTGCTCCTCTCAAGTTTGTAAATACGAACGTACATGCGAAATTGCCAGCAGAAAAAGGCCCACTGGTCTATCAAGTCTGCCCGATTGTGCAGCTCTTTAGTTTCAGATTATTATAGCTGCCCCAGCCCCACTCAATCCCCTTCCTTCCTCCCCTTTCCTGGTCCCCCGCCCCCATGTTCTTGTCTGTACTAATTCTGCCCTTGACTCTATCCCAACCCCGCATAAAGCTGTCCGCTGTCCTCAGTTCAATTAACTCCTCTGGCACTGCGTTTCATCTCACCACCTCTCTTTCTGTGAAGTAGTGCCTCTTCATCTCCCACCTGAACCTTCCCCCTTCCAACTTCAGACTGTGCCCCCCTAGTGACCCTTCCCTTCTTTAAGCGGAACAGTCCTTCCTCTCTGACTTTGTTTATGCCTTTCAAGTACTTAAAGGTCTCTATCATGTCCCCTCTTTCCTTTCTCTCTTCCAGAGAAGACATGTTGAGCTCCTTCAATCTTTCTTCATACGGCAACTCCCCCAGTCCCATGATCATTCCGTGGCCCTGCGCTGCACCGCCTCCAGTAATCTCACATCCTTTTTGAGGTATGGGCACCAGTACTGCACACAGTACTCCAAGTGTGGCCTCATCAGTGATTTATACAAGGGCAGAATGACCTCCTCCCTTCTAGAGGTGATCCTTCTGGCAGTGCACCCCAGCATCCTATTTGCCCCTTGCTGCTGCCCTCCTACACTGTACTGATACCTTCATGTCCCCTGTGTCTTTTACCATGAGGTCCCTTTCCTCCTCTGAAGCTGTTATCTGCACTCCTCCCAGCCAGTAGCAGGTCCTGGGATTTCTTGCTCCGAGGTGCATGACCTTGCTCTTCTTAGCATTAAACCCCAACTGCCACTCCCTAGACCAGTGTTTGAGTTTAGCTAGATCCTCCCTGAGTGCCTGCCTCCCTTCCTCATTGTCCACTTTTGCACAAATCTTAGTGTCATTTGCGAACAGGCTGATCTTACTTTTGACCCCCTCTGCAATGTCTCCAGTGAAGACATTGAATAAAATAGGGCCCAGCACTGAACCCTGTGGTACGCCACTTGTTACTGGCCTTGGCTTGGATGTCTCCCCCCCTTACCTCTGCCCTCTGTTGTCTGCCCTGCAACCAGCTCTCAACCCACCCCACCCCCATGTCCCTCAGCTTGCTCATTAACCTCCTGTGGGGCACCGAGTCGAAAACCTTGCTCAAGTCCAGGTACAGGATATCCACAGCATGATCTTTGTCAATGGCCCTAGTGACCCAGTCGAAGTAGTCGATCAGGTTAGTTTGGCAAAATCTTCCCGTGACAAAACCATGCTGTCTCTCATCCTGTAGACCATTACTATTGAGAAAGGCTATCAACCTCTCCTTTAGAATGGTCTCCATCAACTTCCCCACTATGGAAGTCAAGCTTACCGGTCTGTAGTTGCCCAGTTGGTCCTTAGGCCCACTCTTGTGAAGGGGCACCACGTGAGCCATCCTCCAGTCCCTGGGTACCTTCCCTGTTTCCGTGGAGGTGTTGAAGAGGTCCGTCAGGGGGGCCTGCCAACACCTCCTCCAGTTCCTTCAGGGCCTTGGGTGTAGTTTATTTTTGTTTTACAATATGTATGTTGTTTATCAAGTGAATTATTTATTTAGTTGTTCACGGCCCCATTACTGTTTCTGATCCACTGTTTTCTCTCAGCCCTACCTAATTTGATGACCAATTTGCTTGTCGACAGTTATGTCGGGTAGAACACCTCTTCAAACAACATGAAGTCTTGCTATATTATGACAATTGCAGTTTGTCCCACCATTGGAACTGCTCCGAAGGTGAAAGAGTTAACTTCCATGACAGGCATGGAGCTTAGAGCGCGAGCTCGGTTAGAGAAGCTCTGTCTGGATAATTTCAAACTGAAACTGTCAGATTCTTTACTCCGCCTCACTGAACAGTCGCTCCGGAGATTTCTCCTACTGCTCGGTTCATTTCTCGGTTTAAACAGTATTTTCTCGGTTAAATTCAACCGCGAGTATTATTATTTTAACCGCAAACCGATCGGTTCAAGCTCTGTCTGTGGTATTGTAAGTAATAGACAGGTTTATTTCTGTGTGGAACTTGTAAATGTTTATCGGTTCGGTTTGAACCGATCAGGTTGTTTTAAAACTTTAAAAATCAAGCATTTAAAAGCTTTTAGAGTGCGGTTCCCGGTTCTTATCGGTTCTAAAAAAAACGGATTTCATTACGGTTTTTTCCACGACCCGTGACACGGTTGGGAACCGATAAGGGTGTCTTGCCTGGCACTGCCGTTAAAAGGGCAAGTTTTCGGTTAGGCTGGCATCATGTCTGAGAAACCCAAAAGAAAAACCGGGCCCACTGGGTTTCAACACTGTAGTGTCTGTGGGGAAGCCTTTGCCAAGGCTGACCCACACACCACATGTGTATATTGTCTGGGGTTTGACCACCTCAATTCAGACTGCCAGATTTGTAAGAATTTCCCTGCAGCCACCCTGGATAAGAGAGTTGGCAGGCTCAGGGAACGAGAGGCCAAAAAGTCCGCTGACCCGGATGGCCAGCCCGGTTCGGTGCCAACCGAACCGGAGGGAGTGCCCTCTGACCAGGGCGAGACTTCCTCGGCCAAACGTAAAGCTGACTCTGAGGAGCCAGTTCCAGCAAAGAAAACTAGAAAATCAGCAGGTGTGGAGTCTAAAATTCCTTCTCCAACTGCTGCAGAGATAGCAAAAGCTATACAAATTGTCCAGTCACTTTTTCCGGTTCCGTCCGAACCGCCACTGTGTGGCAAAAGGTCGGTTCGGCCGGTTCCACCAGTTCAAGAATATGATATAGAAGAGTTTTATGAACCAGAGGAGGGGGAGGATGATTATGAACAGTGTGAATGTGACTTTGAGAGTCTGGATGTGCCCATTGAACCGGACATCTTCCCAGACAGACATTTAGAATCTCCCCCTACGCTTTCTGAGTCCCCTTCTCACTTTCTGTTTTATAAAAAGGTTGCTGAAACCCTCCAGCTCCCATTGGAGGAAGCTGTGGATGAGCAAGAGGAACCTGATTTTGTGGAAATGATGGATATCCCAGAGTCTAGGAGATTGTCTATCCCTTTACATAAATCATTTAGGAAACAAACAATAAAAATTTTAAAAGCTCCTAATTCTGTGCCTCCTGTGGACAAGAAGATGGACAGGAGGTACACTTTGTCAGGTCCTGATACAGAATTCCTTTCACAGCAATGCAGTCATGTTGGAGTAGTTCAGGCTGCAGCCTGTGATAAGGCTAATATTCCCCTGGCTTCACATCCTCCTGACAAGGACTCCAGGAAGATTGATGCCATGGCTAAAAAACAATACATGGCAGCGTCCTTGGGACTCAGACAAGCAAATTACATGGCTTATGTGGCAAGATACCAAAAATCTAGATGGGACACTGTCATGGCTTTGGCCAAACAGGCCCCTGGCCAGCTTGCTAAGGAGCTGGAGCAGGTGGCTGCTGATGGTATTGAGGCATCCAAGGTGCAATTCTATGCTGCTGTGGATTCTAATGATGTATCCTCTAGAGTCATGGCTACATCTGTGGCCTTTTGTAGGTTGGCTTGGCTCAGGTGTACTAGTTTGTCACAGGATACCCAGACTAAGGCTATGGATTTTTCTGTGGGAAATTTCTGTTTGGGGAGCAGACAGAGAATTACATGAAGAAAATGGATGAATATAGGACAACTTATAGGAGTGCAGCCAAGGAAGGGGCAAGCCACCCTCAGAGGCAGACCCCCAGGGGTAGAGGTAGGCCTTTTCACAGGCCTTTTTACCAAACCCAGGCCTCCTCTGCTTATGCTCAGAGGGGGTTCGGCAGAGGCAGACGGGGTGCAAGCAGGTCTGCTCCCACCCCTCAGCCTAAAGCCCCTGCCAAACAAGCACCTTGATGGGGTGCCCAGGGCCGGTTCTCCATTACCTGTAGGGGGCAGGTTGGCTTACTTCATTCAGGACTGGGAGTCTCTAACATCAGACAAGTGGGTCCTGGAAGTAGTAAGCCTGGGTCTGGTTCTGAGCTTCAGAAAATTTCCAAGATGAGAATCAGATCTTTTCCACCTGCAAACCCTCTAGAGACCTTTGCCTTAGAAACAGAAGTCTCAACCCTCCTGGCTCTCAGAGCTGTAGAAAGGGTTTCTCCCCTACACCAGGGCAAGGGTTTGTACTCCAGGTACTTCCTTACCCCAAAAAAGACAGGAGAATGGCGGACCATTTTAGACCTAAGATATCTAAACACGCACCTTTTGAAACCAAAATTCAAAATGGTGACTCTGGCAATGATTTTACCTTCTCTAAGGCCAGGGGACTGGCTAGCTTCCCTGGACCTCAAGGATGCCTATTTCCATGTTCTCATCAGAAGCTCCCACCGAAAGTACTTCAGATTCAAACTGCCCTCAGGCCATTACCAGTTCAGAGCAATGCCCTTCGGCCTTACCTCTGCCCCAAGGGTATTCACAAAATGTCTAGCAGTAGCAGTTGCTCATTTAAGAAGGCAAAAGATTGCCATCTTTCCCTACCTAGACGACTGGCTCATTGTAGGTCAGTCTCCAGACCAGGTCAAATCACACCTGCAAGTTACCCAGCAGCTGCTCACCTCTCTGGGTTTTCTTCTCAATCTTCCAAAGTCAGTTCTGGAACCTGTCCAGGTACTCACCTTTATAGGTGCAGAATTGGACACAAAGCAGGCCAGAGCCTTCCTGCCCCTGGAAAGGGTAAGGGACCTAGTGGCCTTGGCCTTCTCCTTCACTCTGCAGGTCTCTCGACCAGCAAGGCACTTCTTACAGCTACCAGGACACATGGCTGCTTCCACAGCTGTAGTGCAAGGAGCAAGGTTTCAGATGAGGGACATTCAGTTTCACCTGAGAGCCTTTTGGTCTCAAAGAAAAGATCCCCTTTCCAAGTTGATCCCAGTGACTCGAACCCTGATTCAGGCCCTTCAGTGGCGGCAGGATCAGAGCAGTTTGAGACTAGGGGTCCCCTTCATCCCTCTATCTCACTCCTTGACCCTTACTACAGATGCCTCCCTTCTGGGATGGAGAGCTCACATGGGCGACCTCTCCACCCAGGGAGTGTGGTCCCCTCAGGAATCTCTGCTCCACATCAATTTGCTGGAACTCAGAGCTGTTTTTCTAGCACTTCAGGTGTTTTCTGCATCTGTTCAGAACAAAGTGGTACAAGTCAGAACAGACAACACCACTACAATGTGGTACATCAACAAACAAGGGGGCACTCGGTCTTCGGCCTTGTGCACCGAGGCAATGAAGTTGTGGTCTCTGGCTTATTCCCTGAACACTTCCCTCATAGCAGTTCACCTCCCAGGAAAGGACAATGTCCTGGCAGATGCTCTCAGCAGGATTTCCCAGGGCCATCACGAATGGTCACTGGATCCCCGAGTACTGGGGATAGTTTTTGCCAGATGGGGCACCCCTCTGATAGATCTTTTCGCAGCCCCAGACAATCACCAACTTCCACTGTTTTGTTGCAGGCCCCCAGTGATGGGCTCAGTCCCCCTGGATGCCTTTCTCCTAGATTGGGAAGGGAAGTTTCTATATGCCTTTCCCCCCTTCCCTGTCCTATTCAAGGTGCTAGTCAAAATCAGATCCCAGCCTTGCAAGATGATTCTGATTGCTCCAGATTGGGCCAGGCAGCCCTAGTACCCACTCCTTCTTTCCTTAGCAGTCCATCTTCCCCTGTGTCTCCCCAGGAATCACAACCTGTTAACTTGTGCCCAGGGGAGAGTTTGGTATCCGAATCTCAAATCCCTCAACCTCAAGGCCTGGCTCTTGAGGAGTTAGAATTTGTTGACCTACACCTTTCTCAAGGTGTTCTTGAAATCCTGAAGGCTTCTAGGAAGCCTTCCACTAGGGCTACTTATAACTCTAAATGGAAAAGGTTTTCCATCTGGTGTTCTGGGAAACATATTTCCCCGGAATCTGCTGACTTGCCCATTGTTTTGGACTATATGGTCCATCTTAATTCTTTGGGTCTGAGACCAGCTACCCTGAAAGTACATTTGGCAGCTGTGTCTGCTTTTATTTCAGCAGGAAAGCCCTCCTCTCTTTCCGCTCACCCTGTATTTTCCAAGTTTTTCAAAGGATTACTTCATACTAATCCACCTTTCAGGGACCCGGCCCCTGACTGGGATCTTAATGTTTGCATTGCTCAGTTGATGCAATCCCCTTTGAACCTCTGTCTTCTGCAGAGCTTAAGTACTTGACTTGGAAAACTGTTTTCTAGTAGCTATCACTTCTGCCAGGCGCATAAGTGAGTTACAAGCTTTGTCAGTAGAGACTGACTTTATTTCCTTCCACAGGGATAAGGTAGTCTTTAGGACTAACAGGAAGTTTTTGCCTAAGGTGGTTTCAGATTTCCATCTTAATCAATCTATCTCCCTTCCAGTGTTCTTCACTGTCCATTCCTCCTCTGGTGAGAGGAGGTTGCACAGCTTAGATGTTAAGAGGGCCCTAAGTTACTATATAGAGCGTACCAAGGGTCACAGGTTCGAATCCCTCCAACTTTTTTCCATTTATGGTGAGGTTGGGAAAGGGAAACCTGCCACTAAGAGATCCATTGCCAGGTGGATTGTGTCTTGTATCCAATTTTATCAAAAACTGGGAAATGTTCCCCCTTCAGGCCTGAGGGCTCCCTCTACCAGAGGTACAGCTGCGTCTCTAGCTGCTGCCAGAGACATCCCTATCTTAGAGATATGTCAAGCAGCTACTTGGAAAACGGTACACACTTTCACCAAGCATTACTCCCTGGATGTCCAGGCCAGGAGGGATGCTCGGTTTGGCACAGCGTGTTTCAGAGCCTATTCCTAAGTAGGTTCTGTCCCTCCTCCATGCAGGTACTGCTGTGTAGTTTGTATTGTCATAATATAGCACGACTTCACGTTGTTTGAAGAAAAAATTACTCACCTTAGTAATGTTGTTTCTTCTAATGTAGTCTTGCTATATTATGACCTCCCCCCCAGCCTGCCCCTCTCAGAACTTCTACTTGGGTATGGGGTGGGCAGTCCAGTGTGGGCACTTGTTTATGCCCATTTTATGTTTTCCACCCCTTCTTTTTGGGGTTTTGGGGTGTTGTGTTTTATTTTGTCTTGTCTTATCTTATTTTCTGGCCCCCTGACTTGAGTCTTGGTGTTGGGACCAGGAATGTGTGTTAATATTTAAGTAGCCAGTTGGCTAGTGTAGGTTACAGCTTCCACACAGAACCTTAGTGAGTTTTGCTCGTAAAGATCTGACAGTTTCAGTTTTAAATTATCCAGACAGAGCTTCTCTAACCGAGCTCGCGCTCTAAGCTCCATGCCTGGCATGGAAGTTAACTCTTTCACCTCCGGAGCAGTTCTAATGGTGGGACAAACTGCAATTGTCATAATATAGCAAGACTCCATTAGAAGAAACAACATTACTAAGGTGAGTAATTTTTTCTTATTGACTATGGCAGCTGGTCCTTCTTGTTATCTGCGGCCTAGATTGTATCTATGGACAATCTCACCTCTGGTAGAGTTTCTCTGGAAGACAGACTCATTTTGTTTTTCTTAGACTCCCTCACTGATGACCCTCGATATTATCTGATGCTGAGCATGGTGCTGATCCTCATTGGGCAAACCTGTCTTCTGCAGGTATTTCACTGGCATGGGCTTTACAGTGATGCTTTGCAGTGTCTGTTCTAGCCTCAGTGCCAGTGTGTGTGTTCTAGCCTTTGTGTTGGCATTGCTGCTGACCTCAGTGCCAGAGTCGCCATTGATCTTGGTGCCAACATTACCACCAGCTTTGGTGCCAGCATTGGCACTGGCCTCCGTGCCGAGCTGCCCCCAGCTTCATTTTTGTACGATTTGCATTTTTCTGTGCAATGTCCGTATCTCATTTAGCTTGCATATTTCCATATTTTTCACTCAAGCTAACTTATTCACACAACTTGAATTTTTTTTATGCAATGTACAATATTGCTTATGCAGCTTGCACTATTTTCTCATGCAGACCTGCTTTATTTGTGTACCCTTAACACCAGGCAGTTGGCACTTCTTCTCACCCCAGGAATTCTCTAATATTCCTAACTCTTGCAGTCAGTGCTTTTAAGTGGAACCGCCTGCAGATAGAAAAGTATGCTAATGATGGAATCATCATTGGCTGATGCTAATTTTCAAATGCTGCCCTTATCAACTGCCAGTGTTCTACTGCTTCAGATTTCATTCTCTGCCTGACAAGTACCAGACGCCTTGGAGTGCTCGCCTTAGTCCTTCTTGTCATGCTGAATTCAAAAAACATGGGTTTCTTTATCAAATTTTCTCATTTTCTGCCTTTATCTTTTGTTAAGTTGTCAACCGCTAAGTTAGTTTAGAGTTTGTGTCCGTTTAGGAGTTTTTTGAAAGTAAAACTCCGGTTAGTCAGTTATTTACATTTAATACTTTATTTTAAAATTTACTGCCAAGTTGTAAAAAAGTAACCGATATCCTTGGTTCACAAGGTATCGGTTCTCGGTTCTTATCGGAACTTTTATCGGTTCTGGAACCTACCGCAAAAACACTTTAAATTTAAAAATATTATCTGCGGTTTCTTTTTTCTACCAGTTTACATTATGTCAGATAAACCAAAGAAGAAAACCGATGAACTCTGTTTCAAAAATTGTACCCAGTGTGGGGAAGTCTTTGCCAAAGCTGGCAAACTCTCCTTATGTGTTGTCTGCTTTGGCCAAGATAATTTTTCTGCAGAATGTGACATTTGTAAAACCTTTCCTCCTAAAACAGTGGAAAAGTGTTTGGAAAGGTTGCAGAAAAAATTACAAAAGGGTTCCTCAGGCTCGGACCAGCTGACGCTATCTAAAGAAGTGGGTAAAACCGCAAATATGTTCATACCACCCATGATAAGGGTGCCCAAGGCAAGAGACCTGCAGAATTGGCTAACTCCCTAGTTCCTTTGAAAAAATCAAAAAAGACCAAACACATTGAACACCGTGCCAGTCGGCCTAAGAGGACCGCAACTGAGTCTGTAATAATGCCTTCACCTGAAGAAATTGCTCAGGCCCTGAAAATCATTCAGGCATTACAGGGGTTGGCACCGGTCCCTGTCCCCCTATCCAGGGACAAACCCTTTCTAAGCAAGCCACCCCTTCTGCACAGCCCTCAACCCATGAACGCTTAGAAGTTGAAGACTATGAGGGAGTATGAAGAGGAGGAAGAAGTTATTGAACCAGAAGTCTCCCCTGAACAGGAGTTTGGTTCCCCTCCTAGAACAACAGAGGATTTTTCATCTCATTTTTCTTTTGTCAGAAAAATGGTAGATACTTTGGACCGCATCACCAGTGAGGCAGTAGATGATGAAGAGGCTGAGTACTACAAAATGATGAGGCTCACACCTACAAAAAGCTGCTGCTCCCTATGTATACATTTTTCAAAAAAGATGCTTTTAAAATCCTGCAAACTCCTCATTCTTTCTCCCCTGTAGATAAAAGGTTGGAGAAGAAATATCAGCTTGACAGGGATGGTGCTGAATTTTTATTCACCCATCCAGATCATCAGGGAGTAGTACAAACAGCAGCTTGTGACAGAGTGAAAGTGCCTTTAGCCTCTCACCCTCCTGAAAATGACTCTAGAAAAATGGATAGCATGGTTCAAAAAGGATAACTGTCTGCCTCCTTGACAATTAGGCCAGCTATCAAGCATATGCAGCACAATACCAGAAGTCACTGTGGCAATCTGTTTTGGATATGTCCAAGAAAGCCCAGCCTGGTCTCTCAGAGGACTTGGCTGAGACTGAGAGGTGTGGGTTGGAGACTGCTAAGTACCAATTCTGGATGGCAGCTGACTCAAACGACACTGCTGCCAGATGGCAAATTATGTATGTTTGAGGAGGTTTGCTTGGCTCAGGGCTACAGACCTCACTCAGGACACCCAAAATAAAGCTATGGATTGCCCCATCGAAAATACAGTGGCATCCCCCAGGATGAAACCCAATTCTGCAGCATTTTGCAGCACTCTGCAGAATGCTGCAGCAGACTATCTGAATAAAGCAATGTAATTTAAATGGCAATTGTTCCCCTTTGTCATTCAGGAAAATGTGACACTGCCAAGATGAAGTGAATGCCACAGTTTCCTGTATGACAAAAGGGACTAATTGCCATTGAAATTACATTGCTGTATTCAGTAGGTCTGCTGCAGCATACTGCAGAGTGCTTTAAAAGTGGGTTTCATCCTGGGGACGCCATTGTAATTCGCTCTTTAGGGATGAGACAGAGGCTTATATGAAAAGGTGGATGAATACAAAGCCACCTATAAGAGCAACTCAGGTAAAGAAAGGCAGTCTCCTTCCACCAGGCCTTATGGAAGGGGTGATGGGGTAGAGCTCCCTACAGCAGGCCTTTTTAACAGGCCCAGGCTATACCACAATACCAACAGTACCCTCAACAAACGGGGTATTTCAGGGGCAGGGGCAGAAGGGGATTCAGGCGAGGTTCCCAGGCTGGCCAGGCTCGACCCCCGGCAGAACAGACTCCCTGGCTCCATTGTCAAGGTCGCCTCCCCCACTGCCAGTAGGGGGTAGACTGGCTCATTACTTTCAGGCTTGGAAGAACATCACCACAGCCAAGTGGGTCCTGGAAGTAGTGAGTCAGGGTTTGTCCCTAAGCTTCAAATTCTTCACAAACCTAAGATCCAGAGTATTCAAGCCAACTTCCGTAGCAGAAAGGAAGCTATTGGAAAAAAAGGTTCAAAACCTGCTGCTGTCAAAAGCAGTGGAACATGTTCCTCCACAGCAAAAGGGAAAGGGTTTTTACCAAGGGTACTTTCTCACAACAAAGAAATATGGGGAGTGGCAGCCTATCTTAGACCTCAGACTGTTAAACATCTGACAAAGCCAAAGTTCAAAATGGTAACATTGGCAATGATTCTGCCAACACTCTAGAAAGGAGATTGGTTGGCATCCCTGGACCTAAAAGATGTCTATTTCCACATCCCTATAAGGGAGTCTAACAGAAAATATCTCTGGTTCAGACTTTCTTCAGGTCAGTACCAGTTCTCAACCCTGCCATTCAGCCTCACTTCAGCCCCAAGAGTGTTCACAAAGTGCTTGGCAATAGTGGTGACACACCTGCGAAGGTTGGGTGTCACAGTACTTTCATATCTAGATGACTGATTGGTGTTAGGAAACTCACCATAACAGGTAAGGGAACACCTACAGCTCACCCAGGGCCTCTTGGAGTCCCTAGGGTTTCTGATAAATCTTAAAAAATCTGTCCTTCTACCTGCACAGGTTCTGCAGTTCATGGGAGCAGAGTTGAATACCCTGTAGGGCAGGGCCTACCTGCCTCCGAACAGGATAAGAAACATTGTTCAGTTGGCAGGCTCCTTCAGCCTGAATAGACCAAAACCTGCAAGACAGTTTCTTCAGTTACTGGGTCAAATGGCTGCAGCCACAGGCACGGTCTTGGGGTCCAGATTCCAGACGAGAGGTATTCAGTTCCACCTTAGGGCACACTGATGCCAAAGAAGGGATCCTCTCTCAAAGTTGATTCCAGTAACAAAAACATTACTTCAAGCCCTACAGTGATGGAAAAAGGAAGCCAACCTAAAGGAAGGGGTTCCTTTTTAGCAGGAGCCCCCATCAGTGATTCTCAACATCTGCATCACTAGTAGGGTGGGGGATCATATTGGGGATCACACCACCCATGGTATATGGTCAAGTGCAGAGTCACTTCAGCGCATCAACCTTCTGGAGCTCAGAGCAGTTTTGGCAATAAAGGCCTTCACACCACTAGTGCAGGGAAGGGTGGTACAGATCAGAACAGACAATACCACCACAGTGTATTACATAAACAAGCAGGGAAGTACAAGGTGAAACCCTCTCTACACAGAAGCTATGAACATATGGAGCCTGGCCTACTCTCTAGGAGTTTCCCTTCAGGCCATTCATCTGCCAGGCAATAACAATACCTTAGCAGATGCTCTGGGTCTGATCAACCAGGCCCATCATGAATGGGCCTTGAACAGACAGATGGTGGAAGTGATTTTCAGAAGGTGGGGAACCCCAGAGATCGATCTCTTTGCATCCCACGAGAATCACCAGCTGCCAAAGTACTGTTGCAGGCCACCAGCACAGGGAACCATTCCCATGGATGATCTGGCCTTGGATTGGTCCGGCATGCACCTGTATGCCTTCTCTCCATTTTCCTTTGTGCTCAGGGCTTTGATCAAACTCAAATCCCAACCAGCATCAGTGATCTTAATAGCACCAGATTGGCCCAGGCAGCCATGGTACTCTGCTGCTCTCCATGTCTGTAGCCAAACCAATACACCTTCCTTGGAGACACAGCCTTTTAACCTCCAATCAAGTGAGGATTCTGTATCTGAACCTCAGATCCCTCAGACTCGAGGCATGGCTCTTGAGGACTTGGAGTATACAGGCTTGCAACTCTCAGACAGAATTTTGAATGTTTTAAGGGTTACAGAAAGCCATCTACTAAGAAAACATATGCTTCAAAATGGAAAAGGTTTTTTATTTGGTGTTCCAACAATGATGTGGTAGCAGCAAAGGCAGGGATCTCAGCACTCCTAGACGAATCTCATTCATTTACATTCTTTGGGCCTACAGCCTACTACTCTAAAGGTCCACCTAGCTTCAATGTCTGCCTACATTTCAGCTGGAAAGGGTGCCTCCATGGCATCAGATCTTATATTCAAGAGATTTTTCAAAGGTCTGGCCCATTTGCACCCCCCTCATAGGGAACTGGTGCCAGATTGGGACTTGAATGTTTGTATAGCCAGGCTCATGTGTCCCCCATTTGATCCTGTGGCATCAGCTCATTTGAAATATGTCACATGGAAAATGGTTTGGCTGGTGGCAATAACTTCTGCAAGAAGGATCAGTGAACTTCAGGCTCTGTGCATTGATCAGGACTAAATTTCATTCCACAGAGATAAGATAGTTCTACGAAAAAACAGGAAATTTCTACCCCAGGTGGTTACTGATTTCCATTCAAACCAGTTCATTACTCTAACAGTCTTTTTCACTGAACATTGTAGTTCAGGTGAGCGCAGAGTCCATAGTCTGGATGTCAAACGAGTACTTAATTACTACATGATAGCTACTAAGGGCCACAGGCAGGACAGAAAACAGATGATCTCACTTCGAGGGGGATCTCTTGCAGCAGGTATTACCAGTAGGACTAAGGCTGCCAGGTGTTTGGACCCACAGAAAAATCTTCTAGCTAGCAGTCTGTGGTGGGGGGACCACCCCTGACGTCGATTCCGCCCGATGTCAGACGTGGTATAAAGGGGGCAGTCACCCGGCGCCATCTCAGTTCTTTTTCCACCATTGACCCGCTTAGTTCAGCTCCACAGACACCTTCCTTTTTCGCAGTCGATCGCGTTTTTTCTCTAGTCAAGTTATTCAACAGTTTTAGTCTTTCCATAACTATTTCAACATTTTTGCATGTCTTCGCCTTCTTCATCTTAACGCAAGTCGAAGTGCAAGTTTGGGAAGCAGATCCTGGCCAGAGACGGATACGCAGCCTGCCTCATCTGCTTAGGCCCAGACCATCGGGCTGACGATTGCCCACACTGACAGAAATTCAACCAAAATACCCACATCAGATGAGCCAGTGCCCTGCAGGCCTATCTTCTTGAAAAGCAGGTGGCAGCCATGCAGAGATCACCATTGGGACGAAGTTCATCGTCCCCCGCTAGAGATTCCCCCCCCCCAAAAGAGAAGCCATTGGGAGGGAAACATCACTATCACCGGGAGAAAGATAGGGTCAGATCGAAGTCCCACTCTAAATCCTCACCACAAAGCTTCATCTTCCTTGACCTCTGGTGGAAGATCGGGCTCGGTCCCTCCGGCGGCTGTCAGGACCCCACAAAAGAAGTCATCCTCCTCTTCTGCTAAGGAACAAGGTGAGGTGTCTTCTTCTGGGTGCTTGTCCACACAGCTCCCCTTGGCTCACTGATCCCACAAACCTTCAGGGTTGGCCCAAGAGGGAAAGGCGTCTTCAGGCAGGCCTTTGGACTCTGGCCATAAGTCCAGTGGGTCGTCCAAAAAAGACAGACACTTGAATGATTCCATCAGCCGCCAGGAGATCATTCGGCACCAGACGCCTCTGCTCCCTGCAAAAGGGAAGTCTCCCTCAGGCGACAAGCACCGTGTTGGCCAGGCTAGCTCACCCCCAGGCCAGGCCCCTCCAGCAGATAAGATGCCGTCAGGCGCCAGGAATCAGGCGTTCACTCCTACTCCAGGGAATAAGTCACCTGACAACTCCGTCTCCAAGCCAGACATAGGATCAGACAACAGATCTGCCCCTGATATGAAACCAGACCAGCAGCCCGATACCATAATCGAAGGGTCACCAGACCGGACATCCACGAAAGACGATCCAAAAGGAACGACGCCCAACCCTTCGAATCCAACGCCTGCACCTCCGGTCGTCCCATTAGCGGACGTCGGCACCTTGTTCACCTCGTGATGGAACACGGTTAAAGGGGATTTGCTTTACAGGCCTCCGGAGCCTTCCCTGAAGGAAACTCCCGCAGTGCCTCCCCCACCTGATGACGGGCGGGTGCCCGATGAGGGCTCTCATCCGCAGCCCAGCCCAGCCCCATAAGAAGAAGGAGAAGGCACCTATCATCGGTGCCTTCTTCAAGCGGTCATCCGCCCTCTTCTTCTTCTGATTATTCTTCTGGGGATGACTTGCCACTACCTTCCCCTAGTCTGAGGGACTCTCCCAGGTCACCCTCGGATGGCCCCTCATTTCTGGATATAATGAGGCACATACAGTCAATCTACCAATGGGATACCGAAGAGCTTGATCCTGAGAGGTGCCACCTGGCTAAGTTTTTGGGATCCAAGGACCCGAAACCCTTGGTGATCCCACCTGTGGTGGAGCCCTTTCAGGACGTAACCAGGCTCACCTGGCAGCGCCCCTCCACAATGCCTGCTGTGCTTAGAAAGGCAGATAAGCTGTACAGGACACCGAAAGAAGAACCTTTTGTGGGGGGAAACCCCAAGGCAGACTCTGTGGCACTCACAGCAGCTCGTGGAAGGGCTCAACAACCCAAGCACATGAGCGTCAAGCCCCCAGATCCTGAATCCGAAAGCTGGACCACATGGGCTGTAAAGTCTATATGTCAGCCACGGGGACTATTCATTCCTTGAACTTTCTAGCCCACATGGTGACCTACCAGAAGTCTCTGTTGGAGAAAACCATGGACCTGGTGAAGGCTCAGCCAGATTCCGACAACAAGAATGAGCTCATGGCATACATTCAGTCGGGCATGGATGTAGACAAGCACGTGCTCAGGTGCTCCGGCGACTCAGTGGGCAGCAGCCTTGGACATCTGCATGCGGAGGCACGCCTGGCTCAGAATGTCAGGGTTCCGCCAGGACCTGCAGGATACTATCCTGGGTTTACCATTCCAGGGCTCCGTTCTCTTTGGGCAGGAGGCGGAGAAAGTAATCTCGGGACTTCTGGACTCTGGCAGGGCGGTAGCTGAGGTACACAGGATGTACAAATCAGAACCGCCTGCCTTCCATCATCGTCCTTTTCACAAGAACCAAGGACACCAAGGGAAGAGACAACCCCACAACAAGGGAGCCTTCAAATGACACGGCCACTCTATCCCTACCGGCGCCCAGGGCTCAAAACATCCCAAGGCACCTTGAACCCCCTTGCCCAACCCCTCCCAACAGAGCATGACTCCCTGCCGTCCCTCTCTCACCATCAGATTCCACTGGGGGAGATGGTAGGAGGGAGATTCTCCCTCTACCTGTCACGGTGGTCCAGTATCGCCTCGGACCAGTGGGTCCTTCAGACAATAGAGAGGGGTTACTCCCTAGAGTTCCTAAGCTGTCCTCCAGACAATCCTCCCGTTCAGTCCCATTGTTCGGCCAGCCACGCTCTTCTGCTGAAGACAGAAATCCAAGTCCTTCTGCAGAAGAAGGCCATCCAGGTAGTCTCATCCGCCCTGCAGGACAAGGGCTTCTATTCCCATTTTTTCTGGTTTCCAAAAAAACAGGAGTCCTTCGCCCTATACTGGATCTCAGTCAACTGAACCAGTTTATTCAGCACAGGAGATTCCGGATGGTGACACTGGCAAGCCTCTTGCCTATGATTCATCAAGGAGACTGGCTATGCTCCCTAGATATGCAAGATGCATACATGCACATCAAAATCCTGCCCTCACGCAGGAAGTTCCTGTGATTCCTTTTCCAAGGTCAGCACTATCAATTCAGGGCACTTCCTTTTGGCCTCTCGTCAGTGCCAAGAGTCTTCACCAAATGTCTGGCAGTAGTGGCAGCGACCCTGAGAAGGAAAGGACACTTTGTCTACCCTTACCTAGACGACTAGCTTATTTCTGCCCAATAAGAAGACCAGCTGATCGATGCCTTACAGGAAACAGTCTCGATATTCCAGTCACTGGTCATCACCCTGAATTGGGCGAAGTCACACCCCTGGCCCTCCCAAAAGCTTCAATATATTAATGATCCTAGACTCTATTCAGGGCAAGGCCTTTCTGCCAGTGGACAGAGCAGAATGGCTCAGAGGAGTTGCTTGCAAACTGCAGACCTCGGATCGAGTCGCAGCAAGAGTTGTCCAGCAACTGCTAGGGCACATGGCAGCCGCCATAGCCACGGTCCCCTTGGCAAGGCTAAACATGAGGACTCTTCAGTGGCACCTCAGAATTCAGTGGGACCAAGGTGTAGATGAGCTGGACCACCATATCCGAATTTCTGAGGCGGTTTGTCACTCTCTCTCTCTCGTGGTGGTTAAATCCAGCCAACCTTGAACTGGGAGTTTCCTTCCAAAGACCGAACCCAATGCAAATCCTTACAACAGATGCTTCGGGTTAAGGCTGGGGAGCCCATCTGGGTGTTCACCGTACAAAGTGCTCTTGGATCACAACAGAACGGTCTCTTCACATCAATATCATGGAGATGAGTCATCCTGTATACCCTTCAGGCCTTTCAAGACAAGCTCTACCGGGGCCCACTACTGGTCCAGTCAGACAGTACCCCAGTAGTGTTCCACCTAAACAAGCAAGGGAGTACTCATTCCTACCCCCTTTGCAGAGAGGCCAAGAGTGTGGTGCTGGGCAGCAGAACACAGCCTGGACATCACGGCGATTCATGTGCCACTGTACAGTGACGTTTGCCCCCATGCTGCAGACCCCGCTCCACCAACTGGGCCTCGCTCCCACCTTACCATGTAGTCTCCTGGGGAACCCCCCCCAGTGGCCTCACCCTGGGGGGCAAGTTAGGGTACTCAGGAGTCAAGGTAAGTCCTGGGGTGGTTGCTGGGGCTGAGCACAGGAAGCTGGACCGATGGGGCCTGGCTGTATAAGGAGGATAAAGTACACAAAATGAAAAAAGAACTTCCTTAACCACATTGAAAAATCTTTATGCATTTGGCTTTGTGGCAAAGGGAACATCCTATCCATTTATCCCCTATGGGGTGTCCTGCCCTCAGTATCACCTAGTGCAGTAGCTGGTTTTGGTGCAGTTTGTACGTCGTATACCTTTCTCACATAGGCCCTACCTGTATCTCAAGTGTGCAGTTTTCTTCCCAAGCTGCCTACATATTACCAAATATAGGCCAGCCTTGGCATAGTTTCTAGGGTGTGGAGCCAGCAAGGCACCAGACAAGGGCACCATTCAGCTCTTCTGAGGTGGCCTACCTTTTAGTAGTCAGAGAAGCCTGCACAGCAAGGGTAGTGAGGTCCACCAGAGCCCTAAAGGTAACTACTCTCCTCCTCCTCCTCCTCCAGCTGAACTCTGTGAAGGGTGTTCACCCATCGATGCCTTATATCGACTGCCCCACCTGCGCTCCCACCCTGACCCTCAATTTAAGGATCACCATGATCTCATGACTTCTTGTTCCATTTTTTTCTGAAGTCCCCACTTTCCCATTAGCAGCTTATACTTTCCTGCCACCAGGTGGATGCACTGAGTCACCTCCCACAACTTCCTGCCTCTCTAGTCTCCTAATGCTGACTTTCTCTACTCCTCCACTATTATCCTCCCCATCCTACAAGCCCAAATTCCATAGCCCTGCTTGCAGTACCCAAAGTGCCCTCTAGGAGTCACTGCTGGCCCTTCCTGTAAGGCTCCCTTGCCACATATTTTGCATGCGCATTTCCACCCTGTGCACCCTGCATACATTGGCATCCACCAAGTTTTTGGACCTGGGGCTTGAACTTTGCACCAAAGTCCAGGACACTACCACTACTCCAAAGTGGTTGCCACATTTCAGTACGTCAATAGGGACCTCTTGTACATTGATCCATGACCACTACTACAGTGCTGCAGGTGCCTATCAGACTGACACTCCTCATACTAATGTCACTAGGCGTGACCACACCATCTCCCCACCACTCAATGCCACAACCTCTCCCCACCACTCAGTGCTGCCCCGGTCCCCCATGCTACACACCCCACCAACACACACACACACACACACACCCCTCTCCAGCAATCTTACCCCTGCTCACCATGGCTGCCAATTTCCCCTGCGATCCCCACCATCCGCTCAATGGCTATTCCCGGCATCACCACCTTGCGTGGCACTAAAAGCCTAAGACACTGCCGCACAAATAGACAACTGCCCCTACTTAGAATTATTTCCCTTCTCCTTTTACTATCTGGAAACATCCACCCCAACCCTGGTCCAGGCTCCCGCATGCCGATGCACCCACAGCCAACCAACAGGCCTCCGCGAACATATGCAGCATACTTAACAAAACGGCTGAACTGCAGTGCTGGGTCACCAGGCACTAACGTGACATCCTCAAAGTGGTTGAGACACGGCTCTAAAAGAAAAACCCCGACTCCCTCGTCTCCCTTCCAGGCTACACGCTCCTCAGACTAGACAGAGTGGGCAAGAGGTGCGGAGGATGTGCAGTATACCTGCGGGACTCCCACTAGTGCAAGCCATCCCCCCACCCACACTAGATCATGGTGCCCAAGCCATGTCCGTGAAGGTCTCACCTGAGCCCTCCAAGGCCCCTATCATTATCACTGTGGCCTATATACCACCCCGCAAGCAAACCCACGCTCTTCTCTCCCTGATGGAATACATCCTGTATCCCACTCTCCAACCGCGGACGAAATAGCCAAAGTGATTAGTATTGTCCAATCGCTTAGACTGGTTCCGTCTGAACCGATACAGCCGGTTCAGTGCTCAGTTCGGTCAGATCCATCTCCTCTGGATTATGGCCCAGATGCATATTATGAAGAGTGGGAGGGAGACTGAGACTATCCCGGTGATGATGACGATGAAGGGGGTCTGGATGTGCCCATTGAACTGGACATCTCCCCAGACAGGCCCTCAGGTGTCTCCTCCCAGGCTCTCTGAGTCCCCTTCACACTTTTTGTTCTACAAAAAGGTGGCACAAACCCTGCAGCTTCCCTTGGTTGAAGCAGCAGAGGAGAATGAACAGCCTGATTTTGTGGAAATGATGGACACCCCAGAGTCCAAAAAGCTGTATATCCCTCTTCATAAATCTTTGTGGAAACAGACACAAAATTTTACAAACCCCTAATACAATACCTCCTGTGGATGAGAGAATGGACAGGAGGTATTCATTATCAGGCTCAGCTGCGGAGTTCCTTTATAGTCATTGCAGCCATGTTGAGGTAGTGCAGGCTGCAGCCTGTGACAGGGCTAACATTCCTTTGGCTTCACACCCTCTGGATAAGGACTCCAGGAAAGTGGATGCCATGGCCAAAAAACAGTATTTGGCATCCTCTTTGGGACTCGGGCAGGCTACTTATATGGCCTACACAACCAGGTACCAGCAATCCAGATGGGACACGGTTCTGAAACTGGCTAAACAGGCCTCTCCCCAGCTAGCCAAGGAGCTGGAGGTGGTGGCTGCTGATGGAATTGAGGCATCCAAAATGCAATTTCATGCTGCTGTGGACTCCAGTGATGTGGCATCTAGAGTCATGGCTACATCTGTGTCTCTCAGAAGACATGCTTGGCTCAGATGTACTAGCCTTTCACGGGATACCTAGACTGAGGCCATGGATTTTCCTTGTAGTAGGTAACTCTCTGTTTGGGGAGCAGACAGAGGCTTACATGAAGAAAATGGATGAATATAGGACCACGTACAGGAGTGCACAGGCTAAGGAAAGGCAGGCCACTCCAGACAAGCAGCAGTCTAGGGGCAGGGGCAGGCCCTTTCTAAGGCCTTTTTACCATGCCCAGGCCTCCTCTCCCTTCCCACAGAGGGGGTTCTTCAGAGGGAGGGGTAGGAGGGGGATGAGCAGTGCTGCTCCCTCCTCCTCTGAGTCTAAGGTTCCTGCCAAGCAGACACCCTGATGTGTCAGCGCGGGTCGACTCCCCATTTCCAGTAGGAGGCAGGCTGGCATGCTACTTCCAGGCCTGCAAGTCTGAGACCTCAGACAAGTGGGTCCTGGAAGTAGTAAGCCAGGGACTGGCCCTCAACTTCAAAAAATTTCCAAAAAGAAGGGCCAAGTCTTTTCCACCTGCATCAATCTCAGAAACCCTTGCCCTAGAGGCAGAGGTTTCCTCTCTTCTAGCTCTCAGAGCTATAGAGAAGGTTCCTACTCAGCACAAGGGAAAAGGACTGTATTCCAGGTACATCCTTACCCCAAAGAAAACAGGGGGAGTGGCGACCCATCCTAGACCTAAGGTATCTGAACAAACGCATTTCAAAGCCCAAATTCAAAATGGTAACTCTGGAAATAATCCTTCCCTCTCTAAGGCAAAGGGATTGGTTAGCATCTCTGGACCTCAAGGATGCCTACTTCCATATTCCTATCAGGTGCTCCCACAGAAAATACCTCAGGTTCGAGTTGCCTTCAGGCCATTACCAATTCAGAGCCATGCAATTTAGTCTAACATCGGCTCCAAGGGTGTTCACAAAGTGCCTTGCAGTAGTGGTGGCTTACCTCAGAAGACAGGGTATCACCATCTTTCCGTATCTGGACGACTGGCTGTTAGTGAGTCAGTCTCATTTACAGGTCAAGTCAGCTCTTCAAACTACCCAGGACCTACTCAGCTCCTTGGGTTTTCTTCTTAATCTTCCAAAGTCTGTACTCGAACCAGTTCAACTTCTCACCTTTATAGGCATAGAGTTGGACACTGTACAAGCAAAAGCTTTCCTTCCCCTGGCAAGGGTAAAGGCCCTAGTGGATCTCTCTTCCTCCTTTCGACCTCAGGTCTCCTGCCCAGCAAGACAGTTCCTCCAGCTCCTGGGCCACATGGCAGCTTCCACAGCAGCGGTGCAATGAGCAAGTTTCCAGATGAGGGACATTCAATTTCATCTGAGGTCTTTTTGGTCTCAAAAAAAGGATTCATTTACCAAACTGATTCCAGTGATTCAGACTCTGGTCCAAGCTCTCCAGTGGTGGCTGGACTAGGACAACCTCAGACAAGGGGTTCCATTTCTCCCTCAAGTCCCATCAGTAGTTTTAACTATGGATGCTTCTCTCCTAGAGTGGGGAGCCTACCTGGGAGCCCTGACAGCTCAAGGGCTCTGGTCTCCACAGGAGTCTCTCCTTCATATCAATCTCCTGGAACTTGGGGCAGTTTTCCTAGCCCTGCAGAGCTTCTCTGATTCAGTCAAGGGCAAGGTGGTCCAAGTCAAAACGGGCAACACCACCACAATGTGGTACATCAACAAGCAGGGAGACACTCAGTCCTCTTCCTTGTGCACAGAAGCCATGAAGCTGTGGTCTCTGGCCTATTCTCTTCAGACTTCTCTGGTAGCAGTTCACCTTCTAGGGAAGGACAACATACTAGCAGATGCTCTGAGCAGAATTTCACAGGGACACCACGAATGGTCCCTGGATCGTCACATACTGACGGTCGTCTTCTCCAGTTGGGGCACTCCAGAGATAGATCTCTTTGCAGCACCGGACAATCATCAACTTCCTCTGTTTTGTTGCAGACCTCCAATCCTGGGGACGGTTCCCCAGGATGCTCTCTTTTTGGGCTGGAAGGGCAGGTTTCTCTATGCCTTTCCTCCCTTCCCTCTGCTGTTCAGAGTTCTGATCAAGATCAGGACTCAGCTCTGCACAGTGATACTGGTGGCTCCAGATTGGGCCAGACAGCCTTGGTATCCTCTACTGCTGTCCTTGTCAGTGTCACATCCCCTGTCTCTGCCCAGGACATACAATCTCCTGTCCTCCTCCCAGGGGTGGATCTGGCACCTCAATCTCCAGTCTCTCCATCTCAAGGCCTGGCTCTTGAAGAGTTAGAATATGCAGTTCTACGTCTTTCTAAGGGAGTTCTGGATATTCTGAAGGTCTCTAGGAAACCTTCCACTAGAAAAACTTACAACTCCGAATGGAAAAGGTTCGGTATTTGGTGCTTTCAGAAAGGCGTCCTGCCTACATTTCCACAACCTTAGACTATCTAGTTCATCTCAATGGTTTAGGCCTTAGGCCTGCCACTCTGAAGGTTCATCTAGCAGCTGTCTCTGCATTCCTCTCATCAGGGAAGGGCTCTTCCCTGGCATCTCATTCTGTTTTCAGAAAGTTTTTCAAAGGTCTAGTTCACATTAACTCTCCCTTTAGGGAGCCCACTCCGCCTTGGGATCTTAATGTCTGCATAGCTTAGCTAATGCAGCCACCCTTTGAACCTCTGGCTTCGGCCGAATTGAAGTACTTGACCTGGAAAACTGTGTTCCTGGTAGCTATTACTTCTGCCAGGCGGATTAGTGAGTTACAGGCTCTGTCAGTGGAACCTGACTTCATCTCCTTCCATAGGGACAAAGTAGTCCTCAGAACCAATAGGAGGTTCTTGCCCAAAGTGGTTTCAAATTTTCATCTGAACCAGTCTGTATCTCTCCCTGTGTTTTTCTCTGACCATTCTTCTTCAGGTGAAAGAAGGTTACACAGTCTGGATGTTAAGAGGGCCCTTAGCTACTACATTGAGCATACTAAGGCACGTAGAAATGACTGTCTTCAATTGTTTCTCACTTATGGTGAAGTGGGAAAGGGTAAGCCTGCCACTAAGAGAACTATTGTTTCTTGTATACAATTTTGTACTGATAAGTTGGGTAGGACACCCGCTTCAGGCCTAAGGGCTCACTCGACCAGGGGTACAGCTGCTTCTCTAGCTGCAGCCAGAGATATAGTTTTGTTAGAGATCTGTAAAGCAGCCACCTGGAAAACAGTACATACTTTCACCAAGCATTACTCCCTGGACATTCAGGCTAGGAGTGATGCTAGATTTGGTACAGCAGTACTGCAAAGCCTCTTCCCAAAGTAGGTTATGCATTCCTTCCTCCATAAGGAACTGCTTGGTAGTCTGCATTATGTCTGAATACAGCAAGACTTCCTGTTGTTTAAAGAAAAATTACTCACCATAGTAATACTGTGTCTTCTAATGGAGTCTTGCTGTATTCAGCCCACCCCCCGCCTCCCCTCTCAGAACCTGGTTTTGGGAAGTGGGCTGGCAGGTACAGTGTTGCACCTCAGGGGTGTACCTTGTACCCTCCCTCTTGGGTGGGGTAGATATTATTTTTTTTTTTTTTGGTGTTTTACTAAATATTGTCACTACCTTTCCTTCTTGGGTTCTCAACTTCAGCCTTTTGGGGCCCCAAGAAGATATATTTTGCCCTTTGGCTATATTTGAACAATTTCCATACTTTAGTTACTAGTTAGTTAGCTTGTAAGAATCTGACGGTTACACTGAGAAGTACTACAGACAGAGGTTTGAAAACCGAGCTCAACGTTCTATGCGTCTGCATAGAGTTAACTCTTTCCGCTCTGGGGCAGTTCAAGTGCTGGGGCTAACTGCATTATGTCTGAATACAGCAAGACTCCATTAGAAGAAACAACATTACTATGTTGAGTCATTTTTTCTTCAAGTCCTTCAGCCTGTCCTTATAGGACTTGTGATGCAATCCCTGTACCATCTTTGTTGCTTTCCTCTGAACCTTCTCTACCCTGTCTATGTCCTTATGTAGGTAAGGTCTCCAGAACTGTACACTGTACTCCAGGTGGGGCGTCACTAGGGTCTTGTATAGTGGAATTATGACCTCCCTTTTCCTGCTGGTGATGCCCCTGCCTTATGCATCCCAGCATCCTATTTGCTTTACCTGCTGCCTTGTTGCACTGTTTTCCCTACCTTGAGGTCATCAGAGATGATAACCCCAAGGTCCCTTTCCTGCTTGGTGCATGCTGTATCCTCACCCCCAACTGATCTGTTGTTCCAGGGTTTTTCTGCCCCATATGCATCATCTTGCATTTCTTTGCATTGAATTTCAACTGCCAAACCCTTGACCATTCTTCAAGCTTCTGTAGGTCCCTCCTCATTCTGTCTACACCCTCTGGCATATCCACTCTGTTGCAGAGCTTCATGTCATCAGCAAACAGGGAAATTCTGCCTTCTAGGTCCTGCGTAATGTCACTGTGAAGACGATGAATAGGACCGGTCCCAGAACTGATCCCTGTGGTATCCCACCAGTCACTCTTTCCTCTGTGGAGTGACAGCCATTTACCACCACCCTCTGTGTCTTGCCACCCAGCCAATTACCCATCCACCATACTGCTGTCCTGCCCACTCCCATATTCCCCAGTTTGTTTAATAGCCTTCTATGTGGCACAGTGTTAAAGGCCTTGCTGAAGTCCAGATTGGCCACATACACTAACCTCCCCTGATCCACCTCCCTTGTCACCCAGTTGAAAAATTCAATGAGGTTGGTCTGACATGACCTCCCTTGGTGACACCATGCTGGCTTCGGTCCTGTCGTCTGTTGGCAACCAGATGTTCCACCAATCTCCTTCAGTAGTGCTTCCATGATCTTCTCCACTTCTGAGGACATTTATTTAAAATAAAAAAAAAAAGGCATTTGAAATACTTTTTCGTCCAAGAGTTTGTTTTTTTTCTTTTCTCCCGGGGACTTGACAGTTGGGATTGGCACCAATATTTATGCTGTCAGTGTTAATGGCATTATACTCCATGTGGTATGCATGGAGCATGCTTGACCCTTCAGACTGGTTGTATTAGGGGATACCTCGCTAGGCCCATCACTGTTCATTTCATATTGGATAAAGCTCAAAGGAATCTTTTCACTTGACAACATGAGCATAGTATTTCAAGGGCCCCCATGGTAGAAAACAAAAAATAACTGACTTTGTACTCTATGTACTTGTTTCCTAGCATACTCGGAGCTTTGCTGAGCATCACTGTAAGTTGGTTATACCATTGATATGGAATTGCACCAGTATGGTGGTTAATGTGACCTAAGTTATGGTTTAACTGCTTACATGTCTACAGGTAAGTAAGTAGATAAGGTGCCTTCCCAAACCTTTACTGTAGTTTTTCACAGGAGTGACCAGCTGTGGACTCTAGTTCCAGAGCTGATCTTTCTTTAGCACTTAGCTATGGTAAAGCTTGCACATTTTTCAATACACTTACATAAGTATTTGCAGAACCCTGAGGTTATGCAACTACTTGGAAGGGGTTCTGAGATTCAGGAAGACCTGAACTAATGCTACTTTGAAAGTAGAGGCCTTCTGGATCATTCCCCTCTCCTGGTACCTTTAGACAGGGTCAAGTACACTTGCATTTGTGAGCTACTTTCACAGCCCAGATACCATGTTAGACATCCATGGCTATGAAGTACTTTTATTTCTGTTTGCAGCAGTAGGAAATTCAATAGCCTGCAGTGCATATTAGAGTTGTTGTAAGCTCTAATTGTTAAACTTCCCCAAGTCAATCTTCACCATTCATCATGCTTGGGTCTAGGCCAGAGAACTGGACTCTGCTCTGGAGCTTGACTCTTTAAGAAATTTTCAGTGGTTGGGGAGTCAGCATCAGAGATTGCACCGCCCATGAGGCCAACATATTACGTGGTGCTTGTAGAGTGGCCAGTAACCAACGCCGAGTCCTCCTAGCTCCTCAGTTCTGTTTTTCTTGCCATCGAGGAAGGATCTCAGCGAGGGAAGTCTCACAGAATCTGCATAAGCTCTGCTCCGTCTTGGCTTACTCAGCACTCTTCAACCTTAATGATTCAGTCTGACGCCCTAGTCGATGACACAGGTCTGGTACCATTTTCGGCACCAGTTTTCTTCCTTTTTTGAGTTTTTTTCTAAGTGCCAAGAATCTTTTTCCTCTTTTGTTTTTCGTTCCATACAGCGGCGATGTTTGGTCCAGGGCCTAAAAACATCTTCTAAGAAAGCGGGAGTTGCTTCCATGCGTCTGTGCCCCTGTGGCAACTCCATGACCGTAACTGACCCCTACGACCACTGTTTTTCCTGTTTGGGTCACCACCATGTGATGGATGCATGAGACTCTTGTATTTCGATACATTACTGCAGCCTTGTTGTCCATGCGGTGAGGTTGGGGAGAACCCCCAACTTTTGGTGGTCAGTATCGCACTTCAAAACAAGGTCTCTGGGCTCCTCACCTGAATCCCTCCCTGGCTCCATACGGGCCAGTGGAGAGAAGACCCCCTCTGTTTCAAATCTTGCTGAAACAAGGGGTCTCAGTGAGGGGTTGGTGGGGCAGTTGTCCTCCTCTGGGGGGGACGACTGAGCACCCCTCACAGTCCAATGTCTCCTTGGAGACTCAGATAACCCCGGGTGTGGTGCATCAGCTATATGCTGGGTTTGCTCCAGTGGTCCCCTCGGCCTAGCGACGTCTTAGCTGCTGACACCAGTGAGTGAGATGTTGTGGGCTGACCACGCAGGCTCCACTCCAGCACTGCTGTCGGTGCCAGAGGGCCTAGGATCCAGGGGGTGGCCAGCCTGGAGATCTCCCTGATCTCGTCCTCCACCTTGGAGGGCAAAGACTGGGATGATCGCGACTGGCTGCCTGGCTCTGAGGAGTCCCTGGAGACTTCCCGGGTCACCCCGAGGCCTTCGGTGACTCTGCAACCTGCAAGATCCCCCAGCCGTGCCACCCACGGCATCGCCTCCCCTGAGTCCTCTGAAGCCATTTTCAGTGCTGGGGACTCTCTCGGTGCTAATCATGGCACTCCTGGGATGGTGGCACCAGGGCCGGTGCCGATTTTGGAACTGGCGCCATCTCCGGTGTCAAGTCTGCCTTCTCTGTTCCCTTACAGATGGGGTTGATCTTGGCTGCTGGGGACGGGTCCGAGAGGGTTTCTGCAGTCACTTCCTTGGCGACTGGACCCTCTTCTTATCCTGCTATCCTGGATTCATCCATTTGACCTTCTGCAAGGGGCAGATCCCTCTCTTCTGGGGCAGGGGTTGGCAGGGCTCGCTCAGTGCCGTGGTCCTCCCATGGAGCCTCCAGGGGCTCGGGAAGGAGCCATAGCACTGATGCTGCTTTGTTTTCCCCTCTGCTTAGAGGGAGTTCTGCAGTTGGTGGGGATGGGGGCCTTCCTTCGGGCTCTGTATGGCGCCGTTCTCCTCACCTGGGGGTTCCTCCAAGGGCACCACCCTGTCCACCCCTCTGCTGTTTGGCGCCCTGAGGTGGGTGAGATAGGTAGCCCCCCCTCCTTTCAGGAGGGGTCTCCTGCACGATCTCACAGCCCTTGCAGAGGACCTCCCCTGGTTAGCCAGGCTGCTCCCGCTTTCATCCTCTGCCTCCTCCCCCCATTCTTCCTGATCTCTTTGGCCTGAGAGGGCCCATGACCTTGGACGAGTTCAAGAGATCAGCAGTCGCATTTCCCAGGTACATGAGGGCACTTAATGAGGTCATCATTAGACCTCAAACCCCAGCGCCACCTGCTTCGGAGCGTAGCTCCTCTGAATCTTCCACTTCCTCCACCAAAGAAGAGTATGCCTCCCTTCACTACTCTGCTGATGCGGACTTCACGTCATATCAGCACTTCCTGGTGGAGACACTGGAGGAGCTACACATCTCCCATTTCACCGCACACCACCCTGCCCATAAAGACTGTCATTCCTTGGGAATACAGTGCTGACGACTTGATCATACTTCCCTGGCTCTGGCCATTTGTGGAGGCCTCGTATGCTGTCAGGCAGTGTCCTGCTGCCCCAGCTCGTGCCCCTAGGGAATGCATGTGCAGGTATTGTGCTCCTGTGGGATCTTCAGGTGCCATGTCTCACCCCTTTTCGGGAGTAAAGCTCCTGGACACCCCATTTGGGCATCGTTGCCCCCAGCACGACCCACCCCCAGAGTCTGACTCAGCTGAGTTTGACTGCTGGTGAAGAAGGGTGTTTTCGGCGGTATGCCTCCTTTTGTGTATCGCAGCTCATCATGCTCACCAGGTAGCATATGCCAGGAACCTCTGGACGCTGCTAGGTCAGCTTCTAGCTGTGATGCCTGATTGTGAGGAAGCCTGGCAGGCCATTAGTCATTCCGCACGTGGTCTAGAGCTCACAAGACACCTCTCCAGGGCAGCGTATGATGCTAAAGAGGTGGCTTCCAGGCTGGTAGGAGCATCAGTCTGCATAAAGTGGATGGCATGGCTACGCCTGTTGAGGTTGTCACCCTTGGCCTGGTGTAATGTGCTGTCCTCACCTTTCCAGGAGGGCCCATTTTTTGTCCCGTAGGGCAAGGCGTGAGTTGTAAGGGTGCCTTCCATCTTACAGGGCTCTGGAGTCTCCGCCTGTCCCTAACCATTCACGGGCCTCTCCAGGCCCATAAGGAGCCCTCCTGTCTTGTGTCTTCTCCCACGGGAGGCTGTGGGAATTCATTTCTCCCTCAGGGTTTGCCAGCTCAGCACTATGAAGCAAGCTGATGAATGGTGAAGATGGACTTGGGGAAGACATGGAAATTACATACTCACTGTAATTCTTGATCTTCCCATGTATCTTCACCATTCATCATGACCCTCCCTCCCCTGTGGCCAGGCACTGAGCAGCTCATCCTCCCCTCATCTCTCCATCTCCCTTGATGCTTAGGTGGGAGTTATGGGGGATGGTATTTTTCTTCTGGGCAAACTCTGCCTTCTTTCAGGACAGGCTGCCTTTTTGGCTCTTCCTAGATTCTACTCCGGGGCCAAGTGATAGCAGAAAGGACTGCGGGAGGACAAAAAAAAAGGTTGCGGGTTCTCCTCCCACTCCTTCTCCCTCCCCGAGGTCAACCTGCCTCTTTCTAGGGGGATTCTTTTAGTAGAGCTCTCAGGTGGGCAGGGATTACAGAGGTCCTCCTGTGGTTCTCCCTTACTATCTTTGAACCACTTTACCACTCCTTTGGGGGTATGTAACAAAAAAAAGTGTACATGCACGCAGGAGAAGTGGTTCTGTAACACCTTTCCTTAAGGAGATCGCCTAGCCGGTGATCCCTTAGCTCCTTCTCCTATCCACCCTCCCATTCTTTACCTTCTCATGTCCAACTTTTCACTCTGAGCCCAGTGTTAAAAAAAAAAAAAGGGGGTGGAGGCAGATACTGTTATTCTACATCCACTTGCTTGCACATGTGGGCTCATTCCTGGGCTCTCTTTTCAGCAGTCAAGTATTTCTTCTCAGACCTCCGATCCGGTGAAACATTGGGCATCCTAGCTTCATGCCCTCTCTAAGGGCCCTGCCTCAGTGTCAAAAGGGGGGGACAGTGGTAGAAGGATTAACTCGCGCTTTCTTTCTTTCTCTCTCTCTTTTTCCCTATTGCTTTCTGTTTTTCCTTTCTTTCACCTAGGGCTGCCCAGCATGCTGGCCATCCCTACCCTTCCTAGTCCCTCTGCTTAACTATATCTTTCTGTTAAGTCAGCCTGTTGTCTTTATTTTTCCCCTCTCTCTCTATCTCTTAGGCTGTCTTGCCCCCCTCACCCTGTCCTGTCTTCCTCCCTAGCGGACAGAGCTGAGGAGCTGGGATTAGCTGGCATCGTTTACATACCAGTATGCAAGTGCCATGTAGTACATAAACCTCGTTGGCAGCGCAGTCTCCAGCTCCAAAAATATTTTAAAGAGACAAGATCCCAAGTAGAGTCCAGTCCTCTGGTCTAGACCCAAGTGTGATGAATGGTGACGATACTTGGGAAGATGAAGAATTATGGTGAGTACATCATTTTCATTTTTAGGGCCTACAGCTCTACTACCATTCCTGTGTCTTGCAAGGAGGTGGCATCTTCCTCAGGAATTCATCCCATACTTTTGCTTAGTCATGTGGGATTTCTGGGCCCTTTGGCTTCACATGATGTCATATAATCTGCAAAGCAGCATAGCTGCATTTCCCTGCAGTTGCGAGCAAGCCAACTCTTCTGGCAGCACTGCTCTTCTATGGGGAGCTTGATGTCCCCGCTACCCTCTCTCTTTCTTTTCTCTTTCTGTCTCTCTCTTCTGCCCAGTTGTCCTGGTCATATCTTAACCCACTACCTAGCCCCCCCCCACCTCTTCTTTCTCTCCTCTGGTAGCCAGGTTTTATTGCTTTGTTTCTTTTATATCCTGTATCCCTTTTCTGTCCCTTGGGCAACCTTGCTATATCCTTTCTCTTTTCTTACCCTTTGTTTTCTCTCCTGGTGAACAGAACTGAGGAGAGCAGGTGGCCAGCGTCAGTTACTGGCCAACCCGCGAGCGCCAAGCTATGCGTCTGCTTCATGGGTGGCGCAGTTCCTGTCGTTGGTCTCCTAGCTCTAAAATTTTAAAGCTGTATGCTCCCTCTGGGTCCTAGTACCTCCAGCACCAGCACTGACCCACCAGTAATAAATGGTGAAGATATTCTGGAAGATCAAGAATTACGGTGAGTACGTAATTTCATTTTTGGAATATGGGGATGTGGAGTACCGCCATGCTTCTCAAATGACTTTGGGAACTCTTTCTTTTTTTAACATTTTATTTTTGATTGTGGTTTTTCCATCCATCATTGCCAACTGTTGTCTTAGTCTGTCTTTTTCTTGAGGCCTGCAGGGAGTAAAATTGGCATAAAATGTTTTCAGAGCTGTCTATTAGGTTAGCGTCCTTCATTGTTATATTAATTGTAAGATTCAAGCACCGGTCTGCTCTGTGTGATGTCATTAACTGGCATTTTTTTACTCCCGGAACACCGCACTAACTTTGGAAAGGTCACCTTTTCTTATCAAGCCCCTTGCTCTGTGGAATTCATTATATCTTTCTGCAAAAAGCTATCATTCTTTAATCCATTTCTGTAGTGGATTTAAAAAGCAGTTAAGCAACAGTTGTACTTTATTTAATGATGCCTGCAAATGGATATGTTTATTTTTTATACAGTAATCTTCAAATTTGTCATTTTTGCACTTTTGTCTTACTGTTTTATTTTTTTAATATCAAAGCACGGTTTGGTACCAGGGATATTCTTGTGAACGAGTCTTTCAAGACTAAATGAACCTAGCCTGTTAGCAACATTTAACAAATGATTAAGTAACTGAGGTGCAACATAAGTCCAGTGTTACTGCTGGAAGAAGTTGAAGCGCAAGGAGGTCCAAAGGACTTTCTCAGACTGAGCAAGTTGCTGGCCGAGATGTGTATAGTAGAGTGTTAAGTAAGCACAGCTGATAAGAACTACAACTATATCTTTTGTGTTTGGCCAGGTTCAGAATTGGAACAGCGAAATTCTCGTTAAGCAGAAACCCCTTATGGCTAAACCCTCAGCAAAGCTGCTTTTTGTAAGTCGACTGAAAGGCAAAAAGTATAAAAACAGCAGCTCTTCCACCAAAGTTCTGCAGGATGCGAGTAATACAGTTAACACTAGTGATGTTAACGTCCATGTCCCTCAAAGGGTGAGCTTATGTTTAAGTCCTTTTTAAGATTCTAATAAAGCACTTATATTTTCAGATCTTAGAAGAGATTTTTTTTTTGGGAGGGATAAAGCAGCCTACAATACATAAAAGATGTTTTAGTCAGACTTCATTATTATGTTCATGAGCTGTTCTTATGATTGCGATGATTACTCACTCAGATGTTGAGCAGTACATTTTCATTGAAATTTGTTTTTTATTATGTTTGTTTTCTCTCCGATGTCCTTTGGGTGAGTGACTCTGACACTCTATGAGTGCGGGGTTAAAACTGTTACATGTAGAAACACCTTGGTATTTTTAGTAGTATTCAGTAAATTGTTCAATTTCTAAAATGTTAATATACGTTAAAAAAAATGTAATTCTTTGTAAGAATAAATGTAAAAAAAGTTAGAGCTGTGTTATTCTCAGTGGGCCTCACTTCACAAGCTCTTCGTACCACCTGTACTGGAATGTTCAGGAAAGAGCACAGGAAGGGTAACTGGTTCAGGTGAAATTCCAACACTGTTACTGGTCCTTAGGACTACCTTATCCATGTGAAAGATTATGTACAATAGTTTGGATCTATATAGAAGGTTTGTAGCTCGCTCACCCTCCTGGCAGATGTCATGGCAATCAGGAAAGCTGTTTTCCATGTGACATATTTTAAGTTAGCAGTAGCCATAAGCTCAAAGGGAGCCTCCATCAGTTGGGCACAACAGATATTCTGGCCCCATGGTAGGACTGCTCCCTTACAGGGGGATACAGGTGACTGAGTCCTTTAAGGAACCTTTTAAACCCAGGTTGTGAGGCTGAGGACCTTCCTTTGCCTGTTGATTTATATAGGTTGACACTGCAACTAGATGTACCTTCAGGGTTGAGGGTCTCAGACCTAAGCACAGTAAGTGTACCAGATAATCCAGAACTGTCGGTAACCTGCCTGCACTGGGATTATCTTTGTGGGTGCATACTAGTATGAGAAACTCTTCCACTTTGAGAAGTATGTTTTCCTCATCGCTGGTTGTCTGGAAACCTTCAGCACTCTCAGCACTTCCTCTGACAAGTTTAGGTCAGAGAATTCTAACTCAAGAACCATGCACTCAGGCATAATGTGCTGAGGTCTGGGAATTGTATTCTGCCTTGAGACGGAGTCCACATGTAGTATCTCAGTGGCAGGTTGACAGGAGTTCTGCTGGACAGGGTCGGGGGCATTAAGTACCAAGCCTGCCTGGCCCAGTCTGAGACTGTTGGGATCATTGTTGCTGGCTCTCTCCTGAGCTTTATGAGCACTCTCTCTATGAGTGGGAATGGTGGGAAACCATACAGGAGCCTCCCTATCCAGTCCAAAACAAGGGCATACTCTGGGACTGTGCCCATTGCTGGAGGTCTGCAACAACACCGTGGGAGCCGATTGTTCTCCTAAGGAGCTAATGGATCTATTTCCAGAGTACCCCATCTTCTGAAGACTGAGGCCAGCACCTGCTGGTTTAAATCTCACTTGTGGTTTCCATGGCTGATTCTGCTTAGGGCATCTTCTGGGACATTGTCCTTGCCTGGCAAATGTACAGCATGTATCTTTGCATCTAGGGAGTAGGCTAAATCCTAGATCCTCATGGCTTCTGTGCACTATTTTGAGGATCTTGTTCCTCCCTGCTTGTTTATGTAATACATTGCTGTGGTGGTGTCTGTTTGAATCTGAACAGACTGGCCTTGTAGTTGGGAGGAGAGAGACTGCATTGCCAGCAATACTGTTCTCCGCTCTAGGAGATTGATGTGTTCATGAGCCTTCTGTGAGCTGCAGATGCCACTAACTGTGAGGTCCCTTAGGTGGGTGCCCCACCCAAGGACGGAGGCATCTGTTGTGAGGACAGTTGCCAGGGATTGCTGGAGGAAGGGAATGCCCTCTCGGAGGTTGCTTTCCTCCATCCACCACTCTAGTGCACACACAGAGGTCTTTGTGACTGTCACTAGCTTAGAAAGTGGGTCCCACTTTTGAGACCAGAGGTCCCTTAGGTGGTATTGAATATCCCTCATCTAGAAACTGCCCCATGGCACCACTGCTGTGGATGATGCCATGTGTCTCAGTAACTGCAGGAAGTCTCTTGCAGGCCTCAGTTGGCCCCATGTAAAGGATTCTGCAGTAGCAATCAGGTTTGATACTGTTTCTTGTAGGTGGAAAGTCTTCCCCCACATGGTATCTGGTTCTGCACCCATAAAGTCCAACACTTGAACCGGGTCTGTTTGGGACTTTGGCAGATTTATTGGGAATCCCAGGTTCTCTTTACCATTTGAATAGAGACCCTTGCCTCTTGCTGTGTCTTCTCTGAGACCATCCAGTCATCTTGGCAGGGAAGAAAACACCACACCTTGTCTCCTCAGGTGAGCTGCCATCACATCTAGGCACTTTGGAAGCCTCTTGGCGCTGAAGTGAGGCCAAAGGATAGGGCTGCAAACTGGTACTGGCAGTTTCCAAGCCAGAATCTGAGGTATTTCAAGTTCAAGTTTATTTGCAGGAAAACTCAATTAAGCATGCTCATTTACAAGGAGGTCATGATAGGACAATGTAATACATCGATACAGAACAATACAATGGGTAAGAAAATAACAGAGACATGTAATTTGAGTTCATTAATTGACATAGATGGGTAGTATCAGTGATATTTTGACCTAGTAGTATTTGTAATAAGGGAACAACAAATCAGGGACCATTGAGAAAGCAAGGGATTGTTAACAACAAACAATAGACAACAGGTACAGTGGGATACTGTGGTGAGACAGGAGGTCAAACCCTGCGTTGGTTGGGCAGTGCAGAGCAGGGGGGACAACAATCTCTGGTGAAATTAATGTAGGAGTGAATCTAAGCAATGGGAAGACGTAGGGCTGGGGGATCGGAGAAGCCGAGGGATGTGATGTGCTAACTGTTGGCTGAATTGAGGAGGGGAGGCTGAGGGAGAGAATGGAGAGAGATGGGAAGATAAGTGCTGACTGTTGGGTCAGACAGCAAGGGGTGACCTACCCACTGCGGCAGCTTCAGGTTTCTTTGAAAAGCTTGTTGAGCAAGGATTTAAAAGAGTTGACAGTGACTAATCCTGTGAGCTTGATAGAGGCTTGTAATTTGTTCCAGGAAGCTGGGATGGCATAGCTAATTGCAGCTCTGCCTTGGAGTGTTTGTGTTCAGGGCACATTTAGTATGATATAGTTATTTTTACGCAGTTAGTAGCAGCTGTGGGATCTATGAAAAAGGGAGGTCATGTAGGGTGGAAGTTTATCCAGCAGGATTTTCAAGGCCCAGGTGTCACTGTGGAGCATCCTTCTTGTTGCGAGGGAGGACCATCCCACTGCCACATAGAGGGCACAGTAGTGATTTCGATCAGGTGCTTTGGTAATGAAGCGTAGGGCATGGTGGTATAGGATGTCAAGCTTGTGTAGGTTAGATGCAGCACTACTGAAGTATATGACGTCCGCATCATCGATAAGTGGAAGGAAGGTGGCTTGGATTAACCTTTTTCTGACATTTTCAGGAAATAAGGATTTGTTCCTAAAGAAGAAACCCAGTCTTATTTTCAGTTTTTTAGATAGCGATTCATTGTGGGCAGCAAAGGATAACTTGCAGTCCGGCCAGATGCCTAGATAATTAAACTTATCCACAACCTTGAGGGTGTCTCCTAATAGGGTGGTGATTGGTTCCAGCATGGTCTGGTTTCGGAGGGATGTATGGAATGTGAGGGGGAAGGAAGTACATGGTCTTGTTTTTTTGGCATGTAGTAAGAGTTTAGAGTTTATTATGAAATGGGTAGAAAGAATGCTGAATTCTGATTGGCCGAGAGCTGCTTTCAGCTGGGCCGTTATCCCAGCACAACGGCCCAGCTGAAAGTATTATGTTTAAAAATGCATGAAATTTTCTAAAAATTACCCATTTCATAATTGCAGTAAGGCACTCCAGGGGGCGTGTTAGGGTGGGCTAACTGCCCTTCTTGGGTGGGGGAAGCCCTCGGCTATGCCTCGTGCTTCAGCCCACCCCGAGGTGTGCTGTTATCCCACCATAACACACCCCATGTCATGCCTTATTGCTTAATTAGGTTCTGCTGAAGCTGGTTAAAGTCAACCTGCAACTTGTTGCCCACATCCAACAAGGAGGGTTTAGAAGTGTATAGTACGGTGTCATCCGCAAAGAAATGTAGTTTAGAGTTATGGATGTTGTTACCCAGTGAGTCGTTGTAAATAGAAAACAGCAGTCCTAAAATAAAACCTTGGGGAACCCCTCTTGTTAGTGGCAAGAGGGGAGAGGAGCCCGTCGGCTTTAATGTGTTGAAGCCTACCCTAGAGGTAACTGGTGAACCAGTTGATAGTGTTGTTGTTCAGGCCAAGCTCTTTAAGTTTACCAAGCAGGAGATTGCGGTCAAAGGCTTTGCTCAAGTCTAAAAATACAGCTCCTGTTGGATGTTTCTTATCAGTGGCAGAGAATCAGTCATCTGTCACTTTTGCCAATGCTGAATGCTGTGCTGTGGTTACATCTGAAGCTGGATTGTAGGGGGTTGAATAGGTTTGAGCTTTCAAAATGTTCTTTCAACTGTGCATTGACTAGTTTTTCTAGTAGTTTTGATAGGACTGGGAGGATGGAAATTAATCTAATTATTAAGGTCACACGGGTCACCTGATTTAAATAATGGTAGTATATAGGTTGTTTTCTAGCAAGAGGGAACCGTTCCAGTGGAGATTAACAAGTTGAAGGTATGCATTATAGGGGTGGTTAGGTGATGGTACCCTAGTTTTAGGAATGTGGCCTCGATGCCATCTGCACCCTTCTTTAGATCCAGTGTTTTTAAGAGGTCCTTGACTTGCTTGTACGTTACTGCGGTGAGGTTGAAGGAGTTGTGAACATTTGGGTCTGGGGGGGTATCTGCTGGTGCGGGGCAGTCGACAAGTCTGGCAGCCAGGGAAGAATCAGATGATAGACCCGCTGTCGTGAAGTGCGCATTTAACCTTTCTAATATGGCGCCCTGATCAGAGATTGTGATACCATTGGAGGTGATGTTGCTGGGAATGTGTGGGGGTGGGGTTCTATGGCCCTCAACAGATCTGAGTGTCTGCCAGATTTTGGCAGTTACCTTTGGCATTTTCTAAGGATTCCATATAGTGTTTGGATTTGGCTGCTGTGATTAGTTTAGTACAAGCATTTCTCGAAGTTCTGAATGCTGTCCTGTCAGCAGGGGCTTTGGTCTGTCTTGCTAGCGCCCAAAGTTTGTCTCGTCAGACTAAGGCTCCCTTAAGTTCGGTGGTGAACCAGGGGTATGAAGCCATTTTTATTCTACATTTTACCAGCGGGGCATGTTTGTTTGCTAATGTTGTGAGGTTACTGTTAAGGGCGTCTACTGCCTCATCTACCGATTTGGCCAGATAAAGACTTTGCCAGTTAATGTGCCCAAGGTCAGCCAGGTAGCATTCTAGATTAAATTTGTAAAAGCTACGCTTTGTGATGAATTTGGAGCAGGAGGGGTGTCTATGTAGTGTTCTTGTGCAGACTACAATGTTGTGGTCGCTTAAGCCATTGTGGAAGATGGCTGTGCGTAGCATTTTGTGTGGTCTGTTTGTAAGGATCAGGTCCAGGATGGTGCTTTTGGCGTTTTTTTTTTGTTTTTTTTTAATTCTTGCGGGTTCTGTGATGATTTGAGATACCTAACTCGTCACACATGTCCTTTAAAGTGTTTGCTTTGGGTGATAGCCAATCCAAGTTCAGATCACCAAGCATGATGGATTCATTGGGGTTGGATTTGCTTATGTTCCTTAGCATGAAAAGGAGTTCTGCTCCCCGTGCTGGTGGTCTGTAGCAGCCGATGATGTTAAATGCTTCAGATGAGGGAAGTGAGTGTCTTAATGCTAGACATTCAAATTCCTTTGGTTTGAACAGTGAGAGGAATTCAGTGGTAGGGTATTTGGAATTAACATAGATAACAAACCCTGCAACAGATTTAAGTAAAGGTCGGTCCTCAAGAGTGGCAGGATCTCCCTGTCCCCCCGATGGTCTGTCCAGTGTGAAGGTGCTAAAGGAGGGGAGCATAATCTGCTGGTCTGTGGTACTACCTTTTAATCAGGTTTTGGTGATAACTACTATATCCGGATTAGTGTGGGATACCCATACTTTTACTGTGTCCTTTTTTTTAATAGGCTATAGATGTTAATCAGCATGATTTTCAGGCCCAGGGCTGATGTGAAATCTGATGGGGAGGCAGTTGAGGAGGGGGAGGGGCTCGGGTCTACTTCTGCATTTCCAGAGCACAGCAAAAGTAGCATAAGAGGTTAAGCCTGATGAACAAAAGCTCCTCCTTGTGGGTGATCTTAGTCAGTAGTGGGGTGGGATGTTTGGGCATGAGGTAGAGGCAAGATGGGCAGGATGTGAAGGTGAGTGAGTGAGAGAGCCTGTGTGGCTAGTTTTTGTGGGGGAGATGAGGGTGTGCGCAAGTGTGATGGTAGCAGGATCCCAGATGGGAAGATAATTGTTGAGAGATAGCATGGGAGAGACCATTATTGCAATGTATGTATTCTACCATTTGTAATTACTGTATTTTGACACTGTAACTATTGTTTTTATTCTGTATATATTATGATGCTTCTGTGTATACCTAGTATTTTTTTACAGTACCAGCTGGTCAATTTTATTTTGATTAACTGTTTCTTTTGATATGTGCCTTTTGTGTTTTCCCCTGTATGTGTATTTAAACCCCAGGTCGCACCTGGAAACGAGCCTTTGGCTCAGTGTGCTTTTCCTGGTTATCAACTTTTAAATAAATAAATAACTGTCTTGGGGGGGTGGCGGTGTTGGTAGGGACTCTGCGCGCTGTGGCAGGTAAAGGTAGGAGACAAGCACAAGGGTAAATAAGTCTCGCATGGTGCTTATTGCAGACTACTTGGGATATTGCTGACTTCTACCTGGGCTGGATGCCTTACTAGTAAGGGGTGTTGAGGATTTGGTAGTAGTGAACAGAGTGGCTGGCAGCTACTATGATAATATTTTCCGTGGGTGGGTCAGACAGGAATGTGAAAATGGCCGTCTTTCAGATCCAGTGACCCCAGCCGCTTTTCTGGTTGTAAGGATGTTATCAATGTGTCCAGTGTGACCATCCTAAACCTTTCTTTTTTTATATCTTTGTTCAGCTATCGTAAATCTAAAATGGGTTACCACTCTCATTTTTCTTGTGGGTCAGGAAGTATCTTGATAGCAGGCCTTTTCCCCACTGTGAGACAAGGATCTTTTCTACTGCTTTTCTCTGCAGCAGTTTCTTTACTTCCAGTTCCATCAGAATTGTTTCTGTTTGTGAATGAGCTAGAAATGTTTTTGGTTTCTGCAGTCTTGGAAACCATTTGAACTGCAGAGACAATCCCTGACTCGGTACTACTAGGACCAGTTCTCTGTGGTAATTTATATCCATTCCTGGAAGTATTGTGTCAGCCTTCCCCCCCCACCGGCAATGGTTGACTCCCTGGGCAGAATAGTCGGGGGTGTTGTTTCAGCTGCAGCTTGGAGGCTGGTGCTGCATCAGCACATCTAGAACCCCTCCTGCCTCTGCCTCTGTAGTAACCTCTTTGTGGTTGATACTCAGAGACTGTAGGGTCTTGGATATTAGCTCCTACCCCTGCCTCCCCTTCCATAAGACCTGTAGAAAGTGGAGGCCGTTTCTTTCTTGGAGTTATTTTTGTAAGTGGTCTTGTAGTCATCCACTTTTTTTATGTATGCCTCTGTTTTGTCACCAAATAAGGAATTTCTGTCAAAGAAGAAATCCATGGCCTTAGTCTAAGTGTCCTGGGAAAGGATGGTTGCCCTTAGCCAGGCAAACCTCCTCAGTGGCACTGCATGGGCTGAGACCCATAAAGCAGAGTCGTTGGTGTCCACAGCCATGTGGAACTGGTATTTAATAGCATCCAGGGCCGACTTTGCTGTGACAGCTAGGTCCTGTGCCACCTCACCGTCAACCTTTCAGCCAGTGCCAGCACTGCATTCCACAGTGCTTTCTAGTACTGGGCTGTATATGCCAAAATAAGCTGCCTACCTAAGGAGCAGGGAAGCCGTTGTATGCACACTTTTGGCCATAGTATCCAGTTTCCTGGAATCCTTCTCTGGAGGCTGTGTGGAGAAGGGCACCTTAGCCTTGTCACAAGCAGCTGCTTGGACCACTCCTTCATAATCAGTATGGGCATGCAGGTGTTCCACCCCCTGTCTTTCCATGTCATATTTCTTTTTAACTTTTGTATTGATGCTGAATTAGGTGCTGACAGGGTTTTTAAAGTAGCTTTGTGGAGTGATTTATGCATGGAGACCAGAAGTCTTCTTGTAGGAGCTAGCCCCATCGTATCCATGAACTCTGCTTCTTCCTCCTCCTCTGTTTCATGGGAGAGGATGCTGAGGGTGCTCACCATCTGTTTGATGAAAGAGGAGTATGAGGTATAATCCTCTGTAAGCCTAGGAGAAGGAGAGCCAAACGTTTGTTCAGGTAAACCACCGGGTTCTATATGTTCACCTTCCTCCTCATAATACATGTTCTCCTCCTCCACAGGCGGGTAGTCTGGAGCCTGAGCCTGGGGAGTGGAGCAGACATATTGAAAAAGTTTCCTATAGCCTGGAAGACCTGGAAAAACTGCCATGCTTTGTCCATATCCTCTACCGAGGGCATTTGTCCTAGGCCTCCACTGCCTGCTTATTTTCCTTTGCAGTAGGAGTGGCATGGACATGCTTTTCTTTTAGCTTTTTCTTTACAGATACTGGTTCCAGTACCTGCTCTGAGGCTCATTTATTTATATTTTTGCCATTACTAGACTCAAGGTTCCCCCTTTAGGACACATTGGTATCTGTACCATCTTTACCGTGTTTGTCAGATGGCTAAGCAGCTTTATATATTTTATATGTCCCCTTTGATGGACTGCAGCTGTTTATGAGGAGACAAACCCTATGATGTGTGCTTTCCATCATCATTACGAACTCCCTCAGAGCCTTTATTGTGTTTTGGTGACACAGAGGCAGACAGAGAAGCTGTAAAATCTTCTTGTTTTTTTTTAACCCTTTTCTTTTGTGTTTTAGGGCAAAACGTTTTGTGGAGCTTACAACTGAGAAAGCATGATCTGGACCCAGGCACCTCAAACAGTGCTCTTAGCAGTCTGCCCTTGCCAAAAGCTGGAAACAGTTTACACAATTTTTAAAGCCTGTGGGTCCTGTTCTCTCCTTACAGGGTCTATCAGTCATGCCAAATAGTAAAAAAACTATATAAAAATAATCCAGTTCCCATTCACAGTGTTAAAAATGAATAATTTTCCCTCAAAAACGAGAGGGGACCACTTGAATAAGTCATAGTAGAAGTGGTTTCAATCGTTAGGAAATGCGGTTCAGTTCCTTACAAGTGGGAACCGTGTGTTTAAATAACTAAAAACCGTTTATAACACTTAAAAATAGCGGTTTTCAAATGTTTTAAGTCAATATCAGGCAGTTCCCCTCAGGTGGGAACTGCGTTATTGTGCGGCAATCTCTGGTTTTTGGGAACTGGAGAAACCATGAAGTTATAACAAAAACTAAAAATACATCCTAACTAATGAAGAGTAATCAGAAACGAACTTAATTTTAAATAAAATAAATATGTAAAGAAAGCGAAATTTTGTTGACCAGAAGGCTGGTGCTCTACTTCAGGATAACTGCTCTCTTCAGGAGAAGAAACAAATCTGACGTTATGACACAAGGGGGAGCATTACAACAGTGCAGAGTTTGAACTTGATTCTATACTCTAAAATTTGCAGAAAGTTCTGTCTCCGGAGCATCATGCTCATGCAGGAAGATTATGCTTATTGTAAAACATCATTGATAGAGTCCTGCCATTTAAAGGAGAAATGCACAGTGGTTCCTCTGTCTGATAAAGCAGAGCAGCCATTGCTAGGAAAGAATGTGGCATCCCTGGAGGACATCAACGAAATGTGGCAGTTTTTCCAAGCTATGCAGGCTATGGGAAATCTGGCTGCCCCCACGGCCCTGTATCCTGAACAGGCCCTGGTGGAGGAGCAAGAACTGATAGAGCCTGAGGTTTCCCAGGACAAGACTTTGGTTCCCCATCCAGGGTAAATGAAGACTTCCTCCTATTCTGCCTTTCCGTACCAGATGTCAAACACTTTAAACTTCTCGTTCACTGAAACAGAAGTGGACATAGAGGAGGCTGAATTCATAAGTATGTTGGGACTGACATTACCAAAGAGGATGTCGGTTCCCATACACAAGGTGATGATAAAGGGAACCACCTGAGTGTTGGCCACGCCTCACTCTGCACTAGCAATCGGCTAAAAAGGTAGAGAAAAGGTACCATGTGTACAGGACTGAGTCAGAATACCTGTTTACCCATCCTGACCGTAATGCCCATCCTAACCATTAGTGGGTGGTTTCAGCTGGTGCATGTGAAAAAGCAAAGGTCCTCCTGGCATCGGTGCCCACCACCACCGAGAAAGATTTCAGGAAACTGAAACACATGGTAAGAAAAGCGTATACCACTTCTTGCAGTTATGCCAGGAAGCATATCTAGCTTATACAGCACACTGTCAGCAGGCTCTGTAGGATACAGTTCAGCCTCTGTGTGACAGTCTTACCCACCCTGAAAAGCATTCCTGTCTGGTCAGCTTGGTGAGGGCCAGATGTAAGGTGGATTAAGGCAACTGAGCTGATGTTGGAGCATTCCTGGAAGAGATATGGATAAATGGATGACAGGATGGTTCTGATGTCCAATTATGAGGACTATCAGAGGGCAATAACCCTGAGGAAGGCAGAGCTCCTGTCACCGGTTATTACCTCAGCAGGAAATGGGCCTTCTCAACTATTCCGCATCATGGACAGGCTGCTTAATCCTGGTATCCGGTCAAAACCTCAACCGCACATACGCATGGTCAGAAAACGTGCGGGCATAAACATGTGTACATTCTCGGAGTTTGTTTATATAATGTAGCACGGTTTTGGACCACGCTAGATTACACGGACTATGCAGTGCGGTTTTTGCCCATGTTGTTTTTCGTAGCTCGGTTTTGACATGGTGCCCTTAATCCTGACTGTCTGCAGTCCGGAGGAGTTTTGTCTCAAGAAAGTGTGAAGAGTTTGGGCTTTTCTTTTTGGACAGTGTGTCCTCCATTCAAGCTGGGATCTCAACAGGTGGCCTATCAGGGGCTTGCAGTGGTCCGAGGGAGAGGCGCAAGGGCACTCTGTGGGTCTGGAATAAGGTCCAGTCAGTTATGATGGAGGAAGTGCTCAAGGCAGTAGCAGCACTGCATCTCACTTACTGTATTGTCTGATCCAGGGCCTACCAGGTTGTTGGTCGAATGTGGGGTGACCCTGGGTCTGCTGTTTGCCAGCATTTTGCAGGGTTCTTTATTTGAGGGTTGTTTCCCACTGGCTCTGAAAAAAGCTGTAATGAGACTGTGACAGTGTTGAATAAGACCCTGTTCCATTTGTTATGCAGAAAGTTAAAAGCAAGGATCTATTCTATCTTGTCCTTGTCTGTCTGATTGTGCAAACAAACTTTCTTGTGAGACCTCGGAATTGAGCACTCTGACAGTCTCACGATTCTCCCCCTCCTGATATCTCCCTGCCTTCATTTGCTGTTTCTAACTTTTCTTCCCCCTTGCTTATCTGTGGTCATAAAAATATATGTGGATTTTTGTGAAACTGGGTTCTCTGGTTTGAAACTTTATATAGTTGAAATGATTGCAAAAAGATATTTGGAACTTGGGGTTAACCTTGAAATGCAGTTTGACCTCTCAGGCTTGTTTGCAAAACTGTCAGCAGGAGGCCAGCTTGGGACATAGTGTTCTATTTGCAAGCCTGCTTAGGAAAGAAACTGACAGGTACTCTTACAAATTTTGTGAGAATCAGGACATCTCTTAACGAGCTCAGGATGCAGAAATGAATTGCTAGGCAAAGACTTCTTATAAAAAGAGAGCAATCTTTTGTTCGAGAGAGAGAGTGAAATTTAGAATTGGAGATACCCTCAGAGGAAGGACTTTCTTTTGTTTGGACTGCCCGTATAAAAGCTATCCTGCACAGTTTTATTTTTTTTATTTTTATTATTGAAAATAATAAAACTCTACTTGCAAATTTTATCTTTCTGGTTTTCTCATGCTTCTTGACCTTTGCCTCGATGACAGATGATGTCAGATTAAGTGGGATTTACACCGTGCAAACTCTAAGCCAAGAGTTTTGTGTGTGGATACTAGACCTGGTACCAGGGAAGCATAGAAGAAAGGTATGGATCCTGCAACAGCAAGCCCGGTAGTGATTACCAGAAGAATGGCAGCCAAACTTGAGACTGTACAGCCGGCACCAGTGATGAAAGAACAGACATGGAAAGAACCTGAAAGCATGTCTTCCTTCTTCAAATGGTGGGCTGTCAACAAAGAGAGCTAGAGAAGCAGAGAAAAGAAGAGATACAGGACAGGAGCAGTGGAGAAGAGAAGAGATGCGGTGACAAGAGTAGATGTGCTTAAGGAAATACAAAAAATGAAACAGTTGGGTACCATAGAAGAGTTGAGAAGTGCTTGGTCATCACCATTGGTTATTGTACATAAAAAAGAAGGGGCTGTAAGAATCTGCCTTGATATTTAGGAAATGTAATCAAGTGTCCAAATTTGGAAGTTATCCTATGCCCAGGATAAATGATTTGGTGGACAGATTGGGAAGTGCCAAGTACATCAGTACCCTTGATCTTACCAAGGGTTACCAGCAAATTCCCCTAGCTAAAGAATCCAGAGATAAAAGTGCATTTGCCATTTCTGTTGGATTCTATCAGTTCACCATGGCATTTAGTTTAATGGTCCCCAGAGTGTCATGAGGCTTCCAAACAACATGAAGTCTTGCTGTATTCTGACTATTGCAGTTGGCCTCAGAACTTGAACTGCCCCGGAGAGTAGAGGGTTAAATTCTATGCAGTGCATAGAACATTGAGCTTGAACTTGGTTCAAACCTCTGTCTGCTGCACTTTGAAGCGTAACCATCAGATTCTTTAATCCGCCTAACTGAACAGTCGCTCCGGAGACTTCTCCTTTGCTTGCAGTTCAACAGTCGGTTAAAGTCGTTGGTTTTACTGATTATTTCATCTGATTTCAGTTCAGATCTCTCTCTGTGGTACAGTAAGTACTAGGTAGTGAACTAGCCATAGTTAAACATTTGTGGAAATTGTAAAGTGATATTTTGACCGGTTCAGCTGAACTGGTCATCTAGTGTATTTTGTTTCCTTTCTTTAGTGTGTGGTTACCGGTCCTTATCGTTTTTTTTTGTTTTTTTTTTAAACGTATTTTTTTGCGTTTTTTTCCAACACCCGTGACACGGTTAGAAACCGATAAGGGAGTCTTGCCTAGCTGTTGCTGTAAAAGGGTAAGTTTGTTTGTTAGGATGGCTACGTCTGAGAAACCCAAAAGAAAAACCGGGCCCACTGGATTTCAACACTGCAGTGTGTGTGGGGAAGTCTTTGCTAAGGCTGATCCCCACACTACCTGTGTTTATTGTCTGGGGTTTGACCATCTCGATTCAGACTGCCAAATTTGCAAGAACTTCCCTAAGTCTACCTTGGAAAAAAGGTTGGGCAGGCTTAGGGATAAGGAGACCGAGAAGTCCGTTGACCCGAATGGCCAGCCCGGTTCGGTTCGAACCTAATCAGGAGTGCCCTCTGACCAGGGCGATACTCCTTCAGGCAAGAGGAGAACCGATTCAGAGGGATCGGTTCTGTCAAAAAGAAAACGAAAAGACAAATCGGCCAGTTCGGATCCAGAGACCCATGTATCGACCGCCGAGGAGATTGCCCGAGCGATTAGGATTGTGGAATCGCTTCGTCTGGTTCTGTCTGATCCAGCACCTTCTGTCAGGCATTCGGTTCAGTCGGTTCCTCCGGTTCAAGATTATGCCCCTGAAGATTTTTATGAACCGGATTTGGAGGGAGACGAGGATTACGAAGGTGGTGGTGGTGGTGATGATGGGTTGGAAGGTCTGGATGAGCCCATCGAACCGGACATCTCCCCAGACAGGCCTTCTGGTGTTTCCCCTCCTAGGCTTTCTGAGTCCCCTTCCCACTATATTTTTTACAGAAAAGTGGCAGAAACCCTCCAGCTCCCTGTGGAGGAAGCTGTGGAGGAACAGGAGGAGCCTGATTATGTGGAGATGATGGACATCTCAGATTCTAAGAGGCTGTCTGTTCCCCTTCATAAGTCCTTTGGGAAACGGACACAAAAACTGTTAAAAGGCACCGAATTCTGTACCTCCTGTTGACAAAAGGATGGTCAAAGAAGCCAGAAGGGGGGAAGGAAACAGATTCATTTCAGTGCTTTACAGTAATTGTGCATTGCTATTTTTGTTTTAAACTCAAATTGTGGGCTTTTAGTGACACTGTAATTTCTTTGCTGTCTTTACTTAGAATTGTTTTTGGGCAGTTGAAAATTTAAAACCTAGTTTGTTGTGCTTGTAGTGGTGGTGTATTTCTTTGCTGTCTTTAGTTGCTGCAAATTTTGTCTTGGCTTGTCTGACTTGCCCTGTAGTTTGGGTGAGGGGTGCTAATTGTCTGGCCTCTGACCTCAGCTACGTGATAGTTGGAGGTGGGGCTTAGTCAGAGTTGCGGTAGCAAGTAATTTATGTGTTCTCAGAAGAAGCCAGAAGGGGAAGGAAACGGATTCATTTCAGTGCTTTACAGTACTTGTACATTGCTATTTTTGTTTTAAACTTAGATTGTGGGCTTTTAGTGACACTGTAATTTCTTTGCTGTCTTTACTTAGAATTGTTTTTGGGCTGTTGAAAATTTAAAACCTAGTTTGTTGTGCTTGTAGTGGTGGCGCATTTCTTTGCTGTCTTTAATCACTGCAAATTTTTGCCCCGCCCTCCCCTGCCCCCAACTCTTAATTATATGCCCTGTTAAATCTGATTGACAGGAGCTAAGCACAGATATAGTAGGGCTTGTGGGGTAGGAGGGGCATAAGGGGGAAGAAGCCCACCCTCAGCACAAGTGTTTTTACTCATTTTGTCTTTTTTAAAGAAATGCATCTGAGGAGCAGTGGCAGGCTTTTTAGGACAGTAAATTAATAAAAAGGGAACTAGGAGAGCTTCAGTAACAGACAAGTAGTGGAATAGCAGTATAAGTGTAGTATAATGTGGGGAGTCATGCAATGCAGTGGCTGCGGGGCAGCCATATTCAGGAAGACCTTCTGGACGCTGAGGTGCTGCCCTATCTGCATGCATCTCTCTGGACTGCAGGATGAGGTAGCCAGATTCAGAACGGAAGTAAACTGGCTCAGGAGTACCATCACCTCTATCCAGAGACCATCCAGTCTAGCGCCGCTGCCACAAAGGATGCTGGGAATGAGGAGCACTTGGATGACAATGGGCTCAGGGAGGGTTAGGGCAGTCAGGCAGAGGCACATCCCAGATCCTGTTCCACTCAGGAACTCATATGCCACACTGGCAAATGGGGACAACCAAATAGAGGTACCCAGAGAAGTGGAAGAAAAGGATGTGGAGGTTAGCAAAGGAGGTGACCTCAGTGGGGAGAGCAGTGGACCCCAGAGGAGGAGGAAGCGAATCCTGGTGGTGGACTCCATCATAAGAGGGATCCAGCTAGGAACACAGGAGGGGGGGGGGACAGGGAGGTGAGGTGCCTACCAGGTGCCACAGCATGGAGGGATGGAAGGAAGATCCTGGGGATCGCTGGGAAGGCAAGACGGGAGGGTGAGCTGGATGTCATTATCCACCTAGGTACTAATGACCTGGCAAATGGGGAGCCAAAGGAAGTTCAGGAAGAGTTTAGGAAATTGGGGGAGGGGTCTCAAGCAAGTAGCTACTTCTGTCACCTTCTCGGAAGTACTACCTGTGAGAGGCATGGGAGAGCATAGGGGTGCATGCACCAGGAACGTTAACTCATGGTTGAAGAACTGGTGCTGTGAAGAAGGGTTTGGATTAATTGGTGACTGGGGACCCACCTGGAGGGATGGAGGCTTGTTCAAGCCTGACAGCCTGCATCCATCCTGGAGGGGAATCCAAGCACTCAATGATAAGTTTAAATGCTACGTTGACAAGCATTTAAACTAGCCAAGGGGGTGGCAGGCCAGCAAGGAGGGTACCTAATTGCCCAACTCCCACAGCTAGCAGTGGAACCAGTGAACCGGAGGAGTGGATATCTGTACAAAGCAGTGTGCAAAAGATGGGGATAAGTGCCCAATTGGTGTATAGGCAGAAAAGGGGGCAACATTCAACAGAAGGGTAGACAGCAAGGAGAACCAGGGATAAAGGATAACCAGGGAAGGGGCTGGAGTAGAACAGCTAAGCAGTCTAGGAAGGTCAAATCATGGAAAGCCATGTGTGCTAATGCCAGGAGCCTTAGCAGCAAGATAGAGGATCTGGAGGCTGTCATGGTACAGTCAGACCTGGACATTGTGGCCATAACAGAAACCTGGTGTAATGATAACCAGGACTGGGAGATGGCCATACCTGGCTACAACATATTCAGAAGAGACAGGGCAGGTAGGAAGGGAGGAGGAGTGGCACTGTATGTGAAAAATGACATAAGGGCCACAGAGATCCAGGAGGAACAAAATGGGAGAGAGATACTGTGGGTTAAGCTGGAAAGGAAAATGGGGCCAGCCATCCGCACAGGTGTGGTCTATAGACCACCAGCCCAGCAGGAAGAAACAGATAGGGAGCTGATGCTAGCCATCCAGAGGATGGCAGACAAGGGTGAGGTAGTGCTGGTTGGAGACCTCAATTTTCCAGACGTGGACTGGAGCATCCCAGCAGCAGCAGATTTGTCCTGGACTCCTTCAGGGTGCCTTCCTCAAGCAACTGGTCATGGAACCAACTCGGCAGAGGGTAATACTGGACCTTGTGCTCACAAACAGGGACAGTGTGATGGGGTAACAGTGGGGGAGCACCTGGGGAACAGTGACCACCAGTCATTGTGGTTTGAAATCATAGAAGGAGCAGAGCCAAACCACACAAAAACACATATCCTGGATTTTTGGGGGACAGACTTTGGGACAATGGGGAAATGCTTGAAAGAGACATTAAGGGGAATGGGGCTGGAATCAGGGGTTGACGAACAGTGGGCAGTATTTAAAATGGGGATTACAAGAACAACAGAATTATGCATTAAGCAGCTTAGCAAAGGGGAAAAGGAAGAGGAGGCCATTATGGTTTTCCAAGGAGGTAGCGGAGAAAGTGAAAGCCAAAAAGATTGCATTCAGTCAGGCAATACAAAAAGACACAGGCAGAAGGGGATATGGAGAAGTACCAGGAGAAGCAAAGGGAGGCAGGGAGGTCAGTAAGGGAAGCCAAATCTCAGACAGAAGAGCACATTGCAAAATCAGTGGGTAGAGGGGACAAAACCTTTTACAGGTACATAAGTGAAAAGAAAGGCAAAGGGAGGGATAGTGAGACTGATGGGCGAGGATGGGGGCCGCATGGAGAATGACAACAGTAAAGCTGACATTTTTTCCTTTTTTGATTAATCTTTTTATCGCCCCGACGTGCGCCCGAGCTGCCTCTCCTTCGGGCTGCCAAGATCCACAGGCATTCTCCCTACTATCCCCCTTCGACCACCTTACCTCATATTTGCAGCCATCCACAGAGTAGCCCGGGTGTAACCCTTCACCGGGTGGGTCCCCGCTCCTCCGAGGGGGAAGGCACCAGTGGGAAAGAGGCACCAGCACACTGTTTCTTTCTTGCAGTCCCGGGAGCTGCTGAGGCATTCTGTGGCTTCCTGGGGAGTCTTCGGGGATGCCTTGGGCCTGCAGCCGTCATCTGGTTAGACTTCTGGTGCGGATTTTCCGTTTTTTCTGGTTCCCCCCTAGTGCACTGCTTCCTATAATTCCCCGGTCTCCACTGGGGGCACGCTTACGCGGGCACTCTCTAACCCTCCCAGGATAGGAGAGCAGTCTGTCAGATGCTCAGTCCATCAACCCCGATTGACCCAAGTCTGTTCTCAACCAGGGTCGCCGGGCGGAAGAGGTAAGGCACCAGTGCCTCAACCCTCTATGCCACCGAACCAGCAAAGCTGACATATTGAACAGGTATTTCTGCTCAGTCTTTACTGAGGAAGAGGAGAGTAATGGGTCTGAAGGGAGTACAAGGGGTGGGAATGGTGCAGAAATGGACACAAGTCCCTTTACACGAGAAAGGATCCTGAAGGAACTGGAAGTAATAAGAGTTGATAAAGCAATGGGGCCAGATGGGGCACACCCCAGTGTCCTTAAAGAACTAAGAGAGGTGGTGGCTGAACCTCTGGCAATCCTGTTTAGCCGATCACTGGAAACAGGTGAGGTACCCAAAGACTGGAGGACAGCAGATGTAGTCCCCTTATACAAAAGTGGGAACAAAGAGGAAGCGGGAACTACAGACCAGTCAGCCTCACCTCAGTAGTGGGGAAGATCATGGAAGCACTACTGAAGGAGAGATTGGTGGAACATCTGGTTGTCAATGGACTACAGGACCCAAGGCAGCATGGTTTCGCCAGGGGGAGGTCATGTCAGACCAACCTCATTTAATTTTTTGACTGAGTGACTAGGGAGGTGGATCAGGGGAGGGCAGTGGACATGGCCTATCTGGACTTCAGCAAGGCCTTTGACACTGTGCCACATAGAAGACTATTACACAAACTGGGGAATATGGGTGTGGGAGACAGAAGTGCAGTGGGTAGGTAACTGGCTTGGCGGCAGGACACAGAGGGTGGTGGTAAATGGCTGTCACTCCACAGAGGGAAGAGTGACCGTGGGGTACCACAGGATCAGTGCTGGGACCGGTCCTATTCAACATCTTCATCAGTGACATTGCACAGGACCTAGAAGGCAGAATTTCCCTGTTTGCTGATGACACAAAGCTCTGTAACAGAGTAGACACACCAAAGGATGTAGACAGAGTGAGAAGGGACCTGCAGAAACTTGAAGAATGGTCAGGGGTTTGGTAGTTGAAATTCAATGCAAAAAAGTGCAAGATAATGCATATGGGGCACAAAACCCTGGCACAATATATCAGTTGGGGGGTGAGGATATAGCATGCACCAAGCAGGAAAGGGATCTTGGGGTTATCATCTCTGATGACCTCAAGGTAGGGAAACAGTGTGACAAGGCAGGTAAAGCAAATAGGATGCTGGGATGCATAAGCAGGGGCATCACCAGCAGGAAAAGGGAGGTCATAATTCCACTATACAAGACCCTAGTGAGGCCCCACCTGGAGTACAGTGTACAGTTCTGGAGACCTTACTTATGTAAGAACATAGACAGGGTAGAGAAGGTTCAGAGGAGGGCAACACAGATGGTACATGGATTGCATCACAAGTCCTATGAGGACAGGTAGAAGGAATTGAATATGTACTCCCTGGAGGAGAGGAGGGAGAGAAAAAGATGGATGAATATAGGACCACCTATAGGAGTGCACAGGCCAAGGAAAGGCAGGCAACTCCTCAAAGGCAGCAGGTTGGGGCAGGGGTAGGCCTTTTTACAGGCCTTTCTACCAAGCACAGGCCTCCTCTCCCTTTTCTCAGAGGTGGTTCTTCAGAGGGAGAGGCAGAAGGGGGATGAGCAGGGCTGCATCCACCCCTCAGCCTAAGGCTCCTGCCAAGCAGACACCCTGATGTGTCAGCCCGGGTTGACTCCCCCATCCCTGTAGGAGGTAGGCTGACTTACTACTTCTAGTACTGGATGTCTATTACCTCAGACAAATGGGTCCTGGAGGTAGTAAGCCAGGGCTGGTTCTCAGCTTCAAAAAATTTCCAAGGCTGAGAGCCAGATCCTTTCCACCTGCAAGCATCTCCGAAACCATTGCTTTAGAGGCAGAGGTTTCATCTCTACTGGCATTAAGGGCCACAGCGAGGGTTCCTACAATGCACAGGGGCAAAGGTCTGTACTTCAGGTACTTTCTTACCCGGAAAAAGACAGGGGAGTGGCAACTCATCCTAGACTTAAGATACCTGAACAAACATCTTTTAAAACCAAAATTCAAAATGGCGACTCTGGGAACAATCCTTCCCTCTCTAAGGCCAGGGGACCGGCTAGCCTCCCTGGACCTAAAAGATGCCTACTTCTACATTTCCATCAGGTGCTCCCACAGAAAGTACCTCAGGTTCGAATTGCATTCTGGCCATTACCAGTTCAAAGCAATGCCCTTCGGCCTAACATCAGCCCCGCCCCCAAGGGTGTTTTACAAAATGCCTAGCAGTAGTAGTGGCCTTTCTAAGAAGGAAGAATATTTCCATATTCCCATACCTGGACAACTGGCTCATTGTGGGTCAGTCTTCAGACCATGTCAAGTCAGATCTGCAAGTCACCCAGCAGGTGCTCTCTTCCCTAGGATTTCTTTTCAGTCTTCCCAAGTCAGTTCTCGAGCCTGTACAGCTTCTCACTTTTATACTTTTATAGGGGTAGACCTGGATACTGTCAAACCAAGAGTTTTTCTTCCCCTGGAAAGAGTAAGGGCTATTATAGAGCTGGCTTCCTCCTTCTACCTTCTGGTTTCTCGACCAGCAAGGCACTTCCTTCAGCTTCTGGGCCACAGGACAACCTCCACTGCAGTGGTCCAAGGGGCCAGATTTCAGATGAGGGACATTCAGTTTCATCTGAGTGCTTTTTGGTCTCAGAAAAAAGATCCTGTAACCAATACTAATTCCAGTGACTCAGACTCCGGTTCAGGCTGTCCAGTGGCGGCAGGATCAGGACAATCTCAGGCAAGGAGTCCCATTCATAACTCAGTCTCATTCGGTGGTTCTTACCGCAGGTGCTTCTCTCCTGGGGTGGGGAGCTCACCTGGGGACTCTCACAGCCCAGGGAGTATGGTCCTCTCAGGAGTCTCTTCTCCACATCAACCTACTGGAGCTCAAGGCAGTTTTTCTGGCCCTGCAAGCCTTCTCTCAGTTAGTACAGAACAAGGTGGTTCAGGTCAGGACAGACAACACCACCACCACCATTTGGTATATCAACAAGCAGGGAGGCACTTGGTCTATGGCCTTGTGCACGGAAGCCATGAGATTATGGTCCCTGGCTTATTCTCTACAGACCTCTCTCATAGCAGTCCACCTTCCAGGGAAGGACAATGTCCTAGCAGATGCATTGAGCAGGATCTCCCAGGGCCATCACAAATAGTCCCTGGACCCCCTAGTGTTAAAGGTGATTTTTTCAAGGTGGGGCACTCCAGAGATAGATCTCTTTGCAGCCCCAGACAATCACCAACTTCCTCTATTTTGTTGCAGACCCCTAGCCTTAGGCTCAGTCCCTCTGGATGCTCTGATTCTGAATTGGGAAGGAAAATTTCTATATGCCTTCCCTCCTTTTCCCCTACTGTTCAAGGTCCTGGTCAAAATAAGGTCACAACCCTGCAGAGTGATCCTGATTGCTCCAGACTGGGCCAGGCAGCCTTGGTATCCTGTGTTGCTGTTCCCTAGCAGCCCATCTTCCCCTGTCAATTCCCAAGGATTTCAACCGGTTAACCTCCTCTCAGGGGAGGATTTGGTATCCCAACCTTCGGTCTCTCAACCTCAAGGCATGGCTCTTGAAGAGTTAGCGTATGCAAATTTGCAACTGTCTCAAGGGGTTCTGGATATTCTCAAAGCCTCTCGAAAACCTGCCACCAGAAAAACTTATAACTCCAAATGGAAAAGATTTAGTATTTGGTATTCCAAGAAGCATATTTCCCCAGATACTGCTGAATTGTCCACAGTTCTGGATTATATGGTTCACCTCAATGGCCTAGGCCTCAGACCATCTACTCTCAAGGTACACTTGTCAGCTGTTTCTGCTTTTTTGTCAGCGGGAAAGCCCTCCTCACTGGCATCTCATCCTGTTTTCTGTACATTTTTCAAGGCAACCACCCTTTGAGCCTTTGTCTTCAGCAGAGCTTAAATACTTGACTTGGAAAACTGTGTTCCTGGTAGCTATTACCTCTGCCAGACATATCAGTGAATTACAGGTTCTGTCAGTGGAGCCTGAATTTATCTCTTTCCATAGAGATAAGGTGGTCCTTAGAACCAATAGGAGGTTCTTACCTAAAGTGTTTTCAGACTTTCATTTGAACCAGTCCATGTCTCTCCCTGTGTTCTTCACTGATCATTCTTCTTCAGGAGAGAGAAGATTACACAGTTTGGATGTTAAACGAGCCCTTAGCTACTACATTGAGCGTACTGAGGCACACAGGTTTGACTCCCTCCAGTTGTTTCTCACTTATGGAGAGGTGGGAAAGGGCAAACCTGCCACTAAGAGAACTATTGCCAGGTGGATTGTCTGTTGTACACAATTCTGCTATGAGAAGCTAGGCAGAATACCACCCTCAGGCCTGAGGGCTCACTCAACTAGAGGTACAGCTGCTTCCCTGGCTGCTGCCAGGGATATTCCTTTACTAGAGATATGCAAAGCAGCCACCTGGAAAACAGTCCATACGTTCACCAAGGATTACTCCCTGGATATCCAGGCTAGCAGTGATGCTCGGTTTGGTGCAGCAGTACTGCAGAGCCTATTCCCAAAGTAGGTTCAAATCCCTCCTCCAGGGAGGTACTGCTTGGTCGTCTGCAGCAGTCAGAATACAGCAAGACTTCATGTTGTTTGAAGAAAAAATTACTCACCTTAGTAATTATGTTTCTTCTAATGGAGTCTTGCTGTATTCTGACCTGCCTCCCCTCTCAGAACCTGTTTTTGGGAAGTGGGCTGGCAGGTGCAGTGTTACACCCCAGGGGTGCATTTGGGCATTCCCTCTTTTTAGAGAGGGGGAGTGGGTTATGTTTGTTAATTTAATAATCTTCAGTTGTTCACTACCTGGTTTCTGGTTTTTGGTTTTTGGATTTCTCGACTTGAGTCTTTTGGGGATCCAAAATATTTGGTTGCCATTTTTGGGCAGTAAAAATTTTACAATTTCCACATAGTAGTTAGTATTAGCACGTACGAATCTCAACGGTTATGCTTCAAAGTGCAGCATACAGAGGTTTGAACCGAGCTCAAGCTCAGTGTTCTGTGCTCTACGTAGAATTTAACCCTCTACTCTCCAGGGCAGTTCAAGTGCTGAGGCTAACTGCAGTAGTCAGAATACAGCAAGACTCAATTAGAAGAACCACAATTACTAAGGTCAGTAATTTTTTCTTTTGGACCATCAAGGCTGCATTATGTTCAGCCCCTGTTTCAAGAAACCCAGACTTTGAGAAACAATTTTTGGTACAGACAGATGCCTCAGAGATAGGCCTAGTTGCAGTCCTGAGTCAGAATATAGATGGGAAGGAACATCCCATTCCATATATCAGAAGAAAATTGCACAACAGAGAGAAAAGGTACTTCAACATTGAAAAGGAATGCCTTGCAGCAGAGTAGGCCATGGAGTCCCATAAGCTTTATTTACTAGGAACTGACTTTGTATTTGTAACTGATCATAATCCTCTCTGTCGGCTTAATCAAATGAAAGATAAGAATTTCAGAATCACAAGGTGGTACCTGTCACTGCAGCCATTTAAATTCAAAGTGATGCACAAATCTGCAGGGTCGGTCTTAGCTTGGTGCAAACTGTGCCCCTGCACCTTGGGGGCCCATAATTTTTTTTTAAGCTAACAAAAAAAATTAAAACATTTAAAAATGCCTACATTTTGTTAGATGAAAATGTTTACCAGCTAATGAAAGTGAAAGACAACTGGCTCTGTTACTGTTACAAAATGTGGGGAAAGTTTTGCTGCAGTGGAAAAGATTAGGTTTAAGTGTTAATGGCCATACTTTACACTTCCCAGGTTGACTGCTTTCACAAACAACGGGCTATATTGACAAGAGAACTCATTTGTAACCTGGACATATAGCTGAAACAATGAATGATATGACAAAATCTGTTTTAAAAGTATGTGAGCACTAAAAATGGCTCACAAACCTGACCAGGACAGAGCAAAACTGGATTTCCTGATAGGGACCCTGAAAACCTGATCACCAGGTAAAAAAACAAGCATTTGTTAATGCCGAATGTTTGCTTGCTGCCATTGACATTGGTAGTGTAGGAGTTTGAGAGCTGCATAATAGGAATGGCAGTGATGTATTGAACTGAAGCCAACCCCACCACCATCCTGCAGAGAATGACAGGCATTGGGGTATGCCTTTGGGTTGTCAGGCTTAATGGCCACACCATTTCACCACACCCTACTCTGCAGACACCGAGAAGTGTCACGGTGTGCCTTGGGGTCTTTGGCCCTAATGCTCACCCCATTCCATCAGGAAATACAGTGAGATGGGTGCAGTATAGGAGAATGATGTGAACTTTGGGGCCGAAGAGTCCAAGGCACACCTCCATGCCTCTCGCTGGCTGCAGGGTGTGGATGGGGGTGGAATGGTATGAGCGTTACAGGTGACAATCCCAAGTCACACCCCTGATGCCTGTCAGTCTCTACAGGGTGGGGCGTTATGGTTGCAAACCCTATAGCCTCAGGTGTTTGTTGGTATTTTCACTCCAAATTTTCAACATGGCTTTTTTGTGACCCCCATGTTATGAACAGTGGCAATATCAGTTCGTTAGCTGAAAGCTGATTTTGCAGAGCAACTATGGCATTTGGCACCACAGGTGGGAAAACACATTTCGAACAGGATGTGAAAAATGACAGCTGTACTGTTCATGGGGAGGTGTAACAAATGGCAATGTTGAAAATCTGCAGTGAAAATAGTAAAATAAAACTGGTGAAGTGACGACCGTGCATAGAAAGTGCGCAACACACACCCGTAATGTAATTAGTTTGGGGATTTTATACAGCAGATTGTCAACACAGGCATTTTGGGACCTCTGCTCATGAACAGTGTCACTGTGATTTTCTTAATCTATCCCGAACAATGATTTCCCACAGCGACCACGCATTTCTGCCCTGAAAGTGTGAAAACACATTTCCGCCATGTTGTGAAAAATGGCAGCTATACTGTTCATAAGGAAGTGTGGAAAAATGCCAGTGGTGAAAATCTGGACTGAAAATATTACAATTTCATGAACTTACGAGGGTGCATGGAAACTGCGCAGTGTTCGCTCATAACAGTAATTTTATGGACTTTTGTCATCAAATTGCCAACATAGCCATTTTAAGACATCTGCTCATGAACAGTGTCACTGTGATTTTCTTAATCTGTCCCAAACATTGATTTCGCACACTGACTGTGCCATTGTGTGCTACATGTGCGGAAACACATTTTGGGCGAGATGTGAAAAATGACAGCTGTACTGCTCATAAGGAGGTGTGGTAAAATGGCAATGTTGAAAATCTGGAGTGCAAATATTAAAAATTCGCGAACTTACGAGCGTGCATAGGAACTGTGGGACCATGCTCATAACAGTCATTTTAAGGAATTTTTTCACCAAATTTTCAGCATAGCCATTTTAAGACCTCTGCTCATGAACAGTGTCGCTGTGATTTTCTTAATCTGTCCCAAACATTGATTTCACACACTGCGCCATTGTGTGCTACATGCACGGAAACACATTTTGGGCGAGATATCAAAAATGACAGCTGTACTACTCATAAGGAGGTGTGGTAAAATGGCAATGTTGAAAATGTGGAGTGCAAATATTTTCGCGAACTTACGAGCGTGCGTAGGAACTGTGCAACGCACGCTCGTAAAAGTCATTTTTAGGAATTTTTTCACCAAATTTGCAACATAGGCTTTTTGAGAGCCCACCTTATGAACACTGGCACTGTCGTTACGTTAATCGGTCCCGAAAGATGATTTTGCGCAGTGACCGCAAAATTACCCTTCGGGCCTGATTAATACCATGACAGTTCCAGAATTCATGAGGAGGGGTCCCAAAAACCTCATGTTGAAAATTTATGCCAAAATTCAAAAAAATGCCTGAGATATGCATCAAAGTTGTAAAAACCCTATTTATTCCATTATACAGCTCACCGGCATTTCCTCAGTTTGCGGTCGGCTTTAAAGAGTGCAGACGTGTTCCTGGTCCACCGAAGATCGTCGCGCCGGACTCCAAAGGTAAGTGTGGGGTGAGGTCGGGGTGTGGGGAGGCAGGGTGCGTGCAGGTGGGGAGGGGGGCAGGGAGACTGCCGAGAGACCGTTTTGTGTACAGTTTTGTTTTTGTTTTTTTTCTGAAAGACGACCCGGGACATTTGCCACACTGGGGTGGACTCGCAGCGTGGAAGCTGGAAGGCTTTTGGGGGGGTTGGCCATAAGAATTTTTGCCATGCTTGGGTGGGCTCCCAGCATGGCACCTAGAAAGCTGTTGGGGGAGAGCACTTCAGTTATCTGATCGTGCTCACTGAGCGCTCTCTCCCTTTCAACTGTACGGCACTGCATTTTCAACTGCTGTCACAGACAACTGCAGCATTCATTGGCGAACTGTGGCTGCGCCTGCAAACACAGTGAGAGAATTGGAAGACAGGGTGCCACACCTCCAGAAACTCTGATGATGGCACTATGTTTCTTGCACATGCGTGCAAGCATACATAAAAATAGGACAAACGTTTACGAAATCGTTGTCTGCCAGTGAAAGTTGCCTTGATATAAAGTTGGAGGTCTAAAGGCTTACTTGTGGGTCCCTATCGGACTAAATGTGAGTTTTATAATAAATAAATAATAAATCATTTAGGGGGGGAACCAGCATGGGTAAGGGTGCACAAGACCCTATGTCTTTTCTGGTGTACACAGGGGAATGGATTCGAAGCAGAACTGTATAAACCGTGGTAAGCGCAAAGACAGTTCAAATTAAACACCATCACCTAGATGTTTCATGAAAAGATTATTGGTGGGTCTCAGATCCCTGGCATTTCTATGGGACCATGGAGAAGTCTATATGAGTGTTTCAAACTTATACAGGGAAATTACATTATTTGTTATGCAATACAGTTTATAGGGAAATATACAGGACACTCAGTATACAGTCACATAAAAAAGTTTACTGGGAGCCCCAATCCCATATCCTTTTATGTGCCAACACCTGTGGTCAGTCTAGCAGCTGCCTGAGGTGACATGGGCCAAGGTGGCAGGCAAGGACAGAGGATCGGAACATGCCACAGAAAAGATGCAGGATAGGATACAAAACCCTATTTTGGGCTAGCTGGCTGGCCTGTAGTCACCAGCAGTATAGGCAACAGCTGGTGCCAGCATTGGAGCATTGGGTGTGTGTGTGGGGGGGTTGCTACTCCATCTCATTTATTGATTGGTTCCTTCACTTTGTGTCCTAGTGAATTTACTGTTACTGGGCTGGGCAGAGTCATGGAGTGACTCCATATATACAGCCCCTGTGGGGGGCACCATTCTCACCAAGGATCTGTAATAGGTGTGTATATAACCACCCCCCCCAACACACACATACACACACCCATCACAGGGGGGACATGTATACCCAGAATGACCTGCACCAACTCCAGGCAGTTTCAAAAGGGTGCTAAACAATAATTGGAGGGCAGAATCGAACCATGTTACCCCTTTACATGCATCACTGCAGCCTATGAGATGGATTGAAATGTTGCCAGGCTGTTCATGCAAAACCAGGCAACAAGATAACACGTTGTGCATTTTTCCTGAAAGAAAACACTACCAAGGCAGAAAGCCTTAACAATATCTCCAGCGACTGTTTCCGTGTCCAGCCTAGTGTACTACTCGGGGAAGAGGGGGGGTACTGTAACGTTGCCCCTTATTTTTATTTTATTCTTTAGGTAACCAGGTATAACAACCATCAATTTGGTGTTCCACTCTGGAAGTGCAATTTGAAAGATTTTAATAAGTGAGCAGAGGCTGGCCGAGGATAAAAATGGCAATACTATCCAGACTTCTGCCTCCTTATTTAAGGCTTTTCAAGCACCAACACCCTGACAGACAGACAGATAGACAGACAAAGAATTTAAAATAAAACTCAAATATATATAGCATGTATGTGTGTGTATAATTTAAAATAAAACTCTCTTAAACATATACAGTGTGTGTGTGTGTGTGTGTGTGTGTGTGTATATATATATATATATATATATATATATATATATATATAATAGAAAGCAGATACGTGTACCATATATAGGATATATAGCGACTCTTTAAATCTTCAGATTTTAAAATTAATGAAGTCCTAGGTAGTAAGAAACCTAAAAGCAGTCCCACCTGAAGACAAGTTTTGAAAAATATTCTGTTGCATTCAAGCACATCCAGGAGTCTGTAGCTACAGTCTTGTTTTGCTAAGGCCAGGCAAGACTGGGGGTTCTCCAATAAAAATAAATCTCAAATTAATTATGGTCTCAAGCGAGGGGCCAGACAGCCGGGGCTGCTGCGTTGCAGCCAGAGTCTCGGCCGTAACCTACACTTCTGCTTTTCTTTTACTTCTTGGCTTTAAAGTTAATGGAACTCGTATACAGCCCGAATCCATGATTCGAATAATATTAGTTTACTTTTTTATCTTGTTATGTACAGTATTCCACAGATTGACCCATTATGGACCTTTTGGTATGTATAAATGAAGTTCTTGGCAGCAACTGGCATAATTCAGATAATTTACTGGACAGAATTTCCACAGTTCTGTCTGATTTATTTTTAACCATCTGCCATCCATATCCAGATAGGTCTTATTAAGTTCATTTTACACTGTGTTTACCGAGACAAGCATAACTGAGATGCAACATCTTGTTTTCAGAAAGTCCTGCTTCTAATCCAAAATTTGATGGCTGGGAGAGAGGATATGGAGCTCAAGTGACTTGCTCAGGATCACACAGTGAGTGAGCACAGTGGCTCCTGGGTGGAATGTAAGCCTGTGATCTCCCGCTTCCTAGTTCTGCATACTTTAACCAAGACCAACACTTCTTTACTATTCGCGTTACGTGACAAGTTGTTTTATTTTGCTGGGTAGCTGCAGAGTTGGTCTAAAGCTTTGAAAGTCCACCCGCCTGAAGTGTCTGCGAAGACTTGGTTACAGCGAGAATTCATTTTAATATAAACAAGGGTTTTGGCAAGGCAGTGACTTTGCAAGTGTTCCTGGACTTCTACAGTGTTTGGTGGAAATATACAGGAACCCTTGCACCTTCTCCCTCCCCCCCACCCTCACTCCTCAGCTTGAAATCTGCATTCTCCTATAGCCTCCCGCCCCCCAAAACCAGCTGCCTTCCTCCATCCACCTCTCCATCTCCCTTCCATCCCTCAGGCGCCAGCTAAAACGTATCCCCTCTGTTTCTTGCTCCTGCCGCCCTCTGCCTTAACCTTTCCTCTGCAATTCTGCCCTCCCCTTTCGTTTCCCTCCCCCCATAACCGTCAGATGGTTTTGGATATTTGGTATGTAATTTGGGAGCTGTTGACTCTGTGACATTTGCCAGCAATATTCTGGGAGAAATACAGGAATAATTTGAATGCTTTTACGTTGACAGTGCTGGAAGCGCCTCTTTCTACAACTGAGATAATTCGGATTTAGTTTGGGGTTTTTTTGGACTTAAAAGCAGGAAAAAAGGCTGGATAGAGACTGCCGGACACGGTAAAGGACATCAAGTGAACTCTTCAGATGGAGGGATCTGGGCAGTGATTACATATCCGACAAAACAGGCTCCCTTACTCATCTTATCTAGCTCTTAAAAAAAATATGTTATTCTGGATTTCGGGAAGCAAACAGAGACCTGCAGCTGAGAAGCAGTTAGAAAAGATTGCCAAGCCATGTGCCTGCGTATGTGTTTTGTAAGGTTTTGCGTTTGATTCAAGAAAGTTTTTTGTTTGTTAGTTTTTTATCAGGATAATTGTTTAGGTGTGTATATGGGGCATTCTAACACCAAGACAGTGCTTTACCGACCATTTCTAATGGCGTGGCACCTGAAGGGGGGGGTGGGAAGAGAGCGCTTCAGTTATCTGACCGTGCTCACTGAAGCGTCTCTCTCCCTTTCAACTGTATGACACTGCATTTTCAACTGCTGTCATAGACAGCTGCAGCATTCATTGACGAACTGTGGCCGCGCCTGCAAAGACAGTGAGGGAATTGGAAGACAGGGTGCCACACCTTCAGAAACTCTGATGATGGCACTATGTTTCTTGCACATGCGTGCAAGCAAACATAAAAATGACAGATGGCAATCTTACTGGTGTCTCATGATAATCCTCTCTATTCTGTCACTCACACCTCCAGAAAAGTTAAGTTGTTTACCTTGATTGTAGAGAAAAAAAATACAATAAATATGTTGCAGGTGATACTTTTTATTGGACTAACAGAATTATTTTTAAGACTGGCTTTCGAGAGGTGAAACTCTATTCCTCAGGTCAAAAGTGAAAAACAGCTGAGCAGTGTGACAGATAGATATAAAGGTTGGATGTGTATTCGAAGCCTAGACTATCAGGTTACAGATCAAAGCATTGCAGTCAATTTGCACTTCATACAAACAGGAAGACTAATTTTCACTGGAGTGTGTCTGTTGGAGAGATCAACTTGTAAGATCAAAAGGCTGCTTAATTTTACTCTGACTCTGGACCATTAATTAACATTTCTAAAAAGTCAAGGCATAAAGAAAATACATACCATTGTCTTAAGAAGGTACCTGTTAAAACAGCCAGAGGGTGCTGATGTGAGGGTTTAAAAAGAAGCTCAGAAGCACTGCTTTAAGTATAATTACTGGTAGTGTGTTACAAAACCAACATCTTTATTAAGTTCTTTTTCTTTAGTGTCAAAATATTGCATCATTTTTATTTCAAATGTTTTCCGATCCTGGCTGTTTTTGAAGTTCCCTTTTAACACTCTGACAGTAAAATCACTGGTGCAGTGATCTGGTCTAGCAAAATGTTCCCTTACTGGCGTATTTTCATTTTTATGGGTAACTGTGAATCTGTGGTGATTCATTCTTGTTTTGAGTTCCTGTCCGGTTTCACCAATATAGCAGCCTTCCTCACATTTTCTGCATTGTATCATGTATACTACGTTGCTAGAAGAACAGGTATATGAGTTTTGGATCATAAATGTTTTTCCATTGTGACTGACACATGTCTCAGGGGAGGTATATGTACATAGTTTGCAGCAAGGTGCTTTGCATGGTTTTGTACCTCTGTCACCTAGTTGGAGCTCAGAAGGAAGTTTGCTTTGCACCAGTTTCTGCTTCAGGTTTGGTGGCTGGTGGAAGGCAAGCATTGGTGGAGTGCTTCTGAGCTTCTTTTTAAACCCTCACATCAGCACCCTCTGGCTGTTTTAACATGTACCTTCTTAAGACAATGGTATGCATCGTCTTTATGCCTTGACTTTTTAGAAATGTTAATTAATGGTCCAGAGTCAGAGTAAAATTAGGCAGTCTTTTGATCTTACAAGTTGATCTCTTCAACAGACATACTCCAGTGAAAATTAGTCTTCCTGTTTGTAAGAGGTGCAAATTGACTGCAATGCTTTGATCTGTAACCTGCTAGTCTAGGCTTCGAATCCATATCCAACCTTTCTATCTGTCACACTGCTCAGCTGTTTTTCACTTTTGACCTGAGGAAGAGAGTTTCACCTCTCGAAAGCTAGTCTTAAAAATAATTTTGTTAGCCCAATAAAAGGTATCACCTGCAACATATTTGTTGTATTTTTTTCTCTACATTGTTGACTGGACTAATACGGCTACCACATCTCTCTTTTTTTACCTTGATTGCAAATCAGAGCATCGGAGGTGTGTGTGTCCAGTGATGATGTCCCTGTCCTTACAGAAATTAATGCGATAGTAGTACCGTACTTACTTAAGTTCTTGCTCCAGGCTCAGCCTGTCAAATTAATTTCCAGTGGTGAAGCCAAATAATTCAATGCAGTCAATGGCATTAATTAAAAGATGCTGGTTAAACTAGTGGACCTGGTACTGCTTTATTAATGCAGGACAGGAGGGTTAGTTATGTGGAAATGTTGGATCGGGGGTGGCACAGGGAATGGAGTGGTGGGGCCCAGCAGGAGGGGGCTGCACAGGGGCCCAAAATGGTTGAGGCCGGCCCTGCAAATCTGGAAAAGAGAATGTCAGTGCTTATTTTCTGTCAAGATATGAATCAGGAATTGAGAATTCCAAAGTTTGGAAAAAATGTGTGGGTTTAAACTTAACTGTTTGCTGTACTGGTTGTTGTGGAACAAGGGATACTGCATATGTGCAGAACTGTAAAGGTTATAAAGTAATGTTAGAAGAGAATTAAAAGAAAGTTTTAGAAACCTGTTTTTTTAAAACACATTCCCTCTTAAAGAGGGAGGTATGTGACGGCGCTGAATAAGACCCTGTTCCATTTGCTATGCAGAAAGAGTAACAAGCAAGGATCTGTTCTATCCTCTCCTTTTCTGTCTCTTGTCTGTCTGCATAACCAAATTTTCTTCTGAGACCTAGAAACTGATCACTCTTGACAGTCTCACGATTCTCCCCCTCCCGCTATCTCCCTGCCTTCACTTGTTGTTTCTTTTTTCCCCCTTGCTTATCTGTGGTTATAAAAATATATGTGGATCTTTATGTAAAACTGCATTCTCTGGTTTGAAAATGTATATAGTTATACTGTTGAAATGATTGCAGAAAGCCATTTGCAACTCATTGGGTTAACTTTGGGATGCAGTTTGACCTCCTTAGGCTTGTTTGCAAAACTGTCAGCAGGAGGCCAGCTTGGGACATAGTGTACTATTTGCAAGCCTGCTCAGGACAGAAACTGACAAGAACTCTGATACATTTTATGAGAAACAGGATGTGTCTTAACGAGCTCAGGATGCAGAAATTAATTGCTAGGCAAAGACTTCTTATAAAAAGAAAGCAATCTTTTTTTGGAGAGAGAGATTGAAATTTAGAATTAGAGATACCCTCGGTGGAAGGACTTTGTTTGAACTGCCTGTATAAAAGCTATCTTGCACAATTTTTTTTTATTGTTGTTGAAAATAATAAAACGTTACTTACAAATTTGATAACTGCTCCTGATTTTCCTATGCTTCCTGACCTTTGCCTCGTCGACAGAGACCTGTCCTAAAGAAACCATCTTTAGACTTGGATGTGTTGGCAAACTACAGGCTGGTATCGAGCCTTTCTTTTTTAGGAAAGGTTATCAAGAAGGTGGTGGCGGCACCACTGGAATCTCATCTCAAGAATTTTGATTTCCAGGGATATGGATATGATGTTCAATCCACACTTCTGCCAGTGTTCCTTTCCCCTTTAAGGCTTGTCGGAATGTCTTCAAGCTGGCTCCTCCCACCCACCTGGGTGGTAATTCCCTTGGCACCACCCTGTGACGCCAGATCTTCCTTTCTGCTGAAAGAAGATTCATTCCCCCCCCCCCCCTTACTGCTCTCGCGCTGAGAAGGCCCTTTGCTTATTAAACTTTGTAATTCTTCAAAAAAGAAAAAAACATTGTCTTCAGGCTGTTTCTCTGGTATGGATGATGGCAAGTCAGCACTTGGATTTAGAAAATGTGGTTGCGGACAGAAGATGTCTTGGATGAACCCGCACACCATGTGCGTCTACTGCCTGGGCCACGAGCATAATCCCCAGGCATGTGGCCTGTGTCGCACTTTCCATCCGTCCACGTTGGCACCGTGATGCTGGTTTTGGGGCCTCAGTTCTCCAATCTCTCTTTCCTAAGTAAGAGATGTGCACCTTGCCTGCCTCCCCTCCTCCCGGAGAACTGCTAGGAGTCTACCAGATGTGTGGATTGAATATCATATCCATGTTCCAAGAAAAACAGGTTACTCACCTGTAACAGTAATTCTAGGAGTGGTATATGATGTTCATCCACACTGACCCACCCGACCTCCCCTGGCGAGTGGCACACTGATTTTGCTTCTAACGGGCATGGTCTGACGTCATGGGACGGTGCTGAGGGAGTTACCACCCGGGTGGGTGGGAGGAGCCAACTTGAAGATGTTCTGGCAAGTCTTAAAGGGGAAAGGAACGCTGCCAGTAGTGTGGATGAACATCATATACCACTCCTGGAACTACTGTTACAGGTGAGTAACCTGTTTATCAATGAGCCATTGCAATCAGATTTCAGACCTTGCTACAGTTTGGAGACCACTGTCATCAAGGTGTCTGATGATCCACTCCTAGCAAGAGTGGTGTTGGTGACTCAGTTGACATTCTCTTAGATCTCTCATCAACAATTAATACTGTGGACCATGGGACTTTGAAAGAGCACCTTGGGGAATATGGGGAACATGCATTAACAATTTCAAAGTGGTTTTGAGTGTTACCTGACCGGCAGGCCATAGCAGGTTGGAATGGGTACATCTTGTTTGAGGATATCTCTTTCTTCAGGCTACACCTATGGAACTATAAGCCCCCAGGTGCTAGGACCACACAGAAACTTTTGCAAACAGTTCACCGTGGACTGACCACAATGACGTTAGGCATCGGCTGCTACATTAACATGGGTGGCCCCTTCCCTCCTCAGTTCTTTTCCTGCTGTCAACCATGTTTGTCGGACTGCTGATGGAAATGTTGCTGCCGTTTGCTGGCACTTTATTTTTATTCTGTATAATGAAGTAACCACTGTCATAAGTGATTTTTGATGACCTGTATGTTGTTGAAGGAACCATCAAAATTAATCCAGTATTGTGAATGCAGTGAGAAGATCTACACTGGCGATTCTCATGACGTCTGCATCAGTTGTCTCAGCCTGGACCACAGCATTCAAGCCTGCCTGATCTGCTGGGGTTTCAGTACTGTCACCTGCTGATACCGAAAAAGGGGCCCTAGAGGAGCACCTATTGCAGCAACAAGTATCTTGCATGGAGAAGGGACTCCAGCAGAAGAGCACTGCCATGTCACCAGACCACTCTTCCTGGTCCAGGTCATGCAGGAGCCATGAGCACAAGCACCGGGAGAAGGAGAAAACCTCCCCATTTGTTCCAGGTCGCCCATCTGCACAACAGGCATGATCTCCTCCATGCCATGGACTGCTACAGCAGTGACACAGCTTGACCCTTTACCATCGACACAACCCCCAGGTCAAGGCAGGACACTGGTACTACCAAGCCCAGTATGGCTTGTACATCACCGTCAATGTACAGGGCTCTGCCTCCCCCGTCAACTCCTACTGATGCACCCATCGACCACATGGACATCAGCATCCAGGTGGTTCTGTCTTCCTTTACAGATGCACTCTGCTGCCTCCTCCTCCCGTTCCAGGGGGCCCATCAGTGGAGCTTTCTACTAATCCCCCTGTGATGATGCAAACTAGAGCTGTGCCTCAGCCATCTCCTAGGGTGCTGCCGAACTTGCTGGCACATTCAAACACCATGAAGTCTTGCTATATTATGACATATAGCAGTTAGCCACAGCACTTGAACTGCCCCGGAGAGGAAGGAGTTAACTCCAGGCTGACTGGAGTTCCAAGCGTGAGCGCCTTACTGAAAGCTCTATCTGGCTAGTTTCAAATTGAAACTGTTAGATTCTTTACTCCGCTTCACTGAACAGTCGCTCCGGAGATCTCTCCTTCAGCTCGGTTCATTTCTCGGTTCAAACGAGTGTTTCTCGGTTCATTTTAACCGGCAAAAGTAATTATTTTACCGCATTTCGGTTCAAAGCTCTATCTGGTAAACCGTAAGTACAGGATTTTAAAGTCTGTGTGGAAATTCATTATCGGTTCGGTTTTGAACCGATCGGTTTGCAAAAATACTAATTTTAAACAATAATTTGGGCTTTTAGAGTGCGGTTCCCGGTTCTTATCGGTTCTAAAAAACTAACTTTTAAATTGGGTTTTTTCAAATACCCGTGACACGGTTAGGAACCGATAAGGTGTCTTGCTGGCACTGCCATAAAAGGGCAAGTTTTGGATAGGCTGGCATTATGTCTGAGAAACCCAAAAGAAAAACTGGCCCATTGGTTTCAACACTGTGATGTTTGTGGGAAGCCTTTGCCAAGGCTGACCCACACACCACATGTGTTTATTGTCTGGGGGCTGACCACCTCCTGTCAGACTGCCAGGTGTGTAGGATTTCCTGCAGCCACCCTGGAGAAAAGATTGGGCCGGCTCAGGGAACGAGAGGCCAAAAAGTCCGCTGACCCGGATGGCCAGCCCGGTCCAGCACCCACTGGACCAGAGGGAGTGCCCTCTGACCAGGGCGAGACTTCCTCGGGCAAAAGGAAGGCTGGTTCTGAGGAACTGGTCCCAGTAAAAAAATCTAAGAAATCAGCAGGTCTGGAGTGCAAGATTGCCTCTCCAACTGCTGCAGAGATAGCTAAAGCCATACAGATTGTCCAGTCACTGTCTCAGGGACTGGCCGAACCACCAACAGCTGGCAAAAAGTTGGTTCGTTCGGTTCCAGTGGTTCAAGAGTATGATGTTGAGGAATTTTATGAACCACAGAAGGGGGAGGAAGATTTTGATCATTATGTATGTGGCTGGGAGGGTCTGGGCGTGCCCATTGAACGGACATTTCTCCAGACAGACCATTAGAATCTCCTATGCTGTCTGAGTCCCTTCTCATTTTATGTTTTACAAACAGGTTGCAGAAACCTCCAGCTTCCCTTGGAAGAGGCTGTGGATGAGCAAGAGGAGCCTGATTATGTTGAGATGATGGATATCCAGAGTCTAGGAGGTTGTCTATTCCTTTGCATAAGTCATTTAGGAAGCAAACAACAAACATTTTAAAAAATCCTCATTCTGTCCCTCCTGTAGATAAAAAAAATGGACAGAAGGTATACTTTATCAGGCCCTGATACAGACTTCCTCACTGAGCAGTGTAGTCATGTAGGTGTGGTACAAGCTGCAGCCTGTGACAATAATATCCCTGGCCTCACATCCTCCTGATAAGGATTCCAGGAAGATTGATGCCATGGCGAAAACAGTATATGGCAGCTTCTTTGGGACTCAGGCAGGCAAATTATATGGCTTATGTGGCTAGATATCAGAAATCTAGATGGGATATAGTGTTGCAGTTAGCCAAGCAGGCCCATGGCCAGCTGGCTAGTGAATTGAACAGGTGGCTGCTGATGGCATTGAAGCCTCTAAAGTTCAATTTCATACTGCTGTAGATGTTAATGATGTTTCCTCTAGGTCATGGCCACTTCTGTAGCTTTCGTGAGGTTGGCATGGCTCAGGTGCACTAATCTGTCACAGGATACTCAGTCAAAGGCTATGGATTTTCCTGTGGTGGGAAATTCTCTGTTTGGAGAGCAAACGGAAAATTATATGAAAAGATGGATGAATACAGAACTACCTACAAAGTGCCCAGGCCAAGGAGCGGCATGCCACTCCACAGAGGCACACTCCAGAGGTAGGGGCAGGCCTTTCCACAGGCCTTTTATCAATCCCAAGCCTCCTCTGCTTTTGCACAGAGGGTTTTTTCAGAGGCAGAGGTAGACGGGCGAGGTAAACCATCCCCACCCTCAGCCTAAGGCTACTGCCAAGCAGGCACCCTGATGGGATGCCCAGGGCCGATTCTCCTGTACCAGTTGGAGGCAGGTTGGCTTATTTCAGCCAGAACTGGGTGTCCCTAACTTCGGACAAATGGGTTCTGGAGGTAGTAAGCCAGGGTCTGGTTCTCAGCTTCAAACAGTTTCCAAAGATGAGAACCAGACATTTTCCACCTGCAAGCCCTTTAGAGGCCCTTGCTTTGGAAGCAGAGGTCTCTTCCCTCCTAGACTGCAAAGCAGTGGAAAGGGTTCCTCCTTGTCACCAGGGCAAGGGGCTGTACTCCAGATACTTCCTTACCCCCAAAAGACAGGAGAATGGCGGCCCATTCTAGACTTAAGGTACCTGAACAAGCATCTTTGAAACCAAAGTTCAAAATGTTAACTCTGGCAATGATTTTGCCCTCCCTCAGGCCAGGGGACCGGCTAGCCTCCCTGGACCTCAAGGATGCCTATTTTCATGTCCTGATCAGGCCTTCTCACCGAAAATACCTCAGGTTCGAACTGCCCTCAGGTCACTACCAGTTCAGAGCAATGCCCTTCGGTCTTACCTCTGCTCCAAGGGTATTCACAAAATGTCTAGCTGTGGTAGTGGCTCACTTAAGAAGGCAAGGGGCTAGAACCAGTTCAGGTACTAACTTTCATAGGTGCGGAATTGGACACAAAGTTGGCCAGGGCATTTCTCCCCTCGGAAAAGGTAGAGAAGCTGATTGCCCTGGCATCCTCTTTCACCCTGCGGGTCTCTCGACCAGCAAGGCACTTTCTGCAACTTCTAGGGCACATGGCTGCCTCCACAGCTGTAGTGCAAGGAGCAAGATTCCAGATGAGAGACATTCAGTTTCATTTGAGGGCCTATTAGTCCCAAAGGAGGGACCCCCTTACCAAATTGGTCCCAGTGACCCAAACCCTGATTCTAGCTCTTCAGTGGTGGCAGGATCAGAGCAATCTAAGACTAGGGTCCCTTCATTCCCATTTCTCATTCCCTCACCCTCACCACGGATGCCTCCTTGCTGGGGTGGGGGCGACTAGCACCTTTCCACTCAGGGAGTGTGGTCCCCAGGAATCTCTGCTCCACATCAACCTGCTGGAACTCAGAGCTGTCTTTTTAGCTCTTCAGGTTTTCTCAGCATCTGTCCAGAACAAAGTAGTTCAGGTCAGACAGACAATACCACAACAATGTGGTACATCAACAAGCAGGGGGCACTCGGTCATCAGCCTTGTGCACCAAGCAATGAAGTTGTGGTCTCTGGCTCACTCCCTAACACCTCCCTAGTAGCAGTTCACCTTCCAGGAAGGACAATGTCCTAGCGGATGCCCTCAGCAGGATTTCTCAGGGTCATCACGAATGGTCTTTGAATCCCCTAGTGCTGGGGTCAGTTTTTGCCAGATGGGCACCTCAGATAGATCTTTTCGCAGCCCCAGACAACCACCAACTTCCTCTGTTCTGTTGCAGGCCTCCAGTAATGGGCTAAGTCCCCTGGACCTTTTTGTTGGATTGGGAAGGAAGTTCCTGTATGCCTTTCCCCCCTTCCCCTTCTCTTCAGGGTGTTAGTAAAAATCAGATCCCAGCCCTGCAAAGTGATTCTGATTGCACCAGACTGGACCAGGCAACCCTGGTACCCACTGCTTCTGTCCCTGTCAGTCCATCCTCCACTGGGCCTTCCCAGGGTCCACAACCTGCTGACTTGTGCCCAGGGGAGAGTTTGGTATCCGGACCTCAAATCCCTCCACCTGCAAGCTTGGCTCTTGAGGAGTTAGAATTGCTGAATTACAGCTTTCTCAAGGTGTCCTTGATATTTTAAAGGCCTCTAGGAAGCCTTCCACTAGGGCCACTTATAATTCCAAATGGAAGAGGTTCTCCATCTGGTGTTCTGGGAAGCAAATTGTCCCAGAATCTGCTGATTTGCCCATTTTGCTGGACTACTTGGTCCATCTTAATTCCTTAGGCCTCAGGCCAGCTACCTTAAAGGTTCATCTGGCAGCTGTCTCTGCTTTTATATCAGCAGGAAAGCCTGCCTCCCTTTCTTCTCACCCTGTGTTTTCCAAGTTTTTTAAGGGGTTACTTCACACTAACCCTCCTTTTTGGGACCCAGCCCCTGCCTGGGACCTTAATGTTTGCATTGCTCAGTTAATGCAACCCCCCTTTGAACCTCTGTCTTCAGCAGACCTTAAGTTCCTAACTTGGAAAACTGTTTTCCTAGTGGCCATCACTTCTGCCAGACGCATAAGTGAGTTACAAGCCCTGTCAGTGGAAAAGGATTTTATTTCTTTTCACAGAGATAAGGTAGTCCTCAGGACTAACAGAAAGTTTTTACCTAAAGTGGTTTCAGATTTCCATCTTAACCAATCCATCTCCCTTCCAGTATTTTTCACTGAGCATTCTTCCTCGAGTGAGAGGAGATTGCACAGTTTGGACGTTAAAAGAGCTTTAAGCTACTATTTGGAACGCACCAAGGGTCACAGGTTCGAATCCCTCCAACTCTTCCTTACCTATGGCGAGGTTGGCAAAGGGAAACCTGCCACTAAGAGGACAATTGCCAGGTGGATTGTCTCTGTATCCAATTTGCTACCAAAACTAGGTAGAGAACCCCTCAGGACTGAGGGCCCATTCCACCAGGGGTACAGCTGCATCTCTAGCGGCTGCTAAAGATATTCCATTCTGGAATCTGTCAAGCTGCTACCTGAAAACAGTTCACACCTTTACCAAGCATTACTCCCTGGATGTCCAGTCCAGGAGAGATGCTCGGTTTAGCACAACCCGTGCTTCAGAGCCTATTTCCAAGTAGGTTCTGGCCTCCTCCATGGAGGTACTGCTGTGTAATCTGCTATATGTCATAATATAGCAAGACTTCATGGTGTTTGAAGAAAAATTACTTACCTTGGTAATTGCTTTTCTTCTCATGGAGTCTTGCTATATTATGACCACCCAACCTGCCCCTCTCAGAACTTCTACTTGGGTGAGGGTTGTAAATTAGTGCAAGCACTGTGTCATGCCATTATAGCTCTTTTTCCTTTTTCCTTTTCTTTAGGATTAGGAAAACTAGGTATTTCTGTTTTACTTTAGATTTTGCCTCCTGGACTTGAGTCTTTTGGGGGGGCCTAATAGTGCTTGTCAGGTGATGTTGTTGTTGTTGTTGTTGTTGTTGTTGTTTCTGTTATTGTTATTTCTACTAGTAGGTAGCCATTTGGCTAGTGTAGAGTTTTTCCACACAGACTTTTGCTTAGTGTTGGCTCGTAAAGATCTGACAGTTTCAATTTGAAACTAGCCAGATAGAGCTTTCAGTAAAGCGCTCGCGCTTGGAACTCCAGTCAGCCTGGAGTTAACTCCTTCCTCTCCGGGGCAGTTCAAGTGCTGTGGCTAACTGCTATATGTCATAATATAGCAAGACTCCATGAGAAGAAAAGCAATTATTAAGGTGAGTAATTTTTTCTTCCCTGCCACCTGTCAACCGGGTCGATGACAATTGTGAATGTAATCCTGATTTAATAATGCAGGATGAAGAGGAGGAACTGGAAGCCTATGCTGAAAGTCCCTATGAGAAGGGCACCAGCTCCACTGTTTCCACCTGCAGTGGGGACTCGGTGTTCCACACTCCAGTGTCCCCACCAGTGGACCCAACTTTCCTCACCATAATGCAGCAGTTACAGGTGGCCATGTGTTTTCATTTATATGAGCAGGACACCACCAAGAAAAACTTAATAGAGTTCTTGGAGTTAACCTGATTTCTCACCCCCCCCCCCCCCATAGTGGTACTACCTCTCCTCCCTGCCCCTAGAGTATGCTGCCTATGTTGCCTGGTATAGGCCAAATGTCATCCCAGCTTTACCAAGGAAAGCAGACAAAATGTACATGGCTCCTTCGGGGAAGCCCATTTTTGCCTCCCATCTTGAGACAGACTCTGTGGTGATTAATGCTGCCCATGATAGGTCAAGGGCACCTAAACACCTGGGCCCCCTCCCTCCTGATAAAGAATCCAGGAGGTTGGATGTGCTAGGCAACAGGACTTTTGCCTCCGCTTCCCTGGGCCTTAGAATTGCTAACTATCAGGCCCACTTGATTAAGTACCATAACACTCTCTGGAGAAAGGCCAAGGCAGCTGCACACGTCTTACCAGAAGGTACCCCCCAAACAAGAGCTCCTTAAGGCTCTCACAGCTAGGGCTGATATAGAAAATGACCTGCTTCGCACAGCCTGTGATTTTTTTTCTGATGCTTCTGCCAGGGCTGCTGCCTTGGCATCTGTCTAAGGAGATACTCTTGGCTAAGGGTGGCAGGGTTTGTGAATGACGTGCAACAGTTCATTCTAAATGCCCCCTTTAGAGGACATAAATGATTTGGTTCTGATGTCTAGGACATTCTTTCTAATCTTCGGGCCTCAGGCAGGACTCTGAAGTCCGTGCACTCCCTTCACCATACCCAGCCAAGGGGTAGGCAAAGGGTACCTTTTTGTCCAGCTGATACTAGACACCAGACATCAAGGCAAGGGAGCTGGAACCTTGCCCACCCCAGGCACCACTCCAGGTGCACATTTAGAAGCCACTGGAGGTAGTGGTGCAGCAGGAGCCGCCACAACCCGATTCTGCCTGACTCCTTGTACACCTCCCAACCACCATTACCTCCAGGATTGGTTGTAGGGGGGTCATCACTCCCTTCACGTAACTCTGTAAAAGGTGGTGACATCAGATGCCTCGTTCCTGGAAATCATAGCACAAGTTCATTCTCTGGAACTTCTGGATAGACCTTCAGATCTTCCATTGGTGCCCATTCACTGTCCTCCAGACAACATCCCTCTGCTCTTAGAGAACATTCAGACTTTGCCTCAGAAGAAGGCCATAGAGCCTGTGCCCTTCAAACAAAGAAACACAAGGTTCTATTCTCGCTGCTTCCTATTCCCAAAATGGAAAGGAGAACTGCAGCCTACTCTAGATCTCAGGGACCTGAACATTTTCATGGAGTACAGAAAGGTCACCCTGCAAGGCCTGTTCCTGCTGCTGCAAACATGGGATTGGATCTGTCCCCTCAACATGAAGGATTCCAACCTTCATATCAAAATTCACAAACTTCACAGAAAATATTTGAGGTTCCTGTTCCAGGGAGAACACGACCAGTTCAGAGTATTGCCCTTTGACTTGTCCTCTGCACCATGGGTCCTTACCAAATGCTTGGCAGTTGTGGCAGCAACCCTTCTCAGGGAAGGCCTCCATGTTTTCCCCTACCTGAATAACTGGCTGTTGAAGGCCCACTCCAAGGCTCAGTTCCTCTACACCTTAGCTTGAAGGAGACAAATGTTCGATGCTCTGGGGGGTCATTGTCGATACACCCAAGTCTGTCTTGACACCTTGTCAGTGCCTGCAGTCTTGGACACAGCTCAGGGCTCAGCCTTCCTGGCCCTGGACAGGGTCAAACATCTGATTGCTGAGGCCTAGCTGGTATGTCACAACCAGGGCATTCCTTCAGCTCCTGGGCCTTATGGCAGTGGCCGTTGTCACAGCACCTTTGGCCAGACTGCACATGAGGATCCCTCAGTGGACCCTAAGAGTCAAATGGGACCAGCTTACAGACAATCTAGAACAAAGGGTTCTAGTAACCTCTCTTGCACACAAAGTGATCAAGTGGTGGGTGGAACCCAGAAATTTGTTAAAAGGGGTTCTCTTCTTGATCCTCTCCCTCTCACCAGATTTTTAACAGATGCCTTGGGGCTGGACCTTGGTGCACATTTAGGGCCCCATCAGATGCAGGGTACAAGGTGATGTCTGAGTTTACTTTAAATCAAACGATCCACCTGCCAGTTTATTTTCCTGAGCACGCCAATCCAGGGGAAACACTGCTATATACTTTAGATGTAGATAGAATACTCTGGTGTATACACCGCATGAACGACTGCAGAAAGTCCATGCAGCTTTTGGTTTGCCCCTGGAAAAGAGGGTGCCCCAGTTTCTAAACAGTGCCTGTCCAAAGGGTTAGAGGAGAGCACATTACACATAAATATTCTAAAAATACAAGCTGTTCTGTATGGACTACAAGCCTTCCAGGCTCCTCTGTCCTCTGGTTGTCTGCTAGTACAGATGGACATCAGTGTGATGCATTACATCAACAAGCAAGGGGGGGGCTCACTCTTACCTCCGTGCAGGGAAGCAATGAGAGTATGGTATTGGGTTCTGGAACATGGTCTAGCACTGTCAGCAGTACATGTTCCAGGCATCCAAAACGTCTTGGCAAACAGGCTAAGCAGGTCACAGTCCAGAATGTGTGAGTGGGAACTGCTGACCTTAGTGGTCGAAGACCTGTTTGACAGATGGGGGGTCATCCAGAGTTAGACCTTTTTTGCGTCCCCACACAGCGCAGACTAGGTGGGCCAAAGCGGTCCTTATCTGCCATCAAATTCTGTTTTTATGTAACGCAAAACTGTCGCTTTTCTGCTCACTCGCTTCTGGGCCTGGAGTTTTCTTGCAAGACACGTTGTCCCTCTCTTATAAAGGGAGGATCTTAATTGTATCAGTCTTCACCATTCATCACTGGTGGGTCAAGCCGGAGGTGCTAGGACCCCATGGGAGCTTTAGCTTAGAGCTTTTTTCTCTAGGAGGAGGGGGCAGCGCTGCCCTCGAGGCCGACGTATTGTGTGACACTCAGGGGTTGGCCAGTAACAGTCGCCGGCCCCTCCACCACAGTTTTATTTTTCCGCACTGTCGAGGTGCATCACTTCATTAGAGCTGCTGTGTTTTCTATTGTGCACGCTAGTAAAGTGTGCATCGACTGCCAAAAGTTCTGCCACTGCCGTTACTCGATGCCGTAGGACATCTCCAGGAACCAGTAAAACAGTTTCTTTTATTTTTTTCTTGTTTCTATGGTGCCAAGTCTTTGCTTTAGTTAGTTTTAAGTTATCCGTAATGATCATGTCCAGTTCTGAGCCTACGTCCACATCCAAGGTGAGGCGTGCCATGCCCCTGCGACAAGCTGATGACTGTATCAGACCGTCATGATCGTTGTCTAGCCTACCTGCGTTCCCGTCACGATATGGACAACTGCAATGCCTGCTTCTCCATGGACCACCATGTCCTCGGGGTGTGCACGTTGAAAGTGGGTCAGGATCCTCCCACCTTCGGGGGCAGCGGCAATGCCAGGACACCAGGGTCAGGATGTTGGGCCCTTCCCTGGGACCCCTCCTGTACTGTATGTACCGAGGGGGAGCAGGTCTCGGCTAGTTCCGGTCTCGCTGAGATCAGAGGTCTGCATGAGGGGTTGGGCGCACAGTTGACCTCTGGGGGGTTGGCTGAACACGTCTCACAGTCCGCCGCTTCCTCAGAAGCGCGGACACCCCTGGTGTCGCGGTCGCAGCTGTATGCTGGGCCTGAGCCGGCGAAATCCTCAGTACCACCTGTTAGCACCACTTCGGCTCACGACTCCACCCTTGGAGCTAGTGAGCAAGGCGGTGCCACAGTCGGTGCTAGGCCCGATCCTGGCGCCGCCAGTGGCATCGGGAGTGGGAGGGTTTTGGGGGTGGCCTCTGCTGGTCTCCCTGATCTCCTCCTCTTTGGAGGAGGATGATCGTGATGGCCCGGAATGGTTGCTCAGCTCTGAGGAGTCCTGTTGCCAGTTTGGCTTAGCCATTCGGTCTCCGATGTCACGGTTTCAGTTTTTCCTCCGGTGGGCACTGCCCTTGAAGCCAACTCCTCTCTGTCCTCTGGTACCGGTTAAGGTGCTGCGGACACCTCCAGTGCCGGGTAGGCGCAAGAGCCGGGGGACAGTGCTGTCTCCTGTGCCGCGCTTGGTGCCAGGTTGGGTTCTGGTGCCACCTCTGGCACCGAGCCTGGTTCCGGCGTCGTGCACGGTGCCAGGTTGGATTCTGGTGCCATTGTGGGGTCTGGGGCTGTTTCTAGAACCTCCTGTGGTGCTGATACTGTCTCAGAGCCCCCAATTTTGGGCACTGAGGATCACCCAAGGAATCGGTCCCTTTCTAGGGAGGAGAGTTTAAGGAGGTTGGGGGGTGGCATGCAGACCCACTTCTACAGCTGCTGGTGGCTCTGGGAAGAGTCGCAGTGCCGATCCTTCTCTTCTTCGCTGTCCGGACCAGGTGGGGTCTGCAGCAAGTAGGGCTAGGGGCTGCCTGCAAGGGACACACCAGCTCCGATTGCGCCATCGTGGGGTCCTTTCTCTTGGGCACCACTTTGGCCGCTCCTGTATGGTTGGGTGACTTATAGTGGGTGTGTTGTATAGCCCCCCCCTTGGGAGGGGTCCCCTGCACGTTCCCGTATTCAAACAACATGAAGTCTTGTTATATTATGACAATTGCAGTTTGTCCCACCATTAGAACTGCTCCGGAGTTGAAAGAGTTAACTCCATTCCATGAATGGAACTTAGAGCACGAGCTCTAAAGAGAAGCTCTGTCTGTGTAATTTCAAACCTGAACTGTCAGATTCTTTACTCCGCCTCACTGAACAGTCGCTCCGGAGATTTCTCCTACTGCTCGGTTCATTTCTCGGTTTAAATAGTGTTTTCTGATTCAACCGAGAATAGTTTTATTTTAACACGCAAAACCGATCGGTTCAAGCTCTGTCTGTAGTATCGTAAGTAATTCATATTTTAATTCTGTGTGGAACTTGTAAGTTTTATCGGTTGGTTTTTGAACCGATCAGCTCGATTAAAACTTAAAGTTTTAAATTTGAGATTTTAGAGTGCGGTTCCCAGTTCTTATCAGTTCTAAAAAAAGCGGATTTCATTACGGTTTTTCCAATACCGTATTACGGTTAGGAACCCGATAAGGTTAGTCTTTGCCTGGCACTGCCGCTTAAAGGGCAAGTTTGGTTAGGCTGGCATTGTCTGGAGAAAACCCAAAGAAAAACCAGGCCCATTGGGTTTCAACACTGTGATGTCTGTGGGGAAGTCTTTGCCAAGGCTGACCCACACACCACATGTGTTTATTGTCCTGGGGTTTGACCACCTCCAGTCAGACTGCCAGATTTGTAGAATTTCCTGCAGCCACCCTGGAAAGAAATTGGGCAGGCTCAGGAGCGAGGAGCCAAAAGTCCGCTGACCGGATGGCCAGCCCGTTTCGGTGCCAACCGAACCAGAGGGAGTGCCCTCTGACCAGGGCGAGACTTCCTCAGGCAAACAAAAGCTGGCTCGGATGAACCAGTTCCAGTAAAGAGAACAAGAAAGTCAGCAGGTTTGGAGCCCAAAACTCTTACTCCAACTGCTGCAGAAATAGCAAGAGCTATTCAGATTGTCTAGTCACTTTCTCCGGTTCCGTCCGAACCGCCACTATCTGGTAAAAGGTCGGTTCGGTCGGTTCCATCGGTTCAGGAATATGATGTTGAGGAGTTTTATGAACCAGAGGAGGGGGAGGATGATTATGAACAGTATGAATGTGACTTAGAGGGTCTGGGTGTGCCCATTGAACCGGACATCTCCCCAGACAGACCTTTTGAATCTCCCCCATGCTTTCTGAGTCCCCTCTCATTTTATGTTTTACAAAAGTTGCTGAAACCCTCCAGCTTCCTTTGGAGGAAGCTGTGGATGAGCAAGAGGAGCCTGATTTTGTAGAAATGATGGATATACCAGAGTCTAGGAGATTGTCTATTCCTTTGCATAAGTCATTTAGGAAACAAACAATAAAAATCTTAAAAACTCCTAATTCTGTGCCTCCTGTAGATAAAAAGATGGACAGGAGGTACACACTGTCAGGTCCTCATACAGAATTCCTTTCTCAGCAATGCAGTCATGTTGGGGTAGTTCAGGCTGCAGCCTGTGATAAAGCTAATATTCCCCTGGCTTCACATCCTCCTGACAAGGATTCCAGGAAGATTGATGCCATGGCAAAAAAACAGTACATGGCAGCGTCCTTGGGACTCAGGCAAGCAAATTATATGGCTTTTGTAGCAAGGTATCAGAAATCTAGATGGGATACTGTTATGGATTTAGCAAACAAGCCCCTGGCCAGCTTGTAGTGAGCTGGAGCAGGTGGCTGCCGATGGCATTGAGGCTTCTAAGGTGCAGTTTATGCTGCTGTGGATTTTAATGATGTTTCCTCTAGAGTCATGGCCACATCTGTAGCTTTTTCTGAGGTTGGCCTGGCTCAGGTGTACTAGCTTGTCACAGGATACCCAGTCTAAGGCTATGGATTTTCCTGTGGTGGGAAATTCTCTGTTTGGGGAGCAGACAGAGAATTATATGAAGAAGATGGACTATAGGACTACCTATAAAAGTGCCCAAGCCAAGGAGCGCAAGCCACTCCTCAGAGGCACATCCCCAGGGGTAGGGGTAGGCGTTTCCACAGGCCTTTTTACCAAACCCAGGCCTCCTCTGCTTATGCTCAGAGGGGGTTCTTCAGAGGCAGAGGCAGATGGGGTGCGGGCAGGCCTGCCCCCACCCCTCAGCCTAAAGCACCTGCCAAGCAGGCACCCTGATGGGGTGCCCAGGGCTGATTCTCCTTTACCAGTAGGGGGCAGGTTGGCTTACTTCAGTCAGAACTGGGTGTCTTTAACTTCAGACAAGTGGGTTCTGGAAGTAGTAAGCCAGGGTCTGGTTCTCAGCTTCAAAAAGTTCCCAAAGATGAGAATGAGGTCTTTTCCACCTGCAAGCTCTTTAGAGACCTTTACTGTAGAAGCAGAGGTCTCAACCCTGTTAGTTCTCAGAGCAGTAGAAAGGGTTCCTCCCCTACACCAGGGCAAGGGTCTGTACTCCAGATACTTCCTTACCCCAAAAAAGACAGGAGAATGGCGACCCATTTTAGACCTCAGATATCTGAACAAACATCTTTTGAAACCAAAGTTCAGAATGGTAACTCTGGCAATGATTTTACCCTTTCTAAGGCCAGGGGACTGGCTAGCTTCCCTGGACCTCAAGGATGCCTATTTTCATGTCCTAATCAGAAGCTCCCACCGAAAGTACCTCAGATTCGAACTGCCCTCAGGTCACTACCAGTTCAGAGCAATGCCCTTCGGCCTTGCCTCTGCCCCAAGGGTATTCACAAAATGTCTGGCAGTAGCAGTGGCTCACTTAAGGAGGCAAAGGATTGCTGTTTTTCCCTATCTGGACGACTGGCTTATTGTAGGCCAGTCCCCAGAACACGTAAAATCTCACCTGCAAGTCACCCAGCAGCTTCTCACCTCCCTGGGCTTCCTGCTAAATATACCAAAGTCGGTTCTGGAACCAGTTCAGGTACTCACCTTTATAGGTGCAGAATTGGACACAAATCTGGCCAGAGCTTTTCTTCCCTTAGAAAGGGTAAGGAACTTGGTGGCTCTGGCCTCCTCTTCACTCTGCAGGTCTCGACCAGCAAGACACTTTTGCAGCTCCTGGGGCACATGGCTGCGTCCCACAGCTGTAGTGCAGGGAGCAAGATTTCAGATGAGAGACATTCAGTTTCACTTGAGAGCCTATTGGTCTCAGAGAAGAGACCCCCTTTCCAAGTTGGTCCCAGTGACCCGAACCTTGATCCAGGCCCTCCAGTGGTGGCAGGATCAGAGCAATTTAAGACTGGGGGTCCCCTTCATTCCCCTTTCTCACACTTTGACCCTCACTACGGATGCTTCCCTCCTGGGGTGGGGAGCCCACATGGGCGATCTCTCCACTCAGGGAGTGTGGTCCCCCCAGGAATCTCTGCTCCACATCAATTTGCTGGAACTCAGAGCTGTCTTTTCAGCACTTCAAGCATTTTCTGCTTCTGTCCAGAACAAAGTGGTACAAGTCAGAACAGACAATACCACAACAATGTGGTACATCAACAAGCAGGGGGGCACTCGGTCTTCGGCCTTGTGCACCAAGGCAATGAAGTTGTGGTCTCTGGCTTATTCCCTGAACACTTCACTCATAGCAGTTCACCTTCCAGGAAAGGACAATGTCCTAGCAGATGCTCTCAGCAGGATTTCTCAGGGCCATCACGAATGGTCTCTGGATCCTCAAGTACTGGGGATAGTCTTTGCCAGATGGGGCACCCCTCAGATCTTTTTGCAGCCCCGGACAATCACCAACTTCCACTGTTCTGTTGCAGGCCCCCAGTGTTGGGCTCAGTCCCCTGGGCGCCTTCTCCTGGATTGGGAAGGAAGTTCTTTTATGCTTTTCCCCTTCCCTCTCCTATTCAAGGTGTTAGTAAAAATCAGATCCCAGCCTTGCAGGGTGATTCTGATTGCCCCAGATTGGGCCAGGCAGCCCTGGTACCCACTCCTTCTGTCCCTGACAGTCCATCTCCCCCTGTGTCTCCCCAGGAATCACAACCTATTAACCTGTGCCCAGGGGAGAGTTTGGTATCCGAACCTCAAATCCCTCAACCTCAAGGCCTGGCTCTTGAGGAGTTAGAATTTGCTGATCTACACTCTCTCAAGGTGTTCTTGAAATCCTAAAGGCTTCTAGGAAGCCTTCCACTAGGCTACTTATAATTCTAAGTGGAAAAGGTTCTCCATTTGGTGTTCTGGAAACATATTTCCCAGAATCTGCTGATTTGCCCATTGTGTTAGATTACATGGTCCATCTTAATTCTTTGGGCCTGAGACCAGCTACCCTTAGAGTTCATTTGGCAGCTGTCTCTGCTTTTGTTTCAGCAGGAAAGCCATCCTCTCTTTCCACTCACCCTGTATTTTCCAAGTTTTTTAAGGGATTACTTCATACTAATCCACCTTTTTTTGGATCCGCCCTGCCTGACCTTAATGTTTGCATTGCCCAGTTAATGCAACCCCTTTGAACCTCTGTTTCTGCAGAGCTTAAGTATCTAACTTGGAAAACTGTTTTCCTAGTGGCTATCACTTCTGCTAGGATAAGTGAGTTGCAAGCCTTGTCAGTAGAAACTGACTTTATTTCTTTCCACAGGGATAAGGTAACTCAGGACTAACAGGAAGTTTTTGCCTAAGGTGGTTTCAGATTTCCATCTTAACCAATCTATCTTCCTCCCAGTGTTTTTCACTGAACATTCCTCTTCTGGTGAGAGGAGATTGCACAGTTTGAACGTTAAGAGGGCCCTTAGTTGCTATATAGAACGTACCAAGGGTCACAGGTTCGAATCCCTCCAACTTTTTCTCACTTATGGTGAGGTTGGGAAAGGGAAACCTGCCACTAAGAGATCAATTGCCAGGTGGATTGTCTCTTGTATCCAATTTTGTTATCAGAAACTGGGCAGAGATTCCCCCCTCTGGCTTGAGGGCTCACTCTACTAGAGGTACAGCTGCATCTCTAGCTGCTGCCATAGACATCCCTGTATTGGAGATATGTCAAGCTGCTACTTGGAAAACGGTACACACTTTCACCAAGCATTACTCCCTGGATGTCCAGGCTAGGAGAGATGCTCAGTTTGGCACAGCTGTGCTTCAGAGCCTATTCCCTAAGTAGGTTCTGTCCCTCCTCCATGGAGGTACTGCTGTGTAGTCTGCAATTGTCTTAATATAGCAAGACTTCATGTTGTTTGAAGAAGAAATTACTCACCTTAGTAATGTGTTGTTTCTTCTAATGGAGTCTTGCTATATTATGACCTCCCCCCCAGCCTGCCCCTCTCAGAACTTCTACTTGGGTATGGGGTGGGCAGCCTAGTGTGGGCACTATTTTATGCCCTTTTTATGTGTTTTCACCCCTTCTTGGGGTTGGGGGTGTGGTGTTTTTCATTTTTTCCTTATATTTCTCTCATATTGTTAAATTATACTATTAGTTCTGGTCCCCTGACTTGAGTCTTTTGTGTTGGGACCAGCAATAGGTGTTAATATTTAGGTAGCCAGTTGGCTAGTGTAGGTTACAGCTTCTACACAGACCTTAGTGAGTTTTTGCTCGTAAAGATCTGACAGTTCAGGTTTGAAATTACACAGACAGAGCTTCTCTTTAGAGCTAGTGCTCTAAGTTCCATTCATGGAATGGAGTTAACTCTTTCACCTCCGGAACAGTTCTAATGGTGGAACAAACTGCAATTGTCATAATATAGCAAGACTCCATTAGAAGAAACAACATTATTAAGGTGAGTAATTTTTTCGTCCTAGCAGGGATCCTGCTGTGGCTCACCAGGCTTCTCCTTCACCTCTGCCTCCTCTCTCTGCTCTACCAGGTCTCTCGGGCCCTATGACCTGGGATCAGTTCAGATTGTCAGCGGCTGCTTTTCCCCCCTACCTAAGAGCCCTAGACTAGGTCATTTTTAGATTGGAACCCCTTGCAGCCCTAGAATCTGAGCTGGGTACCTCTGCCTCCTCCTGTTCCACCCCAGAGGAAGAGTATTCTTCAGTCCACCTGTCCTCAGACGATGTTGTCACCAGCTATCAGCGGTTCCTGTCAAGGTTGCTTGAGGAGCACCAGATATCCCACTTCACGAGTCGCAGTCCTGACCATGCAAAGTGGGCGTTCCTCGGAGAGTTCAGCCCGAAACAGTGTCATCCCTGTGTGGCCTGTCCCTTTCATGGAGGCATCGCATAGGGTCTGGCAGTGTCCCTCTGCCCCTTCTCCAGCTCCGAGGGACTGTCAGTACAGGTATTACACATCCCAGGGGCCCCCAGGCACTATGCCCCACCCCTCTTTTGGGGTAGAGGTCCTGGACACCCCTTCTGGGCATCGTCGCCCAAGACATGACCGCCCCTCAGAGTCTCACTTGGCTGAGTTTAACCACTGGGTTAGGAAAGTCTTCTCAGTGGCGCATCTCCTTTTGTGTATCTCAGCGTACCAGGCACATCAGGCTGCCTACGCTAGGCACCTGTGGACTGTGCTGAGACAACTCCTGGCGACCTTGCCTGACACAGAGGCAGTCAGGCAAGCCATTTTCCTTTCTGCTAGGGGCCTAGAGCTAGCAGGACGCCAAGCAAGGGCATCTTATGATGCCAGTGAGATACTGTCTAGGCTGGCAAGAACTGCAGTTTGCATTAGGTGGACGGCGTGGCTTCGCCTTTCATGGTTATCACCCCTGGCCCAGCATAGGGTGATTGCCTCTCCTTTCCAAGGGACCCATTTTTTCTCCCCCGGGGGGTGAGGCGAGAATTGTCGGGGTGCCTTCCTTCTCCGAGGCAACGGGAGTCTGTCTCGCCCTGACCAGTACCAGTCTCAGTCCTGTGAGGGGCCCCTTCCTTCATGTATTCTCCCCCACGGGAGGCTGAGGGAAGTTTCCAGCCCTCAGGGAGGTGCCAATGCCTTTAGGTGCTTGGTACTCACCCACCAGTGATGAGTGGTGAAGACTGATACAGTTAAGATATGAAAATTACGTTTCTACTGTAATTCTTGATCTTACTGTATATCTTCACCATTCGTCACTGCTTTCTGCCCACCTTTCCCTCTTAGGCTTCAGCTTCTGGGCAGTGCCTCCTCCCTGCTTGCCTTTCCCCCTAATTGAAGCCAATTGTGGGCATAGTCCTGCTGGCACCTCCAGGTCCACTGCTCCTTCGCTGAAGTGACAGGGACCCAATTATGGAGGGAGGACACGCAGGTGCGCTTGCCCTGTCTATGCTAGGCGCTCCTCAGGGCCCCTTCATGACCCTGATGGGGACCCTCCTGTCAGGCTTGATAGGGCCCTCTTTAGTTTTCTGGAAGAGGCTCTTGTCTGTCTGCCCTGCCTCGGGTTCAGGTTTGCCCTCTTCTTGGGTCCTTATCTTCATCATTGGGGGAGGTCTCTGGGGACCTCCATCCCCTCTTCCTGGAGCCTTGGCTACTCCATTTTATTTCCAGGGTAACCCACTGCAAGTTACCCTGAGGCAGGGTCCCCTCTAACCTCTTAAGAGGTTTGACCACTCCTGGAGACTTAAGACCTCTGCCTAACCACTTCTGTGGCACTGGGCGTAAGGGGGCATCATCCCTCTTAGATTCTGGACCTTCCTAAATTTAGGCGGTCTACGTCTGAGGGGATCCTGCCCCTGGCTGGGTTCTGTCCCCATCTGTAATTCTGTAAGGGACAGGGAATGAGAGACCAATGGCCCCCTTTTTCCTTCTCTGGTGGACCTGGCAGGCGCATCCTTACGTGGCTCACTCAGTGTCCAGTGATGCTTCACATCTGCAAGGTTTGTGACCAGCTTTCACAGTGTTTTGGTTTTCTTACCTTGATTCCTCTTCAGCCTGGGAGGCTTATCCTGTGCGCACTCACACTCTCTCTCCTGCCTTGGGGTTCCTCCCCAATGGAAAAAAAAAAACAATGAGGGAGAGGAGTCAAGCAGTTGGGTTCCCTCTTGGTACCCCAGAGGACCCCTTCGGAATCTCCTTTTAGGGATGCCATGCATGCCTCTCATTCTCCTCTACCCTCTTTCTCCATTTCTTCTTCTCTTTCTTTTCCTTCCCCTTCTTCTTATCCCTCCCTTGGCCTACCCAGTGGTTGGGGTCTACTGTTCCAGACCTCTCTGTGTCCTTCCCCATCTCTTGTGGCTGGCTTATTCCTTTTTCAGTTTGTATCCTTTCCTTTTTACTATCCCTCGGGCTCCTTTGTCCCACCCTCCTTTTCTTCCTCTGTCTCTATTTTTCCCTCTCCGATGAGCAGAACTGAGGTAGTGGAGGGGCCAGAAATGGTTACTGGCCAACCTGTGAGCACCACACAATGCGTTGGTCTCGGGACTGAGGGCGGTGCTGTCCCAGCGCCAGCCCCTTCTAGAAATAAAAAGCTCTAAGCTAAAGCTCCCGCGGGGTCCTAACGCCTCCAGCTTCACCCACCAGTGATGAATGGTGAAGATATATAGTAAGATCAGGAATTACGGCAGGTACGTAATTTTCATTTCCTGTATACCTTTCCTCTAATATAGAGAGTGCTACTCAAGCTCCAAATGGAGGAGGCAACTCTGATCCTCATTACTCCCCTATAGCCTTGACAGATCAGTCCCCCCCCCCACTACAACAGCTGGCAGTGGAACCTCCAGTGCCGCTGTCCCTGTGCAAGGGCCTACTGTCACAGGAACAGGGAACCCTGATCCCTCTGGACAAATCTCTTTATCTTCATGCATGGCTCCTGAAAACATAGCCATTACCAGATTTGGGGTTCCTTAAAAGGTGGCTGATGTCCTGGTGGCTCCAGAAAGCCTTCCACCAGATCCACTTATTCGGTGAAGTGGAAGCGGTTTGCTGTATGGACCGTTTCTCACCACTTGGATCTGTTTACCCGTCCAGTTACCAGGTTCTGGAGTATCTGCTGTCCTTATCAGATGCAGGTCTGCAGTATTCCTCAATCAAAGTGCGCTTTTTTCTGCCACTACAGCTTTCCATGTGCCTGTTGAGGGTTGTACAGTTTATTTATGACTTTGGTAACCGGGTAAGTGCACTGATCCCAGGGAACATTTTCATTCACGACCTGGGCCACATACAATGGCACAGAAGTAGACTATAAGTACAGTACAATGAGCAGTAGGCAAAAAACAATAGGACAAAACAAAAATACAATGTTATATAAGATACGAGGTTGTAAAATACAATAAATTAAGATTTACAGTAAATGTCGTCGGCCTGGTGGTGCTGAGGGCTAAAGCGCTGGACTCCTTACCTCACGTCACGCCGGCGACCCAGGTTTTCGGGAACGAGCCCGGGCCGTCGGAGGTCAGCAACGGGTGTTGGGGGGAGGGCGGAGCTGGATGGAGCTGCCGACAGGCACGCTGTCCTCTACGGGGAGGTGGGATGGCTCCTCTCGGCTGATGGCTGCCACCTGGTGGAGGCTGGGGACAGCACGGGCAGGAGGCGCCAGTGCGCTAGGCCAATGGGGGAGGAGAAGAGGCTGTTTACTGGGGCCGTGAGACTACCGCGCGGCCCACACGCATGCGTGCACTCCACCCCAGGGCCCTTGGGTGAAAAATTGAAGATGGAAATATCGCCAGTAGCAGGATGGTGACTGATTGCCCGCAGGCACTGCTCTCGGCCAGGATAAGGTAAGCCCCTGTAATTTGGGGACGGGCTGGGGGGCTGGTCGATGGGGGCTGCAGGCGAAGGGCAGAAAAAATATGACATGATAAAAAAAAAAAGATTTACAGTAAATGGCAGAGATAAGCAATATTCCTAAAAGGAAATGTGGACCAATAGATAGGTGAGCAGTCACTCCTGGACGAGGAAGGGGGATCTCCAGAGATGGGGAGTAGGGGGAGGAAGGGGAAGGGGTGGAGATGTGGGGATAGGAGGGTTAACATAAAAGGGAGTAGTACCAGTTGGCACCACTGGAGAGGGTGAGAATGGGAAAGCACCAGGTGGTTAGGGCAGCTATCTAGGTGGCATTTGCAGCTGTGGTTTGTTAGTAGCCAGGATTTGAGGTGGTGCTTAAAGGAGAGATGGGTGTTAGAAGATCTGAGTGGGGCGGGCAGCCCATTCCAAAAGGTGGGCACTGCTACCGATAGAGCATTCCCACGCATTTTGGTTGTGGTTTGTGGCACCTTGGGGGACAGTAGAGGATTGAAGACACCTAGACAAAGTACATGGCTTACAGAGGTTGGAGAGAGGTGACACAGCACTATTTCTGATGATGGTGTCTACAAAGCAGCCCAGGGTGAATTTGAAACGGCCTTGTAGGGGGAGCCAGCCAAGGGAGCTGTAGAGGTCACAGTGATGCATGGAGAAAGGGGCAGACAGCATGAAGCGACAGGCACTGTTGTAGGCAGCCGATAGTCTAGCTGGCAGTGTGGCGGAAACACAAGAGTATATAGAGGAGCAGTAGTCCGGCATGGGGAGAATGTTGCCCCTGACTATGGCAAGGCGAGCAACATTGGACAGATTGGGTTTTATATGATAGGCAGTGCCTAGTTTCTGGTTAATCCTGCTGATAACAAGGTCAGCATGGTCAGTGAAGGAGAGAGAGGGATCAAGCGTAATCCCCAGGTATTTAAAGGTGGAGACATTTTAAGAGCAGGGCTGTCTGGCAAGAGAATTTGGAGAGAGGAGTTGTCCGCAAGGTATTTAGCAAGCATTGGTTTAGATGCAAATAGCATTGCCTTGGTCTTTTTGGCATTTACCAGCAGTAAGTTGGAAGTGAAGCAGCTGTGGGCAGTGCTGTAGTTCTGGGTGAGGGCAGGGATATATGAGGGAGTGATTTGTCACTATGAAAGATAACAAGGTCGTCAGCACAGAGGAGCATGTTGCAGTTGAGGCAGTCAGAGGGGAGGGTGTTTATTGCCTAGCTGGAGGTGGCCCGTATGTTCTTCAGAGGCATTCTACACTTGAAGCCTCAAATCTGCAATCCAGTCCCGGCTCGGGACCTGAATTTTGTTTTGGAAAAGCTTACTTTGGCTCCTTTTGAGCCAGCTGCAACTTGTGGCATGCGCTTTCTTTCTTGGAAAATGTTGTTTTTAGTTGCAATTACTTCTGCTTGAAGGATTTCAGAGCTGCAGTCTCTCGTGTGAGCAGCCTTATTTAATTTTCCAGAAAGACAGGGTCTCTTTATGCACTAATCCCAATTTCCTTCCTAAGGTAGTCTCCGAGTTCACTTTATATCAGTCTGTCCACCTTCCAGTTTATTACCCAGAGTTTGCTAATCCAGGGGAAACATTGCTCCATACTCTAGATGTGCACAGAATTTTACATTACTATACACACCATACTAGGGACTACAGAAAGTCCAAACGATTGCTTGTTTCCTTTTCCCCTGGGAGACAGGGCGCCTCAGTTTCTAAGCAGTGCTTGTCCAAATGGTTGGCCAACTGTGTTATTTTTTGTTATAGGAAATATGGTAAGGAACTTCCTGGGCCTGTTAAAGGCCATTTCACCAGGGGTACAGGCTCTAATTTCTGAGCTTTCTTATTTGATTTTTCACAAAGACAGGGTGTCTTTGTGTACTAATCCTAAGTTTTTACCAAAGATGGTGTCTGAGTTTACTTTAAACTCATCCACCTGCCAGTTTATTTTCCTGAGCACGCCAATCCAGGGGAAGCACTGCTACATACTTTAGATGTAAATAGAATACTCGGGTACCATATACACCGCACGGAGGACTGCAGAAAGTCCTTGCAGCTTTTTGTTTCATTTGCCTCTGGAAAAGAGGGTGCCCCAGTTTCTAAACAGACCCTGTCCAAAGGGTTAGCAAACTGTATTACTTCCTGTTACAGGAAGTATAGTAAGGAACTTCCTGGGATTGTTCTTGGTCATTCCACTAGAGGCATGCCCATTTCTGTTGCCCGTTTCAAAAATGTGTCTGTTGCAGACATCTGTGCAGCTGCCACGTAGAGTACTATCCACACTTGCACTAAACACTACAGTCTGGATATTGCCTCTCGAAAAGGGCTGGTTCAAACAACATAAAGTCTTGCTGTATTCTGATTAATTGCAGTTAGCCCCAGCACTTCCAACTGCCCCAGAGATGAAAGGGTTAAAGTCTATGCCAGGCATAGAACGTTCATCTCGAGCTCGGTTTTCAAACCTCTGTTCCAGGTACTCTGAAGCGTAATCGTCAGATTCTTTACTCCGCCTAACTGAGAAGTCGCTCCAGAGATCCTCTTCTACACTTCGGTTCGGTGCAGTAAATCGGTCGGTTTTTGTCAACCGTTTCCTTATTTTTCTGGTCTTCGCATCTCTGTCCCGGTACAGTAAGTATATTGTAGGTAGATAGCTTTGTGTAATTGTCAAAACAAATAGTTCTATTTTTCAGTTCTCCACTGGTCGGTCCGGTCAGGAACCGAAAGGAAGGGAAAAAAAAAAAAAAAAAAAAGTGTGTTGCGGTACCCATTGGTTCCTGAAAAAAATGTTTAATTTCAGGGTTTTTTCAACTGACCTGTGACACGGTCGGAACCGATAGGTTTTTGTAGTCACCTGGCATGAACGCTGGTAAGGGTGACTTTTGTTGAGGCATGTCTGAGAAACCCAAAAAGAAAATCAGACCCACGGAGTTTCAGCACTGTTCCGAGTGTGGGGAGGCCTTTGCCAAGGCCGACCCCCACCCCATCTGTGTTTATTGTCTGGGGTTTGACCACCTCGTGGAAGACTGCCAAATCTGTAAACATTTTCCTAAATCTACTGCTGAAAAATGCTTGAGTAGGCTTAAGAAAAGGGAGTCCGAGAAGTCCGCTGACCCGGATGGCCAGCCCGGTTCGGTTTTGGCTGAACCTGACGGGGTGCCTACTGACCTGGGCAATACCCCCTCAGGCAAGAGACGATCCGATTCTGCAGAATCGGTTCCTACAAAGAAAAAATGTAAGTCGGCCGGTTCGGATCTCGTTTTTCATGTTCCGACTGCCGAAGAAATTGCCAAAGCGATTGCCATAGTGCGATCTGTTCGGTCGGACTTTTCAAGCTTCCGATTATGACCCTGAAGCTTTTTATGAGGGCGAATGGGAGGGAGAAGAAGATGAAGATTATGAGGACCTGGATGTGCCTATCGAATCTGACATCTCCCCAGACAAGCCTTCCAGTGTCTCTCCTCCCAGGCTTTCTGAGGCCCCCTCCCACTACCTGTTTTACAGGAAGGTGGCTGATACTCTTCAGCTCCCTATGGAAGAAGCTGAACAGGATCAGGAGGAGAGTGACTGTGTTGAGATGATGGATGCCCCAGAGCCCAAAAGGGTGTCTATCCCTCTGTATAGGTCCCTGGGGAAACAGACCCAAAAGAACTTACAAATGCCAACATCCATATCCCCTGTGGATAAGAAGATGGACAGGAGGTATGCTTTGTCAGGCTCTGGGACGGAATTCCTTACTACCCACTGCAGCCATATTGGGGTAGTGCAAGCTGCAGCCTGTGACAAGGTTAATATTCCTCTGGCATCTCCCCCCCCCAGATAAGGATTCCAGGAAGGAAGATGCCATGGCAAAAAAGCAGTACCTGGCATCCTCTTTGGGACTCAGACAGTCCAATTACATGGCATATACAGCCAGATACCAGAACTCTAGGTGGGATACGATTCTGGCTCTGGCTAAGAATGCCCCTCCCCAGCTAGCCAGTGAGCTGGAGCAGGTGGCTGCAGATGGCATCGAAGCTTCCAAGGTACAGTTCCATGCTGCTGTAGACTCGAATGATGTCCATTCTCGGGTTATGGCTACATCTGTTTCCAAGAGGAGATTTGCCTGGCTCAGGTGTACCAGCATGTTTCAGGATACCCAGAGCAAGGCCATGGATTTTCCTGTCTCTGGTAACTCTCTCTTTGGGGAACAAACAGAGGCTTACATGAAAAAGTTGGATGAGTACAGGACCACGTACAGGAGTACTGTAGCCAAAGAGAAGCAGACCACTCCCCAAAGGCAGCAATCTAGGTCTGGCAGGGGCAGGCCTTTTCAAAGGCCTTTTTACCAGGCCCAGGACTACTACTCTTTTCAGCAGAAGGGGTTCTTTAGGGGAAGAGGCAGAAGGGAGATGTCAAGGGCTGCATCCTTCTCTCAGTCTAAGCCCCTGCCAGGCAGACACCCTGATGGGTCAGTCAGGGTTGCCTCCCCAGTCCCTGTAGGGGGCAGGCTGGCTCACTTCTTCGAGGCCTGGAAGTCTATCACTTCAGACAAATGTGTTCTGGAAGTGGTGAGCCAGGGCCTTGCTCTCAGCTTCACCAGGATCCCAAGGCTGAGGCCAAAGGCCCCCCCTCCCACTTCCTCTTCAGAGGAAGCACAAGCTTTGGAGACAGGGGTCTCATCTCTGCTGCTCCTGCATGCAGTGGAAAAGGTCCCTCTCATTCACAGGGGAAAAGGATTGTACTCCAGGTACTTCCTTACCCTAAAAAAGACAGGGGAGTGGCAACCCATCCTAGAGCTACGATACCTGAACAAACATATCTTAAAGCCAAAGTTCAAGATGGTGACTCTGGGACTAATTCTTCCCTGTCTGAGACCAGGAGACTGGCTAGCATCCGTGGATCTCAAAGATGCCTGTTTTCACTTCCCTATCAGGCAGTCCCACAGAAAGTACCTCAGATTCGAACTGCCCTCAGGCCATTACCAGTTCAGAGCAATGCCTTCCGGTTTGACATCTGCTCCAAGAGTATTCACCAAGTGTCTGGCAGTCGTTGTGGCCTTCCTCAGAAAGCAAGGCATCCTGCTGTTCCCTTATCTGGACGACTGGCTTATAGTAGGCCAGTCCCCAGACCAAGTCATGTCACATCTAAAGGTCATTCAAGATCTTCTGGAATCTTTAGGGTTCATCCTGAATCTGGAAAAGTCAGTTCTGGAGCCCACCCAGCCCCTCGCATTCATAGGCGTGGAGCTGGACACTGTACAGGCCAAGGCCTTTCTTCCTTCCCCAAGGGTCTAATCTCTCATCAGTCTGGCCTCTTCTTTTCGCGCACTTGTGTCTTGGCCAGACACTTCTTACAGCTGCTGGGCCATATGGCAGCATGCACTGCAGTAGTGCAGGATGCAAGATTTCAAATGAGAGGTATTCAGTTTCACCTCAGAGCTTTTTGGTCTCAAAGAAAAGACTCCCTCTCCAAGTTGCTTCCAGTGTCCCTGACTCTAGTTCAAGCCCTCCAGTGGTGGTTGGAGGAGGACAATTTGAGGCAAGGGGTTCCCTTCCTCAATCAGGTGCCCACAGTAATACTCACCACATATGCTTCCCTACTGGGGTGGGGAGCTCAGCTGGATCAGCACACAGCTCAGGGGACTTGGTCCCCTCAGGAGTCCCTTCTGCATATAAACCTGCTCGAACTCAGGGCTGTCTTTCTAGCAGTTCAGACTTTTTTGAACATGATCCAGGGGAAAGTGGTGCAGATCAGGACAGACAATATCACAACCATGTAGTACATCAACAATTAGGGAGGCACACGGTCTTCGGCCCTCTGCACTGAGGCCATGAAATTATGGTCTCTAGCTTATTCCCTGCAAGCTTCCCAGATTGCTGTGCATCTCCCAAGAAAGGACAATGTACTTGCAGATGCTCTCAGCAGGATTTCTCAGGGTCACCACGCGTGGTCCCTGGATCCCCTCATTCTTCAAGTCATTTTCAAGACATGGGGCACACCAGAGATAGATCTCTTTGCAGCCCCACAACAACCATTAGCTCCTCTTGTTCTGCTGCAGACCCCCTCTTCTGGGGTCTGTGCCTGTGGATGCTCTCCTGTTGGATTGGACCAACAAGTTTCTCTATGCTTTTCCTCCCTTTCCTCTGATATTCAGAGTGCTGGTCAAGATCAGGTCCCAACCTTGCTCAGTGATCCTGGTAGCTCCGGACTGGGCCAGGCAACCTTGGTATCCTCTTCAGTTGTCACTGTCAGTGACAATACCCCTGTGCCTTTCCAGACTGTTCAATCTCCTCACCTCTCAGGGGAGGATCCTGTATCCCAACCTTCACTCCCTCAGGCTCAAAGCCCGGCTCTTGAAGAGCTAGAGCATGCAGTTCTCAGTCTTTCCCAGTCAGCTCTGTATGTCCATAAGGCTAGTAGAAAGCCTTCCACCAGAAAGACTTACAACTCCAAATGGAAGAGGTTTGGATTTTGGTGTGCTCAGAGGCACATCCAACCGCATTCAGCTGATATTGCCAGTGTTCTGGATTATATGGTGCATCTTAATAGTTTGGGCCTTCGGCCTGCCACCTTCAAGGTGCATTTGGCAGCTGTTTCTGCCTTCATTTCAGCCCGGAAAGTCTCTTCCTTAGCCTCTCATCCAATTTTTAAAAGATTTTTCAAAGGACTGATTCATATCAACCCTCCTTTCAAGGACCCCACTCCTCTGTGGGACCTGAATATCTGTATTGCACACCTGGTGCAGCCCACTTTTGAGCCTCTTTCTTCAGCTGAACTAAAGTACCTGACTTAGAAAGCTGTATTCCTGGTGACCATCACATCTGCCAGGAAAATCAGTGAATTACAGGCCTTATCAGTGGAACCTGACTTACTTTCATTTGACAGGGATAAGGTGGTCCTTCGCATAAATAGGAAGCTCCTTACCAAGGTGGTGTCAGATTTTCATCTGAACCAATCTATGACTTTGCCTGTATTCTTTACTGATCATTCCTCTTCTGGAGAGAGGAGGTTGCACAGCCTTGATGTCAAAAGGGTTTTGAGTTACTACTTAGAATCCACTAAACATCACAGAAATGATTGTTCCCAGTTGTTCCTTACTTATGGAGAGGTGGGTAAAGGTAAATTTGCCACTAAGAGAACCATTGCTCGATGGATTGTCTCTTGTATACAGTTCTGCTTTTCAGAATTGGGGAAGGAGCCTTCATGAGGCCTGAGGGCTCACTCCACCAGAGGTACAGCTGCCTCGGTGGCAGCTGCCAGGGATATACCCTTAGTGGAAATCTGTAAAGCAGCCACCTGGAAGACTGTTCACACATTTACCAAGCATTATTCCCTTGACATCCAGTCAAGAAGTGATGCTAGATTTGGCACAGCAGTACTGCAGAGCTTGTTCCCAAAATAGGTTCTGTAGTTCCCTCCTCCTGGGGGGTACTGCTTGGTAGTCTGCAATTAGTCAGAATACAGCAAGACTTCATGTTGTTTGAAGAAAAATTACTCATCCTTAGTAATATTGTTTCTTCTAAAGGAGTCTTGCTGTATTCTGACCCCTCCATGCCTCCCCTCCTAGAACCTAGCTGTTTTGGGATGTGGGTGGGCAGGTGTAGTGTTGTACCCCAGGGGTGCATTGGTTGTTTTTTATTATTATTATTCTCATTGTTTAACTGTCCACCTACTTGATTTCTTTTTGGGGGTTTCGACTTGAGTCTTCATACCCTTGTTTACATATGTATGGCCTTTTGGGCAAGCATTTTAAAACAATTTCTGGACTGTTAGCCAGTTAGTTTAGTGCTCGTAAGAATCTGATGGTTACGCTTCAGAGTACCTGGGACAGAGGTTTGAGAACTGAGCTTGAGATGAACGTTCTATGCCTGGCATAGACTTTAACCCTTTCATCTCCAGGGCAGTTGAAGTGCTGGGGCTAACTGCAATTAGTCAGAATACAGCAAGACTCCATTAGAAGAAACAATGTTACTAAGGTGAGTAATTTTTTCTTTTAGCCTAGCTGTGCTCCAAGGCCTGCTTTCTTTGGCCTGTATGCTCCAACTGCCCAGACTGTTTATGGTCAGTACTGCTTGATACTTGTTCCATAGGTGTGGCCTGATGAAAGAGATATCCTGAAAAAAAGATAGAACAGGTACATACTTACTGTAATAGTAGATCTTCGAGAGAATCTCTTTCATCAGACCATGCTGTCCCACCCTCCTTCCCCTTACAGGGTCCTGAGAATTTAATCAGTGCTGTCTCCTTCTCCATGATGATTTACCTGTAGCTCTCTGCCTCGCCTGATTGGCAGAGCATTAGGTTCTCTCCTGGTCCTCAGAGTATGATCTTTGGCAGGGAACTGAGGAGAGAAGGGGCCCGTCCATGTTTATGTAGCAGCCAATGTCTGATGTTGTTGTGGGTGGCCCCTGGTGGACTGTTTGCAGAAGTTTCCATCTGGTCCTAGCGCCTGGTGGCTTATAGTTCTGTAGGTGTGGCCTGATGAGAGAGTCTCACGAAGATTTACTGTTACGGTAAGTACGTAAGTGTTCTTTTCTCTTCAAGGCCAGTTGAGGTAATCTGTGGTGTTCCCCAGAGTTCGATTCTGTCCCCCATGTTGTTCGCACTGATAATGCTGCTGCTGCTGGGGCAGATTATCGGACATTACAGGGTGAGTTTTCATTGCTGTGCAGATGATCCTCAACTGTACATTTTCTTTACATTGGGATGTGCAAAAGGCAATCGCTGTGCTGGAGTGTTGCCTTAAAGAAATTTCCAATTGAATGGCCTCCTGCTGGCTGGGTCTTAGACTAGCCAAAATGGAGCTGTTTTTGATGGAACCAGGTCCTCGAGGGTCAGCTAGAAGATATGTTGCTGTCAGAACTCCATCTGTGAATGACAAATGTCTGACAGCTGTAGATATGGTCCGAAATCTGGGAATCTTTGTGGATTCACATCTGACACATCTGATCAGGAGCTGTCTGTGGTCTGAGATAGATTGTTCCAGTAAAGGAATAGCCAGTTAAGGAATGTATCTTCCAGATTAGACCCTATCTAGCAGAAGAGGACACAGCAATCCTAGAACATGCCTTCATGACCTTTAGACTGGACTACTGTATTGTTCTGTATCTAGGCTATCTAGGGGTTTGGTGTGTCACCTGCAGGTGGTGCAGAATGCCATTGCCAGGTTGCTGTCTGGTGTATCATATAGAGATCACATTACACCTGTGTTGACAGCTGTACTCTCTCCAATTAGGTGGTGCACCACTTTTAAGATTGCTTTGTTAACATACAAAGCCATGCATGGTTCAAGCCCTGCATACCTGAAAGTCATCTTGGCCTGGTATGCTCCCAGCCATTCGGTCTTCTCCACTGAGGAGTTGCTGCTAGCTGTCCCGAAGTCCCGTCTGATATAGTCCAGGGGGATAGGGTGTTCGTGGTGGCACCTGTAATTTGGAACTCGTTGCTATACCATCTAGGAGTTCCCATTTGGTGGAGACGTTAAAGCGGGGCTTGAAAAGCCAGCTAGTTGAATAAGCATATGGACCTGATGATTAATTTATGTTATGTGAGTACCTCTGCATGTATTGTATTTGAATTTTGAGATTATTTTTTATTATTTTGTGTTAAGCACCCTGAGCCCTGGGGAAAGGCTTCCATATGATTATTATTTTGGTTTTTATTCTTTTGGTAACTGGTTAAGGTCCAATAGGCACAAGTGCCTGCTTTCAGGGGTGACCTGGGAGCACTAGGGTGACTAAATGATTTGCTCAGAAGTCACACAGTATGGAAGTGGAGTTTCTGGGAACTGAACCCAGTTTTGCTGGATGTACCAAGCTCATTCACAGCTCATTACTCTAACCTCTAGACTATATTGCGAGCCCCAAATATATATATAAATATATATAAAAGTAAATATATATATGTATTATGACTATAGTTAGGGTTGAGTAGGGTGTTTACTGTTAAACCACAATTTTTGCACTTTAATAACTTTGCAACCATTTAATGGATTTTCACAAAGTTTTGAGTGAGCTGTCAGAAATCCAAGGTCAATTGATATGCCAAGTTTCGTTCTGATTGGATGTGCGGATTACGAAATCCAGATAGCAAAAAAAGTGAAAAAACTGAGGGGTTTTGCTGTTTTTTTTGTCAGCTCTAGCACCCAGTCAGTTTGGAATTTTGGTCTGAAATTTTAAGGGTAGAAAGGATCTGCTCCACAGTAGTGCCTTTTGCTGATCTGGTGAAAAAATAATAATCCATTCCAGAGTTATTCATTTTTAACATTTCAGTTCTGAACATGCTCAGTAGGCACTTCAGGATAGATGTTTGGAACAAAAAAAGAATTTGACCATATGAAAAAGGATTCCTTTCACCGTATGGGGCCAGTCCTTAAATATTTTTCAAAACCCCCCAAAATGACATCTTCCAGAGAGCAACACATGTATCTTATTCATCCGGACCCTATTAGGTGGACTCTATACTTAACTGTGATACAGATGACCCCAAATGTTGTTTTAATTTTGCATCCTTTTTCGTGACTCGCTTCCACTTTTTTTTGTATAGCCATATAACAAAGGAATTTGGTCAAACGAAAAAAAAAAAAGAATCCTTTAAACGAAAAAAGATTTTGGACTTTTTTTTTTTAATTCTTTTTTCATATGAAGGATCCTTTTTCATATGCTTTTTCGTTCATACAAAAGGATCCTTGAAACAAAAAGATTTTGGACTTAGTTTTTTTCCTGTTCTTTTTGTTTGTAGGGACCCTTTTCCATATGGGTTTTTCGTATCATATGAAGAAGGATTTTGAACTTAGTTTTTTTTTTTTTTTATACATTTCCACTTCAGCAAGCCATAAATCCTCAATACTTTGATTCAAGGGACAATATATATATATTAAAACACAGGTCTTCATGAGTACTGCTAGAATAACATATAACCCCTTCCCCAAAAAAATATCTAGGGGCTTTTTTAATAAACCACAAACATTAAAAATGTAAAATTCCGGGGGGCGCCGGAGAGCCAGCTTCCAGGCAAGAAGTGTTTTCTGCAGCTCTGTACTTCTTGCTCCTAATTTACTGACTAAAACACATCATTTTAGCTAAACCTTTTATTTCAGCTGAACTCAGTGAATTCTTTAGATTCTCAGCTCTCTAACGATACCAGACTTGTGATGGGGCGTACTAAGCAAAACCAGCCTCATTTGGCTGCAAATTTGAGGCCTTCTACTGCATCTCAACTTCGGCCTCCTAGCTCTGATCAAGACCACGCAGTGGGGCCTGCTACTTCTAAGGACCTTCCATGGCAAGCACTCTTAGAATCTGTCAGAGCGATGGACTCAAAACTTGAAAAAACACTTTCTAAATTGGAGACCCATGATGCAGCGATAACAGCACTGAGCTCAACTGTTGCTGACGCAGACAAGCGATCTCTAGCAGCTCAGACTACAGCAACTACCCTGGTGAAAGAAAACCAGCAACTAAGATATCGTCTGGAGGGAGTGGAGAATATGATTCGGGCGGGGAATGTCAGAGTAGTTGGCCTACCTGAAGGTGTGGAAGGGGTGAACCTTTTGTCCTTTATGTGACAGTGGCTGGCTGAGACCCTATCGATCCCTGAGGATTTTGAATGGACAGATCTGCTGCAGGCATACCGAGCAACACCAAGGGTATGGGCTGCAGACGTGGGTCAACCAAGGACGGTGATCCTGAAGACGATGGGTCCGGAGGTCCGGGACATCCTAATAGGGGCAGCTTGTACAGCTTCTGCTTTGGAGATCCAGGACCACGAAATCAAGCTATTTCCTGATCTCTCCTACCAGACATGCTTGAGGAGGAAACAATTTGATGCAGTTCGCCAGAAGCTTCGTTCATTGGGGATAGCACACTCCTTCTTGCTACCAGCCCATCTAAGAGTCGTATATGGGAGTCGGAGTTGGCAGTTTACAGACCCGAAGGACGCAGGTCGCTGGGCCGAAAAAGTGGCTACTGAATTTAACAGTAAACCAGGACTGGAAAATGAGGTGGTCAGCTCCGATTCGGAGGAAGGCTGAGTACTAACTCTGACTTTTTCTTTAGCCATCCATTTTACTTTGCCCAATAGTTGAAAGTTAGAGACTGGGATACTGAGGCTAAAGTGATATTTTGGGAGAGGGGGTAGTGTTGTTTAATCCCTTCTCATAGTTATACTGACCCAGTTTAAAATATTGTTCATGTTATTTCAATTGCTCATATTGTATACTGAGATCTATTCTAAGCTAATTGTTTGTATGGAGTGTGGGTAGGAGCAGGAGACAGCAGAGTGTATGGGAACTATGTCTACCTTTAATATATTTTGTCTTTGAAAGGTCACAGCACTACTGGTTAGTGCAGTTCAAATTTTGGGATATTCTACCTAATAAACGGACCGTCACTTTAGCCATGAAGCAGCTGGCAACTTGGACGTTCTTATGGGACAGTTGGTGAAATCTGCCAGTTATTTTGTTTTATCCCCCGCTCCTGCTGCATACTATGTAAGAGGTGGAATAAAGTGATATTCCATATTTTGCTATTTTAACTGAATGAATCCTCTTGCATGAGGGGGAAAAAAGCTGTAATGTCTTTTTATTAAATCAATAAAAAGAAAGTACAAAAAAAATACATTTTTTTAAATTTAAAATTCCCATAGGATAATATAGCAAGTTCCATTTCCCTGGTGTCTATTGGTACCCCCGCCTACCCTCCGATCACCGTCCCCATAATATTTTGCTCTTTCCCTGGCATCAGGTGGCACCCCCCACCCTCTGATTGCCATCTCCGTAATGTTTTTTGCCTTCCCCTGGTGTCTAGTGGAACCCCTCACTCTCCGATCACCATATCTGTCTGAAATGAAGAAAACCATCCCTCAGTGTTCTTTTTTTTTTCTTAACCTGCAAAAAAGAAAACAATCCTTTGCCGATCTCCCCCCCCACCCACCTCCAATTCAGCACCTACTTCCCCACACTCCCCATACACCACCACACACCCTCACTCACCTGAACAGGTCACAGGGTGAAGACACGTCTTGCTGCTGGAATTGCCGACAGCAATATGAGAAACTAAGTTAAGTGCGGTTCAGTGTATTTAAATAGGGGTTTGAACTTGGATGCATAACTTTGTAATTTTTGCATATTTTTACTCCAAATTTTCAACATGGCCTTTTTGGGACACCACCTCATGACCAGTGGTTGTGGAATTACACAGATCAAGCCCAAAAGGCGATTTTGCGGTCGCTTGTTGAAATCACCTTTTGGGCAGGATTTGAAAATCTTCACTGCCATTGTTCATGAGGAGGGGTCATAAGAAGGCTATGTTGAAAATCTGGGGTCAAAATATGTAAAAATGGCAAAGTTATGCACGTACACACGTCTTTCGGATGAGACGTTAAACCGAGGTCCCATCTGCCTGGATTAGTGGTAGTTCAGGTGGATGTTAAAGATCCCATGGCACTTATCGAAAAGAGTAGGGGAATTTCCCCGGTGTCCTGGCCAAATTTCCCTCATTCACTAAAAATACTACCAACAGCTTAATCTGGTTCAAGGTCAGTTGGCATTCATCTGTATCCCCCCCCTCCCCCGGGTCGTGCCTGAAAATAGGCAGGATTTGTCTAGTGCATTTACCCGGTCAACAAAAGCTAAATAAATAAAATAAAATAAAATAAACATTGACATTTTTCCACGCTTGCTCATAACTTTTGGTAGTTTTAAATGTTTTGACCCTAAATTTTCAACATAGCTATTTTTTACACCACCTCATGACATGACAGCTGTCATTTCTCAAATCCTGACCAAAATATGTTTTCGTACCTGTGATGCGGAATAACATTTTGATGCTGCAGTATGACATTTCGGCAGGGATTTGAAAATTTTCAGCACTGGGTTCATGAGGTGGGATACTAAGAAGGCTATGCTAACAATTTTTTATTTTATTAAACTCTAGGATTACAAATACCTTTGAGCAGGAACTGCACATTTACAAAGGTTCCACGTCAAAGGATATAGGGTAACATACATAGTCTCAAGTCGTAACCCTATTGCCCTCCAGGACTCGCTGCAGAAGTCCTTCGCTGAAGCCGAGGGCTGGTTCAAGGATCATAGATTGGTGATAAATCTTAAAAAAAAAAAAAACCATGTTCTTCACTCATCCTCAAAACAAGTCCTGCAACTTCAAACTCCTCATTCACTCTGGGTCCTCTTTCCCATTCGAACAAGTTTGCTCCTATAAATACCTAGGGATCCATTTTGACCCCTCCCTCTCCTTCCATGGACACATCGCTGCCCTAGCCACTGCCACTAATATCCGATCGGGCATCTTACATCGGTATAAACACTGCCTCCCCCCGGAGGCTCTTCGACTCGCAGTCACCTCCTCCATCCTGTCCCTAGTGGACTATGGACTGCCAGTGTATGGTGCTGCTGATCAGACCGCACTCCATAAAATTCGCACTACTCTGAATAAGGCCTGCAGGTTAATTACTGGGGCACCTAGGCTAACACACACCTGTCTACTGTACGCTAAAGCGCTGGTACTTGATCTTGATGAGTGCCTCAAATATCTGACCTGTACCCTTACAAAAAAGACCCTCCTTGGGCTATCCCCGCCAGGATTGACCACCACCATCCACCGCTCTGTCCCACTAGTTCATACTGGACCTCTGGGAAAACCTCTTGTTATCCCTAGAGCTAGGACCTCTCACGGCCAAAGAGCCTTCAGCTTTAGGGCCCCTTCTGGTTCAACACACTGCCCCCCTCCATCTCCGAAGCTCCAACTATATCATGCTCCAAAACGTCCCTACGGAACCACCTTGTTAACACCCAAAGCTGTAATTGCCACTAGTCAAAGCCGTACTCAATACTAATGACAAAGCTTACTACTAAGCTGCTAAGGACAACATAACTCTGGTATTGTTTGCATCAATCCTGCCTGTACCAGCTTGTTTGTATCTATGTCTTAAGTTACTGTTATACTGTGTTATACTGTGTATTTTCGTTTGTATTTTCGTTCGTACTGTGACAAGGTACCTTTGTAAATGAGCCTATGGCTCAAAGGTTTTCCAAACTGCTGTCTAAATAAATAAATAAATAAACATACAAAGGTCAACAATGGTTACAGTCTTAAAAACACAAAGATGTCTAAGCATTTATTATACAACCAAAAATGGAGAGAGACAACATAAGCTAGCTTCAGACAAGTTTCAGGGTGAACAGTATATAGTTAGTATAGGGTAGGAGGGAGTCTGGAAAAAGTAGGCAGGCTAAAGGGCCATTGTCGGCGGGTAGAGATGGGTGGCAAAAGTGCGAGGTGGATGTGCTGGAGGGCCCCATATCTGAAAATGCCATTAGAGAGGGGTGGGTGAGGCAGTCTGGTGTGGGGGGTAAGGGGTGAGAGTGGGGGAAACTGGTGCCAAAAAAAGTGGAGCTCTAAGGGAGGTTACAGGTCACCTTCAACTAGGGTAAAATGAGGAGGCAGTTACTTAAGAGAGGCAGTCACATTGAGTGGTAGAGGTGAAGAATAGTCGGAGTTGCCTTTTAAAGGGACCAAGCGTCGCAGTTGTAAATGTTTCGTTATTAAGGGTATTGTACCACTGAGGAGCCCTATGCGTGAACAGCCTCTGACCCATTGTGGTCCGGCATCTGGGGACCTGGAAGGTTTGATATAGAACACTGCGTGTAAGCTGGTTTGGTTGGTCTGGTAATTTGGTTGCTGTTTTGCCACAACTGAAAGCGCAGGGCCCTTCACAGTAACATACATGTACGCATCTCACAGGCAAATGAGGGTATGATTATACTATCTCAAAAATTAAGGAAATTCTTTGCAAAAAATGCATTAATGTAACAGGGTTCAGACCAACCTAAAAAAAGTAGGGAAATGTGATGTTAGGGTTTCCAACCCTAACAACCCCTGTAGCGACTGAAGGGTGGTATCTTTCTTGTGGTTGTCAACCATAATGCTCATCCCCATTCTGTGCACTCATGAAACATACACACGTGTCTCCATCACATCTCAGCATTTTTGGTTACTTCAGTGGGGTGAGCGTTGGGGTTGACAACTGCAAGGAAGACTCTACCCCACAGTCGCTGCAGGGGTGATAGGGTTGGAAAACCTAACATCACATTTCCCTTCTTTGGTCAGTTTAATCTGAACCCTAACTGTTGCATTAGCGCAGTTTTTGCAAAGAATATATATGCATACATACATATATAAATAAAGTTGCATTGCCTTGCTAATTCCAGATGTCCATAGATACTGTACAAATGACACTGCTTCTAGGGCCCTGGCACATTCCATGGCACTCAAAAGGTTTGCCTGATGTAGAGTAACCACCCTAACCCACAGTAAAGCAGTGGATTCAAGGATCAATTTTAAAATTGTTTTACTAGCAAATTAACCAGGACTAGTGCAGTTAACCCTCTAGCTGTCTGTCTTGACTGACTAGTGCAGGTTTTCCATGGTTGTCAATGAAGTTATAAATGTCCCTAATTTAGCAGGTTCTAGTCTTTGTGCTAGTCTCCGTTAATGTTCCAGATGGCCTGGTGTGATTAACAGCTCTTTCAAGAGATGTAATTATCTGGCAGTGTAAAAGAGGGGCTCCCACGAAAGACGGTATGTGAGTCATTATCATCCTGTCCAGGAGTGCTAAGTCAAGTCACTAGCTTCAGTGTTCTAAACTTGTCTTTGTGTGTCTGATGATTTTTCCCACATTATTAAGCCCAGTGCCCCTCATTTCCCTGCATTTTGAGTGTCTGTATCCAACATTTCAGTAACAGAGTGCTAAGTGGTATATAGGGTCTGCCTTACAGGTGGTTGGTTCTATTCCAGGCCCACCATAGCTGCCCCCTCTCCCCTTCCAGTCTCCCAACTCTGTACTTTGCCTGCACACCACTGCAGACCAGACTCTGAAATGATCATCTGTAGACCTGTAGCTGCCATCACTGGCAGGTGTAGGGGTCCCTAGCTCTTCCCAGTGGACCACACCAATCAATGCCATCCATGCAGTCCCACCATTACCCCACCCATCATGTCTTTTCATCCTGAAAACAGTGCTTTAGAGCATGTATGGTGCAAAAATAAACCTTAATAAAATATAGAAATGTTAAAATTTTGGGGTGGATAGATCTTCCTAAATAGACATAAAGGTGGTAGAGCTTCATGCCTGGGTACTGTTTCCCGTGGGCAGGCTGATGAAACAATAGTGTTTTAAAAAAAAATGCTGCCGGAGCTAGCAGCCAACCAAGAAGACGTGTTTTCCAGGAGCTTTGCAGACACGCGATAATGCATCTTTTATTGTTTTCCATATGGTTTACATTCAGGTAAGTGGTAGTATTTGATTATTTGTGATCAGAGACGCATTTTGATGCCAACCGTTTGGACTCATACCCCCCAAAAAAATGCCTCGTTCGAAGCAGCAGGCTATGACTGCAGCAGGAGGTGCCAGCCAAAACAGGAAGGGCAACAAATAAAATGATTCTCCAAACTATACAAGATATTGATAAAAATATGGACAGCTTTAATACCTGACTCATGCTTGTAGAAACTAAAGTAGAGGGACAAATGTCAGAAATCCGAGAAGTGGTGAATACATCTACAGCAGCCATGACCGTGTCTTCTAGCATGGTAAAAGAAAACACGTTGTTGAGAGCCCACATGGAGCATCTGGGAAACTCTCTTCGCAGCCCTAACCTCCCCTTAATAGGGCTGCCAGAAGGGGATGAAGTCAGAACCTGGTGCTGTTTCTAAGGACATTTTTTTAAAAACTCAGCTATATTCCAAAAAATGATCCAAACAGCATAAATTACCTTTCAGCCCTCAACATTCGGCCTATATTGAAGGGTTTCAAATAAGGTACACGTATGTCATTCCTTAACACTTGCATTTTTCACTCCATATCCTATAAGCTGAGCTTTTCATATTGAGTTCTTATAGTTGTGCCCTTCTGATCCTTTCTATACATGTGATTTTTAACAAGTATTTAAGGTGAATCATACTGTTTTATTATGTAGTTCAGTTGGAACCAAAGCTTTACAGTAAACATTTTCTAACCAAAGTAACATCAACACAAAACATAAAACATGTAGTATTTGGGTTTCCTATACCATATTTCGTTTCTGTGTATCTAAGGACATTTTAAACCTTGAATCAGAGATTGAAGTCTGACGTGTCTACAGAATCTCCCTGAGCCATTGCCCGACAGATGACACCCTCCCCAGGACTTTGCTTACTGTAACAGAGGACAACAGAAGACACGAACAGGATTGAGCCCTTCAAGCTGCGAGACTACAGGGACAGCTGACTACTGCCTCTGGGGATCACTTATTTCTGTTCCCTGTCTTGAGCAATGCCACTAGGGAACAGCAGAGGAAGTGCATTGTGATCCAGGCAGAACTCCGTGAGCAGGAAGAAGCGCAGTCATTGCAGATGACTGCATGTCTCATTTGTGGGGAGACAATATCAGTTCACAGACATTATGGATGTAGGGAAACTTGTTGGCAAAATTAAAAAGGACTTTAATGCAGGTAACATGAATGCGACAGATGATTCTGCAGAGGAATCAGACTGATAAACTGAGTTTGAGGTGATTATTATTAGTGTCTTATACCACCAACATTGATGCAACCCTTCAATGTATATTGTTTAAACAACCATGTCCTCCTATTAATACTAAACCTAGACACCCAAAAATCCTTCAACCAAGTGTCGTGGGACTTCTTACGTGCCTCCTTGGTTAAATTTGACTTTCCATGACGGTTTCTAGATAACATAGGGGGAATATATCAGAACCCCCAAGCAGTAGTCAAAGTTAATGGTTCCTACTCCCCCAGGTTTCAACTATACAGGGGCACACGCCAAGGCTGTCCCTATCCCCATAACTCTTTGCCCTATACGTAGAACCAATAGCTCAACATTTAAGACAAAACCAAATTACAGGTTACAACATTAACCAAACTCAACATAAATTGGCCTATTATGCAGATTATCTACTTTTATACATGACTAACCCAGAACTCTCACTACCTTCCCTAAATAGAACCCTTTCAAAAATAGAACAGTTAACGGGATATAAGATTAACCAAGATAAAACAGAGCTGTTGTCCATGAACTACTACCCCTTCAAACATTGTTAGACAAACTCCATTATAAATGGAATCGCCCCTATATATAACGTACCTAGGAGTGAAACTTTTCCCTACTTTATCCAATCTTAAGACAATGAATTATGATCCCCTTTTTGAAGTGAAGAGAGATCTCCGACGTTGGACCCATCTACCATTATCACTTCTCCATAGAACGCAGTCTATCCAAATGAACATACTACCAAAACTACTGTATTTATTGCAATGCATCCCCCTACCAAAACATGAAATAAGAAAATGGAATAGGACAATAAACCAATACCTCTGGAATGGAGGTAAACCCCGCAGTTCCTTAGCTAAATTGCAGTTACCTAAGGATAAAGGAGGCCTTGCCTTACTAGACTTTTATAAATACTCATTGGCGACAACTCTAATGCATATAGCTAAATGGCTGCTTCTGCCAACTCAGGCCCCTCCCCCCCCCGTGGACAACGGTGGAACAAGCCCTAGTGGACCTACCATTAAATAGATATGCAGTGTTCCAGCCTAGGATACCCCCTCAAACAAAACAAATGTCCTTCTTCGCAACAACCTTGCTGGCAGAATGGAAGCGATATCTACAAGCCCCCGAAAATCATTATTTAGCAAGATGGCTAGGGATACCTGCATGTGATCCTACTTTTATCCCATCTAAAACAGACCCAGTCTTTCAAAGCTGGCTTTTGAAAAACTTGATACACACCTTTCAGTTTTATGAAAATGGAATTTGTAAACCTTTTTCTCAGTTACAATCCGAGTTTGTGCTCCCTCAGTTGGATTTTTTTCTGTTATCTACAAATAAGACATTTTTAGAATAACATTACGACAAGAGGGAACGGATCCCCCAAAATTGGGTAAATTTCTTACCCAACTGAGCAGTGCATTTGCTAATCGCCATCTTATTTCTAAAATAGACAAAATAATATCTTATCAATACCCCCAGTAACATGGAAAATACCAGACTTGCATGGGAGTCAGAATTCACATTAAATTTAACTACAAAGGAATGGACATGGATTTGGCGTAGACAACACAAAACCACTATCTCCTATACCTGGCAGGAATACTCCTGGAAAATTGTAGCAAGATACTTTTGAACCCAACAAATCAGAGCAAAATATTCATCCACAAGGGATTCTTCATGCTGGAGGAGGTGTGGCGAGGAGATGGCAACGCACTGTCATATATTTTGGTTATGCCTGACCATAAATCGGTTCTGGCAGAAGATAAACAACCAAGTTCAGGATCTTTTCCCTGAACTGGGAAATCTGACTCCGGAGATAGCCGTCCAGTTGCACCTCCCAAAGCACTTTAGAAACCCCCACCAAATATACCTTATAAGCATACTTTTAGGAGCAACCAAGAAAGTGCTGACCAGACTATTTATTTATTTATCTATTTAGTTTTTGTTAACCGGGTAGGTGCACTAGCCATAAAATGACTATTTTCAGGCATGACCCGGGAGAGTACAACAAAAGGAGAACAGTTGAACAACAGCAACATGGGTACAATAATACAAATAGAGGATCAGTACAGCAATGCTACGAAAATACAATGGGTAGAAACAACAAAAAATAATGGTAAGCATTATACAGATAATGGCAGTAAGATATATAATAAGTGCAGAAACCGTGGACCCGACCTGTGGAGTGAAAGGGTTAATAAGATAGTAAGGTTATATAGAGAGAAATGTAAGGAATGTTCAAACATAACAAGAAAGACTGACAGAAGGAAGGTCAGGGGTGGTAATTGGCAAAACAACAGTGGATGGTCAGCAACAAGGTTCAAGAAGGAAGAGAGCTAGTAGTCAAGATTTATTTACAGAGAGAAGGAAAAATATGGGGAGGGAAAGAGGAGACCGTCTTGGAGCTGGATTAGAGCAGGGGTGACATTACTGCTAAGTCTCAGGAGCTTCAGGTTGGGTCAAAGCACGTACAAACATCAGCTAAGGATAGATAACGACGATATTCACTTTTAAATCCAAAGTGAGACTGAGACAGCCGGAGGTTGAGTGGAACAGCATTTCATAGCCTGTGAGCAGAGAATTGGAAGGCCCCTGTGCCTTTAGTCGTCCGACATCTCGGAACATAGAACAAGGATTTGTCAGCTGATCACAGGCCATGGGAGGATGGTTATGGTTAAAGACAGAGCCCCCTAGAATAATGATTGGGAAAATACAATATATGACATATATAAAAATGGAGAGTCTCACAGCCAGACTTCAGAATACAACCGACAAGGTGATGAATAGATGGACCACCTGGTTTCTCTACATCTCTCTCTCTACAGACTAGATATAATTCTCTAACTAATTTAAAATGCTGACCTCAAAATATATTTAAATAATGGCTACCCCATAACCCTTCCCAAGCACCTCTCCACTCTGCCCGAATATAAAAGTTCACTATACCTTTTGGAAATAACTTAAACCAAAACATGCTTTAACCCCCATATTTATAATAGAAGGAAAACTCGATCTTTACCCCTCTAGAAATGATTTGATAACAAGGAGGTTCCCCCCTCTTCTCTCCTCAGTATCCTAAAAACATTTTATCACGGTCTCTGAAATAAAATGAAACCAGTATAACGCAGATTTATGAATAATCATATACAAACATACTAACATGTCAATGTTATGTTTACTACTGTCTCTCTCAAAGAATCACCTGGAATGTATGATACAGCTACTTCCTTGTGTTAAATAATACAAAATAAAAATAAAGTTTAAAAAAACAACAACCATGTCTTCTGTTAAAAAGGGTTCAGGTGGGTCATTATTATTAAAAAAAACAAAATCAGACTGCATGCTTTGCAAACGGTGACTGGGTGCACAAAAAAGGGATGCCAATCCCACACTGGAAACAAAGAACTAATCTTCTGCACTCCGGTTACCATAAATTAAACTCGCAGACCACTGTTGTCTTTGCTTGTATTTTACTGTAGTAATTGACAGATCTGCAAGGTTGACCTCCATGCCACTAACGCCTCAGCGCTTCGCCCTTTAGCCTTCTGAGCAAGCTCGACAGCACTAAGGCGTTAGTGGCATGGAGGTCAACCTTACAGACCTGGCAGTTATTGCAATAACGTACAAGTAAAGACAACAGTGGTCTGCAAGTTTAATTTCTGGTAACCTAAGTGCAGAAGATTAGTTCTTGTTCGTTACTATTAATGGTTGTCTTACTTAATGCAGTCTTTCAAAATGTGCTCCTAATAACTTGTATGGCTTGGCCTTACCGGGGGATGGGGGGGAGATAGGAAACATCTAGAGCCAGATCCTTAGGAACGGTGTGTCGCAAGTGTGCACCTCTGTGTTTCTTTTTTTCATACACATGCTGTGGCGCTGGGAAATGTCATCTGATGGGTTTATTGCCCACAAAGCAAATCTTAGAGTGAATGGTTCTCCATGTGGCAGCTAACGCTCCATCAGGGTGGGGGAGAAAAGGAAAATGGTGCTTACCACCAAGACATGAAGAAACGAAAGTGACAAACTTATAGTAACTACCACTGACCCTGTGCAGCCTGCTAAATACCTAGTTTGGTGGTATATCCCAGGAAATGGCATCCCTCCTAGGTTCCCTTATGGGTAAGTGCTCAGCTGATATTAATGTAATATGCTTGAATGTTTACTGAAGTTTGTTACATTAGATGAATGGGTAGGAGGGAACTTTCTACTCTCCTTCCAATAAGTTTGAAAAGAGAGAGTTTATAAATTGACTTACTATCTATATGCTATGTTCTGCTAGAGCTACTGGAAAATACTACTTATATAAATTTTACATCATATTACAGTGGACATTACAACCTCATTGAGGAGGTTTGATTACGAACTATTATGGACAGCACAATGTTTTGTATGGTTCCACAGTCTTGCTGCACTTCAGCTCTGTTTGGACTCCTCATATGGGACTTCTCAATTTAATGTACTGCCTCCCAGTGCAGTAACAGTAAGGACTGTAGACCAACATATCCTGTATTAACTATTGGCAGATTTGTATGTTTTCTAAGATCTATAGTTGGGGACTTTTATGCTTCTTTTTCATTGCTAAAAGCATAAAAATAAAGTTAAAAAAATGCTGTTATTGTTGAGGCAAAGCATGTTGAAATCAATACTTCTAGGGACGTGGATATGGTGTACTAGCCACACTTTTACGTCCGGTAGATCTGCAGAGCCTTTACCTCAACCAGAGCAGCTCACAGAATTTTCGAGACCTGTGGATCTCTTGAGACCAGTAGACATACCTCTACCCAGGCTCAGCACTCGCAATGACAGCTCGACATCAGAATCTGTACCTGACTCTGCCCGTTCGGCTTGGATTATGAGTCTTCTCCCCGAGATGAGCCAAAACTGAGGGAATCCCCAATATCCCCACCCAAGGACCCTTCCTTCATGGAACTCCTCAGGAAGATCCAGGCAGCCTACGACTGGCACATGGAGGAACAAGATTCCCAACGCTAGAGGCTCGTGGAACATCTGGAACTATCGGATCAATCTCAGGCTCTCATCCCACCATGGATAGGCCCTCACGAGGATTTAGCCTCCACGATATGGAAACAACCTGCTTCACTGGGAGAGGCATCGCCAGTAGAAAACAGGAAGCTGTTATCCCTCTGTACAGACAGCTGGTGGAACCCAATCTGGAGTACTGTGTGCAGTTCTGGAGACCCAATCTCCGCAGAGACATAGACAGGATGGAGGCAGTCGACGTATGAAGAGAGACCTAAGGAGCTTAATATGTATAACCTCGAGGAAAGGTGGGAGAGGGGAGACATGATAGAAACTTTCAAGTTCCTCAAGGGAATCAACAAAGTCCAAGAGGGTAGCATCTTTCAGAAAAAGAGGTGTGCAAGAACAAGGGGACACAATTTGAAGATTGGGGGGGGCGGCTCAGAGGCAATGTGAGGAAGTATTTTTTCACGAAGTGGGTTGTGGATGCATGGAACAGCCTTTCTGAGGAGGTCGTGGAGTCAAAAACTGGTGGATTTCAAGGATGCATGGGGCAGACATAAAGCAATTCTAGGGGGTGGGGGTAGGAAGAAGTAGACTGTTGGTTAACTAGGATCTGCAGCTTATCCGTTAGGTAGGGAAATGGGCAGACTGGGTGGGCCAAGTGGTCCTTATCTGCTGTCAAATTCTGTGTTTCTATGTTTCTGGCAATATCCTTTCCCTTTAAGACTCTGGTCAGCAGGTCTTCAAGCCGGCTCTTCCCACCCTTACGGGTGATAACTTCCTCAGCACTGCTCCATGACATCAGATCTTCCTTTTCACTGGAAGAAGGTGGTTCCCTCCTTATCGGTCTGTGTTTAGTGGGTCCTTTGCTTTCAAAAATTAATAAAACTACCATCTTTGAGTTGGTTTTCGAATTTGTTCAAACGTCTCGTTGGCATGGACGACTCAAAGTTGGCACCCAGTTTCAAGAGATGTGACTGCGGGCAGAAGATGTCCTGGATGGACCCACACACATTGTGCCTCTACTGCCTTGGCCATGAACACGATCCCCAGGCTTGTGACCTTTGCTTTCTACTACTTTGGAGGACCGGCACGCTCGACTCCTTTTCGTGTGCCCAGACGAACAAGACCAGCCCGTTTGCTCGAAAGATGCCCATTGGGCGATCTTCGCGGCTGCAAGGTCCACAGAACAACTTGTTGCCTTCGAGGAGGCGGCGGAGCATGCCTCTTCAGCTTCGGCTTTTGTGCCGCTTTCCTTTGGTGTCATCTTCTCGGGAATATTTCAGGATTTGTGCCAGTCTCTTCCCACACTCTGGCAAGGTCTTTCTAAGGGCACCAAATCCTCCAAATCATCAAAAAATTAGACTTAAGAAACTGACTTGTCGACAATCATGAGATTGTGAGCTGTCCCGGGCCTCGGATTCCTGCACCTCTTTGGAGTTTTCAGTTTCAGTTGATGCTTCGGTCTGGGCAGCTGGCTCCACGGTCTCCCTGTCAGGACTGTTAGCTGAGACGCACGTTGACGAACCTGTCGAGATTTTTCTCGAGCCGGTCAACGCGTTGTTGCAGGTTGATACCTCACTCTCTAGGTCTACAGTCCTGCCTATCGCCTCTCAGGGAGGGTTGGACCAGTCTGCTGATCTGCTCCCTAACCCTCAGGATCCATAACCTCTGAGGTCCCTCGGCTTTCGCCAGTTTCCTCCCCGACAGTCAAGGTCAAGATCCTGTAACCTGGAGTCGAGCAGCCCTCGCCAACATCTGCATTCTTGCTCTCGGTATTTGGACAAGTGGAGCCACCAGTATTCCTCCTCTTTTTCCTCCTCAGGCGAGGAACGGCTCTGATGTAAGATGTCGGCGCTGTGAGGAATTAATGTTGGCAGCAGCTCATGCAGTCTTGGGTTAACCCAATCCCGGCCCCCACCCGACTCTCCTGTGGCTCCTGCCACCTACGCCCCAGTCTGCCTCGGCTCAGTCAGCTCCAGCTCAGACTGTTCTGGCCTCTCTGACCATCAGAGTGAAACCACCTTCTGAGCAGCCGAAGGATGGTCCCCCTCCTAAGGATGCCCGTACCACTCCCGGGCTTCCTTGTTGGCTGTCAGTCACTGTTACTCCCGATAGACCTCACAGAGTCAGTGGGGATTCAGGATGTTGACCGCTTTTTGGCGAATCCTCTGAGTCCGAGGGCTCCTCCCTGCATTCCCATCCTGTGGATTGCAAGCTGGGGGAGGATTTGTCTATGGATTACAGTACCACTTCCTTTGGGGGCTTGCTTCATTTAATTTCGGAATCCACCGGGATCTTGATGGAGCCTGTCCAAAAACAGGCCAAGTATACCTTGACCAAAATTCTCAACCAAGATGACTCCTTGGGGGTCGCCTTCCCGGTCGCCGAGGCCATTCTTGGCCCTGCTCTGGATCTCTGGCAGCACCCCGCCTCCTGCTTAGCGCCATCGGCCTGTATGGCCCGAAAGTATGCGGTCCCTACTGGTTCCCTCTCGGGTTTCACTGAACATCTCTTGGCCAAAGGTCTGGTGGCCAACTCATTTTTTCAGCGTACCAGCAATGTCAGGGGCATAGACAAACCTCCCAACAAAGAATCCAAGAAATTGGGTGACATGGCCGAAAAGGTCTATATGGCCTCTCCTCTCGGCCTTCGGCAGGTGGGTTCGGCCCTTTTAAAGGCCCATTTTGTTCATGCCCTACTTGGTACTCTCGATGAGGTGCTTCCTCAGCTCCTGGCTGACTTACAGACCATGGTCAAGCAAGTCGGGGACCAGGGCCGAGCTGTGGCCAAACAGCAGCTCCAGATGTTCATGGACATCAGCGATTCCTGCACCCATCCCATGGCTGCCACGGTGGCCACGTGCCGCAGGGCTTGGCTGCAGATTTCTACCTTCACGTCAGACACCCAACACAAGTTGGCGGATGTCCCCTTTTTGGACACTGACTTGTTCGGGCCAGGGGTGGAAGGACACCTCACTCGGATTGAAAAGTCCAGTGCCACCCTGGGCTCTGTCACCTCCACCCAGAGGGATCCCAAGGGCTTCAAGCTTCAGAAGAAGAAGTCCTTTTGGCCCCTCCAGCCAAGCCGTCCCAGCCCCCAACTGGGCAGCAGGACCAGGCTTAGCATCCTCAACTAAAGTCAGTTGCTTCCGTCATCTGCAAGCCAGGCAGTCGAGGTCCTGCTCCTTCCTCAGGCGGTTCCCTCCTCCTCCAAGCCTGCCCAGTGATGGGCTGTGAGGTGCCTGCCCCATGCCCTTCCTGTCTCCCCTGGGTCCTTCTGTGGGGAGCTGGCTCCACCACTTTCTTTCTGCCTGGTCTGCTGTCACTACGGACGGATAGGTCCTCCCAGTGGTCGGCCATGGTCTGCCTGTAGAGTTCGAGGCTTACCCACCATGCTGAGCCCACACCTCATGGGAGGACATGGTGTCTGCTGACATGCTGTCAGCCCTTCAGTAAGGCATTGCCCGGCTCCTCCAGAAGGAGGCAGTGGCTCAAGTCCTGGACCTTCCAGTAAGCCCAGGGTTTGTTTCCAGATACTTTTAGTTCCAAATCGGATGGGAGGCTGGCACCCCATCTTAGATCTGCACGCCCTGAAGAAATTCCTTCAGTCATGCACCTTCAGGATGGTCACTCTGTCTCAGATCATTCCGTCCCTGGAGCAGAACATGTGGTTCTGCTCTCTGGATCTTCGGGACACATTTTTCCTTGTTCCCATCCATCCATCCCACTGCCAGTTCCGAGCGGAGGGGGAATCTTTATGAGTTCCAGGCCCTGCCCTTTGGCCTTGCCTCGGCTCCCAGGGTCTTCAACAAGTACATTGCAGTGGTGGCGGCCTACCTGCAGTGCTGAGTGGTCTGGGTGTACCCCTACCTGGATGACTGGCTTACAGTGGGGCCCTCCAGGAAGGAGGTGGAGTGGTCCATGGACCTGGCCCTCCAGACCTGCTTGTCCCTTGGTCTCCTAGTCAACGAGGCCAAGTCGGAGCTCGTACCTATGCAGGTGATTACACTTTATTGGGATAGAGCTCGACTCTTGCAGAGCCAGGGCTTGGCTTCTGGCCTGACCGGGTGGAGGCTGTCTCCTTCTTTGCATGATCATTTCAGGTTGGGCAGTTGCACCCTGCTTGGGACTTTCTGCACCTCCTGGGATACATGGCGGCATGCACCAGAGTGGTCCGTTGAGACCGGTGAAGAATGTGCTCTCTACAGTGGGAGCTTGCCCGCCAATGGTCTCAGCGCCAGGGCCACTTTGACCAGCCAGTTAGTGTGACCCTGCTGATGTGAGATGCCCTCCAGTGGTGGTTAGTCCTGGAACATCTGCAGGAAGGGATCCCATTTGTCTGCCCAGAGCAGACGGTCACCATCATGACCAATGACTCCCTGATGGGTTTGGGTGCCCACCTGGGGGATCATAGAGTTCACAGAGTCGGGGCCCCCCGAGGAGGCCTGATGCCATATCAACCTGCTGGAGCTTCAGGCAGTTCGGCTGGTGCTGACAGCCTTTGCTGCACACAATCAGGATCAGGTCATTCAGGTCCAGATGGACAACACCACAACCATGTACTGCCTCAACAAACAGGGCGGGATACACTCCCTTCCTTTATGCAGGGAAGGGCTCTGCATCTGGACCCTCGTGCTCAGCCTGGACGCTGACCTCCTGGCCATCCATGTGGCCAGTGCCTCCAACCAGCTGGCGGACGCCTTCAGCTGTGTGGGTGAGGTGTCTCACAAATAGTCTCTCCATCCGGAGGTAGTACACAGCCTGTTCTCCCACTGGGGCATCCCTCAGGTGGACCTGTTCACCTCCAGGGAGAATGCAAAGCTGAGGCTGTATTGTGCCCACACTCCTCAGCAGGGAACACTGCGGGGGGGGGGGATATCTTCTGGAGGCCCTGGACCCCGGGCCTCCTCTATGCCTTTCCTCTTATCCAAAATATGCTGATCAGAGCCAGGAGGGACAAGGCACCGATGATCCTGGTGGCTCCGGACTGGCCCCACCTGTTCTGGTACCCCAATCTCTTCAGCCTCAGCAGCAGGCTCCCGTGGCATCTTCCTCTCCACGTGGACTTGCTCTCTTGCAGGGGAAGGTACTCCATCCGGACCTTCAGTCCCTGCATCTGACAGCCTAGTTCCTGAGCGGCTAGAGTTCCAGGCTTTGGGTCTCTCCAAAGATGTCCTCACTGTGGTCGAGGCTTCTTGGAAGGAGTCAGCCTGGAAATGTTATGCCTTCTCAAATGGAAGAGGTTCTCCATTTGGTGCCATGGCAAGGTGCTTGACCCATTATCTTGTCAGGTGGCTAGCATTTTCGGCAACTTTTGGTCCCTCTTTCAGTTATGTTTTCGGTTGATGACTCTTAAGGTGCACCTGGCAGCCATCTCTACATACTGGGCGCAGGCTGGTATGCCATCAGTGGTGCAGGAGAAGGTGGTCTGGTGCTTTTTAAAAGGCCTTGATCACATTTCCCCTCTAGTGCATGAACCACCACCACCTTGGGACTTTTTGCTGGTGTTGGCAAAGCTCATGAGCAAGCCGTTTGAACCAATGCACAGGTGTGATATCGCTCACTTGTCGTGGAAGACCACCTGTTGATGGCTATGCCAGAAGGATCAGTTAGCTCCAGATACTGTCGTTGGAGTTTCCTTACCTGGTCTTCCACAGGGACAAGGTTGTCCTTTACCCCAACCCGAAGTTCCTCTTGAAGATTGTGACTGAGTTTCACCTTTTTTTTTTATTTTTGTATATTCTATTTTTGCTCTCTCCACAGCCCGGGCATCCTTCTGGGGTGCTTGCTCGATTAGACCTTCTACTCCTTGCCTGAACCCCTCATCTACAGGACCACCCTGGCAGGCCTAACCCTCTGGATCACCCCCCGGAGCGGGTCTACCCTCCCTTGGCGGCCTATCTGGAATTAGAAAGACCTTACCTCGGCGCCGGGTTGGCCGTGGAGTCTCTGCAGAGATGGTCTGTCAGTGGGATGTGGGTCTGTCCCTGGAGCCCCCTCCATCTCCGCGGTGCTGTGACGGGGGATTTTCCATTTGTTTATCCCCAGGAGTGTGGCACTGCAATGACGTCAGCGAGGCAACGCCACGGAAGTCCACAACACTCCTCTCCTCTGCTTCAGCTCTAAGCGTAAGTAGTGCCTCCAGCTACCACCAGGGGCTGCTACTGTGTCAGGCGGGCCCTGGATCCCTCCCCAGAGAGAGAGAGAGGAGAGCAGTCCTCCGGATCCTCGATCCTCTCTCTCCCCTGCCAGCGCCCGAGTCCGTTCCTGAACTCGGGTCGCCAGTGTGGCGCGAGGTAAGGCGACCAGTGCCTCAGCCCTCAGCACCACCGGGCCCTGAGCTTCACCTTAACCAGGTGATCAGTATCCTGGTGTACTTTACTAACCACACCTCGAAGACTGAGCACAGGCTCCATACTTTGGACCTTTGGCGAGCGCACGGCTGTAGTTCGGGAAGAGGTTCACCAGCTGTTTGTCACCTATGCTGAAGCTACACCTGGTAGACCTGCAGCTAAGGTCTCATTTCACCTGACATACCGCTACCTCTGTGGCTACTTCCGAGGATGACCCTATCCAAGAAATCTGCAGGACTGCTACCTGGAAGTCGGCACACACCTTCATTTCCCACTACCACATCATCCTTGAGTCATGCTGGGATGCTGGTTTTTGGACCTCAGTTCTCCAGTCTCTTTTCCCTAAATAGGGGACATGTCCCTTGCCCCCTCCTCCCGGAGAACTTCTTGGAGTCTGCTAGAAGGGTGGATAGTATATCATATCCATGTCCCTAGAAAAACAGGTTACTTACCTGTAACAGTAGATCTTCCACGGAGTGGTCTCTTGCAGAAGGTAATACTTTTGGGTTACCAGCAGAGGTCACTGTGGTGCACAGCAGCTCTTCTAGTAGTTTTTTGCCAGGGACCCACCCACACATGATATCAGCTGCCTGTTTCCTATATGTGTGGGCAGTCCCTGGTATCCTCAGTTCATTTTCCTGCCGTCTTCAGCTCACGCAGCAGCTAATGCAACTTCTATGTAGCAGTCATCGACGAGAAATTTGGCGACTAATGTCTACAGATTCTTCAGACAAACTAGCATTATTTCGTTCCTGCCGTTGCGGTAGGAAGATATACCGCTTTGACAATCACATACTTTGTGTAAGGTGTCTGAGACCCACACAGGACACCAATTCCTGCAGTTTATGTCAGGAATTTAATCGGGCAATTCGTCGGCGACGGTTGCTTGAAATTAAACAGCTTTTTTTAAAAAAAACTGTATTTATAAGTTCATGTGAAGATTCACAATTCTGTGTTACAAGGTTTCTATTTTCTGTCAGTCATATTACATTGCCATCAAATCAGCATTCCGAACATTTTTACAGTACTAGGTCAACAGAAGCCCCACAATTATTTATTGATTATTTTACCTTTTCTATAATATCAATTTTTACCCACCTAAACTCAGTCTTGGGAGTGGTCATGGGACAAAAGCGGGATTTTCTCTTGAGATGTAAAAGACCCACTGTGTCCACTTCAATTCAGAACTGGATTGATGACTCAAATAAAATGCTGTAGTTCTCTCCACAAAATGTATATCATTGACTATTGACTGCCATTGAGACAACGTTGGGACAGCAGGGATATGCCACCAGTGCATAATTGTTTTCTTAGCCGCAGCTATATAGATATAACATACTCCTTGTAGGAGGTATTTTACCTTCCTGATCAGTATATAAGAGCATTAATTGTAACAATATTACTAAATCAGGAGTAACTATTTCAGATATTGCCTCATTAAAGTCCTGCCAGAAAGAGCCAAGTTTATCACAATCCCAGAATATATGTACAAAATCGGCATGTGGCTTCCCACACTGCCTTCAGCAATAGCCATACTGATTAGGTAAATATTTCAGTAGTGTAACAGGGGTATTAAAGTACCTGATCCGACACTTCCAGATAAACTCTTTCAAGTACAATGCCTGAGAAGTACTCATGGAGGGGGCGATTGGCTCTAGCTGTTTATCAAATGAGATACAAAACACAATTCTCTGTTCCAGGCTTGGAGCACAGAACTGGTAGTGTCTGTCCAATATATCCGGAGAGCCTTGTATATTATTCCAATCAAATGTGGATAGGACACTCCCCCGATTTGCATCCAGAATCACTTTAAATAACTTAGGAAGCAGGTTTGGGAAGGCATTCCATGGAGGGCCCTTTTGCTGCAAATACGAACGAACCTGCATGTAATAGACCCAATCAGATCTTGGTATTTGATACGAGGCCTGTATTTGTGCAAAGAAGATTATTCCATTTGTATCCAAGAATTGGTAAAGATGAGTAAGACCAAGTCGATGCCAGTTCTGAAATGTAAGAGTCATCTGGGCTAGCAGAAAATCTGCTTCAGCCTTTAGTTGTCTGATAAAGTAAAAGGAAGTTCGATGTTGGAGTGACTCTTAATTTTATATCAAGCTTTGATCGTGTCCCTTGTACCAAAGGAAAAATCCTTAAAGTTTGGGGGGGAGCTTAACGGTGCTAAAATCACTTATAAATGTCAAAAAGATCATTAAGAACAAACTATGTATTTCCAAATGGCTTCATATTGTGGGTTGAGCCAGAGTAGAATCACTTTAATTATTACTGCTTTTAGATATTTTGCTAAATTTAGGTAGATTGAGAGCCCCCATCTTTTGGGAGCATCAACAAAGTCCGATGGACCCGAGGTCACTGGTCTCCCCAAATAAATCTCGATAAAAGCCTATGGTAATATGATCCTGGTGTCAGTGGTAATGTCTGAAACAGGTAAAGGAATTTTGGTAATATTGTCATTTGTACTGCCTGGACTTTTGAGAGTACAGATAAAGAAAGGTGAGTCCATTCAGCTAGTTCCCTCTCTATTGCTTGGGTCAATGGTTCATAATTAATTAATTACAAATGTATCAAATTTCTAGGCAAGTATACTCCCAGGTATTTTATTCTTGTGCAAACCCATCTAGAAGGAAATAACTTTTTAAGCTCAGGAAGGGGGAGAAATTAAGGGTCAATATCTCAGTTTTCTGCAGGTTTATTACATAACCTGAGATTACGCCATATGTCTGTATTATCTCTAATACCTTTGGAATAGACTGTTCCAGGTTCAGCAAGGTAAGCAGTACATCATCTGTATATGACAAAAGTTTAAAAACTCAACCCCCCATGGGGATACCCTCCACTTGGACAGAGTTCCTAATTGCCACTGCCAGTGGTTCAATATAAATAGCAAAAAGAAGTGGGGGAGAAGGGACATCCTGATGCGTTCCCTTTGTCAGTGGAATTGGGTCTGAAAGTTGTCCATTAACTAGAATAAATGCTTTGGGAGCTTGATATGTTATTTGGCCAGTCAAGAGTAGTCTCTGGGAATCCAATACTTCTCAGAGTTTGCCATAAAAAGACCATGATACTCGGTCAAACGCCTTATCAGCGTCTAAACTGACAACTGCTGCCGGTATTTTCCTTTGATTTAAATGTCCCATAAGATGCATTGTTTGGCAGATATTATCCGCTGTCTGTCTGGAGCAGATAAATCCAGACAGGTCTGGATGAATTATTGTCAGGAGTATATTTTCTATTCGGTGAGCCCATATAGATGTATATTTCAAACAACTTGAAGTCTTGCTGTATTCTGACAAGTGCAGTTAGCCCCAGCCTTTAAACTGCCCCGGAGAACAAAGGGTTAAACTTTCTATGCAGAGCATAGAATGCTGAGCTCGAGCTCGGTTGATGTCTGTTTCCCTTTGAAATCTATTTTTATTTTATTTATTTAGTTTTTTGTTGACCGGGTAAGTGCACTAGACAAATCCTGCCTATTTTCAGGCACGACCCGGGGGAGGGGGATACAGATGAATGCCAACTGACCTTAACCAGATTAAGCTGTTGGTGGTATTTTTTTAGTGAATGAGGGTAATTTGGCCAGGACACCGGGGAAATTCCCCTGCTCTTTTCGATAAGTGCCATGGGATCTTTAACATCCACCTGAACTACCACCAGAACAGGCAGATGGGACCTCGGTTTAACGTCTCATCCGGAAGACAATCTAACCGTCAGATTCTTTACTCCGCCTCACTGAACAGTCGCCTCCGGAGATTTCTCCTGCAGCTCAGTTCGAAAGTCAGTCTAAGTGTCGGTTTTCTGTCTGTTTTTAACCAAAATTTATTTCCGCATAGTCGGTTCAGTCTCTGTCTGTGGTACTGTGAGTACTAGATAGGTTTTGTACTGTTTTTTTCTGTGTGGAACTTGTAAAAGTGTTTGTTAATACTTGTACTTAACTTTAGTGTGTGGTTACCGGTCCTTATCGGTTCTAAAAAAAAAACATGTTTGATATGTTTTTTTCCAAGACCTGTGACACGGTTAGGAACCGATAAGGGAGTCTTGCCCGGCGGTTGCCAAAAAAAGTGTAAGTTTGGTTAGGTTGGCCATGTTTGAGAAACCCAAGAAAAAAAACGGGCCCACTGGGTTTCAACACTGCAGTGAGTGTGGGGAGGTATTTGCTAAGGCCGATCCCCACACCACCTGTGTTTTATTGTCTGGGGTTTGAACACCTCGATTCAGACTACCAAATTTGTAAGAATTCTCCCAAATCTACCCTTGAAAAGAGATTAGGTAGACTGAGGGAAAAGGAGGCCGAGAAGTCCGCTGACCTGGAAGGCCAGCCCTTCGGTTCCAACTGAACCAGAAGGAGTGCCCTCTGACCAGGGCGATACTTCTTCAGACAAAAGGAGAGCCGATCCCGAGGGGTCAGTTTCTACAAAACGAAAACGCAAAGAAAAATCATCCGGTTCAGATCCAGAAGTCCATGTTCCGACCGCCGAGGAAATAGCCAGAGCAATTCAGATTGTGGAATCGCTTCACCCGGTTCCGACTGATCTGGCACCTTTTGGCAGAGGCTTGGTTCAGTCCGTTCCCGCGGTTCACGATTATACCCCTGAAGAATTTTATGAACCGGAGTTTGAGGAGGGAGGGGAGTTTGAAGATGATGATGGTGATGGTGAAAGTCTGGATGTGCCTGTGGAACTGGACATCTCCCCAGACAGACCTTCAGGTGTATCCCCTCCTAAGCTTTCTGAGTCCCCTTCCCACTTTATGTTCTACAGAAAGGTGGCTGAGACCCTCCAGCTTCCTATGGAAGAGGCAATGGAGGATCAGGAGGAGCCTGATTTTGTGGAACTGATGGACATCCCGGAGTCCAAGAGACTGTCTATTCCCCTTCATAAATCTTTTGGGAAGCAGACACAAAAAATCCTGAAGTCTCCCAATTCTGTACCTCCTGTGGATAGAAGAATGGACAAGAGGTATACACTATCAGGCTCAGATACGGAGTTTTTATATCAGCAATGCAGTCATGTTGGGGTTGTGCAGGCTGCTGCCTGTGATAAGGCAAACATTCCCTTGGCTTCACACCCCCCCCAGACAAAGACTCCAGGAAGATTGATGCCATGGTAAAAAAGTAGTACGTGGCATCTTTCTTGGGACTCAGGCAGGCGAATTATATGGCCCTGCAGCCAGCTACCAGAAGTCCAGGTGGGACACTGTACTGGCACTGGCTAAACAGGCCTCCCCCCCCAGCTAGCCAAGGAGCTGGAGGAGGCGGCAGCAGATAGGATTGAGGCATCAAAAGTTCAGTTTCATGCTGCTGTCGACTCCAATGATGTGTCATCAAGAGTCATGGCTACATCTGTGGCTCTTCGGAGAATGGCTTGGCTCAGATGTACTAGCCTCTCGCAGGATACCCAGGCTAAGGCCATGGATTTTCCTGTAGTGGGTAATTCTCTATTTGGGGAGCAGACAGAGAATTACATGAAGAAAATGGATGAGTACAGGACCACTTACAGGAGTGCTCAGGCCAAGGAGAAGCAGGCAACTCCTCAAAGGCAGCAGTCTAGGGGCGGGCAGACCTTTTCATAGGCCTTTTTACCAAGCACAGGCCTCTTCTCCCTTTTCACAGAGGGGGTTCTTCAGAGGGAGAGGCAGAAGGGGGATGAGCAGGGCTGCATCCACTCCTCAGCCTAAGGCCCCTGCCAAGTAGACACCCTGATGGGTCTGCCCAGGTCGACTGTCCTATTCCAGTAGGGGGCAGGCTGACTTACTTCATCCAGGACTGGATGTCTATTACATTAGACAAGTGGGTCCTGGAAGTAGTAAGCTAGGGACTGGTTCTCAACTTCAAAAGATTTCCAAAGATGAGAGCCAGATCTTCAAACAACATGAAGTCTTGCTATATTATGACAGATGCAGTTTGTCCCACCATTAGAACTGCTCCGGAGGTGAAAGAGTTAACTTCCATGCAGATCATGGAACTTAGAGCGCGAGCTCGGTTAAAGAAGCTCTATTAGGGTGGTTTCAAACCGAAACCGTCAGATTCTTTACTCTGCCTCACTGAACAGTCGCTCCAGAGATTCCTCCTGCTGCTCGGTTCATTTCCTCGTTTAAAGCGCTTTTCTCGTTGAATTTAACCGCGATATTATTTATTTTAGCCAGAAACCGATCGGGTTCAAGCTCTGTCTATGGTATTGTGGGCATAGATAGGTTTTCTGTGTGGAACTTGTAAATGTTTATCGTTCGGTTTGAACCGATCAATTGTATTTAAACTTGGTTTTAAAGCCTTTTAAGGCTTGTTAGAGTGCGGTTCCTGGTTCTTATCGGTTCTAAAAAAAACAACGGATTTCATTACATTTTTTTCCACGACCTGTGACATGGTTGGGAACCGATAAGGATGTCTTGCCTGGCACTGCCATCAAAAGGGCAAGTTTTTGGTTAGGCTGGCATTATGTCTGAGAAACCCAAAAGAAAAACAGGGCCCACTGGGTTTCAACACTGTAGTGTCTGTGGGGAAGCCTTTGCCAAGGCTGACCCACACACCACATGTGTTTATTGTCTGGGGTTTGACCACCTCAATGCAGACTGCCAGATTTGCAAGAATTTCCCTGCAGCCACCCTAGATGAGAGTTGGTAGGCTCAGGGAACGAGAGGCCAAAAAGTCCGCTGACCCGGATGGCCAGCCCAGTTCGGTGCCAGCCGAACCGGAGGGAGTGCCCTCTGACCAGGGCCAGACTTCCTCGGGCAAACGTAAAGCTGACTCTGAGGAGCCAGTTCCAGCAAAGAGAACTAGAAAGTCAGCAGGTGTGGAGTCCAAAATTCCTTCTCCAACTGCTGCAGAGATAGCCAGGGCAATACAGATTGTCCAGTCACTGTCCCCGTTTCCCTCCGAACCGCCACTATCTGGCAAAAGGTCGGTTTGGTCGGTTCCACCGGTTCAAGAATATGATATAGAAGAGTTTTATGAACCAGAGGAGGGGGAGGATGATTATGATCAGTGTGGATGTGACTTTGAAAGTCTGGATGTGCCCATTGAACCGGACATCTCCCCAGACAGACCTTTAGGTGAATCTCCCCAGGCTTTCTGAGTCCCTTCTCATTTTTGTTTTATAAAAAGTTGTTGAGACCTCCAGCTTCCTTTAGAGGAGGCTTTGGATGAGCAAGAGGAGCCTGACTATGTAGAGATGATGGATATCCCAGAGTCCAGGAGATTGTCCATCCTTTTACATAAATCTTTTAGGAAACAAACAATAAAATTTTAAAAGCTCCTAATTCTGTGCCTCCTAGATAAAAAAGATGGACAGGAGGTACACTTTGTCAGGTCCTGATACAGATTTTCTTTCACAGCAATGCAGTCATGTTGGAGTAGTTCAGGCTGCAGCCTGTGATAAGGCTAATATTCCCCTGGCTTCACATCCTCCTGACAAGGACTCCAGGAAGATTGACGCCATGGCCAAAAAACAATACATGGCAGCATGTTTGGGACTCAGACAAGCAAACTATATGGCTTATGTTGCGAGATACCAGAAATCTAGATGGGATACTGTCATGGCCTTAGCCAAACAGGTCCCTGGCCAGCTTGCAAAGGAGCTGGAGCAGGTGGCTCTTGATGGTATTGAGGCATCTAAGGTGCAATTCCATGCTGCAGTGGATTCTAATGATGTATCCTCTAGAGTCATGGCTACATCTGTGGCTTTTCGTAGATTGGCCTGGCTCAGGTGTACTACTTTGTCACAGGATACCCAGTCTAAGGCTATGGATTTTCCTGTGGTGGGAAATTCTCTGTTTGGGGAGCAGACAGAGAATTATATGAAGAAATGGATGAATATAGAACCACTTATAGGAGTGCATAGCCTAGCGAACGGCAAGCCACCTCAGAGGCAGCCCCCAGGGGTAGGGGCAGGCCTTTTCACAGGCCTTTACCAGACCCAGGTCTCTCCTCTTCAGCCTATGCTCAGAGGGGTTCTTCAGAGAGAGGCAGACGGGCACGAGCAGGCCTGCTCCCACCCTCAGCCTCAAAGCCCTCCAAACAGGCACCCTGATGGGATGCCCAGGGTCGGCCTCCACTACCTGTAGGCTGGCTTACTCTCGCCCAGGACTGGAGTCTTTAACATCAGACAGGTGGGTCCTGGAAGTAGTGAGCCAGGGTCTGGCTCAGCTTCAAAAAATTTCTAAAGATTAGAGCCAGATCTTTTCCACCTGCAAACCCTTTAGAGACTCTTGCTTTGGAAACAGAAGTCTCAACCCTCCTGGCTCTCAGAGCTGTAGAAAGGGTTTCTCCCTCACACCAGGGCAAGGGTCTACCCAGGTACTTCTTACCCCAAAAAGACAGGAGAGTGGCGCCTATCCTGGATCTAAGATATCTGAACAAGCACCTTTAAACCAAAATTCAAAATGGTGACTCTGGGAATGATTTTATTCCTCCCTGAGGCCAGGGACTGGCTAGCTTCCTGGACCTCAAGGATGCCTACTTCCATGTTCTTATCAGAAGCTCCCATCGAAAGTACTCAGATTCGAACTGCCCTCAGGCCATTATCAGTTCAGAGCAATGCCCTTCGCCTCACCTCTGCCCCAAGGGTGTTTACAAAATGTCTGGCAGTAGCAGTTGCTCATCTAAGAAGGCAAAAGATTGCCATTTTCCCTACCTGGACGACTGGCTCATTGTGGGTCAGTCTCCAGACCAGGTCAAATCATACCTGCTAGTTACCCAGCAGCTGCTTACCTCCTCTGGCTTTCTTCTCAATCTTCCAAAGTCAGTTTTGGAACCTGTCCAGGTACTCACCTTTATAGGCGCAGAACTGGACACAAAGCAGGCAGAGCCTTCCTTCCCTGGAAAGGTAAGGACCTCGGTGGCCCTGGCCTCGGCCTCTTCACTCTGCAGGTCTCAATCAGCAAGGCATTTCCTGCAGCTCCTAGGACACATGGCTGCTTCCACAGCTGTAGTGCAAGGAGCAAGATTTCAGATGAGGGACATTCAGTTCCATTTGAGAGCTTTCTGATCTCAAAGAAGAGACCCCCTATCCAAGTTGATCCCAGTGACTCGAACCCTGATCCAGGCCCTTCAGTGGTGGCAGGATCAGAGCAATCTGAGACAAGGGGTGCCTTTCATCCCTCTGTCCCACTCCTTGACCCTCACTACAGATGCATCCCTCTTGGGATGGGGAGCTCACATGGGTGACCTCTCCACCCAGGGGTTATGGTCCCTCAGGAATCTCTGCTCCACATCAATCTGTTGGAACTCAGAGCTGTTTTTCTAGCACTTCAGGTTTTTCTGCATCTGTTCAGAACAAGGTGGTACAGGTCAGAACAGACAACACCACTACAATGTGGTACATCAACAACTAAGGGGGCACTCGGTCTTTGGCCTTGTGCACCGAGGCTATGAAGTTGTGGTCTCTGGCTTATTCCCTGAACGCTTCCCTCATAGCAGTTCACCTCCCAGGCAAGGACAATGTCCTGGCAGATGCTCTCAGCAGGATTTCCCAGGGCCATCAATATGGTCACTGGATCCCCTAGTACTGGGGATAGTTTTGCCAGATGGGCACCTCAGATAGATCTTTTGCAGCCCCAGACAATCATCAACTTCCACTTTTTGTTGCAGGCCCCCAGTGTTGGGCTCAGTCCCCTGGATGCCTTTCCTCGATTGGGAAGGTCTTTATGCCTTCCCCTTCCTCTCCTGTTCAAAGTACTAGTCAAAATCAGGTCTCAGCCCTGCAAGATGATCCTGATTGCTCCAGACTGGGCCAGGCAGCCTGGTACCCGCCCCTTCTGTCCTTAGCAGTCCATCTTCCCTGTGTCTCCCCAGGAACCACAATCTGTTAACCTGTGCTCAGGGAGAGTTTGTATCCTAATCTCAAATCCTCAACCTCAAGGCCTGGCTCTTGGAGCAGTTATAGTTTGCTGATCTACAACTTTCTCAAAGTGTTCTCGAAATCCTGAAAGCTGCTAGGAAGCTCCACCAGGGCTACCTATAACTCCAAGTGGAAAAAGGTTTTCCATATGGTGTTCTGGGAAGCATATTTCCGGAATCTGCTGATTTACCCGCTGTATTGGATTATATGGTCCATCTTAATTCTTTGGGACTGAGACCAGCTACCCTGAAAGTGCACTTGGCAGCTGTTCTCTGCCTTCATTTCAGCAGGGAAGCCCTCTTCTTCTGCTCACCCTGTATTTTCCAAGTTTTTTATGATTGCTTCATACCAATCCTCCATTCAGGCCCCTGCCCCTACTTGGGATCTTAATGTTTGCATTGCTCAGCTGATGCAACCCCTTTGAGCCTCTGTCTTCGGCAGAGCTTAAGTATTTGACTTGGAAAACTGTATTTAGTAGCCATCACTTGCCAGGCTTAAAGCGAGTTACAGGCTTTACTCAGTGAGACTGACTTTATTTCCTTTCACAGGGATAAGGTAGTCCTCAGGACTAACAGGAAGTTTTGCTCAAGGTGGTTTCGGATTTCCACCTTAACCAATCTATTTCACTTCCAGTGTTCTTCACTGACCATTCCTCCTCTGATGAGAGGAGGCTGCACAGCTTAGATGTTAAGAGGGCCCTGAGTTACTACATAGAGCGCACTAAGGGTCACAGGTTTGACTCCTCCAACTGTTTCTCACTTTTGGTGAGGTTGGGAAAGGGAGACCTGCCACTAAGAGATCCATTGCCAGGTGGATCGCTCTTGTATCCACCTTTTGCTATCAAGTGTTGGCAAGGTTCCCCTCAGGCCTGAGGGCTCACTCTACCAGAGGTACAGCTGCATCTCTAGCTGCTGCTAGAGACATCCCTATCTTGGAGATATGTCAGCAGCTACTTGGAGAACAGTACACACTTTCACCAAGCATTACTCCCTGGATATCCAGGCCAGGAGGGATGCTCGGCTTGGCACAGCCATGCTTCAGAGCCTATTCCTAAGTAGGTTCTGTCCTCCTCCATGGAGGCAGCTGTTGTGTAGTTCAGCATCTGTCATAATATAGCAAGACTTCATGTTGTTTGAAGAAAAATTACTCACCTTAGTAATGTTGTTTCTTCTAATGGAGTCTCTATATTATGACCTCCCCCCCAGCCTGCCCCTCTCAGAACTTCTACTTCAGGTATGGGGTGGGCAGTCCACTGTTGGCATTTATTGATGCCCCCTTTTATGTTTGGGTGTTGTGTTTTATTTAGTTATTTTATCTTATTTTTCTGGTCCCCTGACTTGAGTCTTGGTGTTGGGACCAGGAAAGTGTGTGAATATTTTAGTAGCCAGTTGGCTAGTGTAGGTTACACCTTCCACACAGAGCCTTAGTGAGTTTTGCTCGTAAAGATCTGACTGTTTCGGTTTGAAACCACCCTAACAGAGCTTCTTTAACCGAGCTCACGCTCTAAGTTCCATGCTCTGCATGGAAGTTAACTCTTTCACCTCCGGAGCAATTCTAATGGTGGGACAAACTGCATCTGTCATAATATAGCAAGACTCCATTAGAAGAAACAACATTACTAAGGTGAGTAATTTTTCCTTTTCCACCTGCAAGTCTCTCAGAAACCGTTGCCCTAGAGACAGAGGTTTCATCTCTGCTGGCTTTAAGAGCCATAGAGAGAGTACCTACCCTACATTGGGACAGATGTCTGTACTCCAGGTACTTCCTTACCCCAAAAAAGACAGGGGAGTGGCAACCCATCCTAGACCTAAGATACCTGAACAAACATCTTTTAAAACCAAAGTTCAAGATGGTAACTCTGGGAATAATCCTTCTCTCTCTAAGGCCAGGGGACTCGCTAGGCTCCCTGGACCTCAAAGATGCCTATTTTCACATTTCCATCAGGTGCTCCTAGAGAAAGTACCTGAGGTTGAGTTGCCCTCAGGCCACTCATCCATTCAGAGCAATGCCCTTTGGCCTAACTTCAGCCCCAAGGGTTTTCACAGTGCCTGGCAGTAGAAGGTTCTCTAAGAAGGCAAAACATTTCCATTTTTCCATCATCTGGATGATTGGCTAATAGTGGGCCAGTCTCAGACCAAGTCAAGTCACACCTGCAAGTGACCCAGCAAGTGCTCACTTCTCTAGGATTTCTTCTCATCCTTCCCAAGTCAGTTCTCGAACCAGTCCAGCTTCTTACCGTTATACGGGCAGAACTGAATACGGTCAAAGCAAGGGCCTTTCTTCCCCTGGAAAGGGCAAGGGTTCTTATAGAACTAGCCTCTTTCTTCAGCCTTCAGGTGTCTCGACCAGCAAGGCATTTCCTCCAGCTCTTGAGCCATATGGCAGCTTCAACAGCAGTGGTCCAAGGGGCAAGATTCCAAATGAGGGACATTCAGTTCCATCTGAGGGCTTTTTGGTCTCAGAGGAAGGATTCCCTTACCAAACTGATCCCAATGACTCTGACCTTGATCCAAGCCCTTCAATGGGGCAGGATCAGGACAATTTAAGACAAGGGGTCACATTTATCAGTCTCATTCAGTGGTCCTAACCACGGATGCTTCCCTTCTGGGCTGGGAAGCCCATCTAGGGGCCCTCACTGCCCAGGGACTGTGGTCCCCTCAGGAATCCCTTCTCCATATCAGTCTCCTAGAACTCAGGGTAGTTTTTCTGGCCCTGCAAGCTTTCTCTCAGTCAGTGCAGAACAAGGTGGTTCAGGTCAGAACAGACCACACCACCACCATGTGGTACATCAACAAGCAGGGAGGCACTCAGTCTATGGCCTTGTGCACAGAAGCCATGAAGTTGTGATCCCTGGCTTATTCCCTGCAAACCTCTCTGATAGCAGCTCACCTTCCAGGGAAGGACAATGTGATAGCAGATGCACTGAGCAGGATCTCACAGGGCCATCACGAATGGTCCATGAAGGTGATTTTTTCAAGGTGGGGCGCTCCAGAGATAGATCTTTTTGCAGCCCCAGACAATCACCAACTTCCTCTCTTTTGTTACAGACCCCCAGTCTTGGGCTCAGTCCCCCTGGATGTTCTGATTCTGAACTGGGAAGGGAAATTTCTGTATGCCTTCCCTCCCTTCCCATTTCTGTTCAAAGTTTTAGTCAAGATAAGTTCACAACCTTGCAAAGTGATTCTGATTGCTCCAGACTGGTGGTGTGGTACCCCTTGTTGTTGTCCCTAGCAGTCCATCTTCCCCTGTCTCTTCCCAGGAATTACAACCTGTTAACCTCTTCTCAGGGAGGATTTGGCACCAATCTTCAGTCTTCAATCTCAAGACATGGCTTTGAAGAGTTAGAGTTTGCAGATTTGATCTTTCTCGGCTCTGATATTCTCAAAGCTTCTCAGCTCCTCCACCAGAAAGACTTATAACTCCAAATGGAAGAGATTCAGCATTTGATGTTCCAAGAAGCATATTTCTCCAGACACTGCTGAATTGCCTACGGTTCTGGATTATATGGTCCATCTTAATGGCCTAGGCCTCAGACCAGCTACTCTCAAGGTACACTTGTCAGCTGTTTCTGCTTTTCTGTCAGTGGGGAAGTCTTCCTCACTATCATCTCATCCTGTGTTCTGTAAATGTTTTAAAGGACTGCTTCATACCAATCCTCCCTTTAGAGACCCTGCCCCTGCCTGAGATTTAAATGTTTGCATTGCTCAATTTATGCAACCTCCTTTTGAGCCTATGTCCTCATCAGAGCTTAAAGGAGAACCGTAATATTCATAAATTACCCATCCCCGCAAGCCTTACCCCCAATTGGGGTTTAAGAATAGAGCTCCTTTTCAGTGAAGTTTACTTATTTATTTTTGCGGATCAAGATGTTGTGTTACTTCGACTGCACGGCAGCACTTCTCGCTCCAGTACAAGTATTGAAGCTCTAGCGGTGCAGCCAAGACTTTGTCGCCTAAATGGCACCACAGAACATGTGCCATTTTGCCAAACCGGACTTTACAAAAAATTAAATAAAGTAAAACTTCACTGAAAAGTGCGCTCTATTTGCGAAACCCCTAATCAGGGTGGTAAGGCTTGTGCGGATGGGTAATTTATGAATATTACGGTTCTCCTTTAAGTACTTGACTTGGAAAACTGTGTACTTGGTAGCTATTACCTCTGTCAGGCGTATCAGTGAATTGCAAGCCCTGTCAATGGAATCTGATTTTATCTCCTTTCACAGGGATAAAGCGGTCCTTAGAACTAATAGAAGGTTCTTGCCCAAAGTGGTTTCAGACTTCCATTTGAATCAGTCTGTGTCTCTCCCTGTTTTCTTCGCTGATCATTCTTCCTCAGGAGAGAGGAGGCTACACAGTTTAGATGTTAAAAGAGCCCTTAGCTACTACATAGAGCGTACCAAGGGTCACAGGTTTGATTCCCTCCTGTTTTTCCTCACTTATGGAGAAGTGGGAAAGGGCAAACCTGCCACCAAAAGAACTATTGCCAGGTGGATTGTGTAATGTATACATTTCTGTTATGAAAAACTGGGAAATATTCCACCCTCAGGCCTGAGAGCTCGCTTTACAAGAGGTACAGCTGCTTCCCTGGCTGCTGCCAGGGATATCCCTCTCTTAGAAATTTGTCAAGCAGCCACCTGGAAAACAGTCCATACCTTTACCAAGCATTACTCTCTGGATATGCAGGCTAGGAGTGATGCTTGGTTTGGCACAGCAGTACTTCAGAGCCTATTCCCAAAGTAGGTTCTGTCCTTCCTCCATGGAGGTACTGTTTGGTAGTCTGCACTTGTCAGAATACAGCAAGACTTCAAGTTGTTTGAAGAAAAAATTACTCACCTTAGTAATTATGTTACTTCTATTAGAGTCTTGCTGTATTCTGACCTTCCTCCCTGCCTCCCCTCTCAGAACCTAGTTTTGGGAAGTGGTGGGCAGGCACAGTGTTGCACCTCAGGGGTGCTCTTTTACACCCTTTTCTTTTTGTTTGGGTGTTTGTTTTATTATTTTTTTTCTTTGATTTGGTTTTTGGGTTTCCTGACCTGAGTCTTCCTTTGGGAATCCAAAACTTTTTGTTGCCAGTTGGCTAGTAAAAATGTTACAGTTTCCACATAGAATAGCTAGTGAGTTTTGCTCGTTAAGAATCTGACGGTTAGATTTCAAAGGGAAACAGACAGAGACATCAACCGAGCTCGAGCTCAGCATTCTATGCTCTGCATAGAAAGTTTAACCCTTTGTTCTCCGGGGCAGTTTAAAGGCTGGGGCTAACTGCACTTGTCAGAATACAGCAAGACTCCAATAGAAGAAACATAATTACTAAGGTGAGTAATTTTTTCATCTTGTCCATATTTAACATGGAAATTGGTCTATAGGAATACGTGTTCTTGGGGTCTTTTCCAGGTTTCAAGATTGGAGACAGTATGGCATAGGCCCAGGAGGGAGGGGGAGATTCTCCCTCCTGGATCTCCTTGCAGGTTGATAATGAGGAGGGAATCGATTGTTTAGAGAACATCTTATACCCTTCAGATGGAAATCCATCTGGTCCTGGACATTTTTGGGTTTTAGCCTGGGCTATTACCACTTTAATTTCATCTGCTCTAATTGGTGCCAATAAAGTTTGCTTTTGTTCCTGGGATAGGGTGGGGAGGGCCTTTGTCGCCAAATAATGATCTATCTTGGTGGTGTCATTGCCTGGCAGAGCCTTGTATAACTGGGTATAAAATTGTTGAACAGCTTCCAGAATTCCCTTAGTCATGTGTGTAGTTCTCAAAGGTGAATGTGGTGTAATTTGTGAGATAGTGGATAACACTTTGTTTTCTAAGCCGCCGTGCCAAATTTCTGGCTCCTCTTGGACCGCCTTCATACTTATACGTTTTTAAATAGAACAAGGCCTGCTGTACCTTTTGATGTATAACTTTTTGTATTTCCACTTTTAAATAACGAATACAAGTTTGTATCTGAGCTGTACCAGCTTCCAGGTTTTGTTGGAGGGTATGTAGCTCCTCCTCCATTTTAGCATATGTGGATTCTCTCTGTTTCCATTTATATACTGCGTAGGAGATTGAAATTAAACAGCTTTTAATGGAGCAGAAAATGTCTCTTGGAGAACCTGGGGGCTCGTACCAAAGGCTCCTCCTCTACTGGTTCTCGTTCCAGGCAGGAAAAAGGAGAATGAGAAACCCTCCTCACACTCCCTGCCTCGTCGCCCATTGACGGCCACCGTTTCAGGTGTCCTTCCTTCGACGGGGTATCCTCTAATTACTTCTTCGTCAACGGGGGCTAATGCCCTCTTGTCGATGGCGCTTTCCAGAGCTTTAAATGCAGTTCAAACTGTAACTGCACCATCGACGGAGGCTTATACCCTCTCATCGACGATGCTTTCCAGCGCTTTACATGCAGCTAAATATATAGCTGCTCCATCAACGGGGGCTCCTCTCCCATTGACAGCATCTGACAGTTTAAGTGAAAATAACTCCTTTTCCCCTTTGGGTCCATCGACGAGATCCCGCATTCCTCAGGGAAAACCTATGGCTTATGCCTTACTAACTACCCCTCAGCCTTCACAGGTGGCTTCCTATAGGGGTCAAGCGGACAGAAATTGGGACCCTGGTCTTTACCACCCAGGGGCGCAACCCACTCATACTACATGTCCCATCCCTCTATTACCCCTCTTGTTTCCAGACATGCTCCCTTCTCACCCCCCTTCATCCCAAGAAAGGGACATCACCAGTGTAGTCCGACAGGTCTTACATGCCATACGGCACTCTCAGCCCTCTGACTCTGGGACGCTGGGTGATCCTTCCCGATCTCCTCTGCCTAAAAGATTTCACAGTAACAGGGATACTATATCACCTTGGTCCCCTCCTCTTTTCGAGAGGACTATTTGTCCGATGAACAAGAATTACCGGATGACTTCCCTGGTGATCTTGAAGATGAAGAGTTCCAAGATCTGGATTTTCCCAATCCTGAATCTCCTTATTCGGAAATCTCTTCTCTGGATGAGGACCTGCCTATTCCTTCCACAGCCTCTCCCCCAGATGACCCGACCTTTAGTGAGATGATGGCTCAAATACAAAATGTCATGGGATTCTCAACTCTGAACATGATAAACAATGTAAGGATATGGCAGAATACCTTGAATTACCTGAGGAGCCCGTTTTAGTGGTTCCTCCACTAATACCAACCTACCACAATGCTATGCTGGCTGCTTGGCATCAGCCTTAAGCTATTACAACGGTTCCCCGCAAAGCGGATCATCTATATCAGGCTCCTCTGGACCATCCCTTTTTGTTCAGTATTCCAGAGGCAGATTCTGTGGTCATTACTGCCGCTCATGACCGTACTAAAAAACCAAGCACATGAGCTCCTTACCTCCTGATAAGGAATTCCGAAGAATTGACTATCTGGGGGAAAAAGGTCTTTTCCTCAGGTGCTATGAATATCAGAATCTTAAACTATATGGGTCATATGATTAAATATCAGCATACTCTTGGGTCCTCTGCCATTGAGCTTATCAATAAACTCCCTCCCTCATAGGAAAGGGATAAATTATTGGCTACAGTGACAACTAGTAATTCTGTTTCCCGTCACCTTCTCAGGTCGGGATATGATGCTGTAGATACCTCAGTCCGACTAGCAGTCACTGATATGACGTTGCACTGCCATGCCTGGCTTCGTGTTTTAGGCTTTGCACCTGACATACAACATAAAGTAGCTAGTGCCCCCCTTTAATGGGTCCAAGCTGTTTGGGCCAGGTACTCAAACTTTACTTGATGACTTACAGGCATCAGGCAGAACCCTCTGGACGGTCCATGGCATGTATCACACTCCATCTACGACCTACCATACTCAACACCCCTCTTAATCCAAAAGAGGTGGACGATACGGAGGTAATAATAAAGGCGGCTTCAGAGGTCATGCTTAATCCACCAGAGGCAACGCCTCTGCCACCAGGGGTGCCCACTCCCACCCTTCAGGAGGGGTTGGGCAGCCCGCCTCCCAGTGACCCACTAGGGCTTCCCCCCACCTCCTCAACCAGGCCTCAGAGGCTGTGGGGAGTCATTTTGCCCTCCATCTGGTGGCCTGGCAAACGATCACTTCAGACAAATAGGTATTTCAGATTATACAGAACGGTCATACTCTGGAGTTCCTCTGCACCCCACACCCTTGCCCTCTGCGGAAGATTCTTTATCCTCCAGATTATATATCCATCTTACAGGAGGAATTGAGGACCCTTTTGACCAAAAAGGCAATTTTACCAGTGCCCTTTATAGAACCTCAAACAGGATTTTACTCCCACTTCTTTCTGGTGCCCAAACGAACGGGAGACCTCAGACCAATACTGGATGTCGGACCACTGAATCTTTACATTCAATACAAACATTTTCGCATGATCACTCTACCTGCTATTATGCCGATCCTGAAACAGGGCAATTGGCTTTGTGCCCTAGACATGAAGGATGCCTACCTACGTATCTCCATCTACCTTGCCCACCAAAAATTTCTACGCTTTCACCTACTTAGTCAAAATGACCAATTTCGAACACTCCCTTTCAGCCTCTCATCGGCCCCCAGAGTGTTCACCAAGTGCCTAGCTGTGGTGGCAGCAGCCTTACGAAGAAAAGGACACTTCATCTTTCCATATCTAGATGTTTGGCTAATCAAAGCAGACTCCAAAGTAGCTCTGCTTGCCTCCCTAGATGCTACCCTGAAGATGTTCGCAGATCTGGGGGTCACAGTCAGTTGGCCGAAGTCAAGCCCAAATCCAACACAGTCCCTCCAATACATTGGAGCGGTCCTAGATACAGTCACAGCCAGAGCTTACCTCCCACCTGCCCGGCAGGACACACTTATATCTCTGGCGTCACACATACAGACTCAGAAAATAGTCACAGCCAGATAAATACTGCGTCTTCTGGGTCACATGTCCGCTGCCATCCCTATGGTGGCATTCGCTCATTTCCATATGAGACCTGTCCAATGGACCCTTCAGAATCAATGGTCCCAAAAGCAGGACAGTCTGAAGACAAAATAAGGGTCACTCCCTCTCTAAAGTCAACCCTGACATGGTGGACAACCAGAATCAATCTGGATCAAGGAATGCCTTTCCAGTCTCCCCCCCCATGCAAACGTTGACCACGGATACTTCCCTATAGGGATGGGGTGCGCACGTCAATCCTTATCAGACACAAGGCTGGTGGCCCGCCTCTCCCTATCAATCTCATATCAGTCTCCTAGAGATGAAAGCGGTCCGTCTAGCCCTTCAGGCATTCCGGCCCTACCTCATGCCAGGATTGTTACTGATCCAGTCAGACAACACTGCAGTAGTATTCTACCTCAACAAGCAAGGGGGTACGAAATCCCTCACCCTATGCATGGAGACTCTTGCAGTTTGGTAGGAGGCCATTCTGCAACAATTGGCACTAACAGCTTTCCACTTACCGGGACATTGCAACCAGTTAGCCGACCGGCTGAGTTGCCAGTCCCCCACTCACGAATGGACACTTCACGAGCAAGTACTCCAAGAAATCTTCAACCTATGGGGCACTCCACAGCTGGATCTGTTTGCCTCACCAGTGAATTACCATCTTCCCAAGTATTTTTCCATTATCCCAAACAAAAAGGGATGGTCTATAGATGCCCTGTCTCGACCATGGACATGACTCTTCTTATATACTTTTCCCCCCATTCCTCTCCTGCAATGGACTCTACTGAAACTACAACTAGAACCAACCACAATGATACTCATAGCCCCAATGTGGCCTTGCCAGACGTGGTTTCCTCTACTCCTACAGCTGTCAGTACGGGACCCCATTCCATTGCCAATCAGACCAGACCTTTTGACTCAGTGTCAAGGGTCTCTCCTACATCCCAACCTGAAAGTGTTGCACCGTCACGCTTGGCTCCTGAGGACGCTTTCATAACTAGATTATAAGTGTCATCTCCTGTTGCCAGTATTCTCTTGGCCTCTCGTAAGCCAGCAACAGGAGCAACATACAATTTCAAATGGAAATGCTTTTCCATATGGTCTGCCTCTCGAGCTTTGGACCCTTACTCTTGTCCACTGACGAAGGTTCTGGACTACCTGACCTCACTGTCTGAGTCCGGTTTAAGTTACTCTTCCATCAAAGTCCACTTGGCCACCATCTCTGCTTTTCATGAACCTCTAGATGGCAGGTTACTGTACCAACATCATCTAGCTAAGATGTTTTTGAAAGGAATGTTACATATTAAACCACCTATTAGAAGACCCACTCTTCCATGGGATCTCAATTTTATGATAGAAAAATTGACCCTTGAACCTTTTGTGCCAGCAACCACTTGAGACCTTCGTTTTCTTTCATGGAAAACCCTATTGCTGGAGGCTGTCCCTTCCGCTCGACGTATTTCCGAGCTTCATGCGCTCGTGTGTAGGGAACCTTACTTGATTTTCTACAAAGACAAGGTGGTCCTTCGTACCAACCCTTCCTTCCTTCCTGAAGTAGTCTCCGATCTTACTTTAAATCAGTCCTTGGAGCTTCTGGTCTACTATCCCGACTACTCCAATTAGGGTGAACATCTACTACATACTTTAGATGTCCATAGTATACTATGCTACTATACTAATCAGACACAATCGATTAGAAAAACGTCTCAACTATTCGTCTCTTTTGCCCGGGGTCGCGATGGCCTTCCGGTTGCTAAACGTACTCTTTCATCTTGGTTGGCAAATTGTATTACATTTTGTTACAAAAAATACGACAAGCCTTTACCTGGACTTGTCCAAGCCCACTCCACTAGAGTTATGGTCACTACTGCAGCTTGCTTTAAAGGAGCCTCCATTTCAGATATCTGCAGCGTGGCTACCTGGTCCACGATTCATACATTCACAAGGCATTACAGTCAGGATATTGCCTCATGACGTAGGGCGGCATTCGGCCGTGCAGTCCTACAAGGTCTTCTGGCATAACTGTCCTCCCACATGGACATTATTGCTTGGTATTTATCCCAAAAGTATTACCTACTGCAAGAGACCACTCCGTGGAAGATAGTACAGTTACGTAAAAACTTACTGTAACAGTAGATCTTCAAGGTGTGTCTCTTGCAGTAGATTTGCTCCCACCCTCCGTCCCCCTTCTTCTCTAAGAGAGCAAATTCTAGTCCAATGACTATGGGTCGGGACTCCTTTGGTACCTCAGCTTCCTCTCGGTCCTCGCTTTGCGAGCTGAATCCGGCGGGGGAACTGAGGATAACAGGGACCGTCCACACTTATATAGGAAACAGGAAGCTGATGTCATGTGTGGGCGGTCCCTCATGAAAAACTGCTAGAAGAGCTGCTGTGCGCCACAGTGACCTCTGCTGGTAACCCAAAAGTATTACCTACTGCAGGAGATGCTCATCAAAGATCTACTGTTACGGTAAGTTTTTACGTAACTGTACTTTCTAGGAGTAGTGTATATTGTACATCCACACTGATCCACCTGACCTCCCCTGACATGGCAAACCAGCCTTGCTTCCAGCGGGTAAGATCTGATGTCACGGGGCAGTGCTGAGGGAGTTGCCACCTGAGTGGGTGGGAGGAGCCAGCTTGAAGACGTTCTGGCAAGCCTTAAAGGGAAAGGAACACTGCCAGAAGTGTGGATGTACATCATATACACTCCTAGAACTACTGTCACAGGTGAGTAACTTTGTTATGCCCCCGCCACTTTAAAGGCATAGGGTTGGGGCTATGTTTATTTATATATATATATATATATATATATATATATATATATATATATATATATTGTTTTTGTTAAATTTTGTTCTTTGTTCCGTTGGACTGGCATATGCTGGTCCTGTTCTCTGCGCCAACCCCTCGCCACCTGTAATGTTTTTTTGCAAACTTGAATTTACGTTTCTAGGGACGTGGCTATGTTCTATCCACACTATTTGGCATGGTCCTTCCCCTTTAAGAAGTGATGGAAAGTCTTCAAGCTGGCTCTTCCCACCCACTTGGAGGTATATCCCTCGGCTCCGCCCCATGACGCCAGATCTTCCTTTCTGCTGGAAGAAGCAGGTTCCCTCCTTCGCGCTACCGTGTTGTAGGCCCTAGCACTTTTTGATCCATTCGGATTGTGTAAAAAAACATCGATACCATTTCTGTATTCGTCTTCGAGCTTCCCGACCACAATGGACAACAAGTCCACACTCATATTTCACCGGTGCCCGTGCGGGCAGAAGATGTTGTGTACCGACCCCCATGCCACATGCATTTTCTGTCAGGGTCATGAACATGATATCCAGGCCTGCGATATTTGTCGGTCTTTTCATGTGATGGTCCTCGAGGACCACCTGGCCCACCTTAAGTTGGGCCACCCGGAAAAACGACTTCCGCTGGTCAAATCTAAAGACGCCTGTTGGGTGGGCGCCGTGGCTGCGGGGTCTGCTGAGCAGCTGGAACAGCTTGCGGCCTTCGAGGAGGAGGTAGTTCGGGCCACCGCTCAATCCTCTCTGGCTTCTGCCTTCGTGCCACTCAAATTGGGCTCCACATTTCCGGGCTCCTTCAAGGAGCTGTGCCAGTCCCTCCTGACTAAGGGTCAGGGTCCTTCTGGATCTCGCAGCTCTCACTCTTAAAAGGAGAATGAGGAGTCAAAGAAAGAGAAGACTCATCATCGACGTTCGTGGGACTTGGAGCATTCTAGGTCTCACGACTCTCAGGTTTTGACCATGGTCAAAACCGCGGCCATGGCCGCTGGCTTCATGGAGACTTCGTCGGGCCAGTCGGTCAAGATGCCAGCCAATAATGTGGCCGACATCTTTCTCGACCCAATTGACTGGTTGTCATCCAAAGAGACCGATAACACACTATTCAGGACTCCAATCCTGCCTGTGACCATAGAAGGGGCTGCTCAGTCCACTGAGCGGAACCCTCCGGTCACTGACCCAGACCAGGAGGAGCCGTGGCATTCCCCGGCTCCCTCTGAGATCCCCCATCGGACGACGTTTCTGTTTCGGTCCTTCTCCAGTGGGTCGAGCAGCTCCCACCATCATCTGCACTCTTGGTGCCACGGGAAGTGGCGTCACCGCTATTCCTCATCTTCATCCTCCTTTGTTGAGGAGAGGCTTTGGCGCAAGTTGCATCAGCGCTACAAAGACCTTATGCGGCAACAGTTGGTGCTGGCAGGTATGAAGGTGACCCTGGTGTCCACACCAGCCATCACTTGGCTGTCGCCCAAGAGGCCAACATAGACTCCCCCTGTGGGGTAGGTCGAGACTGTCACTCCCCCAGTGGAGCCAGTCAAGACTGTCTTAGTTCGGTCGAAGCCTGCCTCTCCGCCAGTTGTGGTGGAGCCGCCGCCCAAGCAGCCATTGATGGGCGCTCCGACTAAGGAGTCTCGGCCAGCCAACGGGCTTCCCCAGCGGCTGTCGGTCACCATCACACCTGACCACCCATGGAAGGTTGAAGGTGACTTGGGTGGTTAGCCACTTTATGCGGACTCCTCCGAGTCCATGGATTCCTCACTGCACTCCCATCCGGTCAACAAGGAATCTGTGTGGGATCTCTTGATGGAGGAAGGGCCTACTTTCTTTCTGGGCATCCTCCGCCTCATCTCTTAGTCCACGGGGATGAAAATGGAATCTGTCCTGAAGTGGGCTCGCTATCCCCTTACAGAGATTCTGGACGGTGGCTTTCTCAGTGGCCGAGGCCATTGTCAGCCCAGCCCTGGAGCTTTGGCAACGCCTCACTTCCTGCCCTGCGTCCTCTGGCCCAGATGGCCCGCAAGTATGCGGTGTCCATCGGTACCCTCTCGGGTTTCACGAAGCACTGGTAGCCGACTCCATGTTTCGGCACTCGGGCAATATCGGGGACATCGACAAGTCCACCATACAAGGAGTCCAAGAAATTGGACCATGTGGCTAAAAAAGTCTATGCTGCCTTCTCACCCGGCCTCCGTCAGGCGAGCTCGGCCATCTTGATGGCACACTTCTCCCACGCCCTCTTGGGCTCTTTGGATGAGATGACTCCTCACCTGCCTGCGGACCTCCAGACCACAGTCACGCAGGTCCAAGATCAGGGCCGGGCTGTGGCCTAGCAGCAACTGCATATGGCTCTGGATCTGGGAGATTCCTGTGCCTGCTTGGTGGCAGCAGTAGTAGCCATGCGATGTAGGGCTTGGCTGCGGATCTCAACCTCATGGTAGACACTCGGCACAAGCTGGCGGATGCTCCTTTCTTGGGCACCGATCTGTTTGGGCCCAGTGTGGAGGGTTAACCTCCAGTGCATGGAGAAGTCCAGTACCACCTTGGATTCTGTAACATCGATACAGAAGGGTCCCAAGGGCTCCAGACAACAGAAACAAAAGCCCTTTTGGTCCTCCACTCCTGCAACAAAACCAGCCCAGCATCAGGCTGGCCAGCAGGCTCAGTCCTGGTGACTCAGGCCCAAGTCAGTGGCCTCGGTGGTCCGTAAGCCCAGAGGGAAGGGACCTGGGGGTGCCTCAGCCAGGTCCTTCTCCTCCAAGCTTACTCAGTGACGGGTGGGGGGTGCCACCCTTATACCCGTCATGCCTCCCCTGGGTCCTCCTGTGGGGGGCCTTCTCCACCACTTCCTTTCTGCCTGGTCCGCTGTCACAATGGACAGGTGGGTTCTAGAAGTGGTCGGTCAGGGTCTGCCTCTGGAATTCGAGCAGTACCCTCCAAGCTGAGCCCGTGCCCCATGGGAGGACTTGGTATCCGCAGACACTCAGTCAGCTCTTCGAGACAGCATAGCCCAGCTCCTCCGCAAGGAGGTCATGGTCAGAGTAGCAGATCCTCCAGAACACCCAGTGTTTGTCTCCAGGTACTTCCTGGTGCCACAGTGGATGGGAGACTGTCTCCCCATTCTAGATCCGCACGACCTGAACAAGTTCCTCAGGTCGCACACCTTCAGGATGGTAAGTCTGCCTCAGATCATACTATCTCTAGAGCAAAACATGTGGTTTTGCTCCCTGGATCTTCAGGATGTATTCTTTCATGTCCTGATCTGTCCATCCCACCAAAGGTTCCTCCGCTTTCAAGCTGAGGGAACTCTCTACAAGTTCTGGGCTATGCCATTTGGCCTCTCCTTGGCCCCCAGGGTCTTCACCAAATGCATAGCAGTGGTGGCAACTTACCTGAGGCACCGAGGCATCCGGTTGCACCCCTACCTGCATGACTGGCTAATTGCAGGTTCCTCCAGGCAGGAGGTGGAGCAGTCCAGGGACCTGGCCCTCCAGACCTGCACCTCCCTTGGCCTCCTGGTCAACGAGGCCAAGTCAGAACTTGTACCCTCACAGGTGATCAGCTTTATCTGGGCAGAGCTCGACTCTTGCCGAGTCAGAGCCTGGCTCCTGACGGACAGGGTGGAGGGTTCTGTCCTCCTTTGCCCAATCATTTCGGGTTGGGGAATTGCACCCTGTCCGGGACTCCCTGCACCTTCTGGGTTACATTGCAGCCTGCACCAGTGTGGTCCGATGGGCCCGTTGGAATTTGCACTCCCTGCAGTGGGAGCTGGCCAGCCAGTGGTCTCAGTGCAAAGGTCACTTCGACCAGCTGGTCACTGATGCAGAAGATGTGGGATGCCCTCCAGTGGTGGCTAGTCCCAGAGCATCTGCAGGAAGGGATCCCATTTGTCTGCTCCGAGCCGATGGTCATCCTGATGTCTGACACCTCTCTCATGGGCTGGGGTGCCCATCTGGGGGAACACAGAGTCCATGGGCTTTGGACCCCCATGGAGTCCCAATGGCATATCAGCCTGCTGGAGCTCCGAGCAGTTCGGCTGGCGCTGACTGCATTCACTCCGTATATTCAGGGTCAAGTGGTCCAAGTCCAGACGGACAACACCACGACCATGTACTACCTTGGCAAGCAGGGCGGGATGCACTCCTCTCTTTGTGCAGGGAAGCTCTCCACATCTGTACCCTCATGCGCAGCCTGGAGGCAGATCTTCTAGCCATCCATGTGGCAGAAGCCTCCAATCAGCTGGCAGATGCCCTCAGCTGGGTAGGCGAGGCGTCTCACGAGTGGTCTCTCCATCCAGAGGGTAGTTTACAGCCTGTTCTCCCAGTGGGGCACCCCCCAAGTGGACCTGTTTGCCTCCAGGGAGAACGCAAAGCTGAGGCTGTTCTGTGCCTGCCCCCCCACCCAAGCAGGGCTCGCTGCAGGGGGATGCCTTCGTGAGGCCTTGGACCCCAGGCCTCCTCTATGTCTTCCTTCCACTTCCCTTGATCCACAAGGTGCTGCTCAAGGTCAGGAGGGACAAGGCATAGGTGATCCTGGTGGCTCCGGACTGGTCACGCCAGTTTTGGTACCCCAATCTCCTCGACCTCAGCAACAGGCTCCCTAGGCATCTTCCACTCCGCCCGGACCTGCTCTCCATCAATCAGGGGAAGGTACTCCACCTGGACCTTCAATCCCTGCACCTGACAGCCTGGTTTCTGAGCGGCTAGAGTTCCAGGCTTTGGGTCTCTCCGAAGATGTCCTCACCATGGTGGAGGCATCTAGGAAGGAATCGACCAGAAAATGCTGTGCCTTCAAATGGAAGAGATTCTCCATTTGGTGTCAGGGCAAGGGGCTGGACCCTTTGTCCTGTCTGGTAGTCAGCATTTTGGACTACCTGTGGTCCCTTTCCAAAGGGAGACTTCGGTCAACAACCCTTAAGGTGTACCTGGCAGCCTACCGAGCACGGACTAGACAGTAGTCGGTAGCATAGGTGAAGGTGGTCTGGCGCTTTTTCAAAAGCTTAGATCACTTTTCCCCTCCTATGTATGAATCACCACCACTGTGGGATTTGTATCTGGTTTTGGAAAGCTCATGGGCAAGCCATTCGAACTAATACACAGGTGTGAGATGCCTCACCTATCATGGAAGACTGCCTTCTTGGTGGCTATCATGTCAACCAGAAGGATCAGTGAGCTCCAGGCACTTTCGGTGGTCTCCTTACCTGCTCTTCCACAGGGACAAAGTTGCCCTGCGCCCCAACCCGAAGTTCCTCCCAAAGGTTGTGTCAGAGTTTCACCAAAATCAGGTGATGACTCTTCCAGTATTCTTCCCGAATCACACCTCGGAGGCTGAACACAGGCTCCATACTCTGGACGTGAAAGTGAGCACTTGCTTATTACAAAGAGCGCACAGCTGGAGTTCGGGGAGAGGTTCACCAGCTGTTTCTTACCTGTGCTGAAGCCGCACCTGGCAGACCTGCAGCCAAGCGGACGATTCTGCATTGGCCTCTGCTATAGGTTGGCGGATAGGGTGCCTCCCGGAGGGCTAAAGGCTCATTCCACCTGTCATACTGCTGCGTCAGTAGCTGCTTCTAGGGATGTCCCTATCCAGGAAATGTGCAGGGCTGCTACCTGGAAGTCAGCACACACCTTCATTTCCCATTACCACATTGACTTGGAGTCATGCCGGGATGCTGGTTTTGGGGTCTCAGTTCTCCAATCTCTGTTCCCTAAATAGGGGGGTGTGCGCCTTGCCTCCCTCCTCCTGGAGAACTGTTAGGAATCTGCCAAATAGTGTAGCTACAGCAACATATCCATGTTCCTAGAAACACAGGTTACTCACCTGTAACAGTAGATCTTCCACAGAGTGGCCTCTTGTAGTAGGTAATAGATTTGGGTATTCAGTAGAGGTTGCTGTGGTGCATGGCAGCTCTTCTAGCAGTCTTTTTCCAGGGACCATCCACACATGACATCAGCTTCCTGTTTCCTATATAAGTGTGGGCGGTCCCTGGTATCCTCAGTTCCTTTTTTTGCCGTCTTCAGCTCGCATGTAGCAGCTAGAACAACTTCTGAAAACAGCAGTCATCGACAAGAAACAACATCGATTCTATGAACAAGGGGGCTCGCCCATCAAGAGTTCCCCCATCTATTGATCTGCATTTCTGGACTAACAGAGCAGGAGTCCCTTCTTCCTTCCAGCTGAACTTCGGGACCACCGCCCCCTGGCCGCACCACTGCTTCGCGGCTCCCAGCTCAGAAGGACAAGCCGTCCGCTTTTGGGACTTTCTGCTGCCCTCAGCTGAACCTCGGGACCCACGCCCTCTGGGGCACACCGCTGCTTGGCAGCCCCGGCTCAGAAGGACGAGCCGGCCGCTTTTGGGACTTCCTGCCATCCTCAGGCATGGCTGTTTTCTCATTGATGTGTGCCCTGCATTGGTCAGCGCCCTCCAAGGCCTCTCGGCCTATCGGAGTACACCACTCCGAATTTCAGCTCTTGGTGCCAAAGCAGGATTTTTCCAAAAACAAAATCTTCACCGACCTTACCTCCTACACCAGCAAAATACTTCCACAGTCTCCCTCTGGCCAGAAAAACCATCAAGGCTGTCCTTATCCATCTAGACCTGTTTTCTACTTCAGAGCCCTCGACCACAGCGTCACTGGCAAACTCATAAGGACGCTACTCTCCATAGGCAGCAACGGCCTCCATCCCACCTTTTTGAAAATCCTCTCCCCTGCCCTCGTAAGGCCACTGACTCACATATTTAATCTTGCCCTGTCTTCCTCCACCATGCCTGACTCATGGAAACATGTGCATGTGGTGCCTATTTTCAAATCCAGTGATCTGACTGCATCAGAAAACTACCATCCCATCTCCCTCCTCCCGCACCTAAGCAAACTATTAGAAAAAATCATCCACCACCAACTATCCACGTATCTTGAAAATTACAGCCTCCTGACCCCACTCCAACACTGTTTCCGCAAACAACACAGCACCTCCTCTGCCCTGGGCTTTTTTTCCCAACCATGTCCTTAGAAGCATGGACATGAGCATGGCCACAGGTGCGGTGTTTGTGGACCTATCAAAAGCCTTCGACCTTGTGGACCACCACCTTCTAAATTCCACCCTGCTAAACCTAGGTTGCTCTATGGATGCTGCTGCCTGGTTCAGCAGCTACCTCTCAACAGATCCCAATCTGTCACGATAGGCAAAGTTACCTCTGCCGCATTACTCGTCCACACTGGTGTGCCCCAGAGTTCCATAATGGGGCCTCTATTATTCTAACTTTTTATAAATGATCTTCCTACGGAGAGCATAAACTGCAATGCACTCCTCTATGCTGATGACCTCTTCATTTATCATAGTGCCAGATCCCTTGGAGCCATATCCTCCACCCACACCACTAACTGTGGAGCCACTCAGAATTGGTTCCTGTCCAAAAAACTCCTGGTAAATGAGAAAAAAATGAAGGCTGTGCTCTTTGGCTCCAAGCCATACCTTACAAAAACTGCCAAAACAAACGCCACTTTACTCATAGCAGCCCCCTGCAGACCCTCTTCTTGACATGGTATCTTCCTTCAAATTCCTAGGAGTGACTTTTGATCCCTCCCTTACCTGCAATGTCAATACTGATAACATCATAAAAAGGGTCCGCCAGAAGTTGGGGGCAGCCTACTGTGTAAACCACCTCCTGATCCCTGAGGCTCGCCTTGCAATTGCCCAAGGAAATCTCCTGCCCTTTCTCAACTATTGCTCTCCTGTTTTCTCCTCCACTTCCACCTCACTTCTCTTTCAGCTGAGTATCACATATAATTCTTATCTGCTGCTTTGTCCTTCAGATCCCTTCCTCCACTCATCACTGCTCTCTGTATCAGTCATTAGACTGGCTATCTTTGCATGATCGCTATGAATATGCCATGGGCAGTCTAGTCGACACCTCTCTTAGGAACTCTCAGAAGTCCCCTTTCTCTCCGTTTCTTACCACCAGGGTAGTTACTCATTCTTTCAAGGACTCTTCTGTACCCCCTTGTAGTCCCCGTGTACCTATTGTCATGGGGAGCAAGGCCTTCTCTGTCTCTGCCCCCTCTCTCTGGAACAGACTACCACCTGTCATCAGAATGTCACCCTCTCATCAGTCCTTCAAACTGCAGCTGAGAGATTGGCTTAAGTCACAGGCACCTGTACATGCTCCCTAGGCAACACCCTCACCAAACAGCCGCATTGAGGCAAAAGTGTATCCCATGCCATACTTCCCGTGCACTATCCACTAATACTCTTCTTGGCACTTTCTGGTTTACTCTCTGTAAACGTTGATTGCTGTAATATATTCCACCTTGCACTGTTGCTTGTCCTGACTGTTTAAATGATGTCTTTGACTGTACGTATAAATTACCAAGTACATGAGATCAGGCATGCTCTGTTGTATTTAAGAAACCTGCTGTCTCTCTCTTTGATTTGCTGTGTTTGTATCACTGTTTCTTGATTTCCATTTTACTCAGTGTATTATGTGCACCTACTTTATTGTAACTGGTGCCTATTGTCTGACCCTGTACTGTTTGCCAAATGTATAGCCCAGGTCACAACTCAAAATGGTCCCCTGGATCAGATTGCCTACCCGGTTACCAAAAACACAAATAAATAAAAATAAATGAGTATCCTTCCTCGCCCTCTGTCTCCTTTACTCATTGACGGCCAACATACCGTCAGCGATGCATCTATAGTCTCATTGATGGCCACTGTACCGTCGATGATGCATCTATAATTTAATTGATGGCCCATAACCGTCAACATCCTCGTCGATGGCACATCTATGTTCTCATTAATGGCCATACCCGTCAATGTTCTCATCAACGGCTCCCACCGTCGACGATGCATCTATACTTTCATTGATGGCTCATACTCGTCAACATCCTTATCGATGGCTACCATGGTCGACGATGCACCTGTAGTCTCATTGACGGCCATACCCATCAAATGTTCTCATCGACGGCTACCACCGTCGACGATGCATATATATTCTCATTGATGACCATGCCATCAGTGTTCTCATCAATGGCTAACTCCGTCAACGATGCATCTCTGTTATCATTGACGGCCATCACTGTCAACGATGCTTCTGTATTCTCATCATTGGCCATACCCTTCGACAGTGCATCCCTGTTCTCATTGACAGACATCCCTGTCAATGATATATCCCTATTTCTCGTTGACAGCTGTTCCCCGTTGACGGTGCATCATTATTCTGCCTACTCATCGACGGGATATTTTTTCTCACTCCCTTGTCAACCATGCTTCCAGCACTATAAAAGGGCAATACATAAATAACCCTTTCTGAGTTCCATTGGAGTCACAGAGTGGAAGAAATCCTCCTCAACCTCTGTACTTCATGCCTCGTTGATGGCTACCTTTCCAAGTGTCCCTCCGTCGACAGCGTACCCTCATATTCATTCTTATTAAATGGGGCTTCATAAAAAAACAATGGCTTATGCCATGTTTCTACCCCCTCCACCCTCTTAGGTGGACAATCACAGGGTTCAGGTGGATGGAGATCGGAACCCTGGATTTCACAACACCCACGGGCAAGACCTGCTCAGGCTAGATGTCCACTCCCCCCCCAAAAAAAAAGTCCATCATACCTGTCCTCCCACATGGGCATTACTGCTTGGGATTAATCCCAAATGTATTACCTACTGCAAGAGACCACTCCGTTGAAGATAGTATAGTTACGTAAAAACTTACCGTAACAGTAGATCTTTGAGGAGTGTATCTTGCAGTAGGTCAGTTCCGACTCTCCGTCCCTCTCTCTTCTCTAAGAGAGCAAATTCTGGTCCAGTAACTGTGGGTTGGGACTCCTTTGATACCTCGGCTTCCCCTTGGGTCCTCGCTTTGTGAGCTGAATCCGACGTGGGAATTGAGGATACCAGGGACTGCCCACTGTTATATTGGAAACAGGAAGCTGATGTCATGTGTGGGTGGTCCCTGGGAAAAGACTGCTAGAAGAGCTGTCATGCGCCACAGTGACCTCAGCTGGATACCCAAATGTATTACCTACTACAAGAGACACTCCTCAAAGATCTACTGTTACGGTAAGTTTTTACGTAACTGTACTTTCTAGGATTGGTATATGTTGTTCATCCACATGGACCCACCCGACCTCCCCTGGCTTAGGTGTACAACCTCTATTTCCAGTGGGCAAGATCTGGCATCATGGGGCAGAGCTGAGGGATATACTCCCGAGTGAGTGGGAGGAGCCAGCTTGAAAACTTTCTGGCACTTCTTAAAGGGGAAAAGACCATGCCAAATAGTGTGAATGAACAACATATACCACTCCTAGAACTACTGTTACAGGTGAGTAACCTGTGATCTTCCTGGACATGAAGTCTCCACCACTCATTCACACTAATGGGAACTGTGCCGGAGGCCTAGGACCCAGCGGGGCACTAGGACATGGCAGAACAAACTTTTTGCTAGAGGGTCGGGCGCCAGAGATGGAGTTGCGAGAGCGGCACCGGGAGCCTCAGCCTGTGGTGTTAATGACTGTCTCAAGGCCGACCCTTCAACCGCCTGTAGTTCCTTTTTCCCACCGCCAAGTGCACTTCAGTGACGACGCCGTCATTTCACCGGGAGTCAAACTTCAAACTAGCAGCTTAGTTTTTTAGTTTTATTGTTTTGTAGTAATATCTTGAATAAGTATCGCTTAGTTTATTTATTCTTATTTAAAGGAGAAGTCTCAGCCTACATTGACGGAGTTGTCCATGAACGGGTCAGGTGACGGTAGGGAGACTTCGCTATAAGAAGCTTGTTCAGTCAGCCAGGCTGGGTCCGGTCGGCCGCCTTCTCCGGGGGGGGGTCTGACAATGGACAGTCCAATGCCCGAGGGGGTGGGCGGTCCCCTCAAAAGCATAAAAGTCAACGGTTGCACTCTCGGCACCGTTCGGCCTCGAGCTCTGCTTCGGCCCACAGGTCAAGAAAGAGAAGGCATCACTCGAGGTTGCCCTCTGATATGTCTGCGCGTAGATGGTCAGTTATTGGGTCTAGTTGCCGGTCTCCTCCTTCGGAGTCGCCGGTTTCTGTTTCTGATAGCCGACGTCTTCGACATCGGAGCCCTACCCTGCCCTCTGGCAGGTCTTCAGATGAGCAGTTTCATCAGTGGGCTGCTCTTATGGAGCAGTGGTCTTGGAGGTTGGTCCAGCTGCCTGGCCTGGTCACTCAGGGGCCTTCAGGCTTTTTGGGAGATCAGGTGGGGCAGTTGAGCCTCCCTAGTCGCACGGCACCGTCGACTCCGTGCTTAGGTGTTTTCCCCCTCACACGGTTGCGGTGCAGGAGGCCACACTGATGCCTCTATCTCCTGGTATTCATTCCTCTTTCTCCTCAAATCCTGTTTTTCGGAGTCTTGTGATGTTTTCGACTCCCTTGGTGTCAATGGCACGCTCGGCGCCAGTGCGTCTGTCGGCGCCGTCCTCAGCGCCGTTGAGTTTCTCAGTGCTGTGTGCTTCGTCGGCGCCATCCTGTGAGCCATGCGCCCATCGGCGCAGTGTGGCTTCTCAGCGCCATCCAGCTTTTTGGTGCCGTCTTCGGCGCTGTGCATGTTTTCGGTGCCACGACCTGTTAGGACGTCATCCAGCCTTCAGGACTCCTCCACTTTTAATCCTTTTCCTTCCTCATTTCCTTCTGATTTTTACTCCTTTCCTGTTCATACAGTCCCTCCTGGACTGTCAGGAGATGACATTGAGCCTGACCCAGACCTTAGGTTGGGTGATGATGTGGAAGGAACAGGATCTATTCCTGTTGCAGAGCCTGTGGTTGAGGACCTGTCTTTTAAGTCTCTGCTGAAAAACTTGAATTCCACTCTTTCTCTCCAAACTACAGATATCGATCCTGGGAAACTAAGACTCCAGTACCTCCATGTTCCAGAGATCCCTATGGATTTGATTCCTCCAGTACAGCCCTCCTTTGAGACGCTGTCTCAAATGGTATGGAATAATCCTGCTCTCATTCCTTTGGTGGCTAAGTCCATAGATAGAAAATATGCTGCTCCCAAGGATCGACCCATTTTGTCATCCCAAGCCTTTGCAGATCCTGTTGTAGTCTTGGCAGAGAATGATAAGGTTGTCCTTCCCCAGACTACTATAGATCGACCTATTAACAAAGAATCTCATAAGATAGACACTTTGGGTAAGAGAGTCTTTGCTGCTTTCACCCTAGGTATGCGTATTGCCAGCTGCCAAGGCTATTTCTCTCAATATGAGTATATCCTTTGGCATTCGCTCAAACAGGTGGTTGGAGCTCCACCGGCGTCGGATACTAATTCAGAGCTTCTTCAGACCATAACCAGGGGTATTGAGTCCAACGACCAGCAGGTTAAAGCAGCTATGGACGCCTTCGATACTGTCTCTTGAGCGGCACAGTGGGTATTTGTACCCGCTGTCATTCCTAGCTGCGCACTTCAGGTTTCACGAATGATGCACAGCAACAGGTAATGGCATTGCCTTTCGATGGTGTGTACCTCTTCGGTCCTCAAGTAGAACAGGTTCTAGAGGCTACACAAAAGACTACATCAGCCATTAAATTGGCATGACCTCCTCCTGTCCCCTCTTGATAAACGCCAGTTTCATAACCGTCAGTCCTTTCGAGGCAAAGGCAGGGGAAGTTTCAATAAAAACCAAGCCCCCTAGCCTCAAGAGAAGGCGCAAGGACCCAAAGGCCTAGTGCCGCCTTCTGAGTTGTTGGCCCAAGCCCCACCTCAGCTGCCCAAGGTGGACTCTTCCTCAGCGGTGGGAGGTCATCTGACTCACTACTACAATCAGTGGAAGTCCATAACTTCGGACAAATGGGTCCTCCAGATAATCCACGAGGGGTATTCCCTCAGTCTTTTGGAGACCTCTCCGGATCGTCCCCCCAGACGACAGCCCAGGCTGTTAGCTCTCCAGTCAGATCTTCTCGCCTCTGAGATACAGGGCCTTCTGAGCAACAGGGCAGTGGAAGTAGTTCCGCTGGATCAATGGAACACAGGGTTCTGCTCCCATTACTTTCTGGTTCCAAAGAAAACCGGGGGCATGCGCCCCATTTTGGACCTCAGAAAACTAAACCAATTCCTTCCCAAAGAGAAATTCAAAATGATATCACTAGGAACCCTGTTACCTTTGCTCCATCAGCTAGCCTCCCTGGACATGCAGGATGCTTACCAGCACATTCCGATTCACCCAAAGCATCGCAAATACCTAAGGTTCGTGGCTTTGGGACAGCATTATTAGTTCAGAGTCCTGCCCTTTGGGCTATCCTCGGTGCTGCAAGTTTTTACAAAGTGTTGTGCAATTCTCGCGGTGCATCTCAGAAAAATCAGAATACAGGTGTTCCCATATCTGGACGATTGGCTTCTAGGAAGTCCTTTCAGTCAGCGGACTCTAGATGCCGTAGCCACGGCTTCACACATTCTCACGTCCATGGGAGTCCTGCTAAACCTCAAAAAAAATTGCAGCTGCAGCCCTCCCAGAGGCTCCTTTTCATAGGAAGTCTTCTGGACACCTCCTGTGCAAAAGCATTTCTTCCAGAGGACAGGAGGAGCGATATCCTTCAGATGGCCCAATACATCGGAGAGAGCAGCTCGGTTTCAGCTCTCTCGATGCAACGGATGCTAGGTCTTATGGCATCATCGGTGTTGACTGTACCCCTAGCATGCCTTCACATGAGAACCTCTCAATGGATGCTCAGTACTCAGTGGTCCCCGACCACTCACCCTCAGTCCTTTCTCATCAAGGTGACAGAACCTCTGAAGAGATCACTCACCTGGTGGTCGCAAGAGGACAATCTCCTGGAAGGGTACCCCTTTGCTCCTCTGAATCATCAGATTTCCATTACCACAGACACATCCCTGATAGGGTGGGGAGCTCACTGTCAGACTCTCCACACTCAAGTTACATGGACTCAGGACGAGTCCCAGCTTCACATAAATGTCTTGGAAATTAGGGCTATCCTTTATGCAGTCCGGGCTCTGAAGGACATTCTCTGTCACAAGAACATTCTCCTTCATACGGACTACAAAGCAGTGATGTATTACATCAAAAAGCAGGGTGGTACTCACTCTTACCCCTTATGCAGGGAAACGATGATGGTGTGGGAATGGTGCTTGGAGCACAAGGCTCTAATTAATGTGGTCTGTCTGCTGGGGGTGCAGAACAAACTGGCAGACCGTCTCAGCAGAACTCAGTAGAACAGAGACAGATCCTCACGAATGGTCTCTTGACTCAGCCATAGCTCAGTCACTATTCACAGAGTGGGGAACTCCAGACCTGGACCTTTTTGCATCCCCACGCAACACAAAACTGCCTCTCTTCTGCTCCAGAAATCCAGGGCCTGGCATTTTTTATCGGGATGCGTTCAGGCTGCAGTGGACAAAACTCTTTCTATACGCCTTTCCGCCTCTTCCTCTAATTCAGAGAGTACTTCTCAAATTCGAGTCCCAGGAGGACAAAATGATCCTCATTGCTCCCTTCTGGCCTTGACAGATATGGTTTCTGCTACTCAGAAGTATGTCAGAAGCTCCTCCGAAACCGCTTCCCCTTCAGACGAACCTTCTGACTCAGGGGCCTGTGGTCCATCCCAACCTGAGGTCGCTTCACCTTCATGCTTCTCTCCTTAAGAGATAGAAGTGAACAGGTTCAGTGTCTCTCACAGGGTTTCAGATATTATTCTGACTGCGCGCAAGCCAGCCACTAGGAAAACTTACACAGCCAAATGGAAGCGTGTTTCGCTCTGGTGTGCAAAATCCTCTTTGAATCCTTTTTCCTGCCCGCCAGATAAAGTTTTAGAGTACATCTTAGACCTCTCAAATTCAGGTCTGCAATACTCTACAGTTAAGGTTCACCTTTGTGCCATTTTAGCTTATCATAAGCCAGTACTTTCCTTGTCACTGGCTCAGTTACCTGTGGTTAAGAGGTTTCTTAAGGGAATTCTGCATACCAGATCTCCTCTAAGACATCCAGTCGCAGCCTGGGACATGCTTCTGCTAGACATGCTCACTCGAAAACCTTTCGAGCCTCTAGCTACCTGTGAGTTAAAATTTCTCACTTGGAAAACAGCCTTCCTAGTGGCCATTACCTCAGCCCACAGGGTCTCTGAGATACATGCCTTGGTCTCAGACCCTCCGTATACTGTGTTTCACAAAGACAAAGTAGTTCTTAGAACTCATCCTAAGTTTCTCCCTAAGGTTGTTTCAGAATTCCATCTAAATCAACCTTTGGTCCTTCCTACTTACTTTGCGGACTTCCAAAGTGAAGGAGAGTGTTCTCTTCATTCCTTGGACGTCAAAAGATCTTTGTGTTTCTATCTAGATAGAACAAAAGACTTTCGCAAAGCTCAACAACTGTTTGTTTCCTTCAGCGAGACCCGGCTGGGTCAACCTGTCGCTATCAGATGTATTTCAGCATGGCTGGTGGCATGCCTTCGCCACTGTTATTCCATGGCGCAGGTTAAGCTGGAGGGCAGAGTGTACTCTCACTGTACTAGAGGGGTTGCGGCATCCCTAGCGGAAATCTGCAGTGTGCCCATTGCAGATATTTGCAATGCGGCTACCTGGAGCTCAGTGCATACTTTCGTCAAACACTATGCCCTGGATATCCATGCCAGACGATATCTTTCTTTTGGCAGAACCATCCTTAATGGACTCCTGTCCTAAAACTGTGAGCTTTTGGTCTCTCCTGCCACCCTCTTGGGGGATTATTAGCTCAGTACTCTCCCATTAGTGTGAATGAGTGGTGGAGACTTTATGTCCAGGAAGATATGGAAATTACATACCTACCGTAATTCTTGATCTTCTTGGATGAGTCTCCACCACTCATTCACAGGCCCACCCTCCATCCCCCGAGCTCACCTCTGTTGTTGGTCTTCACTCCCTCAATCTTTAGGCTGTGAAGACTTCTTTGTTGACCCTTCTTTTATGGGTCGTCCAGACTATCTTATGTCCGGTTTTTGGTTAGGCTATCCTTCTAGGTTAGTTACACTGCACCTCCTCAGAAAAAAGGTACTGAGGTGGTTGGTCAATGCCGAGATGGTCATTACCGCATGAGCTGAGGCTCGCAGTGCCACTCCTTGCAGCTCCATCTCTGGCGCCGACCCTCTACCAAAAAAGTTTGCTCCCGCTGGGTCCTAGTGCCTCTGGTGCAGTTCCCATTAGTGTGAAAGAGTGGTGTAGACTCGTCTAAGAAGATTAAGAATTTCGGTAGGTACGTAATTTCCATTTTTTGTCCCGAAGTCCAGTTCAAGTTCAGTCACTGGAGAAGTCAGTGAGGGGTATCACCAGCTGAAAGAGGGAGGTGGTGCCCCTGTGTAGATCACTCTTAAGACTCCACCTAGAGTACTGTATCCAGTTCTGAAGACCACATCTCTGGAAGGACATAGAGTTTAGGTGGTCCAGAGGAGGGCCCCTAAAATGGTGCAGGGTTTGCACCTAAAGCTCTGTGAGGAGAGACTAAAGGACCTCAATGTGTACAACACTGGAAGAGAGGAGGGATATGATAGAGAGCTTTAAATACCTCACTTGGGGTAAATAAGCTACAGGAGAGAAGTATTTTTCAGAAAAAAAGGAGCTCAAGTACAAGGGGACATGCTATGAAGCTGTAGGGGTAGATTCAGGAGAGATGTAAGGAAGTACTTCTTCACAGAAAGGGTGGTGGATTCCTAGAACAGCGTTCCAGTGGAGGTGATGTGCACGAAAACAATGGTAGGGTTCAGGAGTGCATGGTATCAGCATAAGGGAACTTTAGTGTTGAGGAAAGCCAGAGATCAGGTAGGGTCTGCGGTGTTACGCTATATAGGGGGAAAATGGGCAAAATGGGTAGACCAAGTGGTCCTTATCTGCTGTCAGATTCTGTGTTTTTGTGAAGGGGGTTTAGCAGCTCAGTGGTTGACGGTTTTAATTTAATTGAAGGTGGGGGGCAGTTTAATTTAGTCTGAGTAATAAGGTACTTCGGGAAGGGGGTTCATCAGCACCAGCAGACGGGTGCTGTGATAGCAACCTTTTTTGTCCCTCACATGGAAGAATAATTCATTAACAAAATACTTCTTTAGGGAGGGGGGGCCAGCAGCCGACGGGGTTTGACATGGTTACCTTGAGTTCCTCAGTCAGTTTTAATGTTTTATTTTAATACTGCTGTTCAGGTATTTTTGCCATAAAAGCTCATTAAGCGAACAGTTTAAAGTTTGGAATACAGTGACAAGCATTTTCAGCTGGGACAGTGCTGAGACCCAGGAATGACCCTGCTTCATGAGACGGAGTCACAAACTTCCATGAGCCAATTGGGTGAGCTGCCTGCTGCTAAAGATGCCACAGGAGCAACAGAATCCACAGTGGCAATGATCCTACAAGCAATATGGGACCTAGACTGAACAGTCTACACATTTAGTGGCTGAGTTGCATCATCAGAGCTCAAGATGAAAAAAGTAGATGTGGACACTAAATTAGCAAAGGACTCTACTAATAAATTACTGGCGACGGCTGTGGTCTGGTATGAGAAAACAAGATCATGAGATCAAGGCTAGAGTACTTGGAAATGGGGCAAGATCAACAAATTTGAGACTTGCTGGCATACCTGAGGGGAAGGAGGGAGAGTACCCAGTCTCACATACTGCAGCATTACTACAGGCATTGTTCAATTTGGATCTAGGGAGTGATATCCTCCTCAACTTGAAGAAAATACAACTGGAAAATCCTGGTGAAAGTCTATTTGAACCCCCACTATAACAAAGCACTTTCAGACAACTTAGGCAGATTCTTGTTGGCACCAGTGTGGAGGATGGTCGGGCACCTATTACCATATTTTGGGGCTTGCCCTACGCTGACCCAGTTTTGGTCGGCTGTTCATACACACGTAACACAAATTCTAGTGAAGACCCTTCCTAATTCCTTTACGGACCTGATACTGGGCTTCCCAGCACTGCTCAGGGGCAGCAAACAGTCCCGGAAACTAGGGCAACGTCTCACAGTGGTGGCTTTGGAACGCATTGCAGTCAACTGGCTTTCTCCCACCCTGCCATCCATAGATCAATGGAAACTAAGAATAGACAGTATAGAAAGGATGACGAGTAACCTGAGCCTTGAAGAGTAACAATTCCTAGACATTTAGGGACCCTGGCATATGTTCAGTGCCACCGGGGGGGGGGGGCCTCAGATATGGAATCAGACTGACTATCAAGAGGGATGGCACTGGCACAGACAGGGAAGAGATGGTTGGCCTCTCTGATCCCCTTTTGGTGCCCCCAAAAAAAATTAACACGGGGTGGAGAGGAGTGGGCCTTAACTTGGGGGGGGGGGGGCTGACTGATTTCCACTCCCCTTGATTCTGGTTGCAAGTATCGAAAAAGTCACACAACCATAGGATTGAGCTTCATCCCACTTGCCAGTGTGGAGGCCAAAAGCAGCCCATTGCTTGATTGGGAGACCACACATGGATAGCTGGAAGGCTGTGAAACAGTCACTGGCCCAAGGACTTTCAGCTAAATACCAAACATGGTCAGTTGTAGGACTGCATGGATTCATGGAGGAAAAGGAAGGGGTAGTATCGAGACACAGTCGTTACCGTTGTACAATTATTGCTTGATAGTGAACTGTTTACCCTGTACTTTAATAGAGAATAGTGCTTCTCAGTGCTGCCAACTGTATTAAACTATGCACACTACTTGTAGTTGAATTGTATGAGTCCTTCTCAAACTTAACTGTGATGCATTGACCTTTTTTTGACTTAATAAACTCTATTTGAAGTTAAAATATATGTTGGGTCTAGGGGGTGAATATCCTGCAAGCGTATTGAATAACCTTCCCCTCCCCCGCCGAGCACTCAATAACTCAGACTTGCCATGCACATCCTTAATTGTAATGGGTGGCCTGCATGAAGAAAGATTTGGTCCTGAAATCTGCTGAACACGACTGATAATGTGCAAGGTCGCATTTTCCCTGACATAAGCTATGCCACTCGAGACTGGCGCTGCAGTTTTTATGCGGTATGGGAAGATTTGCGGGCCTTGGGGATTTCTTACTCCTTCCAACTGCCAGGGAAGATAAGATTAACCTTTGCAGGGAAGGTGAGCGGTTCCTCAGATGCTGGCAAACAGCTTGAATAATTTCAGAAGGATTTTGCTGCCAGAGATGACCCCCTGGACTCAGAGACTGAAGAGTTGCTGAGTTCTTTCTGGACACCAGGTGCATGGACTGCTACTAAATAACATAACCAGGATTGTGTCTGTTACTATTTTGATGCGATTAATTAATGTCCCCCCAAGTCATTGGTGAATTTATCTTTGCAGTAGGATACATGCCTGATTAAATATGAGTTTAGGTTTGACCCTCAAAAATTTTTCTTTTCCAGCATTTTCTTAGGAAATGGCGGCGGCCACGAGGCCAGGATTACATCAGTTGGTCTCTCCCTAGTGCTGTAAGATGGCCACAGTCGTGGCGCCAGGGAGACGCAGCGAAGGTTGAAAAGGTAAATCTGTTTAGTAACTGTATATCACTTTTACTCGTAATGGTTTGACAGTGGGGCATCATGTTAGTTCAACGGTGGCAACGATTTTATTTATTTATTAAATTTTGGTGACCGGGTAGGCCCACTGAGCCCCGGAGGTCCCTTTTTCAGGGGCGACCCGGGGATTACATTACATAGTGAGATATGCAGAGAAAGACATTCATCACAGTTTACAAGGCAGTAAATTATCACAAGTTTCAATGGCATTCATAATTGTATAAAGTAAATAGATATATTCACATTATTGGAGTAAAAAACACAAAGAAAGAAATAGTAGGAATAGTGATGAGGAGAGACAAGCTTGGGTAAGGTTATCTTGTATTTAGTTTGGGAGTGATGGGGGGGGAGATATTGGGTGCCATGGCAGTCAGCGTGTGCTGGCCTCTAGCATATGGGCCTTGAGTGGAAAATGTCTTGATTGAATGGGCTTCCTGCACCAAAGGTGGAAATTTGTTCCACAGAAATGAGGCAGTGTAGGAGAAGGACGTGCCGCCCGCCTTGGTCCTCACTCTAGGTTCTTCAAGAAGAGTTCAGCTTGAGGTCTGGAGGTTCCGATGATTGTGCTTGGAGGCAATGAGCCCAGTGAGGCTGGGTGGAGGGGAAGGGCTAAGTAGCTTGTATACAAGGCAGAGCAAAGGGTACTGGAGGCGAGCATCCAGTGAAGGCTAATTTAGTAGTGCTAAGATGTCACAGTGGTAACATCTGGAATGAGCCTGTGGGTCAAAGCAAGCCACCTTGTTATACAAGACCCGTGGTCTTTTGACCTCGAGCTTCGCCATGCCCTGCATGACTGGGGTGACGTAGGTCAGTGTGGGGAGGAGGACACTGGAGGCAATAGAGATCCTGTCTTCAGGGATCAGCTGGCCCTTTAGGCGGTAGAGGGTTCCAAGTGTGCTGTGAATGGTTTTGGTTACTTGATCAATGTGATTCTTTAGGGTGAGACTTTTGTCCAGTGTGAGACCTAGATATTTTAGTGAGACCACCACTTCGATACGGTTGCCAGAGACAGAAGTGAGTTGTAGGGATTGGGTTCTGTCTTGGCCAAAGGATCTTCGTCCAAACAGCATGGCCTTGGTTTTGCCAGTATTGAGGACCATTCTATTCTCTTTTAGCCAGGACTCCAGTGACGTTAAGTCAGCTTGGAGGAGGGGGCCAAGGTCTGCCAAGTTGTCTAGGGATCGGTATATGACGGCATCGTCAGCATGCTGGACAACAGAGCTACTTCCACAGTGGCCATGTAAATCATTTGTGAACAGGGAGAAGAGGAGGTGGCCAAGTATAGACCCTTCTGGTACCCCCTCTTTTAGTGGAAGTGGGTCATATATAGCACCGTTCCACATAACCCTCTGTGTATGACTGGATAAGTAGCTCTCAAATCACTTGAGAGCATGGGGGTCAAAGACTAGATTACCCAACGTAGACAGCAGAAGTTTGTGGTCAATTTTTCCCTGGGCGGTTGATAACTGTTCACTCTCTTTCCCTTGGCCTCTATTGTGCTGAAATAGTTTTATTGACTGACATAGTAGAATGTGATGTGGACGGTGACAGGGGGACCATGGAGCTCAGAGTACTGCAGTATTATCAGTTCGTCGATAAGGGTGAACTGGCTTGTCTGACTGTGCAAGATTTAAATGTGCTTAGAAATTGTATTTTTTTTTTAAATCCAGGGTCTTGCTGCATCATCTCCTGTTGGTCAGGTTCGGGTGAAATTGAATCAATTTACTGAATGCTTTTTAATTCACAGCGGTACTGTTGGGTATTTTGCTGGACTCTGTTGGACACCCTCTGACTTCATTATTATGATCTAATAAACCCTTAGTTACCTGGGGAACGTCAGAAGAACTTTACACCATAACAAAACATCCAGTACCCCTCTTACAGATTCTAGGACTAAAGAAAGAATAATAAAAAGAAACAGAAGTGGTTGTAAAAGCAACATAAGGTTCTTTCATTGTCCTACCAGCTTGCCTATAGGACAGTCATTAAACATTGCATACTAATTATGTAACATACGCACCTGGGAATCTGGTTCTCTCGAACACTGCAGTGTCATGCAGGATCTGCCTGTGATTTCCTCAGAGAGGCTACGGCGTGCATGGGGTTTTATACCCCGATAACATCTAGTCTGGTGATAGATGCACCAGTTCATGTGCGTATAATGATCGCACTTACTGTTACTCTTATTGGTCAGTTTGGTGGGCTGATGGGGTATTATCTCAGTTGCCCTTTTGAATGCTACAGTTTGTAGCATTCTACTCATGAGAATACGCTTATGTCAATGTCGTGTTCTTATGGATGAAACATTTTGTAATGCATCATCATGCTCTCTGAAAGGCCCATTCATATTTTATAGCTGAGACTGCACATAACACCTTAGCTGTAGAGGGCGCTCCCGTATCATGTCAGTAGTTATAAAAAAAATCTGACATTATGGCAGTAGGGGCAGCATTGTCTTGTTCATGATCACTTCTTCTCTTTCCTACATAATTACTTGTACGGCAAAGGTCTCTCTTACAATTCATAACCGTAGTCTAAGTAAGGTAAAGGTTGTTATTCTTAGTAGAGCTGCTTTCTATATTGTATATGCAAAAATAAAGTGTGTGTGTATGTAACCCTATCCTAAACTTATGTAGATGTTCTCTAGCGACGTGTGTGTGTCCCTAGCTCTGTATACTTGGTTATACTTGTTTTTTCAAGACAAAGTAGGCTGTCAGCCCATTCAGTTGTCTCCCACTCCTAGTGGGGTTATTGACCCTGTTGGTTCTGAACAAGGAATTCATCTAGTTTATTTTATTATCTTATTTCTATTTAATGCCTGCTGTGCCATGTGTTGGTGGGGGCATCCAGCCGCCTGCTCTGCCTGTCTGGAGAGCAGCAGGCTCACTCGCATAATGGGGGATCTGGTACGGCCATCCGCTGACCTGCCGGAGGGCCTTCCCATGCCACTCTGAGCAATGCCGCCCCGCCACATTCCACGACAGTCCTCTGGAAGAGCAGAGTGTAATACTGTTGCACGGTCGTGCCCAGCCATTTTCCTCCCTTTTAGATCCCCTGGAGTATGGACATGCAGTGACGTCCTGAGGCATGACGTGCCGATGTCCGCCATACTCCACCCCTTGTTGCACCAGCCCTGTAGTGCCCCACCCTCATCATCACCAGGGGCCACTGCAGAACAGTGCAAACCCTCAGTCCTCCCTAGGATAGGAGAGCAGTCCTTCGGACGCTCAATCCTATCCCTCCCCTGCCGACCCCTAATGACCCGGGCTCATTCCCAAACCCGAGTTGCCAGCGTGGCACGAGGTGTGGTGTCCAGCGCCTCAACCCTCAGCACCACCGGGCCAGCCATCTAGTTTATTTTATTATATGTAATGTGCCTCCCCCCCAATTCTGTGTGTGTGTGTGTGTGTGTCCCTAGCTCCATGGTGCAACTGATACGTCTGTGTGAGATGTCACCACGTTACGTCTGTTTGTGAGATGCCCCACTTATAGATGTGGGCATTGTGTGGATGTTAGTACTCACACTTATTAGATGTGGGTGTGTGTGTGTAAGTATCCCCACTTATAGATGTGGGCTTGTGTGTGTGTGTGTGTAAGACTATCCCACGTATGGCTGTTGGTTATGTACTTGTCTATCATCTGCATGACATAAGCATACTGTACAGGTAATCATGACATGCCTTGTGCACGTGATATGTGTGTGTGGGTAAGCTTGTAGTCATGACGTACCTTGCATACGTCGTGCTTGTGGGTGAGCATATTCTTACACTACCAACTCGAGGTCATATGGTCACGAGTGGAAATTAGGGAGGTTTAGGAGTGACGTGAGGAAGTACTTCTTTACAGAAAGGGTAGTGGAACCTTGGAACAGTCTGTCGGCTGAGCTGGTGGGTGCAAACACAGTCATGGGATTCAAGCAGGCATGGGATAGAATGAAAGGAATAGTGGTCGCCTGTGGCGTCAAGACCAGGGAGGAGAATGGGAATAGGATGGGGAGGGTTAGTATCCTTGAGGAACAGTAGGTTCCCAGGATTATAGGGAATATGGGCAGACTGGATGGACCTCTGGTCTTTTTCTGCCATCATGTTCTATGTTTCCATGTGTATAATAAAATCTCCTAATGTGTACTACAGAGTGGCGAGAAAAATAAATCCCACTGTAATGATCTTGAATTCACATACTCATGTATTCTTTGGGGATGTATTGCATTTTTTTTCACCATTTAGCCTATTTATCTCCCCGGCGTGGTGCAGGAGGCACCTTCCACAGCCCCCCCAGCCCCTGTCACCAAGCATCCCAGGGACTTACCTTCATCCCAGTGCTTCCCTCACGGCTTAACCCCCATAATGGACTTCGACGGTAGGTGCCTCACCGCCAACAAACCGATCTGATTCCGGGAGAGGTCCCTGTAGCCGAAGCGGAGCTTGCCAGGGGTCAGTTTCATCCTGCACTGCACCTGGCCATTTTCCTCTTTTCCTTCCCTGGTGGAACAGTTAAGAAATGCTGTCTGGACATGCCACTGCACGCTACCATGCGTGAGACGTCGACGGCTGCTGACCGTCTTTCCCAGGTTGCAGTCCCAAACTGCCTGCCTCCCAGCCTCCGCTAGAGGGCAGACAAGCACCGGGAACAGCAGTCCTCCAGACACTCGAACCTCTCCAGCCAACTCCCTGCAACCTGAGTCCATTCTCAAACTCGGGTCGCTGGTGTGAGAAAAGGTAAGGCACCCAAGGTGCCTCAGCCCTCTTCGCCAGTGGGTCGGCTGTCTTGTATTGCATTTTTAAAATGAATGACATTTTAAAAAACTCTTACTCATAAAATATTTTTTTCTTTTGAAAACACAAGCAAGAAAAAAAGAACAGTTACATTATTTTAGAAGCACAACACCATGCTGCAAAGCATGCAGTTTGGGATTGTATGCATTTCTTTGGCTTCATCTCATGTTTAACAACTACTTTAGGCGTGCTTATATTATTGTATGATCACGCACCTTGTGGAGTGTTATCACTTACTTGCAAATAAATAAGTGCAAACAAAAATGTGTTTCTCTTTTTTGAGGGGTTGATATTAGCTATTTTATGAGTGCAGTAACACAGTCCAGGGTCTCTGGTGGTGCTGGACTTCCTTTGAGGGTTGAAAGCACTTGGTTATGCCTTGTTCCTCACAGGCCCGGTGTCAGCACCCGGGCAGTTGCCCAGGGCCCTGACACCAGGGAGGGGCCAAGGCGGGGTTAAAAAAAAAAGGTAAACTTTGCTGTAGCGCTGCGCTGGCAGCATGCTTTTTTCCTGCTCCCTGGCCTCCAACCACTGCATACTGGTGGTGAAGCTAGCTCCCTGGCCCATGATGACATTTTTTTTTTTAACATACACTGCTGCTACCGCCGTGAGCTGAAAGTGACAGACAAGACAACTATGTGAAATGGGTCCAGGAGGCATGGGCATTCCCCTTCCGAATCAGCCAAGGCTGCCTGCCCTGGATCTCTATCCATTAGCATTCTACACCGTGGCCTGGGGGAGCGTGGTGTGGAAAGGAATATGCAGGCAGCAGCCAATAGCTGAAGGAGTGTGTGGTGGAGGGGTGGGCCTGAGCAACCCAGCCAGTCAGCTAGCTGTTTGATTTGTGACGTTTCTCTAATGACGTTGTTGCGAAGCTGGCGCCAGTGGTCAGTGCAAAGGCAGGAGTTTAATTGAATTCAAAGTTCTGTGCAGTGGCAGAGCAAAGAGCACTACTGGCCAGGACTGAGTCTGTAGAGCGATCGGTTGTCAGAACTTGACCGCGTCGGAGGCCGGCCCGCCGGGCGCAGCTGCTGGATTCCGCTAGACGCCAGCGCACCCGGGTCGGGAACGAGCCCGGGAAGCTGAGGGCCGGGCCGGGAGAGGGCTTGAGCGCCCTAGGGACTGCTCGCCCTTCTCCGGGGAGGGGAACCAGAGCCCGAAGCTTGACTGACCTCGGGTGGAGACCCGAGGTGTGTGCAAGGCCGATGGCAGAGAAAGAAGGGGGGCGACGTGCCAGACATTGGCGCTCAGCGCCTTGACGTCAGGGGACATGGCACATCGCAAGAGAAATGAACACCGGAAAAAGCACCTTGCGGTCTCCCAGTAGACGGAGCACTAGGCCCCGACCCTCAGTGCCCCTGCCTGCCCAGAAACAGCATCCCGACGAAAATTTCGTAGTCTCGGGGTGTATAGGGCCCCCATCCCGTACCCCGCCTGGGGGGTAAACCAAGGCTTCGTGGGGGATGGACTGCTCTGGTCAACAGGCAGGTGAGCGAGGGCTGAAAAGGCCGAAAGTGACTCCCAAGAGAGGGGGACCGCAGGGGAGAGGGGGAGTAAAAAAAAAAAAAAAGAACTTGACCTCGTCGGGCCTGTGTGGACTTGGAGCTAATGGCACCAATGCACCATTGACAAGAAGTCGACAGCAGCGGCCCTGGGTGTGGATAATTTAAATAAAGCTCCCTGGTCTTCGTGACCCACATGGTGCCGCACCACACCACACAGGCAGGTAGGACAGGTACAGACCCTGGTAGTGGGCAGGGAAGGGAGAGAGGGAGCCAGGGACTCAGGGAGGGGAGGCTGAGCTGTGGCCTGTTGCACTGTCTGGACTCGAAGACTGTACTAAATCTGCCTTTGCTGCTATACTGTCTGTTGTGTGGAAAGAGCTGGTGTTGGAATGACAAGCTAGCTGGTGATGTGGTTTTATCATTTTTTTTAATAGATGGATCTGAGGGAGCTGGCCTACTATAGGTCGGAAGGTTGCTTCAAATATGAGTGGCTTACTGGCTTGACCTGTTGCTGCTGTGGTGGGTGGAATTATTTCTGCTTGTTGCTGTACTACTGCTGTGTGGGGAGGTTTGATGATGGAAAGCTGGCTGGTGTGGGTTTTTTTTGGTTTAACCGACAGACTGGTCTGACTGGGTGGGGACCTTCTAGAGGTCCATTGCCCAGGGCCCACAAAAACCTGACGCCAGCCCTGGTTCCTCACAACCTACTGAGGGTGTAGATCCAGCACATTCCACACCCTCTTGTGTGTCATTGCTTACTTTTCTTTCTTTTCTATCTCTAATCCCAATTTGATAAGTGCAGCAGCACACTCCAGGGTTTGTGGGGGTGTCCTGTATTTATAGGGAGGCAGTATAGCCTTGCGGTGCGCACACTGAAATGTGAACCTGGAGACCAAGCAGACTTGAGTTTAAATCCAACAACCACCACTTGTATACTGTGTGACCCTGAACAAGTCACTTAACCTTCCAGTGCTTCCATGACACACATGGAAATGATCACAGGCTCAGTCAGTGTTCCTGTCCTTGCTGAATATTTTAAATTAAAATAAAATCCACACCACAAGACTCAAGGTTCTGGGCTACTGCAGCTCGTAAAATGAACCATAAAAATCCTGTAACCTCATTGTTCAAAATACATCACATATAGATGATGATGGATGGGCAACAGTGAACAGCACTGTTTGCTTTAAGAGGTTGTCATGACAAGCAGTAGACCTCGAGAATGAAGCTTGAGAGGTCTGCGATTGTCATGACAACCTTAAGACGCAAACTCAGCATTGTTCACTGTTGCCCATCCATTGTCTTTTATAGTGTATGGGCAACTCTGCACAGCAACAAGTGTTTAAAAAGACCACGGAAGCCATCGAAGATTGCTCATTTTTCTCATCAGAAGTGACATAAAACTGACACAGGAAAGAAATGAGCTATTGGCGTGGCTGACAGGGACAGTAGCGCGAATAAGGGCATTCCATTTTGTTGTACCTTTGTGGTGACGTGCTCAACATGGTGCAACACTTGTTTGATGTCACTACTAAGGTATAACAACATTAGGAATTCATTGAATTCCATGAACAATAGCCCGCTCCCATATTCTGTAACTTGATTATTTCCTGAAAACTACACACCTTACCTAAACTACAGTTCCTAAACTACACATTATTTGGTGACAAATAAAAACCTATTATTTAAGTGGGATAATTTTATTTATTTGAATTTTGATGACCGGGTAAGCCCTCTGAGACTAGAAGTCCCTTTTTCAGGGGCGACCCAGAATTAGTTACATACAGAGGACATAAATGTACACTACAGGAGGAGACTGTTATAAAGTATTGTACATGATAATATATACAAATAGATACATTTACGTTAGTTACCCTATATAACAGATGATACATACACAAAATAAATATACAAACCTACATACATACAATTCTTGTTCAATTTCTATGAATGTTTACATGCAGGGGAACCTGCCAACTCTTATCATCCCTTCACTCCAGGGTGTGTGGTCATAAGGGAATAATACACTTTTTGGGTGCTTACGGCACTTGGCTTCACCTCTCGCCTAAAAAACACCCAATGCATGCATCATTCATTTATAACAGCACACACTGTCATGTTATTCCCTACATAACGCACACCAGTGTGTATTATTGCTTGCATATAATTTCAGAATGAAACAGTATGTTGTCATATTTAGATGCCAGTTCTAGGTCCAGTGGTGCTGAGGGCTGAAGCACTGTACGCCACACCTCACGCCATGCCATCAACCTGAGTTCAGGAACGGATCAGGGCCACTGGGGGTCGGCAGGAGAGGGAAGGGATCGAGCATCCGGAGGACTGTTCTCCCTTCTCGGGGAGGGACTAGGGGATAGTGCTGCTCCTGAGTGGCCCCTGGTGGTAGCCGGGGGTAGCACCGGATGAACGCGTGTGCTAAGCAGATGCTGGGGGCGAATGGCGGGCGGCAGCATCGGAGCCATGGATGCCATTGCTCATCCGTGCTCTGAAGGGCAACAAGCTCACAGGAAAAAGCCCTGGATTGATCAGCGGAGATGAAGGAGACTCCAGGGGCCTGTCCACATCCCAGCACCGGACCTGCTCGGCTGGATCTCCCACAGCTGTCCCGTCCACATGGTAGGTCCCTGTAATTTCAGATAGGCTGCCACGGGAGGGCGGTCCCTCCCTCGGGGGGGGTGATCCGGGGGGGCTGGACCTGCCGTGGGGGTCAGGGGCAGACCAGTCTGGAGGTTTCAGGCAGGGAGTAAAGGCATGTGCCGAGAGAGTACTCTGGAAGGGTGCCCCGATCCCCCAGAGAAGAAACAGAATGTACAAAAAAAAAAATAGATGCCAGTTGTAACCAGCAGGCAAGCAGATTCCAAATTGCACTAGCCTGCAGATGATTGCACTAGTCCACAATTATAATGGAGAACTTTGATCGCATTTACAGGAAAAAAAAAATGGAAGCAAAGAAATATTCTGATATTGCACGTCCATCCTGCTTCTACATTGTCTCCTGTCCCATCAGAAAAAGATGTGCCATGCTGTGGCAAACTAGTCTCTCCTAGACTAGCCTACGACTGTTACCAGCTTTCTCAACCTATTAGTAGCTGCCACCACTCAACATAGACACTCTCTCAGGGTATCTCTGGGTCTGAACTCCTGCAGAGCCACTGCTCACACAGTACAGTGCTTCAAACAACATGAAGTCTTGCTGTATTCTGACAGTTGCAGTTAGCCCCAGCACTTGAACTGCCCCAGAGATGAAAGAGTTAAATCTATGCTGAGAGTGTAGAACGTTGGGCTCGAGCTCGGTTGAAACCAGTCTGCTGCACTTGAAGTGTAACCGTCAGATTCTTTAATCTGCCTAACTGAACAGTCACTCTGGAGTTTGCTCCTCACTTTCGGGTCGGTAAAGTTTTGTCAGTTAATTCCGCAGAATTTCTCCATTTTCTCTTGGTTCAGATCCCTGTCTGTGGTACAGTAAGTGGTATTAGGTAGTGGACTTAAATTGTGAGGAAGTTGTAATTCTAGGGACATGGATATGTTGTTCAATCCACACTTCATGGCAGGTTCCTTGCCGCTATAAATCTTGCCAGAAGGTCTTCAACCTGGCTCCTCCCACTCACCCGGGTGGTAAAACTCTTGGCTCCGCCCCATGATGCCAGATCTTCCTTACCGCTTGGAAGCTCAGGTTCCCTCCTTAGCGCTCTGCGTTTTAGGCCTGGATCCAAACTCGTCGGTTAAACCGAAACTTATTCTTAAATTCTCTAGACTTCGGTCTGTTTCTTCCTTCGTGGCTACGATGGATAGAAATCGACTCGGTTCAGCGGTGCCCATGCGGGTAGAAAATGTCTCGGACTGATCCGCACTCCACGTGCGTCTATTGCCTTGGAGTCGATCACGATCTGCAGGCCTGCGAATTGTACAAGTCCTTCTCGGTCAGTGTCCTCAAAGACCATGCTACCAGACTCCAACTTTGGCGCCCTGAGAGACGTGTTCCTCCGGTGAAGTCAAAAGAGGCCCGTTGGGCAGTGTCTGCAGCGAGCTCGGCTGAGCAACTTGAACAGATGATTGCCCTTAAGGAGGAGGCGGCCCAGGCCACATCTTCGTCTTTCTCGGCCGCGGCATTTATCCCGCTCTCCTTGGTCTCCTCCTACACGGCTTCTTTTAAGGAGCTTTGTCAATTCCTCTCTACAAAAGGTGAGGGTCCATCGGAACATTCCTCTCGGTCCAAGAAGAAGGACTCGAAGGGTAAGTCCCACAGTTGGCGTTCGTGGAGCAGGAGGGGTCCCCTTCCCCGGACTGTCGACACTCTACTTCGGTCGAGGTTGCGGCTAAGGCCGCTGGCTTCACGGTGTCCCCGTCAGGTCAGCTGGCTGAGACACCCGTTCACGGTCGAGATTTTTCTCGACCCGTCGGACGGGCTGTCGACTGGAGATGCCGACAGCCCTTCTTCACCGGTTCCCTTGGTGGAAACCGAGGACTTGCCTGCGCCTCCTGTGCTGGAGTCCCCGGTTAAGGTTCCCGAGCCAAGGGAGGAATGGGTTTCCTGCTCCCTCCCAGACCCACCCTCGGAAACACCAGCGGTCTCGGTCTCTGACCTCTTCTTGGTCCAGCCGATCCGCTCGACACCAGCGGTCTCGCACGAGGACAGTGGCGGCACAGCTCATCTCTGTCTTCCTCCTCGGAGGAAAGGCTTGGCGCAATTAGCGTCGGCGCTACGAGACTTGATGTGGCAGCAGCTCCTTCTGACCGGGAACAAGCCGGCCCGTCGCTTCCTGGCCATTAGTAGCTGTCACCTGGTGGCTAAACAACCCCTCGTGGTCATGAGGAGCGAGCCGGCCGTTGTTCGAGCAAAACCAGCTGCGCCACCATCATGGTGGAGCCCCCGCCTCCACAACCAAAAACTGGGGCCCCGACCAAGGATTCTCGGTCGGGTCATGGTTTGCCTCATCGGTTGTCGGTCACCCTCACTCCGGATCGCCCTCAGCAGGTGGAGGGTGGCTCAGGCCCTCGGCAGCTGTTTGCAGACTCCTTGGAGTCTGATGATGACTCTTCCCTGTTCTTCAGGCCTCTCGACCTGGAGTCCTCTGGGGGACAGTCGGTGGATGAGAGCCCTTCCTCGTTCATGGGATTACTTCAGCTCATCTCAGAATCTACTGGGATGAAGCTCGAACCTGTGTCAAAGCGGGCCAAGTATCCCCTCACGGAGATACTGGACCGAGAGGATTCTCCTACGGAGGCCTTTCCTGTGGCCGAAGCCATTGTCGGCCCGGCCCTGGAGTTATGGCAGCGGCTGGCTTCTTGTCCAGCTCCCTCGGCCAGGATGGCCAGGAAGTATGCCGTTCCCACTGGCTCACTCTCCGGATTCTCGGAGCACCCCTCTGCAGAGGGGTTGGTGACCAACAGTGTTTTCCGGCGCTCGGGACGTGAACAAGCCACCGGATAAAGAGTCCAAGAAACTGGACTACTCCGGGCGTAAGGTTTACGCTGCATCCTCCTTGGGCCTTCGTCAGGCCAGTTCGGCTGTACTGATGGCACACTTTTCCCACGCCCTTTTGGGCGTCCTGGATGATGTGATTCCTCATCTTCCGGCTGACCTCCAGACTATGGTCAAGCAGGTGCGGGATCAGGGAAGGGCGGTGGCAAAGCAACAGCTTTAAACTGCTCTCGACCATGGAGCCTCTTGTGCCCGGTCAGTAGTGGCCGCAGTGGCCATGCGCCACAGAGCTTGGCTGCGGATCTCCACCTTTATGGTGGATACCCAGCACAAGCTGGCAGACGTTCCCTTCCTGGGTACGGACTTATTCAGTCCTGGGGTGGATGGTCACTTGCAGAGGATCGAGAAGTCCAATGCCACCTTGGACTCTGTCAAGTCTGCCCAGAAGGACAAAGGCTGCCAGCAGCAGCGTAAGCCCTTTTGGCCTTCTACCCCTGCTGCACGTCCGGCCCAGCAACACTAGCATCAGGGCCAGCAGGCACACACTTGATACCCCAAAGCCAAGCCTGCAGCTTCCTCCAGCAGGAAACCGGGAGGAAAAGGCCCAGGAGGTCCCTCGGCTGGTCCTTCCTCCAAGCCTGCCCAGTGACGGGTTGAGGGGTGTCGCCAGCCTCGCCACTCCCCGGGTTCCCCCTGGAGATGGCTCATCACTTCCTTTCCACCTGGTCTGCTATCACCGAGGACCGCTGGGTGTTGGGAGGGAAAGGTCTGCTCTGAATTCGAAAGCAGGCCCCACCCTATCGGGCTGTCGCCCATCGGGCTGGGGTCCGTGAGTTTTCCTGTCGGCTCATCGAGCCGACATTGCTCTGCTCCTCCAGAAGGAGGTGATCAGGGAGGTAGCGGATCCTCCACCAGACTCCGGGTTTGTGTCCAGGTATTTCCTGGTCCCAAAACGGACGGGGGGCTGGCGCCCCATTCTAGACCTACATGACCTAAACAAGTTCCTAAGGTCTCGAACCTTCAGGATGGTCACTCTGGCACAGATCATTCCATCCTTGGAGTGAGGCGAGTGGTTCTGTTCTCTGGACCTCCAGGACGTGTTCTTTCACGTCCCAATCAGTCCGTCCAACCACCGATTCCTTCACTTCAGAGCGGAGGGGGTCCCTTTATGAGTTCCGGACCATGCCCTTCGGCCTTTCTTCAGCTCCCAGAGTCTTCGCCAAATGCAGGGCAGTGGTGACAGCATTCTTGCGGCGCCGAAGGGTCCGGGTGTACCCTTACCTGGATGACTGGCTGATTTCAGCCCCCTCCAAGCTGGAGTTGGAACGGTCCAGGGATCTGGCCCTCCAGGTCTGCTCTCAGATTGGCCTCCTCATCAACGAGGCCAAATCAGAACTCGTGCCAATGCAGGTGATTCAATTCATCGGGGCAGTGCTCGACTCTCTTCGAGCCAGAGCACGGCTCCCGGCGGACAGGGCCTAGGTTCTTTCCTCCTTTGCCCAATAATTTCTGGTTGGGCAATTGCACCCTGCTCGGGACTTCCTGCGCCTCCTGGGCCTTATGGTGGTCTGCACCAGCATGGTCTGTTGGGCCCATTGGCACATGCATCCCCTTCAATGGAGACTGGCTGGCCAATGGTCACAGCGCTCCGGTCCTCTGGACCAACCAGTGGCAGTGACCCAGGAGATGTGGAATGCTCTCCAGTGGTGGATCGTTCCAGCTCATCTGCAGGAGGGCATCCTGTTTGTCCGCCCCGTGCCGACGGTCATTCTAACAACCGATGCCTCTCTGATGGGTTTGGGTGCCCATCTGGGAGAGCACAGAGGTCATGCCCTCTGGTCCCCTCAGGAGTCTTGATGCCACATCAACCTGCTGGAGCTTCGAGCTGTCCGACTAGCCCGCACTGCGTTCGCTCTGTTTGTATGGGGTCAAGTGGTCCAGGTCCAGATGGACAATACCACGACCATGTACTACCTAAACCACCAGGGTGGGACGCTCTCCTTGCTCCTTTGCAAGGAAGCTCTCTGCACTTGTTTCCTCATGAGCAGACTGGAGGCGGATCTCCTAGCCATCCATGTGGCGGGAGCCTCCAACACTCTGGCCGATGCCCTAAGCCAGATAGGTGCTGCATCTCACAAGTGGTCTCTCCTGCCGGAGGTAGTACATGATCTGTTCTCCCACTGGGGCACTCCTCAGGTGGACCTGTTTGCCTCCAGGGAGAATGCGAAGCTGAGGCTGTTTCATGCCCGCCCCCCTCAGCAGGGCTTGCTGCAGGGGGATGCCTTTCCGAGGCCTTGGACCCCGGGCCTCTTCTACGCCTTTCCCCCATTTCCCTTGATCCACAAGGTGTGTCTCAAGGCGAGGAGAGACAAGGCACTGGTGATTCTGGTAGCCCCAGACTGGCCCCGCCAGTTCTGGCATCCAGATCTCCTCAGCATCAGCTCCAGGCTCCCAAAGTGGCTTCCAGCCAGCCCGGACCTGATCTTAGTCAACCAGGGGAAGGTACTCCACCCGAACCTTCAGTCCCTGCACCTGACTTCCTGATTCCTGAGCGGCTAGAGTTCCAGGTCTTGGGACTTTCCGACGATGTCCTCAGCGTTGTTGAGGCATCCCGTAAGGAGTCGACCAGGAAATGCTATGCCTTCAAATGGAAGAGATTCTCCATTTGGTGTCAGGATAAGGGGTTGGACCCTTCCTCCTTTTCCTTGGCCAGCATTCTGGACTACCTATGGTCCCTTTCTCAGCAAAGGCTTTGGTCGACGACCCTTAAGGTGCACCTGGCAGCCATGTCTGTTTACCGGGCGTGGGCCAGAAAGCAGTCAGTGGCGCAGGAGAAGGTGGTCGGGCGCTTTTTCAAATGCCTTGATCACATATCCCCTCCGGTGCAAGAACCTCCTCCTCCGTGGGATCTACTGCTGGTATTGGCTAAGCTCATGGGCAATCCATTCGAACCAATGCACAGGTGTGACATCTCTCACCTGTCGTGGAAGACCGCCTTCTTGATGGCTATCACGTCAGCCAGAAGGATGGGAGAACTCCAGGTGCTTTCCATCGAGTCTCCTTATCTGGTCTTCCACAGGGACAAGGTTGTCCTGCGCCCCCACCCGAAATTCCTTCCAAAGGTGGTGTCAAGTTTCACCTTAACCAGGTGTTGAGTCTGCCGGTGTTCTACCCCAATCACACCTCGGAGGCTGAATATAGGCTCCATACTTTGGACCCTAGAAGAGCGCTCGCTTATTACAAGGAGTGGACGGCTGAAGTTCGGGGAGAGGTTCGCCAGCTGTTTGTCACCTACGCTGAAGCCGCACCTGGCAGACCTGCAGCCAAGCGGACTATAGGCAGGTGGGTCACCTCCTGCATAGATCTCTGCTATAGGTTGGCGGGCATGGAGCCTCCCAAAGGGATAAGAGCTCATTCTACCCGCCATACCGCTGCTTTGGTGGCTGCTTCCAGGGATGTCCCTATCCAGGAAATCTGAAGGGCTGCTACCTGGAAGTCAGTACACACCTTCATTACCCATTACCACATCGACCTTGAGTCATGCGGATGCTGGTTTTGGGACCTCGGTTCTCAGTCCTTGCTCCCTAAGTGAGAATTGTGCACCTTGCCTCCCTCCTCCCGGAGAACTGCTAGGAGTCTGCCATGAAGTGTGGATTGAACAACACATCCATGTCCCTAGAAATACAGGTTCCTTACCGTGTCACGGGTGCTGGGAAAAAAATGAAAATGCATTATTGTTTTTTTTTTTTTTTTTTTTACAACTGATAGGCACCGGAATCACTAACAGAAGTTTTAAAACAACTGATTGGTTCAGCCGAACCGATCACAAAATACAGGTTACTCACCTGTAACAGGAGTTCTAGGAATGGTATATGTTGTTCATCCACACTTCATGGCAGGTTCCGCTTTAAATCTTGCCAGAAGGTCTAAAAGCTGACTCCTCCCACCCACCTGGGTGGTAAAACTCTCGGCTCCACCCCATGATGCCAGATCTAGCCAACTGGAAGCCAGGTTGTGCGTCGAAGCCGGGGAGGTCAGGTGGGTTGTGTGGATGAACAACATATACCATTCCTAGAACTCCTGTTACAGGTGAGTAACCGATAGGTTTTGTCTTACCTGGCCTGAAGCCGTGTAAAGGGTAAGTTAATTTTGTGGTTGGCCATGTCTGAAAAACCCAGGAAAAAAACTGGGCCCCCTGGGTTTCAGCACTGTAGTGTGTGTGGGGAGGCCTTTGCTAAGGCTGATCCCCACACCACCTGTGTATATTGTCTGGTGTTTGACCACCTCGATTCAGACTGCAAAATTTGCAAGGATTTCCCAAAGACCACCCTGGAAAAACGTTTGGGCAGGCTTAGGGATAAAGAGGCCAAGACGTCTGCTGACCCGGATGGCCAGCCCGGTTCGGTTCCGACCAAAACAGAGGGAGTGCTCTCTGACCAGGGCCAGACTTCCTCGGGCAAAAGGAAAGCTGACTCTGAAGGGTCGGTTTCTTCGAAAAAGAAAAGATAAATCGACTGGTTCGGATCCAGAATCTCTCCATCTGACTGCCAGTGAAATTGCCCGGGCGATTAGCATTGTTGAATCGCTCCGTCCGGTTCCAAGCGAACCAGCCCCTTTTGGTCGGCGACTTGTTTCGGTCGACTCTTCCGGTTGCAGATTTTTCTTTGGAGGAATATTATGATCCGGAATGGAAGGGGGAAGGTGAAGAGGATGAAGAAGATGACTATGATGGTGGGGAAGGTCTGGATGAGCCCACTGAACCACACATCTCCCCAGATAGACCTTCTGGAGTTTCCCCTCCTAGGCTTTCTGAGTCCCCTTCCCACTTTATGTTTTACAAAAAAGTGGCTGAAACCCTCCAGCTCCCTGTGGATGAAGCTGTTGGAGGAAGAAGAGCCTGATTTTGTTGAGATGATGGACATCCCAGAGTCCAAGATGCTGTCTTTTCCCTTGCATAAATCTTTTGGGAAACAGACACATACATTTTTAAAAACACCAAATTCTCTGCCTCCAGTGGACAAGCTTATGGACAGGAAGTATATGCTGTCAGGCTCAAGTTCAGAGTTCCTATACCAGCATTGCAGCCATGTTGGGGTAGTACAGGCTGCAGCCTGTGATAAGGCTGGCATTCCCTTGGCTTCACACCCCCCTGGATAAGGACTCCAGGAAGATTGATGCCATGGCCAAGAAGCAGTATTTGCATCTTCCTTGGGACTCAGACAGGCTAATTACATGGCCTATGCTGCCAGGTTCCAAAAGTCCAGGTGGGAGTCTGTTTTGGAACTGGCTAAGCAGGCTTCCCCCCAGCTGGCCAAGGAGCTGGCTGCTGATGGGACTGAGGCATCAAAAATCCAATTTCATGCTGCTGTCGACTCCTCTGCAGAGAATGGCTTGGATCAGATGTACTAGCCTATCACAGGATACCCAGGCTAAGTCCATGGATTTCCCTGTTGTGGGTAATTCTCTGTTTGGGGAGCAGACAGCGAATTACAAAGATGGACGAATGCAGGACCACCTATAGGAGTGCTCAAGCCAAAGAAAGACAAACCACTCCTCAAAGGCAGCAATCTGGGGCAGGGGCAGGCCTTTTCAGAGGCCTTTCTTCCAGGCTTAGGCCTCCTCCCCTTTTTCCCAGAGGGGGTTCTTTAGAGGGAGAGGTAGAAGGGGGATGAGCAGGGCTGCATCCTCCTCTCAGCCCAGGGCCCCTGCCAAGCAGACACCCTGAGGTGTCAGCCCAGGTCGACTTCTCCATCCCTGTAGGAGGCAGGCTGGCTTACTGCTCCCAGAACTAGAAGTCTGTTACCTCAGACAGGTGGGTCCTGGAGGTAGTAAGCCAGGGACTGGCTCTCAGCTTCAAAAAGTTTCTGAAACTGAGAGCCAGATCTTTCCACCTGCAAACATCTCCAAACCTTGCCCTAGGGGCAGAGGTTTCATCCTCCGCCTTTAAAAGTCGTAGAGAGAGTTCCTCAAGAACATCTACAGGGCAAAGGTCTGTATTCCAGGTACTTCCTTATCCCGAAAAAATCAGGGGAGTGGCAGCCCATCCTAGACTTAAGATACCTGAACAAACATCTTTTGAAACCAAAGTTCAAGATGGTAACTCTGGGAATAATTCTTCCCTCTCTAAGGCCAGGGGGACTGGCTAGCTTCCTTAGACCTAAAGGATGCCTACTTTCACATTCCCATCAGGTGCTCCCACAGAAAGTACCTCAGGTTCGAACTGACTTCAGGCCATTATCAATTCAGAGCAATGCCTTTCGGCCTGTCATCAGCTCGAAGAGTGTTCACCAAGTGCCTGGCAGTAGTAGTGGCTTTTCTAAGAAGGAAAAATATCTCCATATTCCCTTACCTGGACGACTGGCTCACAGTGGGACAACCTCCAGAGCAAGTCAAGTCAGATCTAAAAGTGACCCAGTAGGTGTTCACTTCTCTAGGTTTCCTTCTTAATCTTCCCAAGTCAGTCCTCGAGCCAGTCCAACTCTTGACTTTCATAGGGGTAGAATTGGATACTGTCAAAGCAAGAGCATTTCTCCCCTTGCAAGGGTAAGGTCCATTATAGAGCTGGCTTCTTCCTTTCACCTTCTGGTGTCTCGACCAGCAAGGCACTACCTTCAGCTTCTGGGCTTCTTCCTTCAGCTTCTGAGCCACATGGCAGCTTCCACTGCAGTGGTCTCAGGGGTCAGATTTCAGATGAGAGACATTCAGTTTCATCTGAGGGCTTTTTGGTCCCAGAAAAAAGATCCTCTGACCAAGCCGATTCCAGTGACTCGGACTCTGATCCAGGCCCTTCAATGGTGGCAGGATCAGGACAATCTCAGCCAAGGGGTCCCATTCATTTCACAGTCCCATTCTGTGGTCCTAACCACAGACACTTTTCTCCTGGGCTGGGGAGCCCATTTAGAGGCTCTCACAGCTCAGGGCATGTGGTCCCCTCAGGAGTCTCTTCTCCACATCAATCTTCTGGAGCTCAGGGAGGTGTACCTGGCTCTGCAGGCTTTCTCACAATCAGTAAGAACAAGGTGGTTCAGGTCAGGACAGACAACACCACCACCATGTGGTACATAAATAAGCAGGGAGGCACTCAGTCCACGGCCTTGTGCATGGAAGCCATGAAAATATGGATACTAGCTTACTCCCTTCAGGCCTCTCTGGTAGCAGTTAATCTCCCAGGCAAGGACAGTGTGCTAGCAGATGCATTGAGCAGGATTTCCTAGGGCAATCACGAATGGTCCCTGGATCCCCTAGTGTTGAGAGTGATCTTCTCAAGATGGGGCACCCCAGAGATAGATCTCTTTGCAGCCCCACACAATCACCAACTCCCTTTGTTTTGTTGCAGACCCCCAGTCTTGGCCTCGGTCCCTCTAGATGCTCTGATACTGAATTGCGAAGGGAAATTTCTGTATGCCTTCCCTCCTTTTCCTCTAATTTTCAATGTCCTGGTGAAGATAAGGTCACAATCTTGCAAAGTGATCCTAATTGTTCCAGACTGGACCAGGCAGCCTTGGTACCCTCTCCTCTTGTCCTTAGCAGTGCATCTTCCCCTGTCTCTTCCCAGGAATCACAATCTGTTAACCTCCTCTCAAGGGAGGATTTGGTATCCCAACCTTCGGTCTCTCAACCTCAAAGCATGGCTCTTGAAGAGCTAGAGTATGCAGGTTTGCACCTGTCTCGGGGGGGTTCTGGACATTCTCAGAGCCTCTCGAAAACCTGCCACCAGAAAGACTTACAATTCTGAGTGGAAGCGATTCAGTATTTGGTGTACCAAGAAGCATATATCCCCATATACTGCTGAATTGTCTACAGTTCTGGACTATATGGTTTATCTCAATAACCTAGGCCTCAGACCAGCTACCCTCAAAGTACATTTGTCAGCTGTTTCTGCTTTGTTGTCAGTAGGTAAACCCTCTTCACTGGCATCTCATCATGTTTTCAGTAAATCTTTCAAGGGATTGCTTCATACCAATCCCCCCTTTAGGGACCCTCCCCCTGCTTGGGATCTTAACGTTTGCATTGCCCAGCTTATGCTACCTCCTTTTGAGCCTTTGTCTTCAGCAGATCTCAAGTACTTGACTTGGAAGACTGTGTTTCTGGTGGCTATTACCTCTGCCAGACGTATCAGTGAGTTGCAAGCTCTGTCAGTGGAGCCTGATTTTATCTCTTTCCATAGAGATAAGGTGGTCCTGAGAACCAATAGGAGGTTCTTACCTAAAGTGGTTTCAGAGTTTCATTTAAACCAATCAATGTCTCTCCCTGTATTCTTCACTGATCACTCTTTTGCTGGGGAAAGAAGATTACACAGTTTGGATGTTAAGAGGACACTTAGCTACTACATAGATCGTACTCAGACCCACAGGTTTGGCTCCCTTCAGTTGTTCCTCACTTATGGAGAAGTGGGGAAGGGCAAACCAGCCACTAAGAAAACTATTGCCAGGTGGATTGTCTCTTGTATACAGTTCTGCTATGAAAAACTGGGCAAGATTCCACTCTCAGGCCTGAGGGCTCATTCGACTAGAGGTACAGCTGCTGCTAGGGATATTCCATTGCTAGAGATATGCAAAGCAGCCACCTGGAAAACTGTTCATACATTCGCCAAGCATTATTCCCTGGATATCCAGGCTAGGAGTGATGCTAAGTTTGGTGCAGCTGTGCTGCAGAGCCTATTCCCAAAATAGGGTTGATTCCCTCCTCCATGGAGGTACTGCTTGGTAGTCTGCAATTGTCAGAATACAGCAAAACTTCATGTTGTTTGAAGAAAAAATTACTCACCTTAGTAATTGTGTTTCTTCTAATGGAGTCTTGCTGTTTTCTGACCTCCCTCCCTGCCTACCCTCTCAGAACCTGGTTTTTGGGAAGTGGGTTGGCAGGCACAGTGCTGCACCCCAGGGGTGCATTGCTTTCTGCCTCTTGGTTTAATTTTCGTTTAGTCTATTTAGTTCACTACTTGGTTTTTGTTTTTGGGTTTCTCGACTTGAGTCTTATGGGATCCAAAAAATGTGGTTGCCTTTTGGCTATTAGTTTTATAATTTCCTCTTTAGAGTGTAGCTACTTAGTAGTGCTCGTATGAATCTGACGGTTATACTTCAAGTGCAGCAGACAGTGGTTTGAACCGAGCTCGAGCCCAACGTTCTATGCTCTCAGCATAGAGTTAACTATTTTATTTCCGGGGCAGTTCAGGTGCTGGGGCTAACTGCAATTGTCAGAATACAGCAAGACTCCATTAGAAGAAACACAATTACTAAGGTGAGTAATTTTTTCTTTTTGCTCAAGGGCAAATGACCCACCTCTCTCTGTCGCAGCTTAGAACTCCTTACTGTAGAAACAAACTATGGTAACTGTAGACTTCTCTTTAGAGGAGGAAATACAGTTTTTGTCAAGTATAAATCAGTTAGCTGGACCTCAGGGGACTTCCTCACAGAAATATGAAGCATATGAAAAAATAATATTTTTAATACTTCAAGGTATTTACACATATAATACAGGTTATAGGGACATGGATATGGTGCACTATCCACACTTTTGGCAGTCATTTCACTTTAAATCCAGCCAGAACGTCTTCAAGCTAAGCTCCTCCCACCCACCTGGGTGGTATATATTGGTTTTTTGTTGTTGTTTTTTGTTTGTTTTGTTAAAGTGGCCAGTTTCCCATTAGCAGATTATACAGATCTGCCACTAGCGGGACCTTGTTCTTTCATTTGAGGAAGTCTGCCCTCTTAAAGTCACAGCAACTTTACTTGCTATGTACCTTCCTGGTACTGCCTTCCTACTAAATCCTAGTGGACCTCACTTGGTTCCTGTCTTGTCCAGTGGCATCACAGGGTGTGAAACTATTTCTGGTGCTTTTCTGCACATTGTGGGTCCCACTGTCATTTGGATGGAACCCCACATCACATACCCGTGTTCTCCCTACCATGGAACAACCTCTTATCACACTTGGCATGGTCACCAGTGCCAGTGTAACATACTACACCCCTTTCTTCCCACGGGAGCTGCACTACAGCAAGCTACGCATGAAACATGGAAGTTGTCTGTCCTCTATTGAACTCACTGTTCTTATGCTGCTTAAAAGCCTCTCTGTTCCTAAGGGTCCTGTTAAAGTACGTCAAAAGGGGAAATCATGTCCTCTTACCCTTTATTTACTAAGACAACTAATGAAACACCTCATTCTTTTACGTCTTATTTCTGGGAGTGTACATCCTAATCCGGGCCCTCCTCCATATGGAGTCAATGGCAACAAAAAACAGGGTACACTTGTTCTGGCCAGTATGAACAACTGCAGTCTGTTAAAAAATGTGATGCACTCACTGCTTGGGTCAGAGTACACAACCCTGACATCCTGTCAGTTGTCGAAATGTAGCTGTCACCATCTACCCCGACTCTGCCATCATCCTACCAGACTACTCACTTTTTAGGCAGGACAGACTATCTAGAAGAGGAGGTTGCTATGCCATATATCTAAAGGAGTCATTGTTTGCTCATCCACTGTCCCTCCCTGAACCAGTTATGGGTATTCAGATCCTTGCTATTAAGGTTATGCTCGGTGCACACAACAAGGCCCTCAACAATGGCTCAACCTATATTCCCCCTGACCTTGCTGAAAGGGGCTTAAAACCCCTAATGAACTGCGTCATGTGTCTAAAACAAGACGCAGAAACCAGGGTGTTAGGTTACTTTAATGTCAGCTGGCTCTCGTCAGATGCCAGTAGGCATAGGGATGAGTTAACAGGCCTGAACTTTACCTAGTTAATAACACCAGCCAAGATACACCATAAGACTGGGACTAGCACACTTGTGGACTGGGTCCTAATGAATCGTCCAATGCATATCTCCCATTCTGAAGTATTGTCTGACACTGTCAGCAATCACTCTCCTACCCAGTGTTATTGGACTAACAGATTTATCAAACCCCCTGCCAGAGCAATCACAAATAGAGTGCTGTCCCATGGCCACCTGCAGCCACTAAAGTCTCTCCTCCAGCAGCAAGACTGGTCTTACATTGAAACCGCCCCTGATATTGACTCAGCTCTGGAATACGTCATCGAACGCTATGACAAGGTGGAATAGGACCCTATCCCAGTTGTTATAGAAAGTGTTTAAATGCAAGGATCTGTCCTTTTCTGTCTATTTGTCTGGTTGCGCAGCCAGATTTTCCTGTGAGACCTCGGACTTGATCACCCCAACAGTATCGCAGTTCTTTGCCCCTCACTGTCTCTCAGTCTTCCCTTGCTGTCTGTGTTTCAAACAACATGAAGTCTTGCTATATTCTGACTATATGCAGTTAGCCCCAGCACTTGAACTGCTCTGGAGAGTAATGGTTTAACTCTTTACCAAGACATAGAACGTTGAACTTGCACTTGGTTTTCAAACCTCTGTCTGTGGTACTCTGAAGTGTAACCGTTGGATTTCTTACTCCGCCTAACTGTGAAATCGCTCCGGAGATCCCTCCTGCGCATTGGTTCGGTAATAGTTTGAATAGGTTGTTTTTTTTTTTTCCAACCGCAGTTCTTATTTGATCGATATTCTTACCTCTGTCTCGGTAACAGTAAGTGGTAGTAGGTAGTGATATTTTTGTTGAAATTGTTCTGTCTTTGGTTCTTTTCTGGTTGGTCCGGTTCAGAACCAAAATCTATTGTTTTTTGTGCTTTTCTATATAAATATTTGTAGTTTTCCGGTACTTATCAGTTCCTAAAAAAAAAAAAATCTGGATTTTTGTGGGATTATTTTAACTGACCTATGACACGGTTGGAATCGATAAGTTTTAGTTACCTGGCTTAACGCTGACAAGGATGACTTTTCCTTGTATTCGGCATGTCTGAGAAACCCAAAAAGAAAACCGGTCCCACTGGGTTTCAGCACTGTACCGAGTGTGGGGAGGCCTTTGCTAAGGCTGATCCCCATCTCTTATGTGTGTATTGTCTGGGGTTTGACCACCTCAAGATAGACTGCCAAATTTGTAAGAACTTTCCCAAGGCCTCTCTTGAAAAACGTTCGAGTAGGCTGAAGGAAAGGAAGTCCAGGAAGGCCGAGAAGTCCGTTGACCCGGATGGCCAGCCCGGTTCGGTTGCGACCGAACCTGAAGAGGTGCCTACTGACCTGGGTGATACCTCTTTGGGCAAAAGGAGAGCTGACTCTGAGGAGTCGGTTCCGTCAAAGAGAAAAAGAAATCTGCCAGTTCGGATCCAACACCTCATGTTCCAACCACTGAGGAAATAGCGAAAGCGGTCTCTGTAGTGCAGTCGCTATGCCCGGTTCCGACCGAACCGACATTGGTTCAAAGCCGATCGGTTCTGTAGGAAGTTGTTGCCTCAGATATTGATCCAGAGGCATACTATGAGGGCGATTGGGAAGAGGAAGAAGATGGTGGAGAGTTTGAAGTCCTAGATGAGCCAGTAGAGCCTGATATCTCCCCAGATAGGCTTTCCAGTGTTTCCCCTCCCACATCTTGTTTTACAAGAAGGTGGCTGAGACTTTAGCTTCCTATGGAAGAGGTTGATCAGAATCAGGAGGAGCCTGATTATGTGGTAATGATGGGTGTTCCAGAGTGAGAGAGTGTCTATCCCTTTGCACAAATCCCTGGGGAAACGGACACAAAAAATCATGCAATTTCCCACATCCATTCCTCCTGTGGATAAAAGAATGGACAGGAGGTATGCTTTATCAGGCCTTGGCACGGAATTCCTTTCAGCACATTGCAGCCATGTTGGGGTAGTGCAAGCTGCAGCCTGTGACAAGGCTAGTATTCCCCTGCATCTCACCCCTCAGATACAGGATTCCAGTAAAGTGGATGCCATGGCTAAGAAACAGTACTTGGCATCCTCTTTGGGGCTCAGGCAATCAAATTACATGGCATATACAGCCAGGTACCAGAAGTCTATGTGGGATACGGTTCTGGAGCTGGTTAAAACAGCCCCTCCCCAGCTAGATAAGGAGCTGGAGCAGATGGCTGTAGATCATATAGAGGCAGCACCTGTTCAAGAGTAAGACGAAAATGCGGTAGGGCCCAAAAACCCTGTTGGTGGACCAGGGAGGTCCAGGAGGTGGTGCGGGGAAAGAAAGCAGCCTATAAGAAATTCAAGTGCTCAAGGAGTGAAAGGGATCAAGGGGAGTATGAGCTGTTGGCTAGAAGGGCCACTAGAGTGGTGAGGGTGGCTAAGGCAAGGAAGGAGCAGAACCTGGCCAGGAAATTAGGAGAGGGAAAAGGGTTCTTTAGATACATTGGGGAAAGCGAAGGTGAAGGGGCAGATTAGCAGGATTAAATCAGGGAGAGATGGGCACAAGACCCAGAGGAGCAGGCTGAGGTACTAAATGAGTACTTTCACCTCAGTTTCACCTGGGAAATGGGGATGCTGCATCACATGGGAGGAGACAGAGATAATGAGGAGGGGGGGACCCTTACCAATCGGCAGGTCTGGGGAGAGGGAGGCATCACTGGCAGGTGGGGGAGGCTAAGGGAGAAGAGGCACTGGAAGTGAAATCACAGCAGAGAGTGAGGAAGCCCTCAGCCCTTTAAACGGAGAAAGCACCGGGCCGGATAACTACATCCTAGAGTGCTGAAGGAACTTCAGATGTCCTGCAGAAACCCCCTGGCAGAGCTTTTCACCATCTGTCTGAGGACAGGGTGGGTGCCCCAAGACTGGAAGGTGGTGCATGTGCCTATCCACAAGGGGGGATCAAGGGAGGTGGCAGGGGAACTACAGGCCTGTCAGCCTGACATCAGTGGTGGGCAAGGTGATGGAGGCATTGTCAAGGAGTGGCTAGGGGACCTGGATAAGTCAGGGTGCCTGGACGATAGACAGCATGGATTCATCCTGGGAAATCGTGTCAGACAAACCTGGTGGAGTTCTATGATCGGGTGACAAGTGCCTTGGACCTGGGTAGACCAGTGGATGTCCTCTTTCTGGACTTCAGCAAGGCATTTGACTCTTGTTCCTCACGGGGCCTGTTGGATAAACTAGGAGAAATGGGGTGGAAACCGGATGATCCGATGGATAGGCAATTGGCTCCAGGACCGGACCCAGAGGGTCAGTTGGTGGGATAATCTCTTCCCAAGGAGGGTCGTTAGTGGGTTCCACAGGATCAGTCCCTGGGCCTCTTCTGTTCAACGCCATGTATCTGACATAAGGACAGGAATCAGGAGGAGATGAGTCTCTTGCAGATGACTCAAACTGGGGCAGTGTGGATGGGAGGAGGGAGGTGGCCCTGCAGGGGACCTGGAGGCTCTGGAAGATGGTCTAGAAAGTGGAAGCTGAGGTTTAATGCAGGGAAATGCAAGGTACTCCATCTGGGGCAGAAACCCAGGCCAATGTACACCCTGGGGGAATACTACAAGTCTCAATGGCTGAGAGGGACCTGGGGGTGGTGGTGGATGTCAAGATGAACAACTCTGAGACTTGTAGGAGGGCAGCAGCCAAGGCCAACAGGATGCTGGGATGCATCGCTAGGGGGATCACCTCCAGAAGGAGGGAAGTGATACTCCCTCTGTATAACTGCTTGGTGAGGCCGCACCTTGAGTACTGCGTGCAGTTTTGGAGGCCACCTTAAAGAGGGACATTAACCTCCTGGAGAGGGTCCAGAGGAGGCAACCAAAATGATTTGGGGCTTGGGGACAGGACCTGACAGGAGAGGCTCAAGAGCTAAATATGTACACTTTGGAAGAGAGAAGGGACCGGGGGACACAGATAGAGGTCTTCAGGTACATGAAGAGGTAAATAGGGAGGAACAGTGAGGGTGTCGAAGGAAGGAGGAAGGGGCCACTAGAGGGCATGGGTGGAAGCTGGAGGGGAAAGATCAGGGAGAAAGGAGGAGGTGCTACTTCACTGAGAGGGTGGTAGAGCCATGGAATGCACTCACCTAGGGGGCTGGTGGAGGCAGAGACAGGGAGGGGTTCAAGAGGGTGGACAGGTACAGGGAAGGGTTCAGGAAGCAAAATCCAATGCAGCAAGAATATCCGGAACTGGGAAGGGAGAAGCCAGAGAAGGCGAGGGGGACAGCAAGGTCAGCACCCAGGTTGGGGGCTGACCAAACGAGCAGACACGAAAGACCATTAGGCCTATTCTGCTGGCATTTTAGTATGTTAGTATCTAAAGTGCAATTTCATGCTGCTGTGGACTTGAATGATGTGCATTCTAGAGTTATGACTACATCTATCTCCATGAGGAGATTTGCTTGGCTCAGATGTACCAATCTTTTGCAGGATACCCAGACTAAGGCCATGGATTTCCCTGTAACTGGTAATTCTCTGTTTGGTGAGCAAACAGAGAACTACATGAAGATGATTTATTTATTTATTTATTTGTGTCAAGGATTACTAAGTACCTTTGAGCCGAGGCTCTTTTACAAAGGTTCCACGTCATGCTGGTTACAGGGTAACAGACACTAAAACATAAAACAGTTACAGGTACATGGTTTTAGACAGTAACTTTGCTTGACAAAATCAGACTGAGCGATGAGTAACTCAAGAATCAGTGAGGAGGAAGAGGGCAAGAAGGGGAGAGGGCTGAGGGTAGGGGAAGGCATAGGTGTAGAGGTCGGTGAGGCAGCCGAGGGCCTTGTCAGGACAGACACAGGGCAAGTATTAGAAGTTGCATTGGACAGGTAAATGCAAGAAGACAGGGCAGAAACTGACACCTGTAAGGTAAGAAGCAGCGTAGGGAATGAAGATGTTATGGGGTGCAAGCACAGGTGGAGGTGCCAGTTATGGAGTGGCAGAGCTTTTTTTTTTTAAACGCTCCAAGCATTGCTGTGGATGAGGTGTCATTAGAGATGGATGAATATAGGACCACCTATAGGAGTGCTGCAGCCAAGTAAAAGCAGGGCACTCCTCAGAAGCAGCAGTTCAGGACTGGCAGGGGCAGGCCTTTTTATAGGCCTTTCTACCAAGCTCCGGCCTCCTCCTCTTCTTTCCAGCAGAGGGGGTTCTTTAGGGGAAGGGGCAGGCGTGGGATGACCAGAACCCCATCATCCACGCAGTCTAAGCCCCCTACCAAAGAGACACCCTGAGGTGTCGGGTCAGGGACGCCTCCCCAGTTCCAGTAGGGGCAGTTTGGCTCATTACTCCCAGGCGTGGGAGTCCATTACTTCAGACAAGTGGGTCCTGGAAGTAGTGAGCCAGGGACTTGCTCTCAGTTTCAAAAGGATCCCAAAAATGAGGGCAAGGTCCTTCAGTCCTCCCTCTCCCTTAGAGACAAAGGCCTTAGAGGCAGAAGTCTCCTGTCTTCTGCTTCTTCAAGCAGTAGGAAAGGTACCTCATTGTCACAGGAGAAAAGGACTGTATTCCAGATACTTCCTTACCCCAAAAAACAGGGGAGTGGTGACCCATCCTAGATTTTAAGGTACCTAAACAAACACTTGACAAAACCAAAATTCAGGATGGTGACTCTGGGAGTAATTCTTCCCTCTCTGAGACCAGGAGACTGGCTAGCCTGTCTGGATCTCAAGGATGCCTACTTCCACATACCTATCGGACATTCCCACAGAAAGTACCTCTGGTTCGAGTTGCCCTAGGCTCAGACTATTACCAATTCAGACCTATGCCTTTTGACCTAACATCTGCTCCAGGGGTGTTCACCAAGTGTCTCGCAGTAGTGGTGGCATTCCTCAGGAGACAGGGTATCCTTCTGTTCCCATACCTGGACGACTGGCTCCTTGTAGGCCAGTCCTCAGACCAAGTCAAGTCAGTCCTAGAGGTCACTCAGAAACTTCTAAACTCCTTGGGTTTCATTCTGAACCTAGAAAAGTCTGTTCTGGAACCAGCCCAGCTCCTCACTTTCACTGGGGTGGAACTAGACACTATTCAGGCAAGGGCATTTCTCCCTCTCTCAAGGGTTCAGCCCCTTGTCACTCTGGCTTCCTCGTTTCATCCTCTAGTTTCTCGTACAGCCAGACACTTTCTACAGTTGCTGGGTCACATGGCAGCATCCACAGCAGTGATCCAGGGAGCAAGGTTTCAGACGAGAGATATTCAGTTTCATCTCAGATCTTATTGGTCTCAGAAAAAAAACCCTGTCTCCAAATTGGTTCCAGTGTCTCAAACTCTAGTTCAGGCCCCTCCAGTGGTAGCTGGAGGAGGACAGTCTTCAACAAGGTGTCCCATTTATCAGTCAAGCTCCTTCTGTGATTCTCACCACAGATGCCTCTTTACTGGGGTGGAGGGCTCACCTAGATCAGCTTGCAGCTCAGGGAACCTGGTCTCACCAGGAATCTCCTCTACACATAAATTTTCTTGAACTGAGAGCTGTCTTCCTAGCACTTCAGACCTTCTCTGCTGCTGTTCAGGGGAAAGTGGTGCAGATCAGGACAGACAATACCAAGGCACTCGGTCCTCGGCCTTGTGCACAGAGGCTATGAAAATATGGTCTCTAGCTCATTCCCTTCAGGCTTCCCTGATGACTGTGCAGCTGCCAGGGAAGGACAACGTTCTAGCAGATGCTCTCAGCAGGATTTCTCGGGGTCACCATGAATGAACCCTGAAACCTCTAATTCTTCGGGTAATTTTCAAGAGGTGGGGCACTCCAGAGATAGATCTCTTTGCAGCCCCGGACAGTCACCAACTTCCTCTCTTTTGCTGCAGACCGTCTCTTCTGAGCCCTGTCCCTCAGGATGCTGTCTTGTTGAATTAGACAAGCAGGTTTCTTTATGCATTTCCTCCTTTTCCTCTGATATTCAGGGTCCTGATCAAGATCGGGTCTCAGCCCTGCAAGGTGATTCTAGTGGCTCCAGACTGGGCCTGGCAGCCTTGGTACCCCCTTCTCTTTTCACTGTCCGTGACAATGCCTCTGTGTCTTCCCAGACAGTTCAATCTCCTCACTTCCTCATAGGGGAGGATTCTTTATCCCAACCTTCAGATTATCAGGCTCAAAGCCTGGCTCTTGAAGAGCTAGAATATGCAAGCCTGCATATTTCTCAATCAGTCTTGGACATTTTAAAGGATAGCAGGAAACCTGCTACTAAAAAGAGTTACAACTCCAAATGGAAAAGATTTGGGTTTTGGTGTTCCCAGAGGCAGGTCCAGCCAGAGCTGGCTGATATTGCCACTGCATTGGACTATTTGTTGCATCTTAACAGTTTAGGCCTCTGGCCTGCTACTGTCAAGGTACATTTGGCAGCGGTTTCTGCCTTCCTTTCTGCTGGTAAAGGCTCTTCCCTAGCATCTCATCCAGTGTTCAAGACATTTTTCAAGGGTCTGGTACATGTTAATCCTCCCTTTCGCGAGCCTACCCCTTCCTGGGACCTGAATATCTGTATTGCACAGCTTATGCAGCCCCCTTTTGAACCTCTATCTTCAGCTGAGCTGAAGTACTTGACTTGAAAAACTGTATTCCTGGTAGCCATTACTTCTGCCAGGAGAATCAGTGAATTACAGCCTTTATCAGTAGAACCTGACCATTTCATTTCACAGTTATAATGTGGTCCTTCAAACCAAAAGGAGGTTTCTTCCCAAGGTGGTATCAGACTTTCATTTGAATCAGTCTGTTATTGCCTATATTTTTAATTGACCATTCTTCCACGGGGAGAGAAGATTACACAGTCTTGATGTAATTTGTGCTCTTAGTTACTATGTGAAACACACTAAGACCCATAGAAATTTACTATTCTCAGTTGTTTCTCACTTATGGAGAAGTGGGAAAGGGTAAACCTGCCACCAAGAGAACTTTTGCCAGATGGATTGTCTCCTGTATCCAATTCTGCTATTTGAAGTTTGGGAAGGAGCCTCCCTCAGGCCTGAGGGCTCTTTCTACCAGAGGTACAGATGCTTCGGTGGCAGAAGCTAGAGATATATCTTTAGTGGAAATCTGTAAAGCAGCCACCTGGAAAACTGTTGACACATTTACCAAGCATTACTCTCTGGACTTTCAGTCTAGAAATGATGCTAGGTTTGGCACAGCTGTGTTGCAGAGCTTGTTTCCAAAACAGGTTCTGTGACTTCGTCCTCCAAGGGGGTACTGCTTGGTAGTCTGCATATTGTTAGAATACAGCAAGACTTCATGTTGTTTGAAGAAAAAATTACTCACCAAAGTAATGTTGTTTCTTGTAATGGAGTCTTGCTGTATTCTCACCTCCCTCCCTGCCTGGAACCTAGTAGTTTTGGGATGTGGTATGGCAGGCACAGTGCTGCACCCCAGAGGTACTCTTGGCATGCCTTTATCTTATTAAGGGGTTTCTGTTTTTTATAATAAATGTTTTGGTTGTTTCACTACCTGCTTATATTCTTTTTGGGGTTATCGACTTGAGCCTTTTTGACCCTAAAAATATGTTTAGTGCCTTTTGGCATAAAAGGTTTGGAAACAATTTCTAACTATTGAGTTAGTTTAGTGCTCGTAAGAATCTGGCGGTTACGCTTCAGAGTACCACAGACAGAGGTTTGAAAACCGAGCTCGAGCTCATCGTTCTATGCCTTGGCATAGAGTTAACCCTTTACTCTCCGAAGCAGTTCAAGTGCTGGGGCTAAGTGCATATAGTCAGAATAAAGCAAGACTCCATTAGAAGAAACAACATTACTATGGGGAGTAATTTTTTTTCTTTTTTCCCCTGCATATCTGCTGATATAAAGGTATATGCAAATCATTGTATGGAAATATAACTTATATTGCAGTCCTTTTGTTTAGAAAATATATAGTGTTACTGTTGAAATGTATATAATTATTATTTTGAGATGATTGCAAAAAGCTATTGGGAACTCGAGATTACCTGAGTGCAAATATTTAAGCCTTTTACAGAAGAGCTGTGGAAAAGGGGCCTCACCTCTGGGATATTGTGTTGTAACTGCACATGCCTGATACTTGCAAGAACAGGATGCTTGTTAAGAATGGGGGTTGCAAGGACTTATAAGAGCTGAGCTGCAATTGCTAGAGAGAGAGAGAAAATTAACACAGAGATTGAAGGAAAACTCTGATGGATGTTCTCTATTTTATTTTGCCTTTGTAAATAATTATACCGAACAAGTTTTTTTATGCTACTGCTAGTGTAAATAGTTATTTTTGGTGAATTCTACAACTGCTACTGGTTTTCCTATGCTTCCTGACCTGTGCCTCGACGCAGATGGTGTTAGCCTAAGTGGAATTTACGCTGTGCATACTCTATAAGCCAGGAGTTTTGTGCATGGATGCTGGACCTAGTACCAGGGAAGTATAGAGAAAGTTATAGATTCTGCAGCAGCAAGTCTAGGAGTGGTCACCAGGAGAATGGCAGCCAAACTAGCAGAGACAGAAATCCAGTCTGAGATTGTACAGCCAACACAAGTTATGGAAAAAGAACAGGCAGTGACAGAACCTGAAACCCTGATGGACTTTTTCAAATGGTGGGCTATACAACAAACAGAGACGGAGAAGCAGAGGGTTAAAGAGATTCAGCGTTTAGAAGCACAGAGAACAGAGATGCAGCAACAGGAGCAGCAGATGAGAAAAAAAAAAAATGCAGCAACAGGAGCAGTGATGGCTGGATGCCTTGCAAGCTGCCAAAGGCAGAGGCTCTGGCAAAATACAACCAACTTAAAAGCCATTACACTTACAAAGTTGTGCCTCGTGGATGATATAGAGGCATACCTGGCAACTTTTGAAAGAGTTGCCAGTTGTCACAGCCTGCCAAAGCAGCAATGGACAGTCAGACTGGTACCCTACCTGACAGGGAAAGCCCAACTTGCCTACAGCAGTATGGACACTGCACAGTCAGAAAACTATGACCTGGTGAAAAGCGAAATTCTGAAAAGGTATGACATCTCCGGAGAGACCTACAGGCAGAGATTTCGATCGCTGAGGTACAACTTAGTTGACAATCCTCGAAGCCTTCACCCGACTTGGGAACTCCTGAAAAAATGGCTCCAACCAGAGGGCAGAACAGTCCCAAAGATCGACACATTTGCCATGGCGCAATTCATCAACATCCTGCCTACAGAAGTGCAGCTTTGGGTAAAGGGACACTAATCAGAGAGTGGGGAAAAGGCTGTTTCTTTGGCCAAGGACTACCAAATGGCCAGACAGACGCCACAACAGCGAGGTAACAGCCAAGCACCGATAAGACACTCTTTTTTCCCATTTAAACTCCAAGCCTGATAAGAACTCTGGTGGGGGTAACAAATCTGTGCCCAAAGACGTTATCTGCTATAACAGTAATAAGCCAGGCCGTATTGTAAGAAACTGCCATAGTAAGGAGAGTGTCACTGGAACAGATTTGTCCTTGGCAGATTGGGGCAAGTACTGAACAGATGTGAAGTTGGGGGATAATACTGTAAAGGGACTCATTGATTCGGGAAGCAGAGAGACCCTAATGCATGTTAAGGTGCTGGGAAAACACTGTGTAAAAGGACCAGGTACTGGTGTCATCTGCATCCATGGGGACACTCAGTACTATCCCACCACCCAAGTGACTCTGACCATTAAGGGTGTATCGCACCAAATGAAAGTGGGGATAGTGCCAGAGTTACCTGTACCTGTGATTATTGGAAATGTCTTTCCAGGATTTCCTGAGCTAATCAAAGAGGGAGTAAATGCTGATGTTTCAGCAGCTGTGGTGACAAGAGCTCAGGCAAAGAAAATCTCAGATGATGGGGACACTTTTCCTTTCAGAGATTTTGATTCAGACTTGTTTGAGCACAGCTCCAAGATCCAGAAATCAAGGAAAGAAAGACGATGCCTGAAGAAATTGTGGCCGCAAATTACTGATGGACAGAAGGGGTTAACATATGAAAATGCTGAAACTAAATTGATAACTGTGATTTTCTTTTGAACAAGCTAACGCTGTTTCTCTCCAGGGTTATTTTAAGCAGCTGGTGGTAAAACCAAAACAGGATGGACCAATGTTTAAAAAATTTTATGGGTTATTGTACAGAGTTTGGGTTAAACCTCGGACACAGGAACAGACAGAACAATTGGTTATACCACAGAAGTATAGAACAGAGTTGTTCCAGATAGCACACGATAGTCCTATGGCTGGCCACTTAGGGAGGGATTGCACCCTTGCCAGATTGCTGTATAGATTTTACTGGCCTGGAATTCATTAAGATATTGCTACCTGTTGCATTTCCTGTGCTGAGTGTCAGAAAGTAGCCCCAGTCACTAGATAAGACAGGGTGCCCCTGGTGCCCCTACCCTTGATAGATAGGCCTTTTGAAAGAATTGCAATGGATGTGGTTGGTCCTTTAGACAAAAGTAAAACGGGTAATAGATTTATCCTGGTAGTATGCAACTATGCTACTCTATATCCAGAAGCAGTTTCAATGCGTACTGTTACAGCTTCAAAAGTGGCGGCAGAGCTTGCAGAAATTTTCAGAAGAGTGAGAATACCTAAAGAAATTATTACTGATCAGGGTAGTAATTTTGATGCTGCATTACTTAAGGAGCTGTACAGACTAGTAGATATCACTGCCATAAGAACCTCACCCTGTCACCCTCAGACAGACGGTCTTGTTGAGCATTTTAACCAAACCTTAAAATGCATGTTAAAAAGGTTTGTAAAAGGGGAAGGGAAAGACTGGGACCAATACTTGCCTTACCTACCTTTTGTTTACAGAGAAGTGCCACAGGCATCAACGGGGTTTTCACCATTTGAAATGCTGTATGGTAGGCAGCCAAGAGGGCCACTGGATGTGATAAAAGAACATGGGAAGATAATCCCACTCAGAAACTATCTATAACTTCTTATATGTGTGCCCTAAGAAAGAAGCCGGCAAAATATGTTGAAATTGCCCATAGTAATCAGGAAGAGGCCCAAAACAAGCAGAAGGTATGTTGTGACTATGGGGTAAAAGAAAAGGTTTTTGAGCTAGATGAAAAGTTTTGCTACTGTTGCCCACAACAGAAAATAAATTGTTAATGAAGTGGCAAGGACATTATAAGGTTCTTAGACGTACTGGCACCATTAACTACGAGATTGAGACCCCTGACAGGAAAAATCCTACTAAGATACTGTATATCATGCTAACCTCCTCAAGAAATGGGTTGAAAAAATGCCAAAAGCTGCTTTGCTAGTTTTACCAGAAACTGTTAAAGAAGATATTGATGTAGCTTCAAACAACATGAAGTCTTGCTGTATTCTGACATACTACAGTTAGCCCTAGCACTTCAACTGCTCCGGAGAGGAAAGAGTCAAATTCTATGCAGAGCATAGAACGTTGAGCTCGAGCTCGGTTCAGACCTCTGTCTGCTGCACTTTGAAGTGTAACCGTCAGATTCTTTACTCCGCCTAACTGAACAGTTGCTCCGGAGATTCCTCCTTTGCTCACGGTTCATCGGTCGGTTAAAGTGTCGTTTTTTCCAGTAAATTTCGGTTCACATCCCTGTCTGTGGTACAGTAAGTACTTGGGTAGTGGACTAGTGGTAGAAATTCTATGGAAATTGTAAATTTGAACTTTTAACCAGTTCGGCTGAACCGGTTACCTTGTGTGTTATTCTGTTTCCTAGGTAAAGTGTGGTTACCGGTCCTTATCGGTTTAAAATAAAATAAAAAAGCGTGTTTTTTTTTTTTTTTTTTTGCGTTTTCTTCAAATACCCGTAACACGGTTAGAAACTAATAAGGGAGTCTTACCTGGCTTTTGCTGAGTAAAGGGTAAGTTTGAGTGGTAGGATGGCTACGTCTGAGAAACCCAAAAGAAAAACCGGGCCCACTGGGTTTCAACACTGCAGTGTGTGTGGGGATGTCTTTGCTAAGGCTGATCCCCACACCACCTGTGTTTATTGTCTAGGGTTTGACCACCACGATTCAGACTGCCAAATATGTAAAAATTTCCCTAAATCCACCCTGGATAAGAGATTGGGCAGGTTTAGGGGAAAAGGAGGCCGAGAAGTCTGCTGACCCGGACGGTCAGCCAGGTTCAGTTTCGGCCGAACCAGAAGGAATGCCCTCTGACCTGGGTGATACTTCTTCGGGCAAAAGGAGAGCCAATTCTGAGGGATCGGTTCCATCAGAAAAGAAAAGACAAATCGGATGGTTCGGATCCAGAGTCGCATGTTCCAACCGCCGAGGAGATAGCCTGAGCGATTCGTATTGTTGAGTTAATTTCTATGGTTCCAACCCAACCGGCGCCTTCTGGCAGGCGTTCGGTTCGGTCGGTTCCTCCGGTTCAGGATTATGCCCCTGAAGATTTTTATGAACCGGAATTGAAGGGGGATGATGATTATGAAGGTGATGAGGATGATAATGATGGAGTGGAAGGTCTGGATGAGCCCATTGAACCGGACATCTCCCTAGACAGACCTTCTGGTGTTTCCCCTCCCAGGCTTTCGGAGTCCTCTTCCCACTTTGTTTTACAGATAGGTGGCAGAAACCCTTCAGCTTCCTTTGGAAGAGGAACAAGAGGAGCCTGATTACGTTGAAATGATGGCTGTCCAAGAGGTTGTCTATTCCTCTTTATAAGTCCTTTGGGAAACCGACATAAAAACTGTTGAAAACTCCAAATTCCTTATCTCCTGTTGACAGAAGGATGGACAAGAGGTACATGTTATCAGGCTCAAGTACGGAGTACTTGTACCAGCAGTGCAGCCATGTTGTGGTTGTGCAGGCTGCAGCCTCTGATAAGGCTAACATGCCCTTGGCATCACCCCCGGATAAAGACTCCAGGAAACTGGATGCCATGGCAAAGAAACAGTACATGGCATCCTCCTTGGGACTCAGGCAGGCAAATTACATGGCCTATACAGCTAGGTACCAGAAGTCCAGGTGGGACACTGTACTGGCACTGGCTAAGCAGGCTTCCCCCCAGCTAGCCAGGGAGGAATTGAGGCATCAAAGATCCAATTTCATGCTGCTGTGGACTCCAATGATGTGTCATCACGAGTCAAGGCTACATCTGTGGCTCTTCGGAGAATGGCTCAGCTCAGATGTACTAGCCTTTCACAGGACACCCAGGCTAAGGCCATGGATTTCCCTGTGGTGGATAATTCTTTGGGGAGCAGACAGAGAATTACATGAAGATGGATGAATACAGGACGACCTATAGGAGTGCACAGGCAAAGGAAAGGCAGGCAACTCCTCAAAGGCAGCAAGCTAGGGGCAGTTGCAGGCCTTTTCACAGGCCTTTCTACCAAGCACAGGCCTCCTCTCCCTTCTCTCAGAGGGGGTTCTTCAGAGGGAGAGGCAGAAGGGGAATAAGCAGAGCTGCATCCACTTCTCGGCCTAAGGCTCCTGCCAAGCAGACACCCTGATGTGTCAGTCTGGGTCGACTTCCCCATTCATGTAGGAAGCAGGCTGGCTTACTGCTTCCAGGACTTGGAAGTCTGTTACCTCAGACAAGTGGGTCTTGGACACAGTTAGCCAGGGCTGGCCCTCAGCTTCAAAAAATTTCCAAAGTTGAGAGCCAGATCTTTTCCACCTACAAACATCTCCGAAACCATTGCCCTAGCGGCTGAGGTTTCATCTCACCTGGCCTTAAGGGACATAGAGAGAGTTCCTACAATCCACAGGGGCAAAGGTCTGTACTCCAGGTACTTCCTTACCTCGAAGAAAACAGGGGAGTGGTGGCCCATCCTAGACTTAAGATGCCTGAACAAGCTTCTATTAAAACCAAGGTTCAAAATGGTGACTCTGGGAACAGTTCTTCCCTCTCTAAGGCCAGGGGACTGGCTAGCCTCCCTGGACCTAAAGGATGCCTATTTTCACATTCCCATCAGGTGCTCCCACAGAAAAAACTCAGGTTCGAGCTGCCTTCAGGCCATTATCAGTTCAAAGCAATGCCCTTCGGCCTAACATCAGCTCCAAGGGTGTTCACAAAGTGCTTGGCAGTAGTAGTGGCTTTCCTAAGGAGAAAAAATATCTCCATATTCCCGTACCTGGATGACTGACTCATAGTGGGGCAGTCACCAGACCAAGTCAAGTCAGATCTGAAAGTGATCCAGCAAGTGCTCACTTCCCTAGGGATCCTTCTCAATCTTCCCAAGTCAGTTCTCGAGCCAGTACAACTGTTGACTTTCATAGGTGTGTAACTAGACACTGTCAAAGCAAGAGCATTTCTTCACTTGGTAAGGGTAAAGGCCATCAGGGAACTGGCTTCTTCCTTCCACCCTCTGGTCTCTCGACCAGCAAGACATTTTCTTCAGTTACTGAGCCACATGGCAGCTTCCACTGCAGTGGTCCAGGGGACCAGCTTTCAGATGAGAGACATTCAGTTTCACCTGAGGGCCTTTTGGTCTCAGAAAAAAAGATCCTTTGGCCAAACTGATTCCAGTGACTCAGACTGTGATCCAGGCTCTTCAATGGTGGCAGGATCAGTACAATCTCAGACAAGGGGTCCCATTCATTTCTCAGTCTCAATCTGTAGTCCTAACCACAGACACCTCTCTCCTGGGTTGGAAAGCCCACTTGGAGGCTCTCACAGCCCAGGGAGTGTGGTCCACTCAGGAGTCTCTTCTGCACATCAGCCTTCTGGAGCTCAGGCGTTTACCTGGCCCTGCAGGATTTCTCAAAATTAGTGAAGAACAAGGTGGTTCAAATCAGGACAGACAACACCACCACCATGTGGTACATCAGCAAGCAGGGAGGCACTCGGTCTACGGCCTTGTGCATGGAAGACATGAAAATATGGTCCCTGGCTTACTCCCTACAGGCCTCGCTGGTAGCAGTCCACCTCCCAGGAAAGGACAATCTGCTAGCAGATGAATTGAGCAGGATTTCCCAGGGCCATCACGAATGGTCCCTGGATCCCCTAGTGTTAAGTGATTTTTTTTCAAGATGGGGCACTCAAGAGATAGATCTCTTTGCAGCCCCGGACAATCACCAACTTCCTCTATTCTCTTGCAGACCCCCAGTCTTGGGCTCAGTCCCTCTGAATGCTCGGGATTCTGAACTGGGAAGGGAAATTTCTGTATACCTTCCCTCCTTTTCCTCTGCTGTTCAAGGTCCTGGTCAAGATAAGGTCACAGTCTTACAAAGTGATCCTGATTGCTCTAGATTGGGCCAGACAACCTTGGTATCCCCTGCTGCTGTCCCTAGCAGTCCATCATCCCCTGGCTTTTCCCAAGAATCACAATCTGTTAACCTCCTCTCAGGGGAGGATTTGGTATCCCAGCCTTCAGACTCTCAATCTCAAGGCATGGCTCTTGAAGAGTTAGAGTATGCAAGTTTGCATCTGTCTCAAGGGGTTATGGACATTCTCAAAGCCTCACGAAAACCTGCCACCAGGAAAACTTATAACTCTAAGTGGAAGAGATTCAGCATCTGGTGTTCCAAAAAGCATATATCCCCAGACACTGCTGAATTGTCTATGGTTCTGGATTATATGGTTCACCTCAATGGCCTAGGCCTCAGACCAGCTACTCTCAAAGTACATTTGTCAGCTGTTTCTGCTTTTCTGTCAGTGGGAAAGCCTTCTTCACTGACATCTCATCCTGTTTTCTATAAATTTTTCAAGGGATTGCTTCATACCAATCCGCCCTTTAGGGATCCTACCCCTGCCTGGGATCTTAACATTTGTATTGCCCAGCTTATGCAACCCGTTTGAACCTTTGTCTTCAGCAGAACTTAAGTACTTGACTTGGAAGACTGTGTTCCTGGTAGCTATTACCTCTGCCAGACGTATCAGTGAGTTGCAAGCTCTGTCAGTGAAGCCTGATTTTATCTCATTCTATAGAGATAAGGTGGTCCTTGGAACCAATAGGAGGTTCTTGCCTAAAGTGGTTTCACATTTTCATTTGAACCAATCCATGTCTCTCCTTGTATTCTTCACTGATCATTCTTCTTCAGGAGAAAGAAGATTACACAGTTTGAATGTTAAGAGGGCCCTTAGTTACTCCATTGAACATACTAAGGCACACAGGTTTGACTCCCTCCAGTTGTTCCTCACTTATGGGGAAGTGGGTAAGGGCAAACCTGCCACTAAGAGAACCATTGCCAGGTGTATTGTCTCTTGTATACAATTCTGGTATGAGAAGGTAGGCAAAATACCACCCTCGGGCCTGAGGGCTCATTCGACTAGAGGTACAGTTGCTTCCCTGACTGCTGCCAGGGATATTTCTTTGTTAGAGCTATGCAAAGCAGCCACCTGGAAAATAGTCCATGCATTCACCAAGCATTACTCTCTGGATATCCAGGCTAGGAGTGATACTCGGTTTGGTACAGCAGTACTGCAGAGCCTATTCCCAAAATAGGTTCGATTCCTTCCTCCATGGAGGTACAGCTTGGTAGTCTGCAATATGTCAGAATACAGTAAGACTTCATGTTTGAAGAAAAAATTACTCACCTTAGTAACTGTTTCTTCTAATGGAGTCTTGCTGTATTCTGACCTTCCTCCTTCCCTGCCTCCCCTCTCACAACCTGTTTTTGGGACGTGAGCTGGCAGGTGCAGTGTTGCACCCCAGAGGTGCTTTTGGGCACTCCCTCTCCTTAAAGAGGGGAGTGAGTTATGTTTCTTTATTTCATTAGTCATAAGTTGTTCACTACCTGTTTTTTTATTTTGGATTTCTCGACTTGTGTCTTTTGGGGATCCAAAATATTTGGTTGCCATTTGGCTAGTAAAACTTTACAATTTCCACATAGTGGGTTAGTCAGTTAGTATTAGCTCGTAAGAATCTGACGGTTACCCTTCAGAGTGCAGCAGACAGAGGTTTGAACCAAGCTCGAGCTCAATGTTCTATGCTCTGCATAGACTATAACTCTTTCCTCTCTGGAGTAGTTCAAGTGCTGGGGCTAACTGCAATATGTCAGAATACAGCGACTCCATTAGAAGAAACACAATTACTAAGGTGAGTCATTTTTTCTTATGACAGACTGGAACAAACAGTAACTGCTGATGCTGTAAAGGTGGATGTTTCCTTAACCTTAGAACAAACTGCAGACATTCGTAATGTGCTAAAGACGTGTAACAGTACTTTTAGCACAGTACCAGGCCAAGCAACTGGGGTTGAGCACATAATAGTGACAAGGAATGCTCGTCCTATTAGGCAAAAAACATACAGGTTACGGGAGCGGTTAAGAGCTGACGTAGTTAAGGAAATGCAAAAAATGAAATAATTGGGAATTATAGAAGAGTCAAGGAGTACTTGGTCATTTCCAGTGGTAACTGTAAACAGAAAAGAAGGGGATGCTAGAATCTGCCTTGATTTTAGGAAACTTAATCAAGTGTCAGAATTTGACAGTTATCCTGTGCCCAGAATAGATGATTTGGTGGACAGACTGGGGCGTGCAAAGTATATCAGTACCCTTGATCTCACCAAGGGTTACTGGCAAATCCCTTTAGCTAAAGAATTGAGACAAAGCTGCATTTTCCACTCCTGTTGGATTCTGTCAGTTCACCACCATGCCATTTGGTTTGCGTGGCATACTAGCTACATTCCAGCGGTGCATGGATGTAATGTTATCCTCTCACACTGGTTATTGTGCTGCTTACCTGGATGATGGTGTGGTGTACAGTCCAGACTGGAAAAGCCACCTGGAACACCTACGAGTAGTTATGCAAGCTATCAAAAATGCAGGTCTGACTATTAATCTTACCAAATGTGCATTGGGCATGCAGGAAACCAGATATTTGGGCTATGTGCTAGGAAATGGAGACTTTAAGCCAGAAATTTCTAAAATAGAAGCTGTAGCTAACAGCCCTGTCCCTAAAACAAAGAAACATGTCTGGTCATTTTTAGAGCTGGCTGGTTATTTTTTGGAGATTTGTTCCAAACTTTGCTGAGTTAGCTACTCCCCTCACTGAACTCACGAGAAGACGGTACCCAAATAATGCGAAAATGGACCCCAGAGTGTGATGAAGCTTTTCGGGCCATTAAGGCTGCATTATGTTCAGCTCCTACTTTAAGAAGTCCGACTTTGAGAAACCATTTTTGTTACAAACATGCATCAGAGGTAGGTCTAGGTGCAGTCCTGAGTGAAAATATAGATGGGACGGTACATCCTATTCCAACTGTCACAAGGGAGACCCACAGGAAGGAGGCAGAGGACACCACAGGGAAAGGAAGCAGCTCCTGGTGGGGGACTCAATTATTAGGGGGATAGAACTTGGGGGAGCAGGGAAAACTGAAGTAAGGTGCCTGCCTGGTGCCATGGCTTGGAGGGACAGGAAGCGCATCCTCAGGATCATGAGAACAGCTGCACGGGAGTCTGAGCTAGACCTCATTGTCCACCTAGGGACAAATGACTTGGCTCAACATGAGATTAGAGCAGTGCAGGAGGACTTTGTAGAGTTGGGGAGGGGCCTAAGACAAGTAGCACACACAGTATCCTTCTCAGAGGTGCTGCCTGTCAATGGCATGGGTGAGGCGAGGGTACTTTGCACCATGCAGTTTAATGAATGGTTGAAAAAATGGTGTGGAGCACAGGGGTTTGGCTTCATTGGGGACTGGGGTTCCACCTGGAGGGACACCAGCCTATACTGGCAGGATGGTCTGCATCTGTCCAGGAAGGGAACAAGTCTTTTGAGCAATCGGTTTAAATGCTTCATTGGCAAGCTTTTAAACTAGTCAAGGGGGGAGGCACTGATAAGCAGCAGGAAAATCCCAGCCTCTCCCTACAAAACAGGGTACTAAATGAGAAAAAGACTGAGGTAGAAAGGTCAGTGGGGGATGCTGCAACAGAAGGTAAAGCCATCAAAAAATGGAGAGCAATGAGTACCAATGCCTGTAGTCTGAGTAACAAGCTTCCTGAATTAGTGGCCTTGATGGAGGAGGAACATCTGGATATCGTGGCAGTCACAGAAACATGGTACACACAAAACCATGACTGGGACGTAAACATACCAGGATACACTATCTACAGGAGGGACAGGGAGGGTAAAAGAGGAGGAGGAGTAGCTCTTTACATAAGGGTAGGAATCAAAGCAACAGAACAAAAGGGTAAACAGGGAGGAAAAGAAGCACTGTGGGTAAATTTGGAGACAGGCAATGGCACCACAATCCACACAGGGCTTGTATACAGACCCCCTTCTCAGGGGGAGGAAATGGACAAGGAAATGATAGAAAGTATACTTAGTATGGCAGAAAACGGGGAGATATTGCTGATGGGTGATCTGAATACGCCAGATGTTAAGTGGAGTGCAGTTGCAGCAGCCACTTAAGAGTGGGGTTATTCTAGATGCCCCACAGGGGCATGCCTTAGACAACTAGTATTTGAGCCCACCGAGAGGAGCAATCTTAGACCTGGTTCTCTCAAATGGAGATGGAGAGGATCACAGATGTAAGTGGGTAGCCATCTGGGAACTAGCGACCATCGAACAGTATGGTTCACATAAACACAGCAATAGAGTCAAGCCATACAAAGGCAAAAGTACTGGACTTTAGGAGGGCTGACTTTGCCAAAATGGGTGAGTGCCTAAGGAATGCAATAGCAAATGGGCAGTAAGGAGGGGTGGAAGAACAATGGGGAATAATAAAAACTGCCATCACAGAGGTAACAAGCCTTTGTGTGAAACAAATAAACAAAACAAAACGATGTAAGAAACCACTATGGTTCTCAAAGGAAGTGGCAGTGAAGGTTCAAGAGAAAAAGAAAGCATTCAGGAAGTACAAGGAATCACAGAAGGAGCAGGACAGAAAACTGTATCAGTTAAAGCAAAAGGAGGCTGGGAAGGCAGTCAGAACAGCAAAGGCCCAAACCGAGGAAAAGATAGCCAACTCAGTTAAGAAGGGGGATAAAACCTTTTATAGGTACATCAGGGAGCGAAGGAAGACCAAGGGAGGGATAGTGAGGCTTAATAAAGGGAGGAGGGGGGAGAGGGTGGCTGTGAAAAGGCAGAGATACTAAACAAATATTTTTGCTCAGTATTTACAAATGAAGAGGGGGAGGTACCTAAAACAAACAGTAGAAACACTCTGGATACAGAAGTTGATACCAGCCTATTTACAGAAGAAAGGGTTCTGAAAGAACTCTTAAAACTGAAGGTGGACAAAGCAATGGGGCCTGATGGAATTCATCCCAGAATTCTAAAAGAACTAAGGGTAGAATTAGTGACACCACTGACTACCCTCTTTAACAAATCATGGGAGGATGAGGTGGTACCCAAGGACTGGAGGAGGGCAGATGTGATTCCCCTTCACAAAAGTGGGAGCAAGGCAGAAGCAGGAAACTACAGACCTGTTAGTTTAGCCTCAGTGATAGGGAAAATGATGGAATCACGTCTGAAGGAAAGAATTGTCGAGTATCTAGAGGCCAGAGGGGCATAGGACCCAAGGCAGCATGGATTCACAGCGAGAAGGTCATGCCAGACGAATCTGATAGATTTCTTTGACTGTGTGACCAAAGTAGTACATCAGGGAGGGGCTGTGGACATGGCCTACCTAGACTTTAGCAAGGCATTTGACACAGTCCCACACAAAAGATTAATATACAAGTTAGCCAGCCTGGGAGTGGGTCCCAAGATGACAGCCTGGGTAAAGAATTGGCTGGAGAATAGGACACGAGAGTAATAGTAAATGGAGTCCACTCTGAAGAAAGGGGGGTTACTAGTGGGGTACCGCAGGGTTCAGTATTAGGACCGGTCCTCTTCAATGTCTTTATAAGCGACATTGCAGAGGGACTGGAAGGAAAAGTATGTCTCTTCACAGATGACACAAAGATCTGCAACAGAGTTGATGCACAAGGTGGGGTGGAAAGGATGAGAAGGGACTTGGCAAGGTTAGAGGAATGGTCAAATGTATGGCAGTTTAGATTCAATGCTGAGAAATGCAAGGTAATGCACCTGGGAAACAAAAACCCAGGGGAAGAGTACACAATGGGGGGTGAGATGCTAACAACAGCAAAAATGGAAAGGGACCTGGGGGTAGTCATATCAGATGACCTAAAGGTGGGCAAGCAATGTGAGAGGGCAGCAAGGAGGGCTGGGGGGATACTGGTGTAACCCCCCTGCAAATGGGGGTTCCCAAAAGACTTCCAGGAGCTTGCTTGAATGCTCCAAGCCTGAATGGTGTTTGCATTTAAGCCATTTATCAGTGAGTGTTTTAGAACCTCTGGTACTGTCTCTTAAGAGCTGTCTGCTTGCAGACATAATTAGTTTGTATGGGGGACTGTGTGTTTCTTTGATTGAGTACCACTCAAGCTGCTGCCAATTCACTTTATTTTGCAGTCACTAGAGTGCAAAGGAACCTATCTGAAAGATGTAACTGTTTGCCAGAAATTATTTAGAGTAATAATGAAATTACAGTTTGTCTAACCTGCTTTCTTTGCAGTCAGAACTGTGTCTGCTAGTTCCCCATTCTAGTTTTGAACTGCTGAACTGGACCAATCAGTGTGGGGTAAGCTAGCCTCAAATGGTGCCTTGGACTGAATCAGAACTTGGACTCATAATCTGAGCCAGCCACAAGAGGATTGTAGGTGACTCTGGGAGATGTAGTTTAGACTTCAGTGCCTTTTGGACCAACAGCAGCAGTCTATTGTGAGTGACAGCCAATCCAGTCAAGAACTGGGAGGAACTCAAAGGAAGTGCCGGTTTTGTCAGTTGGAGTTTCAGTTGAGCTTTGGCAGTGAAGAAGGAAGGAGCCCTATGCTTTTTCAGTGTGCAGTTTTAGTCAAAAAACGTGTGTAAGGCCCAGAGTTCCGGTCTGCAGCTTGTGTAACAGCTTGTTAGGACTGAATCTGTCCTGTGAAAAGAATCAAAGGATCTCTGAAGAGTAGAAACCAGGCTCACCCTGTAGAAGACTGGAGGAACTGCTGAAAATTGCACTCGGTCTGTCAGGAACTGAATCTGCTGTGTGTTCTCCCGGGTATTGTGCAGTAATTGCGATCGGGATACAGATGCAGTCTGCCTGGTATAGTGCTTTCTTTTATATGGATGTGTGAAGAGGTTTGTGTATCTCAAGTGAGCAGTGCTGACATTGAAGGACCCTATCTTATTTGGAGGTCGAGTACTAATTCAGGGTCGCTCCCTGTTGAATTGCCACATTAAATCCAAATGGAATTACTGTACTGCTGACTGTTTAATTCCTCCTTTCTCTGGTGAAAGGGCCCCTACCAGCTGCCACGGTTTGGACTAGCCACTAGGGCTTGGGTACCCAGGGACAGTAACTGATAGGGATAGGCCTGCACAGAGCCATAGGTAGATTATTAGAGTGATAAGCTAATTAACCTGATTTCCCTGTCCTTGTTATATCCCCTAAATAAATCAGAGCTGCTTGTTTCAGCAAAGTTATACTGCCTGAGGTATTTGTCTATGTTAAAGTACTGTACTGTGATTGTTGCACTGTATCTCATTTCACAGGAGGTCCCAGTGCCGGAACCAGACCTGGGGGTAAGTGTATACTGTGAAGGTAATTCTGATATATTGTGTGGGCCACTAGTGGGAAGAAAGGGGGGTTGCAGTGTCCCAGAGGGCTGTGACCAAGTTAGTTTAACTATTGCAAACCCTGACCTCTGGGTGGAGGCACCCGCCATTGGATCCAGGCCCCTCAACCTGTTGGTGGCAAATCAGGCAGGGGTAGTAGCCCCTGGGATAGCGCCATCTAGGGGTTACACTGGGATGCATAGGGAGAGGCATCACCAGTAGAAAACAGGAAGTTGTTATTCATCTGTACAGACAACTGGTGAGACCCCATCTGGAGTACTGCATGCAGTTCTGGAGACCCAATCTCCGCAAAGACATAGACAGGCTGGAAGCTGTCCAGAGGAGGGCAACTAAAATGGTGCAGGGTCTGCACGGAAGACATATGAAGAGAGACTTAAGGAGCTTAATATATATAGCCTGAGGAAAGGGGGGACATGATAGAAACTTTCAAGTACCTCAAGGGAATCTACAAAGTCCAAGAGGGTAGCATCTTTCAAAAAAAGAGGTGTGCAAGAACAAGAGGGCACAATTTGAAGATACGGGGGCGGCTCAGAGGTAATTTAAGGAAGTATTTTTTTCACAGAGAGGGTTGTGGATGCATGGAACGGCCTTCCGGAGGAGGTTGTGGAGTCAAAAACAGTGGTGGAATTCAAGCATGCATGGGACAGTCATAAAGCAATTCAAACACCATGAAGTCTTGCTATATTAGGACTTCTGCAGTTAGGCTCAGCCTCTGAACTGCCCCGGAGAGGAAATAGTTAACTCCAGTGAAACCTGGAGTTCCACAGCGCGAGGGCGCTGTTCAAAGCTCTATCTGGCCAGTTTCAAATGAAACTGCCAGATTCTTTACTCCGCTTCACTGAACAGTCGCTCCGGAGATCAGCTCCTTCAGCTCGGTTCATTTCGCGGTTCAAGCGAGTTTCTTCGGTTCATTTGAACCGCCAAAAAGTGTTTATTTTACCGCGTTTCGGTCAAAAGCTCTATCTGGTAAACCGTAAGTACAAATATTGAAGTCTGTGTGGAAATTCATTATCGGTTCAGTTTTGAACCGATCGGTTTGCTTTGAATAACGTTTAAATCTTTAAATGGGCTTTTAGAAGTCGGTTCGTTCTTATCGGTTCTAAAAACCTTGGATTAAATCTTGTTTTCAAATACCCGTGACCGGTTAGGAACCGATAAAGTGTCTTGTTCTGCACGGCCGCTTAAAGGGCAAGTTTTTGGTTAGGCTGGCATTATGTCTGAGAAACCCAAAAGAAAAACCGGGCCCACTGGGTTTCAACACTGTGATGTCTGTGGGGAAGCCTTTGCCAAGGCTGACCCACACACCACTTGTGTCTATTGTCTGGGGGCTGACCACCTCCTGTCAGACTGCCAGGTGTGTAAAAATTTCCCTGCAGCCACCCTGGAAAAGAGATTGGGCCGGCTCTGGGAACGAGAGGCCAAAAAGTCCGCTGACCCAGATGGCCAGCCCGGTCCAGCACCCATTGGACCAGAGGGAGTGCCCTCTGACCAGGGCGAGACTTCCTCGAGCAAAAGAAAGGCTGGTTCAGAGGAACCAGTCCCTGTAAAAAAGACAAAGAAATCAGCAGGTCTGGAGTCCAAAATTGTCTCTCCAGCTGCTGCAGAGATAGCAAAAGCCATACAGATTGTTCAGTCTTTGTCTCAGGGACTTGTCGAACCCCCTACAATTGGGAAAAGTGTGGCTCGTTCAGGTCCAATGGTTCAGGATTATGATGAGGATTTTTATGAACCACAGGAGGGGGAGGAGGAATTTGATCAGTGTATTTGTGACTGGGAAGGTCTGGACGTGCCCATTGAACCGGACATTTCTCCAGACAGACCTTTAGAATCCCCCCTTTGCTGTCTGAGTCCCCTTCTCATTTTATGTTTTATAAAAAGGTGGCAGAAACCCTCCAACTTCCCTTAGAGGAGGCTGTGGATGACCAAGAGGAGCCTGATTATGTAGAAATTATGGATATTCCAGAGTCTAGAAGGTTGTCTATTCCTTTGCATAAGTCATTTAGGAAGCAAACAACAAAGATTTTAAAAAATCTTCATTCTGTTCCTCCTGTAGATAAAAAAATGGACAGAAGGTATACTTTATCAGGCCCTGATACAGACTTCCTCACTGAGCAGTGTAGTCATGTAGGTGTTGTTCAAGCTGCAGCCTGTGACATACTATTCCCCTGGCCTCACATCCTCCTGATAAGGATTCCAGGAAGATTGATGCCATGGCGGAAAAACAATATATGGCAGCTTCTTGGGACTCAGGCAGGCTAATTATATGGCTTATGTGGCTAGATATCAGAAATCTAGATGGGACACTATATTGTGAAGTTAGCTGCAAGCAGGCCCAGGCCAGCTGGCTAGTGAGTTGGAACAAGTGGCTGCTGATGGCATTGAAGCCTCCAAAGTTCAATTTCATGCTGCTGTTGATGTGAATGATGTTCCTCTAGGGTCATGGCCACTTCTGTAGCTCTCGTAGAGGTTGGCATGGCTCAGATGCACTAATCTGTCCCAAGATACTCAGTCAAAGGCTATGGATTTTCCTGTAGTAGGAAATTCTCTGTTTGGGGATCAAACGGAAAATTACATGAAAAAGATGGATGAATACAGAACTACCTACAAAAGTGCCCAAGCTAAGGAGAGGCATGCCACTCCACAAAGGCATGCCCCCAGGGGTAGGGGCAGGCCTTCCCACGGGCCTTTTTATCAAGTTCAGGCCTCTTCAGCCTTTGCACAGAGGGTTTTTTTCAGAGGCAGAGGTAGACGGGGTACAGGCAGGCCGTCTCCTCTCCTCAGCCTAAAGTTGCTTGCAAGCAGGCACCTTGATGGGGTGCCCAGGGCCGATTCTCCTGCACCGTGGGGGCAGGTTGGTTTATTTCAGCCAGAACTGGTTGTCCCTAACTTCGGACAAATGGGTTCTGGAGGTGGTAAGCCAAGGTCTGGTTTTCAGCTTCAAACAGTTCCCAAAGATGAGAGCCAGACATTTTCCACCTGCAAATCCTTCAGAAGCCCTTGCTTTGGAAGCAGAGGTTTCTTCTCTTCTAGGCTGCAAAGCAGTGGAAAGGGTTCCTCCTTGCCATCAGGGCAAGGGGCTGTACTCAAGATACTTCCTTACCCCAAAAAAGACAGGAGAATGGCGGCCCATCCTAGATTTAAGGTTCCTGAACAAGCATCTTTTGAAACCAAAGTTCAAAATGTTAACTCTGGCAATGATTTTGCCTTCCCTAAGGCCAGGGGACTGGCTAGCTTCCTGGACCTCAAGGATGCCTATTTTCATATCTTGATCAGGCCTTCTCACGAAAGTACCTCAGGTTCAAACTGCCCTCTGGCCACTACCAGTTCAGAGCAATGCCCTTCGGCCTCACCTCTGCTCCAAGGGTTTTCAAAATGTCTAGCTGTGGTAGTGGCTCATTTAAGAAGGCAAGGGTTGCTGTGTTTCCCTACCTGGACGACTGGCTCATAGTGGGTCAGTCTCCAGATCAGTTAAAATCCCACTTGCAAGTCACCCAGCAGCTTCTCACTCTCTGGATTCCTGTTGAATTTTCCAAAGTCAGTTCTGGAACCAGTTCAGGTACTAACTTTCATAGGTGCAGAATTGAACACAAAGTCAGCCAGGGCATTTCTTCCCTTGGAAAGAGTGGACAGACTCATTGCCCTGGCATCCTTCTTTACCCTGCGGGTCTCTCGACCAGCAAGGCACTTTCTGCAACTCCTAGGGCACATGGCTGCTTCCACAGCTGTCGTGCAAGGAGCAAGATTTCAGATGAGAGACATTCAGTTCCACTTGAGGTCCTACTGGTCTCAAGGAAGGACCCCCTTACCAAATTAGTCCCAGTGACCGAAACCCTGATCCTGGCCCTTCAGTGGTGGCAGGATCAAAGCAATTAACTCAGGGGTCCCCTTCTTACCCGTTCTTCATTCCTCTCACCTCACCACGGATGCCTCCCTGTTGGGGTGGGGGCTCACTTGGCGACCTTTCCACTCAGGGAGTGTGGTCCCCCAGGAATCTCTGCTCCACATCAATCTTTTGGAACTCAGAGCTGTCCTCTTAGCTCTCCAGGCTTTTATAGCTACTGTCCAGAACAAGGTAGTTCAAGTCAGGACAGACAACACCACAACAATGTGGTACATCAACAAGCAAGGGGGCACTCGGTCTTCTGCCTTGTGCAGCGAAGCAATGAAGTTGTGGTCTCTGGCTTACTCCCTGAACACCTCCCTAATAGCAGTTCACCTTCCAGGGAAGGACAATGTCCTGGCGGATGCCCTCAGCAGGATTTCCCAGGGTCATCACGAATGGACTCTGAATCCCCAGGTTCTGGGGTCGGTCTTTGCCAGATGGGGCACCCCTCAGATAGATCTCTTCGCAGCCCCAGACAACCATCAACTTCCTCTATTTTGTTGCAGGCCTCCAGTGTTGGGCTCAGTCCCCCTGGACGCCTTTCTGTTGGATTGGGAAGGGAAATTCCTGTATGCTTTTCCCCCCTTCCCTCTCCTCTTCAGGGTACTAGTAAAAATCAGAACTCAGCCCTGCAAAATGATTCTGATTGCTCCAGACTGGGCCAGACAGCCCTGGTACCCTCTTCTCCTTTCCCTGACATTCCACCCTCCCCTGAGCTTGCCCAGGATCCACGACCTGCTGACCTGTGCACAGGGAGAGTGTGTACCGGACCTCAATTCCTCCACCTCAAGGCTTGGTTCTTGAGGAGCTAGAATTGCTGATTTACACCTTTCGAGGTGTCTTGGACATTTTAAAGGCTTCTAGGAAGCCTTCCACTAGAACCACTTACAATTCTAAGTGGAAGAGGTTTTCCTTTGGTGTTCTGAGAAACAAATTGTACCAGAATCTGCTGACTTGGCCATTTTATTGGACTATTTGGTCCATCTAAATTCCCTAGGCCTCAAACCAGCTACCTTGAAGGTTCATCTGGCAGCTGTTTCTGCTTTGTGTCTGCAAGGAAACCTGTTCTTCTTCTCACCCTGTGTTTTCCAAGTTTTTAAGGGTTACTTCACACTAACCCTTCCTTTCGGAACCAGCTCCTGCCTGGGACCTGAATGTTTGCATTGCTCAGCTAATGCAACCCCCTTTGAGCCTCTGCTTCGGCAGATCTCAAGTTTTAACTTGAAGACTGTTTTCTAGTGGCTATCACTTCTGCTAGGCGATAAGTGAATTACAAGCCCTGTCAGTGGAAAAAGATTTTATTTCTTTTCACAGAGATAAGGTAGTCCTCAGGACTAACAGAAAGTTTTTACCCAAAGTGGTTTCAGATTTTCATCTAAACCAATCCATCTCTCTTCCAGTATTTTTCACTGAGCATTCCTCCTCAGGGGAGAGGAGATTGCACAGTCTGGACGTCAAAAGAGCCCTAAGCTACTATTTGGAATGCACCAAGGGTCACAGGTTCGAATCCCTCCAACTCTTCCTTACCTATGGGGAAGTTGGCAAAGGGAGACCTGCCACTAAGAGGACAATTGCAAGGTGGATTGTCTCTTGTATCCAGTTCTGTTACAAAACTAGGTAGAGAACCTCCTCGGGACTGAGGGCTCACTCCACCAGGGTAGTAGCTGCATCTCTAGCGGCTGCTAGAGATATTCCATTTTGGAAATTTGCCAAGCTGCTACCTGGAAAACAGTCCACACCTTTACCAAGCATTATTCCCTGGATGTCCAGTCCAGGAGAGATGCTGTTTTGGCACAGCTGTGCTTCAGAGCCTATTCCTAAGTAGGTTCTGGCCTCCTCCATGGAGGTACTGCTGTGTAATCTGCAGAAGTCCTAATATAGCAAGACTTCATGGTGTTTGAAGAAAAATTACTCACCTTAGTAATTGCTTTTCTTCTCATGGAGTCTTGCTATATTAGGACAACCTCCTCCTACCCCTCTCAGAACTCCTACTTAGGTGCAGGGGTTGGCAAGTTAGTGCAAGCACTGTGTCATGCCATATTAGTTCTCCTAGTCCCCCGTTTTCATTTGGGTTAGGGAACTAGGTAATTCTGTTTTGTTAGGTAGTATATGGTCCCCTCCCTGGACTTGAGTCTTTTGGGAGAGGGGTCTATTAGTGCTTGTCATGGGTGATACTAATAATAATATGTAATATTGTTATTATTCAGTGATTGTTGTTGTGTTTTGTTGTTCTACTACTGGTAGGTAGCCAATGGCTAGTGAGAGCTTTTCCACACAGACTTGCTATGTTAGTTTGGCTTCAGAAGAACCTGGCAGTTTCATTTGAAACTGGCCAGATAGAGCTTTGAACAGCGCCCTCGCGCTGTGGAACTCCAGGTTTCACTGGAGTTAACTATTTCCTCTCCGGGGCAGTTCAGAGGCTGAGCCTAACTGCAGAAGTCCTAATGTAGCAAGACTCCATGAGAAGAAAAGCAATTACTAAGGTGAGTAATTTTTTCTTCTAGGGGGTGGGGGTAGGAAGAAGCAGGCTGCTGGTTAACTAGGATCTGCAGCTTATCCATTAGGTAGGGAAATGGGCAGACTGGATGGGCCAAGCAGTCCTTTTCTGCCGTCAAATTCTATGTTTCTGTACATAAGTAGGAACTTGCATGACAGAGAGAGAAGGTACTCCATTAGACGGTCGTCGGAGAACTGGGGGACAACCAGGGATGAAGCAGAACAATCGAGGCAGGGTCTTAGTCCTGGGGGACTCCATACTAAAAGGAATGAGATGGGGAAGGAAGCACAGACGAATATGGGTGGAATGTATGCCAGGCATGACGGTAGGGAGGGTGGGGCCATTTATTCAGAGGTGAGCAGGAAGGGAAAGAGAGAAGCCCTACATCATAATGCACCTGGCACAAACGACTTTTGGGGAACACAGTTGAGGTAGTTTAGGAAAGATTCAAGGAGCTGGGCAAGCTGTGCCAGCAAGTGGGGTAATCTGTTGCCTTCTTGGAGCTACTCCCGTACCCAGAGCAAATACCTTCAGGAAGCAGAGGATTGCAGGGTTTAATGCATGGCTGGGAGCATGGTGTCAGACCAAAGGGTGCAGGCTGGTGGGGGTGGGACAGAACATGGGATAACGGGACCCTGTATGCCTCAGACAGCCTACACTTGAGAAGGAAGGGTCAGGAGTCTTAAAACAGAGGCTGGAAGAGTATATAGCACCATGGTGACTTTAAACGGGGGAGGGGGGTGCAAGAGAGTGGACACCGAACAGGGTGTTAAAGCCAGGGACACCGTTGGGCCTACCCCCAGTGTAACAAGAAAGGGTCAGATGAATGTCCATTCAGGGAGGTTACTGAGTGACTGGGATAGTGGGGAGAACAAGTTGGGAACACAGCAAGGAAGGTTCAAGGGAGTATCCAAATGGGGTGGCTCTAAGGGTGAGCTAACAGGGACTGAAGGGCAGGACTCTTTCTGGAGGGTGGTCTCCGTGAACGCAAGGAGCTTGGGGAACAAAGCAGCTGAGTTGCAGACTCTGACGGCAGAGGGGAGAGGTGGACATGGCTGTCATCACCGAAACCATCAAATACCAGGGCTGGAACTTGGTGATCCCAGGATACAGGCTGTACTGGAAGGATAGAGAAAAAGGGAAGGGAGGGGGTTAGCCATCTTTGTTAGGGAGGGACTATTGTGTAGTAGGGCGGAGGGCAGGGCAGAAGAATTATGGGTTATGATCCAGGACTCAAAGGGGAGGAGGGTTAGATTGGGGGTGGTGCATAGGCCACCCTCTCAAGCAGAGGACATCGACAGAGAAATAGCACAGCAGATAAGGAAGGTCTGTGGGAAGGGGGACACCTTGATTGTGGGGGACTTCAGTCTACCGGGGGCAAAACAGTGCACCCCATCCACCTCTAGCACCAGAGAACGGGTCATCCTGGAAGCTGTACAGGACAGCTTCCTGGTCCAGTTAGTTAGGGAGCCAACCGGGGGAAGATAACATTCTAGACCTTGTACTAATCAACAGAGAGCTTGTCAGGGAACTGAGGGTGGCAGATCCATTGGCGGGGAGTGACCACCACACAATGTAGTTCTCGCTTACTATGAAGAAGGAGGCAGCCAAAACTAGGGCAAAGGTTATAGACTTCAGGCGGGCTGATTTTGGCTGGATGAGGGTAATACTGTTGGAGCACCTAGCCAGCAATGTCCCGCACATGAATGCTAACCAGAGGTGGGAGGCGATGAAACTCGGGCTAGCAGAGGCCACTAGCTTGTGCACTAGAATCCAGAGCAAAAAGGCCAGGGCCAGGAAGCTGAACTGGATCAACACAGAGGTGTTTGCAAAGGTGAGGGGAAAAAAGAGCAGCCTTCAGGAAATATGAGATCCAAACAGGGGGAGGAGATGGAGGAGTATCAGAGGAGATCTAGGGAAGTGAGCAGAGCAGTCAGGGCAGACGAGGCTTCAAAGGAGCTTAGGCTGGCACTGGAAGGAGCTGCAAAGAATAAATCATAAGAATTAAGATGGGTGGGCAGAAAAGGGGGATGAGCAGGCAGAAGCACTCAATGAATACTTCTGCTTTGTGTTTACAGGGAGAAGCAAGGGATCAGTGCCACAGGGTGTCGGAGGGGTGGGCGCAGGAGGGGCGGATTTAACAGATGGGAAGATCCCAGTGAGCAGGGTGTTTGAGGAATTAAGGGCCCTGCGGGTAGATAAGGCACCTGGCCCAGACGGCATACACCCCAGGGTTCTTAAGGAGTTGGCGGAGGTCCTGGCGGAACCACTTGCAGACCTGTTCAATTCCTCTCTGGATACTGGATGTGTGCCCCACAACTGGAGGATGGCACATGTGGTGCCCCTCCACAAAAGTGGACCCAAGGATGAACCATCAGTCTAACATCCATTGTGGGAAAACTGAGGGAGACTATACTGCAGGAGAGGTTAGTAACCTTTCTGGAAGTAAACAGACTCCAGGACAACAGGCAGCATGGATGTGTCATGGGTAGATCCTGCCAGACAAACCTGCTTGACTTTTACGACTTGGTGACCAGGGCTCTAGACAGGGGCCAAGCGGTGGATGTCCTGTACCTGGACTTCAGCAAGGCCTTCAATTCCGTAACACATGGGAGGCTGCTTAGCAGATTGAGATACTTGGGAGCAGGGGAGAAACTGGTGGACTGGGTAAATAACTGGTTCCAAGACAGGCAGCAGAGAGTGGTGGTGGGAGGGGAACTCGCAACTCCAAGAGCTGTAACCAGTGGAGTACCACAGGGCTTGGTACTGGGCCCAGTGTGGTTTAGCATATTTATAGTTGACATCTCAAATGGCATTAATAACAAGATCAGCCTTTTTGCAGATGACATGAAGATCGGGGCAGTGGTGGATGATACAGAGGGGTGGTAAGAACTGCAGGGTGACCTAGCTAGACTTGGGCACTGGTCGTAAACACATCAGTTATGGTTTAATGCAAAGATATGCAAGGTCCTGCACTTGGCAGCAAGAAACCGAAGGAATGGTTATTGGTTGGGTGGGATACAGTTGTCCCCTACAGAGGAGGAAGAAAAAGATCTTGGGGGGCTTATAACAGGGAAAATGAACCACTCGGCACAGTGTCGGAAAGCAGCAGCCAAAGCAAATAAGATGCTGGGGTGTATTGCGAGAGTTATCACCTCCAGGAGAGGTCATCCTGCCACTGTACAGATCATTGGTGAGGCCACACCTGGAGTACTGTGTGCAGTACTGGCGCCCCTACTCGAAGAAAGATGTCAGATTGCTAGAAGGGGTTCAGCGCAGAGCAACCAGGATGATCCTCAGCCTGGAGGACAAACCCTACGAGGAGAGACTGCATGAGCTCAACATGTACTCCTTGGAGGATCAGAGGGATAGGGCATGATAGAAACCTTCAAATATATGAAAAGCATAAATAAGATTGGCACAGGGGGCATTCTTAAGCAGAAGGAGGGGAGGGACACAATTTGAAGCTGGAGGAAGGTAGATTCAGGAGGGACATGAAAAGGCATTACTTTGCAGAAAGAGTGGTGACAGGGTGGAACGCCCTGCCAGGGGAGGTGGTGTCCTTAACATCGGTGGGCGTTTTTAAGAGGGGGTGGGACAGAGTCGAGGGGAAGTTCACAGAGAGGGCGATGGTGGAAGTGGGGTCTGCATGCGGGGCAGGACTTCAAAGGGGAGGGAGGGGCAGCTGCAGTATAATGGTCTGCCAGCTGCACACTCGAGCAGACTCGATAGACCGTATGGCCTATATCTGCTGACATTTTTCGTATGATACATCAGTATTAATTATATGCGGTTGTGACTGCAAGCAATCTCCCTGGCTGCTTACCATAGAAAAAATATCTTAAAATGCTAGGCGTGTCAAAGTTACGGACACCAACCCAGAAAGGTGTACTATTGACTCCTCAATATAAAGCATATATTAAAGATAAAATCCAAACCTTCTACAGAAATAAAGATTTGGAAAATCTATGACTGATAAAATATTTGGTTTGACTGGCTAATAATTCTGATGGACATAATTTCAAGTATTATCTTTCTGTGTTATTGAATAAGAACTTAAGGTTCACGTTTACAGCATATCACGTGGAAATCTTTTTAACTAATGTGCTCATGAACAGATATAGTGCATTAAGTGGCACTATACAGATTTACATAATTGTAGTATGGGATACTGGAGGTTGGTGGGGACAAATTCAGGAGAAACTTGAGGAAATTGTGCTTCACTGAGAAGGTGTATAGTGAGGAAGACTCCGATGGAGCTGTAGTCTCCTTTTGCTGTCAAACTCTGTGTGTGTGTGTGTGTGTGTGTTTTTTATATCCGGAAAGTCTGCAACATATATTCCTTGCTTGTATTTGGTATAATAAAATCAGGAGATACTGGCTGGGACAAATACTTTAACATTAACACACACACACACACACACACACACACACACACACACACACCCAAGAGACTGTCATATTGTTTCTTAATATACAGGAAGATTATACTTTGAGTAGCCAATTTTCTGCAAGCAGTAAAAAAAAAACAAAAAAACAGCTGAATTAACTTAACATTTGAACTTAATTATCTTGTAATACAGAGCATTTTTTTAATTAATGTTTATTGTAAAACTTTTTTTCTCTGTAATGATCTTTTTATGACTGAACAATAAACTATAGAGAATACTGACTGTGCACAACCAGCCTGTGCTGCCACCGAGGGGTTCTGATTCAGTTAGACCTCATTGATGAGAAATTGCAGGCAACTCTTCAGGCCTAAGAAGGAATGGGTTCTTCTGATTAGTTGTGATGACTGTCATTAAAAACACTATTGAGGTAAAACAGGGAAGAAGTATCAGCCTCAAGGCAAAGTGTTGAACACATCACAACTTGTACTGCCAGGCACATAGATTGTAACCCTTTTTATTGTTATACTTTGCCTTCATGTAAACTTGGTGTTGCCTCAGTCTTGATGTCTCGAACATACTTGCTGCCTTAGTCTGTATTATTGTTTAGTATGATATTTATTTGAAGACCTTGACCTCTGGTATAACGACATTTGTAACTGTTGCTGCCAATTGTACATTCTAACCCCAGGAATTGTTCAATATTCTTAACTCTTGCAGTCAGCCTGTAGTGTTGAACTGCCTGGAGAATGGAACATATGCAAATGGTGGAACACTCATTGGCTCGTGATACCATTCAAACTGTTTCCCTTAACAACTGCAGCATTCTATAACACTCAGATTTCATTCTCTGCCTGCTAGTCAAGACGCCGCGGAGATCTCTCCTCACAGTCATATTTGTTGATCTTCCTGGACTAAGTCTCCATCACTCATTCACACTAGTGGGATAGCACCGGAGTCACTAGGACCAAGCGGGAGCCAAAAATTTTAAGAAGGGTCGGCGTCGAGACAGGACCACGCATGAGTAGCACCCATGACTAGCTGGAATACCTGTGTGAGCTATCTCGGTGTTGACCCTCCATCCACCTTAGTTCCTTTTCTCCCGCCGTCGAGTGCGCTTGGATGTCGACGTCACTCATCTGCCAGAGTCAAAGTTTTCATCTATACGACAGCAACTTTTAATGTTTTATTTAATTTGACTTTGTAGTAGTAATTTCTTATTTTGCGAACAAGAAAAGAAGATTATGAAGAAAGGAAAAATAAATTCTTTCCTGCCATCTACGGAGTCGTCCTTAGACGGTAGCAGTGACGGTAGGAAGACTTCATTTGAAAGTTCTTATGGCAGAGGGGCTGTGCCCAGTCCGCCGCCCTTGAGAAACAGGGGAGGGTCTGACTACAGATAGTCCTGTGCTCGGGGAGGGCAGTCCACCAAAGCATGAATCTAGTGGTGCCAGGGATCCGACTCCGCTTAACCTTGAGCTTTTCTTCCTCATTTGGGGAAGAAGAATCGGTGCCACTCAAGGTTGCCCTTTGCTACGTCTGCACGAGGTTTGTTTGTCAAGAGGGGTGATAGACCTGAACTGACTTTGGTGGGTTCCTCTTGGCCCCGCTCCTAACGGCCGCATTCTTGACTCCAGACTCCATCTCTGTCCTCATTGGTGCTCCGGTGAGCAGTTTCACCTCTAGGCCACTCCTGTGGAGTAGGAGGTTTGACTTCTTCCTTTTTTTCCTGGCTGTGTTCCTGATTTTGGGGCTTCCGGGCCTCGGAGCCATTGGACCAGAGCCGGGTCGATTGGATCAGGATGAGCGCGGCACCTTCTTGGTGCCTTCGCCATTGTGTCAACCCCTCGTGCCTAACCCCTTCTTCTTTTTCCATGCAGGGGCCGGCACGGGCACCACCCTTTTTCTTTCTCCCTCTTTTCAGGATTTCCATTGGCATTTTCTTTGGCGCGTGGGTCGGCACCGTGCCTCCAGTGCCGTGGTGGTTACCATGCCTCAGCACACGTAGTCAGCGCCATCGCTCTGTGCAGCGCCCTTGAGGTACTGTTGTTGCTGCCACTGGTATCTTGCAGGGCTGAGGTGGTGCTGGGCACCCGGCGGGTGGCACCAGGCACCTGCGGGTGGCGCTGGGCACCCGCGGGTGCTGTGGGCGGCATCAGGCACCCGCAGGTGGCACTGGGCACCCATGGGTACCTTGTTGCCGTGAGTTCATGGGTGCTGCTGGTGCCCTCGAGTGCCATTCTTGCCATGGGTGCCATGGTACCTTGGGTGTCGGGGGTGCCTCGGGTGCCGTTGCTGCGTGGGTGCTGAGGGTGCCTGTGGGTACAGCCGGGGACTCCCTAGGGTGCGCTCACATTGGCATAGGCACTGCTTGGTGCCCTCCTGTGCCACAAGTGATGCTGGGCCGCGGGGTGCTAGTGGGTGCTGTCTGGCAGAACTAGTAACAAATCTTCCTTCTTCAGACTTCTTCTCCACAGAACTTGTGGGGGGATGTTTTCCCCAGAATGAAGTCCTGTTCTGCAGATAATTTTTCTGCACATCTTAGTGAGTGGCGGTCTACCTGGGATCTTGTGACATCCAGTGGTTTTCCGCTGATGGAACTCTTTTGTGCTGTTCTACCAGCGGAATCTCTCATTCCGCTCAGCACTTTCTCGGCTCCCTACGTGGTGCCAAGCTCCTCGACATCCTTCCTGGTGGTGGAGTCTCTACTGGCTCTGACCTAGACCTCCCTTAGGGGTCCTTCTGGGGTAGAAGTGCATCTAGATGAGTCTCTCCCTGTCCTTCTGTTCAGTGATACAGTGGATGACTCATTTTATATGCTGAAGGGCACACCCTCTCTATCATCAGAGTCCGTGATGGAAGATCTTTTCAGTAGTTCCTCAGTGATGGGGTCCACCATAGTATTCAGACTGTATCCATGGACCATACAGCTCTGCATCTAGCCTCTTTCAGTCATCAAAACAATTACACTCTGTGGAACATTCTAATTCAATGGTTGGGAGCTGCACAGACTCTTCCGCTCCTTTGATAGGGGTATATAGCCCCTTCTGATACTGCCCTTTCAGTGGTTTCTTGAGCAGGTGGTTAACATCTCTTCAGCTGTGATTATTAGTCCGGTCACGATTTCAGTTATGGATGCTCAGGCTCCTCCTGCCCCTCAGAGGGATGACATCTTCGTAATTTTTGTATCAGGCAATCCATGCAAGATAGCAGCCTGAAACCTTGTCAGGCTCGGAAAAATGGTAAAAAAATAAAAATAAAAAATTTAAATTAGCACAGCACAGGACCTAGCCGAAATTACCTGATACCACACTTTTGGATCTGGTCAGGTTCCGCCTCAGCCCCTGAGGCAGTCATCTCTAAACTACGGTAAAGAGTACCTGACTTCTTCTACCCCTAGGGGGAGTCCGATCCAGCGGAGGTATGAGTCATCTCCTTTCTCCAAGAGAGATTTCTCTTATTCCAAGATATTTCTTAGACCTAGGCGACTACCCAGTCTGTTGGTCCACCTTTTTTATCAGGCTTTCGTCTCTTGATCAGAGCCTTGCAGCAACAGAAGTGACTCTTCAGCGAGTCGGAACTTGGGTTCCTACTTCCTTGCTTGCTTCAACTTAACAGACGACATGCTCCTTTCTTGACCGTAGGTCAAGTTGGTCTTTTTCTGAGATGGCTTCTCAAATGTTTACACCTTCGGTTCCTGTGCACTGGTTCCGTGCCAGTCGCACGTGAAGCTATCCTTTCCGAGTCATGATGGAGCTGTGATGTTTGTTTTTTAGTAAGCAAACTAGAGTCCTTCCTACTCCCTTCAGGGAGGCCGGAGTGAGTGGTGCCTCACCGCACTGAGTCACTTCTGCCACTACTCAGTCACTTTCAATGAATGGGTTAACCCTAACTTGGTCCTGCTGTGTCCCTCCTCGATGCACACCTGCCACTATTTGCCTTAGAAATCCAGCCCCTGTTTTTTTTTCTGTCGGAATGTTTTTTTCCGCAGTGGACACGTCCTCCTGTACACTTTTTCCTTTCTACCCTGAGTTCAGAGACTGCTACTACAGTTGTACACACAGGGGCAGGATGATTCCTTTTTGGAATATGCAGTGAATAGGATCTGGTTCTACTAGACCACCACAAGAGGCTTCTAAGTTGTGCTTGGCCTTCCATCAGGAAGGTTCCAGTGACTAAGCGGAGACCATTCTCCTTGATGGGCTAACCCCACCTGGACCCCCTTTGCTCACCAAGTAAGGGGTTCAAGTGCTCTTGGACCTGTTGTTTACAGGTCAGCCATACTTGATAGTGGGGTTTCCATCTGCACTTTCTGGTCTACCCTGAACCAGTAGACTTTACCTCCGGCTCTTTCAGTTCCTGAGGTCCCTTTACATTACATTAGTACATGTCTTTGACACTATTAATTTTGGTCCTAGACCAAATTGTGAGGCCAAGTTCTCGCCGCTCTTTTAGAGTGGTTACGGCTTCCTAACAGACTTTCATTTTGTGCCCATCGCAGGTATGCAAAGTGGTGAGTTACAACTCGAGTGCTTATCTTGTAAGCACTATGTTCTAGATGCTCTTTACAAGATAGCTGTTTTTATTAGCAAAACAATCCTTGGCCATCCTTTCTGAGTGAACTCTATCTCCTACCACCCTACTCAGGGTTGTTGGTTTTAGCTCAGTACTCTCCCACTAGTGTGAATGAGTGATGAAGACTTAGTCCAGGAAGATATGGAAATTATGTACTTGCCGTAATTATTGATCTTCTTGGACAGTCTCCCCTCATTCACACGCCCACCCACCATCCCCTGGGTTCACTCGTTTTCCTTCCTGGTCTTCATGGTCCTATGGTTCAGACTGTGAAGACATTATTCTTTGACCTTTCTTGCAAAGCCATCTGGGCCCTCTCAGGCCCAGAAACTCAGGATGAGTTATTCTCATTAGTTACGCTGCACCTCCTTCGTCAAAAAGGTACTGCGGCGGTTGGAGGGTCGACGCTGAGATAGCCTACACAGGCGCGAGCTAAGTCTCGTGGTGCCGTGCATTCAAAGTCCTGTCTCGGCGCCGACCCTTCTGAAAATGTTTGCCTCCCGCTTGGTCCTAGCGCCCCCGGCGCTATCCCACTAGTGTGAGTGAGTGAGTGATGGAGACTGTCCAAGAAGATCAATAATTACGGTAAGTACGTAATTTCCATTTTTTTCGGCATAATAACAAGTAACATTTAAATTTAGTTTCATCTGCTGCCTTTACGCGCTGGTATTTTAGTGAGCACTAGGTTAGTTTAGTTTTATTTCTCTGATTTAGCGGTTCCGCCCGGTTCTCTGTAACCATCGAGAAACCAGAGTTCCATCAGATTATTTACTTGTCTTATTTTAATTTTACTTAGTTTTAGTTTGTTGCTAGTGTATTCCGTGTGAACTGATACTTTACGATTCCTTTTTACCTATTTGCGGTGTTTTTTTCCTCAGAGGAACTAACTGCTACTTCTTTAGACTGTTTGTTTATAACCGCTAAAAAAAAAAATGTAAAAGAGTATTTGTGGTTACCTGTTGGGTTTTTGTCATTGGATTAAGATGTCTGATAAACTGAAGAAGAAAACTGGCCCTACCGGGTTTGAAAATTGTTCTCATTGTGGTGAGATTTTTGCCAAGGCAGACAAACACGATATGTGCGTTATCTGTCTTGGGAAATCCCATTTCACAGCTGAGTGTGAAATCTGCAGTACTTTTCCACCTAAAACAATTTAAAAAAGGCTGTAAAGATTTAAAAAGAAGATGGCATCCCTGGATGAACCAGGAGATAATGGCTCTGACCAGCCTCCTCCCTTAACTAATATGGGTGAAACGGTTGAACCTGAGCCATCTACTCCGAATAAAGGGGAGCCATCAACAGCCAAATGGACCAGTGAACTGGCTGACAAACCAGAACTGGGAAAAAAGAAACAGAAAACCAAACATACAGGACCCCCTGCTGGAAAGCCTATGGTGACTTCTGTGGAGAAATCCGATATACCAACAGCAGAGGCTATTGCTCAAGCCCTGAAAGTTATTCAGGCTTTGCAGGGATCAATACCAGTTCTGGTTCTGAAGGAACTGGTAAATCCCCTGGTTCAGTCCACGGTTCAGAAACCGGTACCTCCGGTTACAGTGCCGGTTCCTGATACTCAGGATTATGAGGACTATGACGAAGATGATGGGAAGCCCATTGAGCCTGAAGTTTCCCCTGGTCAGGAATTCAAATCACCACCTAGATTACATGAAGATTTCTCTTCACATTACACACTTGTGAAGAAGATGGTGGATGCCTTAGACATAACCACCAGTGTGGTGGTGGTGGAAGATGAGGAAGAAGTGGAGTTCATGGACCTTATGGGAAAAACTCCCACTAAGAAGCAGTTGTTATCAATAAACACGTTTCTTAAAACACATACTGAAGATTCTCCAAACTCTGTACCACCCTTGGACAAAAGGGCTGATAGGAAATATCAGCTGGATAGGTTGGGGCAGAATTTTTATTTTCCCATCCTGACCACGAAGGTGTGGTACAGACTACAGCCTATGACAGGGCAAAGGTGCCTTTAGCATCTCATCCCCTGACAGGGACTCAAGGAAGGTCGACAGCATGGCTAAAAAGGCTATCTGTCAGTTTCCTTGTCTATCAGACAGGTGAATTGTATGGCCTATGCAGCCCAATATCAAAAATCCCTGTGGCAGTCTGTCATGGCCATGGCAGACAAGGCACTAACTGGGCTGGCAGCCGACTTAACAGAGACTGCTAGTTTCGGCTTAGAGGCTTCCAAGTACCAATTCCAGATGGCAGAGGATGTTAACGACACTGCTGCCAGGTGGATGGCCCTCACAATTGCCCTAAGAAGATTTGCATGGCTGAGAGCCGCTAATCTGTCGCAGGATATGCAAACAAAGGCTATGGACTTCCCCTGTGAGGGTAATTCATTGTTTGGGGTAAAGGCAGAAGCCTACATGAAAAAGGTGGATGAATACACCACCACCTGCAAGAGCAACACAGCCAAGGAAAAGTCTCCAACTTCCTTCAGGCCTTATGGGGGGCAGAGGCAGGTTTAGTTCTGCAGACCTTTCTTCAAGCCCAGGCTGTACACCAGTACTAACAATATTCCCAGCAAACTGGATACTTTAAATAAAGGGGCAGAAGGTGATCAAGGTGTGGGAATCAGGCCAACCAGGCTCAGCCCCATCCTAAACAGAACTCTTAACATATTTGCAAAGGTCGTCTCCCCTGTACCAGTAGGGGGCAGGCTGGCTCACTACTTCCACGTATGGAAGAACATCACTACAGACAAGTGGGTCCTGGAAGTAGTGAGTCAGGGCTTGTCCCTCAGTTTCAAATCCTTCCCAACCTTAAGAACAAGAATCTTCAGACCAGCCTCCAAATCAGAGAAGAAGCTGTTGGAGGAGGAAGTGGCAAATCCATTATTGTCAAGGGCAGTAGAACCAGTTCCTCCATGGCAAAGGGGAAAGGGATTCTACTCTAGGTACTTCCTGACCTTGAAGAAAAATGGGGAGTGGCAACCAATTCTCGACCTAAGATTACTGAACAGACATTTGGCAAAGCCAAAATTCAAAATGGTAGCCTTAGGATTCTGCCAACCCTCCAAAAAGGGGATTGGTTGGCATCCCTGTATCTAAAAAATGCATACTTCCACATCCCCATAAGGGAGTTACACAGAAAATACCTTGGGTTTAGACTTCCTTCAAGTCATTATCAGTTCTCAGCACTACCCTTCGGCCTCACTTCAGCCCCAAGAGCATTCACAAAGTGCCTGGCAGTGGTGGTAGCATACCTAAGGAGACAGGGAATCACGGTATTCCCTTACCTGGATGACTGGTTAGTGGTGGGAAAATCACCACAACAGGTACAAGATTCCCTAAGGGCAACCCAGGACCTTCTGGAGTCCTTAGGGTTCCTGGTAAACCTCAAGAACTCCATCCTGCAACCAGTGCGGATTCTGCACTTCATAGGTGCAGAGCCGGACACACTGAGAGGAAGAGCTTATTTGCTTAGGACAGAGTAAGCAACATCCTCCAAATTGCTGGGACTTTCAAATTAAACAAACCAAGACCAGCAAGGCAATTCCTGCAACTCCTAGGGCATATGGCTGCAGCAGCGAGCGCAGTCATAGGTTCCAAATGAGGGACATACAGTTCCACCTCAGGGCACATTGATCCCAAAGAAGGGACCTACTTTTAAAACTAGTTCCAGTAACAAGCACATTACTGCAAGCCCTTCAGTGGTGGCAGGTAAGGGAAAACCTCAAGGAAGGAGTCCCTTTCCAGCAGAAGTCTCCCTCAGTAATCCTTACAACAGATGTCTCCCTCCTAGGCTGGGGAGCCCACTTGGGGGGCACATACCATACACGGCACTTGGTCAAGTGCAGAGTCACTCCAGCACATAAATCTGTTGAAAGTCAGAAAAGTGTTTCTAGCCCTGCAAGCCTTCGCATCTCTAGTGCGAGGCTAGATGGTACAGGTCAGAACAGACCATCCTACTACAATGTACTACATAAACAAGCAGGGAGAAACTAGTTCCAGCCCTTTGTGCACAGAAGCAATGAAAGTGTGGAGTCTGGTCTACTCACTTCATGCTTCACTGGTAACAATTCATTTGTCAGGGAAGGACAACACCCTGGCAGATGCCTTCAGCAGAATCAACCAGGGTCACCACAAGTGGCCCCTCAACAGGTAGGTATTGGAGATGGTGTTCAGAAGATGGGGTACCCCAGAGATAGATCTCTTTGCGTTCCATGACAACCACCTGTTGCCAGTGTTTTGTTGCAGACCACCAGCAAGAGACACAGTACCCCGGACGCTCTGGTGGGAGACTGGTCGGGGAAGAAAGTATATGCATTTCCTCTTTTTTCCCCTGCTGCTCAGGGTCCTAATCAAGCTCAGGTCCCAGTCAGCTTCCATGATCTCGATAGCTTCAGACTGGGCCAGGCAGGCATGGTACTCTCTGCTGCTCTCCTTGTCAGAGGCTCTGCCAATACTCCTCCTTTGGAGGCACAACCTCTTAACCTCCTCCCAGGAGAGGATTCTGTACCCAAATCTCAGGTCCCTCAGACTCTGTGCATGGCTCTTGAAGACTTAGAGTATGCAGGCTTGTAACTCTCTGAGAGTGTCCTAAATGTCTTGAGGGGATCCAGAAAGCCCTCGACTAAGACGACTTGTGCTTCTAAATGGAGGAGGTTCTCTGTATGGTGTTCTACTAATGATGTGGTGCTTTCACAGGCAGGGTTTCCAGCCTTGCTGGATTACCTTACCCACCTGCATTCCTTGGGTCTGCAACCCACTACACTGAAGGTCCATCTGGCTTCAGTTTCAGGTTATATTTCAGCTGGCAAGAGTGTCTCCATGGCTTCCAATCCCATTTTCAAGAAGTTTTTCAAAGATTTAGCCCACCTGCACCCCCCTCACAGGGAACCGGTGCCAACATGGGACCTTAATGATTGCATAGCCTAGCTCATGGAATCCCCATTTGAACCCATGGTCTCAGCACACCTGAAATATGCAACCTAGAAAACAGTGTTCTTGGCAGTCATCACGTCATCCAGAAGGATCTGGCCCTGTGCATACTGCAGAATCATATCTCATTTCATAGGGATAAGGTGGTGCTTAGAACTAACAGGAAGTTCCTTTCAAAAGTAGCTTCGGAGTTCCATTTGAATCAGTCAGTCACTTTGCCAGTCTTTTTCACTGAGCACTCCAGTTCTGGTGAACACAGGCTGCACAGTCTGGATGCTTTGAGCTGCTACATGACCCGCACCAAGGATCACAGGCAGGACAGATAGCAACTGTTCTTGACTTTTGTGGATGTGGAAAAAGGAAAAACAGCATCTAAAAGGACTATCTCATGCTGGATAGTACAGTGTATTCAGTTCTGTTCAAAAGTGGGTAAGGAGCCCCCAGTAGGCCTCAGGGCCCATTCCACGAGGGGACAGCTGCTACAATCGCAGCTGCCAGGGACATCCCACTTCTTGAAATCTGCAAAGCAGCTACATGGAGAACAGTACACACTTTCACAGAGCACTGCTGCCTGGACACTCAGTTCAGAAGTGATGCCAGGTTTGGCACAGCAATTCTGCAGAGTCTATTTCCAAAATAGGTTATGTGCCCTCGTCCAAAGGTACTGCTTCATAGTCTGCAAGAGTTAAGAATGTTGAAGAATTCCTGGGACTAGAAGAAAAAAAATTACTCACCTTAATAATCTTGTTTCTTCCAAGGTATTCTTCAGCATTCTTAACTCTCCCTCCCTGCTTCCCCTTCCAGAACCATTGGCCTCTACATCTCAAGCTGGTTACCTGTATGGATGAGTGGTGTCCACCCTAGTTGTGATATATTTTTTAACTTTGTTGGGTGTTGTTTTCCCCTCTTTGGGTTATATCTGACAGCACAGGGATTCATTTTAACTGGAGATGTTATTGTTATCACCATTATTGTTAATATTGTTTTAATGAATGGTAATTATTTTTTATCCACGGATAACCATGGTTTTATTCTTGGTTACAACTTCCTAGTTGATATTTTCGGTTACAGCATGGGAGGATGTAATCACTGCCTGCCACTCAAACAAGATCTACGCAGCTCATTGGCTGCTACTCATCGACTGGGTGGGACAGTCATCGCTCCAAACATGGCGGCTCCATTCCTCGCTAACCGAGTTTCCGTAGGAACTTATCCCTTACGTTTTACTTTATGCCAGGTAATTTTTTTTACACGCTTTTAAATATATCTGGTTGATCCTGTATTCAGAGAGTAAAAAAATATATGTGGTTGATCCCGCCATGCTTACCTCTCGAGCGGGGCTCCGCGGCTTCATTCCTGCCCAACCGCGAGTGAGTGTGTGTGTGTGTGTATGTGTGAGACAGACTGTGTGTGTGTGTGTGTGTGTGTGACACTGTATGCGTGTGTATGAGAGATAGGCTAAAGAAAAAAAATTACCATTAAATAAAATAACATATGGGTGGGTATGTGTAAAACCAGAATTTTACACACACCCTTGGTGCGGGATGCTTTTATAAACCCCTCGGGTATGTAGCATCCCACACTGAGGGTGTGTGTAAAATTCTGGTTTCACACACCCACCCATATATTACTCAATATATTATTAGTATTATAACCAAGTGGTTACTAGTACAAGTTTGATAGCTTAATGTAGTCGGACTTTCCTTGCAGGCTGTAGTGAATCTGAGCATTATAGAACGCAGCAGTTGGTAAGGGCAGCAGTTTGAATGGTAGCATGAGCCAATGAGTATTCCACCATTTGCATATGTTGTATTCTCTGGGCAGTTCAACACTACAGGCTGACTGCAAGAGTTAAGCATACTGAAGAATACCTGGGAAGAAACAAGATAATTAAGGTGAGTAATTTTTTTCTTGTCTTCTGTTGTACTCTCATGGGTCATACCTGAAAATGGGCATTCATCTGCCTAGTGTACCCTACCTGATTAACAAAGCCAACTAAATAAATAACTAAATCCTTTCCTACTCAAATGTAGGACTGGGGGAAGGGGTACATAGGATTCATAATCATGCCATATAGGGTGGGACAAATCGGGTAGACTGGTGGCCAAAGGCCACTTAAAAAAAATTGGCTTGGCTACCAGATTTTGAAAGTTACTGGCCAACAGGCAACCTGCACAAGAAATGATATTTCAACCTTTAAAAATGATGGTCAGTACAAATATTTATTTTAGCTACCAGCTTTTGAAAGCTAGCGGCCAAACTGACCACCAGCTGACAAACTGATTTGTCCCACCCTGATGCCGTAGAGAAAAATATCACACCACTAGAAATAATTGCTTCTTACAATGTAGATTCATCCGTAACCACACGTACTGACTCAGTCTGGCTCAAGGAGTCAAAAACCTTCAACTGGATGCAAACCACAGCCAAAGGGCCGCCTTCAGCTCTCTGTCATGTGGTTCTTCAATTGTCAGATCTTCCAAGAATCGGTGTTATTTTGCTGCTATGCCAAAGCCTGATAAAAAAGGGCCCAAGTCATTAAAGAAAGCCTGACAGCCACCCATTATGTGTCATTGCCCTTAAAACCGATCGGTGTTCCGGACAGGCATCAGACCTGTGTGGCTTGTCTTGGACTAGAACATGACATGGATGTGTGCGTTGTCTGCTTCTCTATGGACCCACCATATCCCTGAGAACCACATGTTGAGTTGGGTTTGTCTCATTCTCCTCTCCCCCCTTTCGGGTAGGGCCTCACATGCACACATCCAAGACCAGGTCTTTAGGCCTTTCCTCTGGGCCTCTTCCTGAGACTTCTGATTCCATGGAAGTATGCAGTTCTCGGCCTCACCGCTCTGAGGTGTTGGAGACTGTGGTGGATGGGTCGGTGGACAGTGAACTTCTTCCGGGAGGCTGACTGCGAACCCTCCACAGTCTGTCTGCCCTGAGCAGCAGATGTCCCTGGTGGCAAGGCGGCAGCTATACATTCAGTCTACACCAGTGGATACTTGGAAATTGTCCTCTAGCATTGCCTGTACTGATCAACCTTTGCATGATGACATGGTGGGTGACACCGAGGAGGATGCCACCCCCCAACACTGTTTGTGGTGTCAACAAAGGGACCGGCACTGAAACTATTTTCCACACTGTTGCCAGTTTGGATGGTGTCACTGTCCATGGTGGTGTTGGTGACACCGAGGAGGGTGACTGCTCCTGACACAGTGCCATTGTGCCAGGCCTGGGTCTGGCTCCGAGCAAGGTGCTGATGGTGATGTTATCTTAAAGGTCGTCTGATACTCCGGTGTTGCCAGCGACACCGAGGAGGGTGATAGCTCTAGGTATGACATCTAAGTTGGCACAGAGCACGGTGCTGGCTATGGTGATGGGGATTACCCTGCCTCTGAAGCTGTTGCTGATTCTGAGCCTGGTTGGCACTGACTCTGGGTCAGATGGCTAACCAGAGATGGAGATTTCTGCAGAGCCATTGGACATATCTGTCACTGATATCGCCGGCCCGGCCGTGCAGCGGTTGGATTTCCGCTTGCAATGCGGGCAACCTGGGTTCAAGAACGGACCTGGGTTGCCGGGGGGAGAAGGATAGAGCATCCTGTGGCCTGTTCTCCTTCTGCAGGGGGAGGGTGGGGAAGTGCCCGTCGCGTGAGGGACCCCTGGCCTAGGCCAGGAGTCACGCAGCTACCGGCGCTAGCACGCACTGGAGGCGGGTCAGACGCTGGGTGTCATTGCATGTCCCCGCCTCCCCCGAAAAAAATGAAATAATGGGTGGGTCCTCCGTCTACATGAAGCCCTCCCCGGGCTTCAGTTAGTCACCGTCGATGGTAGTTCAGCACCAGGCAAAGGCATCTTATGATGCCAGTGAGGTGGCTTCCAGGTTGACAGAAACTGCAGTCTGCATCAGGTGGGCCGCATGGCTTCACCTTTCCCAACTGGCACCTTTGGCCCAGTGTAAGCTGCTTAACTTGCAGTTCCAAGGGGCTCACTTCTTCTCCCGTATGGTCAGGCAGGAACTGTCATTGAACCCTCCTGCTCCTGTGACACAGGACGCCACTACCTGGCCCTGACCAGTCTCATCAGACCTGTAGGGAGCCTCTGCCCTCAGGTGGTCTTCCCCCACACAGAGGGATGTATGTATCTGTTACCCTCAGGGTGAGCCAGCTTCTTCCTGACAAAAGAATGGAAAGCTTGGTACTCAGACCTGCTGTAAATTGAAATCAGTGGTGAAGATTAATTCTTGAAGCTGTCCTGGTGGCCTGAGGGCAGAGGCTCTGGATACCTCACCTCCCATCACGCCGGTGACCTGAGTTCGGGAGCGAGCTTGGGCTACCACGGTCAGTTGGAGGTGGGAGAGGATGGAGCATCTGTATGACTGTTGGGGGAATCATGATCACTATTCCTATACTGCCACCCTGTGGAGGCCTAGTGGTAGGGCAGTAGACACATCTCAGAGGGAAATGTCCTGCGTTTGCGTGACTTCACACTTACACACGCCTGTGTCATTGCACTTTGCCAGACATGGGGGAAACAGTAAAGTGGAAAGAGCCCGGCTCCAACGTATTAATCCAGGTCTGCCAGCCAACCCCTGCTCCCACCCTGCAGCAGGGAGAAATCTGCGGGAATACAAGTAGGTCCCGGGGAAGGCAGTTGCCGCTGGGGTTCTGGTCAAGGCTCATGTCCCTGCTGGAGCCAAGGACTGCAGGAAAAAGCCTGATTAACAAAAAAAAAAAGAAGATTCTTGGAAGTTATGAAAGTTATGCTGTTACCGTAACTGTTAATCTTTGATCTTCCAGAATATTTTCATTATTGGTTGCTGCACCCTCCCACCATCCTTCATTCAAGCAGAGCCAGGGCCTTTGGGCAGTTCACCCTGATAGCGCAGTACAGCACCACCTAGTGCCATGGCATCTCCCCAGCTGTACTGCCTATGGTGTAGTTGTTTTTTTAAATGGGTTTGGGACTCATTACTGGGTTTCCACTTCCACAAAATAAAAAAATGTCCAAACTGGGGTGAGGGTTTCTTTTCAGGACCCTCATACAAACCAAACCAAAAAGGAAAAAAGTGAAGGTAGTTTCCTCCCTTGTTCTTTTCTGCCATACTTTTCCCTGCCCAGGGTGTGTCCCCTTCTTTAGGTATATTCCTATTAGTTGCTAAATGTAGTCTGTGCATCTGGGCACTATCCAGCCTAACTTCACTTGGCAGTTGCATTCTCTATGGAAGAGTTCTGGGTGCTGGATTGGATCAAGTACACTGGCTCTTACACAGGGTACATCCCTGTTCTTGCAGGAGAAGCAGGTCATTTTCTCTGATGTTTTTTCTTTTGACTATGCCCAACAGTTCATCTAGTTGGTACACCCCTTTCTTCTCCTACGTCAGCTGGGCTATTAGCCCACAACTCTTAGGGGTGCCTGGAGAGATGAGCACATCTTGATTGCTTTGGGCTGTTCAGCCTACCGCCCCACATGCACCTGAAATCTGTCTTTTCCCCTTATGGGAGAACAAAGAGCATGTTTTAACTGACTACTCGGTCGGTCGCTATCTGATAACATGAGGTTTTGTTTTTTTCCAGATGTCTATATGATTTATTCCTTTTTATTGGCACATTGTGCTATCTTAGTTACAAGGGGTCCCAATTTTAGTCTTTCCTCTCTTGCCTTTGTCAGCCAGAGCCACATGCTTCAGGGCTGCTGCTTTTAAGAGCACAATCCATCTCCTGTCTGGCTAGTGGTGTGAGACTGTGATTCCATACCCAACTACCCCTTTGTGCCATCAGTTGTGCCCTTTTTCTGTCTTCAAAGGTTGGTAGTCTGATTTTATTTTGTTTATATTTCCTATATCCTTTTCCTGTCCCTTTATGTTTGAGAAATTCATAGCCCTCTCTCTATTTTCCCCCCATTTTGTTCTCTCCTGGTGAAAAGAACTGGGGTTAGTGATAAAGCCGGTAACAGTTATTGACTGGTGTGTGCAGAAGCCATGGCCGGCCCCCTGGCAAAAGCTTTGCTCACGCAGGGTCCTAGTACCTCCAGCCAGATCCTTAAGGGATGATCCATGGTGAAGATATTCTGGAAGCTCAATAGTTACAGTGTCTGTGTAACTTTCATATCTTTCTTTTCAACCAAAGAGATCAGTCACGCCCAGATCTGTGCCATATACCTTTATTTTTTCAACTGAGTTTACCCCTCTTCCTTGAGTCAAATAGTTTTCAGTTCTAGGTTTCTGGCACCACCTCCACACTGTATATGAATATTTGTTATTGGGTTTGTACCTATTTTTCACCTATTTCATCAGAGTTCCCTCGTGCTAGTAATTACAAACAATTTAAATTCTACTTTAAATCTTGGAGTACTAGGGCCGGCGTGCTGGCACAGCGGTAGCGCTGCAGCTCATGATGCCAGCGACCCAGGGTCGGGAACAGGCCTGAGCCATCGGAGGGCTGGTTGGGGGAGGTGAGATGAGCATCCCAAGGACACTCTTTGCCTCAGGGAGGGAAGAAGTTCAGTCCCAGAGGACATTGTCCACCTTGGGGAGGGAGGCAGGGCGTTTGGTCACCGCTACATTACCACCACCTGGGTGACCAAAAGTGGTGGTGATGTTGGAGGGAAGATCACGTGGGAGGACGTTGATGTGCTTCAATGCACAGTGCACACAATACCATGTGTGTACATCAGGGGCTTAACTCAGTATCCTAGGAGCTGGGACAGAAAAGTGGGGAAAAAAAAAAACAATCGCTGCAGGAGGACGTCCACCCCACACTGCGACTGCAGCGCTCTCCCCAAAAGTACCATTGGCTAAGACTCCGTTGGGAGCCAGGGTCCACCCCTGATGGCCCTGCCATGGGAGGGGGGCAAGCCAGGGTGGAAAAATGGAGAGAGGGTAAGTCCCAGAGAAGGTGGGAGATTGGGCTGGGTGAGAGGGCTAGGACCAATGGTGGGCCCGTTGGGAGACACGAGTTGCGATAAAGCATACTAAAAAAAATCTTGGTGTACTCCCTGGCGCAAAGTGTTGGGGCATGCTGGCAACCTGGGTTCATGACCTGAGCCCAGGACAGCATGAGCAGTGGTTAGAAGCATAGGCAAAGTATACTGGGCACTATCCTCCCAGTGGAGAACTGAGCAGTGCATCATTCTAAGAGTGGCTTCTGGTAGTGGTGGAGTGTTGAAGAATACTTGGTATCATGGGTGACCACACACACAGACAGACATGCGAATATGTATGCACTACAAACGGTCAGAAATAAAGAAATGCCATGGCAGGGATTTCAACCCAGGCAGCTTAGAATACCAGTCTGCTGCACAGCCAGCTACACCAACAGAACTGAGCTTGAAATGTATGTTACACCCTTAGATCCAGGTTGTGCATTTGAAAAAGGACTGGTGTCTCTCAAAGTCCCAAGATCTTACTTCAAGAGGGCTCTTGCTGTAGGTATTCATATAAAGGACTGACCCGCCAGGCATCAGGACCCCACGGGAAAATTTCTAGCTAGCTGTCTCTGGCGGGGAACCGCCCACACGTTAGGTGACTGACGTCAGTATAAAGGGGCGGTCCCCCACGCCTGCCTTCCAGTTCTTTCCCGCCGTCGACTTGTGAAAGTTCCTCGGGGTAGAGTTCAACACTCGTCAGTTGTTAGTCGGTACAGTTTTCAGACTTTTGACCTTGTTTTTTCGCATTTATCGACTATTCGATACACTGTGTATGTCGTCTCCAACGCCTTCCGAATCACATAAGCACAAGTGCGAATCGTGTGGCTCCCAGCTGCCACGTAAGGATGGCCATTCCCTGTGCCTCTACTGTCTGGGCCCAGACCATTCTGTGGAGAAGTGCCAGCACTGCCAGCAATTTAACTCCGCTACCGGAAAAAGAAGGCAGCAGTCCCTGGAAGCCCATACTTTAAAGAAAAATGGCGTCCATGAAGAAGGAGCTAAATAAGTTGTGGCAGGTGTCCACTTCCCCCGAAGGCCATAAAAAGAAGGAGAAGCACCGGGAGCGGGATTTGACTTCCACGGCAACTGTGACTCCGGCCGGAGTCATGGTACTAAAGGTAACGTCCCCTCTGGGGGACCGCTCCATGACGACCGTCTTGGTGATGTCCAAGAAGGTGTCGCCCTCCCGTCTGGCTCGGGCTCTTCAGGTGCCTCCGGGGTAAAGGAGGCCTCCGCTCCCGGGAGGACTGCTTCCACGTGGCCCTCAGGCTCGAGCGGGTCCACTAAGTCTGACACCGGTGCCACAGACATCCGCCTGGACAAGACTACTAAGCCACTCGCTCCTTCGGGAGTGCGCATAGTCGAAAGTTCGCCCAACAAGGCCGCATCTCCAGCATTGCCTTCCTCAAGTAAGGCATCCGATAAGTCTGACATTGGTTCCTCTGACACCCGCCTGGATCCGGCTGATAAGCCAGACGTCGGCCCTTCCGACGCCCGCCCGGCAAAGGAGCCTGCACCGGACATTCTCGACCAATCCGATACTCCAGGTTCCCCACAACGCATGGCATTCCCCTCTGAGGTCCCTGCATCTCCTTTGCTGACCCCCGGGGATTCTAATCCTCCCTTCCCGGTCGTCACAGAGGATTTGGATAGGCTGCCGTCAGGGCCTCCTCCTTCAGGACCAGACACCCTGACGCCGGACCCTCAGATGCCTGCTTACCTGACGCCGACTGACGTCCCCTTACTGGTCAGCGCTCCCACGCTGGGCCCGATGCCCGCAGGACCAGCCTTTCCTTTGCCTGGCCCACCAGCTGGGCCTCTGCCAGGTCCCTCTGTTCCACCAGAGCTGCTGGCCCCTGGGTATCCAACACCTGAATACCCGGTGCCATCATACATGACTCCACAGTATCCGACGCCACAGTACCCAGCGCCTCTGGTTATGGATACTCTATTTATGGATATCCTCAGTATCCGTATCCCCCCCCTCCTCCTCCGCCGCCCATGCCCCAGCCGCCAGTGGATTTGAAGGAGACTCTGGCCTCCTGGTGGGCTGAGGCCAAGGCTCAACTCACAAGAGAAATAGAGAGTCATCGACCGGCACCGGACCCTTTGCAGGATCCCCTGCGTCGGAGACGAGAGACTCCCTCCCCCTTACCCGACACCAGAGGTGAGCCCTCTGGTGCCAGGAGTGGGGCAGATACGCGTCCCAGGGAACTCCCCAAGGGGGCCGTCCCTCCCCCGTGTAGGGAGGAGTCTTCCTCATCTTCATCGGAGATCTCTGACTCAGACTCAGGGGGACGCTCTGATCCGGATGACGAGCCACCTACTCCAGATCGCCCCAGGCCAAGGACCCCTCTGAAGTCTCCTTCGGAGGATCCTTCTTTTCTGGAGCTACTGAGGAAAATCCAGGAAGTTCATCAGTGGCAATCACTGGAGCCAGATCCACAGCATGAGAAGCTCGCTGCCCACTTGGAGCTGCCCGAGACTGCTCCTACTTTGATTCCACCCTGGATAGAGCCTCACGTGGACCCTGTTTCCACTGTTTGGAAACAACCTTCCGCATTAGCCCCCCTTCCGAGGAAAGCAGACCGGCTATATATATCAGGCTCCCAAGGGAGTAGATTTCTTGAACCTACACCCCAAGGTAGACTCGGTCGTTATTAGCGCTGCTCACGGCCACTCCGCTAATCCTAAACACCTCAGCTCGTCTCCACCTGATAAGAAATCAAGGCTTCTGGACCAATATGGAAAGAAGATCTATTTCTCTTCTACCCTGGATATTAGGGCCCTGAATTATGTAGCACATATGGGGGATTACCAGAAGGCCATCCCTTGTCAGGTGGAATCAAAATTAGACTCCCTTCTTGAGTCCCAGACTAAACAGGAAGTGGCAGATCTTGTCCATTCTGCTCATTCGGCCAGTCGGCGCATGCTTTGTGCCACTTACGACGCAGTGGACACATCTGGACGGAGCGCGTCTTTCGCCGTAGGCCTTCGGAGTCATGCCTGGCTCCGTGTGTCAGGTTTGGTCCCTGAAGTGCAATCTGCTATTCAGGATGCCCCCTTCAGGGGTTCGGTGCTGTTCGGGGGTGATGTCAAGGACATCATTACCAACCTGCTAGAGAAGGGCACTGCACTCAAGTCTGTTGACTCTTTGTACAGACCCCCTCAGGGCAGTGACGCCCTTTTCATAGACGGAACTGACAAAAACCAAAACCACAGGGCAAACCGGCCAACAAGCGTCGGGGCCCCTCCAGCAACCAAGACTTCCCCTACCAAAAAAGCCACGGGAACTTCAGCTGCTGCGTTGCCTCAGACCTCCTGACTCCTCACCTCTCCCACTGCCTCTGGAGGTTCCAGAGGAATGAGTAGGAGAGAGATTGTCCTTCCATCTACCAGGTTGGGAGAAGATAACGTCAGATGCTTGGGTGCTCCAGTTGATTTCAGCAGGACACTCAATAGAGCTTCTACAGAAACCACCCCGAAGACCACCCCCCAAGTCGTCTTACTCCTCGGAACATCTTCCTCTGGTCCTAGAAGAAATCACCTCTCTTCTCTTGAAGGCGGCGATAGAACCAGTCCTCAACCACTTTTGGGGGACGGGTTACTATTCCCATTTCTTCCTAGTTCCAAAGGAGACGTGAGGCCTATTTTAGACCTCAGTTCCCTGAACGTGTTCGTGGAGTACAAACGCTTCAGAATGCTCTCCCTGCAGAACCTTCTGTCACTTCTTCGGCAAGGACTGTGGCTGTGCACTTCGGACATGCAGGATGCCTAACTGCATATCCCCATATGCCCTTCCCACTGCAGATTCCTCCGGTTTTGCTTTCGGGGGACCACTACCAATTCAAGGCACTCCCATCTGGTCTTTCCTTGGCCCCCCCTGAGTATTTACCAAATGCATGTCTGTGGTAGCAGCCCACCTGCGCGTACCAAGGGAGTTCAGGTATTCCCATGCCTGAACGATTGTCTCCTGGTGGCCCAGTCCAGGGAGGAACTCCTACACTCTCTGTCCCTTACCCTGCAGGTTTTTACCAGCCTGGGTATCACCACCAACCAGGCAAAGTCCCATTTGGTCCCTTGTCAATGCCTCCAATTTATAGGGCCGATTCTGAACACGACCATCGGCAAAGCCTTTTAGCTTCAGGACAGGGTGGACACCCTTCAGACTCAAGCCCACCTCCTATCCAGTCGCAGAAGGGTTGGAGCCAGGTCAGTCCTTCGCCTCCTCAGGCTAGTGGCGGCTGCTATTCCGACAGTCCCATGTGCTCAGCTCCATATGAGGATCTCTCAGTGGATGCTTCGGTCTCAGTGGGACAAAACCCTGGATGATCTAGACCACGAGGTACTAGTTTCCGATCCCATGATCAGGGACTTGCAATGGTGGATGGTACAAGAGAACCTTTGCTGGGGAGTTCACTTCAGCATCGAACCCCCCTCCCAGACGTTGACGACAGATGCGTCAGGCGAAGGCTGGGGAGCTCATCTCGGGTCTCACAGGACTCAGGGCAGCTGGTCCCGGTTCGAACAAAATCTGCACATAAATGTGCTTGAACTGAGAGCAGTCCTTTATGCCCTTCAAGCTCTGCACTCCTTCATCCTTCCCAGTCATCTCCTCATACAGACAGGCAACATGTGTGTAGTCTGGTATCTCAACAAGCAGGGAGGAATACGTTCCTACCCTCTGTGCAGGGAAGTGATGAGAGTATGGGTCTGGGCAGCCCAGCACCACCTTCACTTGACTGCCATTCACGTTCCGGGAGTGGAAAACACGCTGGAAGACCACCTTAGTTGGTCCTCAGCCAGGGCCCACGAATGGGAACTGGATCAAGAGGTCGTAGATGACATCCTTCTGCAATGGGGAACGCCTCAGATAGACCTTTTCACATCTCCCCAAAATGCAAAACTTCCTGCCTTCTGTTCGCTCACTCCATGGCGAGGCATTTTTAGGCAATACACTCGTGTCTCTCGCTTGGAGGGACAGATTTGTCTATGCCTCCCTCCTATTCCCTTAATTCCGAGGGTCCTGAACAAGCTCAGATCAGAGGGACCACGAATGATCCTCATTGCTCCCTTCTGACCCAGGCAAGTTTGGTTCTCTCTTCTGCAACAGTTCTCAGAGGAACCTCCACTTTCTCTTCCTCTGTTGCAACAATTGTTGACCCAGGATCAGGGGACCCTTGTTCATCCAGATCTCAAATCCCTTGATTTGCATGCATGGCTCCTGCAGACGTAGCCAAAGCCCATTTTGGGGTTTCCCCGCTCGTAGCAGACATCTTGGTAGAGGCCAGAAGGCCTTCCACCAGGTCCACCTACGCCATGAAGTCGAAACGGTTTTCCATTTGGGCCACGTCAAAGGACTTTGAGCCTTTTTCTTGCCCAGCCAGTAGAGTTCTGGACTACATGCGCCATCTCTTCGATCTGGGTGTCAGCCATTCCTCTTTAAAGGTCCACATGGCAGCGATCTCAGCTTACCATGTTCCCTTCGGAGATGGGACTTTTGCGCAGTTGGAAATCTCTAAGACTTTCTTCAGAGGGGTCCTCCATTTGAGACCCCTCCCCATCCGCATTCCTGCTCCTCCATGGGACTTGAATTTTATTCTAGAGAAGCTTACTCTGCCTCCCTTTGAGCCGGCATCTGCAGCAGATTTAAAGTTCCTTTCTTGGAAGACTCTCTTCCTAGTGGCCATTACTTTGGCTCGTCGAATTTCTGAGCTTCAGGCCTTGTTGTGTAAAATCCCGTATTTGATTTTTCACAAGGAACATGTGGCTCTTCGCACCAACCCTATGTTTTTCCCTAAGGTGGTGGCTGAATCAATCCATTGAGCTACCCGCTTTCTTTATGCAACACTCCAACCAAGGGGAGAACCTCTTGCATACTTTGGATGTTCACAGACTGCTGAGATACTACACCACTAGGACTAAGGATCTCAGGGAAAACTGATCAGCTTTTTGTCTCTCTCGTTCACAAAAGAGAAGGCAATGTTGTTTCTAGGCAATGCCTATCAAAATAGCTCATCGGAGAGGGAGGATTGAGCGTCCAATGACTGCTCTCTCTGGGGTGGATAGTGGGTTTGCATCGCCCTGTAGCGGCGACTGGCAGAGGCCAGCTGCACTACAAGTGGTGTACAGTAGTAGGGGGGAGAGCACAGCGGGCGTCAGCACTGCGTGCGCGGATGCCATTGCACATCCGGCTCTCCACTGGGGAGAAAATGTGGAAAAATGCGGAGGGCGATCTTCGTGGCTGATGGCCGTGCCTTGCACCCCCGGAGAGACCCGAAAGGGGCGCATGCCTGGTGGGTGCGAGAGCGATAATGACCAGCCCACTGGGAGAGTGGGTTCGTGTGGCCCGCATGCATGACCGGGTCCAGGGGTGCAGGGCCGGCGGCCGGAGATTGTGTAGGGCCACTCTGCCGAGGAGAATAAACAATAGTACGATAAAAAAAAAAAAAAATAGCTCATTGTATCACTTTCTGTTACAACAAGTACAACAAGACCCTGCTGGTCAAGTCAGTGGTCACTTCACCAGAGGAGTAGCTGCCTCTGCAGGTTGTTTCAAGAATGTGTCGGTGGCAGAGATCTGTGCAGCCGTAATTTGGACTTCTGTCCATACCTTTACGAAACACTACAGTTTGGACATTGCCTCTCGCCATAGAGCAGGCTTCGGGTTGGCTGTGCTTCAAGGTCTTCTTTCATAATTCCCGTTCAGCCGGTGGTTCCGTGCCTTGGATAGTTTTCCTCCTCTCGAGTGTTTTCCTTGTTCCAGACTGCTTGGGACATGGTCCTATATGTGAATACCTACTGCAAGAACCCTCTCGAAGTAAGATAGTACAGTTATGTAAGAACTTACCATAACAGTAGATCTTCGAGAAAGGCTCTTGCAGTAGGTATTGCCTTCCGGCCCTCCATCCCCTAAGCTTCTTTGGCTCCATTTCCATGAGGGAAATATCCTCTTCTCTCGTCTGGCCTCTTTTGGCCCTTGTGAGAAAGAACTGGAAAGGCAGGCGTGGGGGACTGCCCCTTTACTGGCGTTGTTGCAGCGTTGGTCACTGATGTGGGGGCAGTCCCCCGCCAGAGACTGCTAGCTAGAAATTTTTCCGTGGGGTCCTGATGCCTGGCGGGTCAGTCCTATTTGTGAATACCTACTGCAAGAGTTTCTCTCGAAGATCTACTGTTTTGGTAAGTTCTTACGTAACTGTACTTTCCCAGTTGTCCTGGTGGCACAGTCTTTGCGCAAATCCCATCAAGGAGTCTTGCTTATTTCTTACTTTTGCCTGTTTGTAGTCCATATTATTTCTTATTTTGTCTATTTGTAGTCCATATATATATTATTATTTCTTACTTTTGTCTGTTTGTAGTAAATGGAGTCCACAGTGAAGAAAGGAGGGTTACTAGCGGGGTACCGCAGGGTTCAGTACTAGGACCGGTCCTTTTTAATGTCTTTATAAGTGACATTGCAGAGGAACTGGAAAGAAAAGTATGTCTCTTTGCAGACGACACAAAGATCTGCAACAGGGTTGATACACCAGATGGAGTGGAAAGGATGAGAAGGGACTTGGCAGGGTTGGAGGAATGGTCAAATGTATGGCAGCTCAGATTCAATGCAAAGAAGTAGGGTAATGCACCTGGAAACAAAACCCAGGGAAGAGTACACAATGGGGTGAGATACTGACAACAGTAAAATGGAAAGAGACCTGGGGGTAGTTATATCAGATGACCTTAAGGTGGGCAAGCAATATGAGAAGACAGTAAGGAAGGCTGGGGGGATACTGGGATGCATAGGGAGAGGCATCAATAGTAGAAAACAGGAAGTTGTTATCCCTCTGTACAGACAGTTGGTGAGACCCCATCTGGAGTACTGTGTGCAGTTCTGGAGACCCTATCTCCTCAAAGACATAGACAGAGTGGAGGCTGTCCAGAGAGGAACCAAAATGGTGCAGGGTCTGCACCAGAAGACATACGAAGAAAGACTAAAGGAGCTTAATATGTATGCCCTTGAGGAAAGTAGGGAGAGAGGGGACATGATAGAAACTTTCAAGTACCTCAAGGGAATCAACAAAGTCCAAGAGGGTGGCATCTTTCAGAAAAAGAGATGTGCAAGAACAAGGGGGCACAATTTGAAGATAGAGGGGGACGGCTCAGAGGTAATGTGAGGAAGTATTTTTTCACAGAGAGGGTTGTGGATGCATGGAACAGCCTCCCAGAGGAGGTCGTGGAGTCAAGAACAATGGGGGAATTCAAGAATGCATGGGACAGACATAAGGCAGTTCTAGTGGGGGGTAGGAGGAAGTAAGCTGTTGGTTAACTAGGATCTGCAGCTTATCTGTTAGGTAGGAAAATGGGCAGACTAGGTGGGCCAAGCGGTCCTTATCTGCCATCAAATTCTATATATATAATATTTCTTACTTTTATCTGTTTGTAGTCCATATTCATTGCAAAAAACTCTATTAATTCATCAGTCAGGTTTCATATTACAATGACCAAAGTATGGAAATGTGGTGTTAGGGTTCCTAACCCTAACACCCATCCCACCCCCAACACCTGCCACCCCACCCTCTACACACCAACAGGCATCAGGGTGTGTCTTGGGGTCATCAACCCTAATGCTCACCCCATTCTATGTGTAAGTAAGCTGAGATGGTACAGCACAGGAGAATGGGTGAGTGTTAGGGTCGATGACCCTGAGACACACCCTGATCCTGTTGGTGTGTGGAGGGATGGGGTTGGGTGGTACGGTTGGTTGGGGGTGTGGGATGGGGTGTTAGGGCTGGGAACCCTAACACCACATTTTCATACTTTTGTCACTGTAATGTGAACCCTAACTGATGCATTAATGGAGATTTTTGCAATTAATTTCCTTACTTTTTGTGAAAGAATCACCATAGCTGTAGTTTGTAGGGCCTTGCGTTCCCATTTATCTGTAAGTGTAGAGACATTGTAATTAACCTTCATCTGCCTGTTGGAAAGGGACTTGTGCTCCCATGCTCCGTGATTTTCCTTATGTTACTGTGGGAGTGCAGGGTCCTTTGGACCCTGCACACCCATCCTTCCATAGATACGTGAGCAATTTATCACCATAGCCACCTGATTACCCCAGAACATGTACTTGGTACAGAACATTTTCAAATCCTCGCCATAACATAATTCTGTTCAACTGCGATGCCATTCTAAGCCACAGGTGCGAAAACCCATTTTGGCCAGGATTTGAAAAAGTACATCTGCGACATACATGAGGTGGGGTAAGTAAAAGGCTATGTTGAAAATCTGGAGTTGAAATCTTGAAAATGTCCATGGTTACAAGCAGGCATACAGAAATTGCACCAAATGGTCATAATTTTGTCGTTTTGTCATATTTTGACCAAAAATTTTAAACATAGTCTTATCACCCCACCTCATAAACCCCATAGGTGAAAATTACGTAATCCATGGCAAAATGCAGTTCCACGCCACAGGTGCAGAAACAGTTTTGGGCAGGATATGAGAAATGACAGCTGTACGATTCATCAGGTGGTATGAAAAAATGGCTATGTTGAAAATTTGGAGTGAAAATATTAAAAATTGCCAAAGTTACGCACGTGCGTAGAAAACTTTCCACGACCACGCGTAACTCAGTCTTTTTCTTTGTATTTTTGCACCAAATTTTCAACATGGGCTTTTTGGGACCCCACCTCATGAACACTAGCACTCTCATTTCGTTACTCTGTCACGAAAGGTTATGTCATGCAGCGACCGCAAAATCACCATACGGATCCAGTTAACGAAACGGCAGTGATAATGTTCATGAGGTGGGGTCCCAAAATTCCCATGTTGAAAATTTGGTGGAAAAATACCAAAAAATGGCCGGGATATCACTATAAGTTCAAAACACCTTTGACAGCCATTATATGGCACTCACCTTGATTCTTCAGTTCGCGGTTTGGCTTAGCAGAGTACAGATGTGTCCCGGTCCACAGAAGATGACAGTCAACGATCTCCGGTGGTAAGTATAGGGCAAGGGGGTGTGGGGTGGTGGGCTTATCAATGGGACGGTGGGGATGAGGGAAGGCTACAAGGAACCATTTTCTTTACAGGATTTAAAAAAAAGTTGGGGACAGTTTTCTTTTTAACAGGGTATTTATTTATTTCAGTACTCGGAAAACCATTTTCGCTCAGAACTCTTTACATAGGTTCCACGTCAGGACATTTTAGTACAACAGATAGGTGAAATTATACAAAGGACTGCAGAAATACAAAGGTAAACAACAGGATTATGCGCCGGCCCGGTGGCGCTGAGGGCTTAGGTGCTGGACACCTTACCTCGTAGCATGCCAGTGACCCGTGTTCAGGAACGAGCATGGGTCGCCGGGGGTCAGCCGGGGAGGAGAAGGATAGAGCGCCCAACGGCTGCTCTCCTTCTCCAGGGTGGTTCACTGCATACTCCCACTGCAATACCGCCATCTAGGGGTACCCGGATGGAAGGTGCGGTAAGGTGGAGGAGCAGCAAGGGGATTGGGCGGATGTCGGCAAAGGGGCGGAGCAGGAGGCACGTCTCGGCGCGCCTACAGGCTCCTTGGCCATCATTGCACGCCAATGTCTGGGGACAAAATACCAGAAAAACACCTCGGTCTCTCCTAGGCGACGACACTTCTCTGGGGATCTCCAGGCTCGTCGGACAGACTCCATTGTCCCGTCTCCACAACACACAGTATGTTGGTTTGAGGAGGTAAGCATGGGGGGTCCCTCCTCACCCCTACCTGGGGGGGTATACTGGGGGGATTGCTAGTGTGGAAATGGGTACTCTAGGGGCAGATCAGGTTGCGAATGGAGCCTGCAGCTAGAGGATGTCCGATAGAGTGGAGAGAGGAGGCAAGTAGGGTGTATAAAAATAGGGTTAAAAAAAACAAACAGGATTATACATCAAACACGGTACAGGTCACAGGAAAACAGACAATTTACAGTGCCCATTGATGAAACCAATCAGTTGTCAGCAAACAAGAGGTTGTTTGGAGCATTGCTAAGCGCTAAAAAGAAAAAGAGGGTGAAGGGAAGGAGCCCAAATGCAATGCGCAAAGGAGAGTATAACATCAGTATAGCAGTAGGGATCAGAGGAAGGTGACTAGACTGGAGTCAGAGGGAGAAGGTGCTAGGTGTGTGGGGGGGGAGCAGGAGGGCCTACTCAGGGGAGAGAGGGGGAAGGGTTGAGGGGGCAGGGGATGGAAGCAGTGGTGGAGGGTGGAAAGGTGGTGCTAGCGATGGCAGGCACATTGAGATTCACATGTCATAAGGAGCTTCAAGTTCATTTTGAAAGTGCCCAGTGTGGGCAGGCGTGCAATGTTCTCCTGGAGGGAATTGAACCACAGCGGTGCACGGTAAGCAAAGGACCTTTGTCCTTGAGATGTTCGACATTTCGGAGTTAGGAAGGACTGGTGTTCGGAGTTACGGGTATGCCATGGATTATTGCTGGAAACCAGAAGTTGTTGGACCCCTGGCGGTAGCTGACCAAGCAGGAAACCAGAAGTTGTTGGACCCCGGCGGTAGCTGACCAAGGCAGATCTTTTTAGCCAGAAGGCAGGATTGATATTTTAGTCGGACATTGAGCATGAGCCAGTGTGCTCCTGGCATAGAGATCACAGGTGTGAGTTAGTCGGTGCGCACCTAAGGTGAGCCGGCAGGCTTTGTTGAGTGCAGTTTTTATGTGCCAGAGAGCAGTATCTGTGGCAGAACCATATATAGGCAGCCCTTAGTCACTAGGGAACCCATATATCTGTGAACAGCTATGCTGAGGGCTTCAGGGGAGAGGCTGTGCTTGTGACGATAAAGTAGCCCTATGCGCTTGTTGATAGCTTTGGCCGTGTTGTCAATGTAGAGAGTATAGGAGAGCGAGTTGTCAGTAGTGATACCGAGGTATTTAAAGTGTTGAACAAGTTCAAGGGAAACCCCGCCAGTATTGCATATTGATAGTGGGTAGTTTTTGTGTTTGTTTAGAGAGCTGGAAAACATCATGGTTTTTGTTTTCTTGTAGTTCATTATCAATTTATGATCTTTGAACCACGTCTCTACAGTGGTGAAGTCGCTCTGTAGTTGCTGCTCAAGGGCACGGGGGTCTGAGCCATTTGAGGAGACAACCGCATCATCTGCATAAAGGAGGATGCAGCCTTGACTGGCTTGGGGGAGGCAATTCAAGAATGAGCTGAATAGGAGGGGACCCAGTATTGACCCTGTGGAACACCTAAGCAGACAGGTTTGCTGTCTGAGAGGACAGTACCTATCCTGACTTGCTGGGAGCGGCAGTGCAGGTAACTGCGGAACCATACAACCGTCTCGAGGGCAAGGCCTGTAGCAGTGAGTTGGTCAACTAGGAGGGCATGATTGACCGTATCAAAGGCCTTTATTAGATTGATATAGATTGCCCCAGCAAGCTGTCCAAGATCGAGAGATTAGTGGATGAAGCCTGTGAATTCCAGGAGGGCTGTAGTGGTGCTATGCCCTGCCCTAAAGCCATGCTGCTCAGGGCATAGGAGCTTATGCTTGTCCAGCTATTCAACATGTTGGTTCGCGACGATTCGTTCCAGGGCCTTCGAGAGTGGTGGAAGTATAGAGATGGGTCTATAGTTCTTGGGCATGGCCCGATCCCTGCTCTTGTACACAGGGGTAACTACTGCGGCTTTCCATTTCTTAGGGAATACTGTGAACTGGAGTGATAGGTTGAGGCTATGGGTAAGGAGAGAGAGGATTTCTTCCAGGGAGAGCGAGATTAGTTTCAGACAGCATCATTTCGGGACACTAGGAGTGGGCTCCCCAGTGCCCCTCAGTGCTGGGGGAGGTGTGTGCTTCAGAATGTTGTCACGAGGACTGGGCACTCCGATGTCGGCAGCATATTTTAAACAGCTGCCTTTTGGGGGGGCATCTGACACCAGGGGTGGGCATTCCGGTGTTGGAATTAACAAACTATTTCAGGACACTGTGGGTGGGCTCCCCAGTGTCCCACACTACTGGGGAGCTAAATGCCGCATGGATTGGACACCCCGTTACAAAAACATATGTGTGTGTGTATATATATATATATATATATATATATATATATTATCATTAAAACATACCATGGCCCCTGGAGGCAGTAAAAGGAGAAAATACCCTTTTAGTAGGTAAATACCCACAGGTGTTTACCTAAATGGGGGCAGAGGAATCCGATTCTGCAGTTATTCGGCCAAAAAAAGGCCAGAAAGGTTTTATGTTTTTTTTACAAGGGCCAATGTTTTTTTCTGTTAAAGTAGTGCTGCAAATTGCGGGAGTTTTCACAAAACAGTGCCGAAATTTGCAGCAGTTTTCATGCAACAGTGCTGTTAGTTGTGCGAAAACTGCTGCAATTTGCAGTAATTTCGCAAAAGTAGTGCCACAAATTTGCAACACTACCAATGGGCGTTGTTAAAAAACATATTTCCAGGCACTGTTTTTAAAAACTAAGGGAAGAATCGTGTTCCTTGGGCCCTGATTAGGTAAACACAGCTGTTGGTGTTTTCCAAGGGGCAGTATTTTTTGAATGACAGTGTTTTTTCCCCCGTCACTAACTGAAAACAAGATGGTGGCAGCACAACACTATTAATCCATTTGTGAAAGCAAAAAGTGCTTGCGCGAAAGCAGAAACTGCTTTCACATGGCACACACATTTTTTCCCCTTAGACTATAATAGGAAACTTCAAAGTTTAATAACTTTTGAACGGATATTTTTTCACCAAATCTTCAAAAAGCACATCAGTGACCCAGACCCCATATACCCTGACAGTTTCAGACCACACCACCAGTCCGTTTCGGAGATGTGGCACAGCAAAGGATTTGCACCTAAATGGTCATTTTCACATTTGTTGACACTCCACATCTCCACACCTGCACATCTAACCGGGACAAAGCTTGGCCCATCAAGAGATCTGTGGTACCCAGCAGAGCATGAAAACGTCTGTGCACATCGGTCGTAGGGTTGCAAAGTTATTAAAGTGCAAAATTTGGGGTTTAACATAGACATGATTGTTGAACCCTAACTATACTGGCACTACTGTGCCAGTATAAAATACATATATATATTTATGCACATATATCACAGCCTTGTGGATTTAATGAAATATCCTGCTTGCCCCAGCAGCAGTTCTGCCAGTAATACAGCCAGATTTCAAGACCACATCATAGAAATACCCATTTACTTTGGCAGTCATGCCTAAAGGAGCTGAATTTAGATATGTAGCCCAAGCAGGAAAACATGGTTACTCCCTAATGGATGTACTTTTCGCAGTTGCAGCAATTGGTTCACTTATGCAGACACCAGCATCCTCTTTCCCCACCATGGTTGAGTCAGAATAGTTAAACTGTTTGGAAAGTAGTAACTCTGCATCACCATTGCTTAGGATTGCAAAATAGCTAACTATTGGGGAATATAACAACATATGCAGAGGACTGTTTGGACGTTTTCTATGCAACTCCTTTTGGACCTGGCGATTCTTTCTCTAGGGCAACATCTCAAGGTAGAAATGATGCAAATTGTATGACTCACAAATACACTCTCTAGAAGAAAGATCATTACTACAGGGAGTAATTTTTTTTACTCTCTATTAATGCCACGTGTGCTCTGGCTCTGTCCACTTCCTAGCTCCAAGTTAACTTTCCAGTTCTGTTGCCCTTACCAGTAGCTTTCCCTTGCCTTGCCTGACACCTTTTTTTTTCCCTGAAAGCTGGAAAACTCCTTGGGGTTCCCGGAAGTCAGTGGAGGGCTTCTCTGAGTACACTGGTCAGTGGGAGGTGACAGGAGACTGTTGTGGGGAGCTCATATGTACTGGGTTTTCTAAAATGCTAAACCAGGGTGTATTGTCTGCGTTTTCATCCCACCTCCAGGATGTCGGCAGTGTGAGGTTCAGTGGCATACACTCATTCACAGCAGCGTACTGTTGTTAAGCTCAGCTGGCGTCCTCTCTACCACCATGCCTATGTGGGACTGTCACCTGTGGTCACTCAAGTGGCAGTACTTCATCAGAGGTAGTGACCCTCCCTCCTTATAGGAGGAGATCACCCTTGGGGATGCTTAGACCTCCCTCTGATGATTTTGGCTCTTTCCCATATTGGATTGCTGGCATCATGAGTGGCAGTGCTGCTGCTATGCCAATGGGCTGGCCATTTTTCGATGCCTTGGTGGCACAGTCAGAGCGGTGTTCTGGGTATCCTGAGTTCAAATCCCAGCTAAGGCACTTATTTCTGGGGCTAGCCTAGAGGTTAGAGTAAAGTGCTGTGAATGAGCCTGGTACATTCAACAGACTGGGATTTGATTCCCACAACCGCCACTTGCATATTGTATGACTCTGAGCAAATCTCTTACTCCCCAGTGCTCCCAGGTTGCCCCTGAAAACAGGCACTTGTGCCTAGTGGGCCTTACCCTGTTACCAAAGACTAATTGTAGTGGTGTTTCTCTTTAGGATTGTTTGATGGACATAATGAAAAGAGATATTACAAAACATTTTTATTGTTATTTGTTTCAGAGAATAAGTCCTGACATGCAGGGGGATGAGGGATTCTTTGATTTACTAAGCCGATTTCAGAGTAATAGGATGGATGATCAGAGGTGTCCTTTACAAGGTGAACAAAGCACATTGACAGTAACAGCAGCCACTGCAACTCCCACCACCCCAGGAGCCATGAGAAAATGTGAGTTCCTCTTTATTTTGTTTACTTGGGCAGGGCCAGAAAAACAGAACTCACCATTTTCCTACTGGATGCATACATCGGATTTAAACTGGGCCTGTCCCATTTTGGGACATACTGCTAGTGGCCTGTTGAATATATTATTATCTTGAATAATATTAGTAGTTGATGAATAAAGCTTCCTTTTATTTGAGAATAAATGCCTTGGATGCTTGCCCTTTAAAAGTTCACTTTGATTTTATGTTTTTAGTAGGTTTGTCTACATCTTCCCCACAAACTGCATTTGAAGGAAAATTAATTTATTAGGATGAAGCAAAGTGTTGCTGTGACTTGCTGATTTTTTTCATCTTCTTGTAGATTGCTTTAGATAAGTGTTCATCGTTATTGTAAGCCTTGCTCAGTACATGTTAAAGGATTAGAACTGTTTCGTTAGACAACCTCCCTTAAACAGTCTTGCTAATAATTTTGTCATGTGCATTATGTAGTTGATACCAGAGATACATTTCTTGAAATGTAAATAGCCTCAATTCAAAATGAGATCTTACTTTGGCGAAGGCTCTTGCAGCAGGCCACACTGGTAGGACTAAGTTGTCAGGTGCCAGGACCACATGGAAAACTTCTAGCTAGCAGTCTACCACCGGAGGCCACCCACCACTGTCAGTCAGCTGACGTCAGCCTAGCCTATAAAGGTGGGCAGTCCCCCACACCTACCTGAGTTCTTTTCCCACTGTCTACCCGTGCATGTTGGACCTCAGCGGATGCCGCAGTTACAGTCAACCACCATTATCTGCACTTGCCGCGCTTTATTTTTCTTACCCTTTTAGTGTTAAACATTGAAATTTCTGTGTTTTCTTCAGGTTTATGTGTTCTCCACCAGCCTCATCTTCTGACCACTCCTCAAAGCGTACCTGCGGCAAACAGATCCATGTAAAGGACGGCCACTCTGCGTGTCTCATCTGCCTAGGGCCCAGCCATGACACTGAAGCCTGCCAGTTTTGCAAAAAATTCAACCACGCCACTGTGAGATGTTGTCTAAAAACACTGGAAGCAGAAGTGGTTTTATGTGATAAGGGCAAGTATTCTATCTCGCCGACCAACAACAGCACCGCAAAAAACGCCCAACATCAAAAAAGTGACCGACATCAGAGCGACTGCCTCAAACAGCGATGGTCACTACATTTTCCAACAAGAACAAAATAACATTTTATGTGGAGGGCAGGCCCCCCTGTGCCCCCCAATTTAATGATTACCAACTCCGGGGGGGCAGACTTAGAAACAAAAAAGAAAAGCCTGTGACAAAAAAATCTCTGTCCCGCACCAGGACCTGAACTCGGATCCTTGCGTTCCATTGATGGTGGCTCTAGCCACTACACCAAACAGCCAGCTCGGCAGGCCTTGGCCAAACTGTACCTCTCATCTTCTTCCTGCGAGTGTAGTGAGTGCAGCTCACAGCTACACTTGCTCTAACCTATTCCTCGCTATTCTGCAGCAGTCGCTCTTCCTATGAGTGGTTTTATTGTGTTGCTCTTATTGAGCCGCTCGATAAAACACACTCGTATCACAGTACACCGCAGAAGTTGGTCATGATGGAAAAGGAGCTGCAAGCCAGGAGCTCTTCGGCCTCGCTTGCACAGTCCTCTGGGGCATCTCCTTCTTAGAAGGAGAAATCCGGGAAGCATAAACACTGGGACCGGCCCTGGTCTGCTTCCCGCTCATGGTCGCCCCACAAACCGTCAACCGCAATAGGGTCATCCTCCCACAGGGGGTCAGCCCATTCAACCAAACCAACCCTCTCTTCCTCCAGGCTCCCGGTAGCTCTGCCACCGACCTTTATTGCTATCTTGGGGAGGGGACTTTGTCTCCTGCTCCCCAGCTCCTGAAGCTTAGTCCCATATCTTCTGTGGCCTCTCAGCCAGGTGGCTTGGCTGGTGTTCGTTCCTCAAGCGTTGGTTCCATAACTGTCATGGTCCCCCCAGCCATGGTGCTGCCTTCACTGGTTACCACTTCTGGAACCCACATCAGTCCTTCCAGGTAATGCTTGCAGCAGGCTACTGCCATTTCTTCCTCACCGGTGTTGACTCTGCCTTTGCCTCAGGGGTCTCCTTCCCCTTGGGCGGCTGCTTCTCCAGCTAGGCCATCACCGGCGGATCCTTCCCCTGGGTGTTCCAGGCTGACACCTGCTGGGCTGCCGCCAGTGTTGCTGCAGCCCTGGCCTGTGGGTCCAACCCAGTCGTCACCCCTGCCACAACCTGTACCACAGCTGATACGTGTTGGGCTGATGCCAGGTGACCCATCACCTGTCTACCCTACGCCAGCTCCCCCCACTGTCGTACTCTTACCCAGCGCCCTCTTATCCTTTTCCACCAGTGTACTGCCCCCGGTGGATTATGATGCCCTATTCAAACAACATGAAGTCTTGCTGTATTCTGACAATTGCAGTTAGCCCCAGCACTTGAACTGCCTCAGAAATGAAAGAGTTAACTCTATGCTGAGAGCATAGAACGTTGGGCTCGAGCTCGGTTCAAACCACTGTCTACTGCACTTGAAGTGTAACCATCAGATTCTTTACTCCGCCTAACTGAACAGTCGCTCCGGAGTTTGCTCCTCACTTTCGGTTCGGTAAAGTTTCGTTGGTTTATTCCGCAGAATTTCTCCATTTTCTCTTGTTCAGATCCCTGTCTGTGGTACAGTAAGTGGTATTAGGTAGTGGACTTAGAGTTAAATTGTGAGGAAATTGTAATTTGCAATCAGTTCGGCTGAACCGATCGGTTGTTATTTTAAAACTTCTTGTGGTGATTCCGGTGCCTATCGGTTCTAAAAAAAAAACGCAGTTTAGTTTTTTTTCCAGCACCCGTGACATGGTAAGGAACCGATAGGTTTTGTCTTACCTGGCCTGAAGCCGTGTAAAGGGTAAGTTAATTTTGTGGTTGGCCATGTCTGAAAAACCCAGGAAAAAAAACAGGCCCACTGGGTTTCAGCATTGTAGTGTGTGTGGGGAGGCCTTTGCTAAGGCTGATCCCCACACCACCTGTGTATATTGTCTGGGGTTTGACCACCTCGATTCAGACTGCCAAATTTGCAAGGATTTCCCAAAGACCACCCTGGAAAAACATTTGGGCAGGCTTAGGGATAAGGAGGCCAAGAAGTCTGCTGACCTGGATGGCCAGCCCGGTTCGGTTCCGACCGAACCTGAGGGAGTGCTCTCTGACCAGGGCCAGACTTCCTCGGCAAAAGGAAAGCCAACTCTGAAGGGTTGGTTTCTTTGAAAAAGAAAAGATAAATTGACTGGTTCGGATCCCGAATCTCTCCATCCGACAGCCGATGAAATTGCCCGGTCGATTAGCATTGTTGAATCGCTCCGTCCGGTTCCGACCGAACTGGCCCCTTTTGGTCGGCGCTTAGTTCGGTCGGCTCCTCCAGTTGCAGATTATTCTTTGGAGGAATATTATGATCCAAATGGGAGGGGGAAGGTGAAGAGGATGAAGAAGATGACTATGATGGTGGGGAAGGTCTGGATGAGCCCATTGAACCGGACATCTCCCCAGACAGACCTTCTGGAGTTTCCCCTCCTAGGCTTTCTGAGTCCCCTTCCCACTTTGTTTTCCAAAAAAAGTGGCTGAAACCCTCCAGCTCCCTGTGGATGAAGCTGTTGAGGAGGAAGAAGAGCCTGATTTTGTTGAGATGATGGACATCCCAGAGACCAAGAGACTGTCGATTCCCTTGCATAAATCTTTTGGGAAACAGACACATAAACTTTTAAAAACACCAAATTCTCTGCCTCCAGTGGACAAGCGTATGGACAGGAGGTATATGCTGTCAGGCTCAAGTTCGGAGTTCCTATACCAGCATTGCAACCATGTTGGGGTAGTACAGGCTGCAGCCTGTGATAAGGCTGGAATTCCCTTGGCTTCACACTGCCCGGATAAGGACTCCAGGAAGATAGATGCCATGGCCAAGAACGAGTATTTGGCATCTTCCTTGGGACTCAGACAGGCTGATTACATGGCCTATGCTGCCAGGTTCCAGAAGTCCAGGTGGGAGTCTGTTTTGGAACTGGCTAAGCAGGCTTCCCGGCCCCCAGCTGGCCAAGGAGCTGGAGGAGGTGGCTGCTGATGGGATTGAGGCATCAAAAAACCAATTTCATGCTGCTGTCGACTCCAATGATGTGTCATCTAGAGTCATGGCTACATCTGTGGCTCTGCGGAGAATGGCTTGGCTCAGATGTACTAGCCTATCACAGGATACCCAGGCTAAGGCCATGGATTTCCCTGTTGTGGGTAATTCTCTGTTTGGGGAGCAGACAGAGGATTACATGAAAAAGATGGACGAATACAGGACCACCTATAGAAGTGCTCAAGCCAAAGAAAGACAAACCACTCCTCAAAGGCAGCAATCTAGGGGCAGGGGCAGGCCTTTTCAGATGCCATTCTTCCAGGCTCAGGCCTCCTCTCCTTTTTCTCCAGAGGGGGTTCTTTAGAGGGAGAGGGAGAGGTAGAAGGGGGATGAGCAGGGCTGCATCCTCCTCTCAGCCCAGGGCCTCTAGCAAGCAGACGCCCTGAGGTGTCAGCCCAGGTCGACTCCCCCATACCTGTAGGAGGCAGGCTGGCTTACTACTCCCAGAACTGGAAGTCTGTTACCTCAGACAAGTGGGTCCTGGAGGTAGTAAGCCAGGGACTGGCTCTCAGCTTCAAAAAGTTTCCGAAACTGAGAGCCAGATCTTTTCCACCTGCAAACATCTCCAAAACCCTTGCCCTAAAGGCAGAGGTTTCATCTCTCCTGGCCTTAAAAGCCGTAGAGAGAGTTCCTACAGCCCACAGGGGCAAAGATCTGTACTCCAGGTACTTCCTTACCCCAAAAAAATTAGGGGAGTGGTGGCCCATCCTAGACTTAAGATACCCGAACAAACATCTTTTGAAATCAAAGTTCAAGATGGTGACTCTGGGAATAATTCTTCCCTCTCTAAGGCCAGGGGACTGGCTAGCTTCCCTGGACCTAAAGGATGCCTACTTTCACATTCCCATCAGGTGCTCCCACAGAAAGTACCTCAGGTTCGAACTGCCTTCAGGCCATTACCAGTTCAGAGCAATGCCTTTCGGCCTGTCATCAGCTCCAAGAGTGTTCACCAAGTGCCTACAGTAGTAGTAGGTTTTCTAAGAAGGAAAAAAATCTCCATATTCCCTTACCTGGACGACTGGCTCATAGTGGGCCAATCTCCAGACCAAGTCAAGTCGGATCTAAAAGTGACCCGCAGGTGCTCACTTCTCTAGTTTTCCTTCTCAATCTTCCCAAGTCAGTTCTCGGGCCAGTCCAACTCTTGACTTTCATAGGGGTAGAATTGGATACTGTCAAGGCAAGAGCATTTCTCCCCTTGGAAGGGTAAGGGCCATTATAGAGCTGGCTTCTTCCTTTCACCTTCTGATGTCTCGACCAGCAAGGCACTTCCTTCAGCTTCTGGGCCACATGGCAGCTTCCACTGCAGTGGTCTCAGGGGCCATATTTCAGATGAGAGACATTCAGTTTCATCTGAGGGCTTTTTGGTCCCAGAAAAAAGATCCTCTGACCAAGCTGATTCCAGTGACTCTGACTCTAATCCAGGCCATTCAGTGGTGGCAGGATCAGGACAATCTCAGCCAAAGGGTACCATTCATTTCACAGTCCTATTCTGTGGTCCTAACCACATACGCTTCTCTCCTGGGTTGGGGGGCCCATTTAGAGGCTCTCACAGCTCGGGGCGTGTGGTTCCCTCAGGAGTCTCTTCTCCACATCAGTCTTCTGGAGCTCAGGGAAGTGTACCTGGCTCTGCAGGTTTTCTCACAATCAGTAAGGAACAAGGTGGTTCAGGTCAGAACAGACAACACCACCACCATGTGGTACATCAACAAGCAGGGAGGCACTCGGTCCACGGCCTTGTGCACAGAAGCCATGAAAATATGGACACTAGCTTACTCCCTTCAGACCTCTCTGGTAGCAGTTCATCTCCCATGCAAGGACAGTGCGCTAGCAGATGCATTAAGCAGGATTTCCCAGGGCCATCACGAATGGTCCCTGGATCCCCTAGTGTTGAGAGTGATCTTTTCAAGATAGGGCACCCCAGAGATAGATCTCTTTGCAGCCCCAGACAATCACCAACTCCCTTTGTTTTGTTGCAGACCCCCAGTCTTGGGCTCAGTCCGTCTGGATGCTCTGATACTGAATTGGGAAGGGAAATTTCTGTATGCCTTCCCTCCTTTTCGTCTGATTTTCAAGGTCCTGGTGAAGATAAGGTCACAGTCTTGCAAAGTGATCCTGATTGCTCCAGACTGGGCCAGGCAGCTTTGGTACCCTCTCCTCTTGTCCTTAGCAGTGCATCTTCCCCTGTCTCCTCCCAGGAATCACAATCTGTTAACCTCCTCTCAGGGGAGGATTTGGTATCCCAAACTTCGGTCTCTCAACCTTAAAGCATGGTTCTTGAAGAGCTAGAGTATGCAGGTTTGCACCAGTCTCAGTGGGTTCTGGACATTCTCAAAGCCACTCAAAAACCTGGCACCAGAAAGACTTACAATTCTAAGTGGAAGAGATTCAGTATTTGGTGTACCAAGAAGCATATATCCCCAGATACTGCTGAATTGTCTACAGTTCTGGACTATATGGTTCATCTCAATGACCTAGGCCTCAGACCAGCAACCCTCAAAGTACATTTGTCAGCTGTTTCTGCTTTCTTGTCGGTAGGTAAACCCTCTTCACTGGCATCTCATCCTGTTTTCTGTAAATTTTTAAAGGGATTGCTTCATACCAATCCCTCCTTTAGGGACCCTCCCCCTGCTTGGGATCTTAACATTTGCATTGCCCAGCTTATGCAACCCCCTTTTGAGCCTTTGTCTTCAGCAGATCTCAAGTACTTTACTTGGAAGACTGTGTTTCTGGTGGCTATTACCTCTGCCAGACGTATCAGTGAGTTGCAAGCTCTGTCAGTGGAGCCTGATTTTATCTCTTTCCATAGAGATAAGGTGGTCCTGAGAACCAACAGGAGGGTCTTACCTAAAGTGGTTTCAGATTTTCATTTAAACCAATCTATGTATCTCTCTGTTATTCTTCATTGATCACTCTTCTGGGAAAGAAGATTACACAGTTTGAATGTTAAGAGGGCACTTAGCTACTACATAAATCGTACTAAGGCCCACAGGTTTGACTCCTTTCAGTTGTTCCTCACTTATGGAGAAGTGGGGAAGGGCAAACCTGCCACTAAGAGAACTTTTGCGAGGTGGATTGTCTCTTGTATACAGTTCTGCTATGAAAAACTGGGCAAGATTCCACCCGCAGGCCTGAGGGCTCATTTGACTAGAGGTACAGCTGCTTCCCAGGCTGCTGCCAGGGATATTCCATTGCTAGAGATATGCAAAGCAGCCACCTGAAAAACTGTTCATACATTCACCAAGCATTATTCCCTGGATATCCAAGCTAGGAGTGATGCTAGGTTTGGTGCAGCTGTGCTACAGAGCCTAGTCCCAAAATAGGTTTGATTCCCTCCTCCATGGAGGTACTGCTTGGTAGTCTGCAATTGTCAGAATACAGCAAGATTTCATGTTGTTTGAAGAAAAATTACTCACCTTAGTAATTGTGTTTCTTCTAATGGAGTCTTGCTGTATTCTGACCTCCCTCCCTGCCTCCCCTCTCAGAACCTGTTTTTTGGGGAAATGGGTTGGCAGGTACAGTGCTGCACCCCAGCAGTGCATGGCTTTCTGCCTCTTGATTTAATTTTCATTTAGTCTATTTAGTTCACTACTTGGTTTTTTGGTTTCTCAACTTTAGTCTTATGGGATCCAAAAAATGTGGTTGCCTTTTGGCTATTAGTTTTACAATTTCCTCTTTAGAGTGTAGCTAATTAGTAGTGCTGGTAAGAATCTGATGGTTACACTTCAAGTGCAGCAGACAGTAGTTTGAACTGAGCTCGAGCCCAGCGTTCTATGCTCTCAGCATAGAGTTAACTCTTTCATCTCCGGGGCAGTTCAAGTGCTGGGGCTAACTGCAATTGTCAGAATACAGCAAGACTCCATTAGAAGAAACACAATTACTAAGGTGAGTAATTTTTTCGTCTTGGTGCTGTGGTCCTTCATCCAGAGGCAGTCCTCTGCACCTCAAGGGCCGCCTCCGGTGTCTCCCCTCTGTCCTCTCCAGGTGCCCCAGAATCTGGACTGGGTGGGGCCAAGCATCCCCCACATGTTGAGGTCCTCGGGGGCTCGACCCAGTGTCAGATCGGGCTGTCACAGGAACGAGCACAGGCCTCCTGTGTTAGTTCTAGATAGTGAGTCTTCTGAGGATGAATCTGATTCTTTAGGGTCTTCCTCCTTACTTGGAGAGTCCTCTGATAGGGATGACCCTCCCAAGGAGGTACCAAAGTCCCCCTCTGACGATCTAGCCTTTATGGATGTCATCTTCCACATCCAGTCCATTATGGGCTGGAAGACGGAGGAGGAGGACCTGAGAGGCACTGCTTGGCAGTCTATCTTAGGCAGCCGGGGATGGCCTCCCCATTGTGGTGCCCCTTTGATTGACTCCTATGAGGACGTCACTAGGGCAGCATGGAATCACCCTGCCTAAGAAAGTGCATCGTCTTTACCATGCCCCAGCTGGCAAACCCTTTTTAGGGGGCCACCCTAAGGCGGATTCTGTGGTGATTAATGCGGCACATGAACCTGTTAAGAAGCCCAAGTATCTTAGTACCTTTCCCCCGGACCATGAATCCAGGCAGCTGGGTCACCTGGGCAAATGAGTGTTCACCTCTACTACCCTGGCTATCTGGGCCATGAATTATCTGGCCCACATGGTCCAATATCAAAATGTTCTTTGGGACAAAGCCAGGGACCTGGTGCATGCCTTGCCAGAGGACCCCACCAAGACGCAGCTCGCTCAGCTCCTGAAATTGGGCTTGGATGCTGGCAGTCATGTCTTCCAGGCAGCTTATGATGCTGTGGGCGCCTCTGGCCATGAGACTGCTACTGGGGTCTGTCTCCAGTGCAATTCTTGGCCCAGGGTATCTGGTTTTGCCTCAGACGTCAGGCCAGCATTTTTGATACCCACTTCTGGGGTTCGGTCCTTTTCAGAGGGGATGTCCAGGATATAATTTCCACTCTTCGGGAGTCAGGGCGGGCCCTCAAGTCAGTCCATTCGCTCTATCACACCCAGCCTAGAGCAGGCCACCATCATTCCTTTCACAGGTCCTCCCATAAGCAATCTCGGAACCAGCCTGCCAAGGGTCAGCACAAGTGTAAGGCCACAGCGGCCCCTGCTGTTGCCACCAGCAGATCCCCTGCAGCCCCCGTGCCTGTGCCCACCCCCACCTCCTGACTGCTTAGCCAACCATCTCCCTCCAGCCAAGGATCCAAAGAAGGCGGTCGGGGGTCAGTTCTTCCTCCACATAAAGGGTGGAGGGGGGTGACCATGGACAGCTGAGTGCTTCAGATCATAGAGCGCAGTCACACTCTGGAGTTTCTACAGTGGCCTCCAGAAAATCCCCCGGTAAACTCCACTTATGCTCCCACCCATCTGTCTCTGGTTTGGGAGGAAATTCAGGCTTTTCTTCAAAAAAGAACCATAGAGCCTTTCCTTTACCTGTGGCTCAAGGGGATTTTACTCCCATTTCTTCTTAGTCTCCAAAAAGACCGGGGATGTTTGGCCCATCCTGGACCTGAATCTGTACCTTGAGTATAAGCATTTCTGAATGGTCACTCTCCAGGGGCTGTTACGCTTTTGCACCAGGGGGGGACTGGCTCTGTTCTCCGGTCATTACAGCACCAAGTGGGAAAGTTGCTGCCCTCTCTTTTTGTGGTGGGCTGTGCCTCCCCTCTTTCTAAGGATATTAACTCGTGGTGGGGACGGTCTAATGGCTGGAAAAGGTTCTCTGGACATGCAGGATGCTTCCCTGCACATCCAGATCTTTCTTGCCCATCTTCGCTTCCTCTGCTTCCACTTTCAGGGAGCACATTTTCAGTTCTGGGCCCTCCCTTTTGGCCTTTCTTCAGCTCCATGGGTATTTACCAAATGCCTGGCAGTAGTGGCAATTGTATTGAGGAGGCAGGGTTCCTATGTGTTCCCCTGCCTGGACGATTGGCTGCTAACAGTTCCCTCCAGGGATGGCCTGGTCCAGACTCTGGAATGCACGTTCTGCTTTTTTCAGGCCTGGGGAGGGGGTCACTGTCAGTCTACCGATGTCCTGCCTCTCCCCTTGCCAGTGCCTTCAGTACATTGAGGCAGATCTGGACACCAGCCAGGGCAAGGTCTTTTTGCTCAAGGACAGAGCAGAGCCGACTTATGGAGCAGGCTCGTCTGCTTTCCTCTAGCCGGCAGGTCCTTGCCAGAGTGTTCCTGCGCCTTCTGGTCCCCATGACAACAGCTGTTACCACAGTTCCCCTAGTCCGCCTGCATATGCGGGTTCCTAGTGGAACTTGAGGGTCTAGTGGGGCCAGTTGGTCTTGGTCTCCAACCCGGTCTAGAAAAATTTGTCTTGGTGGCTGGATCCAGCCAGCCTCTGTTGGGGGGGAGGGCTTCTTTCAGCTCTTGACCCCCCCCCCCATCAGATTCTCACAACAGACACTTCCAGCCTGGGCTAGGGTGCTCATCTGACCAATCACCAGATCCAGGATACCTGGAAGGCCATAGAGCAGGGTCTCCATATTAACATCCTGGAGATACAGGTGGTCCTTTATGCCCTGCAGGTCTTTTAGACTCCTCTCCTTCCCAGTCCGCTGCTGGTGCAGATGGACAACGTGTGTGTGTGTGTGTGGTGTATTACATCAACAGCCATGGGGGGGCCCATTCTTACCCCCTGTGCCGGGAGGTGATGAGAGTCTGTTACTGGGCCATCGAGCACGGTCGGGAGCTCTCAGCTGTGCATTTTCCAGGCATTCAAAATGTCTTGGCCGATGGGCTCAGCCGCTCCAGGTTGCAGGCTCACAAGTGGGAGCTTCTAACCTCGGTGGTTGAAGATGTCTTCAACAGGTAGGGCCTTCCAGAGTTGGACCTCTTTGCGTCCCCACTCAATGCAAAACTGCTGCTTTTCTGCTTGCTCGATCCTGAGTCTGGAGTTTTCTGGCAAGACGCATTGTCCATCTTCTGAAAGGGGAGGTTTCTATATGCCTTTCCTCCCTTTCTGCTCCTGCAAAGGGTCCTGCTCAAGCTTCAATTGGAAGGGGTGGAGATGATTCTCATAGCCTCCTTCTGACCGCATCAGATTTAGTTCCCCTTGCTGCAGCAGGTGGTTGTGGAACCTCCGGTGCCCTTGTCTCGGTGCACCGGCTTGCTCTCCCAGGACCAGGGCACCTTGATACATCCTGATATAAAGTTCCTGTATCTCTGCATGGCTCCTTCGGACCTAGCTATTACCCGCCTCGGGATGTCCTCCAGCATCACATGCGTCCTGGTGGATGCTAGGAAACCCTCCACTAGAGCCACTTACACTGAAATGGAGGTGTTTCTCCCTTGGGCTGCTGCTCACCATTTGGATCCTTTCACCTGCCCAGTGAATTAGGTGTTGGGGTACCTTCTTTGCCTTTCGGATTCAGGCTTGGGGTACTCCCGTGTCCTAACTCAAGGTGCAACTTTCCACCATCTCTATGTGCCATGCACCTATTGAGGGCAAAACTGTCGCCCAATTCGAAGTGTCCCCCACATTCTTTCGGGGCATTTTGCATCTGAATCCTCCCATTCGGGACCCGGTCCCTTCATGGGTCCTCAACTTGATGTTGGGGAAACCCACTTTACCTCCCTTTGAACCAGCTGCAAGTTGCAAACTGCGCTTTCTGTCATGGAAAGTGCTCTTTTTAGTTGCTGTTACTTCTGCTTGAAGGATTTCAGAGCTCCAGGCTCTTATGTGTAAGGAGCCTTATTTGGTTTTTCACAGAGACAGGGTATCTTTGTGTACTAATCCTAAGTTTTCACCTAAGGTGGTGTCAAAGTTTACTTTGAATCAATCTATCCACCTTCCAGTTTATTTTCCTAAGTATTTTAATAAGGGGAGGCATTGCTCTATACCTCGAATGTACATAGGATTTTGCAGTACTACACCAACAGCACAAAGCCTTTAAGGAAATCTGACCATTTTGTTTTGTTCACCCCCAAGAGAAAGGGGGCTCCTGTTTCCAACAGTGTTTATCTAAGTGGTTAGCGAATTGCATTGTTTATTGCTACCACAAGTACAAGAAGACCCTTCAAGGAGTGGTCAAGGGCTATTCCACCAGAGGTATGGCCATCTGTGTGGCTTCTTTCAGAAATGTGTCTACTGCGGATGCAGCTGCCACTTGGAGTTCTGTCTACACCTTCACCAAGCATTACTGCCTGGACATCACCTCTCAGCGCAGGGCCAATTTCGGCCCTGCAGTCCTTCAGGGCCTTCTCTCCTGAGCTCTTGGCAGCTGATCTGTCCTCCTCCTGGTGTTCTTTTCCTGGTGTTACCTGGCACTGCTTGGGACTCAGTCTTACTGGTGTGGCCAGCTGCAAGGGCCTTCCTTGAAGTAAGATAGTACAGTTACGTAAGAACTTACCGTAACAGTAGATCGAGAGAAGCTCTTGCCGCAGGCCCTTTTTTCCCTCCCTCCGCCTACTGCTCTTTTTCTCTCACACTACTTCTGTCTTTCTTTTGGCTCTTGGGGAAACCTCCTCAGTTCCCCATTCGCTGCCCATACAGGATCTCCAGCAGGAGAACTGAAGTAGGCATGAGGGACCGTCCACCTTTATAGGCTAGGCTGATGTCAGCTGACTGACATCGGCGGTGGGCGGTCCCCCGTGGTAGACTGCTAACTAGAAGTTTTCTGTGTGGTACTGGTGCCTGACAGCTTAGTCCTACTGCTGTGGCCTGCTGGAAAAGCTTCTCTCGAAGATCTACTGTTACTATAAGTTCTTACGTAACTGTACATCTTACTTCGAGGGGGCTGTTGCAGTAGGCAGCACCATTAGGACTAAATTTTGTCTAAATGTTCCGAGCACTCAAAAACCCATTAAAGGGACGCCACACTATATTAAAAGTTTTATTGCATTACTGCATCTTTATTCGAAGCCCTGGCTGAGATTGAGTCTCACCTGACGCATTTCAGATTCCCAAAATCTTTTATCAAAGGCAAATAGACTCTCTCACACTCCTTAAATTACTTATTTGAATTAGGATTTGAATAAGTCTATTGCTTCTTTTACTGTTTTTATGTCATTATTTATTATGGTTGATGTCATTTTTGATATGTATTTGCGCTTTGATATATTGAAAAGCGCTCTATAAATAAAATTTGATTTGATTAAATACCAATTATTCATGTCACATGATTTCATGATATCACTGTATCTTTCTTTCAATTGGTCACAGTATAAGTTTAAAAATACCTGCTACCATCATATATCTATTCCTTCACTACTTAAAACATACTTTATTAAACACTATAACATGGGTTCCTAAAATACTGTCTTCTGATTTGTCCAAACAGGTCACCTGACCATTGATTGATCTCTGATATACCCACAGTCGCATGTTCACATGGCTTCATTTCACTGTTTCTTTAGGTAAAACTCTAACAAAACATTGCCCATGTTATAAGAGGATTAACCCACTCCAGGGTATGGGTTTACTGACCATTAATTCACGCCTGGCTGGTTAAAATCATTCGGCTTTACTTCGTGATTCCAGCCCCCTAGGCATGGATTAATGCTGAGTAAACCCATACTTTGTCGTGGGTTAATCCCTCCCTATATAAAAATATTTTTATCATATAACATGCAGCACAGAAGGCATAATTTACTTAGCTAAATGTATTTGGAAAGCTTTTTACATAGGGAAGACAGAACACAGTTTCAAAATTAGAGTTGGAGAACATTGCCGGGCAATAGAAAAAAGAGATCTAACATATGCTACAGCAGCACACTGTGCATTGGCACAGGATGGAAAAGAACATGCCTTTACATTTGTAGTGATTGATAAAGTAAATAGGAAACCTAGGGGAGGGGACTACAGAAATCTCATTTTGGATAGAGAAAACTTTTGGATCCTGACATTAAAGGCTTATATGGATGTGAGACCGTATTTGAGAAAAAGAAAATGGATTTATGAAGAAAACGTTTTGGTTGTAAATGCATAAATTATACCCAGCACTTTAGAACATTTACATTTATCATAAGATAGATATCAAGTAGCAACTGGGATAGTAGTAAAAGTAAAATAGAACTGTATTGTGCCAGTGACAATGTTTATGTACTTTTCTTTTCCTTGTTGTATTCTTTTCTATAGATTTGTCTTTGGTCCCCCGTCTTCCCCTTCCCCCCAGCATCTGACTCCTTCCCTGTTTCCCTGCTTTTCTCTTCACTCTGTTCTCTGTTTTGGTTCTGGTTGTTTTTTGTTTGTTAGAAATTGTCTTGTTTATGGTGTGCACTTGCAACTTTGAAATGTTTAACAATATTCTAAGCACTTTAGAATGAATGCTGGTGGAAGATAATATTTTTATATAGTGTTTAATAAAGTATGTTGTTTAGTAGTGAAGGAATAATATGACGGTAAAAGGTATTTTTAAATTTATACTGTGACCAATTGAAAGAAAGATACAGTGACATCATGAAATCATGTGACATGAATAATTGGTATTTAAGGAGTGTGAGAGAGTCTGTTTGCCTTTGATAAAAGATTTTGGGAATCTGAAACACGTCGGGTGAGACTATGAATCTCAGCCTGGGATTCAAATAAAGTTGCAGTAATACAATAAAACTTTTAATACAATGTGGCATCCCTTTAGTGGGTTTTTGAGAGCTCGGAACATTTAGGCAAATTTTGGTAAAGTTTGTTCTTGGTAGCACCTATCCCAGTGTGCACTCCAGAGCAGTAAGAGACCATTAGGACTAAGCCACCAGGCGCCAGGACCACACAGAAAATTTCTAGCTAGCAGTCTACAACGGGAGACTGCCCCCTGACATTGGTATGTCGACGTCCATTCTGGTGTAAGAGGGGCGGTCCGCCATCGACCTGCACTCGTCGGACCTTGCAGATCATTGCTTTAGTCGACTGCCATTTTCTTTATTATTTTCTCTAGTGATTATAGTTTGCTATGGCTCCATGTCATCACTAATTCCTCTACGGACTTCCACAAGTCGAAGTGTGCCTGCGGCAAACAGCTCCCTGAAAAGAACAGCCATACTGTGTGCATCATTTCTCTAGGCCCAGACCACAACACCGAAGCCTGCCAGAAATTCAACCAGGTCACGTGAAAAAGGCGCCAAAATGTTCTGGAGGACCATCTCTTCCAGCAAAGATTGGCAGCCTTGGAAAAGGAGCTGCAAACCTGGGCCACAGTGGGGACTTCTGCAGAGACTTCTTCATCCAGGAAGAAACATAAGCACCGGGACTGGGAATGGTCCGCTCTTGAGCCACGTTCGCCTGCAGAGACCGCAGCAAGTCTTGAGTCTTCCCTCTGTGGGGGAGGTCGACTTCTACTTCCACGTCAGCCCTTCTTCCTTCTGGGTTGCCTGTGGACAAGCCTCACACCATTATTTCTGTGGCAGGCAGTGCTTGCGCAGTTTAGGAATATTCTTCCTCCATCCTGTTGCCCAGGCCTGTTCTCCACAAAGGTCCTGAGCCAGGTGGCCAGGCTGGTTCCTTGAGTAATGCTTTGGCTGACTCCACCCATCTCGTCTTGGTGTCTTCGCTGGACCCCGGCATGGGGTCCGACGATGGTCAGTCGAGCTAACGCCTGCTGTCGCCTGCTCCCTCTGGGCCACAGGCTGCATCTGTGGGGCCTCCCCCCCACCATTGTGCCTTCTGCTCCTCAGCTGCCAGCAGGGCCTTCCTCCTCCAGTCTCCCGTGCATGGACCCGGCGCTGAGCTGTCCTTCTTTGGAGCCTGCGAGTCCCCCTTGTATGGGTCGGGTGTCCTTGACCTCCTCGCCTCCGGTTACTGCTTCGATGCACCAAGAGTCAGTTCTTACCTCTTCTTACTGCGTGGTGGGCCTCTGCCCAAAGACTGGCCCCTACCCAGCAGATGCTGATGCCAGCCTCTCCCCAAGCAAGGGACTCCCCTTTGTCCGACACGGAGGCTCCCCCCTCCTGAAATGGAACACCATTTGGGTGCTGAAATGGTCACAACCTCTGGCCTGTCACCACTGCTGCACTCTGCATTGGACTTTGAGGGATCACTACATGTGATCTCAGACTCACTTGAATCCCCGCTGGAGATGTGTGGATTAGGGACACTCCTAAATCCCCTCTGGAGGACCCCTCTTTCCAGGCGATGATGAAGATGATCCAGGCTTCCCAGGGGTGGCGTACTGAGGGCAAGACCCTCAAAGATGCTATCTAGCATAGCATCTGCGCCTTCCGGAGGTTGTTTGTGGTTATTCCCCCCTTAGTGGTACCGCACAGTGACATTTTGTCTACAGTCTGGCAACAGCCAGCGTCAGTCCTGGCCATTCCAAGGAAGGCTGACAGACTATATTATGCTCCTGACAGTAAGCCTTACTTTGAGTCCCACCCCAAGGTGGACCCTTCTGTATTACCAGGTGTCCGGACAGAGTGTCAGGGGTCCAATAATAGGGGTGATTTCCCTTCGGATAGGGAACCCAAGCATTTGGACCTTCTGGGGCACAGGGTCTGTGCCTCTTGGTCCCTGGCATTACGGGCTCATAACTACCTCGCGCATATGCTGATGCATCAGCAGTCTCTTTTCAGACAGGTAGGGGACTTGCTTCAATCCCTGCCAGAGTTTTCAGCTCGGTCTCAGCTTTAGCAGCTTTTAGGTTCTGCCTCTAATGTAGGCTTTCATGCCCTTTGTTCCTCGTATGACATGGTGGATGCTGCCGCCCGCAGCTCGGCCTCTGCCGTCTGTATCCAGAGTCATGCTTGGCTCTGCCTGACCGACTTTACCCCAGCAGTTCAGGCTTCCATTATGGATGTCCCTTTTTGGGGCCCTTCATTGTTCGGGGAGGACATACAGGCATTGCTATCCTCCCTGCAAGAGTCCGGAGCTATCCTTAGTACCGGCTCCTGTGGCCATTGGGCCAGTCGCACCTGCCTGCAGCCCACCATCCTGGGCAGCAACCCCAGCGTCTTCAGCTCTCTAGGACTCTAGGCAAGCACCAGGTCTCTTCGATCCCAGCTGTCAAGGCCCACAGGGCTGAGGCACAGGCGCCGTCAGTGCCTACCACTTCCTCTTAAACCCAAGTGGCACCCCCCTCCTTTTTTCAATGGGTTGGAGGACCGGGGGGGGGATGGGATAAAGGGGAGAAGCCTCTCATCTTCCCTTTTTACGCTTTTCAGCTTCCTTTGTTTATGCCCTACTAGGGATGTCTCATTGCAGGCATTGGCCCAGAGTCCTGTCTTGCAAGCAGGCACCTCAGGCTCCCTTTAGGTAAGGTGACTTGACACCGTACTCTCTCTCTCTCTCTCTCTTGCTGTTTTTGGAAGATCAGGTTCTATGTTCCCTCTTCCACGGCTGTTGGACCTTACGCCTTTTTTGGCCCTGCCGTTCTGGGCCCATCATTAGGCCGGGATAGGGACGCTCATCTCCTGGCATATGGGCTTATCTCCTCGTCCTCCTTTTTTTTCTACAAGGGACGGCACCTTCTTCAGTGGAGGTTAGGGCTGGAGTGAGTATCCCAGCGTGCCCAGGTTGGGTGTTTTTTTTTTCCAGGATGGCCCTCCAGGACATTCTAAAGTCTGCCAGTTTATATCAGAACCACACCAGGGCCCGACACAGGCCCTGTCTCCCCCTCTTATCATGGAGGCGTGACTCGGTTCTGAGGTGGTTGGGTTCCACCACTCCTCATGAGGGAGGAAGGGAGGATGCAGTTGCTCCTGGAACAAGCTATATGGGGTTTTTCCTTTGTTTTTTGTTGCATTCCTACGGTGGTTACTTTCTTTCTGGGCAGCGACACCTTTCATCAGGGACGTGTCTAGCTCTCACTTAATTGGTCCCCTCTGGGACCTTCAGCCTTGGTTCACACTTCTGTACCTGGACAAGGGTCTCCTTGGGTCTCCCTAGTCACTCTTTGATGAGGAGAGCCTCGCACGCTCGCGGGGCTGTACTATTCTTGGTCTTGTTGGGTGCTCCTAAGGCAGGCCAGTAAGTAAGCAGGTGTCCTGGAGCCTCTCTTGGATAAGGGACGCCTAGCTAGGGTCCTCTTCCCTTCGGACCGGACGATTTACATCTCAGGCCCTAGGGTTAGGCTTTTGCCCATCAGCCTTCCCATCACCGGGTCCCCAGGATGGCCTGTCCAGCCCCCCCCCCCCGGGGTTTTGGGGGAAGGGGTACTTTCTACACAACTCCTCCCCACGTCTGTTTGTGATGGCCTGTCATCTTGTCCCAATCAGGAGTTGTGCGATAGCCCAGTATGTGGGTTTCGGTTCTTGCTTAACGGATGTGTCCACATGTTGTCCGGCATTCAATGGATGACAGCAAGACCCTTCTTCGGGCTTGGTGTCAGTCTTTGTTACCCTCAATCAATCAGTCAGTTTTTATCTTATATTGAAAAAGTATGTGAGCAAAAATGCCCATTTTCACACATGTCCAGTTACACAGAATAAATAAACAGAGGGAATACAGTGTAGAAAAGTATACAGGTCAATGCATCATGGAAAATACATAGAACAAAAATATATAGGTTATAACATTGTACAGAGCAGATAGGTGTGGTACAGTGTATTCACTACCTTAACCACAATTTATTACAGTAAGAAAAATAGACATAAACATTTAAGAAGAGGCTAGTTATTCATCAGAAAAGGCTAGGTAATATCACCCTAGGCAGCTGATAAGGGTTAGGAAGAACAAAAGAGGGGGAGAAGAGGGGATCCTTGCTTGGGTCCTTCCCATCAGTTCTTATAGGTCAACGATCCGAACTTTGGGTTCTCACAGTTTCCCAGCCCCCCCACCTTCCCTTGCGAGGGATGGGACCGTGGGTCTTTTCGGGACATCCCTCTTTCGGTGGGGAGGTGAGGAGCATTTTCTGCCTCGCCCAGTCATCATGAGGTTCCTTCCCTGGTCATCTTGACCCTTTGCCTTTCCTAGGTGGCTGGGGGTTGAGTCCTACTGGGATTTCCCAGTGTTTTCTGGGGAAGAAGGGCCCCATTTTGATGGTCCCTTTCTCTTCAGGACAGGCCTTCCAGCCAGAATCCTCTGCCCTCGGGACTTAGAGGTCCCCGGGTAAGGGGGGGAAGGCCCTCCTTTCTCACTCTAGGGGTCTTTTAGCATCAGTAACAGTATGCAGCAAGCTGACTAGGTTGTACTGCCTTGGAGGTGGAAACTATGATAATGAACTAAGTGAATTAGCCAATCAGGAGAGAGCTTAAGGGTATGTTGAGAAGAGCCTGCCCAGAGGGCACCAGAATTTTTTCTCCGACTGAGAAACACTGCCTCTCTCATCTTGAGAAAAACACTTTTTTGGCCCCCCACCCTTCCTATCAAAACGCAAAGCTCCTACAGAAAGACTTCTTCTGGAGCTGGAAGTACAGAAGCTGCTAACAGCAAAAGCAATAAAGTTCCTCCTTCCCAGAGAAGCAAAGGGCTCTATTCCAGATATTTCCTGGCAAATAAGGAAAAACGGGGAGTGGCGACCCATCCTTGACATCAGGCACCTGAATAAGCACTTACTCAAACCAAAATTCAAAATGGTCACTCTCAAAACAGTGATTCATCCTCTTCAGCAAGGAGACTGGCTAGTCTCCCTGGATCTCAAGGATGCCTGTTTTCATATCCCAGTAAGGCAGTCTCACAGACAATTCTTAAAGTTCAGGCTGCCATCAGGGCACTACCAGTTTGTAGCTATGCCTTTCGGCCTTTCTTCAACTCCACGAGTATTAACCAAGTGCCTAGCTGTAGTGGCAGCTTATCTCAGAAAACAGGACATTTCAGTCTACCCATATTTAGACAACTGGCTTCTGGTAGGCAAAACTCCTCTGAAAGTGGAAGAGGGCTTCAAAATCATAAAGCAAACTTTGCGGACTCTGGGCTTCCTTATAAACGAAAAGAAGTCCCATCTGATTCCAACTCAGCTCCTTACTTTTATCAGAGCAGAGCTAGATACACAGCAAGGTAGGGCCTTCCTCCCAGCAGACAGGATAGAGAATTTCCTGTCACTGGCAAACTCCTTTGTCTTGGGGCCAGCCCGGGCCAGCCAGACACTTCCTAAAGCTCCTGGGACACATGCCGTTCTTGACAGTGGTTGTTCCGGGAGTGAGATTCCAGATGAGGGACATGTAGTACCGCTACTGGTCCCAAAAAAGGCATTCAAACACCATGAAGTCTTGCTATATTATGACTATATGCAGTCAGCCACTGCAGCTGAACTGCCCGGAGAGGAAAGAGTTAACTCCAGAGAGTCTGGAGTTCCACAGCGCGAGGGCGCTATACCAAAGCTCTATCTGGCCAGTTTCAAATGAAACTGTCAGATTCTTTACTCCGCTTCACTGAACAGTCGCCCGAGATCAGCTCCTTCACATCGGTTCATTTCGTTCATGCTGTATTTTCGGTTCATTTGAACCGCAAAAGTATTTATTTTACCGCATTTCAAGTTAAAAGCTTCTATCTGGTAAACCGTAGTAGAAAATTTAAAGTCTGTGTGGAAATTCAATTACGGTTCGGTTTTGAACCGATCGGTTTGCTTAATTTAACGTTTTAAAGTGTGGTTGGGCTTTTAGAGTGCGGTTCCCGGTTCATATCAGTTCTAAAAAAACCTTGCTTTTAAAAGAGGTTTTTTCAAATACCCGTGACACGGTTAGGAACCGATAAGGGTGTCTTGCCTGGCACTGCCATCAAAAGGGCAAGTTTTGGTTAGGCTGGCATTATGTCTGAGAAACCCAAAAGAAAAACCGGCCCACTGGGTTTCAATGACTGTGATGTCTGTGGGGAAGCTTTGCCAAGGCTGACCCACACACCACTTGTGTTTATTGTCTGGGGTCTGACCACCTCCTGTCAGACTGCCAGGTGTGTAAAAATTTCCCTGCAGCCACCCTGGAAAAGAGATTAGGCCGGCTCAGGGAACGAGAGGCCAAGAAGTCCGCTGACCCGGATGGCCAGCCTGGTCCAGTACCCACTGAGTGCCCTCTGACCAGGGCGAGACTCCCTCGGGCAAAAGGAAGCCTGGTTCTGGGGAACCAGTCTCAGTGAAAAAGACTAAGAAATCAGTAGGTTTGGAGTCCAAAATTGTCTCTCCAACTGCTGCAGAAATAGCTAAAGCCATCACAGATTGTCCAGTCACTGTCTCAGGGTCCCGCCGAACCACCTACAGTTGGTAAAAGGTTGGTTGCTTAGTGCCAGTGGTTCAGGAGTATGATGCTGAGGAATTTCATGAACCACAGGAGAGGGAGGATGAATTTGATCATTACATGTGTGGCTGGGAGGGTCTGACGTGCCATTGAACCGGACATTTCTCCAGACAGACCTTTAGAATCTCCTCCTATTCTGTCTGAGTCCCTTCTCATTTTATGTTTTACAAAAGGTTGCAGAAACCCTCCAACTTCCTTTAGAGGAAGCTGTGGATGAGCAAGAGGAGCCTGATTATGTAGAAATGATGGATATACAGAGTCTAGGAGGTTGTCTATTCCTTTGCATAAGTCATTTAGGAAGCAAACAACAAAGATTTTAAAAATCCTCATTCTGTCCCTCCTGTAGATAAAAAATGGACAGAAGATATACCTTGTCAGGCTCTGATACAGACTTCCTCACTGAGCAGTGTAGTCATGTAGGTGTGGTACAAGCTGCAGCCTGTGACAAGGCTAATATTCCTTCTGGCTCACATCTTCCTGATGAGGATTCCAGGAAGATTGATGCCATGGCAAAACAGTATATGGCAGCTTCTTTGGGACTCAGGCAGGCAAATTATATGGCTTCTGTGGCTAGATATCAGAAATCTAGGTGGGACACAGTAGTAGAGTTAGCCAAGCAGGCCCATGGCCAGCTGGCTAGTGAGTTGGAACAGGTGGCTGCTGATGGCATTGAAGCCTCTAAAGTTCAATTTCATACTGCTGTTGATGTTAATGATGTTTCCTCTAGGGTCATGGCCACTTCTGTAGCTTTCCGTAGGTTGGCATGGCTCAGATGCACTAATCTGTCCCAAGATACTCAGTCAAAGGCTATGGATTTTCCTGTTTAGGGTAATTCTTGTTTGGGGAACAAACAGAAAACTATATGAAAAAGATGGATGAATACAGAACTACCTACAAAAGTGCCTAGGCTAAGGAGAGGCATGCCACTCCACAGAGGCACGCCCCAGAGGTAGGGGCAGGCCTTTCCACAGGCCTTTTACTACTTCCCAGGCCTCCTCTGCATTTGCACAGAGGGGTTTCTTTAGAGGCAGAGGTAGACGGGCACAAGTAAACCGTCCCCTCCCTCAGCCTATACATTGCCAAGCAGGCACCCTGATGGGGTGCCCAGGGCCGATTCTCCTGTACCAGTGGGGGGCAGGTTGGTTTATTTCAGCCAGAACTGGGTGTCCCTAACTTCGGACAGGTGGGTTCTGGAGGTAATAGGCCAGGTCTGGTTCTCAGCTTCAAACAGTTTCCAAGATGAGAGCCAGTTATTTTCCACCTGCAAATCCTTCAGAAGCCCTTGCTTTGAAGCAGAGGTTTCTTCTTTTGACTGCAAAGCAGTAGGAGGGTCCCTCCTTGCCATCAGGGCAAGGGGCTGTACTCAAGATACTTTCTTACCCCAAAAGACAGGAGAATGGCGGCCCATTTTAGATTTAAGGTACCTGAACAAGCATCTTTTGAAACCAAAGTTCAAAATGTTAACTCTGATAATGATTTTGTTCCTCCTGAGGCCAGGGGACTGGTTAGCTTCCTGGACCTCAAGGATGCCTATTTTGATGTTCTGATCAGGCCTTCTCACCGAAAGTACCTCAGGTTCGAACTCCCCTCAGGCCACTACCAGTTCAGGGCAGTGCCCTTGACCTACCTCTGCGCCAAGGGTATTCACGAAATGTCTAGCTGTGGTAGTGGCTCATTTAAGAAGGCAAGGGATTGCTGTGTTTCCTACCTGGACGACTGGCTCATAGTGGGTCAGTCCCCAGATCAGGTAAAATCCCACTTGCAAGTCACCCAGCAGCTTCTCACTTCCTGATTCCTGCTGAATTTACCAAAGTCATTTCTAACCAGTTCAGGTACTAACTTTCATAGGTGCAGAATTGAACACAAAGTTAGCCAGGGCATTTCTCCCCGGAAAGGGTAGATGACTCATTGCCCTGGCATCCTCCTTTACCCCTGGGGTCTCTCGACCAGCAAGGCATTTTCTGCAACTCCTAGGGCACATGGCTTCTTCCACAGCTGTAGTGCAAGGAGCAAGATTCCAGATGAGGGACATTCAGTTCCATTTGAGGGCCTATTGGTCTCAAAGGAGGGACCCCTTTCCAAATTGGTTCCAGTGACTGAAAACCCTGATCCTGGCCTTACACTGGTGGCAGGATCAAAGCAATCTAAAACAAGGGTTCCTTTCATTGTCGTTTCCCACTCCCTCACCCTCACCACGGATGCTTCCCTGTTAGGGTGGGGAGCTCACTTGGGCGACCTGTCCACTCAGGAAGTGTGGTCTCCCCAGGAATCTCTGCTTCACATCAATCTTTTGGAACTCAGAGCTGTCCTTTTAGCTCTTCAGGCGTTTTCAGCTTCTGTCCAGAACAAAGTAGTTCAAGTCAGGACAGACAACACCACAACAATGTGGTACATCATCGCAAGGGGGCACTGGGTCATCAGCCTTGTGCACCAAGCAATGAAGTTGTGGTCTCTGGCTTACTCCCTGAACACCTCCCTGATAGCAGTTCACCTTCCAGGGAAGGACAATGTCCTGGCGGATGCCCTCAGCAGGATTTCTCAGGGCCATCACGAATGGGCTCTGAATCCTCAGGTGCTGGGGTCAGTCTTTGCCAGATGGGGCACCCCTCAGATAGATCTTTTCACAGCCCCAGACAACCACCAACTTCCTCTGTTTTGTTGCAGGCCTCCAGTGCTGGGATCAGTCCCCCTGGACGCCTTTCAGTTGGATTGGAAAGGGAAGTTCCTGTATGCCTCTTCCCCCCTTTCCCCTTCTTTTCAGGGTACTAGTAAAAATCAGATCTCAGCCCTGCAAGGTGATTCTGATTGCTCCAGATTGGGCCAGACAGCCCTGGTACCCACTGCTTCTGTCCTTGACAGTCCATGCAGTTTTGCATGGGATAGACATAAAGGAATTCTAGAGGGCAGGGGTAAGGGGAAACAGACTTCTAGGAAAACAAACTGAACTTACAAGCTCAAATGGGCAGACTAGGTGGGCCATAGGCCCTTATCTGCCGACACTGTCTATGTATCTATGTATCCACCCTGCCCTGAGCTTGCCCAGAGTCCACGACTTACTGGCCTGTGCACAGGGGAGAGTGTGGTATCCGGACCTCAAATCCCTCCATCTCAAGGCATGGCTCTTGAGGAGTTAGAATTTGCTGACTTACACCTTTCTCAAGGTGTTTTGGATATTTTAAAGGCTTCAAGGAAGCCTTCCACTAGGGCCACTTACAATTCTAAGTGGAAAAGGTTTTCCATCTGGTGCTCTGAGAAGCAGATTATCCCAGAATCTGCTGATCTGCCCATTTTACTGGACTATTTGGTCCATTTAAATTCCTTAGGCCTTAGGCCAGCTACCTTAAAGGTTCATCTGGCAGCTGTCTCTGCTTTTCTGTCAGCAGAGAAGCCTGCTTCCTTTTCTTCTCACCCTGTGCTTTCCAAGTTTTTTAAAGGGTTACTTCACACCAACCCTCCTTTTCGAGAACCAGCTCCCGCTTGGGACCTGAATGTTTGCATTGCTCAGTTAATGCAACCCCCCTTTGAGCCTCTGTCCTCAGCAGAGCTCAAGTTTCTGACTTGGAAAACTGTTTTCCTAGTGGCTACACTTCTGCCAGACGATAAATGAACTACAGGCCCTGTCAGTGGAAGAAGATTTTATCTCTTTCCACAGAGATAAGGTAGTCCTCAGGACTAACAGAAAGTTTTGCTAAAGTGGTTTAGATTTCCACCTGAACCAATCCATCTTCTTCCAGTATTTTCACTGAGCATTCTTCCTCAGGTGAGAGGAGTCTGCACAGCTTGGACGCCAAAAGAGCCTTAAGCTACTATTTGAACGCACTAAGGGTCACAGGTTCGAATCCTCCAACTCTTCCTTACCTATGGCGAGGTTGGCAAAGGAAACCTGCCACTAAGAGGACAATTGAAAGGTGGATTGTCTCTTGTTTCCAATTTTGTTATCAAAACTAGGTAGAGAACCCCTCAGGACTGAGGGCTCACTCCACCAGGGTACAGCTGCATCTCTAGTGGTTGCTAGAGATATTCCCATTCTGGAAATCTGTCAAGCTGCTACTTGGAAAACAGTTCACACTTTTACCAAGCATTATTCCCTGGATATTCAGTCCAGGAGAGATGCTGCTTGGCACAGCTGTGCTTCAGAGCCTATTTCCTAGGTAGGTTCTGACCCTCCTCCATGGAGGTACTGCTGTGTAATCTGCATATAGTCATAATATAGCAAGACTTGATGGTGTTTGAAGAAAAAATTACTCACCTTAGTAATTGCTTTTCTTCTCATGGAGTCTTGCTATTATGACCACCCTCCTCCTGCCCTCATAACTTCTACTTGGGTAGGGTGGCAAATTAGTGCAAGCACTGTGTCATGCCATTTTAGTTCTTCCTTCACCCCTTTATTTAGGGTTAGGAATTAGGTATTTCTGTTTTAAGTAATATATGTTGGCCCTTCCTGGACTTGAGTCTTGGGGAAAGGGGGGGGTCTAATAGTGCTTGTTAGGGAGAAACTAATAATACTATTATTCATTGTTATTATTATTATTGCTGTTTATATTGTTGTTTATATTGTTGTTATTCCTACTAGTAGGTAGCCACTTGGCTAGTGTAGAGCTTTCCACACAGACTTGTTGCTTAGTGTTAGCTTCGTAAAGATCTGACAGTTTCATTTGAAACTGGTCAGATAGAGCTTTGGTATAGCGCCCTCACGCTGTGGAACTCCAGACTCTCTGGAGTTAACTCTTTCCTCTCCAGGGCAGTTCAGCTGCAGTGGCTGACTGCATATAGTCATAATATAGCAAGACTCCATGAGAAGAAAAGCAATTACTAAGGTGAGTAATTTTTTCTTCTCTTACTCCAAGCTCTGAACTGGTGGAAGGATCCTACCAACCTGTCGGTGGGAATCCTCTTCCAACTGCCTTCTCCCACAAAGGTCATTACGACAGATGCTTCACTCCTGGGATGGGGAGCTCATCTGGACAGTCGTTCGGTCAGTGGCTCCTGGTGGACCCCCAAGGAATGTGCAAGCCACTTCAATCTTCTGGAGCTCAGAGGATTCTACCTTGCCCTGAAGTCCTTTGCCCCACAGTTAAAGGGCCATTCAGTGCAAATCAGAACATTGCAGTGGTGTTGTCTGTTTTACATAAACAAGCAGGGTGGCACAAGGTCTACAGTGCTTTGTACGGAGGCAGTGAAAATTTGGTCCCTGGCCAACTCTCTCAGCATCAGCCTTTCGGCCATACATCTTCCAGGCAAGGACAACACAGTCGCATCAGCCAGGGGCACGAAGTGGACCCTGAACAAGCAGATCCTTGCCACAGTCTTCAGGAGATGGGGCATGCCAGAAATAAATCTGTTTGCCTCTCACCTTGCCCATCAACTTCCTCTGTACTGCTGGAGGCCCCCAGTACTGGGGAATCCTCCAGCAGAGGTCTTGTCCCTGGACTAATCAGGGAGGGAGGGAGGTTCCTTTATGCCTTCCCTCCCTTCCTTCTGATACACAGAGTGCTGCTTAAGCTAAGGTCCCAACTTGCAACAATGATATTGGTGGCGCCAGACTGGCCAAGTCAGTTGTGGTACTCTCTCCTGCTAGCCCTGGCTTGCAGCAAGCCTATCCAACTTCCTGTCAGTCACTGTCTCCTGACTCTTCCTCAGATAAGAGTGACTTATCCCAGTCTGCAGTCTCTTCACCTCAAAGCCTGGCTTTTGAGGAGTTAAAGTACCCAGATTCCCAGTATTCGGAACAGGTCCTTAAGATCCTGAGAATGGCCAAGAAACCTAGTACCAAGAAAACTTATGCAGCTAAGTGGAAAGGATTTTCTTTCTGGTGCAAAAGGCAGCATATAAATCCTCTCAACGCATCAGTCCCTAATCTTTTAGGCTGTTTGGTGCACTTGTAGGACTCAGGCTTGAAGGCCTCATCCTTGAAGCTGCACTTGTTTGCACTTTCTGCTTACCTGTCCATAGGCAAAGACCAGTCAGTCCTTCCTTTGCCTGTTTTCAAAAAAGTTCTTTAAATGCCTTCTTCACCTCCAGCCCCCAATCAGGGAACCTGTTCCCCCTTGGACCCTTAATCTGTGCTTTGCCAAGCTCATGGAATCATCTTTTGAACCCATGGCTACCACTCATCTAAAATATGTCACTTGGAAGGCAGTCTTCCTAGTTGCCATTACCTCTGCTAGGAGGATTTCAGAGTTGCAAGCACTCTGCACATCCTAACTACATTGTCCTTCACAGGGACAAGGTAGAGCTCAGAACAAACAGAAAATGTCTGCTTAAGGTGGTCTCTGAGTTCCACCTTAACCAGTTGATCACTCTTCCTGTTTTCGTCACCGGAAAATCCACTCCTGGAGAACAGAGACTCCACAGTCTGGATGTGAAGAAATCCCTATCCTACTACTTGGAGCACACCAAGCAGTTCAGGGGGCTCCACTACCCAGGTTTTCCTCATCTATGGGGAGGTAGGTAGAGGAAGGCCAGACACTAAGAGAACCATCTCTCGGTGGATAGTCTCCTGCACTGAGTTTTGTTATGACAAGGCTGATAAATAGCTCCCTGAGGGCCTCAGGGCTCATTCTACCAGGGGCACTGCTGCCACAGTGGCAGCTGCAAGGGACATCCCCTTGCTTGATGTCTTTAAAATGGCTACTTGAAAGATTGTACACACATTCACAAAACATTACTGTCTGGATGTACAGTCCAGATCTGATGCCAAATTTGGCAGGGCAGTTTTGCAGAGCTTCTTTCCTAAGTAGGTTCTGTACCCTCCTCCTAATTGCACTGCTTTATAGTCCACATGCCGTTACTGTTGCTAAAGGACCCCTGGAGTGAGGAGAAAAAATTACCCACCATAGTAATATTGTTTCTTCCAAGGAGTCCTTTAGCATCAGTAACCTCCCACCCTTCCTCCCCGATAACCTAACTGAAGAAGACTGTGCTTCCTTTGCCAGATCTATTCCTGAACTTTTGAATTACATCTAAAGCAAAGTTACTGTTTTTTTAATTATCTGTTCATGCTGTTGCATGATTTTTGAAATCCTGTTGGTTCACACTTAACATGGGCATGCTTCCCATCTATCTTCGAAAAAATTCTGGTGCCCTCTGGGCAAGCTCCTCTCAGCACACCATCAAGCTGTCTCCTGATTGGCTAATTCGCTTAGTTCATTATCATAGTCTCGACCTCCGTGGCAGTACAACCTAGTCAGCTTGCTGCATACTGTTACTGATGCTAAAGGACTCCTTGGAAGAAATAATATTACTACGGTGAGTAATTTTTTGTTCTCTGCTTCACAGAGCCATTCCGGCTTTGTGTTCCCCTTTTTCCAGTTACCACCTCGCTTAGGGTCCCCTTTCTTTCAAAAGTTAGCAGGTACCTTCCCAGGTGATCCTTTTGATGCCTCATGTCAGAGGTCCAGCTTCCTTTCTTTTGCAGGATGATCTCTTCCCAGGGCCTCCCAGCCCCAGGAACCCAACCGTGTGATTTTGGGTCATTACTTTGTACCATGAGACGAGCCGGTTTGGGCTCTGGAGTATGACTTTCAGGGGACATTACTTTGTCCTGGTTCAGTCCACCTTTGATTGTTTGTATCCTCGGGGGAGATCAGGCTGCATTTTTGAAGGTTCTGAGGCTCCAAATGCTCTTGGCTATTCTGTCCTTTAGCCTTTTTTATGGTCTGCCCTGGTCTAGCTCTGGCAGGGCATTCCTCCTGCTACCCTCTTTTTCAGAGGACTAGCCTTAGGCTAAGAGCTTTCTTGGGCCTCCTTTCCCTCTCTGCATACTGCAGTGATCTTTCCTACTCCCAGGGGTCTTACCTCCCTTGTGACACTGCTTGGGATTCATTCATAATGGTGTTGCCTACTGCATGAGCCCCCTCAAAGTAAGATAGTGCAGTGATGTAAGAACTTACCATAACAGTAGATCTTCGAGAGGAGCTCTTGCAGTAGGCAAGCTTTTCCCTCCATCCCCCTGCGCTCTTTCCATCTTGGCCTCTCTTGGCTACAGGAATCTTCTTTTTCTCCTGTTTAAACAGTGTCATTGGCTTAGCATGTTGCACACTTGCCTCTGAGGCTGGAAGATCAGAAGGCTGTGGGTTATGTCCCCACACCAGGCACTTGGGTTAAATCCTAATGCTGACACTGTAGTGCAGCATGAGATGGGGTGTTGTACTCTTGAGGTGCTGTCTTTCAGATGAGACGTTAAATCGAGGTCCCGTCTGCCTGTTTTGGTGGTTGTTCAGGTGGATGTTAAAGATCCCATGGCACTATTCATAAGGTAGAAAAAGAAATGGGCAGACTGGATGGGCCCTGCGGTCCTTATCTGCCATCAACTTCTATGTTTCTACTTCGCGAAAACAGTAGGGGAATTTTTATTGCAAGTCACATCAATATTTACATGTAACCCCTCACCCCTGCGATCGTCGTTTTACCACCAAATTCACTAATTCCACGATCGATTTGCGGGTTGAGCCCGATTTTAAACTTAAAAGTCACTTTTTGAATGTTTACAGTGCTTTGAATACTTCGCGACGCTCCTCCACTGCCAGTACGCGCACTACTCTGTCTCCCTCTCGAATGCTGAGGCAGACTCAGAAGAGCTGGCTGAGGGGCAGGACCAATGGCAATCTAACCAACCACACGACACCATGCAAATGAGCCTCTTCTTCCTCGCGAGGGCTCCTCTGCTCACGGCGATCGTCGAGCAGGCAAATTTAAACTGTAAAATGCACTTTTTTTTTTCTCAACTGACTCCACAGCGGGAGCCCATTTCAACCATGTAACATTGCCATTAACTCTGCAGTCTCTCTCTTTACACAGAAAGCATTTCCAGCGTCCAGGGCATAATTTCTCTGTTGCTACCCCTAGTTTTCCACACTTTCCTTCACAGAAATTCATTTTAAAAGCATTTCAAACGTCCAGGGCATAATTTCTCTGTTGCTACCCCTAGTTTTCCATACTTTCCTTCACAGAATTTACTTTAAAAGCATTTCAAATGTCCAGGGCACAATTTCTCTGTTGCTCCCCCTTGTTTTCCACACTTTTCTTCACAGAATTCATTTTAAAAGCTGACAAAAACGCTGTAAACAATTTTGATGCAGGACAAGGGCACACTCTTTGGCTTTACAGCTCCTTGGTAAACAGTTGGCATTTTTTAAACAGCAGCACAAGATTCACAGTACACAGCAACACACTAGGGAAATTGCTTCAGCTTTTTGGGCTACCCACTGCCAGATAGCCAAAACGCTAGCCCACTTGCCCAAGCACCTTCCTTCCCGAACAAATCCAAAGTGGTGCCTCCATTTTTGTAACTCCTCACCCCTGCCTTTTTATTAAAACGACAGGTGGCATGCTGTTGGCATTGGCAGCAATACCTGCTGGGGACCTGGGTTCGAGGAGGATGAGGTTACCTGGCACAAGGGACCTAGGTTTGGCTACTCTGCACAGGGGCACCCAAGTAAATCCAACTACAGGAAGCAATAACTGTAATGTCCAGAACCAGGATTGGGATTTTTCAGTGTGGCTTTATTCAAAACTAGCTGAACATAACAAAGCATAGATGGTCCCCCAAAGGGCTACGTTCACTGTATATGCAGATCAGAGACTACAAGGCGGTCCACTTGAAGAATGAACCCATTTCTACTGTTGTCTGGCTCTGGACCCACCAGGCACTCAGCCCGGACTTGCATGCGCTTTGGATACACAGCCCGACTGGCCCGGCTCCCCTGCCGGCCACTTGACTGACGGTCCATTTGAAGAATGAACCCAACTTTACTTGGAGTGACTCCCATCAAACAAGGAGTATATTTCCCAAACTGTGGCTCCCCACACCACTTAGAGTCTGAGACTCTTAGAGAGATTTGTTTTCTTACTTCCTTCGAACTCCCATCAACCAAGGAGTATATTTTCCCATCCTGTGGCTCCCCACACCACTTAGAGTCTGCGACTCTTAGAGAGTTTTTCCAATTTGCGACCCACGTCTGGGTACCTACCTCATCACTGGCCAGGCGCATGAGGCAAGTAGCAATCACAGAAGAAATCCATAGAGGTGGACCTGGTTACTAAAGATGGGGGGTGTTCCCACCTCCAGCTCCCACAGCCCATACCCAGCCATTTCTCTGGACAAACAGAAACTTAAACTTTGAAATGTAGATTAAACGGTGGATGACCTGAAGCACCCCCTCTACAACAGTACTTGAAATCCTTTCAGACTTTAAACTTTAAACTACTCCATTTGTTTGTCCTAGTACAGTAGGCCTCCCAAATAGTAGTTCACATCCCAGCTTTCTTCATATTTTCCAGACTGAAGAAACATATTGTTTGCCCTCTCAAATAGAGCACAACACACACCCTTTCGTTGCAGGTGCCCCACAGGCTAAGTACCACTTCTTTCACTGTTATACGAACAGAACAGAAACTGTAAACAGGCAGCTTTCTTCTGTAGTGGAAATTAGGGGATTGCCCCTAGAATCCACAGAGGAACTTCTCCCCGCCCCCCCCGGAGGGAGGGGGCACTGAGACCAGGACAGCGGTCTCCACCACTTTAAACTGGACTCTAACTTTCTCCCAAGGAGGTAAACAGAAAACACTTCCTTCCTGCTTAGAGGTAAACAGGAGACCTCCTTCCTGCTTGGAGGTAAACAGACAACTAACTTTGAAAACTCCCAAAGTTCTAACTCACTCCCTGTGCTGCAGATTCCAATGTGGCTTATGCAGCTGCGACAGTTCTATGGTGATGTCATCTCTCAGTCTCAGCTGTGACTGAGACAGAGTGAGACAGTGTGAAACCCATTTAACTGGAGTTTCACAAGCTGCCTTCCCTGCCTACCACTAGGTCTTACTGGGATTCTAGTAACCCTGGGTAACAAGGGGGGTTACATACATATATATAGTCATAGTCATAATATAGAGGATAATGTATGGTCATCGATGGTTAACAGGTTTAGCCATCAAGAGGTTGCCAGGGCAACCATGTAAACCTCGAGAGCGAAGCTCAAGAGGTTTAGGTCACCATGGCAACCTGAAGATGAGTTAAAAAACGGTTACCCATCGATGTATCATACATTATATTTTATAGTGTATGGTACAATTTAGGTTTTTTACAAAAGGAAGCAGTTCCTTACTGCAGTTTTTATGTTGCCAGCTGCTCTGCCCTCACTGCCACGGCCATTTCAAGGCCGTCCGATCTATTTGCGCGCATGCCTAGACTGTTCCCAGTTGTTAACCCATCGATGTGACGTACCGTCGATGGTTAACAACATCATGACGTCACATCGATGGTAAAACGTTGTTATAAAAAGGTAGATTTCTACCTATAACAACGTTCTACCGTACATTATATAACTAATGCTCTGAAAAACAAAAGGTAAGTTAACTCAGTGATACATGTGTACGTTGTATTAGAGCGAACCATCCTATCAATTGTCCCTAGAGTATTCTGCCATCCCTCAAACCAAATCATACTGAAAGCTCTGAGTCTCTCAGCATAATATTAGTTTACCTTCTTATATTTTATAAATATCGCAAACCCTTTCCACCACTGAAATACTTTATTGGAAGTGTGAAATTGTTTGTCTTTTTCATAGACTGCACTCATTGCCTGCATAACTAATATACTCAAAGTTTCATAAGACATAAACTTTTGTTGCAATACCCATTGACACCTTGCTTGCCATAAGTAAAACGTTAAACAACAAAACACCACTGTCAATGTGCCTTGATCATATTTACTAGTTAAGTGGAGAAAATGGCCTAACACAAATGATTGATAATCAAGTTTCATTAACCAGTTGAAATCCCATTTTTTTGCTAAAAAATCAAAAAACAAAGACTTTTGCATGTGAACAACTAATTAAAAAATGTTCCATCGTTTCTTCTAAGGCCTGACAAGACAGATAGGGACAGTATCTCTCACTTTGCATTTTATGCTTGATATTACCCTTAATGGTCAGTCTGCCATACACAAATAACAATAAGATCTCTCACATGTGCATAGGTATCCTTTCATTATTTAACTGTTTTAATACTGACCCTTTTAGGGTGTCTGGGCAGTTTTTAAATTCCATCTCGGAAGGGTGTACTATTCCCATTATAGGTTTATAGAGACGTGAACCTGTATTCTGGGTTAACTGAGACTTTGAGAGAGGCCATTTGTAGAGCTTTTGTGCACAAGGTTTGAAATAAGCAGGGAGCTGCACACGTGGGGATAGTTTTGGGGGAGATTATTCCAAAGTGTAAAATAATCACCTACTATGTTTAGTAACACCAAGTAATGCAGTGTGCATGAGGGCTGTAAACCCAATCTGAGATTCTGAGACAAGAAAAGGGAATGAAAAAAAATTACAGGATATATCATCCCTAAACCTCCTTGAGCTTTTGGTAAATAAGTAAAACAGTGTTTAATCGGATTTAACCTGCTACCCCATAACATAGAACAAAAACAAACATTTAAGCTGGTTTCGAGATGTATGGGGGTGGGAATATCATGGCTGTATAAAGTAGACAGGGAATTAAAAATCTTTTTATAATATAAATGCTTTCTATTTTTGAAAGTTTCCAGCCCTTCCATCTTTGCACTTTCAGCTCCACTCCCTTTAAGGCAGCTTCCCAATTGTCACCAGGACAATTCTGGGCACCAAAACCAATTCCCAATATTTTAAGAGGTTCTGCTGAGATTTTTATGCTGTTTATATATACAGGATCTGAAGGGAAGGAGCCTATAAACAGGCCTCTAGATTTTCCAACATTTAGTTTTCAGTTAGAAACTGCTGCGTAGTTATGTAACTCTTGAAGTACTATAGGGATCTGTGTTACTTCAGATAAAAATAGACATATATCCTCTGCATAGGCCTGGACGATCAAAGCATCATGATCTTGATTTCCAGATAAGCCTGCTAACTCAAAGGATGAACTTATCCACCTTAAAAGGGGGTCTAGTGAGAATACATATAATAGGTGACTAAGGGGGCATCCCTGCCTTACTCCTGATATAATTTGTATAGATGTAGTGACCTTGCTCTTAATAATTGGGTGAACTGTAACCAAACAGTAAAGTACCTTTATCTACTTTATAAACTCCAGAGGTATACTATAATATTCTAAGGTAAGAAAAATAAAGTGGTAGTGGACCCTGTCAAAGGCTTTACATTGATCCAACGAGAGTATACAACCCTGTTGTTTTGTCTTAGTAAAATATTCAATCGCATCTCTAATTATCATTAGGGCACATTGAATTTTCCTGTTAGGAAGACCACAAAATTGTGGAGGGTGACCAAGGTCCCCTGCCACACTTCGTAATCTGCCATTTAGAATCTGAGAATTAATTTTAAAATCAGAATTTAGAATTGTGATATTGGAACTCCTTCCCTAAGGCTCTCTAACTCATGGTAAGGCAGCCACCGGGACCTGTATAAATCGGGTTGGAGGTGCAGATTGGCAGTAAGTTTCTCCATTGTTTTTATCTGGTTGCACCAAGTCAACCACTGTTCCTCAGTCTGGGACCTTTCAGTAAGCCATAACTTAGTGATTGATTTCTGTGCCATCACTACCAGAATGGGAAACAGGTATTTTGCTTTGGAGCCTCGCATCCCTGAGGGTGGCTCCCCAAGTAGCAAATAGCGAGGGTCCCTGGGGACCTAGTCCTGCAGGACAGTGTTCATATGGTCAGACACCTCATCCCAGAATCTACCGAGTTTGGAATGGCTCCAGAAAATATACTCATGTGACCCCTTCATGCCACAGTCTCTCCAGCACTGCTCCGAGGCTGTCCCACCATAGTGTTTCGTAATTACTGAGGTTCTGAAGTATCTGGTTAATATCTGCCATCTAAACCCTCCCCAGAAAGGGGAGGAGGACGTTTTCTGTGCCAACCCCCAGACCAGGTCCCACCTTATAAGATTTTCGGGTAATTGTAGATCTTACTTCGAGTAGGAGCACTTGCAGCAGGCTATAACCATTGGGACTAATGCCGCAGGCCTTAGGACCCACCGGAAAAATCTTAACTAGCAGTACCCAGCAGGGACTTCCCCCTGACATCGGCTCCACCCCGACGTCAGTTACAGTACATAAGGGGGTGGACCCCGGCTCCACCCCAGTTCTTTTCCTGCCGCGACCAGCTCACATTGGGAAAGTTCTTTGCTATCACAGCACTTTCCAGTTAAACATTGGATTTTTCTTCAGAATTCAACCGTTCTTCTTTCAGTTTCGACTTCAGTGCGGTGTATGTCATCTCCGTCATCGGTATCCTCCTCTGGACCAAAGAGGAACAAGTGTGATTGTGGCCACCAGATACCATCCAAAGATGGCCACTCCCAAGTCCGTCTTCTGCCTGGGTCCAGACCACTACAGCGCTGCCTGCAGCATTTGTAGAGGCTTCACCAGCAGGACGAGAATTCAACACCTGAAGGCCCTAAAAGCCGACCTCTTAGAAAAACAAATGGATGTCCTGCACACCTCGGAGGTCAAAGGTAAACACTGGGACAAGCCCTGTAAGCGTTCCCGGGACAAGGACTGTAGCTGGTCCCATCATCAGTCCCGTTCCTGCTCTCCCCCCACCCCACCCCCAGGAAAGCCTCTTCCTCCTCGGGCTCAGGAGAACACCGCAAGGACCTCAAGAAACAGAGTCCTTCTGCCAAAAAAACGATGATGGTCAAGGCGGGACCATCTGGAGAAAAGCAAGTGAAGCCCAAGGTGGCGCCGCTTCGTGTGATCAAGGCCTCTTCGGCATAAGCCTCAGCCCTGCCCAAGAAGGCCTCGGCTTCACCAGCTTCGGGCAAGCCGCTGGGTGATAGACACCCAGACGCTGCCTCCGGTGAAACCGACACCATGGAGGTTCATCCAGTGGAAGACTCTCCTGTGGAGGGGGCTCCTGCTAACGTTCTAGCGACCCCCAGATCTTCCACTCCACAGGGCTGTTCGGGGGACTTCCCCACTCATGCCCTCCCGGATCCTCCAGCTTCCCCGGGTCCCTTTCTGGGAACAGCAGCCACTGTTTTTAATAAAGAAGAGCTGCAAGAGCTTTTCTCCTTTTGGTAGAGTCAGGTAAAGAAAGAGGAGACTCTACCGAAGCTGGACCCGACACCGGTTCTCGACCGGCTGGACAACCTTGAACTCTAGGGTCTTCCCGCTCCTTCTCCAAAGAAGACCCTAGAGCGGCCACTGCCTCGCCCGCCCTCGAAGGCTCATTCCCAGTCCCGGTCTGAGAACCGTCGTCGGCGCCCTTCTTGATCGGGCAGCCGTTGTCGGTCCCAGTCTCAGCCCAGGAGCTGATCCCGCTCTCCCAGGCGGGCCTGCTCCCGACACCAGTCCCAAGGCCGACGTAGGTTGTTGCTCCTTCGTCTGTCCCGCAGCTGTCACTGGTCCTCAGACCGTTGTCAGTCCGGTAGCTACCAACGCTCGAGCGGGGGGAGTCCTAGATGCAGCTGAGGCTATTCTAGACCCAGTTGCAGGTCGTCTTCTCCTACTTCCTTATCCTTTTCGGGGTTGGGGTTCCCCGGGGGAGAAGAACCAACCCCGCTCGCCTCCTGATGACCCAACTTTTATGGATGTCATGAGGCACATCCAGGCCTCCAATGAATGGGAGATGGATGACCTGGATCTGGAATGCCATCGACTGGCCCATTACCTGAGGCAAAAGGAGCCCAAGCCTCTGGTGGTGCCTCCTTTAGTGGACACCTTCCAAGATCTCACCAGGATAACTTGGGAAGCATCCAACCTCAGTCCCGGCTGTTCCGAAGAAGTCAGATAGGCTGTATAGAGCCCCGAGGGATGAGCCTTTCCTGGTGGAACCCCCTCAGGTGGACTCATCGGTCATTACGGCTGCTCACAACAAGTCTAAGCAGCCTAAGCACCTCAGCTCCCAGCCTCCTGACCCAGAATCCCGCTACTTGGACCGGGTGGGCAAGAAGGTCTACTCTGCCTCCACCTGCTCCATTAGATCCTTTAACTTCCTCATGCATATGGTCCAGTACCAGAATGCATTGTGGGAGAAAGGGCAGGAGCTAGCCAATGCCTTGCCAGACTCCACGCAAAAGACGGAGCATCTGGACATATTAAAATCGGGGACCTTGAAGGGCTAACCCTCGCAACATCCAGAACACCAGTTAATAGAATTTCTTCTGAGTATTGCAAAGGGCTCAGTCCTGAAATTCCACCTGATTTCAGCAATTTACAAAGTCTGTAAGGGCCCACAGGACCAACATAGACTACCTATTCAACAGGCTTGGGAAAAAGAAAATACAGTTATGTAAGAACTTACTATAACAGTAGATCTTTGAGAAGAGCTCTTGCAGCAGGCTATAACCATTAGGAATAACGCTGCAGGCCTTAGGACCCACCGGAAAAATCTCAGCAGTCACCCTCACTCTTCTCTCAGCGTCCCTGCATTTAATCTGCCAAGCAAGGAACTTACCCCTCCCCGATCACCATTGAAATAAGCCCCTGCATTAGCAAGTAATATAGTGTATTCTAGTTTGCCACTGTTGAGGACATTAAATTTACATTTCAGGCATTGAATAAGGCAAGAGATACTATGTGATGGCCTATTCTTATGGGCAGATTCGCAGGCTGCAATTTTAGTTCTGAGAGAGGACAGTTCCTTATCTTCCTCTCTCTTACGGTGGGGTGCATAAGAAATGGTTTGGCCCCTTATAAACACTTTCAAAGCTTCCCACCTAGTGCCATGCGACGTGTCCCCCCTGATGTTGAGTCAGAAATTCCTGAATGCTGCTCTTCATAAGCTCCACATATCTGGAATCTTTCAAAAGGAGCGGGTCCAGTCTCCAAGTACGTGGGGAGACAGTTGATCCTGGAAGATTTAGAGATGAGGAGTGGGGGGCATGGTCAGACACCAACATAGGGAGGTATTCTACCTTATCTGTCACCGCCAGTAAAGTGGGGGAAAACAACAGTCTATCGATCCTGGCGTAGGATTGGTGGGAGTGGGAAATAAAAACTGTATTCCCTACCTGAGGGGTGGCAGTGACGCCATGCATCCACAAGTCCTACTTCATCTTGGATCCACTCCAAAGCCTTGGTGTTTCGAGTCATAGGGACCACAGTAGGCTTAGATTGGTCTAACACTGTGTCTAACACACAGTTAAAGTCCCCTCCAAGTATCCATGGGCCCTCCCATCTATCCATATCCACTGCCAGTTTCTGAAAGAAAACTGGGTCCTCGATGTTGGGGGCATAGACAGAATCCAGTAAGAGTGTTTCTCCCCCTGATATACGGAGCTTTGCCAGGGCATAATGTCCCGCAGAGTCCACAAATGAGTCAATTACCTCTACCAAACTGCCCCTAGGCATCCAAATTGAAGCACCCTGGCCTTAGATAAAAACGAGGCAGAAACCCATGAACCCCCCAGAAAGGCGGCAGTCCTACGGGCTTCACTACTGGAGAAGTGTTTCTCTTGTAAAAGCAATGTATGCCCTTTCATCCGTCGTACCTCCGCCTGTATCTTCCTACGTTTAAGAATGGACTTTAATCCGTTTATGTTCCATGTGACTATCTTAATTCCTGAAGCCATATTTTAAACATAATTCATTGTGACCTGTTACTGCAATGTAGTGTGCACATCCAGAACCATAATTTTTAACTTTTTTAACTATTAATACAAACCCGAACCCCTTAGAATGCCCCAACCCCCCTCCCCCCATCCCCCTAGTCCCAAATCGGCCATCCAAAAGCTAGTCACCAGGGAGGGGAAGAGAGCATCCCAAGCTTCTCGTGCAGAGAGAATGACGCAGCTTTATGTATCTCTCCCAGATTAGTTCCAGAAGCCTCCTTCTTTTCTACTAAACTCGTGGAGTCCGATTGAAGCCCCCTCATGATCCCAACCGCCCACCCCACACTCCCAACTAAAACACAACACAATGTCCCGCTCATCCACCCACATATTCTTTCTTCCACCTCCTCCAGACCCATTTCTCCCCACCCCTGCGAGTAAGAACAAACTCGCAATAACCCACGCAAACAACCACAATTAGCAGATGACTGTATTCAGAGCAATTTAGCATGAGGGCAAAAATATTGTTATGACTCAACTGCAATCTAGCTGCACATACAAAGGAATCAGTCAGTGTTAACACAGACAAATAAAGTGTCCAACTGGGCTTCATGTGTAGAGGGATAACGCCATGCACTCAGTTCATCCGAAAATCCTCTCAAAGAAAATAATTGCTGCAGCCTATTAGCCTGTCGGTACCCATGTCCCCAGACATGGTCGGGAATTTAGGGTTCCAAAAGAAACTTTGATAGATCCATAAGCATAAAAGCCATCGCTTATAGTGTCCCCTGGGAGGCCCCTTGGCATATTCAACCTTTAAGACTGGTAGTTAAGGTGTCTTATAATGGACAGAACGCCAGGGAAATAAGAGCACCAGGGGTAACAGGATCAGGAATTTTACTAACAAAAGAAACTGATCACATCAGGTACCTGCTGCCTGAGCCCTTTCCCGCCTGGTCTCCTCTTCGGTGATCCATTTTTCAGCATCCCTGGGACACAAAAAGAAACGAGGGGCCTGCCCGGGGCGGTCGACCTGCAGGTGAGCTGGATATCTGAATGCAAAAGACCCAACCAAGGTTATGCAATTTGGCTTTGATTTGAGAAAAGTTCTGCCTCTTGTCTTGCAAGTTTTTGCTTAAGTCTTGATAAATATGCACCTTGGTGTTCTCGTAGATCGGACCCATCTGCTTAGCCTTTTGTAGCATTTTCTCCTTGTCTTGGAAATGGAGGTATTTTATTAAACGATGCCTGTCTCTTTTCCCGCGGTTTAGGCGGATGCCCCACTTGGTGTGCTCGCTCTATTTCGAAGTTCTCACATTCGCTTGGGAGGCCCAGCTGCCCCACCAACCATTTCTGCAGGCCTTTCGCCACTTCCTGACCCTCTGTGCCCTCAGGCAGACCTATTATTCGGATGTTCGACTGTCTCGACCTGTTTTCCTGATCATCGATTCTTGCTAATAATTCCTCTAGTGTGGCTTTCATACTGTTCTTTTCCACCGACACCACAGATAATGTGTCTTCTGGGGAGCTCACTCGGCAATCTGCGTGGAGTGTGTAGCCGAGGTTTCAGAGTCCCATGATGATTTCCTGGAGATGGGTAAGTTGAGCAGTAAGGTTTATAAAACCTGTTTTCATTTCCTGTTGCATCTGCAAAAGTGTTGAGGTTACACCAGCAAGGAATTGAGTGAGAGTGTCCAAGTCTGGCCCGGTCGATCCACTCGAGCCCTCCATGTTTATGGCCTGTAACGCCATAGATGCCTCACTGAGAATCCCAGATCGCGGCTGTTTAGCAGCTTCGAAATGAATTTTTCCCTGGCAGTTTTTCTGTTTAGTAGACGCCATGGGACTAGAGCACCCCGCATAATCCAAGTAAGGGGTGAAAAGATACCTTTAGCAGCTAGATTATACGATTTTTTGCCCGAGGAGCCCGCTAACACACGTCTGCCATCACTGGTATTTAGCCATTCCCGAGGATCTTATTTTAACCAGGTCCAGAAGTGGATACTTAGTATTTAAACAAATTGATATAAACACTTGACAACCAAAAAATATGTAATTTTAGAGTTGGGAGACAGCCATCCCAATTTAGCGTATAAATGACCATGTCTGCCGTTTTGTTCTGGGCTCTTATCATTATCATCATTATTATAAGTAACAGTTAGTATATTAATTTCTTTAGCTGATACATGGAAATAGAGGCTTGCAACGTAATCCAAATGTGGAAGTAATGATCCAGTTGCAATTGGTATACGGCTGTCTAACGTGAAGTATTTCTTAAATTTGAAAAGTAACCCCAGCCTTTGATTAACGTTTTTACTAACTGCTTTAACCTGTAAAGAAAAATTCAAACCTGGGTCCAGTAGGACACCCAAATACTTAAATTCCTTAACAGATTCAATTGCTGCCCCCCCCCCAATCATCGTGAATCATAAGAATAGAATCATTTTTCAAAGAATGTGGTGAACCAAATAACATCGACTTTAGATTAAGAATCTTCTTCAAGGATATCTCTTCCATTAGACCACACCTTTGGAATCACACCCGCATCAGTGCTAGGACCACAAGGAAACTTTTGCTATCTTGGGGACACCCACGATGACGACATGCATCACTGTCTGTATAAACATGAGTGACCCCATCACTCCTCAGTTCTTTTCCCGCAATCGGTCATCGTCATCAGACCTGTTGTGGGAAATGTCATCAGTTAGCCATTGCTGTTTGTCATGGTTTGCTTTACCAGTGGTTTTTCATCATGTCTACATACTGCCGAATTCTAAAGAGACTATTTCAGTACCATAAGTGCGGAGATGAAATTTACAAAGACAGACATGAGGTTTGTGTGTGTTGTTTGAGTCTGTCTCACAATGTGAGGACTTGTGAGATTTTCCAGAGCTTTAACAAAGCTACAAGGTGATGCTGCAAGAAAACTCTGGAAAATTTCCTTCTCCTGAAAACCTTAGTAGCCATGGAGAAGGAACAAGGCCTAAAATCTGTGTAGCCATCCACGTCGGCTGAGCCACTGCTGCCAAGTCAAAAGACTAGGACAGGGAGCGGTCGTCGTCACAGCCCTCCTCTTCATTGGGCCATAAGCACAAGCACAAAGATAAAGAGAAGTCTGCCTCCCCATGAGATCCCAGTCACTGTTGAAATGAGGTAGTCCTGCAGCGTCAATGACTGCTCTGGCAATGTTGACGACAGCCCCCATCCCCACCCCCACCCCAGACCGTCGATGAAACATCAAGGTCAGGGCTTGGCTCAGGTGCTGCTGTACCTACTATGGACAGTACGACACCATCATCAACCAATGTATTCATGGCCCTTGTCCAGGGTGTCATCGACTCTCTCAAGCTGTGCTGGCATTGTTTTTCGAGATATGACGCATTCTGACTGGCCTGTCTGTGCGGACTGTTATTCCATCAACAGGGCTCACTGGCTTTCAGCCCCCATTGATGACAGCTTCAGTACACAGCAAATCCCTACTTGTCAGCCACTGATGGTGTCACCAGCATGGTCAGTAGCTCGAGTCATTGACACAGACACCAGTGACAAGACTGAATATAATCCTGATCTCATGATGGAGGAGGATTGACGGGGAGGAGGGATATGCGGGAGAACAGTATGTGCCAAGATCCAGTTCTACCCTTTCTTCTAGAAGTAAGGACTCAGTGGTATATACCCCCCAGGTCTTCTCCTGAGGACCCTGCTTTTCAGTCCATGATGCAGCAAATGCATACTGCAGTGGGTTTTGCTCTGAAGGAGGAAAACTCCAAAAAAAGAAACAACATGGAGTTTCTGGAGATCCTTTATACTCCCTCCATCATTATTCCACCGATATATCCTGCACTGGAGGATGCCACTTCAGCTGCATAATACAGACCTTAACTCACTGCTTCAGTTCCACAAAAGGCTGACAAGCAGTATCCTGCACCCTCTGCCGAGCCTTACTATGCCAACCTGCCAGAAACTGACTCTGTGGTCATTATGGCTGCCCAACATAGATCCATGGCACCTAAACATGTGAGTACATTACCTCCTGATAAAGGATCCAGATTGAATATGATGGGCACTCTTTTTTTTGACTGTATTAGTGGTTTTATGATTGTTTATATTTAATGATATTGTGATGTATGGTGTGTTTTAATTTGTTCGGCACCTTGGTTTTTTTAAAGGTGCCTTAAAAATAGTTTATTTTTTATTATTATGCCTCTGCCTCACTAGGTCTTAGAATTCGGAGTTACAAGGCCCATATGATAATATCAGAATAGCCTGTGGAAAGCTGCTGAAGTTGCAGCCCAGGCTTTGCCTGAAGGATCTGCCAAGAATGAATTTATTAAAATGTTAACTTCTGGGGCTGAGGTTGGCAAATATTTGCTCTGCTCAGCATATGATGTGTCTGATGCTTCTGCCAGGGTGGCTGCTTCTGGCATTTGTATAAGATGGTATTCTTGGCTAAGGTTTGCTGGTTTTACAAATGATGTGCAGCAAGCAGTTTACAGTGCCTCTGAGAAGAACATAACTGTTTAGCTATGATGTTGAAGAGGTGCTTAGAGGCCTACAGACATCTAAAGTGACCCTAAGATCTGTCAAGTCCATTTATCCCGCTCCTGCCTTGGGACATGGGAGGTGCTCCTTTCATCAGCCTGCTGCCAGAGGTGACCATCCCTACCATCAGCAAGGCCAAGGTAAGGGAAGTGGTTCCTTGCCAGGCCCCCTCCCCAGGTGCCCATACAAAAGCTCCCAAGGCTATCTGTGCCAGTGGCTCTGCCCCCACCGCGTGACTCACTACAGACTTCTGCCCTAACCCCACTGTTGCCTCCAGGGTGGTTGTTTTTTTCTGGGGGAGACCTCTCCCTGCATCTCAAACAAAGGCAATTGAACACAACAGACAAATCGGTTCTAGAGATAATTGCAAGAGGGCATACTGTGGAGTTTGGTTGTGGGGGGGGGACTCTTGCTGCATCTCAGACAATGGCAGGAGATTACAACAGATGAATGGGTAGTAGCGATAACTGCAAGGGGGCATGCTGTGGAGCTTCTAGAAATCCCTCCAGATCATCCTCTGCCTCCTTCCAGTTATCCTCCAGGTCATTTGTCCCTTCTGAAGGAAGAATACAAGAGGTTTCATATGGTCTCCCTACAAGCTGTGATTCCCCTGCTGCAAACAGGTGACTAGCTTTGCTCCCTAGACATGAAGGATGCATATATTCATGTCAAAATCAGGAAAGCTCACAGACAGTACCTCTTCTTTATACTGGAGGGGGAGCACTACCATTTCAGAGTATTGCCCTTTGGTTTATCTTCTGCACCATGTGCCTTTACCAGATGTTTGGCAGGGGTGGAAGCAGCCCTTCGGAGGGAAGGCATATATGTTTTCCCTTATCCGGATGCCTGGCTCTTGAAGGCCAGCTCTAGGAAGGCCCTATTATATTACATATCCTGTCTCAGACAGGATAGTTATTCAACAACTTAGGGGTTACAGTGAATGTGCTAAAGTCTGTCATGACTCTCTGCCATAGACTGCAGGACACAGGGGCAGTCCTGAATACAGAGAAGGGATGTGCTTTACTGCTACTAGACAGAGCAAAACACCTGAAGGCACAAGCACATCTGGTATACAGAAGTCATCATGTCCCAGCAAGGACCATGTTGCATTTTCTGGGTCTCTTGGCTGCAGCCATTGTGAATGTACCACTGGCCCGCTTACATATGAGGATCCCTCAGTGGACACTAGGGGTCCAGTGGGATCAGATGACAAATGAGCTAGACCAAATGGTACTCATCACAACTCTGTTATGCAGAACCTTGCTATGGTGAATGGAACACAAAAACCTATTACAGGGTGTTCCATTCCTTGTATCAGCACCTGTACAGATCCTCACTATAGACACCTCCAGCTCTAGATAGGTGCACATCTTGAATGTTCAGACCACATGAATTCTTGCTGTATTCTGACATATGCAGTTAGCCCCAGCACTTGAACTGTCCCGGAGATGAGAGTTAACTCTGTGCAGAAGCACAGAACATTGAGCTCGAGCTCGGATTTCAAACCTCTGTCTGTGGTGCTTCAGAGTGTAACCATCAGATTCTTTACTCCGCCTAACTGTGAAGTCGCTCCGGAGATCGCTTCTTTGCTCGGTTCAGTAAAGTTTCCTGAAAGGGTCGGTTTTCACCGATTTATTCTTTTTTCGGTTTTCAAGTCTCTGTCTACGGTACAGTAAGTGTGTAGATAGGTAGTGAACTGTTTTGTTATTTTATTCTGTAGAAATTGTAATTTATTCGGTTCCCTAGCGGTCGGTCCGGTTGGGAACTGACTGTTTCTGTTTTAAATTTTCCTTTTGAATTTGTAGTGGTGTACAGGTTCCAATCGGTTCCAAAAAGACAAACTTTTACCTGTTTCTTTCCACAACCCGTAACACGGTTGGTTACCGATTGGAGAGTATTACCTGGTGTAAAAGCTGTTAAGGGTAATTTTGTTAGTCTGGCCATGTCTGAGAAACCCAAGAAGAAAACTGGGCCCACTGGGTTTCAACACTGTGGTGAGTGTGGGGAGGCTTTTGCCTAAGCTGATCCTCACCTCATCTATGTTTATTGTCTGGGGTTTGACCACCTCAGAACAGACTGCCAAGTCTGTAAAAATTTTCCCAAAGCTGCTATGGATAAAAGATTGAGTAGGCTAAAGGAAAGGGAGGCCGAGTAGTCCGCTGACCTGGATGGCCAGCCCGGTTCGGTTGCAGCCGAATCTGAGGAGGTGCCCACTGACCTGGGCGATACTTTCTTGGGCAAAAGGAGATCCGACTTGGAGGGGTCGGTTCCGGCGAAAAGAAAAAGGAAATCGGCCAGTTCGGATCCGGAACCACGTACTCCAACCACAGATGAGATAGCCAAAGCGATAAGTATTGTTCAAACAACATGAAGTCTTGCTATATTATGACATATGAAGTATAACCCCAGGTTAGAACTGCTCCGGAGGTGAAAGAGTTAACTTTCCATGTAAGGCATAGAACCTTAAGCGCGAGCTCGGTTGAACACTCTGTATGTTGATGCTCAAACTCAAACTGTCAGATTCTTTACTCCGCCTCACTGAACAGTCGCTCCGGAGATTTCTCCTTCTGCTCGATTCGTTTGTCGGTTAAAAGTTTTATTTTTTCGGTTTCTTAACCGAAATTAAACTGCAACTGGTCAGTTCAGGCTCTGTCTGTGGTATCGTAAGTAATAGATAGGCTTACATTTATTTTCTTCTGTGTGGAACTTGTAAATGTGTTTTCGGTTCAGTTTGAACCGATCAGGTTGTTTTTTATAGACTTTCTAGTCCTTTAGAGTGCAGTTCCCGGTTCTTATCGGTTCTAAAAAAAACGGATTTCATTACGGTTTTTTCCACAGCCCGTGACACGGCTGGGAACCGATAAGGGAGTGTTGCTTGGCAGATTGCCATTAACGGGCAAGTTTGGTTAGGCTGGCACTATGTCTGAGAAACCCAAAAGAAAAACCGGGCCCACTGTTTCAACACTGTGGTCTCTGTGGGGAAGCCTTTTACTAAGGCTGACCCACACACCACTTGTGTATATTGATCTGGTTTTGACCACCTCAATGCAGACTGCCAGATTTGTAAGAATTTTCCTGCTGCCACCGTGGAAAAGAGAGTTGGTAGGCTCAGGAAAGGAGGCCAAAAAGTCCGCTGACCCGGACGGCCAGCCCGGTTCGGGTTCAACCGAACCGGAGGGAGTGCCCTCTGACCAGGGTGATGCTTCCTCAGGCAAACGAAGAGCCGGTTCCAACTAAAAGGGCTAGAAAGTCAGCTAGTTTGGAGCCAAAAGTTCTTTCTCCAACCGCTGAAGAAATAGCTAAAGCAATTCAAATTGTCCAGGCACTTTCCCTGGTTCCGTCCAAACCGGCACCATCAGGAAAGCGGTCGGTTCCACCGGTTCAAGATTTTGATTTAGAGGATTTTTATGAACCGGAGGAGGAATATGGGGAGAGTGAATGTGATTTTGAAGGTCTGGATGTGTCCATTGAACCGGACATCTCTCCAGACAGGCCGTCCTGGGGTCCCCCAGGCTATCTGAGTCCCTTCTCATTTTATGTTCTATAAGAAAGTTGCTGAAACTCTCCAACTCCCTGTTGAGGAAGCTGTTGATGACCAAGAGGAGCCTGATTATGTAGAAATAATGGATATTCCAGAGTCTAGAGACTGTCTATTCCCTTGCATAAATCTTTTAGGAAACAGTAAAAATTCTAAAAACTCCTCACTCCATCCTCCCTGTTGATAAAAGGATGGACAAGAGGTATACTTTATCAGGCTCTGATACTGAGTTCCTCTCTCAGCAGTGCAGCCATGTGGGGGTAGTGCAGGCTGCAGCTTGTGACAAAGCAAATATTCCTCTAGCCTTGCACCCTCCTGAAAAGGACTCTAGGAAGATGGATGCCATGGCAAAGAAACAATACATGGCAGCATCTTTAGGACTCAGACAGGCAAATTATATGGCTTATGCTGCTAGGTACCAGAAGTCCAGATGGGATACTGTGCTGGCCCTAGCGAAACAAGTCCCTGACCAGCTTGCCAGGGAGCTGGAGCAGGTGGCTGCGGATGGTATTGAGGCATCCAAGGTGCAATTTCATGCTGCAGTAGACTCTAATGATGTGTCATCAAGGGTCATGGCTACATCTGTGGCACTTCGCAGAATGGCTTGGCTCAGATATACTACCCTGTCACAGGATACCCAGTCTAAGGCTATGGATTTTCCTGTTGTGGGTAATTCTCTGTTTGGGGAGCAGACAGAGAATTATATGAAGAAAATGGATGAATATAGGACCACCTATAGGAGTGCACAGGCCAAAGAAAGGCAAGCCACTCCTCAAAGGCAGCATCTCAGGGGCAGGCCCTTTCATAGGCCTTTTTACCAAGCCCAGGCCTCCTCTTCTGCTTATGCCTAGAGGGGTTCTTCAGAGGGAGAGGCAGACGGGGTACAAGTAAGCCCACTTCTACCCCTCAGCCCAAAGCCCCTGCCAAGCAGGCTCCCTGATGGGGTGGCCAGGGCCGACTCTCCTCTACCGGTAGGGGGCAGGCTGGCTTACTTTGTCCAGGACTGGAGGTCTTTAACAGCAGACAAGTGGGTCCTGGAAGTAGTAAGCCAGGGACTGGTTCTCAGCTTCAAAAAGTTTCCAAAGATGAGAATCAGATCCTTTCCACCTGCAAATCCATCAGAGGCTCTTGCCCTAGAAACAGAAGTTTCTACCCTCCTGGCTCTCAGAGCTCTGGGAGGGTTCCACCCCACACAGGGCAAAGGGTTGTACTCCAGGTACTTCCTTACCCCAAAAAAGACAGGAGAATGGCAGCCCATCCTAGATCTCAGATACTTAAACAAGCACCTTTTAAAACCAAAGTTCAAAATGGTGACTCTGGGAATTATTTTACCCTCTCTAAGGCCAGGGGACTGGCTAGCCTCCCTGGACCTCAAGGATGCCTACTTCCATGTTCTTATCAGAAGCTCCCATCGAAAGTACCTCAGATTCGAACTGCCCTCAGGCCATTATCAGTTCAGACAATGCCCTTCAGCCTCACCTCTGCCCGAGGTATTCACAAAATGCCTGGCAGTAGTAGATTGCCCACTTAAGAAGGCAAAGGATTGCCATCTTTCCTTATCTGGACGACTGGCTCATAGTAGGCCAGTCTCCAGATCAGGTCAGACTATACCCTTCAGGTAACTCAGCAACTGCTCACATCTCTAGGTTTCTTCTCAGTCTCCCAAAGTCAGTCCTAGAGCCTGTCAGCTTCTCACCTTCATAGGTGCAGAACTGAACACAAAAGAGGCCAGAGCCTTCCTTCCTCTGGAAAGAGCAAGGACCCTGGTCTCTCTGGCCTCTTCTTTCACCCTTCAGGTCTCTCGACCAGCAAGGCACTTTCTTCAGCTCCTAGGGCACATGGCTGCCTCTACAGCAGTAGTGCAGGGAGCAAGGTTTCAGATGAGGGACGTCCAGTTCCATTTGAGAGTCTGTTGGTCTCAAAAGAGGGACCCTCTAACCAAATTGATCCCAGTGACTCGGACTCTGATCCAGGCCCTTCAGTGGTGGCAGGACCAGAGCAATCTGAGACAGGGGGTCCCTTTCACCCCCCAGTCTCACTCCTTAGTCTTTATGACAGATGCATCCCTCTTGGGGTGGGGAGCTCACATGGGCGACCTCACTACCCAGGGATTGTGCTCCCCTCAGGAATCTCTGCTCCACATCAATCTGTTGGAACTCAGAGCAGTTTTTCTAGCACTTCAAGTTTTTTCCACATCTGTTCAGAACAAAGTGGTTCAGGTCAGAACAGACAACACCACTACGATGTGGTACATCAACAAGCAAGGGGGCACTCGGTCTACGGCCTTGTGCACCGAAGCGATGAAGTTGTGGTCTCTGGCTTATTCCTGAACACCTCCCTACGACAGTTCACCTACCAGGCAAGGACAATGTCCTGGCAGATGCTCTCAGCAGGATTTCCCAGGGCCATCACGAATGGGCCTTGGATCCTAGTATTGGAGGTAGTATTTGCCAGATGGGGCACCCTCAGATAGATCTTTTGCAGCCCCAGACAATCACCAACTTCCCCTTTTTGTTGCAGGCCCCAGTGTTGGGCTCAGTCCCTCTGGATGCCTTCCTTCTCAGTTGGGAAGGGAAGTTTCTCTATGCTTCCCCCCCTTCCCTCTCCTGTTCAAGGTGCTAGTCAAAATCAGATCTCAACCCTGCAAGGTGATCCTGATTGCCCCAGATTGGGCCAGGCAGCCCTGGTACTCTCTCCTTTTGTCCTTAGCAGTCCACCTTCCCCTGTGCCTTCCCAGGAATCACAACCTGTTATCCTCTGCCCAGGGGAGGGTTAGGTATCCGAACCTCAAATCTCAAGGCTTGGCTCTTGAGGAGTTAGAGTTTGCTGACCTACACCTTTCCCAAGGTGTATTCGATATTTTGAAGGCCTCTAGAAAGCTTTCCACCAGGGCCACTTATAATTCCAAATGGAAGAGGTTTTCCATATGGTGCTCTGGCAAGCACATTTCCCCAGAATCTGCTGACTTGCCCACAATCTTAGATTATTTGGTGCATTTGAATTCGTTGGGGCTTGGACCAGCTACCCTAAAAGTGCACCTGGCAGCCGTGTCTGCTTTCCTATCAGCAGGTAAACCCTCTTCCTTTTCAGCTCATCCTGTATTCACCAAGTTTTTCAAGGGGTTGCTGCACACCAGTCCCCCATTCAGGGACCCTGCCCCTGCTTGGGATCTTAATATTTGCATTGCCCAGCTTATGCAACCCCCTTTTGAGCCATTGTCTTCAGCAGAGCTTAAGTACTTGCCTTGGAAAACTGTGTTTTTGGTAGCCATCACTTCTGCCAGGCTCATAAGTGAATTGCAAGCATTGTCAGTGGAGCCTGATTTTATCTCCTATCACAGAGATAAGGTGGTCCTCAGGACTAACAGAAAGTTTTTGCCTAAGGTGGTTTCAGACTTCCACCTTAATCAATCCATGTCCCTTCCTGTGTACTTCATTGACCATTCCTCCTCTGGCGAGAGGAGATTGCACAGTTTAGATGTCAAAAGAGCCCTTAGTTACTATATAGAACGTACCAAGGGTCACAGGTTTGACTCCTCAATTGTTCCTCACTTATGGTGAGGTTGGAAAAAGAAAACCTGCCACTAAAGATCCATTGCCAGGTGGATTGTCTCTTGTATCCAATTTTGTTATGAAAAACTGGGTAAGGTTCCCCCCTCAGGCCTGAGGGCTCACTCTACCAGAGGTACAGCTGCGTCTCTGGCTGCTGCCAGGGACATCCCTATCCTAGAGATATGTCAAGCAGCTACCTGGAAAACAGTTCACACTTTTACTAAGCATTACTCCCTGGACATCCAGGCTAGGAGTGATGCTCGATTTGGCACAGCTGTGCTTCAGAGCCTATTTCCTAAGTAGGTTCTGTCCCTCCTCCTTGGAGGTACTGCTGTGTAATCTGCATATGTCATAATATAGCAAGACTTCATGTTTGAAGAAAAAATTACTCACCTTAGTAATGTTGTTTCTTCTAATGGAGTCTTGCTATATTATGACCTCCCCCCCCCAGCCTGCCCCTCTCAGAACCTTTACTTTTGGGATGTGGGTGGGCAGGGCAATCTTGGCATTTCATAGATGCCCACTTTATTTTCACCCTTCTTAGGGTGCTTAGGTGTCTTTATATATTTTTTCTTTCTTGAATCCCCTGACTTGAGTCTTTGTTTTGGGATCAAGAACAAAAATGTGTTTTTGTAGTTAAGTAGCCAGTGGGCTAGTGTAGGTTTACGGCTTCCACACAGAACCTTAGTGAGTTTTGCTCGTAAAGATCTGACAGTTTGAGTTTGAGCATCAACAGACAGAGTGTTCAACCAAGCTCGCGCTCAAGGTTCCATGCCTTACATGGAAAGTTAACTCTTTCACCTCCGGAGCAGTTCTAACCTGGGGTTATACTGCATATGTCATAATATAGCAAGACTCCATTAGAAGAAACAACATTACTAAGGTGAGTAATTTTTTCTTCAGTCGCTTCAATTGGTTCCGTCCGAACCAACGCCTTCGGCTAGGTGATCGGTTCGGTTGGATCCTACTCCATCGGATTACAATCCGGATGCCTATTATGAATTGGAGTGGGAGGGGGGACAAAGACTATCCACAACAAAATGATGAGGATGATAATGATTTAGAAGGTCTGGATGTGCCCATTGAACTGGACATCTCCACAGACAGACCCTCCAATGTCTCCCCTCCCAGGCTTTCTGAGTCCCCTTCCCACTTCTTTTCTACAAAAAGGTGGCTGAAACCCTCCAGCTCCCTATGGTAGAAGCTGCAGAGGAGCCTGATTTTGTCGAGATGATGGACATCTCAGAGTCTAAAAGGCTTTCTATTCCCCTCCACAAAACTTTGGAGAAACAGACAAAAAAGATTCTTCAGACACCAAACACTCTACCTCCAGTGGACAAAAGAATGGACAGGAAGTACATGTTGCCAGGCTCAGGTATGGAGTTTTTGTACAATCATAGCAGCCATGTTGGGGTAGTGCAGGCTACAGCCTGTGACAGGGCTAACATATCTTTGGCTTCATACCCCCAAATAAAGACTCCAGGAAGGTGGATGCCATGGCCAAAAAACAATATTTGGCATCCTCCTTGGGACTGAGGCAGGCAAACTATATGGCCTATGTAGCCAGGTACGAGAAGTCCAGGTGGGATACTGTTCTGCAACTGGCCAAACAGGCTTCCCCCAGCTGGCCAATGAGCTGGAGGAGGTGGCTGCTGATGGGATTGAGGCGTCCAAGGTACAGTCCCATGCTGCTGCTGTGGACTCAAATGATGTGGCATCACAAGTTATGGTTACATCTGTGTGTCTCAGGAGATTCGCTTGTCTCAGATGTACTAGCCTTTCGCAGGACACCCAGGCTAAGGCCATGGATTTCCCTGTAGTAGGTAATTCTCTGTTTGGAGAGCAGACAGGCTTACATGAAGAAAATGGATGAATACAGGACTACTTACTGGAGTGCTCAGGCCAAGGAAAGGCAAGCCGCTCCTCAGAGGCAGCAGTCTAGGGGCAGGGGCAGGCCTTTTCACAGGCCTTTCTACCAAGCCCAGGCCTCCTCTCACTTCCCACAGAAGGAGTTCTTCCACGGGAGAGGCAGGAGGGGGATGACCAGGGCTACATCCCCTTCCCAGTCTAAGGCTTCTGCCAAGCAGACACCATGATGTGTCAGCCCGGGTTGACTCCCCAATTCCAGTAGGAGGCAGGCAGGCTGGCTTACTACTTCCAGGCCTGGAAGTCTGTTACCTCAGACAAGTGGGTCCTGGAGGTAGTAAGCCAGGGATTGGCACTCAGTTTCAAAACATTTCCATAAATGAGGGTCAGGTCTTTTCCACCTGCAAACATCTCCAAAACCATTGCTTTAGAAGCAGAGGTTTCCTCTCTACTGGCTCTCAGAGCCATGGAGAGAGTTCCTACTCCACACAGGGGCAAAGATCTGTACTCCAGATACTTCCTTACCCCAAAAAAGACAGGGGAATGGCGACCCATCCTAGACTTAAGGTATTTGAACAAACACATTTTAAAACCAAAGTTCAAAATGGTGACTTTGGGAGTAATTCTTCCCTTTCTAAGGTCAGGATACTGGTTAATTTCCTTGGACCTCAAGGATGCCTACTTCCATATTCCCACCAGGTGCTCCCACAGAAAGTACCTCAGGTTCGAGTTGCCTTCAGGCCATTATCAATTCAGAGCTATACCTTTCGGTCTAACATCAGCTCCAAGGGTGTTTACAGAGTGCCTTGCAGTAGTAGTGGCCTTCCTCAGAAGGCAGGGCATTTCTCAATTTCCATACCTGGATGACTGGCTCATTGTAGGGCAGTCTTCCGACTAGATCAAGTCAGCTCTACAGGTCATTCAGGATCTGCTCAGTTCCCTGGGGTTCCTTCTCAACCTGCCAAAGTCAGTTCTCGAACCAGTACAACGTCTCACTTTCATAGGGATAGAGTTAGATACTGTTCAGGCAAAGGCATTCCTTCCACTTGCAAGAGTTCAGGCCCTTACAGATCTCGCTTCTTCTTTTCATCCTCTGGTTTCTCGTCCAGCAAGACATTTTTTTCAGCTCTTAGACCACATGGCAGCTTCCACTGCAGTGGTGCAAGGGGCCAGGTTCCAGATGAGGGACATTCAATTCCATCTAAGGTCCTTTTGGTCTCAGAAGAAAGACTGTGTTACCAAACTGATTCAGACTCTAGTCCAAGCTCTCCAGTGGTGGCTGGACAAAGACAGTCTCAGGCAAGGTGTCCCATTTCTCAAGCAAACTCCCTCGGTGGTTCTCACTACAGATGCTTCTCTGGGCTGGGGAGCTCACCTGGGAGCCCTCACAGCACAAGTGGTTTGGTCCCCAGAAGTCTCTTCTCCATATCAATCTTCTGGAACTCAGGGCAGTATTCTTGGTCCTTCAGGTTTTCTCGGACTCAGTGAAGAACAAGGTGGTTCAGGTCAGGACAGACACCACCACCACCATGTGGTACATCAACAAGCAGGGGGGCACTCGGTCTACAGCCTTGTGCACAGAGGCCATGAAAGTATGATCTCTGGCCTACTCCATACAAACTTCCCTAATAGCAGTCCATCTCCCAGGGAAGGACAATGTGCTAGCAGATGCTCTCAGCAGAATCTCCCAGGGCCGTCACGAATGGACCTTGGACACTGTCATCCTGAAAGTAATCTTCACCAGGTGGGGCACTCCAGAGATAGATCTCTTCGTAGCCCCAGACAGTCATCAACTTCCCCAGTTCTGCTGCAGACCTCCAGTCCTGGGGACTGTTCCCCTGGATACTCTGATATTGGATTGGGAAGGCAAGTTTCTTTATGCCTTTCTTTCCTTTCCTCTGTTATTCAGGGTTCTAGTCAAGAGCAGGTCACAACCCTGCACAGTGATTCTAATTGCTCCGGACTGGGCCAGGCAACCTTGGTATCCTCTGTTGTTGTACTTAGCAGTCTCGCTCCCCCTGTCTCTTCCCAAGAGACACAATCTCTTAACTTCCTCTCAGCGGAGGATGTGGTACCCCAATCTCCAGTCTCTCAATCTCAAGGCCTGGCTCTTGAAGAGTTAGAGTACGCAGGCCTGCACCTCTCTCAGGGAGTTTTAGACATTCTCAAGGGTTCTCGGAAACCTTCTACCAGGAAAACTTATAACTCCAAATGGAAAAGATTCAGCATTTGGTGTTCACACAGGGATATCCTGCCAGATGCTGCAGGTATTACCACAGTCTTTGATTATCTGGTTCACCTTAATGGCTTAGGCCTTAGGCCAGCCAATTTAAAAATTCATCTAGCAGCTGTTTCTGCATTCCTGTCAGCAGGGAAGGGCTCTTCTCTGGCATCCCACCCTGTCTTTGGTAAGTTCTTTAACGGTCTGATCCATATCAACCCTCCTTTTAGAGAGCCTACCCAGGCTTGGGATCTCAATATCTGCATTGCTCAGCTTATGCAGCCACCCTTTGAACCTTTGGCTTCAGCCGAGCTAAAGTACTTGACCTGGAAAACTGTGTTTCTGGTAGCTGTTACTTCTGCCAGGCAATTAGTGAATTACAGGCCCTGTCAGTTGGACCTGATTTAATCTCATTCCATAGAGATAAGGTGGTCCTCAGAACCAATAGGAGGTTCTTACCCAAAGTGGTCTCAGATTTCCATCTGAACCAGTCCATGTCCCTTCCTGTATTTTTCACTGATCATTCCTCTTCAGGAGAAAGAAGGTTACACAGTTTGGATGTTAAAAGGGCACTTAGCTATTACATACTGTAGACAGAGCATACTAAGGCACATAAAAATGACTGACTTCAATTGTTTCTCATTTATGGTAAAGTGGGAAAGAGTAGGCCTGCTACTAATAGAACTGTTGCCAGGTGGATTGTAGCCTGTATACAATTCTGTTATACCAAGCTAGGTAAAACACCTCCCTCAGGCCTGAGGGCCCACTCAACTAGGGGTACAGCAGCTTCTCTGGCTGCTGCCAGAGATATACCTTTACTAGAGATATGCAAGGCAGCCACTTGGAAAACAGTCCATACATTCACCAAGCATTACTCTCTGGATAGCCAGGCTAGGAGTGATGCTAGGTTTGGTACAGCAGTACTGCAGAGCCTATTCCCAAAATAGGTTCGGTACCCTCCTCCATGGAGGTACTACTTGGTAGTCTGCATATGTCAGAATACAGCAAGACTGCATGTTGTTTGAAGAAAAAATTACTCAACTTAGTAATTGTGTTTCTTCTAATGGAGTCTTGCTGTATTCTGACATCCCCCTGCCTCCCCTCTCAGAACCTGTTTTTTGGGAAGTGGGCTGGCAGGTACAGTGTTGCACCTAAGGGGTGTACCTTACACCCCTCCTCTTAGGGTGAGGGGGTTGTTGTTCTATGTTTATTTATATATTACTATACATTGTTCACTACCTGTTTTTTTTTTATCTTGGGTTCTCGACTTGAGTCTTTTGGGACCCACATTTTTAACCTGTTAGTTTGTTTACAAATTCCACACTACAAATGTAGTTAGTTAGTTGCTCGTAAGAATCGGACTGTTACACTCTGAAGCACCACAGACAGATGTTTGAAATCTGAGCTTGAGCTCAACATTCTATGATTCTGCATAGAGTTAACTCTTTCATCTCCGGGGCAGTTCAAGTGCTGGGGCTAACTGCATATGTCAGAATACAGCAAGACTCCATTAGAAGAAACACAATTACTAAGGTGAGTAATTTTTCTTACCAGACGCAGGGGTCATGGTCCAAGGTGGAGGCCAAGTTACACATAAGTGTCCTGGAGATGAGAGCTCTACTGTACAACCTTCAGGCATTTCAGGAGCATCTGAGTCTGGGTCTTCTGTTAATATGGATGGACAACGCCAGTGTGATGCCTTACATTAACAAGCAAGGGGGCACTCATTCATATCCCCTATGCAGGGAAAAAAATGAGTGCATGGTACTGGGCTCTGTCCCACGGCCTACAGCTGTCAGCTGTGCATCTCCCGGGTCTCAGAAACATCTCATCAGATAGGCTAAGCAGGTCGCATTCCAAGATGCACGAATGGAAACTACTGACCTCCATGGTAGAGGACCTCTTTGTAAGATGGGTTCATCCAGAGTTGGACCTTTCTGCATCACCATGCAGTGCAGAACTGCCATGTTTCTGCTTGCTCACTCACTGCAGGGCCTGGGGTTTTCTGGCAAGATACGTTGTCCCTCTCTCGGAAAGGGACATTTCTGCATGCATGTCCCCCAGTTTCTCTAATGCAGAGGGTACACTCAAGCTGAGGATGGAGGATGCCACCCTCATCCTCATTGCACTATTGTGGCTGCGACAGATATGGTTTCCACTTCTGCAACAGATGACAGTGGAGCCTCCAGCACCTCTATCTCTGTGTTGGGGTCTGTTGTCACAGGACAAAGGAGTCCCTGGTCAGTCCAGACCTTAAATCTCTCCATCTGCCTCAATGGCTGCTGAAGACACGGCCATAGCATGTTTCAGAGTATCTCACAAGGTTGCTGATGTGCTGGTTACAGCTAGAAAGACTTCTACCATACATATCTATTCCTTGAAATGGAAGCAGTTCACTTTGTGGGCTACTTCCAGGAATTTGGACCAATTTGCTTATTCTGCAAATGTAGTGCTGGAATACTTGTTGTCACTGTCAGTCTCTGGTCTACAGTATTTCTCACTGAAGGTGCATTTAGCCGCTGTATTAGTTTTCCATGCCCCTATTAATGGTCATATGGTCACCCAGTTAGAGTTGTGCTGTACTTTTCTGCAAGGTATTTTAAATATGAAACCTATCTGCAATCCAGTCCCGGCTTGGGACTTCAAATAATGTTCTTGAGAACCTGTTAGCTCCTTTAGAGTCTGCTGCGAGTTGTGGCATATGTTTTCTGTCATGGAAAATGTTACTTTTGGTTGCAATCACTTCTGCTCAAAGGATTTCAGAGCTACAGGCTCTAATGTGTGGGACCTCTTATTTGATTTTTCACAAAGACAGTTTTTTTGCGTACAAACCCCCGAGTTTTTATCGAAGGTGATATCTGAACTTAACACTGATTCAAATGATACACCTTCCTGTTTTACTACCTTGAGCATGCCGGTCAGGATGAGGCACTGTTTCATACTTTAAATGTACATAGAATACTACGATATTATGGGATTTGCACCAAGGACAACAGAAAGTCCTCTCAGCGTTTTGTTTCGTTCATCCATGGGGAAGAAGGGCACCCCTATGTCTAAACGGTGCCTGTCCAAATGGCAAGCACATTGTATTACATTGTTACAAGAAGTACAGTAAGGAACTTCCTGACACAGTTCATGGTTATTCCACAAGGGGGATGGCCACTTCCACTGCTTGTTTCAGAAATGCTTCTGCTGCTGACATTTGTGCTGCAGCCAGAAGGAGCACTGTCCACACTTTCACTAAACATTACAGTCTGGACATACTGTCTCACAGACGTGCTGGCTTTGGGCTTGCTGTACTGCAAGGCCTTCTGTCCTGAATATACTGTATATATCAGACTGTAGCAGCCTCCCAGTGACTTTTTGGACTGCTTGGGACTTGTTCCAAAGGTGTGGCCTAATGGAAGAGATATTCTCGAAGAAGAGAGAACAGTTACGTACTTACTGTAGCAGTAGATCTTCGAGAGAATCTCTTTCATTAGGCCATGTTGTCCCTCAATTCCCCCTTCTGCTTCAGTGAGGATTGCACTAGATATTGTGCCTAATCCATGCTTATTATAGCCAGCACAGTTTCTTGCATTTTATGCTTGGTGCTGGTCTGATCTTATGGTTCTCCACACTTGGAGGACTTTCAAATCTAATCTGCGGCGACGAATTGAGGAGTGATGGGGGTCGTCCATGTTTATATAGACACTGATGCATAACGTTGTTGTGGGCAACCCCTGGCTAGCAAAAGTTTCTGTGTGGTCTTAGCACTGACACGGGTATAGTTCCAAAGGTATGGCCTAATGGAAGAGATTCCATTGGAATGATGGTAGAGGTAATGGAAGAGGTGGGAGGCAGTATAGCACAGTGGCTTAAGGCTCTGAGCTGCAAATCTAGAGATCTGGGTTCGAATCCCACAGCCTCCACATGCATACTGTGTGACCCTGAGCAAGTCGCTTAACTTCCCTGTGCTCCCAGGTCGCACCTGTAAACAAGCTTTCAGCTTAGTGTGCCACTCCTAGTTAAACAATTGAAAAAAAAAATTCTGTGGAAGATGTACTGTTACATTAAGCACATTATTGTTCCTTACCCTGTAACCGTAGATCTTCCCCAAGTCAATCTTCGCCATTCATCAGACTTGGGTCTAGACTGGAGGACTGGACTCTGCTCGGGAGGTTGTCTCTTTAAAATATTTTGGGAGCTGGGGGAGCCGACATCAGAGACTGCGTCGCCCATGAGGCCAACGTACTATGTGGTGCTCGCAGACTAGCCCGTAACTGGCACCGACTCCTCCCAGCTTCTCAGTTCTGTGTTTCCCACCATCGAGGAAGGATTTCAGTGAGGGAAGTCTCACAGAATATGCATCAGCTCTGTTCCATCTTGGTCTACTCGACGCCATTCATCGTCGACGACTCCGTTCGACACTGTAGTAGACGCTGTAAGTCCATTACCATTTTCAGCACCAATTTTCTTTTTCTTATTTTTAACAGTTTTTATCGTGGGGCAGAGTTTTTCTGCTTTTGTTTTTCTTTGTCAGCGGTGATGTTGGGTCCAGGGCCTAAGAAATCTTTGAAGAAAATAGGAGATCTTACTTTGAGATACAGCTCTTGCAGCAGGTTACACCATTAGGACTGAAGCCGGCAGGCGTCAGGACCCCACAGAAATTTTCTAGCTAGCAGTCTTCAGCGGGGACCGCCTCCGACGTCGGTCCTGCCCCCGACATCAGGCGTAGTACATAAGGAGGCAGCCCCCCCCCCCCCATAATCCCCAGTTCTTTTCCCTCCGTCGACATCGCCATTTTCGGCCTCTCGGTCCTTTTTCTAGCGTTCGATGACCTTTAGAGCTACGATGATTTCGTCTTTCTTCACGACTTTGGATTCAACTGATGTCCTCTCCAACTACCTCTATGGAGGGTCACCAATCGAAGTGTGCCTGTGGCAAACAGATCCCCTTCAAGGATCCACTTTCGGACTGTGTGTGCTGCCTAGGCCCGGAACACGACACCAAGGCCTGCTCCTTCTGCCAGGGCTTCAACAGTCGCACCAGGATCCACTGCCAGAAGGCCCTTCAAGCGTTTCTCTTAGAGGAGAAACTGAAGACCATGGACAAAGAACCTTCCTCCAGGGGGGAGTCATCGGGTAAAACCCACAAGCACCGGGATAAACACCGGGAGAAGGAAAGGCCCAGGTCCCCTGCGAGGGCCTTGGACTCCCGAAGCTCCGGCTCGCGATCGGACCGCTCTCCTTCCAGGGCTCAATCACAACCTCCCTCGGTTCAGGTCAGATCCTCCAGCGGTTCCTCTTCTTTGCATCCCCTGAAGACTTCCAGGCCGTTGGCCTCTTCCACTCCATCTAAGGCCTCGTCGAAGTCCGGGGAGCACCATAAGTCTTCCTCCTGCCAGCGGGACTCCGACGCCAGGTCGATTTCCCAGCCTCCACATGGGTCAGATCCGGTTTCTTGCAAGACCAAGGACCTGACATCCCTCAAACGGACGTCGGACCCGACATCGGCCCACCCGACGCCGGCCAAGCATAACCGGCGCGCCCAGGAGCCGGCAACACCAAAACACCCGTCGCCGGCCAGGCGTTCGCCTCTGAGGGCGGCTGCCAGGGGACCAACGTCGGCTACCCCAGAGAAGAGGACCGCACCACCGTCGCCGGCTGACACTGGTCGGAAGGACTCGTCGGAGGAGGATACCACACAGCCTGAGGACCAGGCGGGCGACACCGGAGATGCCGGGCTCCCACGGGAACCTTCCCCGGAGCGGGAGACCTGACGCCCGACCCCGGCACCAGGCCCATTGTCGGGCATGAACTTGGTAGAGGTAATGGAGCTCTTTACCTTCTGGTGGGACACCATCAGAAAAGATGTGGTCACAACACACGTCGTCCTCCTACTCAGACTCCGCCTCCTCCTACTCCTTCACCGCTTACGCCCCCTCCTCCACCCAAGGGGCCCGTGGGACGGTCGCCAACCCCAAAGGAGCAAACACCACCTCCTCGAGGCAGATCCTCAGAAAGGAGAAGACCTCCCTCCAGATCCACCTCAGGGTCACCCAGTCCCAAGAGACCCAGACGACGCTGGTACACCCCGTCTGGGGAGGATTCTAGATCTGACACCTCCGGGCGCTCCAGATCTCCTTCTCCCTTCAGCATCCCCTCTCCGGACCCACATGACCTACCCAGGTCTCCTCTGGATGATCCCTCTTTCGCGGAGATCATGAGACACATCCAGGAGAATATGGGGTGGGATGCTGAAGAGCTCGACCCTGAGAGACAACGCCTTGCCCGCTACCTTCGGCAGAAAGACCCGAAGCCTGTGGTAGTGCCGCCCTTGGTGGATACCTTTGCGGATGTCACCAAGGCTGCCTGGAAACGTCCGCATTCCACTCCAGCAGTGCTGAAGAAGGCTGACCACCTATACAAGGCCCCTAGGTAGGACCAGTATCTGGCGAACCATCCTCTGGCTGACTCCCTGGTCATCACTGCCTCGCATGACTGGTCTCAGAGACCTCAGCATTTGAGCACACAGCCACCGGACCAGGAATCCAAGCAATTGTATGGATGTCCTGGGTAGGCGCACGTACGCGGCTGCGACTTGTGCCATCAGGTCACTGAATTACCTCACCCACATGGTTCAGTTCCAGAACGCACTGTGGGAACAGGGACAGGACCTGGTCGAGAAGATGCCCAATGGCGACCAAAAGGAGGAGCTCTTGAACCTCCTCCACACGGGTTCGGATGTGGGGACCCAGGTGCTCAGAGCCGCATATGATTCTGCGGACTCTTCAGCCAGAGCTGCAGCCTCAGGTGTGTGTCTCATGAGATGCTCTTGGCTCCATGTCTCCGGTTTTACCCCGGACGTCCAGAGGAATATCTTAGACGTCCCTTATAACGGCGAGGTCCTATTTGGTGAAGCCTCCGAGAGAGTAATCACCAAACTTCAGGATGCAGGGAAGGCAGTCCGATCTGTACAGGTCATGTACAGGTCTCAGCCCAGTTCCTTTCGTAGGAACCAGAGCCGTTTCCGTGGCCAGCTACAAAGGCAACAGCCACGTTCCAGCCAACAGCAGAGGGGCACTTTCACCCGCAAAGCCCAGGCCAAGTCGTCCCCAGGCAGAGGTCAATGATTTGCAAAGTCGACACAGCCTGCCGGATCAAACGCTGCCACAGCATGACTCCTTCCCGGCCCCCGCCCCTCCTCAGGATCAACGGGAAAAGAAAGTCAGGGGTCGCATTGCACGCCACTTGCCAGGGTGGCAGTCGATCACCACCGACAGATGGGTTCTGCAACTGGTCAAAAAAGGCCACTATATAGAATTTGTAGGCAGTCCACCTACAAGACCTCCCCTGCTTTCCCGATATTCGGGTCAGCATGCCCTGCTCATACAGCAGGAGGTGCTCACGCTTCTGGAAAAAGAAGCCTTAGAGCACGTTCCAGAGAACCAGAGAGGACTGGGGTACTATTCTCACTTCTTCCTGGTTCCAAAGAAAACAGGGGACCTCCATCCAATACTGGACCTCAGCGACCTCAACCTGTTGGTCATTTACAAATGCTTCCACATGGTGACCCTTCCGGGCTTAACTCCCATGCTGAAGCAAGACGCCTTTCTAGGGACATGGATATGTTGTTCATCCACACTGTCTGGCAGGTTCCTTGCCGCTTTAAATCTTGCCGGAAGGTCTTCAAGCTGGCTCCTCCCACCCACCCGGGTGGTAAAACTCTCAGCTCCGCCCCATGATGCCAGATTTTCCTTACCGCTTGGAAGCTCAGGTTCTCTCCTTAACGCTCTGCGTATAAGACTGGTTCCTAATTCTTAATTTCGAAATTAAAAGTTTTGCTAAAAACTTGTCTTCTCTCCTCGCGGCTACGACGGACAATCGACTCGGTTTCGGAGATGCCCCTCGCGAATCAGAAAATGTCTCGGACGGATCCGCACTCCACGTCGTCTACTGTGGGCCTTGACATGACCCGCGAGCCTGCGACCTGTGCTCTTCCTTTTTGACTCGTCCTCGAAGACCCGTGCTGCCCGTTACAACTGGGGCGTCCCAAGAAGAATTTCCTCGGTTAAGTCAAAAGAGGCCAGTCGGCAGTGTCCATGGCGGGTGGCTCCGGCAGATCAGCTCGAGCAGATGATCAGCCTCGAAGGAGGCAGCAGCGGACGCTTCTACCTCGGCTGCGGCATTTGTCCCGCTATCTCTCGGTGCCTCTTATTCGGCTTCTTTTAAGGAGCTTTGTCTGACCCTCTCGACAAAAGGTGAGGGTCCAACTTCTTCTGGACCATTTTCTCTGTCCAAAAAGAGACAAGAGTAAGTCTCACCGTTGACGCTCTTGGGAGCGGGAAAGATCCCTCTCCCGAGTTGTAGGCCGTCGACTTCGGTCGACCCCGCGGCTTCGGCCACTGGTTTCACGGTGTCCCCGTCAGGCCAGTTGACCGAGACTCCCGTCGACGCGGTCGAGATTTTTCTCGACTAGTGGACGAGTTGTCGACTGGAGAAGCCAGAATCCCCTCTCCCGGTTCCCCGGTGAGTTGAGGATCCGTCAGCTCGGCTGTGCCTCCGTTTCAGGCAGCCGGTTGAATCGTCCGAACGAGGGAGTGCGCTTCCTCGCGACACCTCCCGCACTGTCTCGGCTTGAGCCGAGGTCTTGGTCTTGGGCGTCTTGGCGGTCCAACCCGATCCCGCCGTCATAGGCGGTCTTGAATCTCGGCACCCGAGCAAAGCGGCTCGCCGCCGCTCGTCCTCCTCTACCGAATGAGGAGGCTTTGCGCCAAAGTGCGTCGGAGGGTATGAGAACTCAGTGGCAACAGCTCCTTCTGGCGGGAATAGCCGGCCGTCGTCTTCCCAGCCATTAAGTGGCTGTTACCGGGCGGCGAGCAACCCCTCGTTCTAGCCGAGGAGCCTGTTTCCAGGCCGGTTGTTCGGCCAATTCCAGCTGCCCCACCGATTCTGGTGGAACCTCCGCCTCCACAGCCGTTAGTTGGGGCTCCGACCAAAAATTCTCAGTCGGCTCGGGGACTGCCCCATAGGCTGTCTGTCACCCTCACTCCCGATAGACCTCGGCAGGTGGAGGGTGGCTCAGGCCCGAGGCAGCTCTTTGAGGACTCTTCCGAGTCTGAGGATGATTCCTCCCTTTTCTCCAAGCGAATGGACTTGGAGTCCTCAGGAGGACAGTCGGTGGACGATAGCCCCTCGTCCTTCCTAGGATTGCTTCGGCTCATCTCGGAGTCCACCGGGATGAAGCTCGAACCCGTTTCTAAGCGGGCCAGGTATCCCCTCATGGAATTCTGGACCGGGGATTCCCCTACAGAGGCCTTTCCGGTGGCCGAGGCCATAGTGGGTCCGGCCTTGGAGCTCTGGCAGCCCTCTTCCTGTCCTGCGCCTTGGCCAGGATGGCCAGGAAGTATCCGGTCCCCTACGGTTCCCTGTCTGGTTTTGGAACACCCCTCGGTGGAGGGGTTGGTTACCAACAGCGTTTTCCGGCGTGCTGGGAACGCTAGGGATGTGGACAAACCTCCCGACAAGGAGTCCAAGAAATTGGACTATGCCGGACGAAAAGAATATGCTGCGTCCTCCCTCGGCCTTCGCCAGGCCAGTTCGGCCGTCCTCATGGCACATTTTTCTCATGCCCTGTTGAGCTCCCTGGATGAGGTTGTCCCTCATCTTCCCACGGATCTGCAGACCACGGTCAGGCAGGTGCGGGACCAGGGCAGGGCAGTGGCCAACAGCAGCTCCAGACTGCTTTAGACATTGGGGACTCATGTGCCAGGTCTGTGGTGGCCGCAGTGGCTATCGTCGTCGGGCAGCTGAGGATATCCACCTTTACCTGGATACCCAGCACAAGTTGGCGGATGTTCCCTTTTTGGGGACTGACCTCTTGAGCCCTGGGGTGGAAGGTCACCTGCAGAGGATCAGAAGCCCAGTGCTACGTGGACTCTGTCTCTTCCGCTCAGAAGGACAAGGCCGCAAACCACAGCCTAAGCCCTTTCGTCCTTCTGCGCCCACGGCTGACGTCCGGCCAACAGCGTCAGGGCCCAGCGTTCAGGCTTGGCATCCAAACCCAAGCCAGAGCTTCCTCCAACAGGAAGCAGGGAGGTAAAGGCCCAGGAGGTCCCTCGGCGGTTCCTCCTCAAGCCTGCCAGTGACGGGCTGAGGGTGTGCCCCAACCCCGTCACCTCACCCCAGGTTCCCCGTGAAGGCGGCTCCGGCACTTCCTTTCTGCCTGGTCCGTTATTACCATGGACAGGTGGGTGCACAGGTGGTGGTGGAAAAGGCCTGCCTCTAGAATTCGAGCAAGCCCCGCCCTTCAGAGCCGTCGCACCTCGGGGGGCCTCGGGGTCCGCAGCCTCACTGTCGGCTCGTCGGGCCGACATCGCTCTCCTCCTCCAAAAGGAGGTGATCAGGGAGGTGGCAGACCCTCCCTCACACCCGGGGTTTGTGTCCAGGTACTTCCTGGTTCCGAAACGGATGGGGGGCTGGCGCCCCATTCTCGACCTTCACGACCTGAACAAGTTCCTAAGGTCTTGAACCTTCAGGATGGTCACTCTGGCTCAGATAATGCCATCCCTGGAACACGGCGTGTGGGTCTGCTCTCTGGACCTGCAGGACGCGTTCTTTCACGTCCCTATCCGTCCGTCACATCGAGATTCCTTCGCTCTCGAGCGGAGGGGTCCCTCTTCGAGTTCCGAGCCATGCCCTTCGGCCTGTCTCCAGCTCCCAGGGTCTTCACCAAATGCATTGCAGTGGTGACAGCTTTCCTGCGGCACTGAGGGGTCCGGGTGTACCCTTACCTGGACGATTGGCTGATAGCAGCCCCCTCCAGACAGGAGGTGGAGCGGTCCAGAGATCTGGCACTCCAGGTTTGCTCTCAAGTCGGCCTTCTCATCAACGAGGCCAAGTCGGAACTCGAGCCGAAGCAGGTGATCTGTTTATCGGGGCAGAGCTTGACTCTCTTCGAGCCAGAGCACGGCTCCCGGCATGCAGGGGCGAGGTTCTTACCTCCTTTGCCCAATCATTTCTGGTTGGGCAATCGCACCCTGCCCGGGACTTCCTGCGCCTCCTGGGTCTCATGGCGGCTTGCACCAGCGTGGTCCGTTGGGCACGCTGGCACATCGCCCCTTCAGTGGGGACTGGCCAGCCAGTGGTCACCAGCTGCGATCCATTGGACCAGCTAGTGATGGTGACCCAGGAGATGTGGGCGCTCTCCGGTGGTGGACCGTTCCATCTCATCTGCAGGAGGGCATCCGTTTGTCCGCCCGAGCCGGCGGTCTCTCTATCGACCCGATGCCTCTCTGATGGGTTGGTGCCCATCTGGAGGAACACCAAGCGCCACGGCCTCTGGTCCCAGCGGAGTCCCGATGCCACATCAACCTGCTGGGCTCGGCGGTCCACCTAGCTCTCACGCCTTTGCTCCGTTTCTCCGGGGTCAAGTGGTCCGAGTCCAGGCGGACAATACCACGACCATGTACTACCTAAACCGCCAGTGGGGCCGCGTTCCATGCTTCTTTGCAAAGCTCTTCGCGTTGGTCACTCGTCTGCGCAGCCTGGGCGGATCTCCTAGCCATTCATGTGGCAGAAGTCTCCAACACCCTGGCCGATGCCCTGAGCCGGATAGGGGCTGCATCTCATGAGTGGTCTCTCCTGCCGGAGGTAGTACAAGATCTGTTCTCCCACTGGGGCACACCTCAGGTGGACCTGTTTGCCTCAGGGAGACCACGAGAAGCTGAGGCTGTTCATGCCCGCCCCCCTCAGCAGAGGCTCTCTGCAGGGGATGCCTTCTCGAGCTGTGGACCCCGGGCCTCTTCTGCCTTTTCCCCATTTCCCTTGATTCACAAGGTGCTTCTCAAAGCAAGGAGGGACAAGCGAGGTGATTCTGATAGCCCCAGACTGGCCCGCCAGTTCGGTACCCAGATCTCCTCAGCCTCAGCTCCAGGCTCCCGAGGCAGCTTCCAGCTCGCCCGGACCTGCTCTCAGTCAATCAGGGAAGGTGTTCCATCCGGACCTTCAATCCCTGCACCTGATGGCCTGGTTCCTAGCGGCTAGAGTTCCAGGCCTTGGGTCTTTCACGGAGGTCCTCAATGTTGTTGAGGCGTCCCGTAAGGAGTCGACCAGGAAATGCTATGCCTTCAAATGGAAGAGATTTTCCATTTGGTGTCAGGGCAAGGGCTTGGACCCTTCCTCCTATCCTTTGGCAAGCATCTTGGACTATTTATGGTCCCTTTCTAGTCAAGGGCTTAGGTCGACGACCCTAAGGGTGCACCTGGCAGCCATCTCTGCTTACCGGGCGCGGGCCGGGGAGCAGTCGGTGGCGCAGGAGAAGGTGGTCTGGCGCTTTTCAAGGCCTTGATCACATTTCCCTCGATGCAGAACCTCCACCTCCGTGGGATCTACTGCTGGTACTGGCAAAGCTCATGGGCAAGCCATTCGAACCAATGCACAGGTGTGAACTCTCTCACCTGTCGTGGAAGACCGCCTTCTTGGTGGCTATCACGTCAGCCAGAAGGATGGGAGAACTCCAGGTGCTCTGCATTGAGTCTCCTTACCTGGTCTTCCACAGGGACAAGGTTGTCCTCGCCTCACCGAAATTCCTTCCGAAGGTGGTATCGGAGTTTCACCTTAACCAGGTGTTGACTCTGCCGGTGTTCTACCCAATCACACCTCGGAGGCGAATACAGGCTCCATACTTTGGACCCTAGAGAGGCTCGCTTATTATAAGGAGCGCCGCAGCTGAAATTCAGGAGAGGTTCGCCAGCTGTTTGTCACCTATGCTGAAGCCGCACCTGGCAGACCTGCAGTCAAGCGGACGATAAGCAGGTGGGTCACCTCCTGCATAGATCTCTGCTACAAGTTGGCGGGCATGGAGCCTCCCAGAGGATAAGAGCTCATTCTACCCGTCATACTGCTGCATCGGTGGCTGCTTCCAGGGCGTCCCTATCAGGAAATCTGCAGGGCTGCTACCTGGAAGTCAGACACACCTTTATTACCCATTACCACATCGACCTTGAGTCACGCCCGGGATGCTGGTTTTGGGGCCTCGGTTCTCAGTCTTTATTCCCTAAGTAGGGGTGTCGTGCCTCCCTCCTCCCAGAGAACTGCTAGGAGTCTGCCAGACAGTGTGGATGAACAACATATCCATGTCCCTAGAAATACAGGTTACTCACCTGTAACAGGAGTTCTAGGAATGGCATATGTTGTTCATCCCTACCCGACACCCCGACCTCCCGGCTTTGCGCACAACCTGAGCTTCCAGCGGGCCAGATCTGGCGTCATGGGGCGGAGCCGAGAGTTTTACCACCCGGGTGGGTGGGAGGAGCCAGCTTGAAGACCTTCCGGCAAGATTTAAAGCGGCAAGGAACCTGCCAGACAGTGTGGATGAACAACATATACCATTCCTAGAACTCCTGTTACAGGTGAGTAACCTGTATTTCTGGCATCTTTGGACATGCAGGATGCCTACCTGCATATTTCGATTGCTCAAGTGCACCGGAGGTTCCTACGCTTCGAGTTTCAGAGCCGCCATTATCAGTTCCGAGCTCTTCTCTTCAGACTGTCATCGGCACCTCGCGTATTTACGAAATGCATGGCGGTCGTAGCGGCGTCTCTGAGGAGACAAGGCCACTACGTGTTCCCATACCTGGATGACTGGCTTCTCATGGCGCCTTCCAGGGAGGCACTGATGACAGCCATTCACTGCACCCAGTCCCTTTTTCAATCACTGGGTATTCTCATCAACTACGAGAAGTCACTCCTGGTGCCGTCCCAGAAACTGCAGTTTATAGGAGCAGTTCTGGACACCGTCAGAGGGAAAGCTTTTCTTCCCTTGGACAGAGCGGAACACATCAGATCCCTCATCAGGGACCTGTCGGTGAAGAAGATCGTCCTGGCCATTCCGGTCCTTCACCTGCTCGGACACATGGCTGCGGCCATTGCAACAGTCCCTCTGGCACGTCTTCACATGTGGGTAACCCAGTGGATGCTAAGGGTGCAATGAGACCAAAGGCAAGACCATCTGCAGCAGCCGATCAGAGTCATGAATGCTGTAATTCAGGATTGGCAATGGTGGCTAAATCCGGGGAACGTCTCCATGGGGTTCCCTTCACAGCACCGTCTCCGACTGTGACACTCTCCACGGACGCCTCAGGGCTTGGGTGGGGAGCACACCTGGACGGTGTTCGGTCTCAGGGCCTGTGGACAGCCCAGGAGTCTCATCTCCACATCAACATTTTGGAAAGGAGGGCATTCCTTTATGCTCTGCAAGCCTTCCAGTCGGAGATCCCACCGGGTACACTTCTGTTACAAACAAACAATACCGCGGTGATGTATTACCTCAACAAACAAGGAGGCACTCACTCCTACCCGCTTTGCAGGCAGGCCATGAGAGTGTGGGAGTGGATATTACAATATGGCGCAAATCTAATTGCAGTACACGTCCCGGGTGTGGACAACACTGTTGCAGACAGTCTGAGCCGCTCCAAGGCCAGAGTCCACGAGTGGGAACTTCTACAGGAGGTGGCAGAGGATCTGTTTCAAAGATGGGGCACTCCAGAGTTAGACCTTTTCGCGTCCCCATCCAACGCAAAACTGCCCAATTTTTGCTCGCTAGATCCAGGGCCTGGTGTTTTCTGGTGAGATGCATTGTCCCTCTCCTGGGCGGGCAGATTCCTCTATGCCTTCCCTCCTTTCCCGTTGATCCAGAGAGTTCTGTTAAAACTTCACAGGGAGCAAGCGATGCTCATTTTGATTGCACATTTCTGGCCCAGAAAGATTTGGTTCCCTCTTCTGCACCAGCTATCCGGGGAACCTCCAGTTCCTTTGCCAATCAGCTCCCATCTATTGTCTCAGGAGGCGGGTTCATTGGTCCACCCAGACTTACGTTCATTGAACCTGCACACTTGGCTCCTAGAGACATAGCCATGATGCAATATGGGGTCTCGCAAGAAGTGGCAGACGTACTCTCTGCCGCCAGAAAACCGGCAACCCACGCAACGTACGTAGATTCTGTTTATGGGCTCAAGCACGCGGTTTTTCACCATTAGACTGTCCCGAGAAGCTGGTTCTGGACTACCTGCTTTACCTTTCCACTCCGGACTGGTTTACTCCTCGATTAAAGTGCACCTTTGTGTAATTTCTGCTTACCATGCCCCAGTAGGCCATCGGACGGTGGTCCAGCTGGACACTACTCGTGCCTTCTTAAGGGGAGTCCTCCACCTTAGGCCACCCATCAAGGACCCAGTTCCTCCTGGGGACTTACCTTTCGTCCTGGAGCAGCTTACGCTGCCACCTTTTCTCTTTTTTTTTTTTTATATATTTTCTTTGTATGCCCCCTCTCTCACCACCGAACTCCTGCTCTTCTGGAGACTCCATACGGCCTGATTGATCCCGCTTCTACAACACGGCGACCAGTGCAGTCTGTCCCCACCTGGAGCCTTGGCTGCCACCCCCAAAAGCGGAGTGCAGGTGGGCCCTACACCCGGACGTGGCTTAGTTTTCGTCGGGGCTGCTGGTACTGGCATTGGAGATCGTGGCCAGTAGCTCCGTCTACCAGGAGTCCGGTGGGGTATTTCCTGGTTTTCTTCCCTCCCTACAGGACGTCGCACGCTGGGGGAGCCTAGGGGCGGAGCACGTCATAACGTGCCTGACGCTCCAGCTCCCAGCAGACGTCCTTCCCTCCCTGCGACGTGCAGTCTCGCTGCACCTCCACCTGTGGTCACCCAGGTGGCAGTGTTGCAGCGGGACTTGCATCCCCACCCTCCCCCCTGGAGGAGGAGAGCAGCTGTTGGACGCTCAATCCACCTCCCCCAGCTGGTCCTCCAGCTACCCGAGTCCGTTCCCAAACCCGGGTCGCTGGCGTCTCAAGCGGAAATCCAACCGGCCGGCACGTTGCCACCTTTTGAACCAGCCGCGGATTGCGAGCTACGCTTTCTCTGAAAACGTAGTTGCTGTCACCTCGGCGAGAAGGATCTTGGAGTTGCATGCTCTTATGTGCAAAGAGCCTTATTTGGTTTTCCATCAGGACAGGGTATCCTTAAGGACAAACCCAAAGTTTTTGCCTAAGGTGGTTTCAGCCCTCACCCTTAACCAGGATATTGATTTACCAGTGTATTTCCCAAGGTACACTAATCGAGGAGAAGCCCTTCTGCACACCCTTGACGTGCATCGGTGCCTCAGATGCTATCTGACCAGAACCAAACAGTTTCGAAAGGTGGACCAACTTTTCATCTCCTTTGCTCACAGGATAAAAGGAGCTCCTGTCTCCAAACAGTCACTCTCGAGGTGGCTCATCCAGGGCATCACTTTCTGTGCGCGGTTAAGGGTCATTCCACAAGAGGGGTGGCTACTTCTTTTGTGGCGTTAAAGAACGTCTCCACCTCAGCTATTTGCGCTGCAGCTACTTGGAGCTCTGTGCATACCTTTATCAGGCATTACAGTCTGGACATTGCATCGAGCCGAAGAGCGGGATTTGGTCTAGCCGTCCTTCAGGGACTTCTGTCCTAGGCTCGAGTAATATCGAGACCTCTACCTTTCCTCCTCCCAGTGGCGCATGATTGCCACTATTGCTTGGAAATCAGTCCTAATGGTGTAACCTGCTGCAAGAGCTGTATCTCGAAGTAAGATAGTACAGTTACGTAAGAACTTACCGTAACAGTAGATCTTCGAGAACAGCTCTTGCAGCATGTACCTTCCCGCCCACCATCCCCCTTTTGGAGGTAGGTCATAGTCAGACACCCATTTTATGGGATGCGACATTCCTATTCAATACCTTTTGCCATCTGGTGGCGGATCCTCGGTCTCCTCTTCTGATGTCATCCAGCGGCCGGGAGTCTCCGGCGGGAGAACTGAGGATTATGGGGGGACCGCCTCCTTATGTACTACGCCTGAGGTCGGGGGCGGGACCAACGTCAGAGGCGGTCCCCGCTGAAGACTGCTAGCTAGAAAATTTCCATGGGGTCCTGACGCCTGCCGGCTTCAGTCCTAATGGTGTAACCTGCTGCAAGAGCTGTTCTCGAAGATCTACTGTTACGGTAAGTTCTTACGTAACTGTACTTCCCCATGCACTGGTGCCCCTGTTGCAACTCCCATGACCGTGTCTGACCCCCACGACAGCTGTTTTTCTTGTTTTGGTCCCAACCATGCTATGGACGAGAGTGACTCCTGTTTCTCTGTGGATTACCGCACCCTGATTATCCATGTGGCGAAGTTGGGGAGAGACCCCCCCAACCTTCTGTGGTCAGCATCACACTCAGGATGCCAAAACAGTCTCTGGCCCCTTCCCTGGTTCTGTGTGGGCCAGTGGCGAGAAAACCCCCTCTGTTTTAAATCTTGCTGAAACAAGGGGTCTCAGCGAGGGGTTGGTGGGGCAGTCATCCTCTGGGGGGGTTTCTGAGCACCCCTTGTGGTCCAGTGCCTCCTCGGAGACTCTGACAACCCTGGGTCTGATGCCGCAGCTATACGCTGGACCTGCTCCAGTGGTTCCCTCGGTGCCACAGCCTGGTGCCATCTCTGCTCCCGATGCTGTTGAGCGAGGTGGCACTGGCCATGCACTGGGACCTCCCTCCAATGCTGCTCTCAGTGCTGGAGGGCTTGGATCAAGGGGTGGCTAGCCTGGAGATCTCCCTGATCTTGTCCTCTGCCATGGAGGGCAAAGATCGGGATGATCCTGCCTGGCCGCCTGTCTTTGGGGAGTCCATGGAGACTTCCCAGATCACACCGAGGCCTTCGGTGGCTTTGGAGCCTTCGGGCTCTCCCCTCAGTGCTGTCTATGGCGCTGCTTTTTCTGAGCCCTCTGGAGCAGTTTCTGGCTCAGGGGACTCTCTTGGTGCTGACTGCAGCACCGTTGGGGGTGGCGACACTGGAGCCAGTGCCAGTTTGGGAGCTGGCACCATCTCTGGTGCTGAGTCTACCTCCTCTGTTCCTTTGCAGATGTGGGTGGGCACAGCTGCTGGAGATGGTGCCGAGGGGGGTGTCCATAGTCGCCTCCTCGGCGACTGGGCCCTCCTCTTCTCCTGCTAGCCCGGATTCACCTGTTAGGCCTCATCCAAGGGGCAGGTCTCTCTCTTCTGGGGCAGGGGTTGGCAGGGCTCGATCGGTGCTGCGGTCCTCCCATGGAGCCGCTTGGGGAGGAGCCACAGTGCTGATGCTGCCTTGTCTCCCCCTCTTCTTAAAGGGAGTTCTGAAGTTGGTGGAGACAGGGCCTCCCTTCGGGGCTCTGTATGGCTCTGTTCTCACCTGGAGGTTCCCACCCCAGGGCACCACCTTGTTCACCCCAACACTGTTGGGTTCACGTGGACGGGATAGGCAGCCCCCCCTTCAGGAGGGTGTGACAGGGTTGAATAGGACCATGTCCCAGTTGTTATGGAGCGTTTGAATGCAGGGATCTGTTCTGTTCTTTCCTTTCCTGTCTCTTGTCTGTCTGGTTGCGCAACCAAATTTTCCTGTGAGACCTAGGATTTGATCACCCCAACAGTCCGCAATTCTCTGCCTCTCACTGTCTCTCAGTCTTCCCTTGCTATTTCTGCCTTTTCCTCCTTTGCATATTTGCTGGTATAAAAATATATACAAATTCATTATGTGGAAATGTAACTGATATTGGGATCCCTTTGTTTAGAAATTATATAGTGTTACTGTTGAAACATTTATAATTATGATTTGAGATGAGTGCAGAAAGCTATTGGGAACTCAAGGGGTTAACCTGAGAGCAGTTTTAAGCCCTTTTTCAGAAGAGCTGTGGAGAAGGGGCCTCAGTTCTGGGACATTGTGTTCTTGCTGCACCTGCGTGACACTCACAAGAACATTGGAAATTTACAAGAACATTTTAGAAAAACAGGATGCTTGTTAAGGAGGGGGGTTGCAAATACTTATAAGAGAGAACTGCAATATTTTAAGAGACACAGAGATTGAAGGAAAAGCAGATGGATCTTCTCTGTTTATTCTGCCTTTGTAAACAGTTATTCTGAACAATTTTTTTTATGTTACTGCTAGTACTAATAAATACTTTATGCGAATCCTGCAACTGCTCCTGGTTTTTCTTATGCTTCCTGACCTGTGCCTCGACGACAGATGGTGTTAGAGTGGGATTTACACCATGCATACTCTAAGCCAGGAGTTTTCTGTGTGGGTACTGGACCTAGTACCAAGGAAGCATAGCGAAAGGTATGGATTCTGTAGCAGCAAGTCCAGGAGTGGTTACTAGGAGAATGGCAACCAAACTAGCAGAGACAGAAGTCCAAGCTGAGATTGTACAACCAGCACAAGTTATGGAATAAGAACAGGCAGTGACAGATCCTGAAAGCCTGATGGACTTTTTCAAATGGTGGGCTGTACAGCAAAAGGAGACAGAGAAGCAGAGAGAAAGAGATTCAACGTTTAGAAGCACAGAGGAGAGGAGAGATGCAGCGATGGATGGATGCCTTGCAAGCTATCAAAGGCAGAGGATCTGGCACAGATCCAGACGAGCAACAAAACACAAGTAGCTTAAAAGCCATTAAACATACAAAGCTTTTTCCCTCGGATGATATTGAGGCATACCTGACAACTTTTGAGAGTTGCCACAGCCTGCCAATGGTCAAAGCAGTAATGGAAAATGGGACTGGTACCCTACCTGACAGGGAAAGCTTAACTTGCCTACAGCAATATGGACACTGCACAGTCAGAAAACTATGACCTGGTGAAAAACGAAATCCTGAAAAGGTATGACATCTCAGGAGAGACTTACAGGCAGAGATTTCTATCTCTGAAGTACGACTCGGTCGACAATCCTCAAGAAGCCTTCACCCGACTCGGAGAACTCCTGATAAAATGGCTCCAACCAGAGGGCAAAACAGTCCCACAGATCATCGACACATTTGCCATGGAGCAATTCATCAACATCCTGCCTACAGATGTGCAGCTTTGGGTAAAGGAACACCGACCAGAAAGTGGGGGAAAGGCTGTTTCCTTGGCCAAGGACTACCAAATGGCCAGACAGATGCCACAGCAGTGAGGTAACAGCCAAGCACCGTTAAGATGCTCTTTTTTTTCCCATTTAAACTCCAAGTCCGATAAGAACTCTGGTGGGGCTAACAAATCTGTGCCCAAAGACATTATTTGCTATAACTGTAATAAGCCAGGTCATATTGCAAGAAATTGCTGTAAGAAGTGTGACACTGGAGCAGATGTGTCCTTGGCAAATTGGGGCAAGTATTTAACAGATGTGAAGGTGGGGGACAAGACTGTAAAGGGACTCATTAATTCAGGAAGCAGACAGACCCTAGTGCATGTTGAAATGCTGGGAAAACACTGTGCAAAGTACCAGGTACTGGTGTCATCTGCATCCATGGGGACACCCGATACTATCCCACCACCCAAGTGACTCTGACCCTTAAGGGTGTGTCGCACCACATGAAAGTGAGGGTACTTCCTAAGTTACCTGTATCCGTGATTATTGGAAATGACTGTCCATGATTTACTGAATTAATCTCAGACGAACTGAACCCTGCAATTTCAGCAGCAGTAGTAACAAGTACTCAGGCAAAGAAAATCTCAAATGATGGGGACACTTTTCCTTTCAGTGACTTTAATTCGAACTTGTTTGAGCAGAGCTCCAAGATCCAGAAATCCAGGAAAGAAAGATGTCTGAAGAAACTGTCAACAAATGACTGATGGACTTAAGGGGTTAACGTATGAAAATGCTGAAACTAAGCTGATAACTGACTGTGATTTTCTTTCAGAGCAAGCTAACAATGTTTCTCTCCAGGGTTATTTTAAGCAGCTGGGGGTGAAACCAAAACAGGGTGGACCAGTGTTTAAAAATGTAATGGGTTACTATACAGAGTTTGGATTAAACCTCCGACATAGGAACAGACAGAACAATTGGTTATACCACAAAAGTATAGAACAGAGTTGTTACAGATAGCACATGATTGTCCTATGGCTGGTCACTCGGGGAGGGATCGCACCCTTGCCAGATTGCTGTAATGATTTTACTGGCCTAATTCATGAAGATGTTGCTGCCTATTTCAATTCCTGTGCTGAGTGTCAGAAAGTAGCCCCAGTCACTAGAAAAGACAAGGTGCCCCTACCCTTGATAGATGTGCCTTTTGAGAGAATTGCAATGGTTGTGGTTGACCCTTTAGACAAAAGTAAAAAGGGTAATAGATTTATTCTGGTAGTATGCGACTATGCCACTCGATTCCCAGAAGCAGTTCCAATGCATACTGTCACAGCTTCAAAAGTGGCAGCAGAGGTTGCAAAAACTTTCAGCAGAATGGGTATACCTAAAGAAATTATTACTGATCAGGGTAGTAATTTTGGTGCTGCATTACTTAAGAAGCTGTACAGACTACTAGGTATCACTGCCATACAGACCTCCCCCCATCACCCTCAGACAGACGGTCTTGTTGAGCGTTTTAACCAAACCCTAAAACACATGTTAAAAAGGTTTGTAAAAGGGGAAGGGAAAGATTAGGATCAATACTTGCCTTACTTACTTTTTGCTTATAGACAAGTGCCACAGGCATCAACAGGGTTTTCACCATTTGAAATGCTGTATGGTAGGCAGCCAAGAGGGGCACTGGATGTGATTTAAAAAAAAAAAAAAAAAAAAATGTGGGAAGATAACCCCCACTCAGAAACAATCTATAACATCTTATATGTGTGCCCTAAGAAAAAAGCTGGGAAAATTTGTTGAAATTGTGCAGAGTAATCAGGAAGAGGACCAAAACCAGCAGAAGGTATATTTTGACCATGGGGTAAAAGAAAAAGTTTTTGAGCCAGGTGAAAAGGTTTTGCTACTGTTATCCACAACAGAAAATAAACTGTTAATGAAGTGGCAAGGGCCTTATAGAGTGCTTAGACGTACTGGCACTGTTAACTATGAAACTGAGACCTCTGACAGGAAAAATCCTACTAAGATATACCATGCTAACCTCCTCAAGATATGGGTTGAAAAAATGCCAAAAAGCTGCTTTGCTAGTTTTATCAGAAACTGATAAAGAAGATATTGATGTAGCTTATGATAGACTGGAACAAACTGTAACTGCTGATGCTGCAAAGGTGAATGTTTCCTTAACCTCAGAACAAACTGCAGAAATTTGTAATGTGCTAAAGACATTTAACAGTGCTTTTACCCAAGTACCAGGCCAAGCAAAAGGGGTCAAGCACGTAATAGTGCTAAGGAATGTTCGCCCTATTTGGTAAAAAACATACAGGTTACCAGAGTGTTTAAGAGCTGACGTGGTTAAGGAAATACAAAAAATGAAAGAATTGGGTATCATGGAAGAGTCGAGGAGTGCTTGGTCATCTCCAGTGGCAACTGCAAACAAAAAAGAAGGGAGTGTTAGAATCTGCCTTGATTTTAGGAAACTTAATCAAGTGTCAGAATTTGACAGTTAAGCTATGCCCAGAATAGATGATTTGGTGGACAGACTGGATAGTGCAAAGTACATCAGTACCCTCGATCTCACCAAGGGTTACTGGCAGATCCCTTTTACTAAAGAATACAGACACAAAACTGCATTTGCTACTCCTGTTGGATTCTGTCTGTTCATCACCATGCTTGGTTTACATGGTGCACCAGCTATATTCCAGCGGTACATGGATGTAATTTTATCACCTCACACTGGTTATTGTGCTGCGTACCTGGATGATATTGTGGTGTACAGTCCAGACTGGAAAAGCCACCTGGAACACCTACGAGCAGTTGTCCAAGCTATCAAAAATGCAGGTCTGACTATTAAATCCTACCTAATGTGCACTGGGCATGCGAGAAACCAGATATTTGGGCTATGTGTTGGGAAATGGAGAAGTTAAGCCAGAAATTTCTAATTTAGAAGCTATAGGTAACAGCCCTGTCCCTAAAACAAAGAAACATGTCCGATCATTTTTAGGGCTAGCTGGTTATTATTGGAGATTTGTTCCCAGCTTTGCTGAGTTACCTATTCCCCTCACTGAACTCACAAAGAAACAGTTCCCAAATAATGTGAAATGGACCCCGGAGTGTGATGAAGCTTTTCAAGCCATAAAGGCTGCATTATGTTCAGCCCCTGGTTTAAGAAGCCCAGACTTTGAGAAAACTTTTTTGTTACAAACAGATGCATCAGAGGTTGGCCTCGGTGCAGTCCTGAGTCAAAATATAGATGGAATGGAACATCCTATTCTGTACATAAGTAGGAAGTTGTACGACTGAGATAAAAGGTACTCCACCATTAAAAAGGCATGTTTAGCAGCAAAGTGGGCCTTGGAGTCCCTTAAGTTTTATTTGCTAGGAACTGACTGTACTTATAACAGATCACAGTCCTCTCTGTTGGCTTAACCAAATGAAGGATGAAAATTCCAGAATCACAAGGTGGTGCCTGGCACTACAGCCATTTAAATTCAAGGTGATACACAAATCTGGTAAAGAGAATAGCAATGCTGATTTTCTGTCAATATATGGATCAGGGATTGAGGGTTCTGAAGGTTGAAAAACAAATGTATGAGTTTAAACTTTACTGTTTGCTGTACTGTTATTGAAAAAAGGATACTGCGCATGTGCTTAATTTCTGAAAGTTAAAAGCTATGTTAGAGAATTAATAGAAAGTTTTGGAAACCTGTTTGATAAAACAGGTTCCCTCTTAAGAAGGGGGGTGTATGTGGCAGGGTTGAGTAGGACTCAGTCCCAGTTGTTATGGAGAGTTTGAATGCAGGGATCTTGTCAGTTCTTTCCTTTTCTGTCTCTTGTCTGTCTGGTTGCGCAACCAAATTTTCCTGTGAGACCTAGGATTTGATCACCCCGACAGTCTCGCAGTTCTCTGTCTCTCACTGTCTCTGTCTTCCCTTGCTGTTTCTGTCTTTTCCTCCCTTGCATATCTGCTGGTATAAAAATATATGCAAATCATTGTGTGGAAATGTAACTGATATTGGAATCCCTTTGTTTAGAAATTATATAGTGTTACTGTTGAAATATATATAATTATAGTTTGAGATGATTGTAAAAAGCTATTGGGAACTCAAGGGGATAACCTGAGAGCAGTTTTTAAGCCCTTTTTAGAAGAACTGTGGAGAAGGGGCCTCAGTTCTGGGACATTGTGTTCTTGCTGCACCTGCCTGACACAAGAACGCTGGAAATTTGCAAGAACATTTTAGAAAAAAACAGGATGTTTGTTAAGGAGGGGGGGTTGCAAAGACTTATAAGAGAGAACTGCAATGTTTTAAGAGACACAGGGATTGAAGGAAAACTCAGATGGATCTTCTCTGTTTATTCTGCCTTTGTAAATAGTTATTCTGAACAATTTTTTTTTTATGTTGCTGCTAGTACTAATAAACACTTTTTGCGAATTCTACAACTGCTGCTGTTTTTTCCTATGCTTCCTGACCTGTGCATCGATGAAAGAGTGGTCTCCTGCATGATCTCGTAGCCCGTGCAGAGGACCTTCCTTGGTTCACCAGGCTGCTCCCACTGTTCATCCTCTGCCTCCTCTTCCCATCTTTCTGGTCTCCTTGGCCCGAGGGGGTCCCTGACCTGGAACGAGTTCAGAGGATCAGTGGCTGCATTTCCCAGGTACTTGAGGGCACTTACCAAGGTCATCTTTAGACCTTAAACCCCGGTACCACCTCCCTCTGAGCACAGCTCCTCCGATTCTTCCACTTCCTCCACCGAGTAAGAGGAACTGCACATCTCCCATTTCACTGGACACAACCCTGCTCATATGACACTGGCATTCCTTGGGGAATACAGTACTGACCACTTGGTCGTACCTCCCTGGCCATTTGCGGAGGCCTCGTACGCTGTCTGGCAACATCCCTGCTGCCCCAGCTCGTGCCCCTTGGGACTGCATGTGCAGGTATTGCGCTCCTATGGGCTCTCCAGGTGCCATGTCTCACCCCCTCTCGGTAGTAGAGCTCTGGATACCCCTTCCGGGCATCATTGCCCCTGACACAACCATCTCCCAGTGTCTGACTCTGCTGAGTTTGACCACTGGGGAAGAAGGGTGTTTTTAGTGGTGCACCTCCTTTTGTGTATCATGGCTCATCAGGTACACCAGGTAGCTCTGGACACTTCTAGATCAGCTCCTAGCTGCAATGCCTGATTGTGAGGAAACCCAGCAGGCCATCAGCCTTTCTTTGCGGGGCCTGGAGCTTGCAAGACACCTCTCCAGAGCAGTGTATGATGCTAATGAGGTGGCTTCCAAGCTGGTAAGAACATCGGTCTGCATAAGGCGGACAGCATGGCTTTACCTATCAAGGTTGTCACCCATGACCCGGTGTAGGGTGCTGTCTTCACCTTTCCGGGGGGCCCACTTTCCTTCCGGAGGGCAAGGCATGAGTTGCAGAGTCGCCTTCCATCTCCCAGAGCTTGGGAGCCACCGCCTGCCCCTGACTGTTCACGGAACGTGCCATGCCCGTAAGGGGCCCTCTCCTCCTGTGTTTTCCCCCACGGGAGGCTGAGGGATTCTTTCTTTCTTCAGGGTTTGCCAGCTCGGCACTCTGATCCAAGCGTGATGAATGGTGAAGATTGTCTTGGGGAAGATATGGAAATTACGTACTCACTGTAATTCTTTATCTTCCCAAGTATCTTCACCATTCATCACAACCAACCCTCCATCCCTCATTGCCAGGTTCTGGGCAGCACACCCCTATCCCCATCATTCCTCTATCGCCCTCTGCTCCCTTGATGCTTTCAAGGGTGGGAATTTAAGGGGGATGGTATTTTTCTTCTGGGCAAACCCTGCCTTTTTTTAGGCAGGGCCAGCCTTTCTGGCTCTTCGGTTCGAATCCTCAGTCGAGTGATAGGAGAAAGGACCTCAGAAGGATCAAAAAAAGTTCTCAGGGTCTCCTCCTACTCCTTATTCTCCCTCCCCGAGATCAGCCTCCTCTAGCAAATTTTTTTTCAGCAGGGCTCTCAAATGGACAGGGATTACAGAGTTTCTCCTGTGGTTCTCCCTTACTGTCTCTGAACCCCTTTACCTCTCTTTTGGGGGTATTTAAAAGAAGAAAAAAAGGGAAACCAAAAAGAGAGAGTACACAAGAGAGGTGGTCCTGCAACACCTTTCCTCAAGGGTATCACCTAGGCTGTGATCTCTTAGCCCTTCCTCCTCCTACCACCGCCACCCTTATTACTTTCTCATGTTCAACTTTTCACTCCAAGGCCCAGTTAAAAAAAAAAAAAAAGTGGAAGCAGATACTGTTCCAGCAGTCTATTCTACATCTACTCGCTTGCCCGGCTGGGCTCATCCTGGGCTGTCTTTTCAACTGTCCCGTATTTCTTCTCTGACCTCCGATCTAGTGAAATGTTGGGCACCTTTTTAATGCTCTCAGGCAGTATTCATCCTAACCCTGGCCCGGGTTACACTGCCTCAGGGCAATTCAGGAAAGTAGTTTGATCACCATAGCATCCCTCAATATATGCAGTTTGCTGCCTAAACTTAGCGTTCTGCAAGCCTGGGTAGTGCAACACGACCCTGACATTTTGGCCCTAACTGAAACATGGCTTACTCCCAGAACCAAGGATAGCCAAGTCCAGCTCCATGGGTACACTCCCTTCTGCCATGATTGGCTAGGGAAGAGGGGTGGTGGCTGTATAATCTATATAAAAGATTACCTGCAGGGGGTTGCTCTCCCACATTTAAGAATGGGAAAAAACGCTCAGATACTATCTGTGCCCTTAACCCATGGCTCCCAGGGTAAGGGCCTCACTCTAGTCTCAGCCTACTTATCCCCTAAGGAAGTAAGTGAGGGTTTTCGAGTGCGGCATGAGCATCTTGCAGATATCCACTCTAGCCATGAAGTCATAGTGCTGGGGGATTTCAACATCAGTTGGTTGTCTCAGGACTCTGCCACATTTAAGGATGCAGTCTCCTCAATCAACTTCCTCCAGCTCATGGAACAGCCTACCCATACAAACTACAGGACAGGTATCAGTACCTTGTTGGACTGGGTACTAACTAACCACCCTGAACGCATCACTGGGCTAAAAGTGATCCCAGACTCACTAAGTGACCATTCACCCATCATCCTTGCCTGGTACAATAAGAACAATAAACCGTGCCCAAAATTGATAACATCTCGGATACTAAAAAAGGGCATGTTAGGGCTCTTTAAGCAATACCTCCTGCAGCTGAACTGGGCACCTATCCTAAATGCTAATGACGTTAACACAGCACTGAGCAAATTCATAGTTATTTTCAACTCAGCTTGTGATATATTTGCCCCCTTAACCAAAAGGAAAATCAGTGGCTCACATAAAATATGGATAACCCTTCCCCTCCTTGCCCAGATGAGCTCCAGAGACCACCTATGGCATAAGTACAAACATACTCTCTCTGGCCGGGATCTGCAAAACTACAAGGCTGCACGGAATAAATGCACTGTGGCAGTCCGCTAGGCTAAAGCTAACTTCCACAGACGTGAACTTAACTCCTTCTGGGGAGACAGCCACCGTTTCTGGGATAACATTAATACTGTCATCAGGAAAAGTGATACCTCAGCACCCACACTGTTGAGCCATAATGGATCTCTTATACAAGACCCCAGATCCATCGCAGACATCTTCAACAAAGCCTTCACTGACCTCAGTACAGTGCTCCCACCCCAGTTTCCAAGACCAAGTTGGTTTCAACCAGCCCACCCCCATAGTTCCCCCGCAACACACCAAGCTCCCCCTTTCTACCTCAGAGTCCTATCTAAAATTGAGTAAAAAAAATCTCGTCAAAGTCCTTGGGAAATCCAGGCACAGCTCCGAGGGTCTTGACCTAAAATTAATCTTGCTTACCCTTGACGAACTGCAAACCCCGCTGACCTATATTGTAAATCTGTCCCTCGCCACACACAGGTACCTTCCCAAACCTCTGGAAAGCTGCCATAGTAACCCCTGTCCATAAAGCAGACAGTAAGTCGGACTATGCCAACTACCGCCCAATTTCAATCCTACCACGTATCTCAAAAGCCCTCGAGCACATAGTCTACGATCAGCTGGTAGCTCACCTCAATAAATACCAACTACAGTGCCAGCAGTAGCATGGCTTCTGTCAACACCACAGCGCTACCACTGCTCTTCTCGAGTTCACGGGTTACATTCATAGTGCTTTCGACCAGGGGCACTTGGTGGGAGCAACCTTTATCGACCTCACCAAGGCCTTTATATGGTCAACCACGACCTCCTCCTGGCTCAATTAGAGGTAATTGAACTCTCCTCTGACTCACTGTGCTGGCTCCGAAGCTACCTCTCTGGACGTGTTCAGCAGGTAAAAATACGCAATGTACTTACTCTCTGACCCCCTTCAAGTGTCCCTTGGAGTCCACCAAGGATCGATCCTTGGCCCCCTCCTCTTTAGCCTCTTTCTAAATAACCTACCACTAGCCTGCCAACAAAAAATCCTTCTCTGTGCTGACGATGCGGTGATCTACTCCAGTCATTCTGACCCTACCGTACTGGAGCAGCATCTTCAACAGGACATCTACAACACTGAAGCCTGGTTTAACAAAGCTAAACTCTTAGTCAACCACAAAACGACGAAGACCATGCACTTTGCCTCAGCGCACAGCCGCCACAGGGCCGCAACTCTTAACATACAGAATTTACATAAGATCACCATTGAAATGGTCACCAATTTCAAATACCTGGGCCTCACCCTTGACAGATCCCTCTCATATGTTGCACACGTCGACCAGGTGGCCACTGCAGCTAACAGGAAGCTTGGCCTGCTATATAAGCACCAAAGCTGCCTCACTCCCAAAGCCCTCCAGCTCTCCATAACCAGCTCGGTCTTCTTAACCATTGATTATGGCCTTGCCATCTACAGTGCAGCCTCTGACAGCACCTTGAGACGACTCGCCTCCACGCTCAACAAAGCCTGCAGACTTGCTCTGGGAGCCCCTTGCCTGTCCTATGCCTGCCACCTCTACCAGCAAACCGGTTGGCTAAATCTGTTTAATAGGGCCCGCTATCAAACCTGTCTCCTAGCCAAAAAAGCAACCCTGGGCCTACTGCCAACAGGGCCCAGCTCCCTCATACAGCAGGCCGCACCAACTAGGACTACAAGGACATCCAAGAAGATCTCTATTAAGATCCCCTATCGTTGCACCACCCAAGGTCAGCGATCCTTCGAATACTGGGCCCCGCTATGGCTTTCCTCACTCCCAACAGAACTAGCCACAGTTAGCAAATTCGATTCGTTCAAATCTGCACTTAGATCCCACCTTTCCTCACTAGGGAAATGTACCTGTCCTACCTGACCCACCTACCTGCTTAAAACCCCAACTACCCCACCAATTTGCACTTTGAGAGCACCTATATGCTACTTCCCTCTCCTCCCCTCCTTCCCCCCAACCCCTTGCCCCCTGACCCCTGCCTAGTCACGGTTCTTACCTCTTTTCCCCTGGGCTCCATCCCTCACCATGCTCACAGACCCTCCCTCTCCCCCATCCTCTCTCTGACAAGGTGACCCCCTAACCTGAGGTTACTGCATGACGACCACGCCCTCTTTCTCCCTCTCGCTCTTAAAACCCACCACCCTCCTCTTCCCCCCCCACTCTTTCGTGCTATTGCTCCTGCTGTTCTATCGTTGCCTATCTGCTAAGGCTCAATTCCCTATCCCATGTTCTTTCATAGTTATTATATCATTAATTGTTTAGTTTTGTTACCCTGTGGTTACTATTGTACGTTCGCCTATTTACCTGACGTGGAGCCTTTGTAAATGAGCTTGTAGCTCAAAGGTTGTAATCCGAGAATTCAATCAAAATAAACATAAGGGGAACTACGAAACCCTCTGACGATTAAGTTCTTAAAAATCTCTTTTCTGGTGGCTCAAAAGGTGATTACCAGCAATTGGCTGTCCACCAGGAAGGTTACTTTAATTATGTGGCAAGACTGTATGATGGATGTATACAGATTAGAATCAATGGCCACCAAGCTCAACAAGAGAATACCGGCCTTTGAGATTTTGTGGAGGCGTTGGGTTCTCTACATGGCGGTGAAGAGACCAGAGTTTGTTCCCTGAAGGGATGAGGAATGGGTATGGACTGAGACTTGTATAGAATAGAGGTGGGAGAACTGTGGTTCTTTTGTTATATTAATTCATTGTTACTCATTTGGGACCTCCCCCCCTCCTTCCCGTGCTCCCCCTTTTGCCCTTTCTCTCCTTTTTCCTCCTCCCCCAATTGATCTTCCTTATTATATGATGGAACATTTTTTGAGAAATTAGTTTGGGAATGAATGTGAGGGATATTACAAGATGTACATCGAAAATGTTTTAAAAAGGAATATCTAGGACACTGTAACTTATTATAACATAAATCCAATCTATGTACTGTGCATTCTTCTTTAGATTTGTTTTTTTTGGCCAGTGATAATAATGGTAATGAATCAACTTGTATGGATATGACATGTCTGTTGTCTATGTAACTTGAATGGGTTTCGGCCTGGAAAACTTGACTAAATAAAGAAAGTTTAAAAAAATTAAAAATAAACATAAATAAATATAAACCTTGACTTTGTGCCCTCTCTAGGGTCCCTGTTTCAGTGTCGGGGGGGTGCGGCAGAGGGAGGAGAACTAATTCTCTCTCTCTCTCCTCCTATGGCCTCCTATTTTTCCTTTTTTTTACCGAGGGCTGCCCAGCGTGTTGGCCATCCCTGCCCTTTCTAGTCCCTCAGCTTAACAATATCTTTCTGTTAAGTCTCCCTTTTGTCTTTATTTTTCCCCCTCCCTATCCCTTGTGCTCGCTTGCCCTCCCTCCTCACCCTGTTTCTATCTTCCTCTCCTAGCAGACAGAGCTGAGGAGCTGGGAGGAGTCGGCATTGGTTATGGACCAGTCTGTGAGCACTCGTAGTACGTCGGCCTTGTGGGCGGCGCCACCTCCAATGTCTGCTACCCCAGCTCCAAAAAATTTTTGAAAGAGACAAGCTGCCGAGCAGAGTCCAGTCCTCTGGTCTAGATCCAATCATGATAAATGGTTGAAGATACTTAGGAAGATCAAAAATTACGGTGAGTACATAATTTCTATTTCTAGGAATGGTATGTAGTTCACATCCACACAACCCACCCAGCATTCCATGGCAAGTGGCACACAGATTCCTGCTTCCAGCATGTAAGATCTGACATCACAGGGCAGAGTCGTGGGATGTACTGCCCAGGTGGTGGGATGAGCTTAGGTTAAAGCCATCTGGCAAACTGGCTATTCCAGGGGAACTGCCAGTGTTTTGATGTGAGCTATATACCACTCCTAGAACTATGGTTACAGATGAGTAACCTGTTTTTGTTGTGATACGTGCCAGTAGGATGTTTTCAGAGTTTTTTTTCTATACAGGTAGTTTATCGCTTCACCTGGTGGTGAATTATTCTGGTCTTCTTAGTCTGAGCAAATTCACCCATTTCTGATGCATTGCCTACGACTGTTAGTCGAACAGGAAGTGGGGACTGTTGGTGATATTGGCTTCCTATATTGGTGCGAGCATGCAGCAGTTTCATGCACAGGCAGGCACTGTTGAACTCTGGTACTACCAAAGTTCACTGCAGCTCAGTGCTCCTAGTGCCTGGCAGCTCAAGACCACTGTGTGGGGCTCTATAGCGAGGATGCTCTTGAAGATCAACAGTTGCAAGTATGCAGATTTCTTCTTTTTTGGACATCTGTTTATGTAGCAAAGAAAAGAATAAACAGCCATTTGAGCATAATACCCCTTTAAAAATGGGCACCTTATTCAGTAAGTTATAGTTAAAAAGTTACACAGCAAATACTTGATCAAAATTCAAAAAAATTTAACTATTCACAATAATAGATTCCATCAACAATATACAGTAATAATTAACATATAATGTGCATTTTGTCCTCGGTGTATCAGATTTAAAAAACAAAAACATGATTCAGGTAACCCATATGTTAAGTTGGGTTCTAAACTAACTAGAGTTTTATTATCTTGTCTAGCCCTTTCTGCTTCTGTGGTTTCCCCCCATACGGATGAATTTCTGGACCTACTTGCTAGTTCACAAAGCCGCCGACTGGATGACCAGCGGGCCAGCTTTAGCAATCTACCTGGGCTGCGCTTAAATGAGCACAACAGCAACTCTATGCTGAGCCACCTAATTTCTAGTGGGGATAAGAAAGAACCAAATGAAGACTTCTTTGATATGTTAATAAAATGTCAGGTGAGTTTTCTTCTCATATGTTGTATTGCTTTTGAGCTGAAATAAAGTTGATACAGAGGATATGAAATTATGCATACATTTTTACACTGATTATGGCTGCATTGTAATTTGGGGTTGGGAAGTACCATTCCTAGCAACTAAAGTGTCCTTGTGATGTCATACAATATCATCTCAGCCCTGAGGTGTTGCCCTGGAGATGAAACTTTAACATGTCGCCTGCCCAGTGGTGTGGCGGGCTGAGGCATCTATGCCTTACCTCCTGCCACACCGATGACCCGTGTTCGCAGTGTGAGCGGGTCGCTAGAGGTCAGCCGGGGAGGAGGATCAGAGGAGGATCATCGAGCACCCCAGGACAGCTGTGGGGAGGGGGTGGATGCAGCAGTCAGCGTTAGCATGGCCCCTGGCAGAGGCTAGGGGCTGGCACACTGATGCTGCCAAGATGCGGGGCAGATGCCGGACGTGCAGTGTACGGGAGTGTGCATGGCATCACCATTGGGGTCCTTGCATGCCCCCCTCTGCGGGGAAGAAAAACGAGGGAAAATGACGGTGGTTGAATGACAGTGGGCACCGGCAGGCCCGTCCCCCGGCCAATCGGACTAGCAGAACCAGATCCTGAAGCGGTGCGGGGTGAGCACTTCCCTCACTGATGGGGAGTAAGCCTTGGGGGAAAGACGCTGGTGCCAGCAGACGTCGGGGGATGGGGCTGGAGTGCCCGCCTGATCTAGGGCTGTCGGGGGACAGAAACAGTAACAAAAAAAAAAAATGTTAAAGGTCATACTCTGCAGTGTAGCCATGCTTCTGACTTGCCAATGGCAGATTTATGCCTTCGCTTAAGAGATCAGTCGTCTGGCATCCTGTTCCAGTCCCTAAGGCTTCTTAGTTTTGACTACTGTTTTGTTCTTTTGTAAAGTCTATTCGACACTCTGTGTTAGTTTAGGTTAGTGGGTTTTTTTTTGGTTTGGTTTGTTTTTTTTGGATTGTTTTTGTTATACCATAATGCCCTTGGCCCCCACTGCACTCCAGCCCCATCACCTCACCTTCTCCCAAGGCTCACCTTAGTCCTGTGTTGCCCCTATCATTTGCCCCCCACGGCAGAGCTCTCGGGAAAAGGCCAGGTCCCTTGGGTATTACTCGGTAGTAAAAGACAGGAGAAGGCACTAGGCCCATTGAAATCAAGGCTGTGTTTGAAAGAGTTAGAGTTTTTTGAGTCCACAATGTTCTGGGGAAGCTTATTCCATAGCTTACTAGCTCTAATAGTGAAGAAATATTTTTTCGTTTGTTACTGCCCTCAATATCAGTAACTGTTTATTGTTACATCTCCGATTAATAGGTTTATCAGCATACTTAATGTCACATTCAGCCATCAAATAGGTGTCCTGAAGTATGTTGTACAGTAATAAAAGGTCACCCCTATATCTTCTTAGTTGAAGGTTATACAGATGTAAATCCCTCAGTCTTTCATGATAAGAGAGTTTACTAACCCGTGGTATGATTTTAGTAACCCTTCTCTGAACACTAACAATTAAGATTTTCTCTAGCCTGCCCAGTGACACTGAGGGTTGAGGTGCTGGACGCCACACCTTGGGCTGCCGGGGGCTGGCAGGGGTGAGAAAGGATTGAGCGTCCCTCGACTACTCTCCTTCCTCTGGGGTGGGTGAGGGCGCTGCGCCGCACTGTAGCGGCACCTGGCGGAAGCTGGGTGCACTGTAAGCTGCGGGCACAAACAAGGGGGTGGAGCGGGGCAGGTGTCCGCACATATGTGCACTGACGCCATTGCATGTCCGGCTCCTCAGAGCTCTAATACTAGGAGGAAAATGGCGGGGCAACTGCTCGGCTGATGGCCGTGCCCTGCGCCCCAGCCCCGTGAAGACGTAGCCACTGGGTGTCTGTGCCGCAGGGCCCCGGGGGGGGGGGTCATGTCATTAGCTGACCCAGAGAGTGGGCAATAAACCGCATGACAGACCTGGTCCGGGGGTGCAGGTGCTGGCGGTCGTGGTCGCTGGAGGGCTGCTCTGGCCAGGAGGGAAAAAGCATTTAATGATAAAAAAAAAAATGAAGATTTTATCTTTGGTTAAATGCGGAGGCCCGAAAGAGGCCGCTTAGTCCAGATGAGACCTAATATAGGTTTTATATAAGGGCACAATACATGCTTCATGTCTAGATATAAAAGTTCTCCTTAGAGCTGCCAGAATTTTATTGGCCATTAATGTTATCTGCCAGCAGTGATCACCAGGGGTTAGAAGGTTAACTATAATTCCCAAGTCCTTTTCAGTTTGTTCTGAATTCAGTGGATTACCTTTCAGATAGTACTGTATTGTATTTGTGGATTTTTTGCACCTAGATGCATGATAACGCATTTGCTTTAATTGAAATACATGTTGTTTGCTTCTGCTCATTTCTCTAGCTGTTGAATGTCATTTTTAAAGCTTGTAATTTTTTCTATAGAATCTACCTCTTCACAAATTTTGGTGTCATCTGCAAATCTGCTAATGTGTCCAATTATGCCCCGTTATAAGTTGGCTATAAAAATCCCAAATAATGTGGGCCCAAGTACAGAACCCTGGGGCACCCCACTGGTAACCCCAGTAGTGTCTGAATAGGTGTCTGTGATCTTGACTACCTTACTTCTATTCCAGAGCCAGGCCTCCACCCACTTCACAATTCTTGTATCAATTCCCATGGTTAGCATTTTATTAGTTATTTTTTTGTGGGAAACTTTGTCAAAGGCCTTTTTAAAATCGAGAAATAGAAGATAAACCTTAGTCAGTGTTTCTACTAGCCATCTCATAAAAGCTAAGTTTGTAATACATGATCTACCAGCCATAAAACCATGCTGCGTAAGATCTTTTTTAATTTTTATTTTAGTCTTTGATAACCGGGTAGGGCCCACTAGGCACAAGTGCCTGTTTTCAGGGGCGACCTGGGAGCACTGGGCAGTTAAGTGACTTGCTCAGAGTCACACGGTATGTAAGTGGAGGTTGTGAGAATCAAACTCAGGTCTGGTCTGCTGGATGCATCAAGCTCATTCACACCTCATTCCTCTAACCTCTAGGCTATACTGCCAGCCCAGTCTTTCAGACCATTGGTTTCTAGTATGCTTTCAATTCTATTTTTCAGTATTCTCTCCATGGTTTTGCATATAACTGAGGTTAAACTAATGGGACGATAATTACCTGCATCAGTTTTTGTCCCTTTCTTATGTATTGGTATGACTGAGGCCTTTTTCCATTCTTCTGGGATGATACCCTCAATATCTGATTTATTAAATATTAATTTCAGCGGATGTGCAGTAGATGCCAAGGTATTCTTAAGAAAGTTGGGATTGATCCCATCTGGCCCTGGAGCAGAATTAGGTTTAATTGCTTTTAGGGCAGTGACTACCTTCATCTACAGTGATTTCTTGGATACTACTTTTCAAACATCATGAAGTCTTGCTGTATTCTGACATATGCAGTTAGGTCCTGACTTTCAACTGCCCCGGAGAACAGAGTTAAACTTTCCATGGCCAGCATGGAATGTTCAGCACGAGCTCGGTTGAAGCCCCTGTCTGCTGTTGTTTAAACTCCAACGGTCAGATTCTTTACTCCGCCTCACTGAACAGTTGCTCCAGAGATGTCTCCTTTGCTCGGTTCAAAAAAGTCGGTTAAAGTGTCGTTTTTCCCTTGGTTTCTACCGAATTGCTGCTACCGATCTGTCGGTTTAAGTCTCTGTCTGTGGTACCATGAGTACTAGATAGTTTTTCTATATAGTTTCTGTGTGGAACTTGTAAATTGTGGATCGGTTCGGCTGAACTGATCAGTTTCAGGTAAAAAGGTTTGTGTATTTACTTTGAGTGTGGTAACTGGTCCGTATTGGTTCTAAAAAAAACTGATTTTTATTATGTTTTTTTCCAAGACCCGTGACATGGTCAGGAACCGATAGGGGAGTCTTGCCTGGTGGATTGCCGAAAAAAGGGTAGGTTTTGGTTAGGATTGGCCATGTCAGAGAAACCCAAGGAAAAAGACGGGCTCACTGGGTTTCAACATTGCAGTGTGTGTGTGGGGAAGTCTTTGCTAAGGCTGATCCCCACACCACCTTTGTTTTTGTCTGGGGTTTGACCACCTCGATTCAGACTGCCAAATTTGTAAGAATTTTCCCAAATCTACCCTGGAAAGAGATTAGGTAGACTGAGGGAAAGGGAGGCAGAAGTCCACTGACCGAATGGCGGCCGGTTGGTTCAACCGAACCAGAAGGAGTGCCCTCTGACCAGGGCGATACTTCTTCGGGCAAAAGGAGAGCCGATTCTGAGGAGTCGGTTCCGGTAAAAAGAAAAAGAAAAGAGAAATCGTCCGGCTCGGACCCAGAAATTCATACTCCAACTGCCGATGAGATAGCCAAGGCGATAAAAATAGTGCAATCGCCTGCTTCGGTTCCAGCCAAACCGGCACCATCTGGCAGGGGTTTGGTTCGGTTGGTTCCCCCCGGTTCCGGATTACACCTTGGAAGAATTTTATGAACCGGATGAGGAGGAGGGAGAGTATGAGGATGATGATGGTGATTATGAAAGTCTGGATGTGCCTATTGACCTGGACATCTCCCCAGACAGACCTTCAGGTGTTTCTCCTCCTAGGCTTTCTGAGTCCCCTTCTCACTTTATGTTTTACAAAAAAGTGGCTGAAACCCTCCAGCTTCCTGTGGAAGCAGCAGTAGAGGATCAGGAGGAGCCTGATTTTGTTGAAATGATGGACATCCCCGAGTCCAGGAGACTGTCTATTCCCTACATAAATCCTTTGGGAAACAGACACATATGATTCTTAAGACTCCTAATTCCATACCTCCTGTGGACAGAAGAATGGACAGGAGGTATACTCTTTCAGGCTCAGACACGGAGTTCCTTTCCCAGCAATGCAGCCATGTTGGGGTAGTACAGGCTGCTGCCTGTGATAAGGCAAATATCCCCTTGGCATCGCACCCCCCAGATAAGGACTCCAGGAGGATTGATGCCATGGCAAAGAAACAGTACATGGCAGCATCTTTGGGACTCAGGCAGGCTAACTATATGGCCTACACAGCTAGATACCAGAAGTCCAGGTGGGGCACTGTGCTGGCTCTGGCTAAACAGGCCCCTGACCAGCTTGCCAAGGTGCTGGAGCAGGTGGCTGCAGATGGGATTGAGGCATCCAAAGTGCAATTTCATGCTGCTGTGGACTCCAGTGATGTTTCATCAAGAGTTATGGCTACATCTGTGGCTCTTCGGAGGATGGCTTGGCTCAGGTGTACTAACCTATCACAGGATGCCCAGGCTAAGGCCATGGATTTCCCTGTTATTGGTAATTCTCTGTTTGGGGAGCAGACAGAGAACTACATGAAAAAGATGGATGAGTACAGGACCACTTATAGGAGTGCTCAGGCCAAAGAAAGGCAAGCTACTCCTCAAAGGCAGCAGTCCAGGGGCAGGGGCAGGCTTTTCAAAGGCCTTTTTACCAAGCGCAGGCCTCCTCTTCTTATTCTCAGAGGGGGTTCTTTAGAGGGAGAGGCAGACGGGGGATGAGCAGGCCTGCATCCACCCCTCAGCCTAAAGCCCCTGCGAAGCAGACACCCTGATGGGTCTGCCCGGGCTGATTCTCCATTACCAGTAGGGGCAGGCTGGCTTACTTTGTCCAGGACTGGAAGTCTCTGACATCAGACAAGTGGGTCCTGGAAGTAGTAAGCCAAGGACTGGTTTTCAGCTTCAAAAAATTTCCCAAGATGAGAACCAGATCCTTTCCTCCTGCAAATCCATCAGAGACCCTTGCCTTGGAGGCAGAGGTTTCTTCCCTCCTAGCTGTCAGAGCTATAGAGAGGGTTCCCACCCTACACAAGGGCAAAGTTGTACTCAGGTACTTCCTAACCCCCCAAAAAGACAGGAGAATGGCGGCCCATCCTGGACCTAAGATATCTGAACAAACACCTTTTAAAACCAAAGTTCAAAATGGTGACTCTGGGAATAATCCTTCCCTCTCTAAGGCCAGGGGACTGGCTAGCCTCCCTGGACCTCAAAGATGCCTATTTTCACATTCCCATCAGGTGCTCCCACAAAAAGTACCTCAGGTTCAAGTTGCCCTCAGGCAACTGTCAATTCAGAGCAATGCCCTTTGGCCTAACATCAGCCCCAAGGGTGTTGACAAAGTGCCTGGCAGTAGTGGTTGCTTTCCTAAGGAGAAAAAAGATCTCTATCTTCCCATACTTGGACGACTGGTTCATAGTAGGTCAGTCTCCAGACCAAGTCAAGTCACATTTGCAAATAACTCAGCAAGTGCTCATTTCCTTAGGATTCATTCTCAACCTTCCAAAGTCAGTTCTTGAACCAGTACAGCTCCTCACCTTCATAGGGGCGGAGCTGGATACAATGAGGGCAAGAGCCTTCCTTCCCCTGGCCAGGGCAAGGACCCTTATAGAACTGGCCTCTTCATTCACCCTACAGGTGTCTCGACCAGCAAGGCATTTCCTTCAGCTTCTGGGCCACATGGCAGCTTCCACAGCAGTGGTCCAGGGAGCAAGATTCCAGATGAGGGACGTTCAGTTCCACTTAAAAGCCTTCTGGTCCCAAAGAAAGGATTCCCTTACCAAACTAGTCCCAGTGACTCGAACCCTGATCCATGCCTTGCAATGGTGGCGGGATCAGGACAATTTGAGACTAGGAGTTCCTTTTGTCACTCAGTCTCATTCAGTGATACTAACTACAGATGCTTCCCTGCTGGGCTGGGGAGCCCATCTGGGGGATCTTACCACCCAAGGGCTGTGGTCACCTCAAGAATCTCTGCTTCACATCAATCTTTTGGAACTCAGAGCAGTGTTTCTGGCACTGCAAGCCTTTTCCAAATCTGTACAGAACAAGGTGGTCAAGGTCAGAACAGACAACACCACCACCATGTGGTACATCAACAAGCAGGGAGGCACACGGTCTACGGCCTTGTGCACAGAAGCAATGAAGTTGTGGTCCCTGGCCTATTCCCTGCAAACCTCTCTGATAGCAGTTCGCCTCCCAGGGAAGGACAATGTCCTAGCAGATGCTCTGAGCGGAATATCCTAGGGCCATCACGAATGGACCCTAGATCCCCTAGTTTTGAAAGTGATTTTCTCAAGATGGGGCACTCCACAGATAGATCTTTCTGCAGCCCCAGACAATCACCAACTTCCTCTCTTTTGTTGCAGACCCCCAGTCTTGGGCTCAGTCCCCCTGGATGCTCTGATCCTGAATTGGGAAGGGAAATTTCTGTATGCTTATCCCCCCCCTTCCTTCTCCTGTTCAAAGTGTTAGTCAAGATAAGGTCACAGCCATGCAAGGTGATTCTGATTGCTCCAGTTTGGGCCAGATAGCCCTGGTACCCACGGTTGCTGTCCTTAGCAGTCCACCTTCCCCTGTCTCTTCCCAGGAATTACAACCTGTTGACATCCTCTCAGGGGAGGATTTGGTACCCGAACCTTCGGTCTCTCAATCTCAAGGCGTGGCTCTTGAAGAGTTAGAGTTTGTTGACCTGCATCTTTCCCAAGGGGTTCTGGATATCCTTAAGGCTTCTCGAAAGCCTTCCACCAGAAAGACTTACAATTCCAAATGGAAAAAATTCACTATTTGGTGTTCTAAGAAGAATATTTCTCCAGATTCTGCTGTGTTGCCTACGGTTCTGGACTATATGGTCCATCTCAGTGGCCTAGGCCTTAGGCCAGCTACACTTAAAGTGCATTTGGCAGCTGTTTCTGCTTTTCTATCAGTAGGCAAGCCTTCCCCTCTGTCAGCTCACCCTGTGTTTTGTAAGTTCTTCAAGGAATTGCTGCACACCAATCCCCCCTTTAAGAATCTGCTCCTGCTTGGGACCTTAATGTTTGCATTGCTCAGCTTATGCAACCCCCCCTTTAGCCTTTGTGCTCTGCAGAGCTGAAGTACTTGACTTGGAAAACTGTGTTCTTGGTGGCCATTACCTCTGCCAGGCGTATCAGTGAATTACAAGCCCTGTCAGTGGAACCTGATTTCATCTCTTTCCATAGAGATAAAGTGGTCCTAAGAACTAACAGGAAGTTTTTGCCTAAAGTGGTTTCGGATTTCCACCTCAAACAGTCTATGTCTCTCCCTGTTTTCTTCACTGACCATTCCTCCTCTGGAGAGAGAGGCTGCACAACAGATGTTAAAGGGCCCTCAGCTACTACATAGAGCGCACTAAGGGTCACAGGTTTGAGTCCCTCCAGTTGTTCCTCACGTATGGAGAGGTTGGTAAGGGCAAACATGAGACTAAGAGATCTATTGCCAGGTGGATTGTTTCTTGTATACAATTCTGCTATGAAAAACTGGGTAGAACTCCACCCTCAGGCCTGAGGGCTCACTCTACTAGAGGTACAGCTGCTTCCCTGGCTGCTGCCAGGGATATTCCTCTCTTAGGAATCTGTCAAGCAGCCACCTGGAAAACAGTCCATACATTCACCAAGCATTACTCTCTGGATATCGAGGCTAGGAGTGATGCTCGGTTTGGCACAGTAGTACTTCAGAGCCTGTTTCCAAAGTAGGTTCTGTCCCTCCTCCACGGAGGTACTGCTTTGTAGTCTGCATATGTCAGAATACAGCAAGACTTCATGTTGTTTGAAGAAAAAATTACTCACCTTAGTAATGTTGTTTCTTCTAATGGAGTCTTGCTGTATTGTTACCTCCCCCCCCCACTACCTCCCCTCTCAGAACCTAGTTTTTGGGATGTGGGTGGGCAGGAGCAGTGTTGGCACCCTAGGGGTGTCCTTTTTTCTTCCTCCTTTATTTTGGGTGAGTGTTGTGTTTTGGGATGTGTTTTGTTTTTTTGGGTTTCCTGACTTGAGTCTTTGCTTTGAAACCAGAAAAAAAACTTTCATATAGATATAGTTGCCAGTTGGCTAGTTTTGAGTTTTACAGTTTCCACACAGAACTTCTGAGTATTGCTCGTAAAGATCTGATGGTTGGAGTTTAAACAGCAGCAGACAGGGGCTTCAGCCGAGCTCGTGGTGAACATTCCATACTGGCCATGGAAAGTTTAACTCTTTGTTCTCCGGGGCAGTTGAAAGGCAGGACCTAACTGCATATGTCAGAATACAGCAAGACTCCATTAGAAGAAACAACATTACTAAGGTGAGTAATTTTTTCATATGGTTGATGATAGTTTTTTGTTTTGTCCTTATTAAGAAAAACAGAACATAAATATCTGTTGAATGCATTGGCCGTGTCTTTCCTTGTAACTCGATTCCATTTTCTACTATCTTAGTTATGCTATTGTCCTTATGTTAGAATTGATGTAGGCATAAAAAGCCTTAAGGATCCTTAGTCATAGATAATTTGAATTCAGTGTTCTTTCTTTCACTTTTTATTAGTTGCTTTGTTTTTTTTAGTTCAGCTTTATATGAATTTTTATTTAGATCAGTAGGACATTTTTTAAACCTCTTAAAGGCCCTTTCTTTTTTATGGAATTGAAATCTGATTTGCAGAGTTAAGCAGGGTGGAATTTTCTCTTTATTATTATGAGACTTTTTTATTGGCATGTAGAGACTCTCTAGTTCTGAAATAATTGATTTAAATAACTCCCAGCTTTTATTAGTGCCTAATCCAGAGAAAGAAATGTCCCAGTCGTATGTCGCTAAAGCCTCGTTTATTTTGGCAGTCACCTCTATTATAGTTGTAGCTGAAGTTTGTCCAACCTATATTTGTTTTCTTTCTATTAATTTCAAAGAAAACAGTGTTATGGTCGCTATTACCTATTGATCCTGGTATGTTAAGATTATTAATATTAGGTGACATATTTGAAAGTACAAGATGTAATATATTTCTTTCTCTGGTCGGTTCTAAAACCATTTGCTCAAGTCCTGACATAATAAAAGAGTCTAAAAAAAGGTTTCTATGTTAGTCCTTGAAGTTAAATTACTCCAATTAATCCCTGGCAAATTAAAGTCAGCAACTACCACGATGTCTGAATTGTTAGCCAGGTGATTGATTTCATCCACTAAATGCTGATCATGTGTCACCTCTGATGAGGGGGGTCTGTGGAAATTGGCAGATATGAAGTTTTTTTCATTTGATTGGGTAATTTGAATGCAGATTCCCTGAAGCTGTCCGTCAGCATTGGATTTTAATGGATATTCTGAGGTGGCTAGTGTATTTCTGACATAGATACATCAATCCGCCCCCCGCCCCCCCCGCATCTAGCCATTTGGAGAGTACCCAGATCAGAGAGTACAGGATCTGTGGATAAAGTGAAGCAGTCATGCTACACAGGGGGATATTTCCACTTTTCATCTGTTCCTACCCACGAGATGCAGGTGACTGTGATGTGCATGTGTACACACGTGAAGGTGCATAGTGTGGCACTAGCCTGCATCTCCCTTCCCCTGAGCCATTCTGTTGCAGTGCCACCTGTGATCACCCAGGTGGCAGTATAGCAGTGGAGCTGGCTGCTCTCCTTCCCCTGCCCAGCATTTGACGGCCTGTGCTTGTTCCCGATTGTGGGTTGCCAGTGTCAGTGGTAGCGCTACTGATGCGCCAACAGACCAGCCTATCTTAGCTTAGTTTTTTTATATTTTATTGTTTTCTCACCTGTTCTGTAGTGGTTCCTGGAACAGAGAGAATCACAATTTTCAACAGTCGTGTGATTTCCGCTTGTAATATAGACACTTTTGTGTCAATTGGACTTTATTTTTAAAGCAATTGTACTTTTTTCTGTAATACAACTGCTAAAAATAATTTTCATGCTATTTCCTGTCAAGCTGGCATGACAATGAAGGCCAACAAAGAAAACAAGTCCTACAGGATTTAAATAGTGTAGAGCTGGTAAGCATTGATTGGCAAAAGTGGATGGCCACGACCTTTGGCTTGATTCTTTTGGCCAGATCACAGTTTTGGAAATTGTGAACACTGCAAAGTTTTCTGCTCTGAAAAAAAGGAAAAAGGGACACCTAACCGGCAGATCTTCCTGGACTTAAAGTCGTCACCATTTATTCATACTGCTGGGTTCAAGCCGGAGGCACTGGGACCCTGCAGGAGCCAGAAATCTTCAGTAGGGCCGACACTGAGGTAGGATAGCGCATGCATGGCACCGTGAGACTGGCTTGCACCTGTGCAGGCTACCTTGGTGTTGACCCTCCAACCACTTCAGTTCCTTTTTTTCCCTGCCATTGAGTATGCTTCAGTGATGACGTCGCTCACCCACGGGAGTCAAATCTTCACATCTGTATAACAACAGCATTTAGTCATTCAGTTGTTTTCCCCTGTGATTTATTGTTTTAACAAAAAAAATATATTTTTTTTATATTTTCCTCTCGGCTCTACCGATTGAAGAAGTTGACCATGGATGGAGAGAGTGACATTAGGGACTGTCTTAGAAGGCTGCTCTGGCAGTTGGGCTGTTTCTGGTCCACCGCCCTCTGGGGGGGGGGGTCCGACCACGGGCATTCCGGTGTTCGGGATGAAGGACAGTCTTCCCATAAACACAAAAAGAAGCAGGCCTGTTCCCAATCCAGGTCGGGGACCCAACACCGCTCTGCCTCAAGCTCTTCCTCTACCCGTCGGAAGAGGAAGAAGTGGTACCAGTCGAGGTCGCCCTCTGGTATGTCTGCCAAGAGATCATTGGTGGTCGAGAGTGGTAGGCCGTCTCCGGACCCATCCAGTTTCCTCATGGCTTCCTCTTTCGATTGCGCTGATTCTTGTCACAGGAGCCCTTCTTTGTCCTCTTGTGGGGTTTCTGGTGGGCAGTTTCATCAGTGGGCTGCTTTTATGGAGCAGTGAGTACAGCGTCTGTCCCATTTGCCCCCCTTCCCGAGGATCTGGTTCCAGGACCCTCAGGTCTTGGGTCCTTGGGATGGTGGTTGGGTCTTTGGGGCAGGTTAAGTGCTTGGTGCCGACAACAGTATCTTCTCCCTTGCCAGTGCTCATGCCACCAATGCTGGTTCCATGTGCCCCCCCACTCTGTTTTCTCACAGGGGCCAGCACAGGTACCATCCCTTTTTCCTTTTTCTTTTAGGTCTGGGTTGGCTCTTCAGGCGGCCCTGTCGCGGCTGGTTCCCACGGCGCTGGCTCCTCGTGGGTCAGCGCTGAGTCCCGCGGTGCCGGATCCAGTGCCAGCTCCGGCATCAGTTATGGTGTCTCCTGTTTATTCTTTCCCCAGACCAGGTAGAGCTTTCTGGGGGGTTGTTCCCTCACCCTCTGAAGGTTACTTGGAGCAGGATGAGTCTGATCCTGACCTTTTTATTTCTGAAGAGGGTGATGAAGACTGGTTCTACAACTTGGATGGTAAGTCCTCAATACCAACTGAGAACCCAGTGGAGGATCTCTCGTTCCAGTCTTTGCTTAGGAATGTGAGGGCAACCCTGGCTCTTCAGAAGTCTTCTGTGGACCCAGGTAGACTGTTACACCTGGAGTGGCTCATGTTCCTAATATTCCAGTGAACCTTCGCCCACTTGTTCTCCCACCCTTTGAGACCTTGTCTGGAGCTGTGTGGGCGAGACCTGCCTTTATCCCTTCTATCAGTCTCCAAGCTGTAATCAACTACCTAAGTAGCTAGTCTTCAAGCTCCGAGGTTTGTTTATTCGTTTGTTTGTTTATTCGCTTAACGGGTAAGCACACTGGAAAGCTAGTTCCTTTTACAGGTGCAACCACACTAAATTACATACATTAACTACAAAACATACATATACAGTACAATACAAACATAGCAGACATAAGATGTCTTTGTTACAGAAATTATTCATATAAAACATTTACAATCAAATTGAGATTCAGAAAACATCCTCAGTTCATCAGCAAACATTTTGGCAGAACATAACTGTCTAATATCATAAGGAATTTCATTCCAAATAAATGGAGCAATATAAGCAAAAGATCTCTGTCCACTTTTAGTTTTCATAAATGGAATCTTAAAAAACATGCCATCTGATCTATGCCTAGAAAAATAGCCATCATTATACGGTCTCAGCAAATTACATAAATTATGTGGAACCCCAGAATTAACAATTCTATATGTAAATTTAGCTACATAAAAATGAAAATTTAATGAAACCAGTAGCCAACCCATTTCTTTCAAAACCTCACAATGATGAGATAATTTAGGGTATTTTAAAGCAAATTTAGCAATCAGCTGAAGTAAAGTGGATTTCCTTGAGATTACTGTCACAGAAGCAGTATCAGTTATGATGGCAGCATAGTTCACAATGGGAACTAAACAATGTTTAGAGATAGCCAACCTAGACTCCGGAATAAGAAATGGACGAATTCTATACAAAGGAGCCATTCTACAATGAATTCTTGAGGTTACCCTCATAAAATGAGGTTTATAACTTAAATTTGAGTCTAATAATACCCCAAGATACTGAAATGTATCTACTTGATCAAACATTAATCCATCAAGAGATTTAACTTCCAAACAGTGTCCCTCAGATCTTAATCTAGCCGAGGTTCCGAAAACCATCACCATTGTTTTTGATTTATTTAAAACCATTTTACAAGCCATAAGTGATGATTGAAAATTACACATTTCTAGGGACATGGATATGTTGTTCATCCACACTTATTGGCAGGTATCCTTGCCGCTTTAAATCTTGCCGGAAGGTCTTCAAGCTGGCTCCTCCCACCCACCCGGGTGGTAAAACTCTCGGCTCCGCCCCATGACACCAGATCTTCCTTACCGCTTGGAAGCTCAGGTTCCCTCCCAACGCTCTCCGTATAAGACTGGTTCCTATTTCTTGGTTTACCGAAATTACTTTTAAGGTTTCAAGACTTGGTCACATTTTCTCCTGCGATGGATAAATCGACTCCCGGTTTCCGGAGGTGCCCATGCAGGCAGAAGATGTCTCGGACGGATCCGCACTCCACATGCGTCTACTGCTTGGGCCTTGGGCACGACCCGCAGGCTTGCGACCTGTGCTCTTCTTTTCAGACAACATGAAGTCTTGCTATATTATGACTAATGCAGTTTGTCCCACCATTAGAACTGCTCCGGAGGTGAAAGAGTTAACTTCCATGCAGAGCATGGAACTTAGAGCGCGAGCTCGGTTAGAAAAGCTCTGTCTGGGATATTTCAAACTGAAACTGTCAGATTCTTTACTCCGCCTCACTGAACAGTCGCTCCGGAGATTCCTCCTGCTGCTCGGTTCATTTTCTCGGTTTAAAGAGTTTTTTCTCGGTTAAATTCAACAGCGATTATCATTATTTTAACCGCAAACCGATCGGTTCAACCTCTGTCTATGGTATTGTAAGTAATAGATAGGTTTTCTGTGTGGAACTTGTAAATGTTAATCGGTTCGGTTTGAACCGATCAGATTGTGTTTAAACTTCATTCTTAACGGTTTTAAGGCTTGTTAGAGTGCGGTTCCCGGTTCTTATCGGTTCTAAAAAAGCAGTTTCATTACGGTTTGACGACCCATGACACGTTGGGAACCGATAAGGGTGTCTTGCCTTACGCTGCCGAAAAGGGCAAGTTTTTGGTTAGGCTGGCATTATGTCTGAGAAACCCAAAAGAAAAACCGGGCCCACTGGGTTTCAACACTGTAGTGTCTGTGGGAAGCCCTTTGCCAAGGCTGACCCACACACCACATGTGTTTATTGTCTGGGGTTTGACCACCTCAATGCCGACTGCCAGATTTGCAAGAATTTCCCTGCAGCTACCCTAGATAAGAGAGTTGGTAGGCTCAGGGAACGAGAGGGCCAAAAGTCCGCTGACCCGGATGGCCAGCCCGATTCGGTGCCAGCCGAACCGGAGGGAGTGCCCTCTGACCAGGGCCAGACTTCCTCGGGCAAACGTAAAGCTGACTCTGAGGAGCCAGTTCCAGCAAAGAGAACTAGAAAGTCAGCAGGTGTGGAGTCAAAAATCCCTTCTCCAACTGCTGCAGAGATAGCCAGGGCAATACAAATTGTCCAGTCACTTTCCCCGGTTCCGTCCGAACCGCCACTATCTGGCAAAAGGTCGGTTCGGTTGGTTCCACCAGTTCAAGAATATGATATAGAGGAGTTTTATGAACCAGAGGAGGGGGAGGATGATTATGAACAGTGTGAATGTGACTTTGAAAGTCTGGATGTGCCCATTGAACCGGACATCTCCCCAGACAGACCTTTAGGAGAATCTCCCCCTAGGCTTGCTGAGTCCCCTTCTCATTTTCTGTTTTATAAAAAAGTTGCTGAAACCCTCCAGCTTCCTTTAGAGGAGGCTGTGGATGAGCAAGAGGAGCCTGACTTTGTAGAGATGATGGATATCCCAGAGTCCAGGAGATTGTCTATTCCTTTACATAAATCTTTTAGGAAACAAACAATAAAAATTTAAAAGCTCCTAATTCTGTGCCTCCTGTGGATAAAAAGATGGACAGGGGTACACTTTGTCAGGTCCTGATACAGAATTTCTTTCACAGCAATGCAGTCATGTTGGGGTAGTTCAGGCTGCAGCCTGTGATAAAGCTAATACTGCCCTGGCTTCACATCCTCCTGACAAGGACTCCAGGAAGATTGATGCCATGACTAAAAAACAATACATGGCAGCGTCCTTGGGACTCAGACAAGCAAACTAGATGGCTTATGTTGCGAGATACCAAAAATCTAGATGGGACACTGTCATGGCTTTAGCCAAACAGGCCCCTGGCCAGCTTGCCAAGGAGCTGGAGCAGGTGGCTGCTGATGGTATTGAGGCATCTAAGGTGCAATTTCATGCTGCAGTGGATTCTAACGATGTATCCTCTAGAGTCATGGCTACATCTGTGGCTTTTCGTAGATTGGCTTGGCTCAGGTGTACTACTTTGTCACAGGATACCCAGTCTAAGGCTATGGATTTTCCTGTGGTGGGAAATTCTCTGCTTGGGGAGCAGACAGAGAATTATATGAAGAAAATGGATGAATATAGAACCACTTATAGGAGTGCACAAGCCAAGGAACGGCAAGCCACTCCTCAGAGGCAGCCCCAGGGTAGAGGCAGGCCTTTCACAGGCCTTTTACCAGACCCAGGCCTCCTTCAGCTTATGTTCAGAGGGGTTCTTCAGAGGGAGAGGCAGACGGGTACAAGCAGGCCTGCTCCCACCCCTCAGCCTAAAGCCCTGCCAAACAGGCACCCTAATGGGATGCCCAGGCCGGTTCTCCATTACCTGTAGAGGCAGGCTGGCTTACTTCGTCCAGGACTGGGAGTCTTTAACATCAGACAGTGGGTCCTGGAAGTAGTAAGCCAGGGTCTGGTTCTCAGCTTCAAAAATTTCCAAAGATGAGAATCAGATCTTTCCACCTGCAAACCCTCTAGAGACTCTTGCCTTGAAACAGAAGTCTCAACCCTCCTGGCTCTCAGAGCTGTAGAAAGGGTTTCTCCCTACACCAGGGCAAGGGTCTGTACTCCAAGTACTTCCTTACCCCAAAAAGAACAGGAGAGTGGCGGCCCATCCTGGACCCAAGATATCTGAACAAGCACCTTTTAAAACCAAAATTCAAAATGGTGACTCTGGGAATGATTTTACCCTCCCTAAGGCCAGGGACTGGCTAGCTTCCTTGGACCTCAAGGATGCCTACTTCCATGTTCCTATCAGAAGCTCCCACCGAAAGTACCTCAGATTCGAACTGCCCTCAGGCCATTATCAGTTCAGAGCAATGCCCTTCGGCCTTACCTCTGCCCCAAGGGTATTCACAAAATGTCTGGCAGTAGCAGTTGCTCATTTAAGAAGGCAAAAGATTGCCATCTTTCCCTACCTGGACGACTGGCTCATTGTGGGTCAGTCTCCAGACCAGGTCAAATCACACCTGCAAGTTACCCAGCAGCTGCTTACCTCTCTGGGCTTTCTTCTCAATCTTCCAAAGTCAGTTCTGGAACCTGTCCTGGTACTCACCTTTATAGGTGCAGAACTGGACACAAAGCAGGCCAGAGCCTTCCTTCCCCTAGAAAGGGTAAGGACCCTGGTGGCCCTGGCCTCGTCCTTCACTTTGCAGGTCTCTCGACCAGCAAGGCATTTCCTGCAGCTCCTAGGACACATTGCTGCTTCCACAGCTGTAGTGCAAGGAGCAAGATTTCAGATGAGGGACATTCAGTTCCATTTGAGAGCCTTCTGGTCTCAAAGAAGAGATTCCCTATCCAAGTTAATCCCAGTGACTTGAACCCTGATCCAGGCCCTTCAGTGGTGGCAGGATCAGAGCAATCTGAGACTAGGGGTGCCTTCATCCTCTATCTCACTCCTTGACCCTTACTACAGATGCGTCCCTCTTGGGATGGGGAGCTCATATCGGCAACCTCTCACCCAGGGGTTGTGGTCCCCTCAGGAATCTCTGCTCCACATCAATCTGTTGGAACTCAGAGCTGTTTTTCTAGCACTTCAGGTTTTTCTGCATCTGTTCAGAACAAGGTGGTACAGGTCAGAACAGACAACACCACTACAATGTGGTACATCAACAAACAAGGGGCACTCGGTCTTGGGCCTTGTGCACCGAGGCGATGAAGTTGTGGTCTCTGGCTTATTCCTGAACACTTCCCTCATAGCAGTTCACCTCCCAGGCAAGGACAATGTCCTGGCAGATGCTCTCAGCAGGATTTCCCAGGGCCATCACGAATGGTCACTGGATCCCTAGTACTGGGATAGTTTTTGCCAGATGGGGCACCCCTCAGATAGATCTTTTTGCAGCCCCAGACAATCATCAACTTCCACTTTTTTGTTGCAGGCCCCAGTGTTGGGCTCAGTCCCCCTGGATGCCTTTATCCTCGATTGGGAAGGGAAGTTTCTCTATGCCTTCCCCCCGCCTTCCCTCTCCTGTTCAAGGTGCTAGTCAAAATCAGATCTCAGCCCTGCAAGATGATCCTGATTGCTCCAGACTGGGCCAGGCAGCCCTGGTACCCACTCCTTCTGTCCTTAGCAGTCTATCTTCCACTGTGTCTCCCCAGGAACCACAATCTGTTAACCTGTGCCCAGGGGAGAGTCTGGTATCCGAATCTCAAATCCCTCAACCTCAAGGCCTGGCTTTTGAGGAGTTAGAGTTTGCTGATCTACAACTTTCTCAGGGTGTTCTCGAAATCTTGAAAGCTTCTAGGAAGCCTTCCACCAGGGCTACCTATAACTCCAAGTGGAAAGGTTTTCCATATGGTGTTCTGGGAAGCATATTTCCCCAGAATCTGCTGATTTGCCCACTGTTTTGGACTATATGGTCCATCTTAATTCTTTGGGACTGAGACCAGCTACCCTGAAAGTGCATTTGGCAGCTGTCTCTTGCTTTTATTTCAGCAGGAAGCCCTCTTCTCTTTCTGCTCACTCTGTATTTTCCAAGTTTTTTTAGGGGATTGCTTCATACCAATCCACCATTCAGGGACCCTGCCCTGCCTGGGATCTTAATGTTTGCATTGCTCAGCTGATGCAACCCCTTTGAACCTCTGTCTTCGGCAGAGCTTAAGTACTTGACTTGGAAAACTGTATTCTAGTAGCCATCACTTCTCCAGGCGCATAAGTGAGTTACAGGCTTTATCAGTGGAGACTGACTTTATTTCCTTTCACAGGGATAAGGTAGTCCTCAGGACTAACAGGAAGTTTTTGCCTAAGGTGGTTTCAGATTTCCACCTTAACCAATCTATTTCACTTTGTGTTCTTCACTGACCATTCCTCCTCTGGTGAGAGGAGGCTGCACAGCTTAGATGTTAAGAGGGCCCTAAGTTACTACATAGAGCGTACCAAGGGTCACAGGTTTGACTCCCTCCAACTATTTCTCACTTATGGTGAGGTTGGGAAAGGGAAACCTGCCACTAAGAGATCCATTGCCAGGTGGATTGTCTCTTGTATCCAATTTTGCTATCAAAAACTGGGTAAGGTTCCCCCTTCAGGCCTGAGGGCTCACTCTACCAGAGGTACAGCTGCGTCTCTAGCTGCTGCCAGAGACATCCCTATCTTAGAGATATGTCAAGCAGCTACTTGGAAAACAGTACACACTTTCACCAAGCATTACTCCCTGGATATCCAGGCCAGGAGGGATGCTCGGTTTGGCACAGCCGTGCTTCAGAGCCTATTCCCTAAGTAGGTTCTGTCCCTCCTCCATGGAGGTACTGCTGTGTAGTCTGAATTAGTCATAATATAGCAAGACTTCATGTTGTTTGAAGAAAAAATTACTCACCTTTGTTTCTTCTAATGGAGTCTTGCTATATTATGACCTCCCCCCCAGCCTGCCCCTCTCAGAACTTCTACTTTGGGTATGGGGTGGGCAGTCCACTGTTGGCACTTATTGATGCCCCCTTTTATGTTTTCCACCCCTTCTTGTTGGGGTGTTTGGGTGTTGTGTTTTATTTTATCTTATTTTTTCTGGTCTCCTGACTTGAGTCTTGGTGTTGGGACCAGGAAAATGTTATATATTTTAGTAGCCAGTTGGCTAGTGTAGGTTACAGCTTCCACACAGAGCCTTAGTGAGTTTTGCTCGTAAGATCTAACAGTTTGGTTTGAAATATCCCAGACAGAGCTTTTTCTAACGGCTCAGGCTTAAGTTCCATGCTCTGCATGGAAGTTAACTCTTTCACCTCCGGAGCAGTTCTAATGGTGGGACAAACTGCATTAGTCATAATATAGCAAGACTCCATTAGAAGAAACAACATTACTAAGGTGAGTAATTTTTTCTTTCGGCCTACGTACTGGAAAACCGTGCTGCCGTCTACAACTTGGGCGACCAACGTTATCCTCCGGTAAAGTGAAGGAGGCCCGGTTGGCGGTTTCCGCGGCGGCAGGCTCGTCGGAACAGCTTGAGCAGATGATCGCCCTCAAGGAGGAGGTGCGAAGGCCGCATCTTCGTCTTCCTCAGCTGCGGCCTTTATCCCGCTCTCCCTGGGATCCTCCTATTCAGCTTCTTTAAGGAGCTCTGTCTGTCCCTCTCCACTAAGGAGAGGGACCAACATCTTCAGGGCCTTCCTCTGGTCCAAGAGAAGGACCACAAGGTAGAGTCCCTCCGTCGGCGGCTCTTGGGAGTGGGAGGGTCCCTCTCACGGTAGTCGAACATCAACTTGGTCGATCCTTCGGCTCGGCCACTGGCTACGGTGTCCCCGTCAGGTCAGTTGACCGAGACTCCCGTCGACGCAGTCGAGATTTTTCTCGACCCGTTGGACAGGCTGTCGACCGGTAAAGCTGAAAACCCTCACTCCCCGGTTCCCCCGGCGGTGGTTGAGGTGTCTGTGGACTTCCATGCCTCCGGTTCCGGAGTCCACGGTTGAGCCCTCCGAGCTGAGGGGAAAGCGGGTTTCCCCCGTGCTACCTCCGTACCCTCCTCGGAAAAGCTGAGGTTCGCGGTCTCGGTCTCGGACTTCTTCTAGGTCCAGCCGATCCCCGCCATCATAGGCGGTCTCGGTCTCGGCACCGTGGCAAGCGGCGCCGCCGCTCATCCTCGTCCTCCTCCTCAGACGAGGGGAGGCTTCGACGCAAGTTGAGTCGATGATATGAGGACCTCATGTAGCAACAGCTTCTTCTGTCCAGGAGCAAGCCGACGTCGTCGCCTTCCCCGGCTATCAAGTGGCTGTCACCGGAGCGGCGGAAGCAACCCCTCGCCTTAGCCGAGGTGCCTGCTTCCAGGCCTGTTGCTCGGCTGAAACCGGCTGCCCCACCGATTCCGGTGGAACCTCCGCCTCCACAGCCGTTGTTTGGGGCTCCAACCAAGAGTTCTCGGTCGGCCCAGGGTTTGCCCCATAGGCTGTCTGTCATCCTCACTCCCGATCGCCCTCGGCAGGTGGAGGGTGGCTCAGGCCCAAGGCAGCTCTTTGCGGACTCCTCTGAGTCCGACGATGATTCCTCCCTGTTCTCCAGGTGGGTCAACTTGGTGTCCTCAGGAGGTCAGTCACTGGACGATAGCCCTTCGTCCTTCATGGGTTTGCTTATGCTCATCTCTGAGTCCACCGGGATGCAGCTCGAGCCCGTATCCAAGCAGGCCAAGTATCTCCTCACTTAGACATTGGACCGAGGGGATTCTCCTACGGAGGCCTTTCCGGTGGCCGAGGCCATTGTAGGCCCGGCCTTGGAGCTCTGGCAGCATCCTGCTTCCTGTCCTGCGCCTTCGGCCAGGATGGTAAGGAAGTATGCGGTCCCTACCGGTTCCATGTCCGGTTTCTCGGAACACCCCTCAGCCGAGGGTTGGTTACCAACAGCGTCTTCTGGCGTGCGAGAAGCAGCCAGGGCGTAGACAAACCTCCCAACAAGTAGTCAAGAAGTTGGACTCGCCGGGCGAAGTCTACGCTGCGTCCTCCTTGGCCTTCGTCAGGCCAGCTCGGCCATGCTGATGGCACATTTCTCTCACGCCTGTTGGGCTCCCTGGACAGTAGTCCCTCATCTCCCAGCTGACCTGCAGACCACGGTTAAGCAGGTGCGGGACCAGGGCAGGGCAGTGGCCAAGCAGCAACTTCAGACTGCTTTGGACATTGGTGACTCATCGCCAGGTTAGTCGCAGCCGCATGGCTGTGCGCGTCGGACATGGCTGAGGATATCCACCTTCACAGCGGATACCCAGCACAAGTTGGCGGGTGTCCCCTTCCTGGGGACCGACCTCTTCGGCCCTGGAGTGGAAGGTCACCTCCAGAGGATCGAAAAGTCCAGTGCCACTCTGGACTCGGTCTCATCCGCTCAGAGGGACAAGGGCCGCAGACCGCAACCTAAGCCCTTTCGTCCGTCTGCGCCCACGGCACGTCCGGCCCAGCAGCGTCAGGGCCAGCAGGCTCGCGCTTGGCATCCCAAACCCAAGCCCGCGGCTTCCTCCTCCGGGAAGCAGGGAGGTAAAGGCCCAGGTGGTCCCTCGGCCGGTCCCTCCTTGAAGCCTGCTCAGTGACGGGTTGAGGGGTGCTGCCCCCAACCTCATCACCTCACCCAGGTTCCCCACGTGGGGGGACGGCTTCGCCCCTTTCTTTCCGCCTGGTCCGCTATCACCACAGACCAGTGGGTGTTGGAAGTGGTGGGGAAGGGCCTGCCTCTGGAGTTCGAGCAGGCCCCGCCCTTCAGAGCCATCGCACCCCGGGGGGCCTCGGGGTCTGCAGCCTCACTGTCAGCTCGCCAAGCCGACATCGCTCTACTCGAGAAGGAGGTGATCAGAGAGGTGGCGGACCCTCCCTCAGACCCGGGGTTTGTGTCCAGGTACTTCCTGGTTCCAAAACGGATGGGGGGCTGGCGCCCCATTCTCGACCTGCACGACCTAAACAAGTTCCTAAGGTCTCGGACCTTCAGGATGGTCACTCTGGCTCAGATAATACCATCCTTGGGACGCGGCGTGTGGTTCTGCTCTCTGGACCTGCAGGGCGTTTTTCACGTCCTATCCGTCCATCTCACCAGAGATTCCTTCGCTTTGAGCGGAAGGATCCCTTTTCGAGTTCCGAGCCATGCCCTTCGGCCTGTCTCTTGCTCCCAGGGTCTTCACCAAATGCATGGCAGTGGTGACAGCATTCCTGTGGCGCCAAAGGGTCCGGGTGTACCCTTACCTGGACGATTGGCTGATAGTAGCCCCCTCCAGACAAGAGGTGGAGCGGTCCAGAGATCTGGCCCTCCAGGTTTGCTCTCAGGTCGGCCTCCTCATCAACGAGGCCAAGTCGGAACTCGAACCGAAGCAGGTGATTCTCTTCATCGGGGCAGAGCTCGACTCTCTTCGAGCCAGAGCACGGCTCCGGCGGACGAGAGAGAGTTCTTTCCTCCTTTGCCCGATCATTTCTGGTTGGGCAATCGTCCTGTCCGGGACTTCCTCTCGCCTCCTGGGTCTCATGGCGGCCTGCACCAGCGTGGTCCGTTGGGCCCGCTGGAACATGCGCCCTTCAATGGGGGTTGGCCAGCCAGTGGTCTCAATGCTGGGATCCATTGGACCAGCTAGTGACGGTGACCCAGGGGATGTGGAACGCTCTCCAGTGGTGGATCGTTCCAGCTCATCTGCAGGAGGGCATCCCATTTGTCCGCCCCGAGCGGACGGTCTCTCTATCGACCGACGCCTCTCTGATGCGTTGGGGTGCCCATCTGGGAGAGCACAGAGTGCACGGCCTCTGGTCCCCGCGGGAGTCCCGATGCCATATCAACCTACTGGAGCTCCGAGCAGTCTGCCTAGCTCTCACCGCCTTCGCTCCGTTTCTACGGGGTCAAGTGGTTCAGGTCCAGACGGACAATACCATGACTATGTACTACCTAAACCGCCAGGGCAGGGCGCACTCCATGCCTCTGTGCAAGGAAGCTCTCCGCATTTGGTCACTCGTGCGCAGCCTGGAGGCGGATCTCCTAGCCATTCATGTGGCAGGAGCCTCCAACACCCGGGCCGATGCCCTAAGCCGGATAGGGGCTGTGTCCCACAAGTGGTCTCTCCTGCCGGAGGTAGTACAAGATCTGTTCTCCCATTGGGGCACACCTCAGGTGGATCTGTTTGCCTCCAGGGAGAACGCGAAGCTGAGGCTGTTCCATGCCCGCCCCCCTCAGCAGGGCTCGCTGCAGGGGGATGCCTTCTCGAGGCCGTGGACCCCGAGCCTCTTCTACACCTTCCACCATTTCCCTTGATCCACAAGGTGCTCCTCAAAGCGAGGAGGGACAAGGCCCAGGTGATTCTGGCAGCCCCAGACTGGCCCCGCCAATGCTGGTATCCAGATCTCCTCAGCCTCAGCTCCAGGCTCCCGAGGCAGCTTCCAGCTCACCCAGACCTGCTTTCAGTCAATCAGGGGAAGGTGTTCCATCCGGACCTTCAATCCCTGCACCTGACGGCCTGGTTCCTGAGCGGCTAGAGTTCCAGGCCTTGGGTCTTTCCGACGAGGTCCTCAATGTAGTTGAGGCATCCCGTAAGGAGTCGACCAGGAAATGCTATGCCTTCAAATGGAAGAGGTTTTTCATTTGGTGTCAGGGCATGGGCCTGGACCCTTCCTCCTGTTCCTTAGCAAACATCTTGGACTATTTATGGTCCCTTTCTCAGCAAGGGCTGAGGTCGACGACCCTAAGGGTGCACCTGGCAGCCATCTCTGCTTACCGGGTGTGGGCCAGGAAGCAGTCGGTGGCGCAGGAGAAGGTGGTCTGGCACTTTTTCAAAGGCTTTGATCACATTTCCCCTCCGGTGCGAGAACCTCCACCTCCGTGGGATTTACTGCTGGTACTGGCAAAGCTCATGGGCAAGCCATTCGAACCAATACACAGGTGTGATCTCTCTCACCTGTCGTGGAAGACCGCCTTCTTGGTGGCTATTACGTCAGCCAGAAGGATGGGAGAGCTCCAGGCACTTTCCATTGAGTCTCCTTACCTGGTCTTCCACAGGGACAACGTTGTCCTGCGCCCCCACCCGAAATTCCTTCCGAAGGTGGTGTCGGAGTTTCACCTTAACCAGGTGTTGACTCTGCCGGTGTTCTACCCCAATCACACCTCGGAGGGCGAATATAGGCTCCATACTCTGGACCCTAGAAGGGCGCTCGCTTACTATAAGGAGCGCACGGCTGAAATTCGGGGAGAGGTTCGCCAGCTGTTTGTCACCTACGCTGAAGCCGCACCTGGCAGACCTGCAGCCAAGCGGACGATAAGCAGGTGGGTCACCTCCTGCATAGATCTCTGCTATAGGTTGGCGGGCATGGAGCCTCCCAGAGGGATAAGAGCTCATTCTACCTGCCATACCGCTGCATCGGTGGCTGCTTCCAGGGATGTCCCTATCCAGGAAATCTGCAGGGCTGCTACCTGGAAGTCAGCACACACCTTCATGACCCACTACCACATCGATCTTGAGTCACGCCGGGATGCTGGTTTTGGGGCCTCGGTTCTCCAGTCTCTATTACCTAAGTAGGGGGTGTGCGCCTTGCCTCCCTCCTCTCGAACTGCTAGGAGTCTGCCAATAAGTGTGGATGAACAACATATACCATTCCTAGAACTCCTGTTACAGGTGAGTAACCTGTATTTCCTCTGTTAAGGATTATACTGCTTGGTGACTTTAATACTAACTGGCTTGCCTCTGAGGTAAACCACTTCAAGGATGCTGTCCAGGCTGTCCACTTCACACGGCTTGTCGACGCCCCAACCCCGGACTAACTACCGGACTGGCACAAGCACCCTGATTGACTGGGAGCTTACCAATCATCCAGAGCACACCTCTAATGCCTCTGTCCTCCCAGATAATATCAGAGACCACTCCCCTGTTCTGTTCAACTGGACCAATAAATTCACCAAACCACCTCCTAGAACAGTCACAGACATAGTCCTCAGGCCTGGTCATGCTGACCACCTTAGAGCTGATCTCCATAACGCCAGCTGGTCAGCCATATGTGGGGCACCTGATGTCGATAGTGTGCTGGACCACTTCATCCTCCAATTCAACACTATCTGCGATACCCATGCCCCCTTAAAAAAGCGGAAAATCAAGGGCCATTGCAACCCTTGGATGAGCCCAGACATCCTTGATCGTATGAAATACCGTGATCATCTTTGGCGCACAGCTAGAGCCACAGGAAAGCAGTCTGACATCCTAAATTACAAACAAGCCAGAAATAGCTGCACCAAGGCCATCCGTGTAGCCAAAAACCTCTACTACAAGGAGGCCCTGTCCAAACACTGGAATGATGGCTGTAAATTCTGGGCAAACATTAAAGAGGTCACTGGCAAGGTGCACAAAACTGCCCCTAACATGATAGCGTTAATGGCTCCCCTATCCTTGACCCAAAAACCATAGCCGACACCTTCAACCTAGCCTTTACAGACCTCAGCCATGTCCTTCCTCCTGACTTCTTCCTCCCGAGTAACCTTGTCGCTAGCCCTCAGTCCTCCATGGATCCCCTCTTTCGGTTCAAGACCATCTCAATTGGGGATGCTAGGAAATATCTTCGGAAGGTGCTCAGTAAGGGGAGATTCAGTGGGGACACCCTTGATCTGCATCTAATCTCTCTCCCTGGAAGAAATCCTGGCTCCACTCACCCACATCCTTAACTTGTCGCTGCGACTAACTGTATTCCCTCATAAATGGAAAGCTGCGATAGTCACACCCGTGCATAAGAGTGGGGACTGGGCCCTTACAGAAAACTACAGACCCATCTCCGTGCTACCACCTCTATCGAAGGCCCTCAAACGAATAGTTGCAGACTAACTGGTCGAATATTTAGACAAGTACAAACTTCTCTGTCCGAGCAGCATGGCTTTAGGGCTGGGCATAGCACCACCATAGTCCTTCTAGAATTCGCTGGTCACATCCACAAAACACTTGATCATGGACAACTTACAGGAGCTATATTTATCGACCTGACTAAGGTGTTCGATACTGTTAACCATGCCCTCCTAACTGAACAACTTGCCTCAACGGGCCTAGCTCCCGAAGCAGTTTTGTGGTTCTGCAGCTTTCAAACAACATGAAGTATTGCTGTATTCAAACAACATGAAGTCTTGCTATATTATGACAATTGCAGTATGACCGCAGGTTAGAACTGCTCCGGAGGTGAAATAGTTAACTTTCCATGCAAGCATGGAACTTAGAGCGCGAGCTCGGTTGAAAACTCTGTCTGTTGTGCTTCAAACGCAAACTGTCAGATTCTTTACTCCGCCTCACTGAACAGTCGCTCCGAGATTTCTCCTTCTGCTCGGTTCATTTTGTCGGTTTAAAAGTATTATTTTTCGGTTTTAGCGAAATTAAACCGCAACCAGTCGGTTCAAGCTCTGTCTGTGGTAATGTAAGTAATAGATAGGTTTTACATTTATTTTTCTGTGTGGAACTTGTAATTCTTTATCGGTTCGGTTTGAAGCGATCAGGTTATATTAAAATCTACTAGTCCATTTTAGAGTGCGGTTCCGGTTCTTATCGGTTCTAAAAAGCGGATTTCATTACGGTTTTTCACGACCCGTGACACGGTTGGGGAACCGATAAGGGTGTCTTGCTGAGTGGATTGCCATTAGCGGGCAAGTTGGTTAGGCTGGCATTATGTCTGAGAAACCCAAAGAAAAACCGGACCCACTGGGTTTCAACACTGTAGTGTTTGTGAGGAAGCTTTTGCTAAGGCTGACCCACACACCACATGTGTCTATTGTCTGGGGTTTGACCACCTCAATTCAGACTGCCAGATTTGTCACAATTTCCCTGCTGCCACCATAGATAAGAGAGTTAGTAGGCTCATGGAAAGGGAGGCCAAAAAGTCCGCTGACCCAGATGGCCAGCCCCGAACCGGAGGGAGTGCACTCTGACCGGGGCGATACTTCCTCGGGCAAACGAAGAGCTGGTTCTGAGGAGCCAGTTCCAGCAAAAAGGACTAGAAAGTCAGCTAGTGTAGAGCCAAAAGTTCTCTCCCCAACTGCTGAGGAAATAGCTAAAGCAATTCAAATTGTCCAGTCACTCTCTCTGGTTCCTACCGAACCGACACCTTCAGGTAAGCGTTCGGTTCGGCCGGTTCCACCGGTTCAAGATTATGATTTTGAGGATTTTTATGAACCGGGGGAGGGGAAAGAGGAATATGAGGAGAGTGAATATGGGTTTGAAGATCTGGATGTGCCCATTGATCCAGACATCTCTCCAGATAGACCCCTAGGGGTTTCTCCTCCAAGGCTTTCTGAGTCCCCTTCTCATTTCATGTTTTATAAAAAAGTTGCTGAAACTCTCCAGCTCCCTGTTGAGGAAGCTGTTGATGATCAAGAGGAGCCAGACTATGTAGAAATTATGGATATTCCAGAGTCTAGGAGACTGTCTATTGCTTTGCATAAATCTTTTCGGAAACAGACAGTAAAAGTTTTAAAAACTCCTCACACTACACCTCCTGTGGATAAAAGGATGGACAAGAGGTATACCTTATCAGGCTCTGACACTGATTTCCTCACTCAACAATGCAGCCATGTGGGGGTAGTGCTGGCTGCAGCCTGTGACAAGGCTAATATTCCCCTAGCTTCACACTCCCCTGAGAAGGACTCCAGGAAGACTGATGCTATGGCAAAGAAACAGTACATGGCAGCATCTTTGGGACTCAGACAAGCAAATTATATGGCTTATGCTACTAGGTACCAGAAATTCCGATGGGATACTGTACTGGCCCTAGCAAAACAAGTCCCTGACCAGCTTGCCAGGGAGCTGGAACAGGTGGCTATGGCCTATGGATGGTATTGAGGCATCCAAGGTGCAATTTCATGCTGCAGTGGACTCTAATGATGTTTCATCAAGAGTCATGGCTACATCTGTGGCACTTCGCAGGATGGCTTGGCTCAGATGTACTACCCTGTCTCATGATACACAGTCTAAGGCCATGGATTTTCCTGTTGTGGAAAATTCTCTATTTGGGGAGCAAACAGAGAATCACATGAAGAAAATGGATGAATATAGGACCACCTATAGGAGTGCACAGGCAAAGGAAAAGCAGGCCACTCCTCAGAAGCAGCTTCCTAGAGGCAGGGGCAGGCCTTTTCATAGGCCTTTTTACCAAGCCCAAGCTTCCTCCTCCGCCTATGCTCAGACGGGGTTCTTTAGAGGGAGAGGCAGAAGGGGTACAAGCAGGTCTGCTTCCACCCCTCAGCCCAAAGCCCCTGCCAAGCAGGCACCCTGATGGGATTGCCAGGGCCGATTCTCCTCTACCTGAAGGGGGCAGGCTGGCTTACTTTGTCCAGGACTGGAAGTCTTTAACATCAGACAAGTGGTTCCTGGAAGTAGTAAGCCAGGGACTGGTTCTCAGCTTCAAAAAAGTTCCAAAGCTGAGAACCAGATCTTTTCCACCTGCAACTCCATCAGAGGCACTCGCCCTAGAGGCAGAGGTCTCTACCCTCCTGGCTCTGAGAGCTGTGGAAAGGGTTCCTCCCCTACACCAGGCAAAGGTTTGTACTCCAGGTACTTCCTTACCCCAAAAAAGACAGGAGAATGGCGGCCCATCCTGGATCTCAGATATTTAAACATGCACCTTTTAAAGCCAAAGTTCAAAATGGTGACTCTGGGAATTATCCTACCCTCTCTAAGGCCAGGGGACTGGCTAACTTCCCTGGACCTCAAGGATGCCTACTTCCATATTCCCATCAGAAGCTCCCATCGAAAGTACCTCAGGTTGAGCTGCCCTCAGGCCACTACCAGTTCAGAGCAATGCCCTTCGGCCTCACTTCTGCCCCAAGGGTATTCACCAAATGCCTGGCAGTAGCAGTTGCCTACCTAAGAAGGCAAAAGATTGCCATCTTTCCTTACCTGGACGATTGGCTCATAGTAGGCCAGTCCCCAGACCAGGTCAATTTACACCTTCAGATAATGCAGCAACTGCTTACCTCTCTAGGTTTCCTTCTGAATCTCTCAAAGTCAGTTCTAGAGCCTGTCCAGCTTCTTACCTTCATAGGCGCAGAACTGAACACACAGAAGCCAGGGCCTTCCTCACCCTGGACAGGCAAAGACCCTAGTCTCCTGGCCTCCCATTTACCCTGCAGGTCTCCGGCCAGCAAGGCATTTTCTGCAGCTCCTGGGACATGGCTGCTTCCACAGCAGTTGTGCAAGGAGCAAGATTTCAGATGAGGGACATCCAGTTCCATTTGAGAGCTTTTTGGTCTCAAAGAAAGGATCCTCTTACCAAGTTGATCCCAGTAACTCGAACCCTGATCCAAGCCCTACAGTGGTGGCAAGATCAGAACAACCTGAGACAAGGGGTTCCTTTTGTCACTCAGTCTCATTCTCTAATCCTTACTACAGATGCGTCCCTCTTGGGCTGGAGAGCTCACATGGGCGACCTCACCACCCAGGGCCTGTGGTCTCCCCAGGAATCTCTGCTCCACATCAACCTGTTGGAGCTCAGAGCAGTCTTTCTAGCACTTCAAGCTTTTTCCAAATCTGTTCAGAACAAGAGTATTCAGGTCGAAACAGACAACACCACTACAATGTGGTACATCAACAAGCAAGGGGGCACTCGGTCTATGGCCTTGTGCACGGAAGCGATGAAGTTGTGGTCTCTGGCTTACTCCCTGAACACCTCCCTTATGGCAGTTCACCTCCCAGGCAAGGACAATGTCCTGGCAGATGCTCTCAGCAGGATTTCCCAGGGCCACCACGAATGGTCATTGGATACCCTGGTCTTGGGAGTAGTATTTGCCAGATGGGGCACCCCGCAGATAAATCTTTTTGCAGCCCCAGACAATCACCAACTTCCTCTTTTTTGCTGCAGGCCCCCAGTGTTAGGCTCACTCCCCCTGGATGCTTTAGCCCTCAGTTGGGAGGGGAAGTTTCTCTATGCCTTCCTTCCCTTTCCTCTCCTGTTCAAAGTGCTAGTCAAAATCAGATCCCAATCATGCAAAGTCATTCTGATAGCTCCAGATTGGGCCAGACAGCCCTGGTATCCACTCCTGCTGTCCTTAGCAGTCCATCCTCACCTGTCCCTTCCCAGGAATCACAATCTGTTAACCTGTGCCCATGGAAGAGTCTGGTACCCGAATCTCAAATCTCTCAATCTCAAGGCGTGGTTCTTGAAGAGTTAGAGTTTGCTGATTTACACCTTTCCCAAGGTGTAATGGATATATTGAAGGCAGCAAGGAAGCTTTCCACCAGGGCTACTTACAATTCCAAATGGAAAAGGTTTTCCATATGGTGCTCGGAAAAGCATATTTCCCCAGTCTCTGCTGATCTACCCACAGTCCTGGATTATATGGTCCACCTGAATTCTTTGGGGCTGAGACCAGCTACCCTGAAGGTGCACTTGGCAGCTGTGTCTGCTTTTATTTCAGCAGGTAAATCCTCTTCTCTTTCAGCTCATCCTGTATTTTCCAAGTTTTTTAAAGGGCTGTTCCACACCAACCCTCCATTCAGGGATCCTGCAGCTGCCTGGGATCTTAATGTTTGCATTGCTCAGCTTATGCAACCCCTCTTTGAGCCCTTGTCTTCAGCTGAGCTCAAGTACTTGACTTGGAAAACTGTGTTTTTGGTAGCCATCACCTCTGCCAGACGCATAAGTGAATTACAAGCGTTGTCAGTGGAGCAGGAATTTATCTCTTTTCACAGAGATAAGGTGGTCCTTCGGACTAACAGAAAGTTCCTGCCTAAGGTGGTTTCAGATTTCCACCTTAATCAATCTATTTCGCTTCCAGTGTACTTCACTGACCACTCCTCCTCTGGGGAGAGGAGGCTGCACAGCCTAGGTGTGAAGAGAGCCCTTAGTTACTACATAGAGCGTACCACGGGTCATAGGTTTGACTCCCTCCAACTGTTCCTCACCTATGGCGAAGTTGATAAAGGGAAGCCAGCCACTAAAAGATCCATTGCCAGGTGGATTGTCTCTTGTATCAATTCTGCTATGAGAAGTTGGGTAAGTTCCCCTCAGGCCTGAGGGCTCACTCTACCAGAGGTACAGCTGCTTCCTGGCTGCTGCCAGAGACATTCCTATTCTAGAAATATGTCAAGCAGCTACCTGGAAAACAGTTCACACTTTTACCAAGCATTACTCCCTGGACATCCAGGCTAGGAGTGATGCTCGGTTTGGCACAGCAGTGCCTCAGAGCCTATTTCCTAGGTAGGTTCTGTCCCTCCTCCATGGGGGTACTGCTGTGTAGTCTGCAATTGTCATAATATAGCAAGACTTCATGTTGTTTGAAGAAAAAATTACTCATCTTAGTAATGTTGTTTCTTCTAATGGAGTCTTGCTTATTATGACCTCCCTCCCTGCCTGCCCCTCTTAGAACCTCTGTTTTGGGGATGTGAGTGGTCAGTACAGGGTTGGCACTTTTTTGATCCCAACCTTGTTGTTTTTCACCTACCTTTTTGGGTGAATTGGTGTTGTGTTTTTGCATTTTTGGGTCTCCTGACTTGAGTCTTTGTTTTAGGCCAAAAAATGAGTGTTTGTGTTAGTAGCCAGTTGGCTGGTGTAGGTTTACAGCTTTCACACAGAACCTTAGTGAGTTTTATCTCGTAAAGATCTGACCGTTTGCGTTTGAAGCACAACAGACAGAGTTTTCAACCGAGCTCGCACTCTAAGTTCCATGCCTGCATGGAAAGTTAACTATTTCACCTCCGGAGCAGTTCTAACCTGCGGTCATACTGCAATTGTCATAATATAGCAAGACTCCATTAGAATAAACAACATTACTAAGGTGAGTAATTTTTTCTTCTGACTATATGCAGTTAGCCCCAGCACTTGAACTGCTCCGGAGAGTAAAGGGTTAACTCTGTGCAAAGGCATAGATGGTTGAACTCTAGCTCGGTTTTCAAACCTCTGTCTGTGGTACTCTGAAGTGTAACTGTCAGATTTCTTATTCCGCCTAATGTGAAGTCGCTCCGGAGATCCCTCCTGCGCTTCAGTTCAGTAAAAGTTTGAATTGGCTGGTTATTTCAACCTCAACTTCTGTAATTTCAGTATTCTTACCTCTGTCTTGGTACCAGTAAGTGGTAGTAGTAGGTATTGGTTATCTTAGTGTTTTTTTGTTAGAAATTGTTTTACCTTCTGTTCTTTGCCGGTCGGTTTGGTTCAGAACCGAAATTTATTTCTAGGGACATGGATATGTTGTTCAATCCACACTTATTGGCAGGTTCCTTGCCGCTTTAAATCTTGCCAGAAGGTCTTCAAGCTGGCTCCTCCCACCCACCTGGGTGGTAAAACTCTCGGCTCCGCCCCATGATGCCAGATCTTCCTTACCGCTTGGAAGCTCAGCTTCACTCCTTAGCGCTCTGTGTTTTAGACTGGATCCTAACTCTTCGGTTCGTCCGAAATTGGTTTTGAAGTTTTCTAAACTTCGGTCTCCATCTTCCTTTGCGGCTGCGATGGACAAATCTATTCCCGGCTTTCGGAGGTGCCCTTGCGGGCAGAAAATGTCCAGGACAGATCTGCACTCCACGTGCGTCTACTGCCTAGGCCTAGATCACGACCCACAGGCCTGCAAGTTGTGCCGCTCTTTCTCGGCCAACATCCTGGACGATCGCGCTGCCCGATTGAAGCTCGGGCGCCCCGAAAAACGCTTCCCGCTGGTAAAATCAAAAGAGGCTCTTTGGGCGGTGTCCGGCGGCTGGCTCGGCTGAGCAGCTCGAGCAGATGATCGCCCTCGAGGAGGAGGCGGCCCAGGCAGCATCTTCCTCCTCCTCAGCCGCGGCATTTATCCCGCTCTCTCTGAGTTCCTCGTATATGGCTTCGTTCAAGGAGCTTTGTCAGTCCCTTTCCATGAAGGGAGAGGGGCCATCGGGACATTCTTCTCGGCCCAAGAAGAAGGAGTCGAAAGGTAAGTCCCACCGTCGGCGTTCGTGGGAGCTGGAGAGTTCCCCTTCCCTGGACAGCCGACTGTCGACTCCGGTCGAGGTTGCGGCTGTGGCCGCTGGCTTCACAGTGCCCCCGTCAGGCCAGCCTGCCGAGACTCCCATCAACGAAGTCGAGATTTTTCTTGATCCGTTAGACAGGCTGTTGACTGGAGAAGCTAACAACCCTCCTTCACCGGTGCCCCCCGGTGGATACCGAGGATCTGCCTGTGCCTTCTGGGCGCGGTCCCGGTTAAAGTGCCTGAGCAGGGGAAGAGGTGTCCCCGCCCTTCATACCCACCTCGGTCCCCTGAGAGTCTCGGTCTCGGACCTCTTCTCGATCTAGCCTTCCGCCCGCCGACATCGACGGTCCGGTCTCGATACTGGAGGTAAGCGGTGACACCGCTCCTCCTCGGATGAGGAGGCTTCCAGCGAAGTACGCCCGGCGCCACGAGCAGCTTATGTGGCAGCAGTTGCTGTTGTCCAGGCCTAAGCCGACCCGGTGCAGCCCGGCCATCAAGTGGCTGTCGCCTGAGCGACCGAAGCAACCACCGCCCAGTCGAGGTTGCCGCTCAGGGCCGGGTTGCTCGGCCAAACCAGCTGCTCCACCTATTGTGGTGGAACCTCCGCCTCCACAACCGAAGTCGGGGGCACCGACCAAGGATTCTCGGTCGGGTCACGGCCTGCCCTACAGGTTGTCGGTCACCCTCACTCCTGACCGTCCTCGGCAGGTGGAGGGTGGCTCAGGGCTGAGGCAGCTCTTCGCAGACTCTTCGGAATCCGACAATGACTCCTCCCTGTTCTCCAGGCAGGTCGACCTGGAGTCCTCTGGGGGCCAGTCATTGGACGATAGCCCATCGTCCTTCTTGGGTCTGCTTCGACTCATCTCGGAGTCCACCGGGATGCAGCTCGAGCCTGTGTCCAAACGGGCCAAGTATCCCCTGATGGAGATACTGGACCAAGGGGATTCCCCACGGAGGTCTTTCCGGTGGCTGAGGCCATTGTCGGCCCAGCCTTGGAGCTTTGGCAGCGGCCTGCTTCCTGTCCTGCGCCCTCGGCCAGGATGGCCAGGAAGTATGCAGTCCCTACTGGCTCTTTGCCCGGTTTCTTGGAGCACCCCTCTGCCGAGGGGTTAGTCACCGACAGCGTTTTCCGGCGTTCCGGTAACGCTCGGGATGTGGATAAGCCCCCCGACAAAGAGTCCAAAAAGCTGGACTTTGCCAGGCGCAAGATGTACGCTGCGTCCTCCCTCGGCCTATGACAGGCCAGCTCGGCCGTGCTGATGGCACACTTCTCCCACGCCCTCTTGGGCTCCCTGGATGAGGTTGTTCCTCCTCTCCCGCCTGACCTGCAGACCACGGTCCGCCAGGTGCGGGACCAGGGTAGGGCGGTGGCGAAGCAGCAGCTTCAGACTGCTCTGGACATAGGTGATTCCTGTGCCAGGTCAGTAGCGGCCATGGTGGCCATGCACCGCAGGGCGTGGCTGAGGATATCCACCTTCACGGCGGATACCCAGCACAAGTTGGCGGATGCCCCTTCTTGGGACTGACCTCTTTGGCCCTGGGTGGAGGACACCTCCAGCGGATCGAGAAGTCCAATGCCACCTGGACTCGGTCACCTCCGCCCAGAGGACAAAGCCGCCGTCAGCAGCAGAGAGTCCTTCGTCCCTTCGGCCCCTGCATCTCGCCGGCCCAGCAGCACCAGCAACAGGGCCAGCAGGCTCAACATGCGTCCCAAACCCAAGCCGGTGGCTTCCTCCAACAGGAAGCAAGGAAGTAAAGGCCCAGGAGGTCCCTCGGCCGGTTCTTCCTCCAAGCCTGCCCAGTGACGGGTTGAGGGGTGCCGCCCCCAGCCTCGTCACTCCCCCCCTGGGTTCCCCCCATGGGAGGACGGCTCCGCTACTTCCCTTACATCTGGTCCGCTATCACCACGGACCGCTGGGTGTTGGAGGTGGTAGGAAAAGGCCTGCCTCTGGAGTTCGAGCAGGCTCCACCCTTTCGAGCCGTCGCCCCTCGGGGGGCCACGGGGTCCACAGCCTCGCTGTCGGCCCGCCGAGCCGATATTGCCCTGCTCCTCGAAAAAGAGGTGATCAGGAAGGTGGCGGATCCTCCTCCAGACCCGGGGTTTGTGTCCAGGTACTTCCTGGTCCCAAAACGGACGGGGGGCTGGCGCCCCATTCTCGACCTGCATGACCTGAACAAGTTCCTAAGGTCTAGGACTTTCAGGATGGTCACTCTGGCTCAGATAATCCCATCCTTTGAACGAGGCGTGTGGTTCTGTTCTCTGGACCTCCAGGATGCGTTCTTTCACGTCCCAATCCGTCCGTCCCATCAGAGATTCCTCCACTTCAGAGCGGAGGGATCCCTTTACGAGTTCCGGGCCATGCCCTTCGGCCTCTCCCTAGCTCCCAGGGTCTTCACCAAATGCATGGCAGTGGTGACAGCTTTCCTACGGCGAAAGGGTCCTGGTGTACCCCTACCTGGACGACTGAGCGGTCCAGAGATCTTGCCCTCCAGGTTTGCTCTCAGGTTGGCCTCCTCATCAACGAGGCCAAGTCGAAACTCGTGCCAAAGCAGGTGATACAATTCATCGGGGCAGAGCTCGACTCTCTACGAGCCAGAGCACGGCTCCCAGCGGACAGGGCCGAGGTTCTTTCCTTCTTTGCCCGATCATTTCTGGTTGGACAATTGCGCCCTGCCCAGGACTTCCTGCGCCTCCTGGGCCTCATGGCGGCCTGCACCAGCGTGGTCCGTTGGGCCGGTTGTACATGCGTCCCCTTCATTGGGGACTGGCCAGCCAGTGGTCACAACGCTGCGATCCTTTGGACCAGCCCGTGACAGTGACCCAGGAGATGTGGGACGCTCTCCAATGGTGGATCGTTCCATCACATCTGCAGGAGGACATCCCGTTTGTCCGCCCCGAGCCGATGGTCTCTCTATCGACCGATGCATCTCTGATGGATTGGGGTGCCTATCTGGGGGAACACCGCGCGCACGGCCTCTGGTCCCCTCGGGAGTCCCGATGCCATATCAACCTGCTGGAGCTCAGAGCGGTCCGTCTAGCTCTCACCGCCTTCGCTCCGTTTCTACGGGGTCAAGTGGTTCAGGTCCAGACGGACAATACCACGACCATGTACTTTCTGAACCGCCAGGGCGGGACACGCTCCATGCTGTTATGCAAGGAAGCTCTCCACATATGGTCCCTCATGCGCAGCCTGGCGGTGGATCACCTAGCCATTCACGTGGCAGGAGCCTCCAACACCCTGGCCAATGCCCTAAGCCGGATAGGGGCTGCGTCTCACGAGTGGTCTCTCCTGCCAGAGGTAGTACAAGACCTGTTCTCCCACTGGGGCACGCCTCAGGTGGACCTGTTTGCCTCCAGGGAGAATGCGAAGCTGAGTCTGTTCCATGACCAGCCCCCTCAGCAGGGCTCGCTGCAGGGGGATGCCTTCTCGAGGCCGTGGACCCCGGGCCTCTTCTATGCCTTTCCCCCATTTCCCTTGATCCACAAGGTGCTTCTCAAGGTGAGGAGGGACAAGGTGCAGGTGATTCTGGTAGCCCCAGACTGGCCCCGCCAGTTCTGGTATCCAGATCTCCTCAGCCTCAGCTCCAGGCTCCCGAGGCGGCTACCAGCCCGCCCGGACCTGATCTCAGACAACCAGGGGAAGGTATTCCATCCGGATCTTCAATCCCTGCACCTGACGGCCTGGTTCCTGAGCGGCTAGAGTTCCAGGCCTTGGGTCTTTCCGACGAGGTCCTCAGCATCATTGAGGCGTCCGTAGAGTCGACCAGGAATGCTACGCCTTCAAATGGAAGAGATTTTTCCATTTGGTGTCGGGAAGGGCTTGGACCCTTCCGCCTGTCCCTTGGTGAGCTTTCTGGACTACCTGTGGTCCCTTTCTCAGCAAGGGCTTCGGTCGACGACCCTTAAGGTGCACCTGGCAGCCATCTCTGCTTACCGGGCGCGAGCCGGGAAGCAGTCGGTGGCGCAGGAGAAGGTGGTCTGGCGCTTTTTCAAAGGCTTTGACCACATTTCCCCTCCGGTGCGAGAACCTCCACCTCCGTGGGATCTACTGCTGGTACTGGCTAAGCTCATGGGCAAGCCATTCGAACCAATGCACAGGTGCGATATTTCACACCTGTCATGGAAGACCGCCTTCTTGGTGGCTATCACATCAGCCAGACGGATGGGAGAGCTCCTGGTGCTTTCCATCGAGTCTTCTTATCTAGTCTTTCACAGGGACAAGGTTGTCCTGCGCCCCCACCCAAAATTCCTTCCGAAGGTGGTGTCGGAGTTTCACCTTAACCAGGTGTTGACTGACGGTGTTCTACCCCAATCACACCTCGGAGGCCGAATATAGGCTCCATACTCTGGACCCTAGAAGGGCGCTCGCTTACTATAAGGAGCGCACGGCTGAAATTCGGGGAGAGGTTCGCCAGCTGTTTGTCACCTACGCTGAAGCCGCACCTGGCAGACCTGCAGCCAAGCGGACGATAAGCAGGTGGGTTACCTCCTGCATAGATCTCTGCTATAGGTTGGCGGGCATGGAGCCTCCCAGAGGGATAAAAGCTCATTCTTTTTGGGGATCAAGCAGAGATTTACATGAAAAAGATGGATGAATACAGGACCACCTATAGGAGTGCTGCAGCCAAAGAAAAGCAGACCACTCCTCAGAGGCATCAGTTTAGGGGCAGGCCTTTTCACAGGCCCTTTTACCAAGCTCAGGCCTCCTCCTCTTCTTTCCAGCAGAGGGGGTTCTTTAGGGGAAGAGGCAGACGAGGGGTGACTAGGACCCCATCATCCACTCAGTCTAAGCCCCCTGCCAAGCAGACACCCTGAGGTGTCAGTCAGTGTCACCCCCCCAGCTCCAGTAGGGGGCAGGCTGGCTCACTACTCCCAGGCCTGGGAGTTTATTACTTCAGAAAAATGGGTCCTGGAAGTAGTGAGCCAGGGACTTGCTGTCAGTTTCAAGAGGTTCCCAAGACTGAGAGCAAGGTCCTTTAGTCCTCCCTCTCCCTTGGAGACAAAGGCCTTAGAGGCAGAAGTCTCCTTTCTCCTACTTCTGTAAGCAATAGAGAAGGTACCTCTTTGTCACAGGGGAAAAGGACTGTATACCAGATACTTCCAAGGTACCTGAACAAACATTTGACAAACCAAAATTCAAAATGGTGACTCTGGGAGTAATTCTTCCCTCTCTGAGACCAGGAGACTGGCTAGCTTCTCTGGATCTCAAGGATGCCTACTTCAACATGCCTATCAGACATTCCCACAGAAAGTACCTCAGGTTCAAGTTGCCCTCAGGCCATTACCAATTCAGAGCTATGCCTTTTGGCCTAACATCTGCTCCAAGGGTGTTCACCAAGTGTCTTGCAGTAGTGGTGGCATTCCTCAGGAGACAGAGCATCCTTCTGTTCTGATATCTGGATGATTGGCTCCTAGTGGGCCAGTCCTCAGACCTAGTCAAGTCAGTCTTAGAGGTCACTCAAAGACTTCTAGAATCCTTGGGCTTCGTTCTAAACCTAGAAAAGTCTGTTCTGGAACCAGTCCAGCTTCTCACCTTCATAAGGTGGAAATAAACACTGTTCAGGCAAGGGTTTTTGTCCTTCTCTCAATGGTTCAGTCCCTTGACACTCTGGCTTCCTCTTTTCGTCCTCTAGTTTCTCGTCCAGCCAGACTCTTTCTGCAGTTGCTGGGCCACTTGGCAGCATCCACAGCTGTGGTCCAGGGAGCAAGATTTCAGATGAGAGATATTCAGTTTCATCTTAGAGCTTATTGGTCTCAGAAAAAAAGACCCTCTCTCAAAATTGGTTCCAGTGTCTGAAACTCAAGTCCAGGCCCTCCATTGGTGGCTGGAGGAGGACAGTCTTCAACAAGGTGTCCCATTTATCAGTCAGGCTCGTTCTGTGATTCTCACCACAGATGCCTCCCTACTGGGTTGGGGGGCTCACCTGGATCATCTTACAGCTCAGGGAACCTGGTCACACCAGGAGTCCCTTCTACACATAAATCTTCTCGAATTGAGAGCTGTCGTTCTAGCACTTCAGACATTCTCAACTGTTGTTGAAAGGAAAGTGGTGCAGATCAGGACAGACAATACCACAACCATGTGGTACATCAGCAAGCAGGGAGGCACTCGGTCTTCGGCCTTGTGCACAGAGGCCATGAAAGTATGGTCTCTAGTTTATTCCCTTCAGGCTTCCCTGATGGCTGTGCAACTCCCAGGGAAGGACAACATTCTAGCAGATGCTCTCAGTAGGATTTCCCAGGGCCACAAGAATGGACCCTGAACCCTCTAGTTCTTCAAGTCATTTTCAAGAGATGGGGCACTCCAGAGATGGATCACTTTGCAGCCCCAGACAATCATCAACTTCCTCTTTACTGTTGCAGACCACCACTTCTGGGCTCTGTCCATCAGGATGCTGTTTTACTGAATTGGACAAGCAGGTTTCTGTATGCATTTCCTCCCTTTCCTCTGATATTCAGGGTCCTGATCAAGATCAGGTCTCAACCTTGCAAAGTGATTCTGGTGGCTCCAGATTGGGCCAGACAGCCTTGGTATCCTCTGCTGTTGTCTCTGTCAGTAACAATGCCTTGGTGTCTTCCCAGACGGTACAATCTCCTCACTTCCTCCCAGGGGAGGATTTTGTATCCCAACCTTCAGACTCTCAGGCTCAAAGCCTGGCTCTTGAAGAGCTAGAATATGCAAACTTGCACCTGTCCCAATCAGTCTTGGATATTTTAAAGGTTAACAGGAAACCTGCTACTAGAAAGACTTACAACTCCAAATGGAAAAGATTTGGGTTTTGGTATTCCCAAAAGCATGTCAAGCCAGAACTGGCTGATATTGCCACTGTTTTGGATTATTTGGTGCATCTTAACAGTTTAGGCCTCCGGCCTACTACTCTCAAGGTACACTTGGCAGCTGTGTCTGCCTTCCTTTCTGCTGGTAAGGGATCTTCCCTAGCTTCTCATCCAGTTTTTAAGAAAATTTTCAAGGGTTTAGTACATGTTAATCCTCCCTTCAGGGAGCATACCCCTTCTTGGGATCTGAATGTCTGTATAGCACAGCTTATGCAGCCCTCTTCTGAGCCCTTATCCTCAGCTGAGTTGAAATATTTGACTTGGAAAGCTATGTTCCTGGCAGCCATTACTTTTGCCAGGAGAATCAGTGAATTACAGGCTTTATCAGTGGAATCTAATTTTATTTCATTTCACAGGGATAAGGTGGTCCTTCGAACCAATAGAAAGTTTCTTCCCAAGGTGGTATCAGACTTTCATTTGAATCAATGTATGTCATTGCCTGTATTTTTCACTGACCATTCTTCCTCTGGGGAGAGAAGATTGCACAGTCTTGATGTAAAGAGGGCTCTTAGTTACTATGTTAAGCATACTAAGGCCCATAGGAATGACTGTTCTCAGTTGTTTCTCACTTATGGAGAAGTGGGAAAGGGCAAACCTGCTACCAAGAGAACAATTGCCAGATGGATTGTTCCTGTATCCAGTTCTGCTATTCAAAGCTTGGGAAAGAACCTCCCTCAGGCCTGAGGGCTCATTCTACCAGAGGCACAGCTGCTTCAGTCGCAGCAGCTAGAGATATACCTTTAGTGGACATCTGTAAAGCAGCCACCTGGAAATCTGTTGACACATTTACCAAGCATTACTCTCTGGACATTCAGTCACAAAGTGATGCTAGGTTTGGCAAGGCTGTGCTGCAGATATTGTTCCCAAAATAGGTTTTGTGACTCCCTCCTCCAAGTGTGTACTGCTTGGTAGTCTGCATATAGTCAGAATACAGCAAGACTTCATGTTGTTTGAAGAAAAAATTACTCACCATAGTAATGATGTTTCTTCTAATGGAGTCTTGCTGTATTCTGACCTCCCTCCCTACCTCCCCTCCTGGAACCTAGTAGTTTTGGGATGTGGTGGGGGCAGGCACAGTGCTGTACCCCAGAGATGTACTGGACATGCCTCCATCTCTAAGGGGGTTTCTTCTAGTTATTATTAACGTTTTGGGGTAATTCACTACCTTCTGTGTTCTTTTTGGGGGTTCTCAACTTGAGTCTTTTGACCCTAAAAACCTTGTTTTGCCACTTGGCACTAAAATTTTAGAAACAGTTTCTATCTTTGAGTTGGTTAGTTTAGTGCTCGTAAGAATCTGACGGTTACATTTCAGAGTACCATAGACAGAGGTTTGAAAACTGAGCTCGAGCTCAACGTTCTATGCCTTTGCACCCTTTACTCTTTGGAGCAGTTCAAGTGCTGGGGCTAACTGCATATAGTCAGAATACAGCAAGACTCCATTAGAAGGAACAACATTACTATGGTAAGTAATTTTTTCATCTGGACCATAGATCCCAGCAAGTTAGAATCGGCTCAACCCTCTCGGATAGCAAACGTGTCTGCTCTGGTGTCCTGCAGGGATCAATACTGGGTCCCCTCCTATTCAGCTTATTCATGAATAGTCTCCCTCAAGCCAGCCAGTGTCGCATCCTCCTCTTTGCTGACGATGCAGTCGTCTTCATACATGGCTCAAATCCTGATGAACTGGAGCATCAACTTCAAAGTGATTTCACCTGTCTTGAGAAGTAGTTCATAGATAATAAGCTAATTATGGACTATAAAAAACTAAGACCATGTTGTTCACCAGCCCCCATAACAAGCATCATAACTACCCTTTATCAATATGTATTGTTGCTGGGACCTCCCTGGAACTGGTTCAACATTTTAAATACATTGAGATCACTGTTGACAACTTGTTGTCCTGCACTGCCCACATCGACAACACCACCAAAGCAATCAACAAACGTATTGGGCTGCTTTATCGTCACACAGCCTGTCCCCCCCCCCAAAGCCCTCAAAATTGCAGTCCACAGCACTGTGGGTTCCCTAGTCGGCTACGGCCTACCTATATATGGATCAGCCACTGATACTGCCCTCCGGTGCTTAAAAACGGCCTTAATCAGAGCTTGCTGGCTAACCTTCGGGGCACCTAGGCTGACTCATACCTGCAATTTGTATACCAATGTGCAGTGGCTCCCTCTCTCTGCCCGACTAAAATTCCATACCTGGCCCTGGCAAAAAAGATCAGTCTTGGTACCCTCCCACCTGGGGTTAGTCAACTCCTGGTGCCTTGTATTAATCTGCAGCACACTCGGAGCACCAGTCTTTCATTATGCCAAAATGCCGCACTTCCCAAGGACAAAGGTCTTTTGCGCACCGTGGCCCGATCTGGTTCAACTCTCTTCAGGAAGATTTTATGCGGCAGCATACATTGTGTGCTTTCAAAGTCCACCTTAAACTACACTTGTTAAATGATTCCCGGTGTGACTGTCACTCATAGCTTCTCCTCCACTATTCCGACACTGATACCCTAGGGCGCCCCCTCTCCCTTCCCCCCCTCCTTCCTTCCTCGAGCTCTGTCCCCTTTTCCCACCCACTCACCTCTCATCCTTACCCTTACTCCTTCCCTTGCCTTCCCCACAACTCCTAACCCCTCACCTCTCACTCCTGCTCCCTACCTTCCGTGAGACTGCTCCTTCCTCCTTGCCTCCTCTCCCATCACCCTCACCAGCTGCCATTCTCCCTTCTTGCCTCCTCTCCCCCACCATCTGCCTCCACACACACACACACACACACACACCCCCCCTTTGCCCAGCTTCTTTTTCATGGTATTGTCTGCTGTCTTGGCACTTGGGGCTCCTCCCCTGCCCACCCTGCGCTTATCTCCTCTCTACTAACCTGCCACCACAGACAACTGACCGGTACTCACCGTCAGGTATCTAATACTTGTAAGTCTATTATTTGGCCCCTACTTCCCTATTCCTGATTGTCTTTTCTCCTCCATTATATAATTTCCTCTTCCATTCCTGTGTAATTTTATACTAGTATATTTTGTATTGTGAACTTGACGTGGAAGCAATGTAAAGAGCTCTGAACTCAAGTGGTTTAATGCTGAGACTGTAATAAAAAATAAAAATAAAAAATCTACAAGTCCATAGATAGAAAATGTCCCTCCCTTGGAGAGACCCATTTTGGCCTTGCAAGCCCATCGCAGATGCGCTGATTGTCCTTGCTGAAAATGACAAAGCTGTTCTTCTTCAGGAAGTAGCACATACTATCAATAAGGAAAATTGTAAGATAGATACCACAGGGAAACAAGCCTTCACAGCTGCAACTCTGGGCATGCATATTGCCAGTTATCAAGGGCACTTCTCTCCATACAAGTATGCCCTTTGGACTTCCTTAAATTCCTAGTGGAAGGCATCCTGTAGTCTGACTCTAAAATTGAGATTTTACAGACTGTTACCTGAGGTATAGAATGTTGTAATAGCTATCAGCTGAAAGCTTCCATGGATGCATACGACACAGCATCCAGGGTGGTCACTGCTGGAATCTGTATTAGAAGACATTCCTGGCTTTGGACATCAGGGTTTTCCTCTGATGCTCAACGGTAGGTGATGAATGTCCCTTTCGATGGTACATATCTGTTTGGCCAACAGGTACAGCAAGCCCTGGAGGCCTCTCAGAAAACTAGGACTGCAATTAAAACAGCCAGGCTGGCTCCTTCAGCTCCGCAGAGGGGCAGGAACTGTCAGTTTTTTCATAACAGGCAGTCCTTTCAAGGAAGAGGCCGAGGAGCTCCAAACAAGCATCAGTCTCCTCAGACACAAAAGAAAATGCAGTAGAAGGCACAAGGGCCAAAAGCGCCCAATGCCACCCTCTGAAAGTCCGGCCTCTGTCTCACCTCAACTGCCCAAAGTGGACTTTTCCACGGCAGTGGGAGGTCATCTGACTGAGTTTTACGACCAGTAGAAGTCTATCACTACAGACAAGTGGGTCTTCTGGATTGTTCGATAAGGGTACTCTCTCAACTTTGCGGAGATGCCCCTAGACTTTCCACCCATGCAACAGCATGATCTGTCAACCATTCGGTCAGACCTTCTCACTTCAGAGATGCTGGGCCTTCTCAAAAACAAGGCAGTGGAAGTAGTTCCCTGGGCAGAGCTGAACACAGGTTTCAAACAACATGAAGTCTTGCTATATTATGACATATGCAGTATAACCCCAGGTTAGAACTGCTCTGGAGGTGAAAGAGTTAACTTTCCATGCAGGGCATGGAACATTGAGCGCTCGAGCTCGGTTGAACACTCTGTCTGTTGAAGCTCAAACTTAAACTGTTAGATTCTTTACTCCGCCTCACTGAACAGTCGGTCCGGAGATTTCTCCTGCTGCTCAGTTCGTTTGTCGGTTTAAAAGTGTAATTCTCGGTTTATTTACCGAAATTAAACCGCAATCGGTCGGTTCAAGCTCTGTCTGTGGTTTTGTAAGTAATAGATAGGCTTATGTTTATTTCTTCTGTGTGGAACCTGTAAACGTCTTTTTCGGTTCGGTTTGAACCGATCAGATTGGTTTTAAATTTACTTTCTAGTCCTTTAGAGTGCGGTTCCGGTTCTTATCGGTTCTAAAAAAGCGGATTTTATTACGGTTTTCCCGACCTATGACACGGTTGTGAACCGATAAGAGAGTCTTCTGGCGCGGATTGCCATTAACGGCAAGTTTTGGTTAGGCTCACTATGTGTGAGAAACCCAAAAGAAAACCGACCCACTGGGTTTCAGCACTGTGGCCTCTGTGGGAAGCCTTTGCTAAGGCTGACCACACCACCATCTGTATATTGTCTGGGGTTTGACCACCTCAATGCAGACTGCCAGATTTGTAAGAATTTTCCTGCTGCCACTGTGGAAAAGAGAGTTGGTAGGCTCAGGGAAAGGGAGGCCAAAAGTCTACTGACCCGGATGGCCAGCCGGTTGGTTCAACGAACCTGAGGGCGCCACTCTGACCAGGCGATGCTTTCGGGCAAGCGAAGAGCCAGCTCTGAGGGCGGTTCCCAACTAAAGGGCTAGAAAGTCAGCTGGTGTGGAGCCAAAGTTCTTTCTCCAACCACTGAGGAAATAGCTAAAGCTATTCAAATTGTCCAGTCTCTTTCCCAGTCCCGTCCGAACCGACACCATCAGGGAAGCGCTCGGTTCGGACGGTTCCTCCGGTTCAAGATTATGATTTTTGAGGATTTTTATGAACCGGAGGAAGGGGAGGAGGGGTATGAGGAGAGTGAATGTGATTTTGAAGGTCTGGATGTGCCCATTGAACCGGACATCTCTCCAGACAGACCTTCAGGGTCCCCCCCCCCACCCCAGGCTATCTGAGTCCCCTTCTCATTTTATGTTCTATAAGAAAGTTGCTGAAACTCTCCAACTTCCTGTTGAGGAAGCTGTTGATGACCAAGAAGAGCCTGATTATGTAGAAATGATGGATATTCCAGAGTCTAGGAGACTGTCTATTCCCTTGCACAAATCCTGTAGGAAACAGACAGTAAAAATTCTAAAAACTCCTCACTCTATCCTTCCTGTTGATAAAAGGATGGACAAGAGGTATACATTATCAAGCTCTGATACGGAGTACGTCTCTCAGCAATGCAGCCATGTGGGGGTAGTGCAGGCTGCAGCCTGTGACAAGGCTAATATTCCTTTAGCCTCTCACCCTCCTGAAAAGGATTCCAGGAGGATGGATGCCATAGCAAAGAAACAGTACATGGCAGCATCTTTAGGACTCAGACAGGCAAATTATATGGCTTACGCAGCTAGGTACCAGAAATCCAGATGGGATACAGTGCTGGCCCTAGCAAAACAGACCCCTGACCAGCTTGCCAGGGAGCTGGAGCAGGTGGCTGCGGATGGTATTGAGGCATCCAAGGTGCAATTTCATGCTGCAGTAGACTCTAATGATGTTTCGTCAAGAATCATGGCTACATCTGTCTCTCTTGCAGAATGGCCTGGCTCAGATGTACTGCCTGTCACAGGATACTCAGTCTAAGGCTATGGATTTTCCTGTTGTGGGAAATTCTCTGTTTGAGGAGCAGACAGAAATTATATGAAAAATGGATGAGTATAGGACCACCTATAGGAGTGCACAGGCCAAAGAAAGGCAAGCCACTCCTCAAAGGCAGCATGTCAGGGGCAGGGGCAGGCCTTTTCATAGGCCTTTTTACCAAGCCCAGGCCTCCTCTTCTGCTTATGCCCAGAGGGGGTTCTTTAGAGGAAGAGGCAGAAGGGGTCCTAGTAAGCCTGCTTCTACACCTCAACCCAAAGCCCCTGCGAAACAGGCTCCCTGATGGGGTGGCCAGGGCCGATTCTCCACTACCGGTAGGGGGCAGGCTGGCTTACTTTGTCCAGGACTTGGAAGTCTTTAACATCAGACAAGTGGATCCTGGAAGTAGTAAGCCAGGGACTGGTTCTCAGCTTCAAAAAATTTCTGAAGATGAGAGCCAGGTCCTTTCCACCTGCAAATCCATCAGAGGCACTTGCCCTGGAAACAGAAGTTTCCTCCCTCCTGGCTCTCAGAGCTGTGGAAAGGGTTCCACCCCTACACCAGGGCAAAGGGTTGTACTCCAGGTACTTCCTCACCCCAAAAGACAGGAGAATGGCGGCCCATCCTGGATCTCGGTATCTAAACAAGCACCTTTAAAACCAAAGTTCAAAATGGTGACTCTGGGAATTATTTTACCTCTCTAAGGCCAGGGACTGGCTAGCCTCCCTGGACCTCAAGGATGCCTACTTCCATGTTCTCATCAGAGCTCCCATCAAAAGTACCTCAGATTCGAACTGCCCTCAGGCCATTACCAGTTCAGAGCAATGCCCTTGCCTCACCTTGGCCCAAGAGTGTTCACAAAATGCCTGGCAGTAGCAGTTGCTCACTTAAGAAGGCAAAAGATTGCCATCTTTCCTTATCTGGACGACTGGCTCATTGTAGGCCGGTCCCCAGACCAGGTCAAACTACACCTACAAGTAACTCAGCAACTGCTTACATCTCTAGGTTTCCTTCTCAATCTTCCAAAGTCAGTTCTGGAGCCTGTCCAGCTTCTCACCTTCATAGGCGCAGAACTGAACACAAAAAAAGCCAGAGCCCTCCTCCCTCTGGAAAGAGCAAGGACTTTGGTCTCTCTGGCCTCTTCTTTCACCCTGCAGGTCTCTCGGCCAGCAAGGCATTTTCTACAGCTCCTGGGGCACATGGCTGCTTCTACAGCAGTAGTGCAGGAGCAAGATTTCAGATGAGGACATCCAGTTCCATTTGAGAGCCTTTTGGTCTCAAAGGACAGATCCTCTAACCAAATTGATCCCAGTGACTCGAACCCTGATCCAGGCCCTTCAGTGGTGGCAGGACCAGAGCAGTCTGAGACAGGGGGTTCCCTTCACTCCCCAGTCTCACTCCTTGACCCTTACTACAGATGCATCCCTCTTGGGGTGGGGTGCTCACATGGGCGACCTTTCTACCCAGGGGTTGTGGTCCCCTCAGGAATCTCTGCTCCACATCAATTTGTTGGAACTCAGAGCAGTTTTTCTAGCACTCCAGGTTTTTTCCACATCTGTTCAGAACAAGTTTGTTCAGATCAGAACAGACAATACCACTACACTGTGGTACATCAACAAGCAAGGGGGCACTCGGTCTACGGCCTTGTGCACCGAAGCAATGAAGTTGTGGTCTCTGGCTTATTCTCTGAGCGCCTTCCTTCGGCAGTTCACCTCCCAGAGTAAGGACAATGTCCTAGTGGATGCTCTCAGCAGGATTTCCCAGGGCCATCACGAATGGGCACTGGATCCCCTAGTACTGGAGGTAGTATTTGCCAGATGGGGCACCCCACAGATAGATCTTTTTGCAGCCCCAGACAATCACCAACTTCCCCTTTTTTGCTGCAGGCCCCCAGTGTTGGGCTCAGTCCCTCTGGATGCCTTCCTACTCAGTTGGGAAGGGAAGTTTCTCTATGCCCCCTTCCCTCTCCTCTTTAAGGTGCTAGTCAAAATCAGATCTCAACCCTGCAAGATGATCCTGATTGCTCCAGATTGGGCCAGGCAGCCCTGGTACCCACTCCTCATGTCCTTAGCAGTCCACCTTCCCTGTGTCTTCCCAGGAATCACAACCTGTTAACCTGTGCCCAGGGAGAGTTTGGTATCCAACCTCAAATCTCTCAATCTCAAGGCATGGCTCTTGAAGAGTTAGAGTTAAGCTGACCTACACCTTTCCCAAGGTGTATTGGATATCTTGAAGGCCTCTAGGAAGCCTTCCACCAGGGCTACTTATAATTCAAAATGGAAAAGATTTTCCATATGGTGTGCTGGTAAGCATATTTCCCCAGAATCTGCTGACATGCCCACTATCCTGGATTATTTGGTGCATTTGAATTCTTTGGGGCTGAGACCAGCTACCCTAAAAGTGCACTTGGCAGCCGTGTCTGTCTGTCTTATCAGCAGGTAAGCCTTCTTCTTTTTCAGCTCACCCTGTGTTCTCCAAGTTTTTTAAAGGGTTGCTTCACACCAACCCTCCGTTCAGGGACCCTGCCCCTGCTTGGGATCTTAATATTTGCATTGCCCAGCTTATGCAACCCCTTTTAGTGTGTCTTCTGCAGAGCTTAAGTACCTGACTTGGAAAACTGTGTTTCTGGTAGCCATCACCTCTGCCAGGCGATAAGTGAGCTGCAAGCATTGTCAGTGGAGCCTGATTTTATCTCCTTTTACAGAGATAAGGTGGTCCTCAGGACTAACAGAAAGTTTTTGCCTAAGGTGGTTTCAGACTTCCACCTTAATCAATCCATGTCTCTTCCTATGTACTTCACTGACCATTCCTCCTCTGGTGAGAGGAGATTGCACAGTTTAGATGTCAAAAGAGCCCTTAGTTACTACACAGAACGTACCAAGGGTCACAGGTTTGAATCCCTCCAGTTGTTCCTCACTTATGGTGAGGTCGGTAAAGGGAAACCTGCCACTAAAAGATCCATTGCCAGGTGGATTGTCTCTTGTATCCAATTTTGCTATGAGAAACTGGGTAAGATTCCTCCCTCAGGCCTGAGGGCTCACTCTACCAGAGGTACAGCTGCGTCTCTGGCTGCTGCCAGGGACATCCCTATCCTAGAGATATGTCAAGCAGCTACCTGGAAAACAGTTCACACTTTTACCAAGCATTACTCCCTGGATATCCAGGCTAGGAGTGATGCTCGATTTGGCACAGCTGTGCTTCAGAGCCTATTTCCTAAGTAGGTTCTGTCCCTCCTCCATGGAGGTACTGCTGTGTAATCTGCATATGTCATAATATAGCAAGACTTCATGTTGTTTGAAGAAAAAATTACTCATCTTAGTAATGTTGTTTCTTCTAATGAGTCTTGCTATAATGCTAACCTCCCAACCTGCCTCTCAGAACCTCTATTTTTGGGATGTGGGTGGGCAGTGCAATATTAGCACTTCATAGATGCCCTTTATTTTCACCCTTTCTTAGGGTGCTTAGGTGTTATGCTTGTTTTCTTTCTTGAATCCCTGACTTGAGTCTTTGTTTTGGGATCAAGAACAAAAATGTGTTTTTGTAGTTAGTAGCCAGTGGGCTAGTGTAGGTTTACGGCTTCCACACAGAACCTTAGTGAGTTTTTGCTGGTAAAGATCTGACAGTTTAAGTTTGAGCTTCAACAGGCAGAGTGTTCAACCGAGCTCGCGCTCAAGGTTCCATGCCCTGCATGGAAAGTTAACTCTTTCACCTCCGGAGCAGTTCTAACCTGGGGTTATACTGCATATGTCATAATATAGCAAGACTCCATTAGAAGAAACAACATTACTAAGGTGAGTAATTTTTTCTTCTATGCCCATTACTTTCTGGTTCCAAAGAAGACGGGCGGCATGCACCTCATTCTTGACCTCAGAAAGCTGAACAAGCACTTGTGCCGGAAAAAGTTCAAGATGGTCTCCTTAGGAACACTTCTACCACTTCTCCAACACCATGACTGTCTGGCATCCTTGGACATGCAAGACGCCTACCAGTACATTCTAGTGCTCCCAAATCACCACAAGTACCTTCGCTTTGTGGCCTTAGGTCAACATTACCAATCCAGTGTCCTGCCCTTTGGGCTCTCCTCGGCGCCTCGAGTCTTTACCAAGTGCTTCGCAGTCCTTGCCACACACCTTCAAAGGCTTGGTGTTCAGGTCTTCCCCTACCTAGACAACTGGCTTTTGCCAAGTCCGTAAAGGCAGGAGACACAGAAAGCGGTATCTACAGCATCTCAGTTCCTCACCTCCATGGGGGTCCTGCTGAACCTGGAGAAGTCACAGCTTCAACCCTCTCAGCAGCTACTCCTCTTCATAGGAGCCGTCCTGGACACTTCAAAGGTAAGAGCTTTTCTCCCATAGGAAAGGAAGAATGACATTCTTCAGATGGCTTGCTTCATCAGAGAGAACAACCCAGTACAAGCTCACTCTATGCACCGGATGTTAGGCCTCATGGCATCTTCCGTTTTCACAGTGCCTCTAGCTCAGTTGCACATGAAAGACCACTCAGTGGATGCTCAGCACACAGTGATCCCCAACAACACACCCACAGTCTTAGCCCATCAATGTGACGGAGCCTCTGTGGTGGTCACTTGCATGGTGGATACAAGAGGATAACCTTCTACAAGGTCTGCCCCTTGCCCAACCGAAATCTCAGAGCACCATCACCATGGATACAGCTCTACTTGACAGGAGGGCTCACTGCCGGGACCTTCACACTCAGGGAGTGTGGACTCAGGAGGAGTCTCATCTTCATATCAGTGTTCCAGAGATGAGAGCAGTCCTGTACACCTTTTGAGTCTTGGCAGAAGATGTCAATCACAAGAATTCTTCAGGATGGACAATAAAGCCATGATGTACTACATCAACAAGCAGGGCGAAGCACACTCCTGCTCTCTATGCAGAGAAGCCATGAGGGTATGGGAGTGGTGTCTCAAACATGATGTCCAGATTCAGGCAGTTTACCTATGAGGAACTCTGAACAATCTGGTGGATCTTCTCAGCAGGACAGAAGCGGATCCTTGCAAGTGGTCACTTGCTCCAGACGTTGTGAAATTGCTCTTCGACAAGTGGGGCAGTCCAGACCTGGACCTTTTGGTGTCCCTACTCAACGCAAAATTGCCTCTGTTCTGCTCCAGAAATCCAGAACCTGGTGATCTTGCTTCGAGGGGGGCTCTTGCAGCAGGGAACACTGGTAGGACTGAAGACACCAGGCGCCAGGACCACAAGGAAAACTTCTAGCTAGCAGTATACAGCGGGGGACTGCCCCCACCGATGTCAGCACGCTTATGTCCGCCTATCATATAAAAAGGGTGGTTCCCCCAGACCTACCTCAGTTCTTTTCCCACCATCGACCTGCGCACGTCGGACTTCCAGTGACACCTGCTTCAGTCGACCGCCTTTTTCTTTGCGCTTTACCTGTGATTTATTTCTTTTTTAGTGTCTTGTTAACATTGAATTTCTGTGTTTTTCTCCTCATTTATGTCTTCTTCTCCAGCTTCATCTTCTGACCGGCCTACAAATTGTGCCTGCGGCAAGCAGATAACCTGACAAGGATGGCTATTCTTCTTGCCTCCTCTGCTTAGGCCCCAACCACGACACTGAGGCCTGCAAGCACTGCCAGGACTTTAACCAGGCCACACGGAGTCTCCACTTGAAGACCCTCCAGAGCCACTTGCTGCAGTAGAAATTAGTCGCAATGGAGAAGGAGCTTTAGGCTAAAAGTTCATCTACCTCCCCGGCCTCCATTGTATTCTTCTTCACAGAAGTCGTCATCTAGTGGGAAGCACAAGCACTGGGACTGTCTTCGGTCAGCCTCTCGCACACGGTCGCTGCATAAAACGGCTTCCGCTTCAAGGTCTTCCGGTTCCACCATGCCAGTTCAACAGGAAATTTGTTAGCCTGCACCTCAGCCATTGCCTGCTGGACCTCTTAAAGACCCCCAGCCGATGCTACCGAACCTACACCTGGGTACCCTATGCCACCTCCCCCACCAACATACCACTACCCTCCACCTCATTATCCCCTGTACAGTCCTTCTCCGGTGGATTACAATGCCTTGTTCACAGCCTGGTGGGCCTTTATATGAAAGACAAGGACACACCTAGGAGGCCGCCCTCTCCACCCCCCACCAGGACCCCCTCCATGAGACCCAGACCAGAAGGAACCCAACAACTCCTGTACTACAGGGACTTCTGGGGGTCATACAGGCATCTCCTTCCCATGTACAGAGGACCGTCGCCCACCCATGCGGTCCCAGATAGTGACTCTTCGGGATATGATTCCTCTTCCTTCTCAAGAGTCGTTGGAGGGCTCTGGGCCCTCTTCTGATACTCAGGGGTGAACCAAAGAGATCCCCAAGTCTCCTCCTTCATGGATGTGATGCACCATATCCAGTGCCTCATGGGATGGGATGGGATGGGATACCGAGGAACTTGACCTATAACACCGTCGCCTGGCACTTTACTTGCACAAGATAGAATCCCTTCCTTTGGTGGTCTCCCCCCCCCCCCCCGATTGGGCGTATGATGGTGATACCAAGGCGACATGGAATCACCCTTCTTCCACCCCAGCCTTGGCTAAGAAAGCAGACCGTCTCTACCACATGCCAGTGAACAGCCTTTCTATGGTGAACAGCCCACAGCCGATTCAGTGGTCATGAATGCTGCCCACAACCATACTAGGCAGCCCAAACACTTAAGCACCTACCCTCCAAACAAGGAATCCTGCCAGCTGGACCAGTTGAGCAAGCGGGTTTATTCTACCACAGTGGCCATTTGAGCCCAGAACTATTTAGCCCATATGGTGCAGTACCAGAATGCCATTTGGGATCAGGCTAGAGATTTGGTGGCAGCCCTTCCCGATGATTCCACCTAAACTCAGTTGGCCCAGCTTCTTGAGTCTGGATCTAACATAGCCACTCATGTACTCAGAGCAGCCAATGACACTCTTGATGCTGCCGGACGTGGGGTGGCGGCAGGAGTCTGCATTCGCCTCCATTTCTGGCTCAGAGTGTCTGGGTTTGTGTCTGATGTTTAGGCCAAGATAATGGATGCCCCTTTCCAGGGCACAGTCTTGTTTTGGGAGATGCCTGGGATATCATCTCCTGCCTCCAGGAATCGGGTAAGGACCAGAGGTTGGTACACTGCACATACCGCTCCCAGCCACGGTCCTCCCGGCGCCAGCCCTTTTACCAGTCCTCCTGCCAGCCTTCCAAGGGTCAGTAGTCGAAGGGACCCTTTAAGCGCAAGGCAACCACCCCACCTTCCGGAGCAATTGCCCCTAGGGCCCCCAGAGCGCTCTCAGCCACTCTGCCTACACTCGGCCCCACTGCCTGACTCCTTGCCTGCCCCCCCAGCAGAGGCCTTGGGGGAGGCCGTCGGGGGTCAGTTCTTCCTATACCTAGACAGATGGTGCACTGTAACTTCAGATCAATGGGTGCTTCAGATCATTGAGCTGAGTCACACCCTCAAGTTTCTGGACCCACCCCCAGAAAGCCCTCCCTTGCTCTTCCATTACAGGCAAGCCCACATCTTCCTCATCCAGGCCAAGAGTCGGGCGCTCCTGCACAAGAGAGCCATAGAACCTGTTCCCCCAGGTCAAAGGGGTAGGGGGTTCTACTCCCACTTTTTCTAGTCCCCAAGAAAACAGATCTGCGACCGATCCTGGATCTAAGCCACCTGAACCTTTACACAGAGTACAAATGCTTCAGTATGGTGACTCTTCAAGGACTGTTACCCTTCATTCAACAGGGGGACTGGCTCTGTTCCCTGGATATGCAGAATGCCTATCTCTATATCCTGGTTATCCCGTCCCTCTGCCGCTTCCTCCATTTCTGCTTTCAGGGGGACCACTTCCAGTTCCGAGTCATCCCTTTTGGCCTTTCCTGGGCCCCTCTGGTCTTTACCAGGTGCCTAGCAGTGGTGGCAGTGGCTCTGCAGAGAGAGGGATTTTATGTGTTCCCTTATCTGGACAATTGGCTGCTGATGCCCCCTCCAGGAATCATCTGCTGCAGACCCTGGAAGGCACCTTTCAGCTCTTCCAGCTCTTGGGGATAACTATCAGCTTGCCAAAGTCTTGTCTCTCCCCAAGCCAGTATCTCCTGTATATCGGGGCAGTCTTGGACTCATGCCGGGGCAAGGTCTTTCTGCCGGAGGACAGGGCAGAATGGTTGAGAGCACAGGCCTGGCTGGTCTCTTCCAGTTGCCAGGTTACGGCCAGAGCATTCCTTCATCTACTGGGACACGAGAGTTCCCTAGTGGACCCTTCAGGCTCAATGGGACCAATGAACCAATGATTTGGAACAGCCAATGCTGGTTTCCGACCCAGTGAGATGGATCTTGGAGTGGTGGCAGAACCTTGCCAACCTCCTGATAGGGGTTCCTTTTCAGTATTCTCGCAGCAGATTCTAACCACAGATGCTTCGGGGCTGGGCTTGGGAACTCACCTAGGAGAATGCCAGACTCAGGGATTTTGGCCCACCTTGGAACAGCATCTCCACATCGATGTGCTGGAGATGCGGGCAGTTCTTTATGCTCTGTAGGCCTTCCGGATCCACATTCTTCTAGGCCCGCTACTGGTGCAGATGGACAATATGTCTGTAATCTTTTACATCAATAAACAGGGTGGTAGTCACTCTTACCTCCTTTGTTGGGAAGCCATGACAGTCTGGTACTGGGCTATTGAGCATGACCTGGAATTCTCAGTCGTCCATGTTCCAGGCGTCCAAAATGCCCTGGCCAACAGTCTAAGCCAGTCCAGGTCAAGGGCACATGAGTGGGAACTCCTGCCCTCGGTGGTCGAAGATCTCTTCCACAGGTGAGGATGCCCAGAGTTGGACCTTTTTGCGTCCCCACTGAACACAAAACTGCTGCTTTTCTGCTCACTCAGTCCAGGGCCTGGAGTATTCTGGCATGACGCATTGTCCCTCTCCTGGAAAGGGAGGATTTTCCTGGACTAAAAGTCTCCACCACTCATTCACACTAATGGGACTACGCCGGAGGCGCTAGGATCCAGCAGGCGCCAAAAATCTTCAGGAGGGCCGGCGCTGGGATAGGACTGTGCATGCGCAGTGCCACAAGACTAGCTCGCGCCGTATAGGCTATCTCTGCATCGACCCTCCAGCTGCCTCTTTTCCTTTTCTCCTGCCATCGCGTGCACTTCGATGACGACGACGCTCTTCTGCCGGGAGTCAAGTCTTCATCTATATGACAGCAGCTATAGCCGTTCAGTATTCGCTTAATTTACTACTTTTAGTGTTCTTTTCTTATTTAAAGAAGAAAAAAAAACAAGAGGAGGAAGAAATTCTCAGACCGCCATCAACGGAGTCGACCTTAGACGGTAGCGGTGTCGGTAGGGAGACTTCGTTTGAAAGCTGTGATGGCAGTGGGGCTATGTCCTGTCCATCACCCTTTGCGGAGGGGAGGGTCCGACCACCCAAAGCACAAAAGCAGTGGGCCTGTTCCTGACCGTGATCGGGGACCTGGCTCTGCTCGATCTCAAGCTCTTCTTCCTCCTGTCGGTGGAAGAAGAAACGGTACCGCTCGAGGTCGCCCCTCTGGTATGTCGGCACAGGGATCATCTGTGGTGGTGAGCTGTAGGCCTGACCCGACTTTGGTGGAGTCTTCTGTGGCTTCGTTCTTAATGGCCGTGATCTTCGACACCGGGCCCCGTCTCTGTCCTCGATGAGACTCCAGTGAGCAGTTTCACCTCCGGGCCACTCCTTTTGCCTAGAGTGTCTTAGTATCAAGCACAATTTCCAGCATTGCCCAGATTCACTCTGAGGATGGGCCCACAAAGACAGAACAGCATGTATGGGGTCCTTCAAGAGTCCTCAGAAAAAAATAATTTTACAGGGACGTGGATATGGTGCACTATCCACACTTCTGGCAGTCTTCCTTTCCCTGTAAAACTTGCCTGAACATCTTCAAGCCAAGCTCCTCCCACCTACGCAGGTGGTGTCCTCCTCAGCATCGCCCCATGATGTCAGATCTTCCTTTCCACTGGAAGAGTCTGGTCTCCTCCTTCGCAGCTCTATGCACACATTGTAGGCCCTGTTTTTTCTTAGTTTCATGCTAAATTCTCCTCAAATTTTCTATCCCTTGCTGGTTCTTCCGTCTCAGCTTCTGTGGAGCATGATGACTCGCAAGCCGGACCTGGCTTTTAATGGTACGCGAGTAGCATTCAGAAGATGTCACAGAACGAACCCCATGCCTCATGTGTCTGTTGCCTGGGTGCAGAGCACAACCCACAGGCCTGCGATTTGTGGCAGATCCTGCTTCTCTCCTCTTTGGAGGACAGGTATGCCTGCCTTTTGCTTGCCTGACCGGCCGAGTGGGATCCTCCGATCTGGTCCAAGGACACTCGCATGGCCATTTTGGCAGTGACTGGCTCTGCCTCACAGCTGGCCGCCCTCAAGGAGGCTGCAGCCCAGGCCACGGCGATCTTGTCCTCCACCCCAGCTGTGCTTCTGGCAGGCACCTTTGCGAGGGCCTCCTTCACCAGGTCATTCAGGGATATGTATTTGTCCCTTCAAACCTTCGGGGAGGGCCTTTCCCATGGGGATTGCTTTTCCAGGGTGTGGCTGAAGAAGTCGTGCCATAGGTCTTGGGACTGGGAGCAGGTTCATTTTTCCCATGCTTGGGACTCTTTTGACTGCTCAACGGGCCATTGGGTGATCGGCTTCAGCCAAATCCACCAGGGCTGAAGGGCAGGCTTCTGGCTTCTCTATGTCCTCATCAGGCTTGCTGGCTGAGATTTTTCTCGACCCTGTCAAGCCATTGTTGGATGAGTTGGGGACGACTCTTTCTTCCGAACTCCAGTCCTCTCAGCCCACTCCCAGGAGGGACAGGAGAGGTTGGTCGACCCTGCTGTTTCCTCCCAGGAGATTCCCCCTCTTGGGGGTTTCATGGCCGGATCTGGTCAGTGTGGTCTACACAGCACCTCTTCCTGTGTCTCCTCAATGGCGGCCTTCCCGGTTCCAGTTGGGGTCCAAGTCATGGTCCCGGTTGCAGGACTCTGACCATTCCCCTTCTCATCCCTCTCGGAAGCGCAGACACTGTTCTTCCTTCTCCTCCTTTTCGTTGGGTGAGGAAAGGATCCACTGCAAATGTCAGTGGTACAAGAACCTCCTCTGGCAACAGGGGTTCCTCGGCCAGGGCCAATCGCTACAGCAGGCCCTAGCACTTCCATGGCATGCCCTGGTGAGGCCAGCTCTGGCACAGCCTCAGCCAGCTCAGCCTTCTCTGGCTTCTCCCTTCATATTAGTGGAGCCTCCGACCAAGCAGCCATTGCACGGGGATCAGTCCAAGGCTGCTCAACTGGCCTCTGGTCTCACTGGCCAACTTTTGGTTCAGATCACCTGCTCTGGTGACTCCAGAGTGGTTCATGGGGACCAGGCTCTGAAGCTGGTGTTTGAGGAATCAACAGATACCGACGGCTCCTCGATGCACTCTCCGAGGACGTTGCCTCTGACCAAGGTCCCATGTCCTCCGGGGTCTTGCTCTGGCTCATGTCTCAGTCTATGGGGATTCCACTGGAACCGACCAGAAGATGGACAAGTATTCCCCAACTGAGATCCTGGACCGGGATGATTCCCCTGGACTGGCCTTCCCCGTGGCGGAAGCCATCTTGGGCCCAGCCCTGGAGCTGTGGCAACATCCAGCTTCTTGCCCTGCACCTTCCGCCTGTATGATCTGGAAGTATGCAGTCCTGACTGAGTCCCTTTCTGGGTTCTTCAATCACCCCTTGGCCAAGGAGTTAGTGGCAGACTCTGTTTTTCATCGCATGGGCAATGTAGGGGATGTCGACAACCCCCCCCCAAAAAAATAGAGAGTGAAAGCTGAACCACGCCACTAAAAAGGTGCATGCTACATCCTTAGGCCTCAGGCAGGCAAGTTCTGCCATAATGATGGCCACTTCCAGCCTTTCACTCATGGGGGTCCTCGATCATGGCATCCCTCACCTTTCCATGGACCTGCAGTCTGTGGTAAAGGTGGTCCATGATCAAGGTCGTGCTTTGGCTAAATATCAGCCTTGGACTTATGTGACCTCTGTGCCCAGTCAGTGGCAGCAGAGGAGGCCATGCGATGCAAAGCCTAGCTGCGGATCGCCACCTTTATGGCAGATACCCAAAGTAAGTTAGTAGATGTCCTGTTCTTGGACACCGACCTCTTTGGGCCGGGTGTAGAGGGCCACTTTATGAGGATTGAGAAGTCCAGTGCCATTCTGGACTCCGTCACCTCCTCACAAAAGGACCCCAAGGGACAGTGTTCGAAGAACGTCTTTTTATTTCGGCCTTTTTAGGCTCTGCAGCCTAAGCAACAGCAGTCCCAGTCAGGTCAGTCCCAGGTCTGACAGCCCACATCCGCCAACCGGGGCTCTAAAATGTCTGGAGGTGAGCACAATAGCGCTCCTCCCAGATCCTCCTCCTTCTCCAGGGCTTCTCAATGATGGGTTGGAGGGTGTCTGCCTCTCACCCACCGCAACCCTGCCTCAGCTTCTCCCTTTCTGGCATGACTTGTTCGCTGTCACTGTGGACAAATGGGTACTGGACATAGTGGGTTGAGTGTTGCCTCTCGACTTCGAGGCTGACCCACCCTTTTGGGCCCATGCCCCACGGGAGTCCGTGGCTTCCCCATACATGTTGTCTGCCCTCAGGGAAGACATTGCCCAGCTCCTGGAAAAAGGTGCTGTGGCTCATGTCCTGGATGCCGTGGTCAGCCAGGGCTTTTTATCCAGGTATTTCCTGGTCCCCAGATGGATGGGGGGTTGGCGCCTCATACTGTATCTGCACAACCTGAACCAGTTCTTGAAGAGGAGCAAGTTCAGGGTGGTCCCACCTCTGGAGCAGGACATGTGGTTCTGCTCTTTGGACCTCCAAGATGCTTTCTTTCACATCCCAGTCCATCCATCCCACTGGCGGTACCTTCAGTTCTGCTTGGAGGAGATTCTGTACACATTCCGTGTCATGTCTTTTGGCCTCTCCTTGGTCCCCAGGATGCACTGCAGTGGTGGCAGCATTCCTAAGGCACTGCGTGGTTCAGGTTTACCCTTACCTGGATGACTGGCTGATTGCTGGTCCATCCCAGAAGGAGGTGGTGCAGTCCAGGGATCTGGGCCCTCCAGACTTGCTCAGCCTTAGGTCTTTTTGTCATACTGGCTAAGTCAGAACTCAACTCCTCTCAGACCATACAATTCATTGGGGCAGAGCTCGACTCCCTCTGGGCCAAGGCCTGATTCCCAGTGGACTAGGTGGCTGATCTTACCTCCTTTGCCTGATCATTTCAGGTTGGGCACTCGCGCCCTGCCCAGGGCTTCCTGCGACTGCTGAGGTACATGGTGTCCTGCACAAGTGTGGTCCAGTGGGCCCACTGATGGATGCAGCCCCTGCAGTGGGAGATGGCCTTTCAGTGGTCTGAGCGCCTTGGTCAGTTTGACAAATTGGTCATGGTAACATAGAGGATGTGTAATGCTATCCAGTGGTGTCTGGTCTCGGGACGCCTGTAGGAAGAAGTCCTGTTTGTCCTCCCAGAGCCGACGGTCTTTCTAATGACATTTCTCTGTTGGGATGTGGAGCCCACTTGGCGGACCACAGAACCCACGGGCTCTGGACCCCCGTGGAGTCCTGATACCTCATCAACCTGTTGGAACTCCGTGTGGTGCATCTAGCCCTGACTGTGTTCACTCCTTTGGTTCAGGGTCAAGTCATGCAGGTCCAGACGGACAACACCACAACCACGTACTACTTCAACAAACAGAGCAGAACGCAGACGCATTCCCTGAGGCTGTGTCAGGAAGTCCTCTGCACCTGGACCCTCGTGCGCAATCTGGATACCTGTCTCCTGGTGATCCATGTGGCTGGAGCCTCCAAACAGCTGGCAGATGCCCTCAGCTGAGTGGGGGAGGTGTCTCATGAGTGGTCTCTTCATCAGGAGGTGGTACACCAGTTGTTCTCCTGGTGGAGCACTCCCCCTGGTCGACCTGTTCAAACAACATGAAGTCTTGCTGTATTCTGACTATCTGCAGTTAGCTCCAGCCTTTAAACTGCCCTGGAGAACAAAGGGTTAGCTTTCTATGCAGTGCATAGAATGCTGAGCTCGAGGTCGGTTGAGGTCTCTGTCTACAGCCCTTTGAAACCCAACTGTCAGATTCTTTACTCCTCCTCACAGAATAGTCGCTCCGGAGATTTCTCCTTCAGTTCAGTTCAAAAGTCGGTTAAAGTGTCGGTTTTAAGCCGAAATTAGTCCGAATTTAATCCGCATAGTCAGTTCAGGTTCTGTCTGTGGTACCGTGAGTACTAGATAGTAGTTTCTGATTATTGTGTGGAAATTGTAAGTTTGTTCGATCGGTTCGGCTGAACCGATCCCTTATTTTGATTTTCTGTACTTTACTTTAGTGTGTGGTTACCGGTCCTTATCGGTTCTAAAAAAAAAACATATTTTAGACGTTTTTTTCCAACACCTGTGACACGGTTAGGAACCGATAAGGAAATCTTGCCTGGTGGGTGCCGAAAAAAGGGTAAGTTTGAGTAGGTTGGCCATGTCTGAGAAACCCAAGAAAAAAAACGGGCCCACTGGGTTTCAACACTGCAGTGAGTGTGGGGAAGTCTTTGCCAAGGCCGACCCCCACACCACCTGTGTTTATTGTCTGGGGTTTGAACACCTCGATACAGACTGCCAAATTTGTAAATATTTTCCTAAAACTACCTTAGGAAAGAGATTAGGTAGACTTAGGGAAAAGGAAGCCAAGAAGTCCGCTGACCCGGATAGCCAGCCTGGTTCGGTTCCGACCGAACCAGAAGGAGTGCCCTCTGACCAGGGCGATACTTATTAGGGCAAGAGGAGAGCCAATCCTGAGGGATCGGTTCCTACAAAAAGAAAAGACAAGTCAGCCAGTTCGGATCCAGAGGTTCATGTTCCGACCGCTGATGAGATTGCCCGAGCGATTCGGATTGTTGAATCGCTTTGCCCGGTTCCGTCCGATCCAGCTCCATTAGCTAGGGGCTTGGTTCGGTCGGTTCCACCGGTTCAGGAGTATGCCCCTGAAGATTTTTATGAACTGGAATTTGAGGAGGAGGGGGATTTTGAACAGGATGATGATTATGACAGAGCAGAAAGTCTGGATGTGCCCATTGAACCGGACATCTCCCCAGACAGACCTTCTGGTATTTCCCCTCCTAGGCTCTCTGAGTCCCTTCCCCACTATTTGTTTTACAGGAAAGTGGCTGAAACTCTTCAGCTTCCTTTGGAGGAAGCTACAGAGAATCAAGAGGAGCCTGATTTTGTAGAGATGATGGACATCCCAGAGTCCAGGAGGCTGTCTATTCCCTTGCACAAATCTTTTGGGAAACAGACTCAAAAATTTTAAAGTCTCCTAATTCTGTACCTCATGTTGATAGAAGGATGGACAAGAGGTACACCTTATCAGGCTCAGACACGGAGTTTTTCTACCAACAATGCAGCCATGTTGGGGTCATGCAGGCTGCAGCCTGTGACAGGGCTAATGTCCCCTTGGCTACACACCCCCCAGATAAAGACTCCAGGAGGATGGATGCCTTGGCAAAGATGCAGTACATGGCATCCTCTTTGGGACTCAGGCAGGCTAATTATATGGCCTATACAGCCAGGTACCAGAAGTCCAGGTGGGACACTGTACTGGCACTGGCTAAACAGGCCTCCCCCCAGCTGGCCAAGGAGCTGGAGTAGGTGACTGCGGATGGGATTAAGGCATCTAAGGCACAGTTCCATGCTGCTGTGGACTCCAGTGATGTGTCATCAAGAGTCATGGCTACATCTGTTGCTCTTCGGAGAATGGCTTGGCTCAGATGTACTAGCCTCTCACAGGACACCCAGGCTAAGGCCATGGATTTCCCTGTGGAAGGTAATTCTCTGTTTGGGGAGCAGACAGAGAATTACATGAAGAAAATGGAGGAATATAGGACCACGTATAGGAGTGCACAGGCCAAGGAGAGGCAGGCAACTCCTCAAAGGCAGCATTCTAGGGGCAGGGGCAGGCCTTTTCATAGGCCTTTTACCAAGCACAGGCCTCTTCTCCTTTTCACAGAGGGGTTCTTCAGAGGGAGAGGCAGAAGGGGATGAGCAGGGCTGCATCCACTCCTCAGCCTAAGGCCCTGCCAGGCAGACACCCTGATGGGTCTGCCCGGGTCGACTCCTATCCCTGTAGGGAGCTGGCTGGCTTACTTCGTCCAGAACTGGGTGTCTGTTGCTTCAGACAAATGGGTCCTGGAAGTGGAAAGCCAGGGACTGGTTCTCAGCTTCAAAAAAATTCCGAAGACGAGAGCCAGATCTTTTCCACCTGCAAGTCTCTCCGAAACCCTTACCCTAGAGACAGAGGTTTCATCTCTTCTGGCCCTAGAAGCCATAAAGAGAGTTCCTACCCTACACTGGGGCAAAGGTCTGTACTCCAGGTACTTCCTTACCCCACAAAAGACAGAGGAGTGATGACCCATCCTAGAGCTAAGATACCTGAACAAACATCTTTTAAAACCAAGGTTCAAGATGGTGACTCTGGGAATAATTCTTCCCTCTCTAAGGCCAGAGGACTGGCTAACCTTCTTGGACCTCAAAGATGCCTACTTTCACATTCCCATCAGGTGCTCCCACAGAAAGCACCTCAGGTTCAAGTTGCCCTCTGGCCATTATCGGTTCAAAGCAATGCCCTTCGGCCTAACATCAGCTCCAAGGGTTTTTACAAAGTGCCTGGCAGTAGTAGTGGCCTTTTTAAGAAGGCAGAAGATTTCCATCTTTCCATATCTGGATGACTGGCTCATAGTGGGTCAGTCTCCAGACCAAGTCAAGTCAGACCTGCAAGTGACCCAGCAAGTGCTATCTTCCCTGGGGTTTCTTCTCAACCTTCCCAAGTCAGTCCTCGAACCAGTGCAGCTCCTTACCTTTATAGGGGCAGAGCAAGGTACTGTCAAAGCAAGAGCCTTTCTTCCCCTGGAAAGGGTAAGAGTTCTTGTGGAACTGGCTTCTTCCTTCAGCCTTCAGGTGTCTCAAACAGCAAGGCACTTCCTTCAGCTCTTGGGCCACATGGCAGCTTCTACAGCAGTGGTCCAAGGGGCAAGATTTCAGATGAGGGACATTCAGTTCTATCTGAGGGCTTTTTGGTCCCAAAAGAAGGACCCGCTTACCAAACTGATTCCAGTGACTCGGACGCTGATCCAAGCCCTCCAATGGTGGCAGGATCAGGACAATTTAAGACAAGGGGTCCCATTTGTCACTCAGTCTCATTCGGTGGTCCTTAGCACGGATGCTTCCCTATTGGGGTGGGGAGCTCATCTGGGAGCTCTCACAGCCCAGGGACTGTGGTCCCCTCAGGAGTCCCTTCTTCATATCAATCTTCTGGAACTCAGGGCAGTTTTTCTGGCCCTGCAAGCCTTTTCTCAGACTGTGCAGAACAAGGTGGTTCAGGTCAGAACAGACAATACCACAACCATGTGGTACATCAATAAGCAGGGAGGTACTCGGTCTACAACCTTGTGCACGGTAGCCATGAAATTGTGGTCCCTGGCTTATTCCTTGCAGACCTCTCTGATAGCAGTCCGCCTTCCAGGAAAGGACAATGTGCTGGCAGATGCACTGAGCAGGATCTCCCAGGCCATCACGAATGGTCCCTGGACCCCCTGGTTTTGAAAGTGATTTTTTCAAAGTGGGGCACTCCAGAGAATGGATCTCTTTGCAGCCCCAGACAATCACCAACTTCCTCTGTTTTGTTGCAGACCCCCAGTCTTGGGTTCAGTCCCTCTGAATGCTCTGATTCTGAACTAGGAAGGGAAATTTCTGTATGCCTTCCCTCCCTTTCCTCTTCTGTTCAAATTTTTAGTCAAAATAAGGTCACAACCTTGCAAGGTGATTCTGATTGCTCCAGACTGGGCCGGACAGCCTTGGTACCCCCTGTTGCTGTCTCTAGCAGTCCATCTTCCCCTGTCTCTTCCCAGGAATTACAACCTGTTAACTTCCTCTCAGGGGAGGATTTGGTACCCCAATCTTCGATCTCTCAATCTCAAGGCATAGCTCTTGAAGAGTTAGAGTATACAGATTTGCATCTGTCTCAAGAGGTTCTGGATATTCTCAAAGCTTCTCAAAAACCCTCCACCAGAAAGACTTATAACTCCAAATGGAAAGGATTCAGCATTTGGTGTTCCAAGAAGCATATTTCCCCAGATACTGCTGAATTGCCTACAGTTCTGGATTATATGGTCCATCTTAATGGCCTAGGCCTCAGATCAGCTACTCTCAAGGTACACTTGTCATCTGTTTCTGCTTTTCTGTCAGTAGGGAAGTTTTCCTCACTATCATCTCATCCTGTGTTCTGTAAATTTTTCAAAGGATTGTTCCATACCTATCCTCCCTTCAGGGATCCTGCCCCTGCCTGGGATTTGAATGTTTGCATTGCTCAACTGATACAGCCTCCCTTTGAGCCTATGTCCTCAGCAGAGCTTAAGTACTTGACTTGGAAAACTGTGTTTTTGGTAGCCATTACCTCTGCGAGATGTATCGGTGAACTGCAAGCTGTGTCAGTGGAACCTGATTTTATCTCTTTCCGTAGAGAGAAGGTGGTCCTTAGAACCAATAGGAGGTTCTTGCCCAAAGTGGTTTCAGACTTCCACTTGAATCAGTCCATATCTCTCCCTGTCTTCTTCACTGATCATCCTTCCTCAGGAGAGAGGAGGCTACACAGTCTGGATGTTAAAAGAGCCCTTAGCTACTACATAGAGCGTACCAAGGGTCACAGGTTTGAATCCCTCCAGATCTTACCTGAGACACAGCTCTTGAAGCAGGTTACACCATTAGAACTGAAGCCGGCAGGTGTCAGGACCCCACGGAAAAATTCTAGCTAGCTATCTTCAGCGGGGACCACCCTCGACGTCGGTCCCGCCTCCGATGTCAGACGTAGTATATAAGGGGGCGGTCCAGCCAGATTCCCCAGTTCTTTCCCGCCGTCGACTTGCAAGTCTCGACCCTTCGGTTCATAGTTCTAGTGCGCGATGCATGGTAAAGTTTTTTCCTGGGAAAATTTGTTTTTTCTTCGGTCAGTTTATAGTCTGATGTCCTCTCCAACGTCCGGTCATTCTTCAAAGTGCGCCTGTGGGAAGCAGATCCCCTTCAAGGATCCGCATTCGGCCTGTGTCCGGTGCCTAGGCCCAGACCACGACACCCGGTCCTGCACCTTTTGCCAGGGTTTCAACAGCAGAACCCGGATCCGTCGCCAGAAGGCCCTACAGGCATTCCTGCTCAAGGAATAACTCAAGACCATGGCTTCCAAGAGGATTCTTCGCAGAAGGCCCATAAGCATGCTGAGAAGCATAGAGAAGGCCCTTCAGATCCCGTCTAGAGGCCACCAACTCGCGCAGCTCCAGCTCCAGGTCCGACCGCTCTCCTTCCCGGGCCAGCTCTCAGCCTCCCCCCGCTGCGGTGAGAAAGTCTTCAGGCTCCTCTTCTCAGACCAAGACTCCCAGGCCTTCCTCATCCTCCAAGACCTTGGCTAAGTCGGGGGATCGTCACCATCACCATAAGTCGGGTTCCCGCCATTCTGAACCCGACGTCAGGTCCGCTTCCTTGCCTCCTCCTCCTCCTCCTCAGCGGAAGTTCAAGGAGCTCACCTCATAAGAGGCCCGTTGGACCCGGCCTTGGCTCGACCGACATCGGCCTCTGCAGAAGTCCCCAGAGCCGTTGTCCGTCAGGCGACCGTCGCCGGCCAGGCCTCATCACCGGACGCCGTGAAGGACCTCGCCCGCTCAATCGAAAGAGGACTAGCGCCTCCGACCGGCGTCGGTCAGGAGACCATCACTGAGGAGGTTGACTCAGCCCGAGGACCAGGCAGACGACCCGGTTCTGTCGAGACTCCCAGGGAACCCTCTCCGCAACCCGAGCCCCCTGTGGAGCCGACGCTGGGACCCGACCACCGGCGCCCAGTCCGTCGTCGGGCCTTTCTTTTTTGGAGGTGAAGGAGCTTTTCACTTACTGGTGGGACACCATCAAAAAGGACATGGTCCCCACTCCACCTCCGCTTCCTCCTACACCGGTTACTCCTATGGTTCCTGCACCCCCTTCACCATCTGGGTCTGCAGGCCGGTTACCTCCTCCCCGGGAGCTCAGGACCCCTCCAAGGGGGAGACCAGACAAAAGGAGACCTCCGTCCAGATCCTCTTCTAGGTCACCCAGCCCTAAGAGACCCAGAAGACGCCGCCGTTCACCTTCGACGGAGGACACGGGATCAGAGTTTTCAACATCCAGATCCCCATCTCCTCTCTCCATCCCTTTTCCGGACCCATGTGAGCTTCCAAAGTCTCCTCCGGATGACCCTTCATTCTCGGATATCATGAGACACATCCAAGAGAACATGGGATGGGATGCGGAAGAGTTAGACCCGAAAGGCTATGCCTTCCGAAGTATCTTCGGCAGAAGGATCCCAAGCCTGTGGTGGTGCCACCCTTGATAGACACTTTCGTGGACGTTACCAAGGCAGCGTGGAAGCGTCCACATTCACTCTCGGCAATGCTGAAGAAAGTTGACCGCCTGTACAAGGCTCCAAGGGAAGACCAGTACTTGTTTCAGCATCCTCAGGCCGACTCTGTGGTCATAACAGCCTCACATGACCGGTCCCAGAGACTGCAACATCTAAGCACCCTGCCACCGGACCCAGAGTCCAAGCAGCTGGACGCCATGGGCAGGCACACGTATACTTCCACTACCTGCGCCATCAGATCCCTGAATTATTTGACCCACATGGTGCAGTTCCAAAACGCCCTGTGGGAGCAGGGTCTGGATGCGGCTGAGAAATTGCCAGAAGGTGAGCAGAAGGAGGAGATGTTGCAGCTCCTCCGTACGGGTTCGGATGTGGGAACCCAGGTGCTACGAGCCGTGTACGATTCGCGGACTCCTCGGCCCGAGCGGCAGCTTCAGGCGTATGCCTCCGGAGGCACTCTTTGCTCCGTGTCTCTGGTTTCACCCCAGACATCCAGAAAAACATCATGGACGCCCCATTCGAGGGAGAAGTTTTATTTGGTATACCCTCCGAGAAGATAATTACCAAACTCCAAGAGGCCGGGAAGGAGGTGAGGTCGGTTCAGGCCATGTATCGACCCAAGCTTAGTTCCTTTCATAGGAACCAAAGCGATTTCGTGGACGGACGCAGAGACAACAGTCCCGTCCCGTTCCACAACACAGGGGCTCCAGTTTCCGCAGAGCCCAGGGAAAACAACCCGCTGGTCGAAGCCAGCGCACTCTGAAGCCAGCCCAGCCAGCGGGCCCCTCAGCCGCCACAGCCTGACTCCTTTCCAGCCCCGGCCCCTCAGGATCAACAGGACATCAAGGTCGGGGGTCGCATTGCGAAGTACCTGCCAGGATGGCAGTCCATAACCACCGACCGGTGAGTTCTTCAGTTGGTCGAAAGAGGCCACTTTATAGAATTCGCAGAAAAGACACCCTCGAGGCTTCCTCTGCTCTCCTGATACTCGGGTCAGCACAAGTCATTGATCAGACAAGAAGTACTCGCGCTCCTGCAAAAGGGAGTGATAGGGTACGTTCCAGAGAACCAGAGAGGACACGGATACTATTCCCACTTCTTTCTGGTTCCAAAGAAGATGGGGACCTCGTCGATTCTGGACCTCAGCGACCTCAATTTGTCGATTAAACACAAAGATTCGATGGTAACTCTTCGGGTCTTATTCCATGCTGAAGCAGGACGCCTTTTTAGCGTCTCTAGATATGCAGGACACTTACCTGCACATCCTTATAGCTCAAGCGCACAGGAGGTTCCTGCGCTTCGAGTTTCTTGGCCATTATCTTCAGTTCCGAGCCCTTCCATTCGGGCTGTCATCGGCACCCAGGGTCTTTACCAAATGCATGGCAGTCAGGGCAGCGTCTCTAAGGAGACAGGACCACTATGTGTTCCCGTACCTGGACGATTGGCTTCTCATGGCCACCTCCAGGGAGGCGTTGGTACGAGCGATTCAGAGTACCCAGGACCTATTTCAATCTCTGGGTATCCTAATCAACCACGAGAAGTCTCTCCTGGTACCGTCGCAGAAGCTGCAGTTCATAGGCGCAGTACTGGACACCGTTCAGGGAAAAGCATTTCTTCCAGACGACAGAGCGGAACACATCAGATCCCTCATCAGGGAGCTTTTGTCGAACAAGACCATCCCAGCCAGATCGGTCCTTCACTTGCTCGGACACATGGCTGAGGCCATTCCTACTGTCCCTTTCGCAAGGCTCCACATGCGGGTAACTCAGTGGATGCTCAAGGTGCAATGGGACCAAAGGCAAGACCACATGCAGCACCCGGTCAGAATCACGAATACTGTGATTCGAGACTGGCAGTGGTGGCTAGACCCAGGGACACTCTCTACAGGCGTCCCATTTGTAGCGCCGTCCCCAGAGGTAATCCTCACCACAGACGCCTCAGGTCTAGGGTGGGGAGAACACCTGGACGGGGTGAGATCCCAGGGAACGTGGACCCCTCAGGAGGCTCACCTCCATATCAACGTCCTAGAGATGAGGGCGGTCCTTTATGCCCTGCAGGCATTTCAGTCAGAGATCCTGCCGAGTACTCGCCTGCTTCAGACAGACAACACGGTGGTGATGTATTACCTCAACAAACAAGGGCGCACCTCTTACCCCTTTGCAGGAGGCCATGGGGTGTGGGATTGGGTAATCTGACACGGCCGAACCTGATCACAGTACATGTCCCGGGTGGACAACACATTGCAGGCGGCCTGAGTCGCTCCCAGGCCAGAGTCCACGGTGGGAACTTCTTCAGGAGGTAGCAGAGGATCTGTTTCTTGATAGAACTCCAGAGTGGACTTGTTAGCTTCCCATCCAATACAAAACTGCCCAATTTTGCTCGCTAGATCCAGGGCCTGGTGTTTTCTGGGGCAGTTGTCGTACCTCTCCTGGGCGGACAGATTCCTCGCTTTCCCTCCTTCCCGTTGATCCAGAGGTTCTTCTCAAACTGTGCAGGAGCATGCAACAATGATCCTGGTGGCCCTTTCTGGCCCAGCGGATCTGGTTCCCTTTGCTAATACAGCTATCCCGGGAACCTCTGCTCCCGTTGCCATTCAGCTCCCATCTCTTGTCTCAGGAGGAGGGTTCACTGGTCCACCCGGACTTACGCTCACTGAACCTGCATGCATGGCTCCTAGAGACATAGCCATCTTGCGACACGGGGTCTCGCAAGAGGTTGCGGAAGTTCTTTCTGCAGCTAGAAAACCAACAACGCATGCGACGTATGCCATGAAATGGCGCCGTTTTTGTCTATGGCCACAAGCACACGACCTTTCCCCTTTAGGTTGTCCGCTAAAAGCGGTGCTAGAGTACCTGCTCTCCCTTTTCCGTTCGGGTCTAGCCTACTCCTCTATTAAGGTGCACCTCTGTGCCATTTCAGCTTATCACCTCCCAGTGGGACAGCGCACAGTGGCACAATTAGATGCCTGTCGAGAATTCTTGAGGGGTGTTACATCTTAGGCCGCCCATTAAGGACCCTGTGCCTCCATGGGATTTGCTCTTTGTCCTAGAGCAACTCACGCTCCCCCCTTTGAACCTGCCGCAGATTACGAGCTGCGTTTTCTGTCGTGGAAAATGTTGTTTTTGGTTGCTGTTACGTCAGCGAGAAGAGTTTCTGAGCTTCATGCTCTCATGTGCAAAGAGCCTTATTTAATTTTCCACCGGGACAGAGTATCCCTGAGGACGAATCCTAAATTCTTGCCTAAGGTAGTTTCCACACTCACTCTCAATCAGGATATTGACCTGCCGGTCTACTTCCCTCATTATTCTAATAGAGGAGAGGCGCTGCTTCACACCTTGGATGTTCACCGCCGCTTAAGGTACTACCTGAGCAGAACTAAGCAGTTTAGTAATCAGACAACTTTTCGTTCCTTTACTCAAAGGATGATGGGCCAACCAGTATCCAAACAGTCCCTGTCTCGCTGGCTTGTCCAGTGCATCTCCATCTGTTATGATATCAAACAAAAGCCCCTCCGGGATCAGTCCGGGCCATTCCACTAGGGAGTGGCCACCTCCTTTGCAACACTTGAAAAGTTTCCACTTCTGCCATTTGTGCTAGCCACTTGGAGCTCTGTACATACCTTTATCAGGCATTATAGCCTGGACATCACTTCCACGAGCGAAGAGCCGGCTTGAGCCTGGCTGTGCTACAGGGTCTCCTGTCCCAGAATCAGGACCTGGAATGATCTTTTCAGTTTCCTCCTCCCAGAGTGTTTGCAAGCGCTACTGCTTGGGAATCAGTCCTAATGGTGTAACCTGCTGCAAGAGCTGTGTCTCAAGTAAGATAGTGCAGTTACGTAAGAACTTACCGTAACAGTAGATCTTGAGAACAGCTCATAGCAGGTACCTTCCGCCCACCTTCCCCTTGGGAGGCATGGCTTATGCCTTTTACGAGGATTTTACCCTTTGTCTTCTGGCCGGTGGATCTCGGTCTCCCATTCTGTTGTCAGCCCTGCGGCAGAAGTCTCAGCGGGAGAACTGGGGAATCTATCGGACCGCCCCTTATATATCTCGTCTGGCGTCGGGCGGGACCGGCGTCGGAAGTCCGCTGAACATAGCTAGCTAGAATTTTTCCGTGGGGTCCTGACGCCTGCCGGCTTCAGTCCTAATGGTGTAACCTGCTGCAAGAGCTGTTCTCGAAGATCTACTGTTACTGTAAGTTCTTACGTAACTGTACTTTCTAGGGACATGGATATGTTGTTCATCCACACTGTCTGGCAGGTATCCTTGCCGCTTTAATTCTTGCGGAAGGTCTTCAAGCTGGCTCCTCCACCACCGGGTGGTAAAATAGCTCCACCCCATGGCCTCCAGATCTTCCTTACCGCAGGGCTCAGGTTCCCTCCTTAAGCGTTCTGCGTTTTAGGACTGGATCCTAATTCTTGATTCGTCTGAAATTGATTTTGAAGTTTTCTAAACTTGGTCTTCTTTTCCTCGCGGCTGCGATGGACAAATCTGTTCCTGGCTTTCGGAGGTGCCCTTGCAGACAGAAATTTCAGGACAGATCCGCACTCACGTGTGTCTACTGCTTGGGCCTGAATCACGACCCGCGAGGCTTCCAAGTTGTGCCGTTCTTTCTCGGCCAATGTTCTGGGCGATCTCGCTGCCCGTTTGAAGCTGAGCGCCCGAAACCTATTTTCCGCGGTAAAATCCAAAGAGGCTCATTGGGCGGTGTCCGGCCCGGCTGGCTCGGCTCAAACAGCTCGAGCAGTTGATCGCCCTTGAGGAGGAAGCGGCGCAGGCCGCATCTTCTTCCTCCTCGGCCGCAGCATTTATCTCGCTCTCTCTGAGTTCCTCGTATGCAGCTTCATTCAAGGAGCTTTGCCAGTCCCTTTCCACGAAGGAGAGGGGCCTTCGGGACATTCTTCTCGGCCCAAGAAAAGGGAATCAAAGGGTAAGTCCCATCGTCGGTGTTCGTGGGAGTGAGAGAGGTCCCCCTCACTGGGCAGCCGACCGTCGACTTCGGTCGAGGTTGCAGCTGAGGCTGCTGGCTTCACGAGTGCCCCGTCAGGCCAGCCTGCTGAGACTCCGTCAGCGAAGTGATTTTTCGATCCGTTAAGGCGGGCTGTCGACTGGAGAAACCGACAACCCTACTTCACGGTTCCCCAATGGATACGAGGATCTGCCTGCTCCTTCAGGACCGCGGTCCCGGTTAAAGTTCGAGCCGAGGGAGAGGCGGGTATCCCCGTCCTTCACAGACCCACCCTCGGTCCCCCCGGGGGTCTCGGACCTCTTCTCGGTCCGGTTACCGAAGTAAGCAGCGACGCCATTCTTCCTCGTCCTCCTCTTTGGGTGAGGAGAGGCTACGGCGCAAGTTGTGCTGGCGCTATGAGGATTTGATGTGGCAGCAGTTGCTGTTATCCGGGCCTAAGCTGACCCCGCCAAGACCCTGGCCATCAAGTGGCTGTCGCCAGAACGGCCGAAGCAACCACTCATTCCAGTCGAGTTGCCCGCCCCAGGGCCGGTTGCTAAGCTGAAACCAGCTGGTCTACCGATTGTGGTGGAACCTCTGCCTCCACAACCTAAGTCGGGGGCACCGACCAAGAATTCTCGGTCAGGTCATGGCCTGCCCCACAGGTTGTCGGTCACCCTCACTCCCGATCATCCTCTGCAGGTGGAGGGTGGCTCAGGGCCGAGGCAGCTCTTCACAGACTCTTCGGAATCAGACAACGATTCCTCCCTGTTCTCCAGGCAGTGCGATGTGGAGTCCTCCGGGGGCCAGTCAGTGGACGATAGCCCATCATCCTTCTTGGGTCTGCTTCGACTCATCTCGGAGTCCACCGGGATGCAGCTCGAGCCCGTGTCCAAACCGGCCAAGTATCCTCTGACGGAGATTCTGGACCGAGGGGATTCTCCCATGGAGGCCTTTCCGGTGGCTGAGTCCATTGTTGGCCCAGCCTTGGAGCTTTGGCAGCGGCCTGCTTCCTGTCCTTCGCCCTCGGCCAGGAAGTATGCGGCCCCTACCGGCTCTTTGCCCGGTTTCTCAGAACACCCCTCTGCTGAGGGGTTAGTCACCAACAGCGTTTTTCGGCATTCCGGTAACGCTCGGGATGTGGACAAGCCCCCCGACAAGGAGTCCAAAAAGCTGGACTTTGCCGGGCACAAGGTGTACTGCATCCTCCCTCGGCCTCCGACAGGCCAGCTCGGCCGTGCTGATGGCACACTTCTCCCACGCCCTCATGGGCTCCCTGGATGAGGTCATTCCTCATCTCCCGCCCTGACCTACAGACCACGGTCTGCCAGGTGCAGGACCAGGGTAGAGCGGTGCGAGCAGCAGCTCCAGACTGCTCTGGACATGGGTGATTCCTGTGCCAGGTCAGTGGCGGCTGCAGTAGCCATGCGGCTGAGGCGTGGCTGAGGATATCCACCTTCCACGTGGATACCCAGCACAAGTTGGCGGGACGTCCCCTTCTTGGAGACTGACCTCTTTGGCCCTGGAGTGGAGGGACACTTCCAGCGGATCGAGAAGTCCAATGCCACTCTGGACTTGGTCACCTCCGCCCAGAGGGACAAAGGCTGCCGTTAGCAGCAGAAGTCCTTTCGTCCTTCGGTCCATGCTCCTTGACCGGCCCAGCAGCACCAGCAACAGGGCCAGCAGGCTCACGCTTGGCGTCCCAAACCCAAGCCGGCGGCTTCCTCCAACAGGAAGCAAGGAGGTGAAGGCCAGGGAGGTTCCTCGGCCGGTTCTTCCTCAAAGCCTGCCCAGTGACGGGTTGAGGGGTGCTGCCCCCAACCTCATCACTCCCCCCTGGGTTCCCCCCGTGGGGGGACAGCTCCGCCACTTCCTTTCCGCCTGGTCCGCTATCACCACGGACCGCTGGGTGTTGGAGATGGTAGGAAAAGGCCTGCCTCTGGAGTTCGAGCAGGTTCCACCTTTTCGAGCCGTCACCCCTTGGGGGGCCACGGGGTCCACAGCCTCGCCGTCAGCCCACTGGGCCGACATTGCCCTGCTCCTCGAAAAAGAGGTAATCAGGAAGGTGGCGGATCCTCCTCCAGACCCGGGGTTTGTGTCCAGGTACTTCATGGTCCCAAAACTGACGGGGGGCTGGCGCCCCATTCTCAACCTGCACGACCTGAACAAGTTCCTAAGGTCTCGGACCTTCAGGATGGTCACTCTGGCTCAGATAATCCCATCCTTGGAATGAGGCATTGGTTCTGCTCCTGGACCTCCAGGGCGTGTTCTTTCACGTCCCAATCCGTCCGTCCATCAGAGGTTCCTCCGCTTCAGGCGGAGGGATCCCTACCTCTGATTCCGGCCATGCCCTTCTGCTCTCCCTAGCCCCCAGGTCTTCACCAAATTCATGGCAGTGGTGACAGCATTCCTGCGGCACCGAGGGTCGGTGTACCCTTACCTGGACGATTGGCTGATAACAGCTCCCTCCAGACCCGGGCGGAGCAGTCCAGAGATCTGGCCCTCCAGGTTTGCTCTCAGGTTGGCCTCCTCATCAGCAGGCCAAGTCGGAACTTGTGCCAAAGCAGGTGATTCTGTTCATCGGGCAGGCTCGACTCTCGACGCAGAGCACGGCTCCCGGTGGACAGGGCCGAGTTCTTTCCTCCTTTGCCCAATCATTTCTGGTTGGGCAATTGCGCCCTGCCGGGACTTCCTGGGCCTCATGGCGGCCTGCACCAGCGTGGCCCGTTGGTACATGCGTCCGTTTCAATGGGGAAGTGGTCACAACGCTGCGATCCGTTGGACCGGCCCGTGACAGTGACCCAGGAGATGTGGAATGCTCTCCAATGGTGGATCGTTCCAGTACATCTGCAGGAGGGTATCTCGTTCGTCCACCCCGAGCCGATGGTCTCTCTCTCGACCGACACATCTCTGATGGGTTGGGGTGCCCATCTGGGGGAACACCGATCGCACGGTCTCTGGTCCCCTCGGGGAGTCCTGATGCCACATCAACCTGCTGGAGCTCCGAGCGGTCCATCTAGCTCTCGCCGCCTTCGCTCCGTTTCTACGGGGTCAAGTGGTTCAGTTCCAGACAGACAACACCACGACCATGTACTATCTGAACTGCCAGGGCGGGACGAGCTCCTTGCTGTTATGCAAGGAAGCTCTCCGTATTTGGTCCCTAGTGCGCAGCCTGGAGGCAGATCTCCTAGCCATTCACGTGGCAGGAGCCTCCAACACCCTGGCCGATGCCCTAAGCCGGATAGGGGCTGCGTCTCACGAGTGGTCTCTCCTGCCGGAGGTAGTACAAGATCTCTTCTCCCATTGGGGCACGCCTCAGGTGGACCTGTTTGCCTCCAGGGAGAATGCGAAGCTGAGTCTGTTCCATGCCCGCCCCCCTCAGCAGGGCTCGCTGCAGGGGGATGCCTTCTCGAGGCCGTGGACCCCGGGCCTCTTCTACGCCTCTCCCCCATTTCCCTTGATCCACAAGGTGCTTCTCAAGGCGAGGAGGGACAAGGCGCAGGTGATTCTGGTAGCCCCAGACTGGCCCCGCCAGTTCTGGTATCCAGATCTCCTCAGCCTCAGCTCCAGGCTCCCGAGGCGGCTTCCAGCCTGCCCGGACTTGATCTCAGTCAATCAGGGGGAGGTATTCCATCCAGACCTTCAATCCCTGCACCCAACGGCCTGGTTCCTGAGCGGCTAGAGTTCCAGGCCTTGGGTCTTTCCGACGAGATCCTCAACGTCGTTGAGGCGTCCCGTAAGGAGTCGACCAGGAAATGCTATGCCTTCAAATGGAAGAGATTTTCCATTTGGTGTCAGGGAAAGGGCTTGGACCCTTCCAACTGCCCCTTGGCAAGCATTCTGGACTACCTGTGGTCCCTTTCTCAGCAAGGGCTTCGGTCGTCGACCCTTAAGGTGCACCTGGCAGCCATCTCTGCTTACAGAGCAGGGCGGCAAGCAGTCAGTAAGCACAGGAGAAGGTGGTCTGGCGTTTTTCAAAGGTCTTGACCACATTTCCCTCCGGTCGAGACCTCCACCTCCGTGGGATCTACTGCTGGTATTGGCACAGCTCTTGGGCAAGCCATTGAACCAATACACAGGTGTGATCTTTCACACCTGTCGTGAAGACCGCCTTCTTGGTGGCTATCACGTCCAGCCAGAAGGATGGGAGAGCTCCAGGCGCTTCCATCGATCCTCCCTACCTGGTCTTCCACAGGGACAGGTTGTCCTTCACCCGAAATTCCTTCCGAAGGTGGTGTCGGAGTTTCACCTTAACCAGGTGTTGACTCTGCCGGTGTTCTACCCCAATCACACCTCGGAGGCCGAGTGTAGGCTGCATACTCTGGACCCTAGATGAGCGCTCGCTTACTATAAGGAGCGGACGGCTGAAATTCGGGGAGAGGTTCACCAGCTGTTTGTCACCTGTGCTGAAGCTGCACCTGGCAGACCTGCAGCAAAGCGGACGATAGGCAGGTGGATCACCTCCTGCATAGAGCTCTGCTACAGGTTGGCGGGCATGGAGCCTCCCAGAGGGATAAGAGCTCATTCTGACCGCCATACCACTGCATTGGTTGCTGCCTCCAGGGACGTCCCTATCCAGGATATCTGCAGGGCTGCTACCTGGAAGTCGGCACATACCTTTATTACCCACTACCACATTGACCTCGAGTCACGCCGGGATGCTGGTTTTGGGGCCTCAGTTCTCCAATCTCTCTTTCCCAAGTCAGTATTGGGGGTGTGCGCCTTGCCTCCCTCCTCCCAGAGAACTGCTAGGAGTCTGCCAGACAGTGTGGATGAATAACATATCCATGTCCCTAGAAATACAGGTTACTCACCTGTAACAGGAGTTTTAGGAATGGTATATGTTGTTCATCCCCACGACCTCCCCGGCTTCGACGCACAACCTGAGCTTCCAGCGGGCCAGATCTGGCGTCATGGGGCGGAGCCGAGAGTTTTACCACCCGGGTGGGTGGGAGGAGCCAGCTTGAAGACCTTCCGGCAAGAATTAAAGCGGCAACGATACCTGCCAGACAGTGTGGATGAACAACATATACCATTCCTAGAACTCCTGTTACAGGTGAGTAACCTGTATTTATTCCTCACTTATGGAGAAGTGGGAAGGGGCAAACCTGCCGCCAAATGAACTATTGCCAGGTAGATTGTGTCTTGTATACAATTCTGCTATGAGAAAATGGGAAAGATTCCACCCTCAGGCCTGAGGGCTCACTCTACAAGAGGTACAGCTGCTTCCCTGGCTGCTGCCAGGGAAATCCTTCTCTTAGAAATTTGTTAAGCAGCCACCTGGAAAACAGTCCATACCTTTACCAAGCATTACTCTCTGGATATCCAGGCTAGGAGTGATGCTCAGTTTAGCACAGCACTACTTCACAGCCTATTCCCAAAGTAGGTTCTCTCGCTCCTCCATGGAAGTACTGCTTGGTAGTCTGCAGATAGTCAGAATACTGCAAGACTTCATGTTGTTTGAAAAAAAAATTACTCACCTTAGTAATTGTGTTTCTTCTAAGGGAGTCTTGCTATATTCTGACCTCTCTCCCTGCTTCCCCTCTCAGAACCTGGTTTTTGGGAAGTGGGTGGGCAGGTGCAGTGTTGCACCCCAGAGGTGCTTCTGGCACACCCTCCCTTTTATTTGGGTGTTTTATTGTATTATTATCCTCTTTGGATTGGTTTTTAGTTTTGGGTTTCCAGACTTGAGTCTTCCTGGGAATCCAAAACTCTTTGTTGCCAGTTGGCTTGTTAAAAATGTTACAATTTCCACATAGCATAGTTAGTTTTTGCTCGTAAGAATCTGACAGTTGGGTTTCAAAGGGCTGCAGACGGAGACCTCAACCGAGCTCGAGCTCAGCATTCTATGCACTGCATAGAAAGTTAACCCTTTGTTCTCCAGGGCAGTTTAAAGGCTGGAGCTAACTGCAGATAGTCAAAATACAGCAAGACTCCATTAGAAGAAACACAGTTACTAAGGTGAGTAATTTTTTCTTCTGTGCCCACCCCCCACAGTGTGGCACACTGAAGGGATGCTTCATTAAGGGCCTTGACTACCTGTCCACACTGGTGCGTGATCCTCCACCACCTTGGGACTTGTTGCTGGTACTGGCAGTGCTCATGAGCAAGTTATACAAAGCAGTGCACAGGTGTCATATTTATCACCTGTCGTGGAAGATCCCGTTTTTGATGGCTATCACCCCCGCCAGAAGGATCAGTGAGCTCCAGGCGCTCTCAGTAGAGTCTCCTTACTTGGTGTTCCACAGGGACAAGATTGTCCTCCACCCTAACCTGAAGTTCCTTCCGAAGGTTGTTTGAGTTTCACCTTAACCAGATGATCAATCTCCCAGTGTACTTCACCAATCCCACCTTGGAGGCCAAGCACAGGCTCCATACGTTGGACCTGAGGCAAACACTTGCTTATTACATGGAGCACATGGCTGGAGTTTGGGTAGAAGTTTGTCAGCTCTTTGTCACCTATGCTGAAGTCACACCTGGCAGACTGACAGCTAAGCAGACAGCTGGCAGGTGGACTGTATCCTGCATCGACTTCTGCTATAGGTTGGCTGGTAGGAAGCCTCCTGTAGGGCTTAAGGCTCATTCCACCAGACATACTGCAGCCTCGTTGGGTGCTTCCAGGGACATTCCTATCCAGGAAATATGCAGGGCTGCTATCACCTGCACACACTTTCATTTCCCATTACCACATCGACCTTGAGTCACACTGGGATGCTGGCTTTGGGATCTTAGTTCTCCAATCCCTTTTTCCCAACTAGGGGTATTCACCTTGCCCCCACTCCCGAAGAACTGCTAGGAGTCTGCCAGAAGTGTGAATAGTGCACCATATCCATGTCCCTAGAAAGGAGGGTAGCTCTCCTGTAACCGTAGTTCTAGGAGTGGTATATAGAGCACATCCACACAACCCACCCAACCTCCCCTGGCAAGTTGGCACACACATCCTTGCTTTTAGCGTGCAAGATCTGATGTCATGAGGTAGTGCCGAGGAGTATACCACCCAGGTGGGTGGGAAAAGCTTAGCTTGAAGACATTCTGGCAAGTTTTAAAGGGAAAGGAAGACTGCCAGAGGTGTGTATGTGCACCATATATCACTCCTAAGACTACGGTTACAGGCGAGTAACCCTCATTCCTGGTCCCGCTCATGCTCAGCTTAGGGCTCCTGGGACTGACTGACCTCATGGTCGCATAGGAAAAGAAAAGCCAATACTGTATATAGGTCCATTCCCGCAATTCAGTCTCATGGTCTTCAATAGTGGACATTCTGGAAGTGATACTGTTGTCTGTAATGCCACCGCCATCATCCTCAGAAATGGGCCCGCACCTCCATCTTCCCTGCTTCCTGTGGTGAACTCCTGGAGGACCAGTTTGGGAACTAGACAGTTCTTATTGATTAATGGCTCCTCCAGTTTTTGGCACCGTCCTTGGTACCATTCTCGCCGTTGATTGTTCCACTTGCATTCTCTGCTCTGTCAGATGACAAGTTTGAATACCATCCAGACCTCATAGATATGGAAGCTGAGGATTATGAGGAAACTATTCTTTACAAGGAGCCAATACCTCCAAAGCAGCAACAACCTGCATGTGCTGCATAGGAGAATCTTATTTTTCACTGCCTACTCAAAAACATGCATGATGTTCTTCAGTTTGAGATAGCGATTTTGGAAGAAACCCCAATTGGAACATTTTAAATTTTACAACCATACCCACTTGTCTGGGGCTTCCTGGCCAGCATACTTTAGAGAGTGCAGCTCTAGCAGCCTGGACTACACTAGCTAAAGTGTCCACAGAACAGAAAGTATTTCGTGCTGGAGCTCAAACTGGGCTACTACATGTAGCATATAGTGAATCCTATCATTAATATTATTGCAAATGATAAAATCATTGCTTCCAAAGAAATATCTATGCAACCACCTGATAATGAGTCATGTAAAAGTGACATTGTAGCAGAGAGAGTACATTCAGCCTTTTTAGGCCTCGGAGTTGCAAATTACCATTTCCACATGGCTATGTATGACAGTTACTCTAGTCCAAAATGAAAGCTATTACAGAAAAGTTACCAGTCTGCCATAAAACAGGAGTTGTTGGCATTTATTACCGATGGCCATGAGTCTCATAACCACCAGATTAGAGCTGCACTAGATGTTTCCAATGCTGCGGCCAGAGTGACAGTAGCAGGAATCTGTATTAGAAGGCAGAAAGTCATGAATGTGCCTTTTGATGAGTTATACCTCTGTCTAGAACATAGAAGAGGCCCTTAAAGTGTCCAGTGACAAAATGTAATTCCTGCAAGACATAAAGAACATTCAATAAGAGGGAACAGGGTGATGTGATAGAACATTTCAAGTGTCTCAGGGGAAAAAATAGGTTTGATAACCAGCAACATTTCAAGCATTGTGATGGGTCTACCTGGATGGATCTGGAAGAATCTGAGGAGGTAAATCTTAATGGAGAGGGTGGTCGACAAGTAGAATGGTGTACCTAGGTAGGTGTTGGAGATGGAGACTTTGGTGGGCTTCAAGATGGGGTGGGATAGCCATATGGAGCTGAAAACATATGACTGGAATGGTGGGAGGGGAGAGGGTTGAGGTACCACTAGCAGGCTCGTCCATGCACACACACAACTAAGTTGGTGGGGCAGAGTTTGGTAGGAACAGAGCAGACACAATGACCTCTGGTCTTTTTCTGCCAGTAACATTTCTCCATTTCTGTGTTTCATGTTGCTCCTCACAGAGTTAGGAGTGGGTTCTTCCATCAACAGCAGTGGTCCTGTTGTGGCAGACCTAAACAGAACCAAAGGGATTTCAAACATCAAGATAAATCCAAGCATTTCTAACAAAAAACAGAAACCACAGCAAAAAGTAGTGCTGGATGCAAAGGCCCAAATGCAATCCACTTGATGGGTTGCTGGCTCCAGTTCCAACTCAGCTGCCTGACATGCACCAGTCTGTACTGGTTGGGGTGGGGCAATTAACTTTGTTCTATCAGCAATGGGAGACCATTAGCACAGACAGGTGGGTCGTGGAAATTATCTTGGATGGTTACTCTTTGAAACTGGTTAAGCATCTGCTGGATCACCCTGTAAGAAAAACTGTTCTCAGCTTCAGGTTTCCATGGCAATCAAATTTCTTTAGGTGTAGCAGAGCTGTTGCATAATAGGGTAATGGAGAAGATTCCAAAGCCAGAGAAAGATAACGTTTTAGGATCATCGATTCAGTTCACTACCCACACGAAGGCAGTCTTTCTAGAGACAGCCGAGTCATAGAAATGTCTATAAGCTAAGCTACTACCATCACTCGGGTGGTATATCCTCTGGCTCCACCCCGTGACATCAGCTATTTCTTTCCACTGGAAGGGACCAGTCTCCTCCTTTGCAGCTCTGCATGCGTAGTAGGATTTAAAGTTTACAAAACTTTTCTTTGTCAAATTTTGACTTCTCAAGCTCGTTTTTGATTCAGAAGTTGCTCCTGCATCTTCTGACTTTGCTTTGTTGACAGCGATTGAGATGGAAAGGCAGAAACTTGGCTTCAAGTTCTGCAGTTGGTGCAGGTAGAAGATGTTGGCCACTGATCTGCACGACACATGCATGTATTGCTTAGGCATGGAAGAAAGCACATCCGAAGGCACAGGTGCCAAAAGTGCTCATTGTTACCGTCCAAAGCTCAGGCATCAGGTATGCTTCAGCTGCTCGAGGTGGACCACTCTTCCCCAGTATGGGATGCCTAATCCAGTTTTACCATCAGTGGGAATCCATTTTGATGGACAAGTTGGTTTTAAGGATCATCCGGCAAGAGTACCAGGAACCAACAAATTTCAAAATAAAATACTTGTCCAGGACAACTGGCCTTACCAAAAATGGTAGTCCCATTGCTGGGAGTGGTAGTCCATGATTGGAAGGCTATATTTTGTGAAAAATTACAAAGACTTAATGTAGCAACAAAAGACTTGGTGTGGGGAGTGTATTATTAATACTAGGTAGATATAGAACATTAGGAAACAGGAAAAATAATTTATGAATGATGTAGTAGGGTCAGTGATCCCCTTCCCCCCTTTAATGTTATCGATACTCCTGGATAGCGTTTAAAATCCTGGAGTAGTAGTGGTTTTGTAGGCTGAGATTTCTTTTGGTTATTGGGACTGTAAATATCTTTCAAATAAAAATTTGTTGCAACAGTAACCCCTTTTCTCTTTATCTGTACTTTCTCTGTTCTTTGTTTCCCCTACCATAGGGTGGCCTCCTATGTGTAGTCTTACTATCGCTAGCCTTTATTTCCTTTCCGTTGGTATTTTAAGTCCCATGCCATTAAGAAACTCTGTTTTTGCGAAAGAAAAGCCGTTTTTTCAGTATACTGCACGATACTGCACACGTTCACACTGCGCGATTGTGCGAATAGCGCGATCATGCGCATACGCGGAAATCTCAACAAAACGCCACATTTGGCTAAAATAATAAAATTCAAGCAGTTCTTGCTTCCCCTGTCTAGCGCTAGCATTTCCAGAAAAGAGAACACTCTAGATTCATTCCTTTGAGGGCTACAAGCAAAACTACTGCTGCTGTAAGCCCTATTTCTGAATTTGAGTGCAAGGCAGTATCTTGTTGTACTCTAAGTGTAGCCATTATGCCCAGCTGCTTAGACAGGGCTACAAGTAGAGATTTAAGCTAGTATAGCTTCCAAACTCATACTGTTTCAGTTTAGTGGCTGCAGCAATGAAATAAAGACTTGTACTACTGAGCTGTTTGTGCAGATAATGTCACTATTGAGTTTAAAGGTAAAAGATAAAACTTACTCTACAGTAGGTATGTGTGCAGCAGTTTTCCAGACCCTTCCCTCAGCTCTTCATTTTTTGTTATAGAGCCGTCCGGCCCCCTCTTTCCCCTTATAATTAATGCTGATGGGAGGAGCCTGGGATATTCAGAAATGTTGTAAATAAAAGAAATAAAACCTTTTTTTGTTTGTTCTGCAGCTGATTATGATTTAACTAACTAAAGAATGTTTATATTAGTTCTGTAATTTTATTTCAAGCTGTATAAACAATATAAACTAGTTAATTCAAACACCATGAAGTCTTGCTATATTATGACATATAGCAGTTAGCCACAGCACTTGAACTGCCCCGGAGAGGAAGGAGTTAACTCCAGGCTGACTGGAGTTCCAAGCGCGAGCGCCTTGCTGAAAGCTCTATCTGGCTAGTTTCAAATTGAAACTGTCAGATTCTTTACTCTGCTTCACTGAACAGTCGCTCCGGAGATCTCTCCTTCAGCTCGGTTCATTTCTCGGTTCAAACGAGTGTTTCTCGGTTCATTTTAACCGGCAAAGTAATTATTTTACGCATTTCGGTTCAAAGCTCTATCTGGTTAAACCGTAAGTACAGGATTTTAAAGTCTGTGTGGAAATTCATTATCGGTTCGGTTTTGAAACGATCGGTTTGCAAAAATATTAATTTTAAACAATAATTTGGGCTTTTAGAGTGCGGTTCCCGGTTCTTATCGGTTCTAAAAAAACCTAACTTTTAAATTGTTTTTTTTCAAATACCCGTGACACGGTTAGGAACCGATAAGGGTGTCTTGCCTGGCACTGCCATAAAAGGGCAAGTTTTTGGATAGAGCTGGCATTATGTCTGAGAAACCCAAAGAAAAACCGGGCCCACTGTTTCTCAACACTGTGATGTTTGTGGGGAAGCCTTTGCCAAGGCTGACCCACACACCACATGTTTATTGTCTGGGCTGACCACTCTGTCAGACTGCCAGGTGTGTAGAATTTCCTGCAGCCACCCTGGAGAAAAGATTGGGCCGGCTCAGGGAACGAGAGGCCAGAAAGTCCGCTGACCTGGATGGCCAGCCCGGTCCAGCACCCACTGGACCAGAGGGAGTGCCCTCTGACCAGGGCGAGACTTCCTCGGGCAAAAGGAAGGCTGGTTCTTAGGAACCGGTCCCAGTAAAAAAATCTAAGAAATCAGCAGGTCTGGAGTGCAAGATTGCCTCTCCAACTGCTGCAGAGATAGCTAAAGCCATACAGATTGTCCAGTCACTGTCTCAGGGACCGACTGAACCACCAACAGCTGGCAAAAAGTTGGTTCGTTCGGTTCCAGTGGTTCAAGAGTATGATGTTGAGGAATTTTATGAACCACAGGAGGGGGAGGAAGATTTTGATCATTATGTATGTGGCTGGGAGGGTCTGGACGTGCCCATTGAACCGGACATTTCTCCAGACAGACCATTAGAATCTCCCCCTATGCTGTCTGAGTCCCCTTCTCATTTTATGTTTTACAAAAAGGTTGCAGAAACCCTCCAGCTTCCCTTGGAAGAGGCTATGGATGAGCAAGAGGAGCCTGATTATGTTGAGATGATGGATATCCCAGAGTCTAGGAGGTTGTCTATTCCTTTGCATAAGTCATTTAGGAAGCAAACAACAAAATTTTAAAAATCCTCATTCTGTCCCTCCTGTAGATAAAAAAATGGACAGAAGGTATACTATCAGGCCCTGATACAGACTTCCTCACTGAGCAGTGTAGTCATGTAGGTGTGGTACAAGCTGCAGCCTGTGACAAGGCTAATATCCCCCTGGCCTCACATCCTCCTGATAAGGATTCCAGGAAGATTGATGCCATGGCGAAAAAACAGTATATGGCAGCTTCTTTGGGACTCAGGCAGGCAAAATTATATGGCTTATGTGGCTAGATATCAGAAATCTAGATGGGATACAGTGTTGCAGTTAGCCAAGCAGGCCCATGGCCAGCTGGCTAGTGTGGAACAGGTGGCTGCTGATGGCATTGAAGCCTCTAAAGTTCAATTTCATACTGCTGTAGATGTTAATGATGTTTCCTCTAGGGTCATGGCCACTTTTGTAGCTTTCCGTAGGTTGGCATGGCTCAGGTGCACTAATCTGTCACAGGATACTCAGTCAAAGGCTATGGATTTTCCTGTGGTGGGAAATTCTCTGTTTGGAGAGCAAGCGGAAAATTATATGAAAAGATGGATGAATACAGACTACCTACAAAGTGCCCAGGCCAAGGAGGCATGCCACTCCACAGAGGCACACTTCCAGAGGTAGGGGCAGGCCTTTCCACAGGCCTTTTATCAATCCCAAGCCTCCTCTGCTTTTGCACAGAGGGTTTTTCAGAGGCAGAGGTAGGCAGGGGCACAGGTAAACCGTCCCCACCCCTCAGCCTAAGGCTACTGCCAAGCAGGCACCCTGATGGGATGCCCAGGGCCAATTCTCCTGTACCAGTTGGAGGCAGGTTGACTTATTTCAGCCAGAACTGGGTGTCCCTAACTTCGGACAAATGGGTTCTGGAGGTAGTAAGCCAGGGTCTGGTTCTCAGCTTCAAACAGTTTCCAAAGATGAGAACCAGACATTTTCCCTCACCCTTTAGAGGCCCTTGCTTTGGAAGCAGAGGTCTCTTCCTCCTAGACTGCAAAGCAGTGGAAAGGGTTCCTCCTTGTCACCAGGGCAGGGGCTGTACTCCAGATACTTCCTTACCCCAAAAGACAGGAGAATGGCGGCCCATTCTAGACTTAAGGTACCTGAACAAGCATCTTTTGAAACCAAAGTTCAAAATGTTAACTCTGGCAATGATTTTGCCTCCTCAGGCCAGGGACTGGCTAGCCTCCCTGGACCTCAAGGATGCCTATTTTCATGTCCTGATCAGGCCTTCTCACCGAAAATACCTCAGGTTCAAACTGCCCTCAGGTCACTACCAGTTCAGAGCAATGCCCTTCGGTCTTACCTCTGCTCCAAGGGTATTCACAAAATGTCTAGCTGTGGTAGTGGCTCACTTAAGAAGGCAAGGGGCTAGAACCTGTTCAGATACTAACTTTCATAGGTGCGGAATTGGACACAAAGTTGGCCAGGGCATTTCTCCCCTCGGAAAGGGTAGAGAAGCTGATTGCCCTGGCATCCTCTTTCACCCTGCGGGTCTCTCGACCAGCAAGGCACTTTCTGCAACTTCTAGGGCACATGGCTGCCTCCACAGCTGTAGTGCAAGGAGCAAGATTCCAGATGAGAGACATTGAGTTTCATTTGAGGGCCTATTGGTCCCAAAGGAGGGACCCCCTTACCAAATTGGTCCCAGTGACCCAAACTCTGATTCTAGCTCTTCAGTGGTGGCAGGATCAGAGCAATCTAAGACTAGGGTCCCCTTCATTCCCATTTCTCATTCCCTCACCCTCACCACGGATGCCTCCTTGCTGGGGTGGGAGCCGCTAGGCGACCTTTCCACTCAGGAGTGTGGTCCCCAGGAATCTCTGCTCCACATCAACCTGTTGGAACTCAGAGCTGTCTTTTTAGCTCTTCAGGTTTTCTCAGCATCTGTCCAGAACAAAGTAGTTCAGGTCAGGACAGACAATACCACAACAATGTGGTACATCAACAAGCAGGGGGGCACTCGGTCATCAGCCTTGTGCACCGAAGCAATGAAGTTGTGGTCTCTGGCTTACTCCCTGAACACCTCCCTAGTAGCAGTTCACCTTCCAGGGAAGGACAATGTTCTAGCGGATGCCCTCAGCAGGATTTCTCAGGGTCATCACGAATGATCTTTGAATCCCCTAGTGCTGGGGTCAGTTTTTGCCAGATGGGGCACTCCTCAGATAATCTTTTACAGCCCAGACAACCACCAACTTCCTCTGTTCTGTTGCAGGCCTCAGTAATGGGCTCAGTCCCCTGGGCCTTTTTGTTGGATTGGAAGGGAAGTTCCTGCATGCCTTCCCCTTCCCCCTTCTCTTCAGGGTGTTAGTAAAATCAGATCCCAGCCCTGCAAAGTGATTCTGATTGCACCAGACTGGGCCAGGCAACCCTGGTACCCACTGCTTCTGTCCCTGTCAGTCCACCCCTCCTGGGCCTCCCAGGGTCCACAACCTGCTGACTTGTGCCCAGGGAGAGTTTGGTATCGGACCTCAAATCCCTCCACCTCAAGGCTTGGCTCTTGAGGAGTTAGAATTGCTGAATTACACCTTTCTCAAGGTGTCCTTGATATTTTAAAGACCTCTAGGAAGCCTTCCACTAGGGCCACTTATAATTCCAAATGGAAGAGGTTCTCCATCTGGTGTTCTGGGAAGCAAATTGTCCCAGAATCTGCTGATTTGCCCATTTTGCTGGACTACTTGGTCCATCTTAATTCCTTAGGCCTCAGGCCAGCTACCTTAAGGTTCATCTGGCAGCTGTCTTGCTTTTATATCAGCAGGAAAGCCTGCCTTCCTTTCTTCTCACCCTGTGTTTTCCAAGTTTTTTAGGGGTTACTTCACACTAACCCTCCTTTTGGGACCCAGCCCTGCCTGGGACCTTAATGTTTGCATTGCTCAGTTAATGCAACCCCCTTTGAACCTCTGTCTTCAGCAGACCTTAAGTTCCTAACTTGGAAAACTGTTTTCCTAGTGGCCATCACTTCTGCCAGACGCATAAGTGAGTTACAAGCCCTGTCAGTGGAAAAGGATTTTATTTCTTTTCACAGAGATAAGGTAGTCCTCAGGACTAACAGAAAGTTTTTACCTAAAGTGGTTTCAGATTTCCATCTTAACCAATCCATCTCCCTTCCAGTATTTTTCACCGAGCATTCTTCCTCGGGTGAGAGGAGATTGCACAGTTTGGACGTTAAAGAGCTTTAAGCTACTATTTGGGCAGCACCAAGGGTCACAGGTTCGAATCCCTCCAACTCTTCCTTGCCTATGGCGAGGTTGGCAAAGGGAAACCTGCCACTAAGAGGACAGTTTCCAGGTGGATTGTCTCGTGTATCCAATTTTGCTACCAAAAACTAGGTAGAGAACCCCCCTCAGGACTGAGGGCCCATTCCACCAGGGGTACAGCTGCATCTCTAGCGGCTGCTAGAGATATTCCCATTCTGGAAATCTGTCAAGCTGCTACCTGGAAAACAGTTCACACCTTTACCAAGCATTACTCCCTGGATGTCCAGTCCAGGAGAGATGCTCAGTTTAACACAACGTGCTTGAAACCTATTTCCTAAGTAGGTTCTGGACCTCCTCCATGGAGGTACTGCTGTGTAATCTGCTATATGTCATAATATAGCAAGACTTCATAGTGTTTGAAGAAAATATTACTCACCTTAGTAATTGCTTTTCTTCTCATGGAGTCTTGCTATATATATTCCACCCACCACCTGCCCCTCTCAGAACTTCTACTTGGGTAGGGGTTGTAGGTGGTGCAAGCACTGTGTCATGCCATTATAGCTCTTTTTCCTTTTTCCCTTTTCTTTAGGATTAGGAAAACTAGGTATTTCTGTTTTACTTGTAGGTTTGGCCCCCCTCCTGGACTTGAGTCTTTTGGGGAGGGGGGGGCCTAATAGTGCTTGTCAGGGGTGATGTTGTTGTTGTTTCTGTTATTGTTATTTCTACTAGTAGGTAGCCATTTGGCTAGTGTAGAGTTTTCCACACAGACTTTTGCTTAGTGTTGGCTCCGTAAAGATCTGACAGTTCAATTTGAAACTAGCCAGATAGAGCTTTCAGCAAGGCGGTCGCGCTTGGAACTCCAGTCAGCCTGGAGTTAACTCCTTCCTCTCCGGGGCAGTTCAAGTGCTGTGGCTAACTGCTATATGTCATAATATAGCAAGACTCCATGAGAAGAAAAGCAATTACTAAGGTGAGTAATTTTTTCTTTTCTGTTAGGGAGGAGTTTAGCCCTGTCATGTGATCCTCTTTCTGTATAAAAGAAAGGATTTCAAGTGGATAGATCAGAGTGTGGCAGGAAAGAGTTCCTGCCAGATGCCTAGCTGCCTTCTAGGTATGGTTCCTGTGGAGATGATAACTGCTGAAACTTTATAGTTTATGTATTTTTATTTATTTCCCGTTCTAAGTCCGTTTATGTTTGCCTGCTTAAAGGAATACATTTTATTTTGACTTCTTCACATCCTGACTGCTTTCTGGACTCCTTTTGTTCCCACGTGCACAAATGAAATGTTTTAATACATTCTTTTTCCCTGGTTTCCTTCTCTCTCACTCACCATACTACACAACCTATCCCATGCCACGTCCCACACCCTTTTCCAGAGATAGCAGTGAAGTAAATAGGTATTTATATAACATATATTTATTCAGTGATTTATTTATTTATTTATTTTCAGTTATCAACTTTGCTGCATTCTGTATGGTTGATTTGATCCAACATGACCCTACAGCCTAAACTCCCCCCCCCCACAAAGATCTCCTTGTCCCCCTCCTCTTTGAGTCACTTTTTTTTTCCTTTTAAATTAAATCCATTTGTTTGACTTAACTTCTTTTTTTAAGTTCTGTTACTAGGTGTCACCGAGGACAGACTGAAAAAAGGCAGAGATCTGCTCCTTAAATGCACCTTTCTGGCTTCAAAATTTAGTCACTTCAGGAGAGCTGTGTGAGATATTTATTTTTAAAAGGCACATTTCCAAAGCTCAGTGCGCCTGTACAATTAAAACACAGAGCTAATAACAAGTAACGTATAAAAACATTATAGTAATTACAAACCCCACAAACAGATTCAGAAGTTTCAAGCACATTAAATACTCAGCATAACTCAGTAACCATTATTATTTAAACCAATTTAGTGACTCTCATTGTCTAAAAAAGCCAGACTAAATAGATGCGTCTTCAGGGCAATCTTAAAACTCTGGACAGTCAGGCACTCTCTCACCCGACGAGGTAGAGAGTTCTATAGGGTAGGGGTCGCAAAATCAAACAAGTGGGCCCCCAAGGTCTTAAGTTGAACCTTAGAAATTCCTCGTCGGTGGAGCGGGCGGGGGTGGTGATGGTAGGGACAAAGGAGATCTTGCAAGTACCGGGGTTCCTGACCATGTAGGGCCTTGTAGGTCAGCAACCCGACCTTGAAGGTGATCCGCCACTGAACTGGCAGCCAGTGCAGTTTGTGGAGCACAGGCGTGATATGGCAAGGCCTTGATAAGCCAGTAAACAACCTGGCCGCCGCGTTCTGCACCAGCTGCAAGTGGTGGATATCACCTCCTAATAAGTCTGCTGTCTACACGACCACCCACTGACAAGCTGTCTTCACGTGTGCCACTTGCACAGAGTACAGTTCCACCCACCCACCCACTGCTCATTGCCACAACCAACTGCCATGAAATTGGCGAAATACTCTTGAGTGACAGGCAGTCTACAGTTTGCAATATGCAGACTGATCTGTTATTCCAAATGGCGCGGCTGCTGCAGTGGCTGGGTGGGAAGTACTGGGAGGGCTGTGACACTGTCTAAACCACGCTTGCTCTCAGTGCCGCTCCAGAATGGCAGCTCCCTCAGAAAACATGTGGTGCATCTCTTTTCCAGCTTGCTCTCTCATGTGAACTCTGTGACAGCAAGCAACCCGACGACACTTAGTGGCAACAACTGAATAGTGCAGATGAAAATAAAAAAAAAAAAAGACAGCCTGAATTACTTTGGTTGTCCATGGGCCAACCTTTGGCTCAGTTGATACTTTTCTCTATCAGTAGACTGGTAGCCCAGAACAAGGGACTACTAGATTTGTCAATCCCTGAAGGCTACTCCTTGGGAATTCTTGGAACCTCACCCCAGACAGTCTTCCCAGAAGGCAACTCCCCTTGTCAACTCACATGTCTGAGCTTCTGGCAGGAGACTGCAGGCCAAATAGGGTAGTGGAACTTAGTGCCAGAATCAGAACAAAACACAGGGTTCTACTTTCACAACTTCCTGGTACCAAGGACATCCGGGGGCATGTGCCCCATCCTTGACCTCAGAAATCTGAAGAAATACACAAATGGAGAAAAATTCAAAATTATTTCTCTGGGGTCCTTGCTACCTTACCTGAAACATCAGGATTAGCTAGCACCACTGGATATACAGGACACATACCAGCACACCACAAGTACCTCCGGTTCTGTGTAGAGGAGCAGCACTGCCAGTTCAGAGTCCTACCCTTTGGGCTTTCCTCGACACTTCGCAGTACTCACAGCACACCTCAGAAAGCCAGGACTCCCAAGTCTTGCAGTATGTGGACAATTAACCAATTTCAAGTCTGTCCATACAAGAGACAGAGCAGGCAGTGGTCACTGCCTCTCAATTTTTAGTGTTCCTGAGAGCCCTGCTGAACCCCTCAAAGTCTCGGCTGGAGCCCTCCCAGGAACTGCTGTTCACAGGAGCTGTTCTGGACATGACCTGGGCTTGGGCCTTCCTCCCAGACAGCAGACTACTGGCAGTCTTGCAGATGCATGCTACATCATGGAATGCAAGACTATGCCAGCCCACTCCATGCAGCACATGCTGGGCCTCGTAGCCTCCTCTGTTCACAGTGCCTCTAGCAAGACTGCACATGAGGACAACTCAGTGGATGCTCAGTACCCAGTGGTCACAGGCTTTGCAGCCTCAAAACTATCTAATTCAGGTGACCAAACCCCTGGTGAGGTCCCTGTTACTCTTACCATGGGTGCCTCCTTGCTGGGGTGGGGAGCCCACTGCCTCGGTCTCCAGACACAAAGTGTCTGTGACTCATTCAAAGCATATCTCCACATCAGTGTACTGGAAATGCATGCAGTGCTGTACAGTGTTAAAGCCTTAGGGGACTTGGTCAGCGGAAAGATGGTTGTCATGCAGACGGATGACAATTCTATCATGTACTATTATCAGCATGCAAGAAGCACACTCTTAATCTCTGCCGGGAGGCAATAAGAGTTTGGGTATGGTGCCTGGAGCTGGGGAGCTTGCTCCAAGCAGTCTATCAGCCAGTGGCAGATCTCATGAATGGTCACTAGCACCAGATGTTGTGGATCGCTATTTGATGAGAAGGACATCCTGGATACAGACCTTTTTGCATCCTCACGTAACGCCAAACTGCTTGGATTCTGCTCCATAAATCCAGGACATGACATTTTCTGTCAGGATGCATTCAGACTGCCATGGCAAAATCTGTTTTTGTATATATTCCCTTCAGTCCCTCTCATCCAGATTCAAACTGGAGGCACGGGGAGGGGGGGCATGATGATCTTAGTGGCTCCCTGCTGGCCTTGGCAGATATTGTTTCCTCTGAATTGTTTTTCAGTCAGCAAGTCAAGGATTCAAACAACATGAAGTCTTGCTATATTCTGACAATATGCAATATGAACAACCAGTTCAGCTGCCCCGGAGAACCAAGAGTTAAACACTATGCAAATGCATAGAACGTTGAGCTTGAGCTCGGTTTTCAAACCACTGTCCTCGGTACATTCTGTGTAACTGACCAGATTCTTTACTTCGCTCGCCTGTGAAGACGCCTCTGAGACTGTTCCTCAACTTCTTCGGTTGAAATTCAAATCTCGACGGTCGTTTAAACCACCATTTATTTCTTTTGTTTTTCAAACCTCTGTCCGCGGTTACAGGTTAGACTAGCCTAGGTTTAACTTTATTTTGGCAAGTTTTCGGTTTCCGAGCAGTTCTTCACGACCGGGAGGGAACCGAAGATTTTTCTTTCTTTTCTTGTGGTAAATTGTTATTCAAAAACATATCCTTTTGTGTTCTTGGGATCTGGTTCAGAGTTTCAGACTAAAAATTGAGACTTTTTCTCGGTTTTTAATGCAGGCACTGGACCACTTGCTGCCTGAAACTTTGTTCTCTCTCATTTACCTGGCCTAACTAATGCCATCAAGGGTAAATATATCAGTTTATTTTCTATATCCGGGCCTGACTAAGTCATCTTCAGATAAAATAATTTGAACTGGATTCTCTTAACCGGCCTAACTAAAGTATCTGGTTTAAACTCTAAATTGGGTAAAGGTCATGTCACTGAAACCCAAGAGAAAAATCAGTCCCACTAGGTTTCAATGCTGCACTGAGTGCAGGGAGCAGTTTGCTAAGGCTGATCTGCATTTGGCGTGCCTGGGCTTTGACCATTTGCAATCAGACTGTGAAATTTATAAACATTTCCCTCAGTCTACCCTTAATAGACGTTTGGGCAAACTGAGGGATAGAATGGAGAAACCCTCTGACGAGGTCCAGCCCAATTCAAAAGAATCTGCTAAACTGGCAACTGAACGCTCAGATCAAGGAGAGTCCTGGTCTGGTAAAAGGCAAGCTGAATTGTTCCCTGAAATGGGCTCTACTAAGAAGACGAGAAAAAGTGGTTCAGAACAGCAGAAGCAAGCAGTTGTGATTCCAACCGCCAAAGAAATCGCGAAAGTGATACGCATCATTCAGTCTCTTCAGCCTGGTTGGGGTGAACCGACTCAACAACCGGTTGTGCACACCCCAGTTCAGGCGCCTGTCAGTTCAGTTCCTTCAGGCCCTCTGGATCCGGAGGAATATTATGAATCTGAATATGAGGATTATGATGAAGAGGAGGATGAAGGAGAACCTGTTGAGCCTGAGGTTTACATAGATGCATAGATACACTGACACTGTCAGCAGATAAGGGCCTATGGCCCACCCAGTCTGCCCATTTGAGCTTGTAAGTTCACTTTGTTTTCCTAGAAGTCTGGCCCCTTACCCCTGACCTCCAGAATTCCCTTATGTCTATCCCATGCATTCTTAAATCCCGTGATTGTTTCAGCCCCCACCACTTCCTCTGGCGAGGTGTTCCACTTGTCTACCACCCGTTCTGTGAAGAAATTCTTCCTCATGTTTCCTCTGAAGCACCCTCCCTCCAACTTCATGCCTTGCTATATAGACCTGGAACATCTTTTACACTGGAAAATAGTGTGTTTCCTGCATCCTGTTACTCCCTGTAAGGTACTTGTATGTCTCTATCATATCCCTTCTCTCCTCCAGGGAGTACATATTCAAGTCCTTCAACTTGTTCTCATAGGACTTGTGATGCAATCTCTGTACCATCTTTGTTGACCTCCTCTGAACCTTCTCTACCCTGTCTATGTCCTTACGTAGGTAAGGTCTCCAGAACTGTACACTCTACTCCAGGTTGGGACTCACTAGTGTCTTGTATAGTGGAATTATAACTTCCCTTTTCCTTCTGGTGATGTCCCTGCCTATGCATCCCAGCATCCTATTTGCTTTACCTGCTGCCTCATCACGCTGTTTCCCTACCTTGAGGTCATCAGAGATGTTAACCCCAAGGTCCCTTTCCTGCTTGGTGCATGCTATATCCTCACCCCCCAACTGATATGTTGGTCCAGGGTTTTTGTGCCCCATATGCATTAGCTTGCACTTCTTTGCATTGAATTTCAACTGCCAAATCCTTGACCATTCTTCAAGCTTCTGCAGGTCTCTCCTCATTCTGCCTACACCCTCTGGTGTGTCCACTCTGTTACAGATCTTCGTGTCATCAGCGAACAGAGAAATTCTGCCTTCTAGGTCCTGTGCAATGCCATTGATGAAGGCGTTGAATAGGACTGGTCCCAGCACTGATCCCAGTGGAACCCCACTGGTCACTCTTCCTTCTGTGGAGTGACAGCCATTTACCATCACCATTTGTGTCCTGCCGCCCAGCCAATTACCTACCCACCGCACTACTGTCCTGACCACTCCCATATTCCCCCGTTTAATAGCCTTCTTTGTGGCACAGTGTCAAAGGCCTTGCTGAAGTCCAGATAGGCCATGTCCACTGCCCTCCCCGATCCACCTCCCTTGTCACCCAGTCGAAAAATTCAATAAGGTTGGTCTGACATCCCCCGGTGAAACCATGCTGCCTTGGGTCCTGTAGTCCATTGCCAACCAGATGTTCCACCAATCTCTCCTTCAGTAGTGCTTCCATGATCTTCCCCACTACTGAGGTCAGGCTGACTGGTCTGTAGTTCCCCCCTTCCTCTTTGTTCCCGCTTTTGTATAAGGGCACTATATCTGCTGTCCTCCAATCTTTGGGCACCTCCCCTGAGGTTTCTCCTGAACATCCTCAGTACAAGTCCCCTCCTCATCCTTCAAGAGAATCTACCTCTCATTTCTCTTTTATGAGACAGGTAGCAGAAATTTTGCAGCTCTCTGTCCAGGAGACTAGACAGGAGGAGGAGGAGGACGACGACTACAAGGACATGATGGATATCCCTGTCTCTAAGGGACTCATGATTCCTATCCACAAGTCCCTCAAGAAACAGACCTTTAGGATCCTCCAGACCCCAAGTTCTGCCCCCCCCCAGTGGATAAGAAAATGGACAACAAATATGTTTTTGGCTTGCAGTGGCACTGAATTTCTGAGTAGCCACTGCAGTCATGTGGGAATTGTTCAAGCTGTAGCTTGTGAAAAAGCTGGCGCCCCTCTCGCCTCTCATCCTTCTAATAAGGACTCAAGAAAAATTGAATCTTACTTCGAGATACAGCTCTTGCAGCTGGTAAACACCATTAGGATTGAAGCCAGCAGGCGTCAGGATCCCACGGAAATCTTCTAGCTAGCAGTCTTCAGCAGGGACCGCCTCCGGCGTCGGTCCCGCCCCGGCGTCAGGCATAAAGAGGCGAGTCCTTCCCCAGTTCTTTCCCCCGTCGACTTGCATGTCTCGACCCTTCCGGTTCGCTTCTAGCGCGGGACGCCTGGTTAAGTTCTTCCTTCGGGAAAAAAGTTTGTTTTTCTGCTCAGCTTCTGTCTGATGTCCTCTCCAACTTCTGTTGAAGGCCATCCATCGATGCGCCTGTGGAAACAAATCCCATTCAAAGACCCCGCGTCGGCCTGCGTCCGATTGCTAGGCCCAGACCACGATACCGGAACCTGCTCCTTCTGCCAGGGGTTCAACAGCCGGACCCGGATCCGTCGCCAGAAGGCCCTTCAGGCGTTCCTGCTCGAGGAAAAGATTAAAGCCATGGACGCAGCCTCCAAGGGGGAATCTTCTGACAAGGCCCGGAGACACCTCGAGAAGCATAGGGAGAGAGTGAGATCCAGGTCCCCGTCTAGGGCCTCTGACTCCCGTAGCTCCGGCTCCCGGTCCGACCGCTCCCCTTCCTGGCCCGCTCTCAGCCTCCCCCTGCAGCGGTGAAGACTTCTTTGGGTTCCTCCTCTCTTCCTCAGGCTAAGACCTCCAGAACTTCTTCGTCCTCGGCCACTAAGGCCCTGTCGAGGTCGGGGGACCGTCATCACCATCACAAGTCCGGTTCCCGCCATTTGGAACCGGCGCCAGGTCAGTTTCTTTGCCACCTCCTCCCAGCGGAAGACCAGGCAGCTTCACTTAAGAGATCGTCGGACCCGGCTGGCTGGCCCCTCGGCGTCGGCCAAACACTGTCGGTCCGAGAACCGGCGAGCGGCAGATGCCTGTCGCCGTTAAGCCTTCGCCTCACGGAGCGCTGGCCGGGGACCGACGCCCGCATCTGCTGAGAAGAGGACCCCTTCCGCCTCCCACCGGACGTCAGTCAAGAGGTGATCACGGAGGAGGAGCTGACCCAGCCCGAGGACCAGGCAGGGCGAACCGGTCCTGTCGCACCCCAGGGAACCCTTGCCAGAACCTGAGACCCCTGAGGCCGACACCGGAACCCGATGACCGGCCATCGGCGCCCGGTCCGTCGTCAGGCCTCGGCATATCCGAGGTCAAGGAGCTGTTTACTTATTGGTGGGACACCATAAAGAAGGATGTGGTTCCCACACCTACTCCTCCTCCACCTGCGACTCCGCCGGCCGTCGCGCCCCCTACTTCACCCAGGGATGCGGCAGAGTACCTCTCCCCCCCCCCAGGAGCCTACGGATCCTCCTAGGGGTAGACCAGAAAAAAGGAGACCTCCGTCCAGATCTTCTTCAGGGTCACCCAGCCCCAAGAGACCCAGAAGATGCTGCCGTTCGCCTTCGACGAAGGACACGGGATCGGACTTCTCGGACGGATCCAGATCCCCCTCTCCGATCAATGTCCCTTCTCCGGACCCACATGAGCTTCCAAGATCTCCTCTGGATGACGCATCGTTCTCAAAGATTATGAGGCATATCCAGGAGAACATGGGCTGGGACGCAGAGGAACTAGACCCCGAGAGATTACGCCTTGCCAGATATCGTCGGCAAAAAGATCCTAAGCCTGTGGTGGTGCCACCCTTGGTGGACACATTAGTGGGCGTCACCAAGGCAGCGTGGAACGTCCCACACTCTCTTCCGGCGATGCGAAGAAAGCTGATCGCCTGTACAAGGCCCCTAGGGAGGACCAGTACTTGGCATCACATCCTCTGGCCGATTCTCTGGTCATTGCAGCCTCTCATGACCGGTCCCAGAGGCCGCAACATTTGAGAACCCTGCCACCAGACCCAGAGTCCAAACAGCTGGATGCTATGGGCAGGCGCGCGTGTGCATCCGCTACCTCGCCATCAGATCCTCAACTACTTGACCCACATGGTACAGTTTCAAGCGCCTTGTGGGAGCAGGGACTGGATCTGGCGGAAAGATGCCAGAGGTGAGCAGAAGGAGGTTCTGCAACTCCTTCATCACGAGGTTCGGACGTGGGAACCCAGGTGCTGCGAGCGTGTGATTCCAGCGGACTCCTCGACCAGGCGGCTGAGCATATGCCTCGGAGACACTCATGGCTCCGTGTCTCTGAATTCACCCTGGGCGTCCAGAAGAACATCCTGGATGCCTCGTTTCATGGAGAGGTTCTTTTGGTGAGTCCTCGGAGAAGGTCCTCACCAAACTCCAAGAGGCGGGAAGGCGTGCAGTCTGTCAGGCCATGTACAGACAAGCTTAGTTCCTTCGTGGGAACCAAAGCGTTCGAGGCCGGATGCAGAGACAGCAGTCCCAGCGCCCGCTCGCAACAGAGGGCTCCTTCTCCGCAGAGCCCAGGGGAAGTGTCAGCGGGCCAAAGTCAGCGACCAGCTAAGTCGGCCCAGCCGCTGGACCCTCAGCCGCCACAGCATGACTCCTTCCGGCCCCGCCCCTCAGGATCAGCGGGACACCAAGGTCGGGGGCAGCATTCTGAACCACCTGCCAGGGGTGGCAGTCCATAACCACCGACAGGTGGGTCCTTCAGTTGGTCGAAAGAGGCCACTTTATAGAATTCGTGGACAAGCTACCCACAAGGCCTCCTCTGCTCTCCTGTTACTCGGGTCAGCACAGATCACTCATCAGGCAAGAGGTACTCGCGCTCCTGCAAAAGGGAGCGGTGGAGTATGTCCCAGAGAGCCAGATAGGATCCGGATACTATTCCCACTTCTTTCTGGTTCCGAAGAAAACAGGGGACCTCCGTCCAATCCTGGTCCTCAGTGACCTCAACATGTCGATGGCCTACAGCGTTTTCATGGTGACCTCCAGGACTCATTCCGTGCTGAAAAGGGCGCCTTCTTGGCGTCCCTGGACATCTGGGGCTTACCTGCACATCCCAGTAGCTCAAGCGCACAGGAGGTTCCTGCGCTTCGAGTTTCTCGGCCACCACTTTCAGTTCCGGGACCTTCCGTTCAGACTGTCTTCGGCCCCCAGGGTCTTTACCAAGTGTATGGCAGTCGTGGCAGCGTCTCTGAGGAGACAGGGCCACTACGTGTTCCCGTACCTGGACGACTGGCTTCTCATGGCCACCTCCAAAGAGGCACTGTAGATGGCTATTCAGAGCACCCAGGACTTGTTCCAGTCTCTGGACATTCTTATCAACTATGAGAAGTCTCTCCTAGTACTGTCCCAGAAGCTGCAGTTCATAGGCGCAGTTCTGGACACCGTCCAAGGGAAAGCCTTTCTTCCCGACGAAAAAGCGGAACACATCAGATCCTCATCAGGGATCTTTCGGCGAAAAAGACCGTCCCAGGTTGGTCCTTAACGCCAGGACACATAGCTCATGGCCATTCCAACCGTCCTTTGGCAAGGCTCCACATGCGGGTAACTCAGTGGATGCTCAAGGTGCAGTGGGACCAAAGGCAAGACCACATGCAGCATCCGGTCAGAATCCTGACGCCGTGATTCGAGACTGGCAATGAGTGGCTAGACAGGGACACTTTCTCTGGTGTTCCATTTACTGCGCCGTCCCGGAAGGCAATCCTCTCCACAGACGCCTCAGGGCTGGGATGGGATGGGGAGTGCACCTGAACGGGGTGAGGTCCCAGGGAACATGGACCCCTCAGGAAGCTCACCTCCACATCAACTTGCTGGAGATGGGGGTGGTCCTTTACACCCTGCAGGCTTTTCAGTCAGAAATACTGTCGAGTACCCTTCTGCTTCAGACAGACAACACGGCGGTGATGTATTACCTCAACAAACAAGGAGGCGCACACTCTTAACCCCTCTGCAGGGAGGCTATGAGGGTGTGGGATTGGGTAATCCGACACGGCGCGAGCCTAATTGCAGTTCACGTTCTCAGAGTGGACAACACAATCGCAGACGGCCTGAGTCGTTCCCAGGCCAGAGTCCTCGAGTGGGAACTTCTTCAGGAGGTAGCAGAGGATCTGTTTTCCTGATGGGGCACTCCAGGGTGGACTTATTCACTTCCCATCCAGCATAAAACTGCCCAATTTTGCTTGCTAGATCCAGGGCCTGGTGTTTTCTGGCGGAGCACTTGTCCCTCTCCTGGGCGGACAGGTTCCTCACGCTTTCCTCCCTTCCGTTGATCCAGAGAGTTCTTCTCAAACTGTGCAGGGACATGCAACAATGATCCTGGTAGCGCCTTTCTGGCCCAGGCAGATCTGGTTCCCCATGCTGGCCGCATTGTCCGGGAACCTCCAGTTCCGTTGCCTTTCAGCTCCCACCTATTGTCTCAGGAGGAGGGTTCACTAGTCACCGGACTTATGCTCACTGAACCTGCATGCATGGCTCCTAGAGACATAGCCATTATCGCGATATGGGGTCGCCAAGGAGGTGGCAGAAGTCCTTTCGCTGACCAGAAAGCGGTAGCATCACGACGTCACGCCATGAAATGGCACCGTTTTTGCTTATGGTCGCAGGCACGCGGCCTTTCCCCTTTGGAATGCCCGGTGAAAGGGGTGCTGGAATACCTTCTTTCCCTGTTCCATTCGGGTCTCGCCTACTCCTCCATTGAAGTGCACCTCTGCGCGATCTCTGCATACCACTTCCCGGTGGGACAGCGCACAGTGGCACAGCTTGATGCCTCTCGAGACCTCCTGAGAGGGGTGTTACACCTTAGGCCACCCATCAAGGATCCCGTTCCTCCTTGGGACTTACTCTTTGTCCTGGAACAACTCGCGCTTCCCCCTTTGAACCTGCCGCGGATTGCGAGCTGCGTTTTCTGTCGTGGAAAACGTTATTTTTAGTTGCTGTCATGTCAGCAAGGAGAGTTTCCGAGCTTCACGCTCTCATGTGCAAGGAGCCTTATTTAATTTTTCACCAGGACAGAGTGTCTCTGAGGACGAATCCTAAATTCCTGCCTAAGGTGGTCTCTGCCCTCACTCTCAACCAGGACATCGATTTGCCTGTGTATTTCCCCAAGTACTCTAATAGAGGAGGCGTTGCTTCACACCCTGGATGTTCACCGCTCCTTAAGGTTCTACCTGAATAGAACTAAACAACCATGAAGGCGGAGCAACTATTCGTTTCCTTAAGCTGAGAGGATGCTGGCCAACTAGTCTCAAAGCAGACCCTTTCTCGCTGGCTTGTCCACTGTATTTCATTTTGCTACAACAACAGACATAAGCCGCTCCCGGGTACAGTCCGGGGCCACTCGACAAGGGGGGGTGGCTACCTCCTTTGCAGCACTGCGCAACGTCTCCACCTCGGCCATTTGTGCTGCAGCTACTTGGAGCTCAGTGCACACATTTATTAGGCACTATAGCCTGGATATTACATCACGGCGGAGAGCAGGTTTTGGCCTAGCCGTTCTACAGGGTCTCCTGTCCTAGAGTCAGGACTCGTTCAAGAGCTCTCCTAATTTCCTCCTCCCAGAATGCTTTCAGGCGCTATTGCTTGGGAATCAGTCCTAATGGTGTTACCTGCTGCAAGAGCTGTATCTCGAAGTAAAATAGTACAGTTACGTAAGAACTTACCGTAACAGTAGATCTTCGAGAACAGCTCTTGCAGCAGGTACCTTCCCGCCCACCATTCCCCCTTGGAGGAGGTACAGCCTACCAGGCCTTGACAGTCTTCAGGAGGTGTGGCACTCCAGAGATGGGTCTCATTGCAGCCTCAGACAACCATCAATTGCCTCAGTTCTGCTGCAGACCCCCGGCACTGGGCTCAATGCCCCTGGATGCTCTGCTCTTGGATTGGTCCGGCAGATTCCTGTATGCCTTCCCTCTGATACCCAGAGTCCTGGTCAAATTCAGGGCACAATCAGCCTCCATGATTCTGATAGCTCCAGATTGGACCAGACAGCCGTGGTACTTGATGCTGTTGTCCATGTCAGTGGCCTGTCCTATTTGCCTCCCCAGGAGAAACAACCTCCTGTCGTTGTCCCAGGGGAGGATCCTATACCCCCACCTCGAGTCCCTCCAGCTCAAGGCTTTGCTGTTAAAGACTTAGAGTATGCAAGCTTGCATCTCTCAGAAGGGGTCCTGGACATCCTTAGGGTCTCCAGGAAACCTTCCACCAGAAAAACTTACTCTCCAAATGGAAGAGACTCTCAATCTGGTGTTCCCATAAGAACATGGTCCCACAGGATGCTGACCTGGCAGTCCTGTTGGACTATTTAGTTCACCTTCAATCCCTGGGTCTGTAGCCCTCCACCCTGAAGGTGCATCTGGCAGCTACTTCTGCCTATCTGTCAGCCGGGAAGGGCCCTTCCCTAGCTGCTCATCCTGTCTTTAAGAAATTTTTCAAGGGGTTGCTCCATCTTCACTCTCCTCACAGGGAGCCTACCTCTTCTTGGGGCCTTAATGTCTACATAACTCAGGTTATGCAGCCCCCCTTTGAGCCTATGTCCTCAGAAGAGCTCAAGTTCCTGACATGGAAGGCTGTGTTTTTGGTGGCCATCACCTCAGCCAGGAGGATTAGTGAACTTCAGGCCTTGTCAATAGAACCTAACTACATTGTTCCTCACAGGGACAAGATAGTTCTATGGACTAATAGAAAGTTCCTCCCCAAAGTAGTCTCAGACTTTCACCTGAACCAGTCTAACACTGCCTGTCTTCTTCACTGATCATTCCAGTTCAAGTGAACGCAAGCTGCATAGCCTGGATGTAAAAAGGTCCATCAGCTATTACATGGACAGAACAAAAGAACATAAGAAGGACTGTACTCAGTTGTTCTAGGATCGTGGATATGTTGTTCTAGCCACACTTCTTGGCAGGTACCTTGCCGCTTTAAAATGTGCCGGAAAGTCTTCAAGCTGGCTCCTCCCACACACCCGGGTGGTATAACCCTTGGCTCCGCCCCATGATGCCAGATCTTCCTTTCCGCTGGAAGGTTCAGGTTCCCTCCTTAACGCTCCCGTGTGTAGTAGGCCCTGGCTCTAGAATCTTCGGATTCACTTCCAAAACTTATTTTAATCTCTCTCAAGTTTCGTCTTCATATTCTTCTCTTGCTACTGCGATGGAAGACAAATCGGTCCCTGGGTTTCGCCGGTGCCCCTGCGGGCAAAAGATGTCTCATACCAATCCACACGCTGCATGCATCTACTGCCTGGGACACGACCACGATCCGCAGGCTTGCTATCTCTGACGGTCCTTTTCACCTTCCGTTCTGGAAGACCACGCTGCCCGAATTCAGCAGGGGTGACCGGAAAAGCATTACCTGCCAGTTAAATCAAGGATGCCCATTGGGTGGTCTCCACGGCTGTGGGGTCCGTCGAGCAACTGGAACAGCTTAAGGCCTTCAAGGAGGAGGCGGCTCAGGCCGCAGCAGGCTCCTCTTCGGCCCTCATTCCGCTACAACTGGGATCCTCCTATTCGGCTTCCTTCAAGGAGTTGTGCCAGTCTCTCTCTACCAAGGGAGAGGGCCTTCCGGGGTCGCATGTTTCGTGCTCGTGGAAGAAGGAGTCAAAAAAGGACAAGTCGCAACATCAGCACTCTTGGGACTGGGAGCAGTCTCGCTCACAGGAAACCCATTTTGACTTCAGTCGAAGTCACGGCCAAGGCTGCTGGTTTCACGGTAACGCCGTCGGACCAGTCGGCTGAGACGCCTGTCGACGCGGCCGAGATTTTTCTCAAGCCGATCGGCGGGTTGTCACCCGATCCGGCCGACAACTCTATTTCAGATACCAGTGCTTCCGGTGCCCTCAGACGGGTTGGCTCAGCCAGCTGGGCAGGACCTATCCCCCAAGGAACCTGACCAGGAGGAGCCGCAGGTTTCCCCTGACTCCTTCTGAGGTCCCCCGGCGGCCCCGCTGACGGTCAAAGTCTCAGTCTTGTTCCTTGACTTCGACATTGGACAAGACTTGCCCTCATCAGCGATCTCGCTCCTGCCACCATGGTAAGTGGCAGTGCTGCTCTTCGTCTTCATCCTCCTCAGGTGAGGAGAGGTCCCGGCGCAAGTTGCATTGGCACTATGAAGACCTAATATGGCAGCAGTTGGTCCTGTCCGGGTTGAAACCGATTCCGGTTTCTACTCCTGCCATTAAGTGGCTTTCGCCTGAGCGACTGACATCGGCCATGGCCGCCATCACCAAGGTGCTGGTTAAGGCCCTGCCAGCTCAGCTGAAGCCGGCTACTCCACTGATCTGGGTGGAACCGCTGCTCGAGCAACTGAAGTCTGGGGCTCTGACCAAGGAATCTCAGTCGGCCCAAGGCCTGCCCCATCGGTTGTCAGTCACTCTTACTCCCGACTTCAAGGCGGTTGATAGTGATACCAGTGGTCGCTTGCCACGAGGACTCCTCGGAGTCCGAAGATTCCTCCATGGTCTCCCATCCTGTCGACGCTGAGTTTCTTGGGGGTCTCTCCATCGGCGGGTCCTACCTCACTGGTGGGTATTTGTCGGCTCATTTCCAAGTCCACGGGAATGGAGCTCGAGCCTCTGCAGAAACAGGCCGAGTATCCCCCCTCAGAGATTCTGGACAAAAGGGATACTCTGATGGAGGCCTTTCCGGTGACAGAGGCCATTGTGGGCCCAGCCTCGGAGCTGTGGCAGCATCTGCATCTTGCCCTGCACCTTCTGCCCGCATGGCCTGCAAGTATGCGGTCCCTATGAGATCCATTTCAAGGTTTTTGAAGCACCCCTCTGCGGTGGGGTTGGTGGCCGACTCAGTCTTTTGGCGTTCAGGTAACAAAGGGGATGTGGACAGACCCCCAGCCAAGGAATCCAAACAACTGGACCATTCTGGGAAGAAGGTCTATGCAACCTCCTCCCTTGGCCTTCGTCAGGCCAGTTCGGCTGTTATCATGGCACATTTCTCCTATGCCCTCTTGGGCTCTCTGGACGAGGGTTTCCCTCTTCTTCCGGTGGACCTCCAGACCACGGTCAAGCAGGTCCAGGACCAGGGTAGGGCAGTGGCGAAGCAACAACTCCAGATGGCTCTGGACATTGGTGACTCATGTGCCTGTTCGGTAGCAGCCGTAGTGGCCATGCGCCACAGGGCTTGGCTGTGCATCTTGGCCTTTACGACTGATATGAAACACAAGCTGGCAACTGTCCCCTTCTTGGGCACCGACCTGTTCGGGCCCGGCATGGAGGGCCACCTCCAACGTATAGAGAAGTCCAATGCCACCTTGGACTCCACCCCATCTGCCCAGAAGGACAAGGGCCCCAAGCGTCAGAACCGCAGGCCCTTTCATTCGTCCACTCCTGCAGCCAGACCGGCCCAACAGCAGCAGGGCCAGCAGGCTCAATCTTAGTGTCCTCAGGCCAAGTCCATGGTCTCTTCGCTCAGAAAGCCCGGGGGGAAAGATCCCGACGGCTCCTCCGCTGGGCCCTCCTCCAAGCCTGTCCAGTGACAGGTTGGGGGGTGCCTCCCTCAATCCAATCACACCTCTCCTGGAACCTCAAATGGGAGGCTGGCTCAGTCACTTCCTTTCCACCTGGTCCGCTATCACCATGGACCATTGGGTTCTGGAAGTGGTCGGTTGAGGCCTGCCTCTGGAATTTGAGCAGGCCCTCCATATCGAGCCCGCGCCCCATGGGGGGATCTGGTGTCTGCAGCCTCTCAGTCAGCTCTCTGAGATGACTCAGCTCAGCTCCTCTTCAAGGAGGTGGTGCGCAGAGTAGCGGACCCGCGTTCAGACCCAGGGTTTGTTTCCAGGTACTTCCTGGTACCAAAGTGGACGGGGGACTGACGCCCCATTCTAGATCTGCATGACCTGAACAAGTTCCTCAGGTCCCGCACCTTCCGGATGGTAACTCTGGCTCAGATCATACCATCTCTGGAGCAAGGCATGTGGTTCTGCTCCCTAGCTCTTCAGGACGCATTCTTTCAAGTCCCAATCTGTCCATCCCATCGACGTTTCCTCTGCTTCCAAGCTGAGGGAACCCTGTACAAGTTCCAAGCCATGCCCTTCAGCCTGTCTTCAGCCCCCAGGGTCTTCACCAAATGCATGGCAGTGGTGGCAGATTACCTGAGGCGCCGGGGGCTCCGGGTGTACCCATACCTGGACGACTGGCTGGTAGCAGGTCCCTTCAGGTGGGAGGTGGAGTGGTCCAGGGATTTGGCCCTCCAGACTTGCCTCAACCTTGGCCCCCTGATCAACGAGGCTAAGTTGGAACTCGTGCCTTCGCAGGTGATTCAGTTAATCGGGACAGAGCTTGACTCCTGCCGAGCCAGAGCTCGGCTCCCGGCGGACAGGGCAGAGGTTCTCTCCTCCTTTGCCCCATCATTTCTGGTTGAGCAATCGTGCCCTGCTCAGGACTTCCTGTGTCTTCTGGGCTACATGGCGGCCTGCACCATCGTGGTCCAATGGGCCCGCTGGCATATGCGTTCCCTCCAGTGGGAACTGGCCAGCTACTGGTCTCAGCGCTCAGGTCATCTCGACCAGCTGGTCTCTGTGACCCAGAGGATGTGGGACGGCCTTCAGTGGTGGCTCGTCCCATCCCACCTTCAGGAAGGGATCCCGTTTGTCCGCTCCGAGCCAACGGTCATCCTGACTACCAGTGCGCCTCTGATGGGTTGGGGTGCCCATTTGGGGGAGCACAGAGCCCATGGGCTCTGGTCCCCCCAGGAGTCCCCTATACCACATCAACTTGCTGGAGCTTCGAGTGGTACGGCTAGCACTAACCGCATTCGCTCCATTTGTTCGGGGTCAGGTGGTCCAGGTCCAGACGGACAACACCACGACCATGTACTATCTCAACAGGCAGGGCGGGATGCACTCCTTGCCGCTCTGCAAGGAAGCTCTCCGCATTTGGTCCCTCCTGCTCAGCCTGGAGGCAGATCTCCTAACCATTCACGTGGCAGGTGCCTCGAATCAGCTAGCCGATGCCCTCAGCCGGATCGGCGGGGCATTTCTCGAGTGGTCTCTCCACCAGGAGGTAGTACAAGATCTGTTCTCCCACTGGGGCACCCCTCATGTTCAACTCCTGGGAGAACATGGAGCTGAGACTCTGCATCATGCCCACCCCCCTCAGCAGGGTTCGGTGCAAGGGATGCCTTCTCGAGGCCATGGACCCCTGGCCTCTTCTGCACCCTCCCTCGATTCACAAAGTGCTCATCAAGGTCAGGAGGGACAGGGCGCAGGTGATCCTGGTAGCCCAAGACTGGCCACGCCAGTTCTGGTATCCTTATCTCCTCAGCCTCAGCTCCAGGCTCCCAAGGCGGCTTCCAGCACACCCGGACCTGCTCTCCATTAGTCAGGGGAAGGTACTCCACCTGGACCTACAATCCGTGCACTTGATGGCCTGGTCCCTGAGCGACTAGAGTTCCAGGCCTTGGCTGTCTCCGATGAGGTCCTCAATGTTCTTGAGGCTTCCCATAAGGAATCGACCAGAAAATGCTATGCCTTTAAATGGAAGAGATTCTTCATCTGGTGTCAGGGCAAAGGGTTGGACCCATCGTCCTGTCCAGTGGCTAGCATTTTGGACTATCTTTGGTTCCTTTCCCAGCAGGGACTTCGGTCGACGACCCTAAAGGTGCACCTGGCAGCCATCTCTGCCTACCGGGCGAGGGCCATTCAGCAGTCAGTGGCGCAGGAGAAGGTGGTCTGACGAGTCTTCAAAGGCCTAGATTACATATCCCCTCCAGTGCGTGAACCTCCAGCTCTATGGGATCTTCTGCTGGTTTTGGCAAAGCTCATGGGCAAGCCATTCAAATCGATGCACAAATGTGACATCTCATATTTGTCATGGAAGACCACCTTCTTGGTGGCTATCACAGTAGCCAGAATGACTGGGGAGTTACAGCCGCTCTCTATTGAGTCTTCTTACCTGGTCTCCCACAGGGTCAAGATTGTCCTGCGCCCCCACCCGAAATTCCTTCCGAAGGTGTTATCAGAGTTTCACCGTAACCAGGTGATTACTCTGCCAGTGTTCTACCCCAATCAGACCTTGGAGGCCGAGTACAGGCTCCACACTTTGGACCTGAGATGAACGTTCGCCTACTTCAAAGAGCGAATGGCGGAAGTTCGGGGAGAGGTTCGCCAGCTGTTTGTCACCTACGCTGAAGCCGCACCTGGCAGACATGCAGCCAAGCGGACAATAGCTCGATGGATTACATCTTGCATTGACCTCAGGTATAGGTTGGTGGGTAGGGAGCCTCCCGTAGGGCTTAAGGCTCATTCCACCCACCATACTGCTGTGTCGGTGACTGCTTCTAGGGATGTCCCTATCCAGGAAATCTACAGGGCTGCCACCTGTAAGTCAGCACACACCTTCATTCCCCATTACCAGATCCACCGCGAGTCACCCCCAGATGCTGGTTTTGGAGCCTCAGTTCTCCAGTCCCTCTTTCCGGAGAACTGCTAGGAGACTGCCAAGAAGTATGGATAGAACATATCCACGATCCTAGAAAAACAGGTTACTCACCTGTAACAGTAGTTCTAGAAGTGGCATATGTTGTTCATCCACACTGACCCATCCGACCTCGATGCACAAACCTGGCTTCCAGCGGACCAAGATCTGGCGTCATGGGGCAGAGCCGAGGGTTATACCACCTGGGTGGGTGGGAGGAGCCAGCTTGAAGACTTTCCGACACATCTTAAAGTAGCAAGGTACCTGCCAAGAAGTATGGATGAACAACATATACCACTCCTAGAACTACTGTTACAGGTGAGTAACCTGTTTTTCCTTACTTCTGGTGAAGTTGGCAAAGGCAGACCAGCCACTAAGAGGACCATCGCCAGACGGATTGTGGCTTGCATTCAGTTTTGCTACAGCAAACTGGGTAAAGAGCCACCAGAGGGCTTGAGGGCCCATTCCACCAGGGGGGGACTGCTGCCTCAATAGCAGCTGCCAGAGATATCCCCTTGCCTGACATATGTAAAGCAGCTACCCGGAAAACTGTTTGCACATTCTCTAAGCACTACTTCCTGGATACACAGGCCCGGAGTGTTGCCAGGTTTAGCACAGCAGTACTGCAGAGCCTATTCCCTAAGTAGGTTCTGAGCCCACCTCCATGGGGCACTGCTTGGTAGTCTGCATATTGTCAGAATACAGCAAGACTTCATGTTTGAAGAAAAAATTACTCACCATAGTAATGTTTCTTCTAATGGAGTCTTGCCGTATTCTGACCTTCCACCCTGCCTCCCCTCTGAAACCTAGGGAGCGGGGTCTCTGCATTTCAGTTGTTATTCTCTAAACCACCAGTGGGTGGTGTTTCTTATTGGATATCAGTGACTTGAGTCTTCAGTATGCCTTTTTTTGCTGGTGCGTATTTCCCTTTTGGGTGTTAATTATGCTTATTTATCACTTATTTAGTTTTTTATTAATAGCTTCATAAGACTCTGGTCAAGTTTCATAGATTAATCATCGAGGAGTGACTCCTTCCCTTCGCATTATAAATCGGCGCGTGCCTCTTGCCTTTTCTTTCATCTCTTCTTCAACATGTTTTTTCTGAGGACATTATTATTGTTTACCTGCCTTACCACATATTCTCTACTATGGTTTGCCATTATCCCTCACTCACCTGACCTTGTAACTGCTCCACCTGATCCTACCAACTTTTCCTTCTCAAATATGCTAATCCTATAATGTGGGCCACATGACCCTACCCCGCTTCTCTTCTCAAAATACTTTTTACACCTTGTTGACTTTACCTTGAAAAAGTGCCTACATCGCAGCAGTATCTCAAGCCGACCATAGTGGATACTGCCTGTTCCGTACCTAACTATAATCTTGTCAGGTCTGATAGGCTCACCTCTGGGGGGGGGGGAGTTGCAATATACTAGCAATCTCATCTCAACCTCTCCACCCTGCCTACCCCTACCCTCTCCCACTGTGAATCTTTTCATGCCATCCTGCTCCTAGGTACAAAGAAATGACACACAGTGGTGTGCCTAAAACCCCCCCCTCAAAAGTGGTCTCACAGGCCTTGATGAATTGCTTGACCAAGTTAACTCATTGGCTGGATGGAATGAGGTCCTCCTTCTCGGTGACCTAAACTTAAACTGTCTTGGTAAAGCAAATGAGCCTATCCTATCTTCAGTCCAAGGGCACAGTTTCCACCAGCTCATCAATGACCCCACTAGGGTTGTGTCTTCCTCTAAATCTGGCACGCTTATTGGCTGGATCCTATCTAATTTATCGATAGGATCTCAGCATCTGGAACATTGGCTGATGCCTTAACTGACCACTCACCTATGTACTGCATCTGGTGGTGTACTTCTCTGTCGGCTCCCCCTCATAAATACATTACCTTTAGGAACTTTGCTAAATTAGATGAAGAAAAATTTCTAAATTACATCTCCCAGTTCGGCTGGTCACCCATACACCTTGCCAGTGAACCTGAGAATGCACTTAGCTACTTTATAGATCAGTTTAGTGCACTACAGGACAAATACACCTCCTCTTGCATGTGCAGAGTACGGGGGACTCATACTAGGTGGCTATACAAAGATCTTCTATCGCAGCTTAGAGAGCGGGATAAAAGCTGGTGGCATTTTAAAATATCTGGTCTCCCCTCTGACTATAACACCTATAGGGCCCAAAGAAATTCCTGTTAAAAAAGAAATATTTGGATAGCCAAAAGCTCCTACTATAAGGGGCTTTTGATAGATGCCGCTGAGGACTCAGGCAAAGTATGGGCTCACATAAAAACATTCCTTGGGGCTAGTAGATCACACTCCACCAATGATATGGTTATTAATGGAACCCACTGTAATAATGCTATTACTATTGCTAACTCTTTTAAGCTCCTGTTTTCAGATTTGTCTAAATATACATCCTCTTTCACCTCCACTCAGTCCACAGCCCTTCCTATGGTGCTCGACTCCACCTCCCTACATCCAGCCTTCTATTTCAAAACCATAACCAGGTCTAATGTTCTCAAACTTTTAAACACTATCTCTGATAGTGTCAACGTGGGCTCTGACGGGCTTTAGCCTAGACTACTGAAACTTGCCTCTCCCTTCATTGCATCTACCCTAGCAAAGGTCTTTAACCTATCACTATGCCATTGCATGGTCCCTGGTATTTGGAAAGTTCCCAGAATCACTCCGGTTTTCAAAAAAGGTGACCCAAAGGACATCTCCAACAATTGCCCTATAGCTGTTCTCTCCACTTTGAGCAAAATTCTTGAGAAACTGGTAGCTACACAAACCATCTCTTTCCTCCGAAACAACAGCCTTCTCTCAGTCAACATGGCTTCTGTAAAGGACATAGTACTACAACCGCACTTCTCAAATTTACAAATTATGTCTTCACTGACGTGGACAAGGGTTCTCTCACTGGTGCAATTTTCATAGATCTAACTAAAGCGTTTGATTTTATTGATCACCCCATTCTCCATGTAAATCTGCTATCTCTGGGTTTCTCTCCACAAGTTGTGCACTGGTTTGATAGTTACGTATCTGATCATCAACAAGCTGTAAAACTTAATTCTGCCCTGTCCAATCCTGCTGTTGTAAGCTTGGGTGTTCCCCAAGGATCCATTCTTGCCCCATTCACTATCTTTATCAATAATATCTCTCTGCACACACATGTATTGCCCATACTATATGCGGATGACCTGGTTCTATACTACAGCACTAGGAATATAGCTGATATCAATTAAACCCTCTCTTCCGGCTTTATGTCCATTCAGTCTTAGCTGTCAAAGAACAAGTTCATCTTAAATACTACTAAAAGTCAAGCTATGCTTTTTTGGTTCTGATGTCAAACTCAGACACAACTCTGACAAGCTACAAATCCTCCATGTGAATGGCTCTCTATTAGACACATTTAACTCATTTAAATACCTGGGCATGTTGCTTGATGGATCCTTAAACTTCGATCAGCACATCTCTTCTATCTGTAAATCTGTTAACACCATGATTGGGATTGCTTCTAGGACTAGCTGTGCACTTACCCCCTCTGCCAGGTTAGCTGTGGCGCGAGGCATCCTACTCCCGGCCCTTACATATGGGGTGGTTATTTTCTTAGGGGCTTCCGAAACCTTTTTACATAGATGGGACACTACTTACAATAACATTTATCATTGGGCCTCCGCCTCCTATCGTTGTAAACACCACTGTCAGCTCTATGCTGATCTAAAATGGCCCTCCCCATCCACTCATCGACTCCTCTCTCTCGGCTCTCTGACTGATAGTATCATTAGAACAGGAACCCCAACATTCTTAGCCTCTATGCTGTCCTGGCAAACCTCCTCTCATGGTCTAAGGTTGGCTAAACATACTCTCCTGCATATACCTAGGTGTAAAACAACCAAGGGTGCCCATGCTTTCTCCCTTGCTGCCCCGCGTTATTGGAATTCCATACCTCTAGATGTTTGACAAGCTCCTAGTTATGACCACTTTAAAAAAACACCACCTGGATTATCTTGCCAAATCTGCCAAGTGTACATGCTTCTGTCCACCTTAATACCCCTTCTAGCACCTACCGCTGATGGTTTACTTCCCCATATCCCATTTCTCCTTACCACTACTTCCTTCTCTGTCTCCCAAGTTCTCTTCTTACCTGATATAGGTCTCAGTCCTCCTCCATGTTCCTACTGCTCTCTGCCCCGTTTTCCCACTAGTCACCTTGCCCTCTATGATGGTCCAGCAACTGGCACTTATTTACCTTACCTTATATTATAAATATATATCTGTACTACTGGGTTGCCTTATTAACTTTGTCGTTAACTAAACTAGTGCTGATCATTGCTTATTTGTACTTTATATTTCTAGCAGCCAAATGTACTATATATCACCTATCTTGTCATGTATTCACTGTGTTGTTGTATTTCCTTGGGTTGTGTCTGTAAATAGACATTTCTATATATATTGATCATTTGAAACTGTTTTCTATTTTTAGCTAACTGCTGTACTGTATACTGCTATCTGCTGTCTCGTATTCACCTTGCTGTAACCTCCCAGGTCGTGTCTGAAAATAGGCATTTCTGTGTCTAGTACACTTCACCCGGTTATCAAAAACAAAATAAAAAAATGTACCGAGGACAGTGGTTTGAAAACCGAGCTTGAGCTCAACGTTCTATGCATTTGCATAATGTTTACCTCTTGGTTCTCCGGGGCAGCTGAACTGGTCGGTCATACTGCATATTGTCAGAATACAGCAAGACTCCATTAGAAGAACCATTACTATGGTGAGTAATTTTTTCTTCTGTCACTCTGGACAGACTTACTGACCCAGGATAAGCTAGTCCATCCCAGCCTGCACTCCCTTCACCTTCAGGCCTGGCTCCTGAAGAGAAGGAAATGAATAAGTTCAATGTATCTCAGAGGGTCTCTGAAATACTTTTGGCTGCACATAAACTTTGCACCAGGAAGACATACACAGCCAAGTGGAAAAGATTTTCCATCTGATGCTCCAAAACACCTATGGACCATTTTAGGTGTCTACCTGAAAAGGTTTTGGAGTTCTTACTGAGCCTTTCTGATGCTGGCCAACAGTATTCCACAATTAAAGGAGAATTGTGCTGAACCTGTAACCCATTTTCCCCAGTAGAAGCTGATTCCTGAATACTTATTCAGATTTTGTTACTGTTCCATCTCTACAGGCTTTTTAATTATCCCAGTGGGTGTTTCTGATTTACATATTGCAGGTAAGAACCATTTTAGAACTGTGTGATGCAGTTTATGTCCCATGCTCAGATCTGTCATTGTTCGTACAATGCATCCATGTTCTACTATAGAAATCTGTGGCTCAGAGGGACATAAACTACATCATACAGTTCTAAAATGCCACTAAACACCATAGTGTAGATCAGAAACACTCACTGGGATAACTAAAAAACCTTTGGAGATGGGGCAATGACAGAATTAGAACCGGTATTTAACAAACAGCTTCTAATGGACAACATGATTTAAGTGCTGTTCTCTTTTAAGGTCCACCTATGTGCTATATCAGCATACCCCGAACCTGTAGGTAGTTACCCTCTCTTTGACACAGTTGCCATTGTCTCAGAGGTTCCTTAGGGGTATTCTGCACACAACCTCCTATCAGGAACCTGGTAGCTCCCTGGGATATCAACCCTGTGCTGGCTACAGTCACTCGCAAGCCCTTCGATCCTTTTGTGACTTATGACATGAAATTTCTAACCTGGAAAGTAGCATTTCTGGTACCTGTGACCTCTGCATGCAGAGCATCTGAAATCCATGCTTTGGGCATAAATCCTTAATATACTGTTTTCCATAAAGATATGGTAGTTCTCCATACACACCCCCAAGTTTCTCCGTAAGGTGGTGTCAGAGTTTCACCTTAATCAGGCTATAATCCTGTCTACCTACTTTGCCAACTTCCAGAATGAGGGAGAAAGGACTCTTCCATTCCATCACTAGCTGTTAAGAAGGCCCTTATGTTTTACCTGGACAGCCCTAATCTGGAATATTTTGCCTTTTTTTTTTTTTTTGGTTGCACTTTTTTAAAATCTAGCACTTTACAGCATTATTTGCACTTTAAACAAACTTGCATTTTTCTAGCAGTTTAATGAACTGCCAGTGAAGTATTTTAACTGTCACATTTGAATTAAGTTGAGCTGACTTAAATGGGACCCCAGTGGGATCTAGTTCGTTTCCTATTGATGCTTTACTTAAATTTTTTTTAAATATTGAAGAGTCATTACTGAGCTGTACAAACTAGAATGCCCCTGTATATCCAAAAATAATATTTATTACCTGTTTTGCTCATTTTTCAAATATTTTCGCAGTAAGCACTCCACAGTAATTCAGCCACCTACCGGAAGCATACCCCTGCCACGAACGTGCATCGGGCACGGAAGGCTATCCTGAAGTGAAACTTTTTGCATGCCTATTATAAGACTCATGTTACCTTGCACATTATAGTATACGTGATGGCACTTTGTGTCTCTTTACAGAAACCGAGCAGTGATAGTGTTCCTAAATACATTTGAAAAATGGGGGCCGAGATCCCGCACATGAGCATCCAGAGCCGAGATCCCATGCATGTGCATGAGTGCGATGCTCCACTCATGTGCGGGATCTTGGCTTCGGTTTTTAAATGTATTTAGGAGCACTATCGCAATATAAAGGTTTTATTAAAATCTATATTTACAAAAAAAAAAAAATTACAAAGTGGAAATACTAGAGAATCAGAGTCGCCTTTCTTTTTTTTTTCTTTTCCCATAGAGATGTTTTTACACTGACAGCTGCTCTCAGACTTTAGGGATTTACCCTGTTAAGGCCATTAGTGCCTCCCACCCAGCCCTTCAGCCACCAGCCTGGCATCTCTGTTGTCTCACACAGTTCTTCACTCTGTGGCAGGCCCCCCCACCCCCGAGTAGTCCAGATCTGGTAATGGAGGCTGGTGTCTGTCATGTGGGGCCCAAGTGTGCTGACCATTCTATAGATGTCGACTGGTGGTGGTGGGAGGGTTCTCCTTATATAGCTCCACCCTCCTCCCCTAACATGGGCACAGCCTTCCTCATAGCCTGACACACACAGCACATCCCTGTGGCAGGAGCAGTCTCCCTGGCACAGTCGCAGGGGTCAGTATGGTGGTGCACCCCCCACTCTCCTTATCTTCTAGATCGGCCCGCATGAACTAAAATGGCAGTATAAAATGGGATAAAAAGGTATAGGCCCAACATTTTCATTGTGAAATGCACTCCATTTTTTTTTAGTAGTGTTTTTTTCTCCTTGGCCACCTGCATCCTCCTGATCCTAGGGCTGTACCAGTCAGGTCCAGAATCTCTGGCTCCCTCAGACCCCAGTAAGCCACCGGTTAAATCCACAGCTTACCCTTCATGGCAGGGGTTACAGAGGAGGTTCTCTCCCGAGGAACTCCAGTATGTAGACTAGGGTCCAGTACTGGTAGGCACTAGGTGCTAGTGGAGTCACTGAGATACAGACCATCAGAGAGACAAAGGCATTCTTTTCCCTTTTGTTACCTGTGATAGGATGGAATAGGACTCTGTCCCAGTTGTTAGGGAGAAAGTGGTTAAATGCAAGGATCTGTTCTATTCTTTCCTTTTCTGTCTCTTCTCTGTCTGGTTGCGCAACCAAATTCTCCTGTGAGACCTCGGACTTGAACAACCTGACAATATCTTTACGCCTCACTGTCTCTCAGTCCTCTCTTGCTGTCTGTCTTTTCTTCCCTTACGTATCTACTAATATAAAAATATGTGCAAATCATTGTATGGAAATGTAACTGATTTTGGGATCTCTCTTGTTTAGAAAATATGTAGTGTTACTGTTGAAATGTATATATTTATAATTTGAGATGACTACAAAAAGATGAAGAAAATGGGACACACACACACACACTCCGAAGGAACATTTGATTTTATTTTGCCTTTGTAAATAGTTATACTGAACAAGTTTATGATACTGCTAGTGTAAATAAATAATTTTTGGTGAATTTTACAACTGATCCTGGTTTTCCTGTCCTTCCTGACCTGTGCCTTGATGACAGATGGTGTCAGCCTAAGTGGGATCTATGCCGTGCATACTCTCTAAGCCAGGAGTTTTGCGTGTGGGTACTGGACCTAGTACCAGGGAAACACAGAGGAAGGTGTGGATTCTGCAGCAGCAAGTCCAGGAGTGGTTACCAGGAGAATGGCAGCCAAACTAGCAGAGGCAGAACTCCAGTGTGATATTGTACAGCCAGCACAAGTTATGGAAAAAGAACAGGCAGTGACAGAACCTGAACCCCTGATGGACTTTTTCAAATGGAGGGCTATACAACAAAAAGAGACTGAGAAGCAAAGAGAAAAAGAGATGCAACATTTAGAAGCGCAGAGGAGAGAAGAGATGCAGCGACAGGAGCAGCGATGGCTGGATGCCTTGCAAGCTATCAAAGGCAGAGGATCAGGCACATATCCAGACAAGCAACAAAACGCAAGCAACCTAAAAGCCATTACACTTACAAAATTGTGTCCCTCGGATGATATTGAAGCATACCTGACAACTTTTGAAAGAGTTGCCACAGCCTGCCAATGACCAAAGCAGCAATGGACAATCAGACTGGTACCCTACCTGACAAGGAAAGCCCAACTTGCCTACAGCAGTATGCACACTGCAGTCAGAAAACTATGACCTGGTGAAAAGCAAAATCCTGAAAAGGAATGACATCTCCGGAGAGACATACAGGCAGAGATTTTGATCTCTGAGGTACAACTCAGTCGACAATCCTTGAGAAGCCTTCACCAGACTCGGAGAACGTCTGATAAAATAGATCCAACCAAAGAGAAAAATAGTCCCACAGATCATCAACACATTTGCCATGGAGCAGTTCATCAATATTTTACGTGTAGATGTGCAGCTGTGGGTAAATGAACACCGACCAGAGAGTGGGGAAAAAGCTGTTTCTTTGGCCGAGGACTACCAAATGGCCAGACAGACGCCACAGCGGCAAGGTAACAGCCAAGCACCAGTAAGACACTCTTTTTCCCATTAAAACTCTAAGCCTGATAAGAACTCTGGTAGGGGTAACAAATCTGGACCCAAAGACGTTATCTGCTGTAACTGTAATAAGCCAGACCATTTTGCAAGAAACTGACGTAGTAAGGAGAGTGGCATTGGAGCAGATTTGTCCTTGGCAAATTGGGGCAAGAGCTTAACAGATGTGAAGGTGGGGAATAAGACTGTGAAGGGACTCATTGATTCGGGAAGCAGACAGACCCTAGTGCATGTAAAGTGCTGGGAAAACACTGTGCAAAAGGACCAGGCCAGGAGTGCCAAGTTTTGAAAAAATTTGTGGGTGCTCAGGGCAGTTATAAAAGGCCAGCGGTCTGGTGGCTGCCTAGGCCCCCAGAAGCTACAGGATTTTTCATGATTTGTGGTTATTTTGATACATTTAGGAATACATATGCACTACCACCACTACTCCACAGAAGAGAATGCAAGGGTGCCCTTGAGGACTTTTTGATGCCCAGCAAGGTGCTAAGACCCATAGTAGGCTGCTCTGGAGGGATCTTTGATGCTTCCAGGTGTTGCAGGCATGCCCGAATATGGATTTCAGGATCTTACTTTGAGATACAGCTCTTGCAGCAGGTTATACCATAATGACTGAAGCCGGCAGGCAGCAGGACCCCGCGGAAAACTTCTAGCTAGCTATACCCAGTGGGGGGCCACCCCAATGTCAGATACATCATAAAAGGGCGGTCCCCAGACTACCTCAGTTTTTTCTGTTGTTCACTAATGCATCGCTCCACAGACTTTCAGCAGACAAACGATGCCAGAAAGAATTGCTTGCTTTTCCATTGGTTTTCACAGCAAAACCAAGTACATGTCTGCTTCCCCGATTCCTCCTACAGAAGGGCACCCCTCTAAGTGCGCTTGTGGCAAGCAAATCCCCTTCAAAAACAGGCCGGACCACGATACCCAGGCCTGCCCCATCTGCCAGCAGTTCAACAGCAGAACCAGGATCCGCCGCCAGAAAGCATTCCAGAGTTTCCTCTTAGAAGAGAAACTTAAGACCATGGAGAAAGACCCATCGTCCCGAGGGGAACCTTCATATAAATCGGGAAAGCACAAGGATAAGCATCAGGACAACGATAGGGATATAGCCCCCAATCGGTCTTCCAACTCCCGGGCCAGCTCTAGCTCCACCCGGTCAGACCGATCTCCATCCTGGGCTAAGTCTCAGCACCCCCACCCCGGTGTTGCTTAGGACTTCAGGGGGTTCCAGCTGTGTTTCTCTGCAACCGCTGAGAACCAAGTCTAAGGACAGCTGTCCCTCAGGGTCGTCCACCAGGTCGGAGGCTTCCGACCACCACAAGCACAAGTCGTTGACTAGGCCTAGCACTGATGGTGAGGACCAACACCGGGACACCAAACATTCGGTCTCCCAACCTCCAAAGACCTTGGACATACCTCCGAGAAAAACTAAGGGGCTCACGTCCCTTAAGCGGATGCCGGATCCATCATCCACTAAACACCCCAGAAACCCAACACCACCCCCACCACTGGTCACAGGGGGACGTCTGAGCTCATGCCACCGACGACCAGACGTCGGGAGACACAGAAAACGTCTGCCTGCCCGACGTTGGTCTACCAAACGATACAACGCTGGACCCGCCAGCGCCCACTCCTATCGAATGGCGAGCACCGGCGTCAGGCCCTTCATCCTGCCTTAATTTACAGGAGGTTAAGGATCTGTTCACCTTTTGGTGGGACACCATCAAAAAACATGTGGTACTCACCAAGCCTCCTGGAGGGACCCCATCCCACGGAGCACCTCCCAGAGCAGTAACGCCTGAGCCTAAGGACTCCACATCACCACCCAGGGGCAGGTCCAGGGACAGAAAGGCAAAGGCCAAGAGACCTCCACGCTCCAGGACCCCTTCAGGGCCCCCTAGCAATCATGGATGCAAGAGGCCCTGATGAAGATCCCGCTCTTCATCGGACGACGACTCACATCCTGACACATTGGATGCCTCCAGAACTCCCTCCCCTCTGGGTACCCCTTCCCCAAAGCCTCACGATGTTCCTAGGTCACTACCTGATGACCCATCATTCTCCGACATTATGAGGCAAATTCAGGAGAACATGGGATAGGAGACGGAGGATTTAGATCTCGAATGGCAACGCCTAGCATGTTACTTGAGGCAGAAAGACCCCAAGCCTGTGGTGGCTTCACCCCTGGTGGATACCTTTTTGGACACTACCAAGGCTGCATGGAAGCGCCCACACTTGACCCCAGTGGTCCCCAAGAAGGCCGACAGACTTTACTGGGCCCCGCTGGATGCTCTTTATTTAGCTCAGCAACCTGTGGCAGATTCGGTCATCATTACAGCTTCGCACAACCACTCACAAAAGCCCCAATGCCTCAGAACCCAGCCACCAGACCAGGAATCCAAACAACTGGATTCGCTGGGTCGCCGCATGTACGTGGCCTCCGTCACAAACCCACTCAGCAGGTCAGACCCTCTACCCCAAAGTGCCAACTCTCGAGCGCATAGTTCAGGAGCAGTTTAACAGAACAAGGTAAACCTCTTGTCTGTTTTTGTGGGTTCGAACCAACCTTTGGTCTCAAGTTCTGGAGGGATTCAACTGTGAACCTCTTTATGCACTCAATGCACAGGCTCAGATATTTCTGTCTTCGGTGGGGGCCAGATATCTTTTCCTACGGGCACCTAAACAGGTGTACAAAAATGAACCCTTAAAACTTAAATAAAGACCTCAGATTATTCTTACCTTTTTCCAGTTTGGTATCACCATTCAAGCTTATGTACAGTGTCTGCTGTAACCATATATACTCTACTTGCACAGGAAGGAAATTAAAGACAGACCAAGTATGCTCTAAAATTAGAGTTTTTACTAAAATAGATAATATGTAAAACATACAATACAGAACTATTATATCACAAGACATACAAATCTTTTTAAAAGAACAAGGTCTTAAACAGTGCAATTCTTACATCAGTACTTAGATTTGTCTCTCTGTTCTAAATACCTGCTTAAGGTGCCCACATATGTTTCTTTGTCAGAGTCTAGATAAGTGTGTCTGAAGTAAAACAGAATAATGTTTAAAAACTGGTTTTGCCCACCTATTTGCATGAGGCCACCTAGCTCCTCCCTGTCAGAATACGTAAAAAAATATATATCTATATAAAAACAGGATGTCTTTTCCAAGTATTAAATTCTGCAACCTCTGCATAACTCATGTTCTTCAAATGACTTCTTTGATCTTATGATAAGATTTCCCCTTCCAGGACATGAAAGGATCTTTATGATTTCGCACGTCACAGCCTCCACATGCTCTCTTAGGTCCCTCAATTATTTGATGCACATGGTGCAATTTCAAATGCAAGACCTACTAAAGGACTTTCCGGATGGCGAGAAGGAGGAGGAGCTGCTTAATCGCCGTACGGGGTCGAACGCTGTGACCCAAGTCCTCCAAGCCGCCTATGACTCGGCGGACTCAGCAGTAAGAGGTGCCTCAACAGGCGTTTGCCTCTGGAGCCACTCCTGGTTGAGGGCCTCCAGATGTACTTCAGACATCCAGAAAGGCATCCTGGATGTCCCCTACAACGGCTCTGTGTTATTTGGTGAAGACTCCGAGAGGGTCATCACCAGACTCCAAGATGCTGGGAAGGCGGTCAGAATGGTTCAGGCTATGTATAAATCAAGACCTGGTTCCGTTCACATACCACAGAACCGTTTTCGTGGCCGACAGAGCAAACAACAACCTCAGTCAGGCCAGCAACAACACAGGGGCAATTTTGGCCATAAAAACCAGCAGAGATTCTCCAGCGGTCAGGGTCAGAGACAAACCAAACCTACCCAACCTGCTGGAACCAGTACCACCACAGCATGACTCCTTCCCAGCCCACGCCCTCCCCCACCTCTGGATCAAAGGGAAGAAAGGGTCGGGGGTCAACTCACTTGCTACCTGTCAGGGTGGCAGAGGATCGCCTCCAACCAGTGGGTTCTTCAGCTTATCAGTCGAGGACACACTATAGAGTTCCTCGACCACCCACCGTCAAGACATCTGCATGCCCGTTACTCGGGACAGCTTGCCCTGCTCATCCAGCGGGAGATCTCGGCACTTCTCTCCAAGAATGCCATTGAGGTTGTACCGAGGAGCCAGAGAGGAGGAGGAGGATACTATTCCCACTTCTTCCTGGTTCCAAAGAAAACTGGGGACTTGCGCCCGATCCTAGGCCTCAGCGATCTAAACCTCTTCCTGATGTACAAGCACTTCTGCATGTTTACCCTTCCGGGTCTTATTTCCATGCTTCAAGCAAGGTGCATGGCTAGCGTCCCTGGACTTGCAGGATGCGTATCTTCATCTTCATCTTCCCATCACCCGATCGCACAGAAAATGTCTGCATTTCGAGTTTCTAGGACACCATTACCAGTTCCGAGCACTCCCGTTCAGCTTGTCCTCGGCGCCACGCATCTTTACTAAGTGCATGGCAATTGTGGCAGCGGCCCTCTGGAGACAAGGCCATTACATCGTCCCCTATTTGGATGACTGGCTCCTGATGGCCTCCTCCCCAGAGGCACTGGAGAAGACCATTCACGACACCTGCTCCCTATTTCAGTCTCTAGGGATCACCATCAACCAAGAGAAGTCTTTTCTCATTCCCTCGCAGAGACTACAATTAATTGGCGTGGTGGTTCTGGATACCCGCCAAGGGAGAGCCTTCCTGCCTGGGGACAGGGCGGAACACATCAGGTCATTGATAAGGACTATCACGACACAAAATTTGGTCTCTGCTCGGACCTTACTTCGCCTGCTCGGACATATGTCGGTTCCCATCGCCACGGTCCCCCACGCTGGCTTCCACATGAGTGTTACTCAGTGGATGCTGAGAACCCAATGGGACCAGAGGCAGGATCACTTAGACCAGTCAATCAGACTCACAAGGCCAGTCATTCAAGACTTGCAGTGGTGTCTGGTCCCGGAATATCTTTCTATGGGAGTCCCATTCATGATGCCAGTACCATCTCTGACCCCTCACCACCGACGCTTCGGGGTCCAGCTGGGGAGCTCATCTGAGACACATCAGGACCCATGGTACCTGGTCGCCCCTGGAGACTCACTTCCATATCAGTGTCCTGGAGATGAGGGCAGTCCTGTACTCCTTACAGTCGGAGATTCCACCAGGTCATATGTTGGTCCAAATGGACAACACCACGGTGATGTATTGCATCAATAAACAAGGAGGCACTCACTCCTACCCCCTTTTCAGAGGCACAAAGTGGGCGTGAGAATGGGCACTACAGCACCATGTTTACCGCAGTGCACATTCCAGGTGTGGACAACACTGTCACAGACATCCTGAGTCGGTCGAAGGCCAGAGCTCACGAATGGGAATTGCTACAAGAGGTCGCCGAGGACCTGTTCCAGCGATGGGGGAAACCAGACATCAACTTATTCATGTCCCCATACAACACAAAACTGCCCAATTTCTGCTCGCTAGATCCAGGGCCTGGTGTTTTCTGGTGTGACGAATTTTGTCTCTCTTGGGTAAGCAGGTTCCTCTACGCTTTCCCGCCCTTCCCTTTGATCCAGAGGGTTCTTCTCAAGCTCCGATCAGAACGGGCGTCAGTGATCTTGGTAGCGCCCTTTTGGCCCAGACAGATCTGGTTTTCGCTGCTTCACCAGCTGGCTCAGGAACCTCCCTTACCATTACCGGTCAGCTCTCATTTGCTGTCCCAGGAGGCCGGCTCCCTAGTCCATCCAAACCTCAAATCCCTGAACCTGCACACCTGGCTCCTAAAGACATAGCCATTCTTAGGCACGGGGTCTCTCAAGGGGTTGCAGATATTCTGGTGGCAGCCAGGAAACCTTCAACTCACGCCACGTGTGCTCTGAAATGGCAGAGATTTTGTCTATGGGCTCAGGCCCATGACCTCGATCCTCTTTGATGCCCAGAGAAGTCTATTTTAGACTATCTCGTATCCCTTTTCCAGTCAGGATTAGCATATTCATCCCTGAAGGTACACCTGTGTGCCATTTTGGCATACCACACACCAGTTGGTCAGCATTCATTAGCCCAATTAGAGACTTCCCGCACTTTTCTGCACAGTGTCTTGCATCTCAGACCCCCAATCAAGGATCTGATTCCTCCTTGGGACCTTCTTTTCGTTTTAGAGCAGCTTATGCTGCTTCCTTTTGAACCAGCCGCAGATTGCGAGCTTCGACTTCTCTCCTGGAAGGTGTTATTTTTAGTTGCTGTTACTTCAGCATGGAGAATTTCTGAGCTTCAGGTGCTCATGTGTAAAGAGCCTTACTTGATTTCCCTTAAGGACCAATCCTAAGTTCCTTCCCAAGGTGGTTTCAGCCTTAACCTTAAACCAAGACATTGACCTTCCGGTGTACTTCCCCAACTATACGAACAGAGGGGAGGCCCTCTTGCACACTGTAGATGTGCGTAGGATTTTGAGGTTCTACTTGGCCAGAACCCATTCACACAGACAATCTGACTAACTGTTCTTATCCTTCGCTTGAAGGATGATGGGTGCACCCATATTGAAACAAACTCTGTCCAAGTGGCTTGTTAACTGCATTGCTTTCTGTTACCAGAAATGCAACAAACCCTTACTGGACCGGTAAAGGGCCATTCTACCAGGGGGGTGGCTACCTCCTTCGCTGCCTTACAAAATGTCACAAAATCCGCCATCTGCACGGCAGCTACTTGGAGTTTGGTGAACACTTTCATAAGACACTACAGTTTGGACATGGCCTCCAGACGTACAGCAGGCTTCGGCCTGGCAGTCCTCCAAGGACTTTTGTCCTGAGAGGTCCCTTTTTTTACCGTAACAGTAGATCTTTGAGAACAGCTCTTGCAGCAGGTAGTTTCCCTCCCACCTTCCCCTCAGGAGTTTTGGTTCTACTTCATAGCATCTTGGACGCATCAGAATTATTAGTCTTCCTCTGGAAGCAGATCCTCAGTCTCCCCTTCTGAATCACATTGTTATGCTGGGAGTCTCTGGCGGGAGAACTGAGGTATGCTGGGGGACCACCCCTTTTATGATATATCGGACGTCGGGGGCAGTCCCCTGCTGGGTATAGCTAGCTAGAAGTTTTCCATGGGGTCTTGCTGCCTGCCGGCTTCAGTCCTTATGGTGTAACCTGCTGCAAGAGCTGTTCTCGAAGAGCTACTGTTACGGTAAGTTCTTAAGTAACTGTATTTTACAGTGCCACCACCCGCACAAGGTGTAAGAGTGCCCTGGAGTGCTACATACATTGTCACGAAACCCTAGGTGTGATAATCTCATAAACCCCATTGAGTGAGGGGTTTATGAGATTATCCCACACCTCACATGTGTGAAAAATCCTCCTAACACCTGCACATCATACCTCTCAACTGCTATGAATTTCATGTAGCACTATGATTTAATTTTAAAACTCAGAATTTACCATTACTCCATGAAGGTTTACTGACGTTCTGCATAATGTTAAAGCTATTCCTGGACACAATCTATTAAAATGTGGAACCAACTTGATAGAAACATTACTTAACACTAAACATTTGGGACCCACTGTTCTCAGAAATACTGTTCTTTAAAATAAGAAAATGATTCACATTCTGGCCATTTGCTCTGAATTTTGAAGGCCAGTGCTATGCATTTGTGAGGTATGCTAAGGCATTTTTGTCTTTACGTTTTCCAAAGGATGAAAGTACAGACACACACACTTTTCATAGTGCAAGTTCTCTTTTTTTTTTCGTCCTGTCTCCCTCCTTTGCTGATCATGGTTCTGCAGCAGGGAAGCTGCAGAGTTCCAGCTTGCTCCTTTCTGTCTGTTTCAAGTTGCTCAGGGCTAGAGCTTACAGTAAGTTTGAGGTGGGGCCATAGTAAACATTAATGAAATATATAAAATTTTTTTTTGCGCCTCCCCTTCTCCCTGGCTGCCCACTCCTTCGGGTCTCTAATGCCCCTCCCGACTGCCTGCCCCGACTCCCATACCGGCTATCACCTCATATGGCAGTCCCCCGAGTAACCCGGCGTAACCCTTGGCCGGGCGGGTCCCCCTCCTCCGAGGGGGAAGGCACCAGTGGGGTGGACAGCGTACTTTTCCATTGGCCCAGGGTACTGCTGAGGTATGCCGGTCATGGGATCGGTGGCATCGGAGGACAGAGAGACTGTCATCCAGCCAGCCAGGAAGCATTTTCCTGGTTTTCTGTGGGGAGTGGTGTCCTGACGTCAAGGCATACGCCGACGTATGTCACTCCCCTTGAGCTTTGGACCAGGCGTCACTGCTGTGCTCCCAGCCTCTGCCAGGAGTCAGCATGCGCCGGTGCGCATCCCCACCCTCCCCCCGGAGAAGGAGAGCTGTCCCCAGACGCTCCATCCTTCCACACCCCACCCCCCCGGCCTGCCCTCCAGCGACCCGAGTCTGTTCCCGAACCAGGGTTGCCGGCGTCGCAGATGGAAATCCAACCACTGCGCCGACGGGCCGGCAATGAAGTATATTTTAAATGTTTTCCTGGTGGTCACTGGATAGTCTGTTCAGATTAATCCCATCCCACCCAGAACTGGCTATTCTTCTTTGTGCCACTGTTCATGCTTAGTCTGTTTCTATTTTCTACTCCCACTAGTTTTTCTACCACATGAGTGTAAAGCCTGCTGAGCTCAACTGAATGCAGAAAGCAGAAGACACTTCTGGTCTCTTCAGACACTGAAGCTAAATCCAAGTTGTGCTGTAACTCAAACTAGCTGTTAGTCTGGGGGAGAAACATGCCCAGAGATGTTAAAGACACAAAACTGAATTTTATGATTGTTCACAATTTGGGCAATGAAATGACTGTAAAAGAAAACTGATGTGTGTAGGGGGCAAAACACTAGATACAAAAAGGAAATAAGTGCACAAAAAATGACAAGTTGCATCATGCTCCTAATACCATGTCTTTTCCTTGCCCCCTGGCATCCTCCTTACCTTGGTGAAGACAAGTGTCCATGGTGGGGTTGCCAAGCTTCTTCTCCCTGCTTGTGCTGCAGTGTGGGTGATGATGAGCCGCTGCGCGCTCTGTCTTCAAATCACTGCTCCAGATATCCAGCTGGCGCCACAGCAAGGACCCCGACCAACCTACCAACACTAGACAGGCAGCAACAACCCCCAGGGTGCACAGAACAGCTCCAAATGTCCTAGCTGCCATTTATCTCCCAAACGTCTGAAGTGCCCCACCAGTTCAAGGTTACCTTTAGCCGCCCGTCGCCCAGTGACCCAAGTAAACCCAGAGGTTACCAGGGCTGGCTAATCTCAGTTTTTTAATTCCAAACAAGTTGCCACAAATGGAACAACTTGACCAGCGTCATGCTAAATCCAGCTTCTGCAGCTCTGCCTGGTGGGTATTACTACCAAACCAAAAGCTCTTAGTGTTGCTGTGGGAAAGGCAGCCACTGTATTTTTGTTTCAAAAGTTGGCACATCAGCAGATGCAACAGGCGAACACATCCGATTAGCTGTTGGGTATGCTCGCATGACGTCAGACGCTTACTGCGTCTTCAGCAAGGAAGGGAGTCTGCTTCCATGGGACAAAATGCCAAGGTGAGGGCTCTGAGATTTTCAAAGGAGAATCCCTCTGGTAGAAAAAATAGAAAGAATTAAAATTGAACAGTCCGTTTTTTGCGTGTGCCTTGTTTAATTTTGTTGGTGCTCGAGCACCCGTGCTGTCGGCACCCCTGGACCAGGTACTGGTGTCATCTGCATCCACGGGGACACTCGATACTGTTCCACCACCCAAGTGACTGTGACCATTAAGGGTGTGTCACACCAAATGAAAGTGGGGGTAGTACCTAAGTTGCCTGTACCTGTGATTATTGGAAATTACTTTCCAGGATTTACTGAGTTGATCAAAGAAGGAGTAAATCCTGATGTTTCAGCAGCTGTGGTGACGAGCTCAGGCAAAGAAAATTTCAGACGGTGGGGACACTTTTCCTTTCAAAGATTTTGATTCAAACTTGTTTGAGCACAGCTCCAAGATCCAGAAATCCAGGAAAGAAAAACGATGCCTGAAGAAACTGTGGCAGCAAATGACTAATGGACATAAAGGGTTAAAATATGAAAATGCTGAAACTAAATTGATTGTGATTTTCTTTCAGAGCAAGCTAACAATGTTTCTCTCCAGGGTTATTTCAAGCAGCTGGGGGTGAAACCAAAACAGGGTGGACCAATGTTTAAAAAATGTAATGGGTTACTGTACAGAGTTTGGGTTAAACCTCAGACACAGGAACAGACAGAACAACTGATTGTACCACAGAAGTATAGAACAGAGTTATTACAGATAGCACACGATAGTCCTAATGCTGGGCACTCAGGAAGGGATCGCACCCTTGCCAGATTGATGTATAGATTTGACTGACCTGGAATTCATGAAGATGTTGCTACCTATTTTAATTCCTGTGCCAAGTGTCAAAAAGTAGCCCCAGTCACTAGAAGAGACAAGGTGCCCCTGGTACCCCTACCCTTGATAGATGTGCCTTTTGAGAGTGTTGCAATTGATGTGGTATTCCTTTAGACAAAAGTAAAAAAGGATAATAGATTTATCCTGGTAGTATGCTACTATGCTACTCGATACCCAGAAGCAGTTCTAATGTATATTGTTACAGCCCCAAAAGTTGCAGCAGAGCTTGCCAAAATTTTCAGCGGAGTGGGCATACCTAAAGAAATTATTACTAGTCAGGGTAGTAATTTTGGTGCTGCATTGCTTAAGGAACTATACAGACTGCTAGGTATCACTGCCATAAGAATCTCCCCCTATCACCCTCATATAGATGGTCTTGTTGAGCATTTTAACCAAACCCTAAAACGCATGTTTTTTTTTTGTTTAATATTTTTATTTGCTTTTTCAACAAACTTCAACATACAATCAAATACACAACTTACTCATTCTACTACCATTATCACACAATGTAGAAATCCATCTTTTTCACTTCATTCCAAACTTTGTGTCATTCAAGTTAGACTAAATTGAATTAAGTTAAATTAAATTAAGTTAAATTAAATCAAAATAATTTAGAGTAAAAAAGAAAGTGCAACCAGTATAATCGTTTTTTACATCGTCTTTTTCTCATTCTCATATTTCCCCAGCCTATTCCTTCATTCATTGTTATCCTCCCTTTTAGTCCCCTTCACACATTTCCACTGCCCCCCTTTCCTTCTTCCTCTTTTCTACTTCCTATGTGCCACCTCTCTTATCCTTTTCTTCTCAACCTACTATACCTTCCCATAATATCCAGTTCTCCTCCTCCAACAGGGAGACCAGAAAAGGGGCGCAATGTCTTGTAAATCCTTCTTCTCTTCCTCCCCATCACATAGGTTAGCCTCTCAAGCACCAGTGTCTAACACCATCTTCCACCACCCTTGCACTGTCGTTGCAACTTGTGAGACCCAAGTATTCTGGATCCCATGGCGACCCAGAACGTATAGTACCCTGATCCATCTAGGTAATAGCGTTCACTCCACCTCCTCCCAATCTTCCACCCCAGATAGACATCCTAGGGGGTCCATTGGCAACTCCCTCCCAGCAATGTTTCCCACTCCACTCTTTCTCACCACCTCCTTCCAGTATTTTTGCAATGTCGGGCACTCCCAAAAACAGTGCATATATGTTCCCCTTCCCGAGCCACACCTTCCACATAGATGTGACACTTCAGGGTGTACCTTATGCACAATCACCGGTGGTAGATACTCTGTGAATAAATTTAAAGTATGCTTCCTTATACTTATTGCACACCATAATTCCAGAGTGCATCTGAAACAGTAATCTCCAATTTTTGTCAGTTATACTCCTGCCCGAGGTCTCTCTCCCACAGTTTCTTGGTTCTCACCATCCTATCAGGAAGTATAACCTTTCCTGTCTTAACCGCCCAGCCTATAAATCCCTTCTCTTGATTTTGATCTCCATAAATCACCCCCTCCGCTGGGTCCACCTCAAACAACCCTTTGTTTTCCTTTCCCAGACTTCCCATATATGCCCTGGTCTGAAGATACCTGAATCTGTCCCTCTTACCCCCTTCTACCACCCCCTGCAACTCCTGTAATGAGCAGAACCGCCTTCCCACTAATAAATATCCCAGACTTCTTATTCCTTTTTGTTCCCAGTTCCTATAGCCTATGTCTTCCAACTCTGGCAAGAAGTAGGGATTCCCCGCCACTGGCATTAAAAGTGTCTCCTTTCCTTGTGTCCATCCTTTCCTCCTTAATGCCTTCCAGGCCAATAATACATGCACTACTAGGGGATTAACTTCTTTTCCCATCCTATATGCCCTTAACCCTCTACTGTGGAGATATGCCGTTAGTTTACCCTGGGCCATTCCCTGTTCCAATCCAACCCAGCTGGCCACTTTAGGTTTATGTACCCAATCCGCCACATATTTTTGTTGTATGGCCAAAAAATAGTTGCCCAAGTCCGGGAAATTTAAGCCCCCTTTTTCTTTTCCCGCTTTTAATCTCCCCAAACTAACCCTCAGGTGCTTTCCTCTCCGGATAAAGACAGTGAAGGCCTTCTCCAACCTGCGTACATCCTCCTTAAACAAACCCAAGTATAACATTTGTAATAGGTACAAAATCCTACGCAGCACATTCATTTTTATTATATTGATTCTACCCAGCCATGACACAGGTATCTGTATCCATCTTCTTAAATCTGCCTCTCTAGTTTTAATCAATTTGGTGTAATTTAAATTCTATAGGGACCCCAAGGATCTACCAATCTGGACCCCTCAGTATGTCATACTCGTCCCCACTACTTTGAGTCCCCATTGTGCTACCTCTTCTCCGGCACCCTTAGACCACAATACTTCTGACTTTCCCAGATTAATTTTGTAACCCGAAAATTTCCCAAACTCCTCGATTAATGACAGAAGTGGGGGAACCGATCGCCTAGGATCCTTCATAAACAGCAACATATCATCCGCATATAGTGCCAATTTATTTTGTGACCTACCTTCCCCCTCCACCCCTTGTATGCTCCCGCATACTCTGACTGTGATAGCTAGAGGCTCTATCGCCAGCGCAAATAATAAGGGAGAGAGTGGGCAGCCCTGCCTCGTACCTCTCTCCAGATTGAAACTCTCTGACCTACTTTCATTTACTACTACCTGTGCTCTGGGCCTTCTATACATCGCCTTTCTCCATCCCAGGAACGGTTCACCCAGGCCAAACCTCCGCAGTATTTCAAGTAATTCCATTCCACTCTGTCAAACGTTTTTTCCGCGTCCATCGAAAGGATCCCTATATCTTCCTTTCCCCTATTCGCTCTCCAAAGCATGTTGAGCAGTTGCCTCATATTATGATACTACTGCCTTCCTTTGATAAACCCCATTTGGTCCGGGTGAACCGTCCCCAGGAGAATCTCCTCCAATCTGCTGGCCAAAACTTTAGCCATTATCTTCAAATCACAATTTAACAGTGATATCGGTCGATATGAGGCACATTGGTGCGGATCCTTCCTCTCCTTTGGTATGAGGCATATGATAGCATTGTGACATGTATCCGGCAAGCTGACCTCCTCTATCTCCCCCCTCTGCTGGAACACTCTATACAACACCCGTGCAGCTCTGGCCCCCAACAATTTATAGTACTCCACTGGGTACCCATCCGGCCCACTCGCTTTCCCCTTCTGCAACTTCTGGATAGCTTTCATCACTTCCCCCTCCGTTATTGGTTTCCCCAGCTTTTCCCTCTGCATCTGCATGGCTTTCGGAACTTTTATTCTCTCTGAAAAATCTAACATCTTTTCTTTTGTTCCCACATCTCCTGCTTGATATAATTTTGGAAAAAAGTCCCGGAAGGCTTTCTGTATCTCCTTATCTTTACTCTGCAGGATGCCCTTATCGTCTCTCACCCCCAAAATTCTATTCAGCCTCCTACATCCCTTCATAAGATTAACCACCATTGGCCCAGGTTTATTTCCCCACTCAAATATGTACCTTCTGTTGAACAGACCAGCTCTCCCCGCTTCTGCTTTCAAGTGTGCATTTAAAGCCTCCCTTACCATGTCCAGTGCTCGGACAGCCTCCCCTTTTCGCCCCTAGCTACCCTCCTTTCTAGTTCTTTTAATTTACTTTCCAGTTCCCTTCTCTGTAGCCCTCGTTTCTTCTTTATGCGGGATACATATTCAATAATTGCGCCCCTCATAAACACCTTGCCTGTTTCCCAAAGTATGTTGTTCGAGGTCCCTTCTTTATCATTTGTTGCCATAAACAAATCCCAACTACCTTCCAAGTGCTTTCTAAATTCCTCATTCAAACAACATGAAGTCTTGCTATATTATGACAATTGCAGTGAGTCCCCATCTTCAAACTGCCCTGGAGGTGAAATAGTTAACTTTTCATGCAAGCATGGAACTCTGAGCGCGAGCTCGGTTAGAAGGCTCTGTCTGCTGATCTTCAAACATAAACTGTCAGATTCTTTACTCCGCCTCACTGAACAGTCGCTCCGGAGATTTCTCCTGCTGCTCGGTTCATTTTGTCGGTTTAAAAGTATTATTTTATCGGTTTTCAACTGAAATTATACCGCAACCGGTCGGTTCAAGCTCTGTCTGTGCTAATGTAAGTAATAGATAGGTTTTACATTCGTTTTCTATGTGGAACTTGTAAACATTTATCGGTTCGGTTGAACCGATCAGATTGTGTTTTAAAATTGCTAGTCCTTTTTTAGAGTGCGGTTCCCGGTTCTTATCGGTTCTAAAAAAAACGGATTTCATTACATTTTTTCCGCGACCCGTGACACGGTTGGGAACCGATAAGAGAGTCTTGCTTGGCGGATTGCCATAAACGGGCAAGTTTGGTTAGGCTGGCATTATGTCTGAGAAACCCAAAAGAAAACCGGCCCACTGGTTTCAACACTGTAGTGTCTGTGGGAAGCCTTTGCTAAGGCTGACCTCACACCACCTGTGTCTATTGTCTGGGGTTTGACCACCTCAATGCAGACTGCCAGATTGTATGACTTCCTTGCTGCCACCATAGAAGAGAGTTGGTAGGCTCAGGGAAAGGGAGGCCAAAAGTCCGCTAACCCGATGGCGGCCCGGTTCGGTTCCAACCGAACCAGAGGGAGTGCCCTCTGACCAGGGCGATACTTCCTCGGCCAAATGAAGAGCTGGCTCTGAGGAGCCAGTTCCTGCAAAAAGGACTAGAAAGTCAGCTGGTGTGAAGCCAAAAGTTCTCTCTCCAACCGCTGAAGAAATAGCTAAAGCAATCCAAATTGTCCAGTCTCTTTCCCCGGTTCCGACTGAACCAGCACCATCAGGCAGGTGCTCGGTTCGGCCAGTTCCACCGGTTCAAGATTATGATTTTGAGGAATTTTATGAACCGTGGGAGGGGAGAGGAGTAGAGGAGAGGAATATGGTTTGAAGACCTGGATGTGCCCATTGAACCGGACACCTCTCCAGACAGACCCTTAGGGATTTCTCTCCAAGGCTCTTGAGTCCCTTCTCATTTTATGTTTTATAAGAAGGTTGTTGAAACTCTCCAGCTCCCTGTTGAGGAAGCTGTTGATGACCAAGAGGAGCCTGATTATGTAGAAATGATGGATATTCCAGAATCTAAGAGACTGTCTATTCCTCTGCATAAATCTTTTCGGAAGCAGACAGTAAAAGTTTTAAAAACTCCTCACACTATACCTCCTGTAGATAAAAGGATGGACAAGAGGTATACTTTATCAGGCTCTGATACAGAGTTCCTCACACAGCAATGCAGCCATGTGGGAGTAGTGCAGGCTGCAGCCTGTGACAAGGCAAATATTCCCCTAGCTTCACACCCTCCTAAGAAGGACTCCAGGAAGATTGATGCTATGGCAAAGAAACAGTACATGGCAGCATCCTTGGGACTCAGACAGGCAAATTATGTGGCTTATGCTGCTAGATACCAGAAATCCAGATGGGATGCTCTGCTGGCTCTAGCAAAACAAGTCCCTGACCAGCTGGCCAGAGAGCTGGAACAGGTGGCTAGAGATGGTATTGAGTCATCTAAGGTGCAATTTCATGCTGCAGTGGACTCTAATGACGTGTCTTCAAGAGTCATGGCTACATCTGTGGCACTTCGCAGAATGGCTTGACTCAGATGTACTACCCTGTCACAGGATACCCAGTCTAAGGCCATGGATTTTCCTGCTGTGGGCAACTCTCTGTTTGGGGAGCAAACAGAGAATTACATGAAGAAATGGATGAATACAGGACCACCTATAGGAGTGCACAGGCCAAGGAAAGGCAGGTCAGTCCTCAAAAGCAGCTTCCCAAGGGCAGGGGCAGGCCTTTTCATAGGCCTTTTTACCAATCCCAAGCCTCCTCTTCTGCTTATGCCCAGAGGGGGTTCTTTAGAGGGAGAGGCAGACGGGGTTCAAGCAGGCCTGCTTCCACCCCTCAACCATAAAGCCCCTGCCAAGCAGGCACCCTAATGGGGTAGCCAGGGCCGATTCTTCTCTACCTGTAGGGGGCAGGCTGGCTTACTTTGTCCAGGACTGGAAGTCTCTAACGTCAGACAAGTGGGTCATGGAAGTAGTAAGCCAGGGACTGGTTCTCAGCTTCAAAAAAAAAAAAGTCCAAAGATGAGAACCAGATCTTTTCAACCTGCATCTCCATCAGAGGCACTTGCCCTAGAGGCAGAGGTCTCTACCCTCCTCGCTCTCAGAGCCGTGGAAAGGGTTCCGCCTCTACACCAGGGCAAAGGTTTGTACTCCAGGTACTTCCTTACCCCAAAAAAGACAGGAGAATGGCAGCCCATCCTGGATCTCAGATACTTAAACAAGCACCTTTTAAAACAAAGTTCAAAATGGTGACCCTGGGAATTATTTTACCCTCTCTAAGGCCAGGGACTGGCTAGCGCCCTGACCTCAAGGATGCCTACTTCCATATTCTCATCAGAAGCTCCTACCGAGCACTCAGGTTCGAGCTGCCCTCAGGCCATTACCAGTTCAGAGCAATGCCCTTTGGCCTCACCTCTGCTCCAAGGGTATTCATCAAATGCCTGGCAGTAGCAGTTGCATGCCTAGGAGGCAAAAATTGCCATCTTTCCTTACCTGGACGATTGGCTCATAATAGGCCAGTCCCCAGAACAGGTCAGCTTACACCTTCAGGTAACTCAGCAACTGCTTACCTCCCTAGGTTCCTCTCTGAATCTCTCAAAGTCAGTTCTAGAGCCCGTCCAGCTCCTAACCTTCATAGGCACAGAACTGAACACACAGGAAGCCAGGGCCTTCCTCCCTCTGGATAGGGCAAAGACCCTAGTCTCCCTGGCCTCCTCATTCACCCTGCAGGTCTCTCGACCAGCAAGGCATTTTCTGCAGCTCCTAGGACACATGGCTGCTTCCACAGCAGTAGTGCAAGGAGCAGGATTTCAGATGAGGGTCATTCAGTTCCATTTGAGAGCTTTTTGGTCTCAAAGAAAGGATCCTCTTACCAAGTTGATCCCAGTAACTCGAACCCTGATCCAACCCTACAGTGGTGGCAGGATCAGAGCAACCTGAGACAAGGAGTTCCTTTTGTCACTCAGTCTCACTCCTTAATCCTTACTACGGATGCATCCCTCTTGGGGTGGGGGGCTCACATGGGCGACCTCACTGCCCAGGGACTGTGGTCCCCCCAAGAAACTCTGTTCCACATCAACCTGTTGGAGCTCAGAGCAGTTTTTCTAGCACTTCAAGCTTTCTCCAAATCTGTTCAGAACAAAATTGTACAGGTCAGGACAGACAACTTCACTACAATGTGGTACATCAACAAGAAAGGGGGCACTCTGTCTACGGCCCTGTGCACCGAAGCCATGAAGTTGTGGTATCTTATCTGTGTCAGTCTTCACCATTCATCACAGATGGGTACTGGCCGGAGGTCAGGACCGCTTGAGGCTCTTTTTTTTTTTAAGGATAGGGCGGAGCCGGCGCAGCATCGGCGCCCCCTCGGCTTGGACGTGACTATGTGGCGCTCGAGGATTAGACTGTTGTTGTGTCGACTCCGCCTGACTACCAGTTCTTCGTCCCGCTGTCGAGGCGCCTGTGGAAGCCTGAAGAAGTCTTCACAGTTTTAGTCCTTAAGCTTGCGATATTTTCGTCGCCAGTCCGCGGTCTACTAGTTCTGGGTACTGCCCCACCGACGTCGCCTGTAAGATCTTTCCTTTTATTAACATTTGCGACGCCGAGTCTTTTTGATGTCGCTTTTTCCTGAGGTCATGCCGCGGGTCGGAGGGCAAGAAATTCTTACATGGGCGCCCCTGCGCCGGTGCCCATGCGGCCGCACTTTCTCCGTGACTGACCAGCATGACCGTGTCTCGCCCGCTTCACGACATGGATTCATGCGACGCCTGCTTCTCCATGGACCGCCGCATCCTTGAACAGCGCTGGAAAGTTGGACGAGCTCGCGACTTTTGGGGACTGATTCGCGACTGTCCGGACCAAGCCGCCTCGGCCTTTCCTCCGGGTCCCTCCCAGTTCTATACGGACTGTGGAGGAGGGAGCTCGACCTCCATAGCCTCAGCTTTGTCGAGGCTCCTCCCCGGGCGCAGGAGGCCCGTCCTGCTTCCCCGGGAGCGGGCGGGAGGTGCCGCCATGGCAATCACTCCTTCGGGGTGAAGGCCCCCGGTGTCACTCCCGCGGTCTGAAGGCTCGTCGGCGCCCGCCCTGACGCTGCCGGTCGGTGTTGTCGAGGCCTTCGCGCCTGCTCACGGTGCCAAGGGCTTGGCGGCGCCGACTGCCTCTCTTGGCGCCGCTTCAGCGCCTGCTCTGCTGGGGTGCCGCGACCCTGGATCCGGGCGCTTTGGCGCGTTCACTGGCGCTGCTCTCGGCGCCGAGGTTGAGCACGGTGCTGCGGTCTCGGAGTCGCTGGTCGGCTGCCGCTCGGGTGCCCCTCTGCTCGGCGCCGCTGGCCGGTGGTGTTGCTGGCGCGCCGGTCCGCTGGGCCGCTGACGCCGCTTTGTTCTCGGTGCCACTGCAGGCACTGCAGCCTAGCGGCCGAGCCTGCCTTCGACGCCGCACCGCTCGACCGGTTAGCCGCCGGGCGCTGGGGCCTGGCTGTGTTTATGCCTCTGGGGTCGCTGTTGGGGTTAAGCCGCTGGTGCGCTCTGTTCCCAGCACACCGCTCCGGTGCTGGTGGCTTGACGGCGCCGCAGCTGGCCCTATCTCGGACCTTGGTCTCAAGCGTTCTGCCGCCTGCCAGTCACTGCTGGGTGGTGGAGGTGGCGCTGGGCGGGCTTTTGACCACTGCCACGATTTCCTGAGCCCTTCATGGTTGCATTTCCCGCCTCCTACTGTCTGGCTTAGGGCCTCGGATTCCACCTCTTCGGAGTCGGAGTCCAGCTCAGAGTCGGACGGGCAGTCACACCCTTCGGGGTTGCCTGCACAGGACAGTGAGCCAGTGGTCTTTCGACGAGTCGGAGTCAGCCCCTGTTGAGGAGCCGCCGGGTTCCCTCCAGATGGGGTCAGTGGCACTGACCAGCAGGCTGTGGTGTGCCACTATAGCCATGCAACCTGTTCTGGGGTTCCTTGACCTCAGCGGAGGTACCCTCCGTGGTGTGTCTCGATCGCCCAACTTTGGCTCACATCGGAAGCCTCACGGCTGGGAGGTGCTGCGCCTGATTTCCCTCTGGGACATCCCAGAGCTGCCAGCTACCTAGGCTGACCCTTCCGGGACCAGGACCTTCTCGGACTCTGAGGGGTCGAGGGTGGGGTCGGCGGCTGGCCTTCTCTGGGGTCCACCTGGCCCTGGACGGGCCGGGCGCGGACTTCCGCCCTCCCTTCCGGGTTCCTTGAGAAGGTCCTATTCTTTGAGGCAGGGGACAGTCCTCTGACCTATACGGCCCTGGCCCGCCCACTGGGGATTTCTGGGCGAGCCTAGCAGTACCAACGTGGTTGTACAGCTGTCGGCTGGAGTCTTCCGAGACACCTTCCCGGTGTCCATGGTCCGCTCCTAGCCCTGGCAGAGGCCAGCCAATTCCTTCCCTCGGCTCTGCCCCTACCCTCTGCCGCATTCTCCAGCGCTTGGCATTCTTGTTCCACTGGCCTCCACCTGGGAGCAGTTCAGAGCGGCGGCTTCAGTTCCCTGCTTACGTTAGGACCTTGACAGTCAGGTTTTTCAACCTCCCCGAGCAGCCACACTCGGAGCATATGGTGACTCGAGCTCCTCATCCCTCTTCTGGGGTGAGGAACCATCTGTCCACATCTTCTCCTGCCGCTTGATCTCGGGAGTATCAGCATTTCCTCGAGGATATTGGAGGACCTTCACCTTCCCCCATCCGCAGCAATCCAGAGCATGCGGCGCACGCCCTTTCTAGGGCGTTTCGGGCGACCACCCTTGTGGTGCCCCGGCCTGCTCCCTTTCGGGAGGCGTCCATGCGTTTCTGGCAGAGGCCCTTCTCCGGAGTTCCTGCCCCTAGGGGCCTCAGCCAGAGGTATTGCGCACCCCCGGAGTCTCCAGGCTCCATGTCTCATCCGCAGTGCGGATTGACGCACCTGGACACTCCCGACGGGCTTCGCGCCCTCCACCGTAACCGGCCCCCAGATCAGGACTCTTCGGATTTTGATTTCTGGGGGGGGAGACTTTCTACTCGGCACAGTTGCTTTTCTCCATCTCCGCTCATCAGGCCCACTATGCAGCCTACAACAGGTTCTTGTGGTCAGCGCTGGGTCAGTTCCTAGCTGCTTTGCCTGACTCTGAGCAGACCAGGCAAACCATCGCTCTCTCTGCACGTGGCCTGGAGCTAGCAAGGCACCAAGCAAGGGCAGCTTATGACGCCAACGAGGTAGCTACCAGAGTGGTAGGGACAGCGATCTGCACCAGAAGATCGGGCGGCTTGCTTTTCCCGGTTGTCACCCTTGCCTGGCGAGGGGTGATTTGCTCGCTCACCAGGGAACCTATCTTTTTCCCGAGGGCGAGATGGTGTTTGTCGGGCACTCCTTCCTCCGGGGACCTGCCTCGCTCTCCCCACCTCGGGCCTCCCAGGCCCAGAAGGTTCCCTTAGTGTGTCACCCACTGAGGGCTAAGGGACACTGTCCCTTAGGGTGCATTTAGTCAACCCTCTCGGGGTTTGGTACTCACCATCTGGGATGAATGGTGAAGATTGACACAGATAAGATATAGAAATTACGTACCACGTAATTATGATCTTTCTGTGTATCTTCACCATTCATCAACCATCCCACCGTCCCCTGGGGCCTCAGTCTCTGGGTCCCTCCTCTGTGCCTCTCCCCTCTTGGAGCAGGGTAAAGTAGGGACACACGGGGTGTAATTTCTTCCCTTTAAAGGGTACAGCTCGAGTGGCATTCCTTCTCATTGTGCATATCTCCACCCTATCAGGGTGGGAGTTGTTGGTTGCCTCCTCCTGTCATCCAACTGTTTCAAAAAAAAAAAAAAGGAATCTCCTTTTTCACCAACTCACAGAGAGAGTACTAATCCCTGTACCCTGTCCTTCTCCAGTATAGCCGACTCTGCTTTTGGGGTATTGCCACATATTCTGTGCCTTGAATTCTGGCAAGAAAGCTTTGCTACTCCTTGCAGTTCCTATACAGTCTGGTGATGGACAAGGGTCCTGGATCCTTGTTACCTCTCACTCTCTCCTAAATTTTCTCCTCCTTCCCTCCCTTCTTCCGCTTCCAGAGATTGGGGCCCCTACCCAATCCCCTTAGTCTCATCTCTCCTGCTGTCCTCTCAGTCGTTATTTCTGCTTTGGTTCAGTTCTTCCTTCCTTTTCTGTCCCTTGGACTCTCTTGTCCCACCCTCCATCCCTTCCTCTTACCTCTCTGGGCGACTCAGAACTGGTGGTCAGGCGAGGTCGGCAACGGCTACTCCTTGGGCGCCCACGCGTGAGCGTGCGGCCTGAGGGCAGCGCCGATGCTGCTCGGCTCCGCCATCCTTTTAAAAAAAAAAAAAGGCTCCCACGGGGTCCTGACCTCCGGCCAGTACCCATCTGTGATGAATGGTGAAGATACACAGAAAGATCATAATTACAGTAAGTACGTAATTTCTATCTCTGGCTTACTCCCTGAACACCTCCTTTATGGCAGTTCACCTCCCAGGCAAGGACAATGTCCTGGCATATGCTCTCAGCAGAATTTCTCAGGGCCATCACAAGTGGTCCCTGGATCCCCTGGTTCTGGGAGTGGTATTTGCCAGATGGGGCACCCGGCAGATAGATCTTTTTGCAGCCCCAGACAATCACCAACTTCCTCTTTTGCTGCAGGCCCCAGTGTTGGGCTCAGTCCTCTGGATGCCTTAGTCTCAGTTAGGAAGGAAGTTTTCTATGCCTTCCTCCCTTTCCTCTCCTATTCAAAGTGCTAGTCAAAATCAGATCCCAATCCTGCACGGTCATTCTGATTGCCCTGGATTGGGCCAGACAACCCTGGTATCCACTCCTACTGTCCTTAGCAGTCCATCTCCCTGTGCCTTCCCAGGAATCACAATCTGTTAACTCTGCCCAGGGAAGGGTTTGGTACCCGAATCTCAAATCTCTCAATCTCAAGGCCTGGTTCTTTAAGAGTTAGAGTTTGCTGACTTACACCTCTCACAAGGCGTAATGGATATATTGAAGGTTTCTAGGAAGCCTTCCACCAGGGCTACTTACAACTCCAAATGGAAAAGGTTTTTCATATGGTGCTCAGAAAAGCATATTTCCCCAGACTCTGCTGATTTACACAGTGTCCTGGATTATTTGGTCCATCTGAACACTTTGGGGCTGAGACCAGCTACCCTGGAAGTGCATTTGGCAGCTGTGTCTGCTTTTATTTCGGCTGGTAAATCCTCTTCTTTTTCAACTCACCCTGTATTTTTCAAGTTTTTTAAGGGATTGCTTCACACCAACCCTCCATTCAGGGATTCTGCCCCTGCCTGGGATCTTAATGTTTGTATTGCTCAGCTTATGCAACCCCCCTTTGAGCCTTTGTCTTCAGCTGAGCTTAAGTACTTGACTTGGAAAACTGTGTTTCTAGTAGCCATCACCTCTGCCAGGCGCATAAGTGAATTACAAGCTTTGTCAGTGGAGCCGGATTTTATCTCCTTTCACAGAGATAAGGTAGTCCTCCGGACTAATAGAAAGTTTCTGCCTAAGGTAGTTTCAGATTTCCACCTTAATCAATCTATATCTCTTCCAGTGTACTTCACTGACCATTCTTCCTCTGATGAGAGGAGGCTGCACAGCCTAGATGTGAAGAGAGCCCTTAGTTACTACATAGAGCTTACCAAGGGTCACAGGTTTGACTCCCTCCAACTGTTCCTTACTTATGGTGAGGTTGGTAAAGGGAAGCCTGCCACTAAAAGATCCATTGCCAGGTGGATTGTCTCTTGTATCCAGTTCTGTTACGAAAAACTGGGTAAGGTTCCTCCGTCAGGCCTGAGGGCTCACTCTACCAGAGGTACAGCTGCTTCTCTGGCTGCTGCCAGAGACATCCCTGTTCTAGAGATATGTCAAGCAGCTACTTGGAAAACAGTTCACACTTTTACCAAGCATTACTCCCTGGACATCCAGGCTCGTAGTGATGCTCGGTTTGGCACAGCTGTCCTTCAGAGCCTATTCCCTAAGTAGGTTCTGTCCCTCCTCCATGGGGGGTACTGCTGTGTAGTTCAGTGATCAGCATAATATAAGACTTCATGCTGTTTGAAGAAAAATTACTCACCTTAGTAATGTTGTTTCTTCTAATGGAGTCTTGCTATTATGACCTCCCTCCCTGCCTGTCTCTCTCAGAACCTCTGTTTTGGGATGTGGGTGGGCATTACAGTGTTGGCACTTTCTATATGCCACTTTATTGTTTCACCCTTCCTTTGGGGTGAATTGGTGTTGTATTTTTCATTTCTTTTGTGTCTCATGACTTGAGTCTTTGTTAGAGACCAAGAAGTGTGTGTTTATGTTAGTAGCCAGTCTGCTAGTGTAGGTTTACAGCTTCCACACAGAGCCTTAGTGAGTTTTTGCTCGTAAAGATCTGACAGTTTATGTTTGAAGATCAGCAGACAGAGTTTTCTAACCGAAATACCGCTCAGAGTTCCATGCTTGCATGGAAAGTTAACTATTTCACCTCCGGGGCAGTTCGAAGATGGGGACTCACTGCAATTGTCATAATATAGCAAGACTCCATTAGAAGAAACAACATTACTAAGGTGAGTAATTTTTTCTTCTGAGCCATGTAAGTGGGAAATTTCCATGTGGGGGGAGTTCCCTGCCTCTCTCTCCCTTGTATTTTCATTACCACCATTGCGTGGTCCAAAATGTGTATGGGACTGTGTCACGTCTCCCACATCCGCGCATACCATTCCCTCGTGGCATAGATATCGCCTGTCCGTCCATGTTTGTGGGGCTCAAGAAAATGTATACTCCCATGCTCCCGGATTTGCCGTTCGCCAAACATCCACCAGTTTCAGCTCTGCCATTCCCTCTTGCCATTGTTGCATCCCCCTTAAATTCTGCCTTTCCTTTCAGAATGATCCATTCTCGAGCCCATAGCCCAATTCAAGTCTCCCCCTCCCCCTCCATTATTAGCCCCGGGAATTGCTCCCGGACCACTAAATCCAGCAAAGAGGCATAGAATTGGTAATCATGTACCGCCGGAGCATACATCGATCCTAGGGTAATCTGCTCTCCATCCAGGGTTCCCAGAATAAAAATAAATCTTCCCTCCTTAGTGTCCCTAATTACTCTCTGCACCTCCAAATTCAAACTTTTATGTATTAATATGGCCACTCCTCTTTTACGCACCGAGGAAGAAGCCAGATAACACTTCCCATCCAATTTGGCGTGTTTCAGTTCTGTTAGGTGAGTTTCTTGTAGCAGAGCTATTTGGGCTCCCCCTCTTTTAAGGGCTGTCAGCAGCATAGACCTCTTTACTGGATTTGTAATACCTCGAACATTCCAGGTAATTATATTAATACTTTTGCTAACCGACATTCACATATATTAATTATTTCCCTTTCACGTTCATATTTCCACCAACAGCATGATAGTTTTATATACCCAGTTTCAATAGTTGCACTTTGTTCATAAAAAAAAATAACAAAACACACAAACTCAGCAACAGTTCAAACATACAACTTTGTACATGTGTCCCCTTACTCCCCGTTCCTCCCTGACCCGTTATCCCCCCCTTACCATACCCCTTCCCCTTAACCTTCTCCCTGTTTACCCCTTTCCCTCTATCTTCAATCTGATCCGCTTCTCCTTCTGCTTCCCACAGCTCCAGCCGTTTCTTATACTCCTTTTTTCCCTCCCCATGCTCTCGCCCCTCCTTTTCCCCTTTAGAACTCCCCCATCCAGCCAAATCCTTTCCTTCTCCCGTCCCTTTTATATATCCCGTCCTTAGACACTATCAGTCTCCCCGACTCGATTGTCTGCCTCATCCCCAGATACTGAAAAAGATGCTCCCACGCTCTCCCTCCCACAGCCATTTTACCGTTGTGTCCCTTGCCCTGCACCCACACCCTTTTAGTTTTCCCCTTCCTTGCCAGCACCTCCATCATCGCCTTTCCCTTCGCTCCTCGCCATTCCCCCCACCTACATATCTCCTCATAACCCCTTCCTTGCCAGCACCTCCATCATTTCATTTCCCTTCGTTCCTCGCCACTCCCCCCCCCACATATCTCCTTGTAGTCCCCATCTTGTCCAACTTAAAACCCTTCTGCTTTCTTTGTCCCTTCCCCCTTTGCTTGCTCCATACAGGAATTCTCAAGAAAAAGGCTTCAGTTTGGGGCTATCAGCAAGGACAGGCAGGGGAGATTAGGCGGCTTAAAGGCCAACAGCATGCGCCCTCTCCCCGCCCGCTCTCCTGCCTGCACCCAGACACTCTTTCGGTCAGTCTCTCTTCACAAGCGTTTCGGGCCTTCTCCTTCCCATCCAGGTATTTCTGCCACTTAATGCTGTCTCTCCTCCCATCATGGCATTTCGAGCAGCCTCAGCACAGGTCCCTTTCAGTTCTCTCTGCTATTCTCTGGGCCATCCGCTGTATCTGTCCAATTCCATTGTCCCCACCATTTCCACAGGTGGCAAAAACCCATTATCAGTCTCTCCATAGAAAGCCTTCATTCTCCTCCAGCACCAACTTGAACACCAAAACTGCATAACGAAACACAAACGAACAATTAGCTACTAATACTGTCTCCTCTCCTTTCTCAAGTCCCAATGCAGAGTTCCGACTCCATTACTCAGTTCTGGGATTAATCCTTAGCGCAGCTTTTGCTTCAAATTCTTCATGAACTCCTCTGCTTTTTCCACTTCCCAGGAGTACATAGCTCACTCATGTTTTATTTTTAAGGTGGCCGGGTACACCAAAAAATTCTCAATCTTCAGGTCACGTAGCTGCTGTATGGAGTTATTGAACAATTTTCTTCTCTTCAAGAGTCTGGCCGAGTAATCCTGCAATGTATACAGACGGTGGCCCTCATACTCCACCCTCCCCTTCTCCCGGTAAGCCTTCAGTATTAGTTCTCTATCCTGGAAGTGGTGGAATCTAAATATTATTTGCCACAGTGGCTGATCTTTCGGGGGCTTGGGCATCACAGCCTGATGGGCACTTTCGAGCTTGAATTTTCCTTTCGCGGGCTGGATGCCCAGCAAGCTGGGCAGCACTCCTGTGCAGAAATCCAACACACTTTCCCCTTCCATACCCTCTGGCAACCCTCTCAGCCTTAGATTCAGCCACCTATGGTAGTTTTCCTGGTACTCGAAGGCTTCTTTCAGGTCATTTAGCTCTTTTTGGAGGGCCACAATCTGCCCAGGAGTCGCCAGCAGCTCGTCCTCCACATGCGAAATTCTCTCCTCCATCTCCGACATTCTGCTCGCCTGAGCCACCTGTTGTTCTTGTATCTCCTGTAATTTTAAGTCCAGTTTTCCTTCAAGTTTAATTAACCGGGGCTCCAACACTGCAATTACGTGCCCCGTAACCTCTCTCCCCAGGGCCTCCGCCGGCAGTGAAACTAGGCTGCCACCATCACCCCCTTTCTTTGCATTCTTTGCTGCAGTCCTCTGGCTCTTTGAAGCTCCCAACATTAAATAGTTGTCCATTGCAAGTTCATACACCGTGGGATGTGCGTTTTCTGTACTCTCGGGCACTTTTGACTTTTATTTTTATTTTAAAAGCTGTGGACAGGGAGCAGCGTGGGAATTCGCGTCCGTTCAGCTAGCTGCTCATTAGCACCCCCTTCAAAACGCATGTTAAAAAGGTTTGTAAAAGGGGAAGGGAAAGATTGGGACCAATACTTGCCTTACCTACTTTTTGCTTACAGAAAAGTGCCACAGGCATCAACGGGGTTTTCACCATTCGAAATGCTATATGGTAGGCAGCCAAGAGGGCCACTGGATGTGATAAACGTGGGGAGATAACCCCACTCAGAAACAATCTATAACTTCTTATATATGTGCCCTGAGAAAGAAGCTAGCATAATATGTTGAAATTGCCCATAGTAACCAGGAAGAGGCCCAAAACCAGCAGAAGGTATATTATGACCATGGGGTAAAAGAAAATGTTTTCAAGCCAGGTGAAAAGGTTTTGCTACTGTTGCCCACAACAGAAAATAAACTTAATAAAGTGGCAAGGACCATATAAGGTTCTTAGACATACTGGCACTGTTAACTATGAGATTGAGACCCCTGACAGGAAAAATCCTGCTAAGGTATACCATGCTAACCTCCTCAAGAAATGGGTTGAAAAAAATGATAAAAGCTGCTTTGCTAGTTTTACCAGAAACCAATAGGGAAGATATTTATTCATTTTATTTATTTATTTAGCTTTTGTTGGCCGGGTAAGTGCACTAGACAAATCCTGCCTATTTTCAGGCACGACCCGGGGGAGGGGGATACAGATGAATGCCAACTGACCTTGAACCAGGTTAAACTGTTGATGGTATTTTTAGTGAATGAGGGAAATTTGGCCAGGACACCGGGGAAATTCCCCTACCCTTTTCGATAAGTGCCAAGGGATCTTTAACATCCACCTGAACTACCACCAGTCCAGGCAGATGGGGCCTCGGTTTAACGCCTCATCCGAAAGACGGCACCTCAGGAGTGCAGTACCCCTCTCATGCTGCACTACAGTGTCAGTACTGGGATATTTACCCAAGTGCCAGATGTGGGAACTGAACCCACAGCCCTCTGATCTCCCGGCCTCAGAGTCGAATGTGCTACCTACTGAGCCACTGACACTGATATTGATGTAGCTTATGATAGACTGGAACAAACTACAAATGCTGATGCTGTGAAAGTGAATGTGTCCTTAACTTCAGAACAAGCTGCAGACATTTGTAATGTGCTAAAGACATTTAACAGTACTTTTACCGCGGTACCAGGCTGAGCAAAAGGGGTTGAGCACGTAACAGTGACAAGGAATGCTCGTCCTATCAGAAAAAAGACATACAGGTTGCCAGAGTGGTTAAGAGTTGATGTGGTTAAGGAAATACAAAAAATGAAAAAATTGGGTATCATAGACAAGTAAAGGAGTGCTTGGTCATCTCCCATGGTAATTGTAAACAAAAAAGAAGGGCGTGTTAGAATCTGCCTTGATTTTAGGAAGCTTAATCAAGTGTCAGAATTTGACAGTTATCCTATGCCCAGAATAGATCTTCCTGTACTAAGTCTCTCATCACTCATTCACACTATTGGGATGGGGCCGGAGGCGCTAGGACCAAGTGGAAGCCAGCATTTTTCAGAAGGGTCGGCACCGAGACAGGACCACACATGCATGGCACTGTGAGACTAGCTCACACCAGTGTAGGCTATCTCGGCGTCGACCCTCCAACTGTCTCAGTTCCTTTTCTCCCGCCGTCGAGTGCGCTTGGATGTCGACATTGCTCGTCTGCCGGAGTCAAAGTTTTCGTCTATACGACAGTAGCTGTTAGTGTTTAACATTTTAGTAATATTATTTTCTTATTTTATGAACAAGAAAAGAAGATTATGGAGAAGAAGAAAAGTAAATTCTCACCTGCCATCAACAGAGTCGTAATTAGATGGTAGCGTGACAGTAGGAAGACTTTGTTTGAAAGTTGTTATGACAGAGGGTCTGTTCCGTCCGCCCTTTGATAAATGGGGGTCTGACTATGGACAGTCCTGTCCTGGGGGGACAGTCCACCAAGCATGAATTAGCGTTCCAGGGATCCGCCCGCTTAACCTCGAGCTCTTCTTCCTCTTTGAGGGAAGAAGAATCAGTGATGCTTGAGGTTGCCCTCTGGTACGTCTGCACGAGGATTGTTTGCCGGGAGGGGCGATAGGCCTGAGCCGACTTTGGTGGGTTCCCCTTGGCCCCGCTCCTAACAGCCACATTCTTTGACTCCAGACTCCATCTCTGTCCCCGTTGGAGCTCCGGTGAGCAGTTTCACCTCTGGGCAGCTCCTGTGGAGCAGGGGGTATGACTTTTATCCAGTTTTCCTGGCCACTGTTTCTGATTTCGGGTCCTCTGGGCCTCGTAGCTGCTGGACCGGGGCCGGGTTGATTGAATCAGGATGAGCGCGGCGCCCTCTTGGTGCCTTCGTCATCATGTCGACCCCTCGTGCCTGCCCCTGTCTCTCTCTTTCCGTGCAGGGGCCGGCACGGTCACCACCTTTTTCCTTCTCCCCTTCTTCTCAGGTTTCTCCATTGGGATTCCCATGGTGGTGTTGTCATGGTGCCATGCCCGACACCATGGGTGGTGCCGCAGGTCCGGCGCTGTGGCCGCTGGTTTTGGTGTCTGTGCCATGGGCAGCACCACTGGTGTTGGGTCAGCGCCATGGGTTGGCACTGTGGCTTGGTGCCGTGGGTGCTGTTGTTGGTGCCGTTGGTTGCTGGCGGTGCTGTGGGTGTCTCGTGGCACTGTGGGCAGTGCCGGGCACCTGCGGGTAGTGATGCGGGCATCCATGGGTGCCGCGGGTGGCGCCACGGGTACCCATGGGTGCCTTGAGTTCCATGGGTGCCATGGGTCCCCCTCGGATTCCAGTGCTGCCATGGGTGCCATGGTACCATGTGTGCCACGAGTATCATGGGTGTTGGGGTGCCCTCGGGTGCCATTGCTGCCATCGGTGCGGGGGGTACCTGTGGGTACCACTGCAGGTGTCATCTAGGTTGGCATAGGCACTGTTTGGTGCGTGCCTGTGCCACAAGTGATGCTGGTGCCGCAGGGGTGCCAGTTGGTGCTGTCCGGCAGAACTAGTGACAGATTTCCTTCTGCAGACCTCTTTTCTTCGGAACTTGTGGCAAGATGTTTTCCACAGAATGAAGTTCTGTTCTGCGGATTATTTCTCCACACATCTTAGTGAGTGGTGGTCTACGTGGGATCTTGTGACATCCAACGGTTTCCCGCTGATGCTGCCAGCAGAATCTCTCATTCCATTCAGCACTTTCTTGGCTCCCTATGTGGTGCTGAGCTCCTCGACATCCTTCCTGGTGGCGGAGTCTCTAGTGGCTCCTACCTAGACCTCCCTAAGGGGTCCTTCTGGGGTAGAAGTGCATCTAGATGAGTCTCTCCCTGTCCTTCTGGTCAGTGATACAGCGGATGACTCATTTTATATACTGAAGGGCACGCCCTCTGTATCATCAGAGTCCGTGATGGAAGATTTTTTCAGTAGTTCCTCAGTGATTGGTTCCATCATAGTATTCAAACTGCATCCGTGGACCATACACCTCTGCGTCTAGACTCTTTCAGTCGTCAAGACAATTACACTTTGTGAAACATTCTAATTCAATGGTTGGGAGCCGCACAGACACTTCCACTCCTGTGATCGGGGTATATAGCCCCCTTCTGATACTGCCCTTTCGGTGGCTTCTTCGGCAGGTGGTTAACATCTCTTCAGCTGTGATTATTAGTCCGGTCACAATTTCAGTTATGGACGCTCAGGCTCCTCCTGCCTCTCAGAGGGATGACATCTTCATCATTTTTGTATCAGGCAATCCTTGCGAGATAGCAGCCTGAAACCTTGTCAGGCTCGGAGTTAAAATTATCACAGCACAGGACCTAGCCGAAATTACTCGATGCCACACATTTGGATCTGGTCAGGTTCCGCCTCAGCCCAAGTCGGTCATCTCTAAACTATGGTAAAGAGTACCTGACTTCTTCAACCCCTAGGGGGAGTCCGATCCAGTGGCGGTATGGATCATCTCTTCTACAAGAGAGATTTCTCTTATTCCAAAATATTTCTTAGACCTAGGCGACCGCCTAGTCTGTTGGTCCCCCTTTTTTTAATCAGGCTTTCTTCTCTTGAACAGAGACTCGCAGCAACAGAAGTGACTCTTCAGTGAGTCAGAACTTAGGTTCCTACTTCCTTGCTTGCTTCAACTTAACAGATGACATTTTCCTTTTTTGACCGTAGGTCAAGTAGGTCTTCTTCTGAGATGGCTTCTCAAATATTCACACCTTCGGTTCCTGCGCACTAGTTCCGTGCCAGTCACACACAAAGCTGTGATGTTTCTTTTTCAGCAAAGCAAACTAGAGTCCTTCCTACTTCCTTCAGGGAGGCCGGAGTGAGTGGTGCCTCACTGCATTGAGTCACTTCTGCCGCTATTCAGTCACTTTCAACGAATGGGTTAGCCCTAACTTGGTCCTGCTGTGTCCCTCCTCGATGCACATCTGCCTCTATTTGCCTTAGAAATCCAGCCCGTTTTTTTCTGTCAGAATGTTTTTTTTCCGCAGTGGACACGTCCTCCTGTACACTTTTCCTTTCTTCCCTGAGTTCAGAGACTGTTACTACAGTTGTACACACAGGGGCAGGATGATTCCTTTTTGGAATATGCAGTGGGTAGAATCTGGTTCTACTAGACCACCACAAGAGGCTTCTAAGTCGTGCTCAGCCTTCCATTAGGATGGTTTCAGTGATTAAGTGGAAACCATTCTCCTTGATGGGCTAACCCCACCTGGACCTTTTTACTCACCAAGTAAGGGGTTCAAGTGCTCCTGGACCTGTTGTTTGCAGGTCAGCCATACTTGATAGTGGGGGTTTCATCTACGCTTTTCGGTCTACCCTGAACCAGTAGACTTTACATCTAGCTCTTTCAGTTCCTGAGGTCCTTTTACATTAGATTAGTTCATGTCTTTGACACTATTAATTTTGGTCCTATACCAAATTGTGAGGCCAGGTTCTCGCCGCTCTCCTAGAGTGGTTGCGGCTTCCTGGCAGAGTTTCATTTTGTGTCCATTGCAGTCGTCTGCAAAGTGATGAGTTACAACTCAAGTGCTTATCTTGTAAGCACTATATTCTAGATGCTCTTTCCAAGTCAGCTCTTTTTATTAGCAGGACAGTCCTTGACTGTCCTTTCTGAATGAACTCTATCTCCTCCACCTTACTCAGGGTTGTTGATTTTAGCTCTGTACTCTCCCAGTAGTGTGAATGAGTGATGGAGACTGTCCAAGAAGGTCAACAATTACGGTAAGTACGTAATTTCCATATTTGGTGGACAGACTGGGGAGTGCAAAATATATCTGTACCCTCAATCTCACCAAAGGTTACTGGCAAATACCTTTAGCTAAAGAATCCAGAGATAAAACTGCATTTGCCACCCCTATAGGATTCTATCAGCTCACCACCATGCCATTTGGTTTACATGGTGCGCCAGCTGTATTCCAATGATACTTGGATGTCATTTTATCCCCTCACACTGGTTATTGTGCTGCATACCTGGATGATGTCATGGTGTACAGTCCAGACTGGAAAAGCCACCTGGAACACCTACGAGCAGTTATCCAAACTATTAAAAATGCAGGTCTGACTATTAATCCTACCAAGTGCACATTGGGCATGCAGGAAACCAGATATTTGGGCTGTGTGTTGGGAAATGGAGAAATTAAGCCAGAGGTTTCTAAAATAGAAGCTGTAGCTAACAGCCCTGTCCCTAAAACAAAGAAACATGTCAGGTGATTTTAAGGGCTGGCTGGTTATTATCGGAGATTTGTTCCCAGCTTTGCTGAATTAGCTACTCCCTTCACTGAACTCACAAAGAAATGGTACCCAAATAATGTGAAATGGACCCCAGAGTGTGATGAAGCTTTTCAAGTCATAAAAGGCTACATTATGTTCAGCCCCTGTTTTTAGAAGCACAGACTCTGACAACATTTTTGCTACAAACAAATGCATCTGAGGTAGGCCTAGGTGCTGTCCTAAATCAAAATATAAATGGGACCGAACATCCTATTCTGTACATAAGTAGGAAGTTGTACGACAGAGAGAAAAGGTACTCCACTATCGAAAAGGAATGTCTAGCAGCAAAGTGGGCCATGGAGGAACTGATTTCATTCTTGTAACTGATCACAGTCCTCTTTATTGGCTTAACCAGATGAAAGATAAAAAATTCCAGAATCACACGGTGGTACCTGGCACTACAACCATTTAAATTCACAGTGATACACAAATTTGGTAAAGAGAATAGCAATGCTGATTTTCTGTCAAGATATGGATCAGGAATTGAGGGTTCTGAAGGTTGAAAACAAATGTATGGGTTTAAACTGTAATGTTGTAGAACAACAGATAATGTACATGTGCTTAATTTCTGAAAACAGCAATTGTTAGTAGAGAATTAATAAAACGTTTTGGAAACCTGTTTAATAAAACAGATTCCCTCTTAAGGAGGGGGGTGTATGTGACAGGGTGGAATAGGACCCTGTCCTAGTTGTCATGGAGAAAGTGGTTAAATGCAAGGGTCTGTTCTAGTCTTTCCTTTTCTGTCTCTTCTCTGGTTGCGCAACCAAATGTTCCTGTGAGACCTCTGACTTGATCAACCTGACAGTCTCACAGTTCTTTGCTTCTCACTGTCTCTCAGTCCTCTCTTGCTGTCTGTCTTTTCTTCCCTTGCATACCTACTAATATAAAAATATGTGCAAATCATTGTATGGAAATGTAACTGATGGGATTTCTCTTGTTTAGAAAATATGTAGTGTTATTGTTGAAATGTATATATTTATAATTTGAGATGACTGCAAAAAGATGAAGAAGAAAAAGGGACACACACCGAAGGAAAACTTTATTTTATTTTGCCTTTGTAAATAGTTATAGTGAACAAGTTTATTTTATTATACTGCTAGTGAAAATAAATAATTTTGGGTGAATTCTGTAACTGCTTCTTGTTTTCCTATGCTTCCTGACCTGTTCTGCAACGCCATTACCGCCCTACCCTGACTTGAGTGTAGCCTCTGGTGTTGCATGCTCTCTCCCCAAGGCATTCCACTGTGTGGACTGGCATCCAGTGCTGGTAGGCACTAGGTCCCAGTGAAGTCACAGAGATACAAACCATCATACAGACAAAGGTATTTTTTCTTTTTTGTTACCTCCTCCCTGACGTAAGTGTAGCCTATGGTCTCGCATGCTTCTCTCCCCGAGGCATTCCACTGTGGACTGGAGCCAGTGCTGGTAAGCACTAGGTACCAGTGGAGTCACAGACCATCATAGAGACAAAGGCATTTTTTTCCATTTGTTGTCCTCCTCTCCCAACATTAACATAGCCTGTGGTCTTGCACACATCCTGTGGCATAAACAGGCTCCCCAGCCAGCCACAGGTGTCACTGTGGAGCTCACAAATGTACCTCCCAGGCTGAGGTGCACTGCCAGGGACTTGAGTGGTCTGCACAGCAGTGTGCTGTGCTGGGGCATCAGGGCATTCGTACCCTTTAAAGAACACTCAAAGTAAGCTGGCCCTGTGGGTTGGGGCACTGTACGCTACATCACCAGCCACTCCATGGACTCCGTTCAGGAACAGACCAGGGTCACTCGGGGCCAGCCAGTATAGGGAGGATTGAACATCCCATGATAGCTCTCTTCCCTCGGGATGGGAGGTTTCTGGGTCCCGCCACTTCACTGCCTCCTGGCAAGGGCAGGAGGAACACCACTGAGACCAGGGATACTGGGAGATAATTATATATAAAAAAGAAGGGATCCATATTATATCCCAGCTCTCATAATCCTGATAGTTGTTTGCCCGACATGTTCATAATATCGACGCTTAAAATCCCAACTACTGAAAGCCCGATTTAGAAAATACCAACTGCAAGCACTGGCAGTTAGTGCTTCCTGAGGCAGCTCCCTAAATCAGTGCAACTAATGCTGCAAAAGTATGAGGTAGATATTATTCCTATTCTTTAAATATCGCATTTTGTACCCTGCCAGACTTCTTATTACCTCCAATAAGGGTATACAGTACATCAATACCACAGTGTAAAAGAAGTGGAGGAGCGACTCCATGCCATTTTTCCAGATCTGTTTCCCACCATCTTGCAGCACCGTGATAGCCACTGAATTTGACATACTTGGTGACTTGATCGCAGTGAGTACTGTCTTTTGCTTATCGCCCCCCCACCCCACCTCCCCGTGCTTCAACCTGGCGAATGTTAAGTGAAGCATTCTTATTGGGGGGGGGGGGGCTGCACACTCGTGTGATACTAATTTCATAGTTGCTCATTCAGCGCCTGGACCCTGATTACCTCCAGAAACACAGCTACAATACCTCTGCAGGCAACACGAAGATACCTCAGTGCGAAGCATTTTGTATTCTGCAGCCCCTACTCTTCTTATGTGGTCAGCCGGCCTGGTCACAGTGTGAGGCACCTTTATATAATCAACACTGGCAGTAGCTCAGCAGCTCAGTATCTGGTGGGTCATCTTTTGACCACAAATGTCCAGCGGGACTTAAAGTGCTAAATGCCAAACCTTGCTGTGTCCTAACTGTAATAGAAGAATGGTGCGGCCGCCAGTGCTTGCGGTTGGTATTTTCTAAATCGGGCTTTCAGTAGTTGCAGTTTTAAGCATTGATATTATGACCACGTTGGGCAATCAGAGTCGGCAAACAACTGTTGCGATTATGACAGTCAGGCAATAGTAGCAGACCCAAAAAGAACACCTAAACTATAAACACCGGATGAAATATCGAAAAACATGGACCAGGCATAACTGGAATCCATTCTAGGAACACAGTCCCTTCTGTGACCACCACTAGATAGAAACATAGAAGTTGACGGCAGATAAGGACCGCAAGGCCCATCCAGTCTGCCCATTTCTTTTTCTACCTTATAAATGTGCCATCGGCCTTTGCTCTTTCAGTGGCCTATCTATTCATACTCATCTGTATTGCTCCCTTATGCCTATCCCATGCCTGTTTGAAGCCCTGCACTGTATTCATAGCCACCACTTCCTGGGGTAGGCCGTTCCATGCATCCACCACCCTTTCTGTGAAAAAGAACTTCCTCAAATTACCCCTTAATCGGCCTTCCTCTAATCTCATGCTGTGTCCTTTTGTCCTGCTATTTTTCTTATATTGAAACATGTTAGACTCTTTCACCTTGTTAATGCCCTTAAAGTGTTTGAATGTTTCGATCATATCGCCTCTCTCCCTCCTTTGCTCTAGTGTATACATATTGAGCTCTGTTAATCTGTCCTCATATGTCTTCTGATGCAGTCCCAGCACCATTTTGGTTGCTCTTCTCTGGACTGCCTCAATCTGGTTAATGTCCTTGTGAAGGTGTGGCCTCAGTACTGCACGCAGTACTCCAGATGGGGCTAACCAGTGTCTTGTAAAGAGGGATTATTACCTCCCTCTTACGACTTGTGATACCCCTACTAATACACCCTAACATCCCCCTAGCCTTACCTACTGCTTTAGAGGTCTGCTTGGATGATTTCATATCATCAGTGATGATGATGCCCAAGTCTCTTTCTTCCTTTGTGACTGCCAGCAACTCCCTTCCCAGCCTATAGGTGGCTTCAGGGTTTCTCTTTCCTATGTGCATGATCTTGCACTTCTTTGCATTAAATCCCAGTTGCCACTCTTCCGACCATTTTGCTAGTTTATCCAGATCTCTTCTCATTCTGCCCACCCCATCTAAATCATCTACTCCGTTGCAGATCTTGGTGTCATCTGCAAACAGACAAGCCTTACCCTCTAGTCCATCTGCAATGTCACTAATGAAGATATTGAAGAGGACTGGCCCCAGGACTGATCTCTGAGATACCCCACTTGTGACTCACATCTCTTCTGACTGTATACCATTTACCACCACTCTCTGTTTTCTGCCGGTCAACCAGTTTGCCACCCAGTTGATCAACTTCTGACCCACCCCGTGCCTATCCAGCTTATTTATCAGTCTTCTATGTGGAACAGAGTTGAAAGCTTTGCTGAAGTCAAGGTAGGCGACATCAACTGCTCCCCCCCTTGGTCCACTACTCTGGTTACCCAGTCAAAGAAATCTATGAGATTAGTTTGACAGGACCTTCCTTTTGTAAATCCATGCTGTCTTGGATCCTGTGCCTCTATGGATTCCAGGTGTTGCACTATCCTTTCCTTAAGGAGTGCCTCCATAATCTTGCCCACTACTGAGGTAAGACTGACTGGTCTGTAGTTCCCTGCCTCCTCCCTGCTACCGCTCTTGTGGAGCGGGATCACCTGAGCCCTTCTCCAGTCTTCTGGGACCTCTCCTGTGCTCAGAGACTCACTAAACAGTTCTGCTAATGGCTCTGCTAGTTCCACCCTTAGCTCCTTAAGTATCCTGGGATGTATGCTGTCAGGTCCCATTGCCTTGTCCACCTTGAGCCTAGCGAGCTCTTGTAGGACCCTTTCTTTTGTGAAGGGAGTAGTGCTCACCTCCCTCCCTCCCCCCTGTGTCCATGGTACTGAGCTGAGGGCCCTGCCCTACCTTCTCTTCAGTAAATACTGAGCAAAAGTATCTATTTAGGATAGATGCTTTTACAGGGTCCTCCTCCTCACACGCCCACTTTTCTCCTTTGAGCTTAGCAATACCCCCTCTGGACTTTCTCCTTTCACTAATGTATCAATAGAAAGTCTTGTCACCTTCTTTTACTGTTCGTCCTAGTGTTTCCTCAATTTGGGACTGTGCCTGCCTTACTGCCTTCCCTGCTTCCCTTAGGACAGTTTGGTATGCCTCCCTATCTTCATCCCACTGTGTTCCCTTATATTTCCTGAAGGCCAGCTTTTTGGCTCTGACCTTTTCTGCTACTATATTTGAGAACCAAAGTGGTTTCCTTCTTCTTTTGCGCTCCCTTTTCTGTCTAACACAATGGGATGTTGCTTCAAGTATTGCATCCTTAATGCTTGCCCACTTTGCCTGTACCCCCTCACCTGTGTTTCTTTTTGCTAGGGCTAGCTTAACTCTGTTGGCCATCTTATCAAAGTCAGCTCCTCTGAAGTCCCATATTTTTGCCTTGGAATGGGATGATTTAGTTGTAGTGGCCAAATTGAACCATACCATGTGATGGTCACTGGCCCCAGGTGACCTTCTACCTGGAGATCTGTGATCCCTTCCCTGTTAGTCAGTACTAGATCTAGGATGGCCCTCTCCTTGTGGGTTGTTGTACCAGTTGTTTGAGGCCCTCCCTGCAGGGAATCCACCATGTGTCTAGTTCTGGCAGATGCTCCTGCTGGTATTGACCAATCTGTATTCGGCATGTTGAAGTCTCCCAATATCAGAACCTCCCTTTAGCTGTCATGTTTTGTATATCTTCTAACAGTAATGTGTCTGTGTCCTCCCCCTGGTCTGGGGGCCTGTAGACAACCCCAGTTCTTATGGCTGTCCCATTGCCTGTTTCCAGGGTGACCCACAGTTCTTCTGGCTCCTTATGTGTATTCTGAATTTCTGTAGCTTTGATATTTTCATTGACATACAGGGCCACTCCATCCCCACTTTTTGCACCTCGGTCTCTTCTAAACAGTACATAGCCAGGTACTGAAGTCTCCCAAGTGTGGTTACTGGTAAACCACGTCTCACTAATTGCTTCTATGTCCAGTTTAGCTTCTGACATTATTGCCTGCAGGTCTGGGATCTTATTTCCCAGGCTGTGAGCATTTGTGTACATGATTTTCCATTGGCCAGATTTCGGTGTGTTAGTTGTTAGGTGAGGTCTATCATTTCTCCTGTGTGTCATATGGGGAGACGGACCTTTTTTCTTACCTGGTGATGCAAATGAACTGCAAACATGCTGAATCCCTGTTTGACCAGTAGCTGAGGGGGGAGGGGTGTTCTTCCCATTTGACATATGGGGTGCTGCACCCCTCTCCCCATTTGCTAGTTTAAATATTCTGCAAAGACGTCAAACTTCTGCCCCAATGCACTGAGTCCCTCCTTAGTCAGATGCAGTCTATCAAATTTAAAGAACTTCCGCTCCCAAAACTGTTGCCAGTTCCCTACAAATCTGTGTCCTTTTTCCTGGCACCAGCCCTTGAGCCACATGTTTAGCTCCACTATCTCCCCCTGTCCCAGACTGGCAGGATCTCAGAGATGGAGATGCCGGATGAAATGGATGATAGTTTGTCAACCAGCCTGGTCAGGTGTTCCTTGGTCTCCACAACTGACCGGCTGGCAAGATCATTAGTCCCTATGTGTACCAGGACGTCAGTGTTTTCTCCTGCTTCCCGAACAATTTTAGCAATGTGGTGAGTGTCTCTCCACGCTGATGTACCTGGGAGACATCTGACCATTACCCCTGGCTGGAGATGGGTATCAGCTCCCCAAATCATGGAGTCTTCTATGATCAGAAGTTTTCTTTGTAGAAATCTGCTAAGTGGTCACAGGACTTCCACTTATTCCTTCACTGTCCACTTCTGCATTAATTTCTCTTGTAAGACTCGAACTTTGGTGCATGCATTCTCAAAAGCTGTTTCCCAACATATACTCTGTTCTCTTGTCTCCCATAAATGCCTTTTATCCTGCATGCAGAGTGGGGTTGGATAAACTCATGCTCAGGGTCCACAGCTAGCAGCTGGCCTCTGCCCCAGTGCTGGAAGATTTTTTTTTTATTGCGCCATTATGTAAAGAATAATCCACGATTGGGTATGTGGCACAGTATTGTTATAACCAAATGACCTGGGTGGGTTGTGAGCCTGAGGTACAGACGTGGTCCTTCAGCTACCCAGGAAGTGAGGTCATTATAGCAGTGCTGCACACCTGGACTGGATTACTACACTTATAACATTAATTAAATTGTCAAAAATGTTATAAAACTTTTTAACTGGACCTGTCGGGCTTTTATTGGAAGAAGTAACATTTCAGTATATATACCAGCTGGGCAAGTGTTATGTCTCAGGAGGCTAACAGTCACTAGTCCTTCTGGCTAGTGGCTGCAAAACTTAATTAACCCCCAGTGTTAGAAAAAAGGCTACTTGTCACAGCTTCTTCCAATAGAATTCATCTGCAGCTCCACCAGCAAGTGCTTCTAGCCTTGGCCTCTGTCTTCTTCTGTGGGAAAATATCCAACAATTGGAAGGAAGCAAGCACGAGGTGTACATGACATATTTAAAATCTATGAATGTTCTGGAGGGCCAAATCATATGCCAGATAGCTAACCGTGTGGAGCTGTAGATGCTGCCACTAGTAGTAATACAGTTACAAGTTAATACCCCCCTTTTTTTCTTTTGACTAAGTAACAATTTCTTTTATCTTTAGGGGTCTAGACTCAACGATCAAAGATGTGCTCCACCCCCAGCAGTACCTAAGGGTCCCACAGTTCCTGATGAAGACTTCTTCAGCCTTATTTTGCGATCCCAAGGAAAAAGAATGGATGAACAGCGTGTCACTCTGCCCTCAGATTTGAAAAGACCCAACTCCAGCTAAAGGGACTGTTATTGAGAGACTTTTTTTTATTTATTTTTTTTTTTTTACAATTTTTAGAACTTATAAGTAGATCAGGGAACATGGAAATACTGTAAATTTTTTTTTTTTAGTGCAACTCTATTTCATATCTGCAGAAAAAAGTACTGTACAATTCTCCCTGCCTTTGACTCTGGAAATGGAACAATACTGCATAGAAGTAGCCACCATTGATATGGTTGTACGAAATCATTTTCTGTTGTATCAGACTAATGTGGACAAGTAATTTCTCGACGCTGGTAATGGTGACAAGTTCTTTCTTGACATTGGTAATGGTGTACAGTATTAAAGGTATCACTGCCATTCCTCACAAATATTTTAAGCAGACATCAATGCTAAAGTTTGCTGGAGCCTTTATTTCTGAAGTTTGTACAAAATAATGCAAATTGTGGTCTTTACTTAGGTACTTTATCTTTGTATGTAAAATTAAGTTAATGGTACTATTAGATTTGAATTACTTAACACTTGAATCTTGTAATTTTTATGATGTGTATATTCACTGTGCTTAAATTCTGCGGTCTTCAGTGAATGGCAAAGATAGCAAATTCCAGCTAAGTTGTATTATTATTGTGTACCAGACTGAAGGTGCGACAGTTTCTAAGCATATCTGAACTGAATTTAAGTGCCAGTATAAAATATTATAACTCCAGTAAAAATGTAAAGGATTGCTTTATGTTGCTGTTTTAAAACAATTCAGTAGTATTCATCAGTGTAGTCTGAAAGTTGCAGTTTCACATAGGAGGTCCTTATAATTTTTTATTGGACTTGAGCCGGCCCGTCGGCGCAGCGGTTGGATTTCCGCTTGCGACGCCGGCGACCCGGGTTCGGGAACAGACTCGGGTCGTCGGAGGGCCGGCCGGGGAGGAGTAGGATTGAGCGTCCGCAGACAGCTCTCCTTCTCTGGGGGGAGGGTACGGGCAGCGTGCGGTGCATGGGAACCCCTGGTGGAGACCGGGGGTTCCTACGCAGACCGCGGCTTGGTAAGCTCATCGGAGGCGGGGCGGATGGTGACATCATGGCACGACCCCGCCTCCCTGGAAAAAGCGAAAAAGAAGGAGCCTGCCTGCCGCCGAGAGTGAAGCCCGCCGCCAGGCCTCGATGTGTTCCCCAGGCCGGGCCCCCTGACCTAATCCCAGTGCCTGCGGTGCATAAGGGGGGTGCGCCGCAGGCCCCACCGTGGGGGGAAATCCACGGGGTATCGGGGGACAGCGGCCGATCTGGGGGACAGAGGCAGGCGGCCCGTGACCGGGCTGAGGTATATGGCGGCTAGCAGGCTCGGGGAGTAAAAATAAAAAAAAATAAAAAAATAATTTTTTATTGGACTTCCAATGTATTCCAGCTAGAAGTAAATATACTACACTTACCTTAGTCGCTCTGGGGCACAACCAGTTTGCAATAAGGTTAATTGGTGGAATCTTTGGACTTCTAAAATCATTATTAGGTTTAAAGGGGAACTCTTACCACCCTTGCAGTAATGCTGTGGGACCTAGACGTACCACTTAAGCAAAATGCAGTAAAATAGGATTTTGGTTTTTAGTCACCTACTGTTTTGTAGAATGACTAGGACCCCTTGCCTGCCATGCTGGTAAACAGAGACTCCCAGTATTGTCTGCGGCCAACCTTCTGATGATACGAATGAGGGGCTAAGTCACGGTGGACAGCTATGCACCTAGACATCTGTCTGTAATATTAAAGATATAAAATTGTGTATTTTCACACACATTTTACAGGCACCAATCGCGCTGAGCTCCGTGATCAGTACCAGTAGAATAAGTGCAAAAATACACTGTTTTACATTACTGTTGTCACAGATAGACATGCAGGTACATGGACATGCACCGAAGCTTAGCCAGTTATTTGCGTCATATGAGGTCTGCCCATGGGGACATTAAATCTGAGTTCACTAGCATGGAAGGCAGAGTTGTAGGATCAACAACATCAAGTTATACTACAAAACAGTAAGTCACTAAAAAATATATATATACATATTTTATTTTTTGGTTAATCGAGACCTGCAGATCCCGTAGCATTATTGCAGTTGAGCTGAAAGTTCCCCTTTAAAGGAGCTGTGCATGTTAAAAGGACACATTCATGCCCAGAGGCTATCATAGTCCCTTAAAAAGCTTTTTTACATAAGACACTGAGCTCATCTGTAGCTGTAAGCACTCCAGAGATGCATACAGATGGCCGAATCTGTTCGACGTTAATACTACATTGCGGACATTTTTAGAACATTGTGATGTCTTCGAGAACTCAGCTGAGCTTAATTCAGAGTAGTTACTCAGTTTGTTCAGTGATGACATCACAGTGTTCTACAAATAGCTGCATTGTAGTATTAATATTGAACAGATTCAGACATCGGTATCTCCGGAGAGCTTCTAGCTACAGATGAGCATACAGTCCATCATTTGATAAAGCATTTTGTAGGCTTTCCAACTATGTCAGCCACTGTACACAAATGTTTCACTTTTAAGGTGATAGTTTGTGCCTGTACCATTTTAATTTAGATTTTTGTTTGTCTTCTGTCTTGTAATATGCCCCACACACACACACACACACACACACACACTTAGGGCTCACCATGATCCATGCCTGTAAAACCATCATAGGGTTGGTGGTTCCTCCTTCCCCTGGGCTGAAATACATATGAGGCACACTGATGAGAATAATGAAACTGGTGTCTGTGTCTTTTCAGCCTTTACAGAACATGTGAGAGGCCATTTCAAACAACATGAAGTCTTGCTATATTATGACAATTGCAGTTTGTCCCACCATTAGAACTGCCCCGGAGGTGAAATAGTTAAATTCCATGCCAGGCATGGAACTTGGAACGCGAGCTCGGTTAGAGAAGCTCTGTCTGTGTAATTTTAAACTGAAACTGTCAGATTCTTTACTCCGCCTCACTGAACAGTCGCTCCTGAGATTTCTCCTACTGCTCGGTTCATTTCTCGGTTTAAACAGTGTTTTCTTGGTTAAATTCAACCGCGAGTATTATTATTTTAACCTCAAACCGATCGGTTCAAGCTCTGTCTGTGGTATTGTAAGTAATAGACAGGTTTATTTCTGTGTGGAACTTGTAAATGTTTATCGGTTCGGTTTGAACCGATCAGGTTGTTTAAAACTTTAAAATCAAGCATTTAAAAGCTTTTAGAGTGCGGTTCCCGGTTCTTATCGGTTCTAAAAAACCGGATTTCATTACGGTTTTTTCCACGACCCGTGACACGGTTGGGAACCGATAAGGGTGTCTTGCCTGGCACTGCCGTTAAAAGGGCAAGTTTTTGGTTAGGCTGGCATTGTCTGAGAAACCCAAAAGAAAAACCGGGTCCACTGGGTTTCAACACTGTGGTGTCTGTGGGGAAGCCTTTGCCAAGGCTGACCCACACACCACATGTATTATGTGTCTGAGGTTTGACCACCTCAATTCAGACTGCCAGATTTGTAAGAATTTCCCTGCAGCCACCCTGGATAAGAGTTGGCAGGCTCAGGGAGCGAGAGGCCAAAAGTCCGCTGACCGGATGGCCAGCCGGTTCGGTGCCAACCGAGGGGAGTGCCCTCTGACCAGGGCTGGCGCTCTGGCAACGTACAAGCTGGACTCTGAGGAGCCAGTTCCAGCAAAGAAAACTAGGAAATCAGCAGGTGTGGAGTCTAAAATTCTTCTCCAACTGCTGCAGAGATAGCAAGAGCTATACAAATTGTCCAGTCACTTTTTCCCGGTTCCGTCCGAACCGCCACTGTCTCAGGTAAAGGTCGGTTCGGCCGGTTCCACCGGTTCAAGAATATGATTTAGAAGAGTTTTACGAACCAGAGGAGGGGGAGGATGATTATGAACAGTATGAATGTGACTTTGAGAGTCTGGGTGTGCCCATTGAACCGGACATCTCCCCAGACAGACCTTTAGAATCTCCCCCTACGCTTTCTGAGTCCCCTTCTCACTTTATGTTTTATAAAAAGGTTGCTGAAACCCTCCAGCTCCCATTGGAGGAAGCTGTGGATGAGCAAGAGGAACCTGATTTTGTAGAAATGATGGATATCCCAGAGTCTAGGAGATTGTCTATCCCTTACATAAGTCATTTAGGAAACAAACAATAAAATGTTAAAAGCTCCAATTCTGTGCCTCCTGTGGACAAGAAGATGGACAGGAGGTACACTTTGTCAGGTCCTGATACAGAATTCCTGTCACAGCAATGCAGTCATGTTGGAGTAGTTCAGGCTGCAGCCTGTGATAAGGCTAATATTCCTTGGCTTCACATCCTCCTGACAAGGATTCCAGGAAGATTGATGCCATGGCTAAAAACAATACATGGCAGCGTCCTTGGGACTCAGGCAAGCAAATTACATGGCTTATGTGGCAAGATACCAAAATCTAGATGGGACACTGTCATGGCTTTGGCCAAACAGGCCCCTGGCCAGCTTGCTAAGGAGCTGGAACAGGTGGCTACTGATGGTATTGAGGCATCCAAAGTGCAGTTCCATGCTGCTGTGGATTTTAATGATGTATCCTCTAGAGTCATGGCTACATCTGTGGCTTTTCATAGGTTGGCTTGGCTCAGGTGTACTAGCTTGTCACAGGATACCCAGACTAGGCTATGGATTTTCCTGTGGTAGGAAATTCTCTGTTTGGGGAGCAGACAGAGAATTATATGAAGAAAATGGATGAATATAGGACAACCCATAAGAGTGCTCAGGCCAAGGAGCGGCAAGCCACTCCTCAGAGGCAGACCCCCAGGGTAGAGGTAGGCCTTTCACAGGCCTTTTACCAAACCCAGGCCTCCTCTGCTTATGCTCAGAGGGTTCTTCAGAGGGAGAGGCAGGCAGGGGTGCAAGCAGGCCTGCTCCACCCCTCAGCCTAAAGCCCTGCCCAAACAGGCACCTGATGGGGTGCCCAGGGCAGTCTCCATTACCTGTAGGGGGCAGGTTGGCTTACTTCGTTCAGAACTGGGAGTTTCTAACATCAGACAAGTGGGTCCTGGAAGTAGTAAGCCAGGGTCTGGTTCTCAGCTTCAAAAAATTTCCAAAGATGAGAATCAGATCTTTTCCACCTGCAAACCCTCTAGAGACCTTTGCCTTAGAAACAGAAGTCTCAACCCTCCTGGCTCTCAGAGCTGTAGAAAGGGTTTCTCCCCTACACCAGAGCAAGGGTCTGTACTCCAGGTACTTCCTTACCCCAAAAAAGACAGGAGAATGGTGGCCCATCTTGGACCTAAGATATCTAAACAAGCACCTTTTGAAACCAAAATTCAAAATGGTGACTCTGGCAATGATTTTACCTTCTCTAAGGCCAGGGACTGGCTAGCTTCCTGGACCTCAAGGATGCCTATTTCCATGTTCTCATCAGAAGCTCCCACCGAAAGTACCTCAGATTCGAACTGCCCTCAGGCCATTACCAGTTCAGAGCAATGCCCTTCGGCCTTACCTCTACCCCAAGGGTATTCACAGTATGTGTAGCAGTAGCAGTTGCTCTTTTAAGAAGGCAAAAGATTGCCATCTTTCCCTACCTAGACGACTGGCTCATTGTAGGTCAGTCTCCAGACCAGGTCAAATCACACCTGCAAGTTACCCAGCAGCTGCTCACCTCTCTGGGTTTTCTTCTCAACCTTCCAAAGTCAGTTCTGGAACCTGTCCAGGTACTCACCTTTATAGGTGCAGAATTGGACACAAAGCAGGCCAGAGCCTTCCTGCCCCTAGAAAGGGTAAGGAACCTAGTGGCCCTGGCCTCCTCCTTCACCCTGCAGGTCTCTCGACCAGCAAGGCACTTCTTACAGCTACTAGGACACATGGCTGCTTCCACAGCTGTAGTGCAAGGAGCAAGGTTTCAGATGAGGGACATTCAGTTTCATTTGAGAGCCTTCTGGTCCCAAAGGAAAGATCCCCTTTCCAAGTTGATCCCAGTGACCCGAACCCTGATCCAGGCCCTTCAGTGGTGGCAGGATCAGAGCTATTTGAGATTAGGGGTCCCCTTCATCCCCCTATCTCACTCCTTGACCCTTACTACAGATGCGTCCCTTCTGGATTGGGGAGCTCACATGGGCGACCTCTCCACCCAGGGAGTGTGGTCCCCTCAAGAATCTCTGCTCCACATCAATTTGCTGGAACTCAGAGCTGTTTTTCTAGTACATCAGGTGTTTTCTGCATCTGTTCAGAACAAAGTGGTACAAGTCAGAACAGACAACACCACTACAATGTGGTACATCAACAAACAAGGGGGCACTCGGTCTTCGGCCTTGTGCACCGAGGCAATGAAGTTGTGGTCTCTGGCTTATTCCCTGAACACTTCCCTCATAGCAGTTCACCTCCCAGGAAAGGACAATGTCCTGGCAGATGCTCTCAGCAGGATTTCCCAGGGCCATCACGAATGGTCTCTGGATCCCCAAGGACTGGGGATAGTTTTTGCCAGATGGGGCACCCCTCAGATAGATCTTTTCGCAGCCCCAGCCAATCACCAACTTCCACTGTTTTGTTGCAGGCACCCAGTGATTGGCTCATTCCCCCTGGATGCCTTTCTCCTAGATTGGGAAGGGAAGTTTCTATACGCCTTTCCCCCCTTCCCTCTCCTATTCAAGGTGCTAGTCAAAATCAGATCCCAGCCTTGCAGGATGATTCTGATTGCTCCAGATTGGGCCAGGCAGCCCTGGTACCCACTCCTTCTGTCTTTAGCAGTCCATCTTCCCCTGTGTCTCCCCAGGAATCACAACCTGTTAACCTGTGCCCAGGGGAGAGTTTGGTATCCGAATCTCAAATCCCTCAACCTCAAGGCCTGGCTCTTGAGGAGTTAGAATTTGCTGACCTACACCTTTCTCAAGGTGTTCTTGAAATCCTGAAGGCTTCTAGGAAGCCCTCCACTAGGGCTACTTATAACTCTAAAGGGAAAAGGTTTTCCATCTGGTGTTCTGGGAAACATATTTCCCCGGAATCTGCTGACTTGCCCATTGTTTTGGACTATATGGTCCATCTTAATTCTTTGGGTCTGAGACCAGCTACCCTGAAAGTACATTTGGCAGCTGTCTCTGCCTTTATTTCAGCAGGAAGGCCCTCCTCTCTTTCCGCTCACCCTGTATTTTCCAAGTTTTTCAAAGGATTACTTCATACTAATCCACCTTTCAGGGACCCGGCCCCTGCCTGGGATCTTAATGTTTGCATTGCTCAGTTGATGCAACCCCCCTTTGAACCTCTGTCTTCTGCAGAGCTTAAGTACTTGACTTGGAAAACTGTTTTCCTAGTAGCTATCACTTCTGCCAGGCGCATAAGTGAGTTACAAGCTTTGTCAGTAGAGACTGACTTTATTTCCTTCCACAGGGATAAGGTAGTCCTTAGGACTAACAGGAAGTTATTGCCTAAGGTAGTTTCAGATTTCCATCTTAATCAGTCTGTCTCCCTTCCAGTGTTCTTCACTGACCATTCCTCCTCTGGTGAGAGGAGGTTGCACAGTTTAGATGTTAAGAGGGCCCTAATTTACTATATAGAGCGTACCAAGGGTCACAGGTTCGAATCCCTCCAACTTTTTCTCACTTATGGTGAGGTTGGGAAAGGGAAACCTGCCACTAAGAGATCCATTGCCAGGTGCATTGTCTCTTGTATCCATTTTGTTATCAAAACTGGGAAAGTTCCCTTCAGGCCTGAGGGCTCACTCACCAGAGGTACAGCTGCGTCTCTAGCTGCTGCCAGAGACATCCCTATCATAGAGATATGTCAAGCAGCTACTTGGAAAACGGTACACACTTTCACCAAGCATTACTCCCTGGATGTCCAGGCCAGGAGGGATGCTAGGTTTAACACAGCCATGCTTCAGAGCCTATTCCCTAAGTAGGTTCTGTCCTCCTCCATGGAGGTACTGCTGTGTAGTCTGCAATTGTCATAATATAGCAAGACTTCATGTTTGAAGAAAAATTACTCACCTTAGTAATGTTGTTTCTTCTAATGGAGTCTTGCTGTATATGACTCTTCCCCCACCTGCCCTCTCAGAACTTCTACTTGGGTATGGGCGGGCTGTCCAGTGTGGGCACTTGTTTATGCTCATTTTATGTTTTTTCCACTCTTTTTCTTGGGGTTTTGGGTGTGTGTGTTTTGTTTTACCTTTTCTTATCTTATCTTATTTTCTGGCCCCTTTCTTGAGTCTTTGTGTTGGGACCAGGAATATGTGTTAATATTTAGGTAGCCAGTTGGCTAGTGTAGGTTACAGCTTCCACACAGAACCTTAGTGAGTTTTGCTTGTAAAGATCTGACAGTTTCAGTTTGAAATTATGCAGACAGAGCTTCTCTAACCGAGCTCGCGCTCCAAGTTCCATGCCTGGCATGGAATTTAACTATTTCACCTCCGGGGCAGTTCTAATGGTGGGACAAACTGCAATTGTCATAATATAGCAAGACTCCATTAGAAGAAACAACATTACTAAGGTGAGTAATTTTTTCTTACCACCATACACTCCTGCTTAAAGCAGAGCCAGTCTAAATGGTTTTGTGGTGCTTTGTATTGTTGGGGTAAGGATAATTCTGTACTCCTTTGTAACATGGCTATCCCCGGGCTTTCATCAATATGCGCGACTGTTTTTGAACACTCATTTTTTAACATCACTTTTCTAGTGACTAAGGTAAGCGTGCAACAGACTCTGCACGCTAACCTTATTGGACAATGGGTTGTTTAGAACGAGCTAAAATATTGATGGACACCTAGAGATAGCCATATTTAAAGCAGCAGTCATAATTCTTTCACAACTAATAAAATACTAAAGCAGATTTGAAACAGCGAAAATAGGGCATCTTCCAAGACAGGAGAAAGAATAGTTACATACTTAAAACAGTAGATCTTAGAGCAAATATTTTCCATTAGGCCATACCTTTGGAATTATGACCCGTGTTAGCACTAGGACCACACAGAAACTTTGGCTAGCTGGGAGCCACTCATAATGATCTCACGCATCAGCATCTGTATAAATGTAGGTCGCCCCATCTCTTCTCGGTTCCCCACCGGAGATTATGCTTGGAGGACCTCCTTTCTTGAGGAACAAGGAGATAATTCTAGTGCCCATCCTAGTAGACAAGAAAAGACGCTGCATGTAACAGCCATGGAAATTCCCAAGGCAGAAATTGGATGCCATATTCCCCCACAGATTAGAAAGGGGAAAGGGGCTGGCCCATCGACACAGTGGTACAGCTACCACTCATGATGCTGGCAACCCGGGTTTGGGAACGAGCGTGGGTTGTCGGGGGGCAGCTGTACTGGAAGGCTGGTACAGTCTGGTTCAAGACAGCAGGGGTTGTAGAACAGCAGAGCTAAAACCTGCTCATCTATGAGAAATAATGTCCAGACTGAAATGCTTAGTGAAGATGTGCATAGTACTCCACGTGACTGCCACACAAATGTCAGCCGCTGAAACAAGCAACAGAAATGGCCATTCCCCTTGTGGAGTGACCACGAACCGCACCAAGGAAGTTTCTTACCATACTTCCTGTAACAGAATGTAATACAGTGTGCCAGCCATTTGGACAGGCATTGTTTAGACACACGGACACCCTCTTTCCCAGGGGCGAATGAAACAAAAAGCTGAGAGGACTTTTTGCAGTCCTTGGTGTGATTCTCATAGTTTCTTAGTATTCTGTATACATCCAAAGTGCAGAGCAGTGCCTTGCCCTGATTGGCATGCTCGGGGTAATGGAAAGAAAGGTGGATGGTTTGATTTAACGTGAACTCAGACACCACCTTTGGCAAAAACTGAGGACTGGTACACAAAGAAACTCTAGCACTGTGGAAAATCAAATCAGGAGGCTCAGACATAAGAATCTATAGCTCTGAAATCCTGCCAGCAGAAGCGATTACAGCTGCCAGCCCAGTGGCACTGAGGGTTGAGGCGCTGGATGCCATACCTCGTGCCACGCCTGCGACCTGGGTTCGGGAATGTGCTGGAGGTCGGCAGGGGAGAATGAGGGTGGGATCCGGGGCCCACTTGGTGCAGTAGAAACCTCTGGTCTAGACTGGAGGTCACTCAAGAGCCAAGCAGCAAAAAATGGGACGGAGTGATGGCAGACGTCAGTGACCAGGATTGCACAGACGTCATTGCACGTCACACTCTGAGAGGGCAACCACAGCAGAAAATCCCACCGTCCTCTGGGATAGGCGACAGCACCACTACCCCCATAGCCACACTCCAATTACCGGACATTCTTTCTGCTCCTGGGCCGAGCCCAGCCTGGTGCATTAGATTGTACATAGAGCAACCCTACCTCGGGGGTTCAGAACTAGGGAGTCCGGTGGCTGGTGCCAGGAAGATGGAGATGTCTCAGGTAGGAGGTGGAGCTTGGGGTAGTAGTGGCTGCCTGAGAGAGTTCCTCAAGAGACAGTGCAAAAATAGAAATTACAAAAAAAAATAAAAAATTACAACTAAAAATAACACTTTCCATGATAGGAAGCGTTGGCCACAACTTGCAGTTGGCTCGGGAGGAACCAAATAAGTTTTTCAAGGACATAATTCAGGTCCCAAGGGAGAACTGGATTATGAATGGGAAGTTTTATATGCGGACTACCCAGAAATATATTGGAGACCTCCAGCTAGGTAACCTTATACCCATCAGTAGGGGCATGGGAAGCTGATAAAGCGGCCAAATACACCTTGGGTGAGCAATACTGTAGACCACAGTCTGACAGTGACAGCAAGTGTTCCAACACTGCATTTGCCAGGGAGGTGAATGGGTCCAGATGTCTGGAAGCGGCTCACAAATTGAAATGCTTCTATTTCAAAGAATATGTATTTCTGATGGAAGGCTTTCAGGCTGTAGAAAGCTGAAACTCTGGATGGCCACCACCTTGTGAAAAGGACATCTACCACTGAGGTCGGCAGTTCCCATTCATGCATCTTGGACAGTGACCTGCTTAGCTTTTCTTCTAAGATGTTCTGGCTACCTGGGAGGTGCATGACTGACCGCTCTAGGCTATGTTTCAGCACCTACTGTAGTACCACACTTTCATTGCTGCCCAGCACAGGGAATAGGAATGAGCCCCTCCCACCCCATTTTGTTTATGTAATGCATGACACTGACGTCTGTCTGTATCAACAGAGTACCACAAATCAGATGCTCCTGAAATGCCTGGAGACTGTATAAGAGAGCTCTCATCTCCAGGACATTTTATATGCAGTTTGGTTTCCACCTGGGACCAGGAACCTTGTGTTTGATATGATCCCAGGTGTGCCTCCCACCCGAATCCAGAGGCATCCAAGGTGAGAATCTGAGATGGAGTTGGTATGAGAAATGGAATGTCCCTTAAAAGGTTGTGACAGTCCAGCCACCACATCAGTGCTTTGCACAAGGGGGATGTGACGAGCATCTTTTACTCCAGGTCGTCTGTCAGTTGATCCCACTGTACTCTTCGTGTCCATTGAGGGATCTGTGTGTGTGCCAAGCAGGCCAATGGCACAGTGACAGTTGCTGCTGCCTTGAGACCCAGGAGACATAGGAATGTCCTGGTTGGGACTTGATGACTGCTGTTTGACAACTGTGCTTGAGCAGTGAGTTCTGCCCTATCCGGGGCAGGAATGCGCAGCCCTGCTCTGTGTCCAAGACTGCACCTATGTTCTGCAGCCTTTGACAAGGAGTCAGTACTGACTTTGGCACATTCACTGTAACCCCTCTTTATCGAGCGGCCACCTTGTTCAAGACAGGATGTGCACGAGTTGATCCCTGAAACTAGCATTTAAGAGCCAGTCGTTCAGGTACGGGAAGACATACAGGCCTTCCCTGCAAAGGGCTGCTGCCACCATTGCCAAGCATTTGGTAAAGACCTGTGGCTCAGAAGACAAGCCAAAGGGCAATACTCTGAACTAATGATGCTCCTCTTCCAGCACAAGTCTTGGATATTGTCTGTGATGTTTTCTGATCTTGATATGAAGGTATGCATTGTTTATATCTAGGGAGCAAATCCAGTCCCCTGTTTACAACAGGGGAATTGGAGCTTGAAGGGAGATCATCCAAAACTTCTTGTATTCCATGTAGAAGTTTAGGTCTCTCAGATCTAACACAGGTTTGTCTGTGGTAATCTCCCTCCATTACATCAAATGAAGGGAGAGACAACCCCCTATAACCACATCTGGAGGCAACAGTGGTGGTAGAGCAGGCCAATTTGAGTCACGCCGAGTCACTGGGAGCAGATCCACCGGGTCCAACAGCATTTGGCGCTTTAGAATGAACACCTGGGGGGAGGGGGCCTGGCAAAGCTCCACCGCCCTTACCATGGCCTTGCTGATGGTAGGCTTGATGGCCACCTCTGGCAGCAGGCTGACAAAAGGATCCCCATCCATAATCCATAGCAGGTGTGGGATAAAGGGATTTGACTGACATTAAAGTCATTTCAGAGACTTGTAGGCCTCTTAGTGCCTCGCCTAGATCATGACCAAACAGACTGGTGCCTCTGAAAGGTGCATTCAAAACAGTTTGCTATACGTCAGTTGCAAACCCAGCAACCCTCAGTCAAGAATAACAGCTCATGCAAATACCAGTCAGTGGCAGCTGCCTTTGCAGAGGGATCGGAGACATCATATGCCGAGTGAAGCAAATGTTTGCCAACTTCAGCAGCAGAAGTGAGTTTTAATTAACTCCTTCTCGGCATTACCTTCTGGAACAGACTGGGCTGCAGCTTTGGCAGCCTTCCACAGGCTATTTTTAATACTTTCTCATGTTGTCCTGATAGTTTGCAATATGAAGGCCTAGTGAGGCAGAGGCATAAGTATGCTTGCCCATCACATCTAGCCTCCTGGATTGCTTTTCAGGAGGTAAAGTACTCGTGTGTTTAGGTGCCCTGGATCTGTCATGGGCAGCCATTATAACCACTGAGTCTACCTCATACTGGTTAACATAATAAGGCTTGGCAGAAGGAGCAGGGTGCTGCTTGTCAGCCTTTCTAGGTACAGCTGGTATTGAGTTAGGTCTATACCATGCAGCAAAATTTGGCATCCTCCACTGCAGGATAACTTGGAAGACTAATGATGGAGGGAGAACGTGGTACCTCCAAAAACTCCGATCAGGTTCTTTTTAGTGGAGTCCTCTTCCTCCACAGCAAAGCCCACTGCATTCTGCATTTGCTGCATCGTAGACTGGAAGGTATGGTCTTTTGTAGGACATCTGAGTGTGTACACCACAGAATCCTCACTGCAAGAAGATACATTGGATCTATAACATGGGACATACTGTTCTTCTTCATAACCCCACTGCTGTTCATAATCCTCCTCCATATTGAGGTCTGGATTATATTCCACCTTGTTGTCAACGTCCCTGTCAACGACAGGACCTGAAGACCTTGCTAATGGTGCTGGAGGCCATTGATCAGGAGGCATGTGCTGTGAACCAGCTGATTGTGTTAACAGGGTCTGCAAAGCTGAAACCTGTCAACAGTAGTACAGTCAGCATAGGTAAGCCTGAAAGTATACATGAAATCATATCTGATAATGACACCAGTACTGCCTGCGTATCGACGACGCCCTGGCCAGGGGCTGTGACCACTTTAGTCGATGCCAACGATGTACTGTTTGTACTAGGTATGGTAGTGCCTGAGCCAAGTCCCTGACCTTGGTATCTGATCAACGGTCGAGGGGGCTGGCATCACTGCCACTGAAGTGGATGATGACGAAGAAGGTAGAGTACCTGCAGGCCGCAACAGCGACCTAGACCTCACTGGGGAAGCAAACTTGTCTATGTCCTTATGCGTGTGTCCTGATGATGACCGCTCTTTGTCTTGGTATTTCAATTTTATCACCTGCAAGTCGGTCTGTGGGGCTAGTGACACCCCTTTCTAGCCCTGGGCTTTTTCCATGGCTGCTTAAGTTTTTTCTAATACAAACTTTTACAGCGCCTTTCTTCTGTGTCACCTTGTAGCTTGGTTGAAGCCCAGGCAGACCTCACAAGTCCAGACATTGTGAGAGAGGCCTAGACAGCAGACAAACTTTGTGTGTGTCATCCTTACAAATATTTTCTTCGCACTCAAGTACCAGAACATTGTTGGTTTCAGCGGCATGCAGAGATGACGATATCACTAACATTTAGTGATTAACTTGGAGAAAAATAATAAACAGCAGCAGCTAGTTGGTCAGCATTTCCACAGCAGGTCCGACGAGTATCATCAGTGGGAAAAGAACTGAGGAGAGATGGGGTTGCCCATGTTTATATAGATGTCGTGGGTAGCCCCCCCAGTGAAAGTTTCTTTATGGGCCTAGTGCTGACGCGGGTATAGTTCCAAAGGTGTGGCCTAATAGAAGAGATATCCTCGAAGAAGATAAAAAGGAATCTGTAATAGGATAAAAAGGTGTTGGTCCAAAATTTTCACTGTAGCATGTACTGCAGCTTTAAAGGACACCTAAACAAAACACCAGATGACATATCAGTTATCTAAAAATGGTTATGTAGTACATATAGGGCCCAATATTCAAAGATTTTGCGTAGCGCTAAATGGGGTTGGGATATGCAAAAACTGCTTTGCACGTCCCAAACCCTTTTAGTGGGTCGAGTGCCAAAATCGAAGGCACAATCAGCACAGTGGTAAACTTTTCTGCATAGGCGCTAACTGGTGTTGAAAGCATATGTAAATTGATGGCAGTGCCTTTCATATGTGCCCACTGCCATATTCAGTTGTTTTCGGCACCGCAGCATTCATTAACAAGGCTAAAATCCTTCTATCAGCATTGTGCACAGTGCTGCACAGATGTTCCCACCCCGGCACGAATGGTGTTGTGTTTGTTCACAATTAACAATACCGCTCAGACCCTCCCCCACTCCCAAAAAAACACCTGATCCCTGTGGGTGTTTCTATAATTTAATACATCCATCCTGGTAGTCTAGGGGAGCCCCCACCAACACACACACACACCCCCTGATGTCAGTCAGTAGTCAATAATTATCCATAATAAACAGAGTGACACTGGTACTTGCAGGAGGCAGATGGTGGCAAGCAGCTGTGGAGGTGAGTGGTGGGTCCATACCAGTCACCTTCACTGGCAAGGTTATGGTGAACAGAGACTGAGAACGGGGTCCACAAGACTACCAAGGATGGATTAATTATATTACTGAATCACCAAGGATCCGGTGAGGGAGGGCATCCACTAGACTACACTAAATTATTAAAACACCCATGTGGACCAGGTAGAGGGGGAGGTACCAAGGGGGTATTTTGTATTTCAAACAACCATGACACCACAGATGTTGGGGGGAGGGGAGAGATAGGGCCTCACTAGTTCATAATGACCTTTTGGCACCCTGCATGGGAGCATTCAAATACAGCAAGTTAGTCCAAGAGCACTAACCGGTTTGGGATGCCCTAACTAGATTTGCTCCTTGAAGGCCCGGTCTTAGATACCATACATCTCTGTGGCCAGCAGGGGGCTGTGTTGTGTACCAAGACCACTAGTTAGGGTCTTTGTTAGGGCTGAGCACAAGGGCTTTATTCAAACATATATAGTGCACTGATGCTGTGCCCTGAATTTAATATATAGCACATTTTGGGCATTGCACTAATTTGCACTCAGGTTAAGGCCTTTGCAAGGAGCAAACCCAGACTTTCAAGTATCAGGACCGTAATGCGCTACTGATTTGTACTGTCACTTGATGTGTGTGCCTTAAATGTGGTTTCTCAGCATTTGAAATGAATAAAAAAAGCATTTTTGAGAGCACTGCATCTGTATTACTATACTCCTGTGGCACAGTATAACTTCATAGTGTACTGATCCTTTTGTATAAAAATAAAAAGCTATGCTTTGCTTGTGTATTATATAGCGTTGTAATACACATGCACATAAACCATTCTTTACATTTTTTTATGTAATTTTTTAATTTGGGCTTGTGTGGTCTGTTTAATTATTCTAGTGTATTGTTTTGTAAGAGCCCTATTTTTTTCATTATTTAGTGTCCCTTTTTAATGCAGCCATACCACCCTGGAGTCTGATCCCGTCCAATCTTAGAAATGATGTAGGGTTGGGTCTGGTCAGTAGTAGGATGAGAGACCGCCAGTGAACACCAGATGCTGCAGGAAGTGAGGCCAGTAGCTCAGCAGGGGTCATTCTCTCCTTGGTTAGAAGTAACCGTATTGATACCCCAATATGGTGTTTGAGGGACACTTTGCTGTCAAAGGTGCCACCATTCAGATGAGACGATTAAACTAGGTCCTGTCATCCTGTTCTGGTGGTTCAAGATGGATGTCAAAGTCCTGGCCAAATTTCTTCATTTACACACAAAAAAAAAAACACCAACAGATTAACCTGGTTCAGTTTCCATCCATTTGTATCTGTATGCCTGACCTTCCCATAGCAACAAATCTGAAACAGGAAATATTTCCATGCCCTCCTTTCCCTGTCAAAAAAAGGAAATAAAAAAAAAGACACTATTTTCATTTCGTAATTACTTAGGAGTGATACTGAGCTGAAACCTACAACGATGCTTTCCATGCAGGGCCTCCGCTCAACTGATGTCACTGGGTTCAAGAACTGCTAAGTAATTAAAAACATGAACACTGTTTGGAACAAAGGCTGCATTTTAAAGGGACCCTGAGTAAGGAAAAAATAAAAGTATTTAAAAATAATCACACAAACCAAACACTTGGGGTAATAAACACACTTCACACATGCCCAAATATACAATAACATAAAAAATATACACAATAGGTTATTTCTTGTCCCCTTTAATTAAACAAACGGATTAATAGGCTATAAAAAATGACTTTGTCTAGGGATACAGTAATAAAGCTAGAGCACTCTTGCTCTAGAGACTTTATCATGCATTGATGATGTGGCTTTTATAGGGTTGCTCCGGAGCAGAGTTTAAAAGGATAAGACAGGTTGTGTACTGAGTTCAGTGCTACAAAGTTACATTTGAGGCACCCATTATCAAAAAGCAGAACCTGCTGGCAATGTGTGTGCTACATTGATGTTTTTAGATTATTGATATTTTTGCTGCTATTTAACTTGTTTAGATGTCCTTTAAAATGAATGTATCTACTGCCCCTTCCAAAAAAAAACAAAAAACACATGTGAAAAGGGTGGGGGGTGTAGGTAACATATCAAAAACATAAGGTGCTTACTCCTTGTTTGTTCTGTGTTATCCTCCCACCACCACCTACTTTGAACACTTTCACTTTCCGGTTTCCTGTTTCTCCTTTCCTTTGTACTGCTGCTTTTTTGTAGCCTCCTGTAGAACTGTAACATCACTGGGGACTAGGGTTCTGCCTGTGCGTCAAGCATGGTTGTTCAGAGAAAGCATGGAGACTTGGAACAAAAACATAGGGGCACCTGTTCATAACCACTGTAGGGGAACAATAATTTTTCTCCCACTGAAAATAACTTCTGTTGTACAAATTATTAAATACAGATTGGGTGCTTTAGGGAAAAAAATGACCAAAGGATCTCAATACATTGGTATTCCTTTTTTTTTTTTTTTAAATAAGATAAGGACTTGTAAGTTGCATTGTTTTATTATGTTCTCATGTTCCAGGCTGTAGTAACTGATAGATTGACACTAAGGAATGATTTATAAAATTGAGTACACTATGAAGGAATTATGGAATAACAAGTACTGGTCATTTAAAATGTTTCTATGGCCACATGACCAAATGAACATTGTTTTTATTTCAGTGGATGACTGCTAAGTTTGTATGCACATCATGAAAATAACTGAGGAATAAACTTCCTTTCTGTTCACTACATACTTCAACTTGTTTCTTTTATTTAAACATTTGTATTTTTTGTATTTATTTATTCTACCAGGAAAAAGCTCAATTGAGCAGTGCTCATATACAAGGAGGTCCTGGTTAGGACAGATAACATTACAGAAGGTAAAGAAGCAATTCACATAATGCAAAGACTAGAAATGACGGAAGTTATTATACATTTATTTCGTTTTTGTTAACCAGGTAAGTACACCCAGGAGAGTTACAACAAGGGTGATGCAACATCAGACAGTTTACTGTATACAGCGATTAAACAACATATTCACAGGGAAAGGTAAACAGCAGACAGGATACAAACATACGAAATTGCCAGCAGAAACAAGTCTCACAGTCTATCGAGTGTGCAGCTAGCATCTCATTTTGCAGCTGCCCCCCCTCTTCCCAGTATCCCTTATCCTGTCCCAACCCCTCTTGAAACTGCCCACTGTCTTACAGGACACTATCTTGTCTGGTAAGGTGTTCCATTTGTCCACCACTCTTTCAGTGAAAAATGTCCTCATCTCCTCCTGAATCTCCCCACCCCACCCCACCCCCAGTCTCAGTCCATGCCTCTCATGTCCCTCCACCTTCTCATCTGGAAAATCCCTTCTGTGTTGGTCTTGTTTATCCCCTTTAGATACTTAATGGTCTCGATCATATCTCCCTATCCCTCCTCTCCTCCAGTGAATATATATTAGCTCTCCCAGCCTATCCTCATAGGGCTTGCTCTCTAATCCCTGAATCATCTTTGTGGCTCTTCGCTGCACCCCCTCCAACAATCTGATGTCCTTCTTCAGGAATGGGCACAGTACTGCACTCAGTACTCCAGGTGGGGCCTGACCAATGACCTATACAGGAGCAGGATAACCGCCCTCCTTCTGGAGGAGATCCCTCTTGCAATACACCCCAGCATTTTGTTGGCTTTTGCTGCCGCGTTCCTGCGCTGAGCAGAGTTGTTCATGCTCCCCGTAATGATCACTCCTAGGTCCTTCTCCTCTGTGGAGTTCCCTAACTGTACCCCATTCAAGTAATAAACCCTCCCCTGGTTCCTGGCTCCGAAGTGCAGAACCTTGCAATTCTTGGTATTGAACCCCAACTGCCATGATCTTCCTGGACATAAAGTCTCCACCACTCATTCACACTGATGGGATCTACGTCGGAGGCACTAGGACCCAATGGGAGCAAACTTTGCAAGAGGGCCGGCGCCAGAGATGGAGCCGCGAGGAGTGGCATTGTGAGCCTCAGCTCGTGCGGCAGTAACTATCTCAGTGTCGACCCTCCAACTGCCTCAGTTCCTTTTTTCCCACCATCGAGTGTGCTTCAGTGATGACATCGCTCACCCGCCGGGAGTCAAACTTCAAACTAGCAGCATAGTTTTCAGTTTATTTGTATTTTATCTCGAACAAAGTACTTCTTATTTTTAAACTTACTGAGAAAAAGAAGTCTTCAGCCCTCCTTTGAGTCGACCATGAGCGAGTCAGGTGACGGTAGGGGGACTTCATATGAAAGCTGTTCAGTCAGCCAGGCTGGGTCCGGTCCACCGCCCTCTCTGGAGGGAGGTTCCGACAATGCATGGTCTGATGCCCAGAGAGATGGGCAGTCCCCACAGAAGCATAAAAGGAAATGGTCGCACACTCTGCACCATTCAGCCTCGCGCTCTTCTTCGGCCCACAGGTCAAAAAAGAGAAGGCATCACTCGAGGTCGCCTTCTGGTATGTCTGCGCATCAATGGTTGTTGGGGTCAGATGCCGGTCTCCTCCTCCAGAGTCGCTGGTTTCTGTCTCCAGTGACCGACCTCTTCGACATTGGAGCCCTAAAAAAGGGCTTCCGATGAGCAGTTTCATCAGCGGGCCGCTCTTATGGAGCAATGGGCTTGGAGGTTGGTCCAACTACCTGGCCCGGTCACTCCGAGGCCTTCAGCCCGCCGGAGGCCGGGTGAGTGGTTGGACCTTCTAATCGTCGTGGTGCCATCTTTGGTGCCGTCCATTCCAGCGCTCAGGTGTTTTCCCCCTCACATGGCTGCGGTGCAGGGGGCAAAGTGATGCCTCTTATCTCCTGGTATTCTTCCTCCTTTTTCTTCGAATCAGAGTCGTCGGGGCCCTAGATTGCTTTTGGCGCCATCATGGACTCTCTCGACGTCGATGTGTGTCTCAGTGCCGTCGTGCCTGTTGGCACCGTCCTCTGTGCCACTGTGGTTGTCAGCGCTGTCCTCGGTGCTGCTGGGGTTGTTGGCATCATCCTCGGTGCCACTGGGGTTGTCAGCGCAGTCCTCGGCGCCATGGTCTCTGTCAGCGCCATCTGCTGGGTTGTTTCTGACGACGCCATCTCCCTTGACTTCGGTGCTGTGTTCTTCGGTGCCAAGGCTAGGTGCGGTGCTGTCCAGCCTTCAGGGGTTCTCGACCCCGAATCCTTTCTCTTCTTCATTTCCTTCTGATTTTCACTCCTTTCCTGCCCACACAGTCTCTCCGGGGCTGTCAGGAGATGATATTGTGCCTGACCCAGATCTTCAACTGGGTGATGATGTTGAAGGAGCAGGGATTAATCCTGCTGCAGAGCCTGTGGTTGAAGACCTGTCATTTAAGTCTCTGCTGACAAATTTAAATTCTACTCTTTCTCTCCAGACTACAGATATCGATCCTGGGAAACACAGAAACATAGAATTTGATGGCAGGTAAGGACCGCTTAGCCCACCTAGTCTGCCCATTTTCCTACCTACAGATAAGCTGCAGATCCTAGTTAACCAACAGCTTACTTCCTCCTATCCCCCACTAGGACTGCCTTATGTCTGTCCCATGCATTCTTGAATTCCCCCACTGTTCTTGACTGCACAACCTCTTCAGGCAGGCTGTTCCATGCATCCACGACCCTCTCTGTGAAAAAATACTTCCTCACATTACCTCTGAGCCGTCCCCCCTCTATCTTCAAATTGTGCCCCCTTGTTCTTGCACATCTCTCTTTCTGAAAGATGCTACCCTCTTGGACTTTGTTGATTCCCTTGAGGTACTTGAGAGTTTCTATCATGTCCCCTCTCTCCCTTCTTTCCTCAAGGATATACATATTAAGCACCTTTAGTCTTTCTTCGTATGTCTTTTGATGCAGACCCTGTACCATTTTGGTTGCCCTCCTCTGGACAGCCTCCACTCTGTCTATGTCTTTGCGGAGATGGGGTCTCCAGAACTGCACACAGTACTCCAGATGGGGTCTCACCAACTGTCTGTACAGAGGGATAACAACTTCCTGTTTTCTACTATTGATGCCTCTTCCTATGCATCCCAGTATCCCCCAGCCTTCCTTACTGCCTTCTCACATTACTTGCCCACCTTTAGGTCATCTGATATAATTACCCCAGGTCCTTTCCATTTTACTGTTGTCAGTATCTCACCCCCATTGTGTACGCTTCCCTGGGTTTTGTTTCCCATGTGCATTACCTTGCACTTCTTTGCATTGAATCTGAGCTGCCATACATTTGACCATTCCTCCAACCTTGCCAAGTCCCTTCTCATCCTTTCCACTCCATCTTGTGTATCAACCCTGTTGCAGATCTTTGTGTCGTCTGCAAGAGACATACTTTTCCTTCGGTTCCTCTGCAATGTCATATAAAGACATTAAAGGACCGGTCCCAGTACTGAACCCTCAGGTACCCGCTAGTAACCCTCCTTTCTTCACTGTGTACTCCATTTACTACTACCCTTTGCGTCTGTTGTCTAGCCAATTTATTATCCGGGCTACCACCTTGGGACCCACTCCAAGGCTGGCTAACTTGTGTATTAATCTTTTGTGTGGGACTGTATCAAATGCCTTGCTAAAATCTAGGTAGGCCATGTCCACAGCCCCTCCCTGATCTACTACTTTGGTCACCCAGTCAAAGAAGTCTATTAGATTAGTCTGACACGACCTTCCCATCGTGAATCCATGCTGCCTTGGGTCGTGTGCCCCACTGGCCTCTAGGTACTCAACAATTCTTTACTTTAGAAGTGATTCCATCATTTTCCCTACCACTGAGGTCAAACTAACTGTTCTGTAGTTTCCTGCCTCTGTCCTGCTCCCACTTTTGTGAAGAGGAATCACATCTGCCCTCCTCCAGTCCTCGGGTACCACCCCATCTTCCCATGATTTGTTAAAGAGAGTAGTCAGTGGTGTCACTAGTTCTACCCTTAGTTCTTTTTGAATTCTTTGGTTTTCCCATCAGGGCCCATTGCTTTGTCCACCTTCAATTTTATTAGTTCTTTCAGAACCCTTTCTTCTGTAAATGGACTGGTATCGACCCCCGTCTTCAGAGTGTTTCTCTTGTTTGGTTTAGGTACCTCCCCCTCCTCTTCCTTTGAGAATACTGAGCAGAAATATTCGTTCAGTATCCCTGCTTTTTCACTGTCACTCTCTACCCACATTCCCTCCCCTTTATTAAGCCTCAGTATCCTCTTTTGGTCTTTCTTCACTCCTAATGTACCTATAAAGGTCTTATCCCCTTCTTAACAGAATTGGCTATCCTTTCCTCGGTTTGGGCCTTTGCTATTCTGACTGCCTTCCCAGCCTTTTTCTGCTTTAACTGATAAAGTTCTCTGTCCTGCTCCTTCTGTGTTTCCTTATATTTCCTGAATGCTATCCTTTTCTCCTTAACCTTCCCTGCCACCTCTTTTGAGAACCATAGCGTTTTTTTCCTTCGTTGTGTTTTATTGATTTGCTTTACACAAAGGCTTGTTGCCTCCATGATGGCTGTTTTGATTACTCCCATTGTTCCTCCACCCCTCCTTCTTGCCTGTTTGCTAGTGCTTTTCTGAGGCACTCTCTCATTTTCCCAAAGTCAGCCCTCCTAAAGTCCAATACTCTTGCTTTTGTATGGCTTGATTGTATGGCTGTGTTTATCATGAACCACACTGTTTGGTGGTGGCTTGTTCCCAGATGGCTACCCACTTCTAAATCTGAGATTCTTTCTCCGTCTCCATTTGACAGTACCAGGTCTAAGATTGCTCCCTCCCGAGTGGGTTCCAATACTAGCTGTCTGAGGCATGCCCCCTGTAGGGCATCAAGAATGAACCCGCTCTTGGATGTGCCTGCAGCAAATGTGCTCCAGTTAACATCTGGCATATTCAGGTCCCCTATCAACAATATCTCCCCTTTTTCTGCCATTCTAAGGAAGCCTTCTATCATTTCCTTATCCATTCCTTCCCCCTGAGATGGGGGTCTGTATACAACCCCATGCGATTGTGGTGCCATTTCCTGTCTCCAGGGTGACCCAGAGTGCCTCATCTGCTCCCTGTTTACTCTTTAGTTCTGTTGCTTGATCCCTTCCCTTACATAGAGAGCTACTCCTCCTCTTTTACCTTCCCTGTCCTCCTGTAGATTGTGTATCCTGGTATGTTGACATCCCAGTCATGGTTCTGTGTGACCATGTTTCTGTGACTGCCACAATATCCAGGCAACCCTCTTCCATCAAGGCCACTAGTTCAGGGCTTGTTACCAGACTACGGGCATTGGTACTCATCACCTCCACTTTTGATAGCCTTACCCCTTTAGCCCCATTCCTGTCCTTTCTGCCTTTGTCTTTTTTTACATTTACCTCTGTTCTGCTCCCTAATAACTTCTCTACCTTGGTGTTTACCTCACTAATTACCATGTTTTGGTGGGGGGAGGCTGTGATTTCCCTGCTCCTTTTCAGTGCCTCCCCCCTTGGCTAGTTTAAATGCTTGCCAGTGAAGCATTTAAACCTCTCACCTAGGATCCTGAAGATCTTGGGAAGCTCTTGAGACTCCAATACCTACATGTCCTGGATATCCCTATAGATTTAACTCCCCCGGTACAACCATCCTTTGAGACTCTCTCTCTCTCAGATGGTATGGAATAATACTGCTCTCATTCCTTCTGTGGCTAAGTCCACAGACAGGAAGTATGCTGCTCCCAAGAATCAACCCATTTTGGCCTCCCAGGCCTTTGCAGACCCTATTGTAGTCTTGGCAGAGAATGATAAGGCCGTTCTTCCTCAGGCATCTACAGCCCGGCCTATAAACAAAGAATCACGTAAGATAGACACCTTAGGTAAGAGAGTCTTTGCTGCCTCCACCCTGGGTATGCATATTGCCAGCTACCAGGGTTACTTTTCTCAATATGAGTATGTTCTTTGGCATTCGCTCAAACAGATGGTAGAAGCTCTGCCCGAGTCGGACACTAGTTCAGAGCTACTTCAGACCATAACCAGGGGTATCGAGTCCAACAACCAGCAGGTTAAAGCAGCTATGGATGCTTTCAATACTGCTTCCCGAGCGGTGGCGGCAGGCATTTGTATCCGTCGTCACTCCTGGCTATGCACTTCGGGCATCACGAATAATGCCCAACAGCAGGTCATGGCATTACCCTTTGATGGTATGTATCTGTTCGGACCTCAAGTAGAGCAAGCTCTGGAGGCCACACAGAAGACTAGGTCAGCCATTAAAACGGCTCGACCCACTCCCACCCCTTCTCGGTGTGTGTGTGTCAACAAGCGTTAGTTCTAGGGACATGGATATGTTGTTCATCCACACTATCTGGCAGGTTCCTTGCCGCTTTAAATCTTGCCGGAAGGTCTTCAAGCTGGCTCCTCCCACCCACCAGGGTGGTAAAACTCTCAGCTCCGCCCCATGACGCCAGATCTTCCTTACCGCTTGGAAGCTCAGGTTCCCTCCTTAACGCTCTGCGTATAGACTGGATCCTAATTCTTCGGTTCGCCCAAAACTAATTCTAAAGTTTTCAAGACTTCGGTCTAATTACTCCCTCGCGGCTGTGATGGACAAATTGACTCCCGGATTTCAGCAGTGCCAATCTGGCCAAAAAATGTCCAGGACGGATCCGCACTTCACGTGCGTCTACTGCCTCGGCCTAGATCATGACCTGCAGGCCTGCGAATTATGCCGTTCATTTTCGGCCAACATCCTGGAAGACCGCGCTGCCCGGTTACAGCTTGGGCGCCCCGAGAAGTGCTACCTGCCGGTGAAGTCCAAGGAGGCCCGTTGGGCGGTGTCCGCGGTGGCTGGCTCGGCTGAGCAACTCGAGCAGATGATCGCCCTTGAGGAGGAGGCGGCCCAGGCCGCATCTTCACCTTCCTCGCTCGCGGCATTTATCCCACTCTCTCTCTCTGGGATCCTCCTACACAGCTTCTTTTAAGGAGCTTTGCCAATCCCTTTCCACGAAGGGAGAGGGGCCATCGGGACACTCTTCTCGGTCCAAAAAGAAGGACTCAAAAGGTAAGTCCCACCATCGGCGTTCGTGGGAGCGGGAGAGGTCCCCTTCCCCGGACAGTCGACACTCGACTTCAGTCGAGGTTGTGGCTAAGGCCGCTGGCTTCACGGTGTCCCCATCAGGTCAGCCGGCCAAGACACCCATCGACGTGGTCAAAATTTTTCTCGTCCTGTCGGACGGGCTGTCGACTGGTGAAGCAGACAACCCTTCTTCACCATTTCCCCTGGTGGAGACCGAGGACTTCCCTGCGCCTCCCGTGCCGGAGTCCCCAGTCAAGGCTCCCGAGCCGAGGGAAGAGCAGGTGTCCCCGGCCCCTTCCCAGACCCGCCGTCTGAAACAGAGGGTCTCAGTCTCGGTCTTGGACCTCATCTCGGTCCAGCCGATCCCGCCAACATCAGCGGTCTCAGTCTCGGCACCGAGGTAACTGGCGGCGCCGCTCGTCCTTGTCTTCCTCCTTGGAAGAGGAGAGGATTTGGCGCAAACTGAGTCAACGCTACGAGGACTTAATGTGGCAGCAGTTACTTTTGTCTGGGAACAAGCCGACGCTGTCACCTTCCCCAGCCATCAAGTGGCTGTCACCCGAACAGCCGAAACAACCCCTCGATGTAGTCGAGGTGCCCAAGCCTGGGCCGGTTGTTCGACCAAAACCAGCTGCCCCACCGATTGTGGTGGAACCTCCGCCTCCACAACCGAAATCAGGGGATGCCAACCAAGGACTCTCGGTCGGATCAGGGTCTGCCCCACAGGTTGTCGGTCACCCTCACTCCCGACCGTCCTCGGCAGGTGGAGGGTAGCTCAGGCCCCAGGCAGCTCTTCGTGGACTCCTCGGAGTCCGACGACGGCTCCTCCTTGTTCTCCAGGCCCATTGACCTGGCGTCCTCCGGGGGACAGTCGATGGATGAAAGCCCATCATCCTTCATGGGTTTGCTTCCGCTCATCTCTGAGTTCACCAGGATGCAGCTCGAGCCCGTATCCAAGCGGGCCAAGTATGCCCTGACGGAGATACTGGACCGAGGGGATTCACCCACGGAGGCCTTTCCGGTGGCTGAAGCCATTGTTGGCCCAGCCTTGGAGCTCTGGCAGCAGCCTGCTTCCTGTCCTGCGCCTTTGGCCAGGAAGTATGCAGTCCCTACCGGCTCTTTGCCCGGTTTTTCGGAACACACGTCTGCTGAGGGGTTGGTCACCGACAGCGTTTTCCGGCGTTCCGGGAACACTAGGGATGTGGACAAGTCCTCCGACAAGGAGTCCAAAAAGCTGGACTATGCTGGGTGCAAGGTGTATGCTGCGTCCTCCCTTGGCCTCCGCCAGGCCAGCTCAGCCGTGCTGATGGCACACTTCTCCCACGCCCTCATGGGTTCCCTGGATGAGGTGATCCCTCATCTCCTGGCCGACCTGCAGACCACGGTCCGGCAGGTATGGGACCAGGGTAGGGCAGTGGCTAAGCAGCAGCTCCAGACGGCTCTGGACGTCGGAGACTCCTGTGCCAGATCGGTTGCGGCCGCGGTGGCCATGCGCTGCAGAGCATGGCTGAGGATATCCACCTTCACGGCGGATACCCAGCGCAAACTGGTGGATGTCCCCTTCTTGGGGACTGACCTCTTCGACCCTGGAGTGGAAGGTCACCTCCAGCGGATCGAAAAGTCCAATGCCACTCTGGACTCGGTCACCTCCGCCCAGAAGAACAAAGACCGCCGACAGTGGCAGTACAAGTCCTTTCGTCCTTCTGCACCTGCGGCATGTCCGGCCCAACAGCACCAGCACCAGGGCCAGCAGGCTAATGCTTGGCATCCCAAACCCAAGCCCGCGGCTTCCTCCAACAGGAAGCAGGGAGGTAAAGGCCCAGGAGGTCCCTCGGCCGGTCCCTCCTCTAAGCCTGCCCAGTGACGGGTTGAGGGGTGTCGCCCCCAGCCCTGTCACTCCCCCCTTGGTTCCCCACGTGGGGGGAAGGCTCCGCCACTTCCTTTCCATTTGGTCCGTTATCACCCCGGACCGTTGGATTTTGGAGGTGGTAGGAAAGGGCCTGCCTCTGGAGTTCAAGCAGGCCCCACCCTTCCAAGCCGTCGCCCCTCAGGGGGCTACGGGGTCCGCAGCCTCTTTGTCAGCTTGCTGAGCCGATATTGCCCTGCTCCTCGAAAAAGAGGTGATCAGGAAGGTGGTGGATCCTCCTCCAGACCCAGGGTTTGTGTCCAGGTACTTCCTGGTCCCAAAACGGACGGGAGGCTGGTGCCCCATTCTTCGACCTGCACGACCTGAACAGGTTCCTAAGGTCTCGGACCTTCAGGATGGTCACTCTGGCTCAGATAATCCCATCCTTGGAACGAGGCATGTGGTTCTGTTCTCTGGACCTTCAGGATGCGTTCTTTCACGTCCCAATCCATCCGTCCCACCAGAGATTCCTCCGCTTCAGAGCAGAGGGATCCCTTTACGAGTTCCAGGCCATGCCCTTCGGCCTTTCCCTAGCTCCCAGGATCTTCACCAAATGCATGGCAGTGGTGACAGCATTCCTGCGGCGCCGAAGGGTCCGGATGTACCCCTACCTGGATGACTGGCTGATTGCAGCCCCCTCCAGAGCAGAGGTGGAGCGGTCCACAGATCTGGCCCTCCTGGTTTGCTCTCCGGTTGGCCTCCTCATCAACGAGGCCAAGTCAGAACTCGTGCCAAAGCAGGTGATACAATTCATCGGGGCAGAGCTCGACTCTCTATGAGCCAGAGCACGGCTCCCGACGAACAGGGCCGAGGTTCTTTCCTCCTTTGCCCAATCATTTCAGGTTGGGCAATCGCACCCTGCCCGGGACTTCCTGTGCGTTCTGGGCCTCATGGCGGCCTGTACCAGCGTGGTCCGTTGGGCCCACTGGTACATGCGTCCCCTTCAGTGGGGGCTGGCCAGCCAATGGTCACAGCACTTCGATCCGCTGGATCGGCTAGTGACAGTGATCAGGGGATGTGGAACGCTCTCCAGTGGTGGACCGTTCCAGCACATCTGCAGGAGGGCATCCTGTTTGTCTGCCCCGAGCCGACGGTCTCGCTATTGACCGCTGCCTCTCTGTTGGGTCGGGGTGCCCATCTGGGGGAGCACAAAGCACACGGCCTCTGGTCCCCTCGGGAGTCCTGATGCCATATCAACCTGCTGGAGCTTTGAGCGGTTCGTCTAGCCCTAACCACCTTCGCTCCATTTCTACGGGGTCAAGTGGTTCAGGTCCAGATGGACAATACCATGACCATGTACTACCTAAACCACCAGGGTGGGACGCGCTCCATGCCTCTGTGCAGGGAAGCTCTCCACATTTGGTCACTCATGCGCAGCCTGGAGGCGGATCTCCTCGCCATTCATGTGGCAGGTGCCTCCAACACCCTGGCCGATGCCCTAAGCCAGATAGGGGCTGCATCTCATGAGTGGTCTTTCCTGTCGGAGGTAGTACAAGATCTCTTCTCCCACTGGGGCACGCCTCAGGCGGACCTGTTTGCCTCAAGGGAGAATGCGAAGCTGAGACTGTTTCATGCCCGCCCCCTCAGCAGGGCTCGCTGAAGGGGGATGCCTTTTCAAGGCCATGGACCCTGGGCCTCTTCTATGCCTTTCTCCCATTTCCCTTGATCCACAAGGTGCTTCTCAAGGCGAGGAGGCACAAGGCACAGGTGATTCTGGTAGCCTCAGACTGGCCCCGCCAGTTCTGGTATCCAGATCTCCTCAGTCTCAGCTCCAGGCTCCCGAGGCGCTTCCAGCCCGCCCGGACCTGATCTCAGTCAGTCAGGGAAAGTATTCCATCCGGACCTTCAATCCCTGCACCTGACAGCCTGGTTCCTGGCGCAGAGTTCCAGGCCTTGGGTCGTTCCCGAGGTCCTCCAGCGTCGTTGAGGCATCCCGTAAGGAGTCGACCAGAAAATGCTATGCCTTCAAATGGAAGAGATTCTCCATTTGGTGTCAGGGCAAGGGCCTGGACCCTTCCTCCTGTTCCTTGGCAAGCATTCTGGACAACCTGTGGTCCCTTTCTCAGCAAGGGCTTCGGTTGATGACCCTTAAGGTGCACCTGGCAGCCATCTCTGCTTGCCGAGTGCGGGCCGGGAAGCAGTCGGTGGCGCAGGAGAAGGTGGTCAGGTGCTTTTTCAAAGGCCTTGATCACATATCCCCTCCGGTGCGAGAACCTCCACCTCCATGGGATCTACTGCTGGTATTGGCTAAGCTCATGGGCAAGCCATTCGCACCGATGCACAGGTGTGACATCTCTCACCTGTCGTGGAAGACCACCTTCTTGGTGGCTATCGTCAGCCAGAAGGATGGGAGAGCTCCAGGCACTTTCCATCGAGTCTCCTTATCTGGTCTTCCACAGGGACAAGGTTGTCCTGCACCCCACCAGAAATTCCTTCCAAAGTGGTGTCAGAGTTTCACCTTAACCAGGTGTTGACTCTGCGGTATTCTACCCCAATCACACCTCAGAGGCCGAATATAGGCTCCATACTTTGGACCCAGAAGAGCGCTCACTTATTATAAGGAGCAGACGGCTGAAGTTCGGTAAGAGGTTCCCCAGCTGTTTGTCACCTATGCTGAAGCCGCACCTGGCAGACCTGCAGCCAAGCAGACGATAGGCAGGTGGATCACCTCCTGCATAGATCTCTGCTATAGGTTGGCGGGCATGGAGCCTCCCAGAGGGATAAGAGCTCATTCTACCCGCCATACTGCTGCATCGGTGGCTGCTTCCAGGGATGTCCCTATCCAGAAAATCTGCAGGGCTGCTACTTGGAAGTCAGCACACACCTTCATCACCCACTACCACATCGACCTTGAGTCATGCCAGGATGCTGGTTTTGGGGCCTCGGTTCTCAATCATTATTCCCTAAGTAGGGATGTGCACCTTGCCTCCTCCTCCCAGAGAACTGCTAGGAGTCTGCCAGACAGTGTGGATGAACAACATATCCATGTCCTAGAGTACAGTTACTCACCTGCTAACAGGTTCTAGGAATGGTATGTTGTTCATCCCTAACTCTACCGACCTCCCGGCCGCGCAAGCAGCCTGGCTTCCAGCGGGCTAGATCTGGCGCCATGAGGCAGAGCCGAGGTTTTACCACCCAGGTGGGTGGGAGGAGCCAGCTTGAAGACCTTCCGGCAAGATTTAAAGCAGCAAGGGACCTGCCGGACAGTATGGATGAACAACATATACCATTCCTAGAACTCCTGTTACAGGTGAGTAACCTGTATTTTCACAACCGTCAGTCCTTTCGGGGGAAGGGCAGGGGAGGTTTCAACAAAAAGCAAGCCACTCAGCCTCAAAAGAAAATGCAACAGAAGGCACAAGGGCCCAAAATGCCCAGTGCCACCTTCTGAGTTTCTGGCCTGGGTCCCACCTCAACTGCTCGAGGGGGACTCCTCCTCATCGGTGTGAGGATGTCTGACTCAGTTCTACAACCAGTGGAAGTCCATAATATCAGACATATGGGTCCTCCGGATAATCCGCGAGGGGTACTCCCTAACCTTTCAGAAATCCCTCCGGATCGTCCTCCCAAACAACAGCCCAGGCTGTCAACAGTACAGTCAGACCTTCTTGCCTCTGAGATACAAGGCCTTCTGAACAACAGGGCAGTAGAAATAGTTCCGCTAGATCAATGAAACACAGGTTTCTACTTCCATTACTTCCTGGTCCTGAAAAAGACCGGTGGCATGTGCCCCATTCTGGACCTCAGAAAGTTAAACAAGTTTCTTTTCAAGGAAAAGTTCAAGATGATATCACTCGGGACCCTGTTACCCTTGCTTCATCAGCCCTATTGGCTAGCTTCCCTGGACATGCAGGACGCTTACCAACAATATTCCTATACACCCAAAGCATCACAAATACCTACGGTTTGTAGCTCTGGGTCAGCATTATCAGTTCAGAGTCCTGCCCTTTGGGCTATCTTCAGCGTCATGAGTTTTTACAGAAAGATCGGAATACAAGTGTTCCCATATCTGGATGACTGACTTCTAGCAAGTCCTTCCAGACAAGGAACTCTCGATGCCGTAGCCACGGCCTCAGACTTTCTCACGTCCATGGGAGTCCTGCTAAATCTCAAGAAATCACAGTTGCAGCCCTCCCAGAAGCTCCTTTTTATAGGAACTCTTCTGGACATCTCCTATGCGAAAGCTTTTCTACCAGAGGACAGAAGGAGCAATATCCTACAGATGGCCCAATACATCAGAGAGAACAGTTCAGTTCAAGCTATCTCGATGCAACAAAAGCTGGGTCTCATGGCATTCTCGGTACCCCTAGCATGTCTCCACATGAGAATCTCTCAATGGATGCTCAGTACTCAGTGGTCCCCAACCACTCACCCTCAGTCCTTTCTCATCAAGGTGATAGAACCTGTGAAGAGGTCACTCACCTGGTGATCGCAAGAGGATAATCTTCTGGAAGGGTATCCCTTTGCTCCCCTGGATCACCAGACTTCCATTACCACGGATGCGTCCCTGATGGGATGGGGAGCTCATTGTCAGAATCTCCACACCCAAGGTACGTGGACTCAGGACGAGTCCCAGCTTCACATAAATGTCCTAGAAATGAGAGCCGTCTTTTATGCAGTCTGAGCTTTGAAGGACATTCTCTGTCACAAGAACATTCTCCTTCAAATGGACAACAAAGCAGTGATGTATTACATCAACAAGCAGGGTGGTGCACACTCTTACCCTTTATGCAGGGAAGCAATGAGAGTGTGAGAATGGTGCCTGGAGCATAAGGCTCTAATTCAGGCGGTCTACCTGCTAGGAGTGCAGAACGAACTGGCAGACTGTCTAAGCAGAACAGAGACAGATCCTCATGAGTGGTCTCTCGACTCAGTTGTAGTTCAGTCACTATTCACAGAGTGGGGAACTCCAGACCTGGACCTTTTTGCATCCCCACTCAACACAAAACTGCCTCTCTTCTGCTCCAGAAATCCAGGGCCTGCATTTTCTGTCTGGATGCGTTCAGGCTGCAGTGGACAAAATGCTTTCTATACGCCATTCCTCCACTTCCACTAGTTCAGAGGGTACTTCTCAAATTCGAGTCCCAGGGGACAAAATGATCCTCATTGCTCCCTTCTGGCCTCGACAGATATGGTTTCCATTACTCAACAGTATGTCGGAAACCCCTCCGAAGGCACATCCCCTTCAGACGAACCTTCTGACCCAGGGGCCTGTGGTCCATCCCAGTCTGAGGTCGCTTGACCTTCGGCTCCTGAAGAGATAGAAGTGAACAGGTTTAATGTCTCTCAGAGAGTTTCATATATTCTTATGGCTGCGCGCAAGCCAGCCACTAGAAAAACTTACACAGCCAAATGGAAGTGTTTTTCTCTCTGGTGTGCAAAATCCTCTTTGAATCCTTTTTCCTGCTCACCAAATAAAGTTCTAGAGTACCTTTTAGACCTCTCAAATTCAGGTCTACAATACTCTACAGTGAAAGTTCACCTTTGTGCCATTTCAGCTTATCATGAGCCAGTACTTTCCTTATCACTGGCCCAGTTACCAGTAGTCAAGAGGTTTCTTAAGGGTATTCTGCATACCAGACCTCTTATCAGATGTCCAGTCGCAGCCTGGGACATTAATCTTATGCTAGACATGCTCACTCGAAAACCTTTCGAGCCTCTAGCTTCCTGTGAGCTGAAATTTCTCACTTGGAAAACGGCCTTCCTGGTGGCCATTGCCTCAGCCCGCAGGATCTTTGAAATACATGCCTTGGTCACAGACCTTCCGTATACTGTTTCATAAGGACAAAGTAGTTCTTAGGACCCATCCTAAGTTTCTCCCTAAGGTTGTTTCAGAATTCCATCTAAACCAAACTTTGGTCCTACCTACTTACTTTGCAAACTTCCAAAATGAAAAAGAGCATTCCCTTCATTCTTTAGATGTCAAAAGAGCTCTGCGGTTCTATTTGGATAGTACAAAAGAAATTCGCAAAACTCAGCAACTGTTTGTTTCCTTCATCGAGACCCAACTGGGTCAATCTGTTGCTATCAGATGCAGTTCGGCATGGCGTGTGGCATGCCTTCGGCACTGCTATTCCGTGGCGCAGGTTAAGCTGGAGGCAGAGTGTACACTCACTCTACTAGAGCAGTCGCGGTATCCCTGGCAGAAATCCGCAACTTGCCCATTGCAGACATTTGCAATGCAGCTACCTGGAGCTCAGTGCATACTTTCATCAAGCACTGTGCCCTGGATGTCCATGCCTGGCGACGTCTTTCATTTGGCAGGACTATCCTTAACGGATTTCTGTCCTAAATTTCTGAGCTCTTTGTCTCTCCTGCCACCCTCTCGGGGGATTATTAGCTCGGTACTCTCCCATCAGTGTGAATGAGTGGTAGAGACTTCATGTCCAGGAAGATACGGAAATTACGTACCTACCGTAATACTTGATCTTCTTGAACAAAGTGTCCACCACTCATTCACACACCCACCCACCATCCCCCGAGCTCACCTCTGTTGTTGATCTTCACTCCCTCAATCTTAGGCTGTGAAGACTTCTTTGTTGACACTGTTTATACAGGTCGCTCAGACTGTCTTATGTCCAGTTTTTTGTTAGGTTATCCTTTTAGGTTAGTTACGCTGCAACTCCTCGGAAAAAAAGTTACTGAGGCGGTTGGAGGGTTGATGCCGAAATAGTCATTGCCGCATGAGCTGAGGCTTGTGGTGATGCTCCTCGGAGCTCCATCTCTGGTGCTAGCCTTCTTGCAAAAAGTTTGCTCCCGCTGGGCCCAAGCATCTCCGGGGTAGATCCCACCAGTGTGAATGAGTGGTGGAGACTTCATCCAAGATCAAGAATTACGGTAGGTATGTAATTTCCATTTTCTGCCCACTCCTGCAGCTTAGTCAGGTCCTCCTGCAAACCCCTTCTACCCCTCCGCATCATCAACCACAGCTTCCATCTTGGTATCGTCTGCAAACAGACTGATCTTGCTCCAGATCCCATGTGAGATATCTGCAATAAAAATCCCAAACAGCACCAGTCCCAGTGCTATTTACCCTGTGGTACCCCACTCGTCACCACTCCCGTTGATGAGGGGCCCCCACCACCACCCTTTGCTGCCTTCTCTTTAGCCAGTTTGTGATCTATTTCACCATTTTGGTCCTGCCCCCATGTTCCAGTTCTCCCGCCCCCAACCTGCCATGCGCACTAAATCAAAGGCCTTGCTGAAGTCTAAATACAGGACATCCACTGCATGGCCCTTGTCCAGTTCCCACGTCATCCAGTCGTCGTACTCTGCAAGGTTTGTCTGGCATGATCTGCTCGCTACAAATCTGTGCTGTTGACCATCCTGGAGACCGTTTTCCTCCAAGAAGCTCACTAGCCTCTTTTTTAGGATGATCTCCATGAGCTTTCCCATGATTGATGTGAGGCTCAATGGCCTGTAGTTTTCTGGTTCATCCTTTGGGCCATTTTTGTGGATGGGCACCACATGGCCCATTCTCCAGTTCTGTGGTATACATCCTGTGTCCAGGGAGGTATTGAACAGCCTTGGCTCATCATGGGATTAGAGCAGTGCAGAAGGACTTTGTAGAGTTGGGAAGGGGCTTAAGACAAGTAGCACACACAGTATCCTTCTCTGAGGTGCTGCCTGTCAGTGGCATGGGTGAGGCAAAGGTACTTTGCACCATGCAGTTTAACGAATGTTTGAAAAAACAGTGTGGAGCACAGGGGTTTGGCTTCATTGGGGACTGGGGTTCCACCTGGAGGGACACCAGCCTATACTGGCAGGATGGTCTGCATCTGTCCATGAAGGGAACAAGTCTTTTGGGCAATCGGTTTAAATGCTTCATTGGCAAGCTTTTAAACTAGTCAAGGGGAGGCACTGATAAGCAGCAGGAAAATTCCAGCCTCCCCCTACAAAACAGGGTACTAAATGAGAAAAAGACCAAGGTAGAAAGGTCAGTGGGGGATGCTGCTACAGAAGGTAAAGCCATCAAAAAATGGAGAGCAATGAGTACCAATGCCCGTAGTCTGGGTAACAAGCTTCCTGAATTAGTGGCCTTGATGGAGGAGGAACATCTGGATATCGTGGCAGTCACAGAAACATGGTACACACAGAACAATGACTGGGCCGTAAACATACCAGGATACACTATCTACAGGAGAGACAGGGAGGGTAAAAGAGGAGGAGGAGTAGCTCTCTACATAAGAAAAGGAATCAAAGCAACAGAACAAAAGGGAAAACAGGGAGGAGAAGAAGCACTGTGGGTCAATTTGGAGGCAGGCAATGGCACCACAATCCGCACAGGGGTTGTATACAGACCCCCCTCTCAGGGCGAGGAAATGGACAAGGAAATGATAGAAAGTATACTTAGAATGGCACATAAAGGGGAGATATTGCTGATGGGTAATCTGAATATGCCAGATGTTAACTGGAGTGCAGTTGCAGCAGCCACTTCTAAGAGTGGGGTTATTCTAGATGCCCTACAGGGGGCATGCCTTAGACAACTAGTATTGGAACCTACTCAAGAGGGAGCAATCTTAGACCTGGTCCTCTCAAATGGAGATGGAGAGAGGATCACAGATGTTGAAGTGGGTAGCCATCTGGGAACTAGTGACCATCGAACAGTATGGTTCACAATAAACACAGCAATAGAGTCAAGCCATACAAAGGCAAAAGTACTGGACTTCAGGAGGGCTGACTTTGCCAAAATGGGTGAGTGCCTAAGGAATGCACTAGCAAATGGGCAGGAAGGAGGGGTGGAAGAACAATGGGGAATAATAAAAACTGCCATCACAGAGGTAACAAGCCTTTGTGTGAAGCAAATAGACAAAACAAAACGATGTAAGAAACCACTATGGTTCTCAAAGGAAGTGGCAGTGAAGGTTCAAGGGAAAAAGAAAGCATTCAGGAAGTACAAGAAATCACAGAAGGAGCAGGACAGAGAACTGTATCAGTTAAAGCAAAAGGAAGCTGGGAAGGCAGTCAGAACAGCAAAGGCCCAAACCGAGGAAAAGGTAGCCAACTCAGTTAAGAAGGGGATAAAACCTTTACAGGTACATCAGGGAGCGAAGGAAGACCAAGGAAGGAGGATAGTGAGGCTTAATAAAGGGAGGGAGGGTGGGCAGAGGGTGACTGTGAAAAGGCAGAGATACTAAACAAATATTTTTGCTCAGTATTTACAAATGAAGAGGGGGAGGTACCTAAAACAAACAATAGAAACACTCTGGATACAGAAGTTGATACCAGCCCATTTACAGAAGAAAGGGTTCTGAAAGAACTCTTAAAACTGAAGATGGACAAAGCAATGGGGCCTGATGGGATTCTTCCCAGAATTCTAAAAGAACTAAGGGTAGAACTAGTGACACCACTGACTACCCTCCTTAACAAATCATGGGAGGATGGGGTGGTACCTGAGGACTGGAGGAGGGCCGATGTGATTCCCCTTCACAAAAGTGGGAGCAGGGCAGAAGCGGGAAACTACAGACCAGTTAGTTTAACCTCAGTGATAGGGAAAATTATGGAATCACGTCTGAAGGAAAGAATTTTCGAGTACCTAGAGGCCAGAGGGGCACAGGACCCAATGTAGCATGGAATCACAGCAGAAAGGTCATGCCAGACGAATCTAATAGATTTCTTTGACTGGATGACCAAAGTAGTAGATCAGGGAGGGGCTGTGGACATGGCCTACCTAGACTTTAGCAAGGCATTTGACTCAGTCCCACACAAAAGATTAACATACAAGTTAGCCAGCCTGGGAGTGGGTCCCAAGATGATAGCCTGGGTAAATAATTGGCTGGAGAATAGGACACAGAGGGTAATAGTAAATGGAGTGCACTCTGAAGAAAGGGGGGTTACTAGTGGGGTGCCGCAGGGTTCAGTATTAGAACCGGTCCTCTTCAATGTCTTTGTAAGCGACATTGCAGAGGGACTGGAAGGAAAAGTATGTCTCTTTGCAGATGACACAAAGATCTGCAACAGAGTTGATGCACAAGGTGGGGTGGAAAGGATGAGGAGGGACTTGGCAATGTTAGAGGAATGGTCAAATGTATGGCAGCTTAGATTTAATGCTAAGAAGTGCAAGGTAATGCACCTGGGAAACAAAAACCCAGGGGAAGAGTACACAATGGGGGGGTGAGATACTAACAACAACAACAAAAATGGAAAGGGACCTGTGGGTAGTCATATCAGATGACTTAAAGGTGGGCAAGCATTGTGAGAGGGCAGTAAAGAGGGCTGGGGGGATACTGGGATTCTTAGGGAGAGGCATCACCAGTAGAAAACAGGAAGTTGTTATCCCTCTGTACAGACAGCTGGTGAGACCCCATCTGGAGTACTGTGTGCAGTTCTGGAGACCCAATCTCCTCAAGGACATAGACAAGATGGAAGCTGTCCAGAGGAGGGCAACTAAAATGGTGCAGGGTCTTCACTGGAAGACATATGAAGAGAGACTAAAGGAGCTTAATATGTATAGCCTCGAGGAAAGGAGGGAGAGGGGGACATGATAGAAACATTCAAGTACCTCAAGGGAATCAACAAAGTCCAAGAGGGTAGCATCTTTCAAAAAAAGAGGTGTGTAAGAACAAGGGGGCACAATTTGAAGATAGAGGGGGCGGCTCAGAGGTAATGTAAGGAAGTATTTTTTCACAGAGAGGGTTGTGGATGCATGGAACGGCCTTCCGGAGGAGGTTGTGGAGTCAAAAACAATGATTGAATTCAAGCATGCATGGGACAGCCATAAGGCAATTCTAGGGGTTGGGGGTAGAAAGAAGTAGGCTGCTGGTTAACTAGGATCTGCAGCTTATCCATTAGGTAGGGAAATGGGCAGACGGGGTGGGCCAAGCGGTTCTTATCTGCCATCAAATTCTATGTTTCTATGTTTCTAGATTGGCCAGTGGCACCGCCAGGACCTCTGCCAACTCCCTTAGTACCCTAGGGTGAATGCCATCGGGTCCAGGTGCTTTGTCCACCCTTAATGCCCTCAACCTGTCTGGTCCCCTGCTGTCTCTCTAATCCCTACATCTGTCGTCTCCCCCTCCACCCCACCCCCTCTCCTGGAGTATCTTTCCCCCCTTCTCTTGTGTGAATACAGAGCAGAAGCATTCGTTCAGTGCTTCTGCCTGCTCTACCCCTTTTTCCACTCACCCTCCATCCTTCTTAATCCTCACCAGCTGATCCTTGCTCCTTCTCTCTCTCTCTGATGTAGCAGAATATGTCTTTTTCTACACTTTTGATTCCTTGCACCAGTCTCAGCTCTCAGGATGCCTTGGCCACCCTGACCAGTCTGATAACCTCCCTGGACGTCTCCATGTACGTATCCTTATCTTCACCCCTCCCCAATTTCCTGTACTTTTGAAATGCTGCCCTCTTGGCCCTCACCCCTTCCACAATCTCCTGTGTCAGCCAACTGGGTTTCTTTGCCCTCCCCTTCTTTCTTTTCTTCCTAGTGCATGACTCAGTAGCCTCTGCCAGCCCTTCCTTTATGATGTCCCATTTCTGGTCTGCATCCATGTGAGGTTGCATACCTGCTAAGTGCCTGCCCAAAATTTCCCCCATCGTCTTAAAGTCGGCCCCTGGACCAGCTGTGTCAGGAAGCTTAGAATGCTTCTAACAGGACCCCCTCCCTTGCACTTGTGGTGGATAGAGTGCCCCACTCCACCCCTGGTAGGTTGAAGTCCCCCACCACCACTGTGCTCCCACTGCTGCAGACCCTCTTATTTGTTCAGCTAATTCCCTATCCAGGTCACTCACCTGAGCTGGTGGCCTGTACACCACCTGCATCCTCAGTGTCCTATTCTTTGCATCTTGGAACTACATCTATAGTGCTTCTGGCCTCCCTTCCTCCCTTATGTACTTTATCCCCTCCCTTACATAGATCGCCAGTCCCCCCCCAATTCCCCTTAGCCCTATACTTTCTGAATAACATGAACCCTGGGATCATCATATCCCAGTCCTGGTACTGGGTGGCCCATGTTTCCATGATGGCCGCAATGTCCAACCCCTCCACCGCCAAGAGAGCCTGTAACTCTGCTGTTCTAGTCCTTAGGCTTGTTTCATTCAGTGAGACCACCCTCCAGCCTGTCTTCTCCCTTTCCCTACCCCTATTCTTCACCCTCTTTATCCCTCCCTGTGCCACTTCACCATTGCCTTTACCCATAACTAGGGGGGTGAGCTCACTAGGCTCCCCTTTCCAGACCCCTTTCCTATCAGTGGTCCCCTCTCCTCAATTAAAGACAAGGTAAGCAAGAGTTGTGTACGGTGTGTATTACATCCACTTGGTAAAGCACTTAATTCAATAGGGAGAGAGTCACCCCAGAATTCTAAAAGAATTAAGCAGAAAACTAGTGACACCACTGACTACCTTTTTTAACAAATCATTGGAGGATAGTGTAGTACCTGAGGACTGGAGGAAGGCAGATGTGATTCCCCTTCACAAAAGTGGGACCAAGGCAGAAGCAGGAAACTACAGACCTGTCAGCTTGACTTCTGTGGTAGGGGAAAGTGATGGAATTACTTCTGAAGGAAAGAATTGTTGAGTACCTAGAGGCCAGTGGGGCATAGGACCCAATGCAGCATTGGTTCGCAGCGGGAAGGTCATGTCAGATGAATCTAATTGATTTCTTTGCCTGGGTGACCAAAGTAGTAGACCAGGGAGGGACTGTGGACATGGCTTACCTAGACTTTAGCAAGGCATTTGACACAGTCCCACACAAAAGATTAACAGTCAAATTAACCAGCCTGGGAGTGGGTCCCAGGGTGGTAGTCTGGGTAAAACATTGGCTGGACAACAGGACACAGAAAATAATTGTAAATGGAGTCCACTCTGAAGAAAGAGGGGTTACTATTGGGGTACTGCAGGGTTCAGTATTGGGTCCAGTCCTTTTTAATGTATTTATAAGTGACAATGCAGAGGGACTGGAAGGAAAAGTATGCCTCTTTGCAGATGACACAAAGATCTGCAACAGGGTTGATACACAAGGAGGCGTGGAAAGGATGAAAAGGGACTTGGCAAGGTTGGAGGAATGGTCAGAAATATGGCAGCTTGGATTCAATGCAAAGAAGTGCAACATAATGCACCTGGGAAACAAAAACCCAGGGGAAGATTACACAATGAGGGGGGAGGTAGTAACAACAACAAAAATGGAAAGGGACCTGGGGGTAATCATATCAGATGACCTTAAGGTTGGCAAGCAGTGTGAGAAGGTGGTAGGGAGGGCTGGGGGTTACTGGGATATATAGGAAGAGGCATCACCAGCAGAAAACAAGAAGTTGTTATCCCCCTGTACAGACAGTTGGTGAGACCCCATCTGGAGTACTGCGTCCAGTTCTGGAGACCCCATCTCCGCAAGGACATAGACAGGATGGAGGCAGTTCAGAGAAGGGCAACTAAAATGGTGCACGGTCTGCAAGAGAAGCAATACAAGGAGAGACTAAAGGAGCTTAATATGTATACCCTTGAGGAAAGGAGGGAGGAGGGACATGATAGAAACATTTAAGTACCTTAGTGGAATCAGCAAAGTCCAAGAGGGTAGCATCTTTCAGAAAAAGAGATGTGCAAGAACAAGGGGACACAATTTGAAGATAGAGGGGACAGCTCAGGGGCAATGTGAGGAAGTATTTTTTCACAGAGAGGGTGGTGGATGCATGGAACAGCCTTCCTGAGGAGGTTGTGGGGTCTAAAACTGTGGGAGAATTCAAGAATGCGTGGGACAGACAAAAGGCAATTTTTGTGGGGGTAGGAAGAAATAGGCTGTCGGTTAAATAGGATCTGCAGCTCATCCTCTAGGTAGGGAAATGGGCAGACTAGGTGGGCCAAGCAGTCCTTATCAGCTGTCAGAGTCTCTGTTTCTATGTCACATGGCAACAAACATTATTTTCTATGCACATAGCATAAATCAGAGTTATCATCTGTGGGCAATCACCAGAAGAACCTCCAAAAGGCAGGACCACGCCAGAATCACGGGAGACACCGCCACCCGGAACGGCGTCGAGGAGTATGATGCCATTCATGGCGCAGGCACCACCTGTGGCACCGGCACTACTTGTGGCGTCAATATCAATACCTTATGGCAAGCAGAATCGAGAATAGGTTAGGGCCAGTAACCAGTTCACCTCTTGGGGGAACATTTACCTATGGATGTACCTGGGAGGTGCAGGGATTTTTTTGAAACTCCCTGCGGTGGCACAAGCCCAAATCTCAGTTGGGATGTTGTTCCACAGTTTGGGAGCAAAGTACTGGAATGCTGCTGACCCAAGGTTAGTTATCAACTTGGGTATCACAAGCAGGCCACAATCTGAGGATCTAAGTAAATGTGGGCTGTGATATGGCAGAAGCCATTCCGCAATTGTTACAGTTGCTGCTTTCTTAACCCATTGTAGACAATGCTTCCTAATGCATGGTCTCTCAAGGCTTCGAGGGCAACCATTTTAATTTCTCATATAGTGTACAGTGGAGGACAAACCTGCTGTCTGGAAGCACAAAACAACATATTCTATTGTACGTGACATCCCACCTCCTCAGTGCAAGCTTAAATCTTCCCGGACTAAAAGTCTCCACTACTCATTCACACTAATGGGACCCCGCGGGAGCCAAAAATCTTCAGGAAGGCTGGCGCTGGGATAGGACCATGCATGTACGGCACCGCGAGACTAGCTCGCGCTGTATAGGCTATCTCAGCGTCAACCCTCCAGCCACCTCAGTTCCTTTTCTCCCGCCATCGAGTGCACTTCTATGTCGACATCGTTCGCCTGTCGGGAGTCAAGTCTTTGTCTATACAACAGAAGCTATAGTCGGTCAGTATTCGATTCATTTACTACTTTGTGTTCTTTTCTTATTAAAAAAAAAAAGAAGAGGAGGAAGAAATTCTCAGCCTGCCATCAACAGAGTCGACCTTAGTTGGTAGGGAGACTTCATTTTGAAAGCTGTGATGGCAGCGGGGCTGTGTCCAGTCCACCCCCCTTTGTGGAGGGGGGTCCAACCATGGGCAGTCTGGTGATAGTAGGGGAGTACAGTTCACCCGAAGCACAAAAGTGGCGGGCCCGTTCCTGACCTCGATCGGGGACCCGGCTCTGCTCGACCTCAAGCTCTTCTTCCTCCTGTCGGTGGAAGAAGAAGAAACGGTACTGCTCGAGGTCTGCCACTGGTACATTTACATGGGGATCATCAGTGATAGCGAGCGGTAGGCCTGACCCGACTATGGTGGGGTCCTCTGTGGCTCCGTTCTTAACGGCTGTGATCTTCAACACCGGGCCCCGTCTCTGTCCTCGATGGGGTTCCAGTGAGCAGTTTCACCTCTGGGCCACACTTTTAGAGTAGAGGGTACGACATCTGCCCAGTTGACTTGGCCAGTGGACTCATTTCGGGGCCTCGGAGCCGCTGGGCCACAGCTGAGTTGGGCGGGCAGGAAGTGCGCGGTGCCCTCTCTGGTGCCAGCAGCATGAGTACTGCTTTCCTTCTCCCCCTTTTTTCTTCAGGTCTAAGGCCAGTATGCTTGACGCCACAAGTAGTGCCGGTGCCACAGGTGGTGCCTGCGCCGTGAATGGCATCATACTCTTCGACGCCATTCCGGGTGGCGGTGTCTCCCGTGATTCTGGCGTGATCCTGCCTTTTGGAGGTTCTTCTGGGGTAGAGGTGGATTTGGATGAGTTTCTCCCTGTCCTACTTGTTGAAGACACAGCGGATGACTCATTTTAGGGGCTGGAATGCAAGCCTTCTGTATCAGCAGAGCCTGTGATGGAAGATCTTCTTTTCAGTTTTTCCTCAGGGATATGGGGTCCACCATAACTTTTCAGACTTCATCTGTAGACCAAAGCAGACATCTACATCTGGATTTCCTACATTCCTCAGTGCGAGTACACCGTGTGGAACACACTAAATTCAATGGTCGAGAGTCTTCTGGACCCTACCGCTCCATTGCTAGGAGCATATAGCCCAATAATCAGCTAAAAGCTTTTATAGTCCCCTATGGCACTGCCCCTAGGTCGGCTGCCCTTGGCAGCAGGTGATTAACATCTTCTGAGTGGTGCTTATTGGTTCAGCCCTCAGGTTGAGCTCTGGAGGACACTCAGACTCCTGCTGACCCTCAGAGGGACAGCATCATTGTCATTCTCATAAGAGACAGTCCTTTCAAGGTGGAGGCCTGGAAGCCTTTGTCATTGCAATAGAGGGCACAGGGCCCAAAAGTGCCCGGTACCATTTTCTTGGACCCAGCCTAGGTCCCACTTCAGCTGTCTGAGGTGGACGCCTCGCGGCGGTAGTGCGGGGCACCTGATTTTAGTTTTCATAACTAGCGGAAGTCCAATCCAGCAGATGTATGGGTCATCAGGATTATCCAAGAGGGATATTCTCGCACTTTCGCAGAGATTTTCCCCAGACCCAGGTGGCAGCCCAGTCTGTTTGCCTCTCTGTCAGACCCTCTTCCTCTGAGAGATGGGGACTCAGAACAGTAGAAGTTCCACGGCGAATTGGAATGCAGGTTCCTACTCCTTTGCTTGGTTCCAAGATAACAGGCAGCATGCGCCCATTTATTGAACTTGAAGGGTAAACAAGTACCTGTTCAGGGATGAGCTCGCTACAACCTTGAGATTCAAATCTTCACTTCCTGGATGTTTGGCTCCGAGCCAGCCCATCCTGGCTAGTCTCAGGAAGCAGTTGCCACAGCTTCTCAGCTGCTGTCTTCCAGAAGGGATTTCCTGATTCAGGGAAGGTGCCAGATTCACCTTTCCAGCAGCTTCTCTTCATACGAACCCTCCTGGATACCTCCAGAGTGAGGCTTCTTCCTTCAGGAGAACGGAAGAAATTACATCTTCCGATATCTTGTTACTTTCAGAAAGCGACTCTGTCCGGGTCCTTTTTGATGCAGCAGATGCTGGGACTTATGCCTTCGTCCACAACAAATAGTGGTCTCCAACTACGCATCTGCAATTCTCCGCATAAATGACAGAACCTCGGACAAAATTATTTACATGGTAGACGCAGTTAGTATAGCTTCTGCTAGGTCTGCTCTTTCCCTCTAAATTCCAGATCACCAGCACCACGGTTGCACTCCTGATCAGTTGGGGAGCTCACTGTCAAGACCTCAACACTCAGGTGTGGAGCCAGGAGGGAGGAGCATCATCTTCTCATAGATTTCTTAGAGATGAGAGCTGTCTTTTACACTTTCCAAGTCCTTAAGGAGGCTCTCCACCATGAAGTGATTCCACTTTGGACAGATGACAAAATTGTGATGTTTCATCAACAGGCAGGATGGAGCACTCTCCTACCCTCTGTGCAGAAAGGCCATGAGGAGGTGAGGGGTTTCTTAACCACGTTGCGTCAGTTCAGTCGTTGTGCAGTCGCTTTTGACAAGTGGGGCAGTCTAGACCTGGTCCTTTTTGCGTCCCCTCTCAACACAAAACTGCCTCTATCCTGCTTCAGAAATTTGGACCATGGTGTTTTCTGTCAAGATGTATTTACTGCAGTAGACAAGATGCTCCCTTACGCTTTCCTCCTCTTCCCTTAGTTCAGAGGGTGCTGCTCAAGTTGTAGGCAAACACGGGCAGGATGATTCTCATCATCCCAAACTGACCTCGGCAGATTTAATTTGCAGAGATCAACAGTCAGAAGTTCCTCGAGGCAACTCCCACTACAAGCAGACCCTCTGACACACAAACTTCGGTCCTTCCTTCCTTCCTGCACTCCCTTCATCTCCATGCCAGGCTCTGGAAGAGATGAAGTGGGCAAGTTTTAGGTTTCCAGACAACTGTAGATATTTTATTGCCACGCATAGACCTTCCACCAGGAGGACTTACGTGGTTAAGTGGTTATTCTTCACCATCTGGTGTGCAAAGCTCCGTCTGGACGTTTTTGATTGCCCATCAAGTAAAATGTTGTGGTGCCTCATGGACCGGTCAAATGCAGATCTGCATTTATCAGCAGAGAATGTTCACCTCTTCGTGTTTTTGGACTATCTTGAGCCAGTAGACAACATGTCACTGGCTCAGTTTCCATTAGTCAGGTTTTGCTTCTTCCTACTTACTTCATTAACTCCAGAATGAAAGGGAGTGCTCCTTTTATGTCTCTGAATGTTAAGAGGGTTCTGCGATTCTACATCGACAGAACAAAGTGATACGCATCCAAGCAATTATTGTATCTTTCTGCATGCCTTGGCTGAGTCAGCCTTTTGCCGTGAGATGTATTTCTGCTTGGTTAGTAGCATGTCTTCGACGCTACTAATCCATGGCACAAGACAAATTGGAAGACCGGGTTCACACCACTCTACTGGAGTGGTTGCAGCTTTCCTCGCAGAGATTTGTAATGTACCCATTGCAGACATCTGCAAGGCAGCGAGTTGGAGCTCAGTGCCTACCTTTGTAAAGCATTATGTTCTGGATGTCCTTGCCTGACAGTTAACTTTCTTCGGCAGGACAGTCCTTATGGACTTCTGTCCTGAGTGAGCTCTATCTCCTACCGCCCTGCTCAAAGGGGGGGGGTGATTTGCAGCTCGGTACTCTCCCATTAGTGTGAAAGAGTGGTGGAGACTTTTAGTCCAGGAAGATAAGGAAATTATGTACTTGCTGTAATTCTTGATCTTCTTGGACGAAGTCTCCACCACTCATTCACACGCCCTCCCACCATCTCCCAAGCTCACTAATTCTGTTTTGGTCTTCACTTCTTTGTTGCTCAAGCTGTGAAGACATTGTTGAATTGGCCATTCATGCATGGGTCATCCGGGCCTTCACATGCCTGGACGTTAGTGTTAGGTTTTCTTTCATTAGTTTACTGCACCTCCTCGGTCTAAAAGGGAACTGAGGCAGTTGGAGGTTGACACGAAGATAACCTCTGGCATGACTAGTCTTGAAAGCACCGCTCATACGTAGTCCTATCCCAGCACTGGCCCTTCTGAAGATTTTTGGCTCCTGCGGAGTCCTAGCGCTTCTGGCGTAGTCCCATTAGTGTGAATGAATGGTGGAGACTTTGTCCAAGAAGATCAAGAATTAAGATAAGTATGTAATTTCCATATGCTGAGGGTGCATACATTGCAACATTATACATGAGGTTTGTAAGCAGTATACCATGTGCAACAGACAGGCAGGCATGGTGGGTAAGTTTGTGCCTAATTCTGTAAGACAGACCCAGCCTCACGTTAACAGCTTTACAGGTTTTTGATATGTGCAGGTTAAAATTAAGTGTGGGATCCAAGGTAACCCAAAGATAGCTGAAAGACAACTGCCTCCAGCAAAGTGCCCTCTAGACAGATAATCTGGTGGGTAACTTGGTAATTCCTTATTTTAGGGGGGAGCTGAATAGCATGACTTACGACTTAGCCACATTTATGATCAGCCTATTCTGTTGCAGCCAGGCTTGCATCTCCTGCAGATCATGAGATAACATCATGTTTATGCTGCTAATATTATTGGAGCTGACAGTGCAAGGTCATCCGCGTACAGTATTTCAGACACTCATGGCAGCATATTGATAAGGATTGAGAACAGGAGGGATCCCAATATATAGCCTTGAGGGACCCCGATTCTGGAGGACAGCGGCTCAGAGAAGGTAGTTCCTAGTTTCAATAGCTGCTGTCTATGGTGTACATGATTGACAGCAGACCAGCTGTGGGAAGGGGGACAATCTGAGATCTGTTAGCTTGTGGGTGAGCATAGTGTGGTCCACAAAGTTGAAAGTCTTGGTTAGGTCTATGAACACAGTGCCTGTATAGTCCCCTCTATCCGTGGCAGAGGCAATGCAGTTGTTAAGTGTTAGTAAGGCAGTAGAGGTACTTTGACCACTTCTAAATTCATGCTGGTGTGGTGATAGTAAGTTGTATATGATTAGATACTCAGTTAATTGGGTAGCTACCAATTTTTCCCATATTTTGTTAAGTACAGGTAAGATAGTGAGTTATTCCTTTTAGAATCACCTTAAAGAGCAAGAATAAAAATCTTGAAACTGCTATACAGTATTCACAATTGTGCTTAACATTGTTTTTCTATTTTTAAACATTCTGTTGCTCTTCTAAATATGTCTGCTGATGTAGCTATTATGTCACTGTGTCTTTCATAAAACATCTGACTATCCCTCAACTGGCCTCATTATTGCTGTGTTTGTGATATATAGACAAGAGCACTGTGGTCAGTTGCGGACAGTTAGCTGCTTTAATACAGACTTCTTGTGATAAATACACATGTGGATATGCATGCTTTAAAGTCCTCACTACATGGTCTCTAAGATATATGCATATACATTGTCAAAAAAAATCAAGTTTAGCATTTGTCATCAATACACAGATACACTAATATATTAGGGGACACAATTTAAGGGGAAACTCCATGTTAAAATCAGAAAAAGATATGTAGTATTCTTTTTTCTGTGTTATAATCTCTTCTCAATATTTTTATTTCCTCTGGCTGAGAGAGTTATTTTTTCTAACTTTCCCTGGCTGTTTTATTGCCCTTGGAGGTTGCCATTCCGGTTTCTTTTATGGCCTCTTGTTCCAGACAGTCTTCCCAGAGTGCCCTTTGGTGTGATGTCTAATCGCCCCTGCAGAAAGCCAGTGACTTGTTACAGCATCTGTCACAGCTCATCCACAGTGAGAATACTTCTTCCAGAGAAGTCACACTGCTAGATTTGGGGTGAGTGTAATCATTATTTTTTAATATTAGTACCTTGCCCTGCTGTGTGTGTGTGTGTGTGTGTGTGTGTGGGTGTGTCTGTCTGCGTGTGTTTTAATCATGTCACTGTTTAGTTGTGTCTAAACTCATCTGGCTATTCCTCTCAGTCCCTTTCAGTTTTTGCACCAGTACTAAGCAGCAAAAATTGCACATCACCTTATAGGTTGTAACATAGCAGGACAAGGTACCAATATCAAAAAATATTAATGATTACACTCACCCAAAATCTAGCAGTGTGTCCTCTCTGGAAGAAGTATTCATTCTGCGGCTGAGCTGTAACACAGCACTGGCCTCCTGCAGGGGCGATTAGACATCACACCAAAGGGCACTCTAGGAAAACTTTCTGGGACAAGAGGCCATAAAATAAACCAGAATGCAACCTCCAAGGGCAATAAAACAGCCAGGGAAAGTTAGAAAAAATAACTCTCACAGCCAGAGTTAAAAAAATCACTGGGAAGAGGTTATAACACAGAAAAAAATATACTACATATCTTTTTTTGATTTTAACGAAGTTTTCCTTTAACTTACCACTGCATTATGCACAGTAGTGAAAAGGGCACATTAACTGTTTTTAACATAGCAGCATTATTTGAAAGGAGGTAGGAAAAGGAAAATTTCATCACACAAATTTTCCAAAAATCATTCTTCACCATTGATTCCCACTTGTGGGTTTTGGGCTGGAGGCATTAGGACCCCATGGGAGCAAATATTTTACCAGGGAAGGAGCAGGCATCTGTTACTGAGCATGGCACCTGTGCACCCTCATTTGGTATTTTGTGCCAGTCAATAACCACTGCCAGATCCCTTATGCACCTCAGTTCTGGTCTTATTGCTGTCACGTGCCCACCCTAGGAGCAACAGCACTTCAGTGTTTTTCATCGCCGATTTTTTTTCAAGAACATGACCACTCTAAATTCCTTTGTGATGCCTTTAATCTTTATTATTTTATTTCTGCTATGTTGAAGTCTGAGAAGAAGGAGGCTTAGTCATTCAGAAAAGTGCAACAGCTTCTCATTATGCATCAATGCCCCAGTGGGAAGCCCATAGTTGTAATGAACCAGCATCAATGCTGTGCGGCCTGCCTTGACCCAGAGCATAATATGTATGTGTGCAACATCTGCTTCTCTATTGACCGCCATACCCTAGAGATCTCCGAAATTAGGTGGTGTCATCTGATGCCCACACTCGGAGGTAGGCATCTCACATATGCGGGCAAGACACAGACGCTAGGACTTTCCCTTGGGTCTCTTCCTGGGGCCTCTGGTTCCAAGGAAGCACAGGGTCCTCCTCGACCTCACTGTGCTGAGGCGTTGGAGGCCCTGGTGGGTTGGTCTTCCGGACAGCTGTATTCTTTTAGGTGGCCAACCATGCCCCCCCGTCTGCCTGTGCTGAGCAGCAGATGTCCCCCGTAGCAAGGGCCAAAGCTATTCACTCGGTCTACATCAGTGGATACCTCACTATCTTCTTCTGACATCGCTTGTGCTGTTGTCACTATTTGCGGTGATGACAAGTCATGTCGGGCAGTACCAGAAACTATGCTGGTCTGCGCTCTGACACCATTTGTGGTGTCAGAGGAGGAGGATAATGAGTACAACAATGGCCATGGTGACAGTGCTGGGCCCTGCACCAGATGTGACACCAGTGACTCATCCTAGGATCAGCCCTGACCCTGGTGCCATATGCAGCGCTGGGGTGGACGCTGTAGCCAATGATGAGCACGACACCAATGGTGGCGCCATCAATGGTGACGTGTAAGAACCCATCTCTGAGGACATTGACCCTAAGCCTGGCACTGGAGGTGGCATTAGCTTGGAGGCTGATGGTAGCCTGGAGGCGGCATTCTTCCCAGAGCCACTGGAGGACACTGCCACATGTGAGGACTGGAGCCACCCTATGGGGACTGTACAGTTCCACCCTCCTCACCTGGGGGTTCATTCCTCTAATGCAGAAGGACACCCTTCAGGCGACTCTACCAGGCCCTTTCCTCGGGTGAGGCCCCCTGCACAGTCATGCAGCCCAATTCAAGGCCCTCGAGACCCTGAGTCGCATCCCTCTCCAGGGCCTCACTGCTTTATGGAAATATTGCCCGCATTCATAGGCCCTTAGGGGTCATTAATGTGGAAGCAACACAGGGAGTGTATCTGTGCCTTAGACAGCTTTCTGACATGGCCCAGTTTAGACCCTTCTCCTGGGCACCAATAAACCCTGGAGTCTCAGTGTCTCATCTCCATCAACATTCTCCTCAGAGGACAATAAATCATGATCTTACTTCGAGAGGGCTGTTGCAGTAGGTAATGACATATAGGACTGATGTCGGCAGGCGGCAGGACCCCACAGAAAAATTTCTAGCTAGCAATCCTTGGCGAGGGACCGCCCCCATGTCAGGTGACTGGTGTCAGGCGACGTCGGTATAAAGGGGTGGTCCATGATGCCCGCCTTTGAGTTCTTTTTCCACCGTTAGCTCATGCAGTGCCTCGCGGAAAAGTTTGTTGCTTCGTCAGCCTCCCTTCGTCAGTTTTTACCAAATAATTTTGACTTTTTTCGACATTCATCAGGTCATCGACAGTGTATGTTGTCCTCTACACCATCTGAGCACAAAAATAAGTGCGACTCGTGCGGCGTCCAACTTCCACACAAGGACGGCCATTCCCTGTGCCTGTTCTGTCTAGGCCCCGATCACCCAGTCGAGAAGTGCCACCACTGCCTCAGCTTCAGTGCGGCTACCCGGAAAAGGCGGCAGCAATCCCTGAAAGCCCACATCTTGAAGAAAAAGATGAGTTCGATGTAGAAGGAGCTCAAAAAACTGAGGCAGGCATCCACTTCCCCCAAAGGCCATCGGAAGAAGAAAGACAAGGAGAGGCACCGGGACCAGGGCTCCTCCACTGTGTCTCCCTAGGGAGTCGCCGGGACTCAGGTAACATCCCCTCCGGGGGACCGCTCCTCGACGGCCACCCGGAGGCTTCCGAGGCAGCATCGGCCCACCTGTCTGGCTCGCGCTCGGGCCTTTCAGGCCCCTCTGGGCAATTGGAGGCCTCTGCCCCCTGGGTTCAGTGGCCTACTGGCATGGGCAGCTCCGGTAAGCTGGACGTTGGCTCCTCCGACGTCCGTGCGGAGAAAGCCGGTAAGGCGCATGACCCTTCAGGGCGGCACACGGCTACTCTCCCACCAGACCAGGCCGATCCTTCCTCTCGGTCTGCCTCTGGTGAAGGCTCCCATAAGTCGGACACCGTCTCCTCCGGTGCCTGCAGGAACTCGTTGTAAAACCGCATGTCAACGGCGAAAGAACCAACGATGGACCCACCCACGTCCGTCATCCCCGGTTCTCCGCAGACTTCACTGCCATCCAGGGACCCTGAGTCCCCCCAGCTTGACCCTGGGGATTTTTCCCCTCCATCCCCGGGCGATGCTGGGTTTCCTCCTCCGTTGGACCGTCCTCCTTTAGGTGCATCAGATCTAATGTTGGTTACCCGGATGCCGGCTCCGACGCCGGCACCTCCGACACTGGTACCTCCGACACGGGGCCTCAATGCTGGCCCGATGCCGGTTTGCAACTCAGCCGACATCCCACTTCCAGATGTCGCCCGCCACTGGCCCCTCCGCCTCCGGGCCCTCCAACCTGGATCCGCCTGTGAGGCCGCTGGCCACGCTGTCTGCTCCAGCAGCTCCTCCGGCTCCCAGATACCCTCCGTCCTATCCGGCACTGTTATATCTGGGACCACAGTATCCGGCACCACAGTACCCAATGCCAGTCTTTCCGATGCCGCAGTACCCGATGCCACAATATCCGACGCCGGGTTTTTCGCCGCCAGGTTTTGGATACTCTCAGTATGGATATAACCCATACCCTTATCCCCCTTCTCCTCCTCCTCCTCCACCACCCCCACAGCCACGGTGGATTTGCAGGAGACTCTGGCCTCCTGGTGGGCTGAGGCCAAGGCTCAGCTCACCAGGGAGGTGGAGAGCCACCTACCGATGACGGTGCCGTCTCAGGTTCCCATACGTCCATGGCGGCACACTCCCTCACCACCTCCAGACACCAGGGCTCTCCCCTCTGGGTCCAGAGAGGGGCAGGATACACTTCCTCGGGTGCTTCCCAAGGGGTCCGTTCCTCCCCTGGGTCAGGAAAAGGAGTCTTTTTCCTCTTCCTCTTCACCCTTGGACTCCTCCGACGTTTGCTCCGAAAGGGACGATGAGCCGCGCTCTCCGTCGAAGCCCAGGCCAAGGACTCCTCTGAAGTCTCTTCCAGAGGATCCTTCCTTTACGGAGTTGCTACGAAAAATCCAGGAGGTTCATCAGTAGCACTCTTTGGAACCAGACCACCAGCGGTTGAAACTCGCCGAGCATCTGGATCTGCCCGTGACAGCTCCTACTTTGTTGCCAGCCTGGATAGAGCCTCATGCCGACCTTGTTACCACCATCTGGAAGCAGATGTCGGCTCTAGCCCCACTTCCGCGGGAGTTGAATAGGCCATACCAGGTTCCTGAGGGTGTTGATTTTTTAGATTCTCACGCTCGTGCTGACTCGGTAGTGATTAGCGCTGCTAACGGCCGGTCGGCTAACCCAAAACATCTCAGCTTGTCGCCACCTGACAAAGAATCCTGCCTACTGAACCAGTATGGAAAGAAGATCTTCGCTTCCTCCATGCTGGGGATTAGGGCCCTGAACTATGTCGGTCATATGGGGGACTACCAGAAGGCCATTCTTACTCAGGTGGAAACTAAACTAGACTCCCTGCCGGACTCTCAGGTCAAGCTGGAGTTGGCTGATCTTGTTCAATCTGCACGTTTGGCCAGTCGACACATGCTTCGTGCAACCTACGATGCAGTGGACACTGCTGGATGGTGCTCAGCTTTCGCCGTAGGCTTGTGTCATCATGCTTGGCTCCATGTGTCAGGATTGGTCCCAGAAGTGCAGTCCACTATCCAGGAAGCGCCCTTCTGGGGGGTCTGTGCTTTTCGGTGGCGATGTCAAGGACATCATCACCTATTTGCAGGAGAAGGGGATGGCACAGAAGTCCGTTGACTCCATGTACCACCCCCACCAGCCACAGCGCTGTCCCTTTCTCAGACGGAATCGGTCCAAGGCGAAACTCCAGGGAAGGCGGGCCACAAAATGTCGGGCCCCCACAGCTGCTAAGCCCCCCCCCCAAAAAAGTAGTGGGTGCTTCAGCTGCGGCGCTGCCCCACACCACCTGACTCCTCTCCTCTGCCACAGCCTCCGGATTCCCTGAAGAAACCAGTAGGAGGGAGGTTTTCCCTCCACCTTCCGGGATGGGAGAGGATAACATCAGATTCTTGGGTGCTCCAGCTGATCGCAGAAGGACACTCGATAGAGTTTCTACAGAAACCACCTCACCACCCCACCAAAGTCGTCATATTCACGGGAACATCTTCTCTTGGTCCAAGAAGAGATTTCAGCTCTGCTACTGAAAGAAGCAATAGAACCCGCCCCCTTCATCTTCAAGAGACGGGTCACTATTCCCATTTCTTTCTGGTCCCAAAGAAGACAGGAGATCTCAGACCTATTCTAGATTTCAGTTCCCTGAATCTCTTTGTGGAATACAAAAGATTCAGAATGCTCTCGTTGCAAAGCCTTCTGCCTCTCCTTCGGTTGGGACAATGGCTATGTGCCCTGGATATGCAGGATGCTTACCTGCACATTTCCATTCACCCGTCTCATCGCAAATACCTTCATTTTGCGTTCCAGGGGGACCATTACCAGTTCAAGGCACTTCCGTTTGGCCTATCCTCGGTGCCCTGAATATTTACCAAATGCCTAGTGGTGGTGGCGGCCTACCTGCGTACCTGGCGGGTGCAGGTTTTCCCATACCTGGACGATTGGCTCCTGGCGGCCTCATCCAGGGAGGAACTCCTGCGCTGCCTCACCCTTACCCAGCAGGTTTTTGCCTGCCTGGGTATTACCATCAACCATTCCAAGTCTCACTTGATCCCATCTCAGAGACTACAGTTTATCGGGGTGATTCTAGACATGACCATTGGCAGGGCCTTCATGCCACTGGACCGGGTGTACACCCTCCAGACTCAAATAAGTCTGTTGTCCGGCCGCAGGCGGGTCAGTGCAAGGTTGGTCCTTCGCCTTCTCGGGCTCATGGTGGCTGCTATCCCGACAGTTCCTCGTGCTCGGCTTCACATGAGAGTTTCTCAGTGGACTCTCCACTCCCAATGGGATCAGTTAGTGGACGACTTAGATCACCCAGTTCTAGTCTCCTCGACGATGCTCCGAGACTTGCAATGGTGGATGGTTTGAGAGAACCTGCTTCGGGGAGTTCCTTTCTTTCATCCTCCCCCCTCCCAGACTCTAACCACAGATGCCTCAGGTGAAGGTTGGGGAGCCCATCTAGGTCACCATCGGACCCAGGGCTCTTGGTCCAAGCTCGAACAGACACTCCACATCAATGTGCTCGAGCTTCAGGCAGTGTTGTACGCTCTCCAAGCCCTTCACCCATACATCCTTCCCGGCCACCTAGCCATTCAGACGGACATGTGCGTGGTTTGGTACATCAACAAATGGGGGGGACTTGGTTCTACCCTCTTTGTAGGGAAACAATTAGGGTTTGGGATTGGGCAACACAACACGACCTTCACCTCATGGCAATTCATGTTCCGGGAGTCGACAACACCTTGGCAGACAGGCTAAGTCACTCGTCTATTCTGGCTCATGAGTGGGAACTGGACCAAGGGGTCCTAGACAGTATCTTCCGACTTTGGGGAACACCACAGGTTGACCTGTTCGCATCCCCTCTAAACACAAAGCTTCCCATCTTCTGCTCGCTCATTCCAGAGTGAGGCGCTTTCTGGAGAGATGCTCGGTCTCTAGACTGGAAGGACAGATTCATCTATGCCTTTCCCCCAGTTCCACTTATCCCACGAGTCTTACAGAAACTAGCTTCAGAAGGAGCATGAATGATTCTAATTGTTCGTTTCTGGCCCAGGCAAGTTTGGTTCTCTCTTCTACAACAATACTCAGAGGATCATCCTCTTCCTCTATCATGAGGTTTGCTGACCCAGGATCAGGGGACCCTGGTCCATCCAGGCCTCAGATCTCCTCAGCTGCATGCATGGCTCCTGCAGACTTAGCTCAATCCCGCTTTGGGGTTTCTCCCCAAGTGGTGGAGATTTTGGTGGAGGCTAGAAAACCCTCTACTAGATCTACCTACGCCATGAAGTGGAAAAGGTTCACTATCTGGGCTGCCTCTAAGGACGTGGAACCCTTTTCCTGTTCAGCGGGGCTTCTGCTGGAGTACCTACGTCATCTTTTTGACCTGGGTCTTAGTCATTCTTCTCTGAAAGTCCACATGGTGGCCATCTCGGCCTATCATGTCCCCTTTGCAGACAAGACATTTGCTCAATTGGAGGTCTCTAAGACCTTTCTTAGAGGGATCCTCCATCTGAGACCTCCTATACGTGCTCCTGCTCCCCCTTGGGACTTGAACTTTGTTCTCGAGAAACTTACTCTGCCCCCTTTTGAACCGGCAGCTTCAGCAGACTTGAAGTTCCTTTCATGGAAGACTCTCTTCCTGGTGGCCATTACTGAGAATTTCCAAGCTCCAGGCCCTGATGTGTAAAATTCCATACTTGATTTTTCACAAGGAACGTGTTGCTCTGCACACTAACCCTAAGTTTCTCCCTAAGGTAGTAGCAGAGTCTACTCTAAACCGGTCCATAGAGTTACCCACCTTCTTTACACAGTACTCCAATCAGAGGGAGTATTTACTCCATACTATGGATGTTCACCAGATTCTGAGATACTACACTAACAGAACAAAAGATCTCAGGAAGACCGATCAATTGTTTGTCTCTTTTGCACCCAAAAGAGAAGGCAATGCTGTTTCTAAGCAATGCCTATCTAAGTGGTTGGCTCATTGCATCACTTTCTGTTATGACAAGTACAACAAGACCCTGCCGGGTCAAGTAAGAGGCCACTCCACCAGAGGAGTCGCTGCCTCTGCGGCTTGTTTCAAGAATGTGTCAGCGGTAGATATCTGTGCTGCCGCCACCTGGACTTCTGTTCATACCTTTACAGAACACTACAGTTTGGATAATGCCTCTTGCCATAGAGCAGGCTTCAGGCTGGCTGTCCTGCAAGGCCTCTTATCTTAAGGCTTGCACAGCTAGAGCTTCTACTTGGAGTAGATTTCCTCTTCCCGGTGCTTCTCCTTGTTCCAGACTGCTTGGGACTCAGTCCTATATGTAATTACCTACCGCAAGAGCCCTCTCAAAGTAAGATAGTACAGTTACGTAAGAACTTACCATAACAGTAGATCTTGAGGCTCTTGCAGTAGGTAATACCTTCCCGCCCTCCATCCCCCTAAGATTTTTCAGTTCCTTTTCCATTGAGGGAAATATCCACTCCTCTTTCGTCCGGCCTCTTCTGGCCTGTGGCGGGAAATAACTGGAAGGCAGGCGTCGGGGACCGCCCCTTTATACCAATGTCTCCTGACGCCGGTCACCTGACGTGGGTGCGGTCCCTTGCCATGGACTGCTAGCTAGAAATTTTGCCATGGGGTCCTGCCACCTGCCGACGTCAGTCCTATATGTAATTACCTACTGCAAGAGCCTTCTTTTGCTCACCAAGTAAGGGGTTCAAGTGCTCCTGGACCTGTTGTTTGCAGGTCAGCCATACTTGGTAGTGGGGTTCCGTCTCCGCTTTTCAGTCTACCCTGAACCTGTAGACTTTACCTCTGGCTCTTGCAGTTCCTGAGGTCCTTTTACATTAGATTAGTACATGTCTTTGACACTCTTAGTTTTGGTCCTATACCAATATGTGAGTCCGGGTTTTCCCCACTCTCTCAGAGTGGTTGCGGCTTCCTGGCAGAGTTTCATTTTGTGCCCATTGCAGTCATCTGCAAAGTGGTGAGTTACAACTCGAGCGCTTATCTTGTTAGCATCATGTTCTGCTCTTTTTATTAGCAGGACAGTCCTTGGCCATCCTTTAAGGGTGAACCCAGTCTCCTACCACCCTACTCAGGGTTGTGGATTTTAGCTCGGTACTCTCCCACTAGTGTGAATGAGTGATGGAGACTTAGTCCAGGAAGATATGGAAATTATGTACTTACCATAATTATTGATCTTCTTGAACAATCTGCATCACTCACTCATTCACACGCCCACCCACCATCTCCTGGGTTCGCTCATTTTTCTTTGCTGGTCTTCATGGTCTATGGTTCTGACTGTGAAGACGTTGATCTTATCTGTGTCAATCTTCACCATTCATCACAGATGGGTACTGGCCGGAGATCAGGACCCCGCGGGAGCTTTTAGCTTTTTTTTTTTTTTTAAAAAGGGTAGGCGGAGCCGACACAGCATCGGCGCGCCGCCCTCGAGGCCGACGTCACTGTGGCGCTACGGGTTAGCCGTGGGCTGATCCACTCCGCCCGCCTACCAGTTCTTCATATCTCCTCACCGCTGAGGTCCTCGTGGGAAGCTGTTGAAAGAAGAAATTAGGCCTGTCAGCCTTTATGCGACGTTTAAGTCCATCGGTCTTTCTAGTTCTGGGTTTTGCCTTCACTCGACGTCGCCAGTAAGATCTTTCCTTTTTATTTAAAGTTTGCGATGTCGAGTCTGTTTTTGGTGTTTTTTTTCATAGGTCATGTCTCGGTCGGGGGGCAAGAAGTTTTCCAAGGCGGGTCGGCCCCCTATGCGTCGGTGCCCATGCGGCAGCAAGTATTCCGTTACCGACCAGCATGACTGGTGTCTCGCATGTCTTGGCCCGCTTCACAACATGGATTCGTGCAACGCCTGCTTCTCCATGGACCTCCGCATCCTCGAACAGCGGGCGTTTAAAGTGGGGTGAGCTCCACCAACTTTCGGGGGTAGGGTTCGCACTCGTCGGGCCAAGCCGCGCTCTCTCTGCCTTTCCTCCGGGTCCCCTCCTGGTTCTATATGGACTGAGGAGGAGGGAGCCTCGGCTACTTGTAGCCTGGCCATTGCCGGGGCTCCTCCCGTGGTGCAGGAGGCCCGTCCCGCTTCCTCCCGGGAGCGGACAGGAGGCACCGCTACTGCAATCGCCTCTTCAGGGGTGAAGGCTCTCGTGTCGCCTCCCAAGTGCTCAGAAGACCCGGCCGACGCCATCATCGATGCCGCCGTCGGTGCCGTAGGGGCCTTTTTGCCCGCTCACGCCGCCGCGGGCCCTGTCGGCGCCGGCGTCGATGCCGACTCATCTCTCAGTGCCATGGGCCCTGTCGGTGCCGTTCACAGCGCCAACGCTGCTTGCAGTGCCGTGGCCCTGGATTCAGCATCGCCTCGCCATGTCTCGCTTTGGCGCTGTCCTCGGCGCCGAGGTTGAGCACGGCACACGGCACTGTGGGGCCTACGGCATCGCCAGTCACCGCGTTGATGCTCTCGGTGCCGCTTGCGGCGCCAGGTGGCCTAGCAGGTCGTGTTTGGTGGCAGTCCGCTCGCCGCCGGCACCGCCGTCTCGGTGCCGCCGTGGCGCTGAGGGGCCTGGTGGTTTCGTTGGCACCGAGGTCGTAGCTGGGGCTGCCGTCGGCGCTGTCTCTGTCCCTGGTACCGCCCCTGGTGCCAGTGGACTTGACGGCGCTTCGGCTGGCCCTGGCTCTGGACCTTTGGCCCGAGCTGCCCTGGCACCTTCTGTCAGCCCCGCTTATGGGGTTGTGGAGGGCACAGGTGCGGCCTCAGCCACTGCTCTGGCTGCCAGGCCCTTTGGCAAGGTCGCCTTCACCTGCCCTCCTACCGTTTGGCTTAGGGCCTCAGACTCTACCTCTTCAGAGTCGGAGTTGGGCTCGGAGTCGGATGGGCAGTCACACCCTTTGGGGTTGTCTTCAGAGGAGAGCGAGCTAGTGGTCTCGATGACGAGTCATAGCCAGCCCCCTTCTGAGGAGCGTCAGGTAGTTCCCGAGGTTAGGGTCAGTGGTACTGACCAGCAGGCTATGGTGCGTGCCACCATTGCCATGCAACCTGGCCTTGGGGGGTTCCTCGACCCCTCGGCAGTGGTACCCCCTCCAGTAGTGTGTCTTGATCGCCCAGCTTTGGGGCCCATCGGGAAGCCTCCAGGATGGGAGGGTACTGTTCCCTGGGTCTCCCCTTCGGGGGCAGCCCAGAGCTGCCAGCTACCTAGGCTGGCCCTCTCAAGGACAAGGACCCTCTCAGACTCTGAGGGGTGTGGAGTCGGTGCGTTGGCCTTTCTCTGGGGTTCACCCAGGCCCTGGACGAAGCCGAAGTGTGGACTTCCACCTTCCCCTTCCGGTTCCTTGAGGGGGTCCCATTCTTTGGAGGCAGGGGACCGTCCTTCTGGACCTATACGGCCTTGGTCACCTCACTGGGGGGATTCTTCTGGGCGCAGCCTTGGCAGTACCAACATGGTTGTACAGCTGTCAGCTGTGGAGTCTTCTGGGACACCCTCCTCGGGTGTCCATGGTCCACTCCCTAGCCCTGGCGGAGGTCAGCCGACTTCTTCTCTCGGCTCTGCCCCTATCCCTCTGCCACATTCTCCAGCGCTCCCAAGCATTCTTGGTCCTAGCGGCCCTCTCACCTGGGAGCAGTTCAGAGCGGTGGCTGCTCGGTTCCCGGCCTATGTTAGGGCTATGGACAGCCAGGTTTTCCAACCTCCCCCCGTGCGGCCACCCTTGGAACATATGGTGACCTCCAGCTCCTCATCCCCCTCTTCTGGAGGAGAGGAACCCTCTGTCCACATCTCCCCGGCCGCTGATCTCTCTGAGTACCAGCGTTTCCTCGTGAGGATGATGGAGGACCTTTACCTTTCTCCCCTGTCTGTGAGCAATCCTGAGCATGCGGCACACGCCTTTCTAGGCGATTTTGGTGGGGCCACACTTGTGGTGCCGCCCTGGCCTACTCCCTTTTGGGAGACGTCCTTGCGTTTCTGGCAGAGGCCCTTCTCCGGAGTTCCTGCCCCTAGGCACCTCAGCCAGAGGTATTGCGCTCCCCCGGAGTCATCAGGTTCTATGCCTCATCCGCAGTCCGGATTGACACACCTGGACACCCCTGATGGGCTTCGTGCCCTCCACCGTGACAGGCCCCCAGATCAAGACTCCTTGGATTTTGACTTCTGGGGGAGGAGGACCTTCTACTCGGCACGGTTGCTTCTCTCCATTTCTGCTCATCAGGTCCACTATGCAGCCTACAACAGGTTCTTGTGGTCTGCGCTAGGTCAGATCCTAGCTGCTTTGCCTGACTCGGAGCAAACCAGGCAAGCCAACGCGCTCTCTGCACGTGGCCTGGAGCTAGCAAGGCACCAAGCAAGGGCATCTTACGATGCCAATGAGGTAGCTACCAGGGTCATAGGGACAGCGATCTGCACCAGGAGATCGGCGTGGCTTTGTCTTTCCTGGTTGTCACCCTTGGCCCGGCGTAGGGTGATTTGCTCCGCTCACCAGGGAACCTACCTCTTCTCCCGTAGGGCGAGATGACGTTTGTCGGGGCAAATTCCTTCCCCCTCTGGGGGGGACCCCATCTCACTCTCCTCACTCTCGGGTCTCCTCAGGCCCAGAAGGTTCCCCCCCTTAGTGTGTCACCCACTGAGGGCTAAGGGACTCTGTCCCTTAGGGTACAATGAATCAACCCCCTTCAGGGGGGCTTGGTACTCACCCATCTGTGATGAATGGTGAAGATTGACACAGATAAGATATTACAATTATGTACCCACCGTGAATTATGATCTTTCTGTTATCTTCACCATTCATCACAATCCCGCTCCGCCATCCCCTGGGGCCTCAGTCTCTGGTCCCCCTCCTCTGTGCCTACCCCTCTCTTTTGAGGGGGTTAAAGTAGGGACACACAGGGGGGTATTCTCCTTTAAAGGGTACAGATCGAGCGGCACTCCTTCTCTACTACATGTCTCCACCCCGATGGGGTGGGAGTTGGTGGTTGCCCTCCTCCTGTTCTCCTTCTGGTTTCATCCGTTTCAAAAAAAAAAAAAAATCCCTTTTTTTCCACCAAACATCTTTCCTGAGAGAGTATTAAATCCCTGTACCCTGTCCTCCTTCCAGAATAGCCGATCTGCTTCTGGGGTATTTGCCAGTTATTCTGTGCCTTGAATTCTGGCAGAGAGCTTTGCTACTCCTTGCAGTTCCTGTACAATCTGGTGACGGAAAAGGGTCTCGGATACCTCGTTACCTCTCACTCTCTCCTAAATTTTCTTCCCTCCCTTCCCTCCCTTCTTCCGCTTCCAGAGATTGGGGCCCCTACCCAATCCCCTTAGTCTCATCTCTTCTTTGCTGTCCTCTCAGTCGTTATTTCTCCTTTTAGTTCAGTTTTCCTTTCCTTTTTCTGTCCCTTGGACTCTCTTGTCCCACCCTCCATCCCTTCCTCTTACCTCTCCGGTGACTCAGAACTGGTAGGCAGGTGGAGTCGACTCAGCCTAACGGCCAACCTCCAGCGCCACTCAGCATCGCGCCTCGAGGCGCGATGCTGTGTCGGCTTCACCAACCCTTTTAAAAAAAGCTAAAAGCTCCCGCGAGGTCCTGATCTCCGGCCAGTACCCATCTGTGATGAGTGGTGAAGATACACAGAAAGATCATAATTACGGTAGGTACATAATTTTAATTTCTTTGACCTTTCTTACAAAGGCCATCTGGGCCCTCTCAGGCCCTGAAACTCAGAATGAGTTATTCTCATTAGTTACGCTGCACCTCCTTGGTCGAAAAGGTACTGAGGCAGTTGGAGGGTCGACGCCGAGATAGCCTACACAGGTGCAAGTCAGTCTCGCGGTGCCATTCATGCATGGTCCTACCTTGGCACCAACCCTTCAGAAAATCTTTGGCTCCCGCTTGGTCCTAGCACCTCCGGCGTTATCCCACTAGTGTGAATGAGTGAAGGAGACTGTCCAAGAAGATCAATAATTACGGTAAGTATGTAATTTCAATTTCTGCCGTGCCATTTGCATTTCTCGGCACCATTCAACTCCGGATCATCGAAGCCAGTAAGATCTTTATTTTTTATTGGCGCTGAGACTGTTTTCTGTAGTTTTTAGTTATTTTCTATGTCCGGTCATGTCACATACTATGGACAAAAAGAAATCTTCCAAAGCGGGCCGGCCACCCCATGCATCAGTGTCCCTGCGGCCGGCTGTATTCTGTTATGGACTGGCATGACCATTGTTTGATCTGCCTGGGCCCAGGCCATGACATGGACCGCTGTGACGCCTGTTTCTTCATGGACTGCAGAGTACTCGAGAGCCGCATGTTTGTCGGCCGCATGCAACTGACTTTTGGAGGGCAGCCTTGTACATGGGACGCCAGACACAGGTCCCTCAACCCTTCTTGGCCCCCTATGTTCCCTTATTTTCACATGTTCATATACAGGCCACAGAAGAGAGGGCCCTCTGCCTCTTCAAGCCTCACCATGGCAGAGGCCCCTCTTATGGTACCTGCGGCATGGTCTGAGCACCCCCGAGGACCAGGCTAGGAGCACCATCTTGGAAATCACCTCCTTGGAGGTGAGGGCTCCCCCAGTGTCGTAGCCTGTGCCTGCCAGGCCCATCCCGGTGGTCTCCTCGACGCCGCCTGTCGGAGCCGCATCGGATCCTGGAGTCATTAGTGGCTCTGGTGATTAGGGCGGTGTCATAGGCGGTGCTGGGCCATCTCACAGTGCCACTCACGGCACCGGGAGTAGGAGGGCCTTGGGGTGGCCCCTCTGGAAGTTCTTTTAACCACTCCTCTTCGGAGGACGATACAGAAGTAGAACCGGACTGGCTGCCCGACTCCTTGGAGTACGACGGCTCTCCTCTACCCAGCACCACTGCGTCTTTCCAACCTCCTTTCCCTTCAGAGCCGGTTGTCTTAACTGGCCCAGGGAAACTTTCTGGGGCCGATGGCAGCACTGGAGGGTTGACCGACGTTGGTATGTTCTCTGAGCTGAGGGGGGGAGGGCATTGAGTCTTCAGACCCCGGTGACCAGGCTGGCTCCATTCCTGGAGCCACTCAGTCATCTGGGGCTGGGAAGAGGGTTCCGTCACCAGCCGCCCCCAGGGGCTGGTAGGTGAGGTACAGCCCTTATGGTTGGGCTTGAGGAAGAGGTCCCTCTCTGAGACCAGAGGGGTGAGGGGGCAAGGTGAGGATCTGTGCTCTTCCTTGGTAGCCCTCCAGGGCTCAGGAAGGAGCCATAGTGCTGAGCTTTCCTTCCCGAGTGAGACCTTGTTGCAGGAGGCATGGGGCCGCCCTTCTGGACCTATGCGGCCTCGGTCGCCTCACAAGGGAGAATCCCCTTCAGGGTTCAGTCCTGACCATTTCAGGGTGGTTGAGCTGTTCCAACCAGTGGATCCTTCCCGGGTGCTGGATTGCCTGCGCAGTCTTAGCCCTGACAGAGCGTATCCTCTTTCCCAGAGGCATTTGTCCCCTTTAACTCTGCCTTCCCCTCCTTCCTTCCCAGGCCACTCGGGTCCTGCGGGGCCTATGACCTAGGAACAGTTCAGAGTCTCTGCTGCTGATTTTCCTTATTACATCAGAGCCATGGATGAACAGATGTTTCACCTGTCACCCCAGCAGCAGCCAGACTCAGACTTGTCAGCCTCCTCATCTTCCTCACCCAAGGAAGAGGATCTTTCCATCCACCTGTCCTCAGACGCTGATCAGACTTCTCATCAGTGTTTCCTTTCGGGGCTGGTCAACGAGCTCCACATCTCCAGGGTAGCAAGACGCAATCCTGAACGGGCGACTCGCACTTCCTTAAGCGAGTTCAGTGTGAATCACCTGGTGGTGCCCGCCTGGCCTACCCCCTTTCTGGGAGGTGTCGTACCGTACCTGGCAGCGTCCATCAGTTCCTTCCCCAGCCCTGATGGACTTCTGCCACAGGTATTGTACACCCCAAGGGTCTCCAGGAACCCTGCCTCACCCTTCTTTGGGAGTGACACTCCTACTGGGCATAGAAGCCCAAGACACAGCCAACTTCCAGAGGCAGATTCTGTGGAGTTTGATCGATAGGGGAGGAGAGTCTTCTCAGCATGCCTTTTGCTCTCTATTGCAGCACATCAGGCCCATCATGCTGCCTACAACAGGCACTTATGGTCCATACTAGGACAGATCCAAGCATCTATGCCTGATACAGAGGCAACCAGGCAAGCCATTGCCCTCTCCGCACATGGCTTGGAGCTTGCGAGGCACTAAGCAAGGGCATTGTATGATGCCAATGAGGTGGCATCCAGGTTAGAAGGGACAGCGATCTGCATCAGGCGGACAGCATGGCTTCGTCTTTCCCGGTTGTCAGCCCTGGGCTTAGTATAGGGTGACTGCCTCCTCTTTCTGGGGGACCCACCTTTTCTCTCACAAGGTGAGACAGGAGTTTCAGGGGCAACTTCCATCTCCCAGACATAGGGAGACCCCGTCTCACCCTGACCAGTCACAGACCTAACTTGGCCTGTGAGGGTTTTCTCCTCCTGTGTCTCCCCCACAGGGGGCTATGGGGAGTTTTCTCCCTCAGGGAGGTACCAGGTCCCCTTTGGGGGGCTTGGTAATCACCCACCAGTGATGAATGGTGAAGATTGACACAGATAAGATATGAAAATTACGTACCTACCGAAATAACTAATTTTTCTGTGTGTCTTCACCATTCATCACTGCTTCCCTCCTGCCTTCCCCTCTTAGGCCTCAGACTCAGGGCAGCACCTCACCCCTGCTTGTGTTTCCCCAATTGAGACCATTTTGGACTGTGTTCTGCTGTCACCTCAGGATCCTCTGGTCCTCTCTTAGAGGTAGGGGGTCCCTTTTTTGGGGGCGGCAAGCAGAGGTGCTTCCCCTTTAGAAGAGGGTTTCCTGGGGCCCTCTTTCCGGGACTCTGGTGGGGGTCTCCCCCAGGAGACCCGGTTCTCACTGCCCCCTACCTGTGGGGTAGTGAGTCCCTCCTCTGGGTTGTAAGGAACTCTGAGGGCTCTGGGGACCTTTCCCTCTCGTTACCTTCAGGTACTTATTCCACACCACTGCCTTCAGCGGGATCTGTTTCTGGGCAGTGCCCCTTCTTCTTTCAGGCCCTTTCCTCCTACCTTGGGGGGGGTAGGGGTTTCCTCTTGAAGAGCATTCTTCGAGATGAAAGGAGGGACTCTGCCCCAGGGTGGGTTCTATCCCTGCCCTAGCAACACTTTCGAAGCAGGAGTGGGAGACCTGCAGCTCCTCTATTTCGGGTGTCGGGAGAGGGCTTGAGCCAGATTCCTGTCTCGTTTCTTGGCACAGCACTCAGTTACTCCTCTCTTCTCAAGTGGTGGCACTCCACCTTTGGGAGATGCATAATTAAGTTGAGGGGCAGATCCTTGCAAGGATATGACTGAGCTGAGGTTTCTCTCCCCTTGACCTCTTGGTACCCTTCTTGGGGGAGTTGGAGGGGGTCTCCTATCTCCTCTTTTCTTCTCCTTCCTTTGCCATCTTCTGTCTCTTATCTTCACTCGCTTGCCCAGAGGATGGGTCCCTCTGTTCCAGACCCCTAAGGTAATATTGTCCTCTCACTCTGCATTATATCTTTTTCTGTTTCTTTCCTTTCCTTTGGCTGTCTTTTGGGCTCCCTTGCCCGGCCCTCTTCTTTTCTGTATCTTTAATATCTTCACTCACCGGCGTACGCAGAACTGAGGTGAGGGAGGAGCTGGCGTTGTTTACTGGCCATCCCTCGAGCGTCACGCTATGTGTCAGCCTCAAGGGCAGTGCTGTGCCAGCACCTGCACCAGCTCCTCCCACCTACAAAAAAACAAAACAAAAATTGCTCCCACAGGGTCCTGATCCTCCGCCCATAACCCCACCAGTGACGAATGGTGAAGATACACAGAAAGATCAGGAATTACGGTAGGTACGTAATTTTCATTTCTCACCTGTCCTCAGCTGCTGAGTACACTCTATCAGCAATTACTGGTGGAGATGCTCCAAGCACTTGACCTAGGTTCATACCCTAGTTGCAATCCTGAAGCCCTGCCGTTGGGAATCCATGGAGTTCCCAATGATAAAACAACTGTTATCCCTCCATGGCCTAGGACCTTCGAGGAGATATCAAGGGCAGTGTGTAGGTGTCCCTTCTCTTGTCCACCAGCCACCCTGGACTTCCTTATGTGGTATTGCACACCCACAGCATCTGCTGGTGTGGTACACACCATAACTCTTCAGGGCTGGAAGTACCGCAGATTTCTTCTAGACCTTGACCCTACCGGGTCCTTAATGTTGTCTTGGCTTAATAGCGTACGACAATATAGCTAACCCAAAAGAGCACTGTCCAGGACAGCGAATTGTGCAATACCGCGTATACTGCTGTATGCGGTATTGCACCATTCACACACTCCCAGGCAGAGGATAAGACCTCTGCTGGGAGTGGGTTCTGCTGAGCAGCTGCCGTGGCTCACTGGACTGAGCCACAGCAGCAGGAACCAAGGCGCTTCAACTGAGAACAGGTTTGATTCCCGGTCCCAGATATTTATTTTTTTTTTAAATTTGTGTGCTCCCCGAGTTGAGCGCCCCCCGGAGTTGAGAATGTTTAGTGGGGAGGGGCTGGGGGTGCAGACCCCGTAACGGAGGGAAAAAAGAATTCTGCCACATGGCAATATGATGCTGTATTGGCAGTGCAATTGTGCCATGCAGCATAATGTCTTGCGACATTATGACCCCGTGCCAGCCTTGACACCCCACGAGTGACTGACCTCTAGAGGCAAAGTCTGCTCAGACAGATGCCCTTGGCAGGAAGGTTTTTACCTTATCATGTGCCCTCATGTGTATATCTGCGTATCAGGCAGCCTTCAGTTGTCGCCAGTGGTTGCAGCTAGGTCAGCTCTTAGCTGCCATGCTTAAAAGCAAGTTAGTCAGGCAAGCCATTGGCCTTTCCACTAGGGGCCTGAAGGTAGCTCAGCACCAGTCAAGAGCATCATACGATGCCAGTTAGCTGACCTCCAGGCTTGCAGGAACTGCAGTCTGCCCATTGAAGATAGCATGGCTTCACCTTTTCCAACTGGCACCTTTGGTCCAGTTTAAGGTGGTAAACTTGCATTTCCAGGGGGCTCACTTCTTCTCACCCAGGCTCAGGTGAGAACTGTCGGGATGCCCTCCCACTCCTGTGTCATGGGAGCCCCCACTTGTCCCTGCTCAGCCTCTGATTTCACCAGATCTGTAAGGAGCCCATACCCGCTGGTGCTCACTCTCGTGCAGAGGACTTAGGGTATCCGTTACCCTCATGATGAGCCAGCTCCTCCCTCAAAAGAAGGGAAGCTTGGCACTCGGACCCATAAGTGAGAATCAGTGGTGAAAACTGATTCTTGGAAGATATAAAAATTTCTTACTTACCATAATTGTTGAACTTCCAGAATACTTTCTCCATCAATTATCACACCTGCCCACCTTCCCCACTCTAGCAGAGCCAAGGTCTCTAGACAGATCACCCTGCTTGTGCTGGCTGACACTATCTAGTGCCACATCTCTCCAACTGCATTCCTTTGGAGTGGCTTTTGAAAAAATCTACAAAAATTAGGTTGGAGGGGGCTCACTGTTAGGCCTCTCCCCTACCAAGTTTTTTTAAAACTGGGGTCCCTTTAGGGTCCTCATGCCAGATTAGCTTCCTTCCTTTATTTCTTTTTTTGTCCTCCTCCTCCCTGACCAGGTATAGCCCCTTCTGCAGTAAATCTCTGTTACTTGCTAAATGCAGTCTGTGCCTCTGTGTACTAGCCAATCTAACTCCATGTGGAAGCTGCACTGCCTATGAGAGGTGTTGTGCACTGGCTTGGGTCAAGTACACTGGCTGTTACACAGGGCACATCCCTGTGGCTGCAGCAGAAGCAGGTCATTTCCTATGTTGTTTTTGGTTGGTATGCCCATTTTTCTTCTCTTATGCCAGCTGGGCTGTTAGCCTACTACCCTTAGGGATGCCTGAGATGAGCAAATCTCGACTGCTTTGGACTGTATTGCCCGCAATTCTACATGCATCTGGAATCCCTTTTTTCTTTCCTGGCAGGGGTGAAAAGTGACATATTAACTGACTATCCAGTCAGTCTTTTATTTGGCAGCATGGAGTTTTTTTTTTTTCCCAGGAGTCCACGTGTCTCATTCCTATTCTACCACATTATGCCATCTTAATTACATGGTGGTCCCAGTTCTAGGCAGCCCCCTTTTTGTCTTTTGCCAGAGCCACATGCTTCAGACCTGCTGCCTTTAAGACCACTATCCACCTCCTGCCTGACTAGTGGTGTGAAGCTCTGGCTATATACCCAACTACCCCTTTGTGCTACCTACTGTGCTGTTTCTCTATCTGAAGGTTGGTAGTCGGGTTACATTTTGTTCATTTTTATTCCTATATCCTTTCCATGCTGGGTCAGCCTTCGTTTTAGCTCCGCTTTAGTTTTTGTTTGAGCTTCGTTTTAAGTTCGTTTTAGTTTATTTTATTTCGTTTATTTTATTTTATTTGTTTAGTTCATTTATTTTATCTTATATGTTTTAAATGTTTTGGATTTGTATTGTTGGCAATGCTGGGTCTGAGCTGCTTTTAGCTGAGATTTGAGATCTACAAGGATTGAATTTTCCTCACTGGTGCTACTAATTGGTACGGTCGCGGGGCGCTTTGGATTTCTGTGTGAGACTGAGTTGGCTTTGACGCCTAATTTTCAGGATTATGGTGAGTCGGCTGCTGGTGGCTGAGTTCAAGACTGTTTGGCGACTTTCGTTAGTGCGTGACAGTTGTGGTCCCGATATTACAGGGTGATTGTTTGTGCCCCTAGGTTGAAGCGCCTGTTTTAACTATAGAGTGTTAGTTATTAACTCAAATGAAATTGTGAAAACTGCGAACCTACTGAAATATTCCTTGAAGATACTTTGAAGATTCCTTGAGGATACTCTCTCAGGATATTGGTGGAGGTTTGGTGTGATTTTCCCTTTTTTTTTGGAACCCAGTGACTAGACTGCAGTTTCTATTCCGGGATATAATTTTCGCCGGATTACAGGAAGGACGTCACCGGTCTTCTATGTGTGTGGTACCATTGGAATAAGGAAGTGGAAGGCAAATAAAGGCAGTAAGACTGATTGTATCTTGGTCCACATAATTGGAGGTTTTGGCTCCCTAATCCAGACGGGGGGATTGGTTTTCCCGCCTCCGGTGGGTGGTGGGGTTTGCTTTTCTCCCTAGGTGAGGCAGGGGTACTATTGGAGGGTGGTTATGCCTGCCTCATTGTAGCGAGGGTTAGGTGGAGCTGGAACCTATGGTGGAGTTGTTCGTGGCATCTGTTCGTTTGCTGCCTTTGGACTCTGACCACTGTGAATTCTGAATACTTCATTTATACTTGGATCTATATGGACTGGCGTGGATTATTTGAACTTGGTGAAGTATCCCTGAATTATTTTGTTGCAGCTACAGTGTTTTAATTACTGGGTGACTATTAGGAAATTTAACTTAAGTTCATTTACAACTATCGGTCTCGTGAGAGGGGACGGATAAATGTTGGAGCCACACTAGTGGTGAGAGCACAGAAGTGTGGACGTATAAAAGATCTTGAACTTTGTTTTGGGTAAAATGAGGGTATTTATTAATGAGTATTAAAGTGATGGGCCAACTTTTTCTGCTTTAGGTGGTAAGCTCCTCTTCCCACAGTGGTGAGGGCACTGTAGGTGGGGTAGATAATATTATGCTTTTAATAATTTGTCAGCACTAAATTTATTAATAGATTTTTGTTTGTGTGTTGGATTTTTAGTTTCTTGTAATTTTGTTTTATAAGTTAAGTAGGACTTATTATTATTAATTGTGGTGTGATTTATGTGCTGGAAAGATAATAAGATGGTCGGGTATTATTCCCCTCTATGCTCAGGGACCTCTGTCCTTTCTCCTGTCCCCTTTGTCTCCGGGAGTCTACAGAAAGTGTAGGGCTCTGGGGATTGTGAGAAAGAGACGGAGAGTTGGTGCTGGGCCTGGGGGGGGAGGAATGGAAAGGAGTGGGCGGATTGGGATAGTGGGGTCAAGGAGACGCCCTGGGGCGAAATGAGCACAGGAGAGGGGATCTACCTGTCTTGTGTCCATACCCAAGGGTTCTGATCAGGGTCAGCAAGTAGGGCGGTCATCATCTGAGGCTTATCCTGCTCGGGCGGTGTTATGCAATGCCAGGTCTATTAAAAACAAGACGGCTGTTATAGCCGATCTTGTTGGGTCATCTGATCTGGCATGCATCACCGAGACTTGGCTGGATGAAAATACTGGGCCTGTTTTAGCTGCAGCAGTTCCAGCTGGGTACTCGGTGATACACCACCCGAGGCAGGATCGTAGGGGCGGGGGTATTGCCATATGTTTTAAGTCAGAACTGGGCCTGGTGGAGGTACCGATGGGAGTCACCAGATCCTTTGAGTGTATTTTGGGTGACGGTGTGGGGTGCAGGATACTTCTTGTATACCGTCCACCAGGTGACGAGAATGCTTTCCTGCAGGAAGTCACAGACTTCATTGTCGACCTAACGTTGGGGTCCCCCAGATGGTTGGTTCTGGGGACTTCAATGCTTGGGTCGACGATGAACTATCTCAATTTGGTCAAGACTTCCTCCAATTGATGATATCATTGGGCTTCACACAGTTTGTTTCCTCCTTGACCCATATTGGTGGACACTCATTGGACCTGGTGTTCCTTTTGGGGATGGGGATATCCGACCTGGTGGTGGAACCGGTCGGATGGTCTGACCATCGCACCATTAGGTTCAGTTTTGAGGCCACCCCTGTTAGGTCAGCCCCTTTGGAGATGGTCCGATACCGCCCCTTGAGGGGTGTTTCCCCAGATGACCTGATGGCGGTGTTGGACCTATCAAGCCTACCAATAGATTGCTTGGATCCAGGTGACCTGGTACATGCTTATAATGAGGCAGTGCCAGGGGCCCTGGATTCCATTGCACCAGTTCGTGTTCGTCCTCTCACCTCTCGCCCCAGGTCTTCTTGGTTTGATGAGACCGTGAGGGAGTTGAGGAGGGTCGGACAAAGGCTGGAGAGGTGTTGGCGGAAGTCCGGTCTTGATGTTGACAGGCTTGGTTTGGTGGACCATTATGTGGTCTATCAATCCGCAATCTCTCGTAAGAAGGCAGAATTCCTGTCCAGAGAATAGCGGCTGCACAGAATAGACCAGCTCAGCTCTTTCGGACTGTGGACAGACTGTGCAATCCAGTCTGTCTGCAGCCCAGAAGAGCCTTATCTCAAGAATGGTGTGAAGAACTTGCTCTCTTCTTTGCAGATAAGGTTGTCAAGATCAGATCGGATATCCGCTTTTCCTCCCAATGGGAATGATGGTGGTCGACAGGAGATGTCGAACACCCAGTTTAGCTGGTCTGACTTCAGCCTTCCATAATCGATGATGTTGTGATGATCATTCGAGCAATGCGACCGACTAGCTGTGATTTGGACCCTGGCCCACACGCCTTTTAATGGGTTGTGTGGATAAAATCGGCCAAGTCCTGGCTTTGATAGTCTGGAAGTCTTTAGAGAGGGGGATCTTTCCGGACCCCTTAAAAGAGGCTATAGTTAAGCCTCTACTAAAGAAATCCTCTTTAGATCCAGATTGTCTAGCAAATTACAGGCCAGTCTCTAACTTGCCCTTTGTGGGTAAAGTCATTGAGAAAGTGGTCGCACTACAGCTGGAAGATCATCTGACCAACAACAATATCTACGATTCTCTCCAGTCTAGATTTAGGAAAAGGCATAGTACCGAGACAGCGCTGGTTCGGGTACTAAATGACCTCCTAATAGCGAGAGATCGTAGGACTCGATCCATCTTAGTATTTCTTGATCTCTCTGCAGCGTTTGACACCGTTGACCATGATGTGCTGTTAGAGCGTTTGCGGTCTGTCTGTGGACTATCTGGCACGGTCCTCAGATGGTTTCGATCTTACCTTGAGGGTAGGACTCAGAGAGTGGTGTCAGGAATTATTTCCTCGGCATCAGTCTCCCTATCCTGCGGGGTACCGCAGGGTTCTATCTTGGCACCCATGTTGTTTGCGGTGTATATGCTGCCGTTAGGAGCGATTATTAGACGATACGGTCTGGGTTTTCACTGCTATGCGGATGATACCCAGCTGTATATGTCTTTTGTGCCCGGCCAGGATGCTGCCTTGTCGGTATTTAATAACTGCCTTGCAGAAATTCAAGACTGGATGAATGGGAGTTGGCTGAGGTTAAACCCAGAGAAAACTGAGGTGTTGGTCGTGGATAAAGGCCGCTGTGAGGCGGGTTTGCCGGATGGTTCACCCTCAGGATTATGGCTTGGGGGAGTTCAGTTGGCAACCTCAGATCAGGTGCGGAATCTTGGTGTAATAATTGACAGCCATCTGACGCTTAAATCTCAGGTGTCAGCGGTTGTCAAAACTTCCTTTTTCCATCTGAGGAATATCAGCAGGGTGAAGCACCTGGTTCCTCCAGAGGACCTTCCAACGTTGATCCACGCCTTCGTTACACTCCGTCTTGACTACTGTAACTCCTATACCTAGGGCTATCGAGTTGGTTGAACTTCGCGTCTGCAGCTAGTGCAGAATCAGCAGCCAGGCTGTTGACTGGATCTTCTATAGCCAGCCATATAATGCCTGTGCTCGCAGACTGCACTGGCTGCCAGTAACTGGCGAATCACCTTCAAGGTCAGTTGCTGACCTATAAAACCCTAATGACCTGGGACCTACCTACCTGAAATAACTCTTTGCCCTACTGTCCCTCCACGCCCCTCGATCCACTGGCCAGGGATTTGCTGGAGATTCCTAGGAGTCCGTTTGAATACATCAGGCGCAAGATCATTTAGTTTTATGGCACCGACCCTATGGAATTCTCTACCTCGTCAGGTCTTGAAATGCTCGACGTCCTTAGTTTTAAAGGAGCTTTGAAGACCTACCTTTTAGCATAGCTTTTAATGATTTATAGTAGTTTTAATTTTACTGTATTTATTGTTTGAACTGTACAGGCACTTTGGTTTTAAGAAAAGCGCCTTTTAAAAATAAAGTTGAATTGAACTGAATTGAATTTCCTTATCCCTTTAGGCTAGGAAGCTTCTTAACCCTCTGTCTCTCCTTTTCCCCACTTTGCTCCTTTCCTGGCAAACAGAACTGAGGTGCGTAAGGGAGCTGGCAGTGGTTACTGGGTGGCATGCAGCACCACGTAAGGGTGCACAGGTGCCATGCTGAGTAGTCAACGTTGGCTCCTTGCTGCAAACAAATTTGCTCCTGCAAGGTCCTAGTGCCTCCAAACGCAGACCTATAAGTGGTTATCAATAGTGAAGATATTCTGGAAGATCAACAATTACAGTAAGTATGTCATTTTCATTTCTAGGGGCATGGATAGAGTTTTCTGTCCACACATTGACAGTTCCACCAGAAGTGCTGATTTGTCAGACATCTGTAAGCTAAGCTCCTCCCACCACCTGGATGATATATCCTCCAGCTTCACCCTGTGACATCAAATCTTTCTTTCCGCTAGGAGAACAGGTCACCACCTTCGCAGTCTCGCTAAAGACTTTTGTGCACCATAGGTGAACTCTTTACTTCAAAGTTTTCAAACTTTCTTGCTGAACTTCCTTGGTCCCTTCAATTCCATGGTGATTGATGAAGATGGAACATCGGAAGCCAGGGTTAAAATTTTGTGTTTGGTGTGGGCAGACAATGTTGGCCACAGATCTGTATGACACATGCCTGTACTGCCTGGGCAGGCATGATATGACCAGGTGTGGCCACAGTTGATGTTACCAGAATCTCTAGAATATAGGAAACATCGTCTCACCCTTGTACGGCCTCAGGAGAGGGATCCTAAAAGCTGTCCTAAGGGTTGCAAGAAGGCCTTGGCAGCTGCTGGGTTGGCTTTACAACTTGTGACTCTCAAGCAGGAAGCAGCAGCCACTACGGGGGCATTTCCTCTGTCATGGCGCTGCTCCTGGCTTAGGCCAGCATTTCAAGGTTGTTCATGGAGGGATTCTTTGACATGTATGGCCCTCCAGACCTTAAGGGAAAGCCCTGTCAACCACGGCAGGAACCACAAGTACCGCTGATGCAAGTCGTGGGACTGGGAGAGAGCAAGGCCCTCCCCATCCTTCGACTCCCATAACTGCTCGATTCTGAGACCCTCTTCAGTGGAGGGGAAGTTTGGGAGCTCTTTGGTACCCCCATCTGGCTTCTCAACCTCAACTCCAGTACGAGCAGGCTGTGGAAATTTTCCTTGACCCTTGTTGACTTGCTGTCGGACAAGATCAATGAGTCAATCTCGCAGATCCTGGTGCTACTGGTCCTCATCCTGGAGGATGTGGATTGGTCTGTGTCCCCAACCGGTTCATCTCAGGAGTGTCCTCCATTGGTGGTCGAGCCTTCCAAGCCTATCCTTGTTAACATTGCCAAGCATGTGGTGTACCACAACCAACTGGAAAGCTCTCCTCAATGTCGATCTTCTGGTTGACGGTCAAAGTCATGGTTGAGGTCTCAATTGAGGCGCTCGCTCTCTATATCCGGCTCAACTGGCAGGCAGCACCATTGATACTCCTCATCTTCGTTGTCCTCAGGTGAGGAGAAGCAGCACTGCATTATGCGCTGTTGCTATGAGGAGCTCCTGTGGCAACAGTGGGTCACTGCAAGGCACGATAGGGCACTACCCATGGGGCCACTGGTCATCTAGCAGCCACCAGTGATGTCCTCGCTAGTCTACACAATACAGATGCTTGCCACAGCTGCTTTTCCACCCCTTCAGGTGGAGCCACCACCACTGTAGCCAAAGGCAGGCACTACTATCAAGGAGGCCCATTCGGCCACCAGTTTGCCAGGCCAGTTGTTGGTGCAGATTACACAAGCAGCAGCTACATGGGTGGTCCATGGTGAGAAATGGTCAAGGGCCTTTTTGAGGAGTTTGTGGACAAATCAGACCTCTTGTCCATGGCCTCCTCAGGGTCTCATATCCTCGACTCAGGGTTTGGTCAAGGAACTGACCATCAAGCATGGCCGGTGCCTTTCAGCTCTCATCCGATTAATCTTGGCGTCCATGTCTGTCCTGCTCGAGTCAGTCCATAAAAGGGCTAACTACCCTTTAATGGATATTTCTGGACAAGAACGATTCCCCAGGGGTCCCTTTCCCATGGCTGAGGCCCTTTTGGGACCAGTTCTGGAGCTTTGGCAGCATTCAGCATCCTGCCCAGCACCCACTACTTGCATTTCGCAAGGACGTAGTCCCCACCAGGTCCCTATCTGGGTTCTCAGACCAGCTTTCTGCTGATGGGCTGATGTCTGATTTGGCCTTCCACAAGTCTCAAGACTACTGGGATGCGGGCAAGCTTCAGGATAAAGAATCCAGAAAGACCACATCACAAAAAAGGTGTATGCTGCAGCGTCCTTTGGTCTCCCTCAGGTGAGCTATCCCATCATGATGGCTAACTGCAGTCACTCCCTGATGGGAGTCTTTTATTTTTCATTTTTATTTTTTACTTGCTTTTTATACTCCCCATGCCCGCAGCACTTCCACTCTTCGGGAGACATCTATGGCCTTGTAGTCCCCACCCTCTTACCTGGAGCCCGGTGCAGTCCATCCCCCATGTAGCAGTGGCTGTATCCCCCAGGTGGGCATGGGGTAGGGGCACCCCCAAAGTCCTTCTTGTTTTCGTCAGGATGCTGGTACCGGGTCAGGCAGGGGCACTGGGGATCGGGGCCTGGTGCTCCATCTACTGGGAGTGCTGCAGGGTGTTTTTCCCATGTTCTATGGGAGTGGCACATGCCCGGACGTCAAGGCGTCTCCACCGACGTTCTCCACTCCCAACCCTTTCTTTACGCTCGTGCGCTTGCTATGCCTCTGGGTTCTGCCAGAGGCCAGTCAGGCGCCGAGCATGTACCCCCCTCCCTCCCTCTCGGGAGAGGATAGCTGTCCTTTGGATGCTCAATCTTCTCCTTCCCCTGCCAACCCCCGATGGCCCAGGCTCATTCCCGAACCTGAGTCACCGGCGTGGCGTGAGATGTGGCATCCAGCACCTCAACCCTCAGCGCCCCTGGGCTGGCTGGGGGGGAGGAGTCTTTTATACCATCCTCCCTCACCTCCCTGCTGACCAGCACTTGATGGTAAAGATTATCAAAGATCAAGGTCAATCGCTGGCTAAATACCAGCTTCAGATGGCCTTGGACATGGGTGAGTCTTGTGCCTGTGCCATGGCAGTGGCTACCTCTATTCGTTGCAGAGCCTGGCTACATCTGTCCACCTTCACAGCGGACACCCAGCATAAGCTGACTGATGTCCCTTTCTTAGACACCAACCTCTTTGACTCAAGGGTGGAAGGACATCTCTTCTCCCCAATTCTTTTTATCGCTCTCCCTACCTGAACCCTCTCCAGAGAGGTCTCAAAGGGTCTGCCTTTATCCCACCCACCTGAAGCTCTCTTCCTCTTGCTCCTCTTGGGCCCGGCTCTCCTGACCATTACCCAGCCCCCAGGCTCTGAGTCCCCCGGGATGGGACCGCCAGATTACTCCTCCTGGCACTCTATCTACAATCTAGATAGGCGACCAGGCATGGAGGAGAGTGGAGGAGATGAGATGAGGAGTCCAACATTGGGCATGGTTGGCTGGCCCCCCTGGACTCTCCTTCACCTATCAGGAGGCAGAGGGCATTTTTACTTGTTTTTCTCCCCACCCTCCACCCTCCCACAGACGCTTGATGTGCAATGACAACCAGCATCCACCGAGCTCCGCCCCAGTGCTATAGCGTCACAGGATTCAGGCCACCCTTGACTAATGCCAGAGGTTGCTCAAGAGCAACACAGAAACCTACTCCCTCCCTGGGAAGGGAGAGCCATTCATCAGACGCTCAATCCTTCCCCACCCCTGCCGACCCCTGATGGCCTGGGCTCGTTCCTGAACCTGGGTCGCCGGTGTGGAGTGAGGTGAGGTGACTAGTGCCTTAACCCTCAGCACCACCGGGCCGGCCATGGAAGGACATCTCACCCATACTGAGAAGTCCAGTGCCACCCTTGACTCTGTGGCGTCATCCTATAAGAAAAAGCCTAAGAAACAGGCTTTCTCATATTGGTCCTTTCAGCCACAGCCTTCCCGGAAGCAGCCTCAACAGGGGAAATACTAGGCCTGGTGTCCATAATCCAAGTTCGGTGGCCAGAACTCTAAGAAAGGTGGGGGCAGGAGTGGTGGTGACCCTTCTGGCCAGTGCCCCCACAAAAGCAGCACAGTGACAGATTGGGGGAGCGCCATCCCTCCACCTGTCCTGTCCCTGTCTGCACTCCCCGGCAGAGGTTAATTGAGTCACTTCTTCCCATGTTGGTCTGCCATCAAAATGGACAAGTGGGTGTTATAAGTGGTGGGCAGAGGGCTACCTCTGGACTCCGAGGCTCTCTTGCCTTACCAACGCCATGCTCCTTAGTCCAGGGTGTTACAGGACATGCTTTCCACCATTCAGGAGGACATTGCTCAGCTCCTAGAAAAAGGAGCCATAGCCCATCTCCTGGATGCCCTGGTCAGTCAGGATTATATGTGTCCAGGTCCTTCCCGATTCCAAAACAGGTGGAGGGCTGGCACTACGTACCAGATCTGCATGATCTGATCCAGTTCATGCGGAAGCACAAGTTCCAAATGGTCACTCTGAATCAGATCATTCTGTTGCTAGAGCAAAACATGTGGTTCTAGGGGCATGGACATAGTTCGCTATCCACACATTGACAGTTCCACTGTAAGTGCTGATTCGTTGGAACATCTATAAGCTAAGCTCCTCCCACAACCTGTGCAGTATTTCCTCCAGCTCCGACCCATGACGTCAGATATTCCTTTTTGCTGGAAGAGTTTGGTCTTCTCTTTTGCAGCTCTGTGCATTGTAGGGCCTAAAGTGTGCCACTGGTGATATTCTTAATTTTTCGAAGGTCTCTTTGGTATTTCTTCTTTCCTTGGTTCTGCTCCTGCCTCGGTGATGGAAGATGGAACACAATGAAGCGAAGCCAGCTCCTGGCTTCAAATTTTGCATCACTGCTAACAGCAGATGTCATGGATGGACCCACACATGTCGTGCCTTTACTGCCTGGAGAGGGCCATGTTGTTTCAGGTTGCGACCTGTACCAGACGATGCTCCCTGCTTCTCTGGAATATTGCACAGCCAAGCGTCTCCTTGGCTGGCCCCTTGATTGGGACCCAAAACTACAGCTGAAAGGCCCCAAGAAGGTCTTCACTGCAGCGAGGTCAGTGGCTCAACTCACAGCCATGTAAAAATCAGTGGCTGCTGATGCAGTGGGCACCTTAATGAAGCCTCCAATGCTGCTCCTGGCTGGAGTCAACATTGGAGCATCCTTCGCTGGGGAATTCTTGGAGATGATTCAGGCTCTCCAGGCCTTCAGGGAGAGCTCTGCCCACCTTGGTAAGAAGCACAAGAAACAACGCCGGTCATGGGAGTGGGAGAGAACATGCTCCTCCCATTTGTTTGACTCCCCCAACCACTTGACACATGTCGAGTGCTCGACTCTGGTCAAGCCCTCTTTGGTCAAGGGCCAGGTCGCAAGCTCCGTGGTGCCCCCATCAGGCTTGCTGACCTCGACATTGACTGATCAGGTGGTCAATATTGTTCTCAACCCCATCGACCCGTTGTCAGAGGAGGTCAAAGAGAAGTCAATCTTCAAGACCCCGGTGTTCCTGGTCCTCACCCAAGAGGACATGGACCGGTTGGTGTCATTTACTGGAGGTAGTTCACCAAAGCCAGTGCACGTTATTTACACTGCACGCCCAGTGGCTTCAACTTGGTATTGAGATTTAGGTTGAGGTGCCTCTCTATCTCACTCAACTGTGAGGTGTCACCATCGACATTCCTTGTCCTTGGATGATGAGTGGCACTGCTGTCGCATGCGGCAGTGCTATGAGGAACCCCTCTGGCAGCAATGGGCCTTGACAGGGCAGGACAGGACTCTACCCCAATACCTGTGATTAACTGGCTGGTGCCAGTCAACCCCGTTCCATTCCGCCCAAGACAGCTGTCTCCGATACCTGTCTCTCCACCATTGTTGATGGAGTTGCCTCCACCACAGCCTTTGATAGGAGCCCTGAACAAGGACTCCTGTGCTGCAGCCAGCTTACCAGACCAGATATCAGTGGAAATCACCCAGTCAGACAACTCTAGGATAGTCCATGGTGGCAAACGGTTGAGTGCTTCTTTTGAGGAGTCCTCAGATGACTCGGATGGCTCATCCATGCAGTCGTCGAGGGCACATACCTTCAACCATGGGTCAGTTGAGATGTCGACTACCAACCATGGGCTGATGTCATTTGGATCTCTAGTCTGAGTAAGCATTAAGCCATGACACAGCATGGTTCTGCTGAAGAACTGATCCACGCCTCGGGGGCCAGGGGGTTGGGCCTCTAACTACACAGGCATGAATTAATTCTCCAGTAGAACCATGTTATGGAGTGGTTTAATGCACTTGTAACATGGCAAGTGCATAAAAAGGTTTAACAGTTTAGGAATAATAGGTAGAGGCAGTAAGTCTGATTTAAAAGCCTGTATTGCTACACAGTTTTGAACATGCTGGTGAGACAAAATGTTGAGGATAACTGTAATATGGTGAGTAGAAACTGAAATAATTTAAACTATTCATTGTATACATATTAGGGTATCATTTACTAATATGGTATTTTTCCCACTAACTTACTGTCAGGATTGCTGCTGTGCACTCTGGTTTTCTTCTGCATGTCCTATAGGAAATGGATTGCTGTGCATGCTGTGATATGCACAACGCATGTATTAGCGTCATCTACAAGACACACCGGCGATCGAAAACAGTACTGTAAACCTAGTATGGCTCCAATTTTAAAGTACAACATTTAACACTGGCATAATTTCTAGCTATGGAGCAACAACTACAAATGTGCACATTTCAACAATGGAGCAATCTGCTTGTACAGGTATGTGAGTGCACCAGGACTCGGGATACAAGCCATTCTGTCAAGACTAGTATATTTAACGTTGTCTAGTATCTAACATTTTTTACTAAGGAGATTATGAAACAAAAAACGGTGGAACACAATTTAACTCATTGAGTCCTGGTGACCACTTTGGGTCAGGTTCTGTAATGGATGGTTCCGACGCCATATGGCGTCTACTGGACCCAGTGAGTTAAACAAAACTGCTTTGCATTGCAACATATAGAGTTGCATTGAGGGCTTCAGATGGTCAGCATAATAGTTGAAGCTGACAGGCCCATTTGTGGTGAAGTTATGCAGATTGAATGGGCTGCTTGCATTGGGATTGAAAGCCAATTCCACTTTTAACGGGGAGCAGCATGCAGCTTCTGGGACGAGTTTGGGCGTTATTGGTGTGCGGGATGCAGCCGCTGGGCCAACTTGCTTGGGGATCATGCCTGTATTAGACATTGGTGTTTCACTACAGTTGGCAGGAGTTGCAAATGATGGAAGTATTGCTGTGCATTCAGGCATTGGTTCTGGTGGAGGATGGGACACTGTGCATTCTGGCAGCTTGGGGACAGAGGTCCGTCCACTTGAGAGAATTGAGAACCACTTTTCTCTGTGGTTGAAGGAGACCAGTAATTTCAGAGGCTAGTCTCTCATCTATGGCCCGTTACAGACATTATCTCCCGTGATGCAAGCCCAGCCTCGGACAGAAGATGTACTGCTGTGATACATATACAGTGGTTTGTATACCTCTGGCTGAGCTCTGCATCACTGGAGATCTGGGACATCATTTCACCAAGCTAGTTCACCTCATAGGCTGCTTTCCATACACAGCTGCTATTTGTTTAGGATGGAATGGCGCATCTTATCTGTGTCAATCTTCACCATTCATCACATTTGGATTACTGGCTGGAGGTCATGACCCCGAATGAGTTTTTTTTTTTTTTTTTGGATGGGCGGAGTCGACGCAGCATCGGTGCCACCCTCGAGCCCGATGCAGTGCATGGCGCTCATGGATTGGCCGTTACATGCAGTCGACTCCGCCCTCCCACCAGTTCTTCGTCTTCCGCCATCGAGGTCACTTTGTGAGAGCTTCGAGTGAAGAAACTGAGACCTACCTGCTTTGCAACAAATTTTTCCATCGACTCCGTGTCATTTTCTCAGTGCCATAGTTCGTCAGCTCCCTCCTGCCGGTTCTGTTCGCCACACTCGACGTCAAGTCTTCTTTGGTGTTTTTTTCTCTGTAGGTCATGTCTCGGTTCCATGGACCACCGGGTCATCGAGCAACACGCATGGAAAGTGGGGTGAGCTCCGCCAACTTCCGGGGGTCGGGCACGCACTCGTCGGGCCAAGCCACGTTTTCTTGGCCTTTCCTCTGGGTCCCCTCCCGGTTCTATTAGGGCCGAGGAGAAGGGAGCCTCGGCCTCTTGTAGCCTGGCCGAGGCTTCTCCCGTGGTGCAGGAGGACCAGTCCATTTCCTCCGAGAGACAGATGGGAGGCACCGCATTGGCAATTGCCCCTTTGGGGGGCAAAGGCTCCCCCGGTGTCGGACTCGCGGCTCAGAAGGCCCGGGTCGGCACCATCCTTGACGCCATCTGTCAGTGCTGTTTTGGGCCTCGGTGGCGCCGTGGGCCCTAACGGAGTTGGTGCCAGTCTGTTGCTAGGCGTCATGGCTGCTGTCGGCACCGTTCACGGAGCTGATAGTGCTAGCGGTGCCATAGGAGGTTCTACGGTGCAGTCTCTGACTGTTTCTCACCTCGGCACCATCCTTGGAGCTGAGGTTGAGCACAGCGCCATCTCCAGTTCTGGGACCATTTGCGGTTCCAGGCTTGGGCATGGCACCGTGGGGGGTTCGGATCTTGGCAGTGACAGCGTTGTTGGAGCTGTCATCTGCACTGTTTCTGTCCTCAATGCCGCTCGCGGCACCGTGGGACAGGACAGCGCCATGGGGGTTTCTGGTGTGGGTGCCGAGAGCGCTGTCAGAGCCATCATCAGTGCCATCTAAGTCCTTGATGCCGTTCGCAGTGCTGTGGGATGGGACAGCACCATGTCAGCTTCTGGCTTGGAGACTGCTGCTTTGGTTGGAGCCATGTCTTCTTCTGCCAACATCCGTGTTTCTGCGGAGGACACTGGTACAAACTCAGGTATGGTCTCTGTTTCTGGTGCCCTATCTGGTCGAGATGGCAGCAGGCGCCCGCCAACTGTTTGGCACAGGGCTTCATTCTCCACCTCTTTGGAGGAGGAGTCGGACTCTGAGTCAGACAGGCAGTCTGGCTCCTTGGATTTAGCTGCTGGTGTGGGCACCCTCGTAGTGTCCTCGACAGGCTGGAGTTAACTCCCCTCTGAGGAGCGGGCAGGGACTGCCAGGGCTGGGATCAGGGGTTCTGACCAGCAGGCAATGGTGCAGGCCACCATTGCACTGCAGCCCGGCCTTGGAGGGTTCTCTGACCCCTCAGCGGTGGTACCCCCTCAGGTGGTGTGCCTAGATCACTCAACTTTGGGGCCGATCAGAGCACCCACGGGAGATGAGGGTGCTGCGCCCTAGATAGCTCCTTCGGGGGCTGACTAGGGCTGTCAGTTGCCTAAGCTGGCTCTCTCAAGGTGGAGGGTGCTTTTGGATTCCAAGAGGTCAAGGGGCATGGTCTCTGTGAGGCAACCTTTTTCTGGAATTCCACCCGGGCTCTGGGAGAAGCCGTAGCATAGATCTCCGCTCTTCCCCTTTGGTTTTTTTGAGAAGGCCCTGTTCTTTGGAGGTAGGGGACCGTCCTTCTGGACCTACACGACCCCAGTCACCTCACAGGGGGATTCTTCCAGGTGCAGCCAAGGCAGTTCTGAAATGGTTGTTCAACTGTCGGCTGCGGAGTCTTCTGGAGCACCTTCTTCTGCTGGTGCTCCTGGTGCGCTTCCTAGCCCAGGCGGAGGTCAGTCGATTTCTCTTGTTGGCTTTGCCCCATCCCTCTGCCACATTCTCCGGCTCTCCCAGGCATCCTTAGTCCTAGCGGGCCTCTCTCCTGGAAGCAGTTCAGGGCCGTGGCTGCTCGATTCCCTGCTTATGTCAGGCAATGGACAGACAGGTTTTTCAACCTCCCCCTGAGCAGCACCCTCTGAGCAGTTGAGGTCCTCTAATTCCTCATGCCCCTCTTCTGGGGGAGAGGAGCCTTCTGTCCACATCTCCCCAGCTGTTGATCTCGCCGAGTATCAGCAATTCCTCATGAGGATGTTGGAGGACCTGCTCATCACCCCTCCCACTCAAAGCAATCCAGAGCTCTCGGCATACGCCTTTCTAGGTGACTTCAGCAAGGACACCCTTGTGGTGCCCCCCTGGCTGGCTCCCTTTCAGGAGGCGTTGTTGCGTTCCTGGCAGAGACCCTTCTCTGGAGTTCCCACCCTTAGGGATCTCTGCCAGCGGTATTGCGCCCCCCCAAGAGTCTCCAGGTTCCAGACATCATTCTCAGTCAGGATTGATGCAGCTGGACACTCTTGATGGACTTCGCCCTCCACCGTGACCGGCCCCCAGATCAAGATTCCTTGGATTTTGACTTCTGGGGGAGAAGGACGTTCTACTTGGCATGGTTGCTGCTTTCCATCACAGCACATCAGGCCCACTATGCATCCCATGATAGGTTCTTGTGGTCCAGGCTGGTCATCTCCTAGCCTCTTTGCCTGACATGGAGCAAACCAGACAAGCCATCGCACTCTCTGCACTTGGCCTGGAGCTAGCAAGGCACTAAGCAAGGGCATTGAACGATGCCAACGAGGTAGCTACCAGGGTCATAGGGACAGTGATCTGCACTAGGCGGGTGGCATGGCTACGTCTTTCCCGGTTATCACCCTTGGCCCGGCGTAGGGTGATTAACTCTGCTCACCAGACAACCTATCTCTTCTCCCGTAGAGCGAGACGGCGTTTGTCTGGGCAACTTTCTTCCCCCTCCAGGGGGTCCCCATCTCACTCTCCCCACACTTGGGCCCCCCCAGGCCCTGAAGGTTCTCACTCTTAGTTTGTCACCCACTGAGAGCTAAGGGACTCTGACATTTAGAGTTAAAACCCCCTTCAGGGGGCTCAGCACTCACCCAAATGTGATGAATGGTGAAGACTGACACAGATAAGATATGAAAATTATGTACCTACCGTAATTATGATCTTTCTGTGTATCTTCATCATTCATCACAATCCCACCCACCATCCCCCTGGGGCCTCAGTCTCTGGGTCCCCTCCTCTATATTGCCCTCCCTTGCCCCCCCTCCTTTCTTTGTCAAAATTAGGGATAAACAGGGGCAATGGGGTATTTATTCTGAGGGAAGAGTGGTCAGCGGTGGGGGCATTCCTTCTCCAGTGCTTTGACTCACCCCTGTGGGGTGGGAGTTGGCAGTTGCCCTCCATTCTCTACTCTTCCTTTGTTCCCGTCAATCCTTAATTTTCTTTGTCCGTTGGACATATCCTTCCTTATTTAAAAAAAAAAATAAAAAAAAAACTAATTTTTCTTACACAAAAAATCCTTTCCCTGAGGGGGGTAGGGAATCCCTGTGTCCTATCTTTCTTCCAGAATAACCATTTTCTGCCTTTTGGAGTTATTGCCAGTAAGTCCGTGCCTTGAATTCTGTCATTAAGCCTTTTGGCTACTCCTTGCAGTTCCTATACAATCTGGAGACAAGTCAAGGTCCAGGGTATGCTTGCTATCTTCTCCCCCCCCCCAAACTTACCCTAAATTCCTCCTCTCTCCTTTTGCCTATTTCCAGAGATTGGGGCCCCTACCCAATCCCCTTAGTTTCCTTCTTCTTCTTCTTCTCTCCTCTTAGTCATTTATTTCTCCTTTTGGTTTATATATCTTTTCCTTTGTCTGTCCCTTGGACTTCCTTGTCCCACCCTCCCATCCCTTTTCTCACCTCTGGCAACTCAGAACTGGCAGGAGGCAGGAGTTGACTGCACATAATGGCCAACCCATGAGCGCCACATGGTCGGTAGCCTCGAGGGGCTGCGCCAATGCTCGTTGGCTCGCCCATCCAAAAAAAAAAAAAGAAGCCGCGGGGTCATGACCTCCGGCCAGTAACCCAAATGTGATGAATGGTGAAGATACACAGAAAGATCATAATTACGGTAGGTACATAATTTTCATATCTTTTTCGGGTGCAGATAGAATGATGGTGGATTTGGTGGGCACCTGTAAACGTACTCCTTGAATAGAGTGACTGGACAATTCGGGCTTTGGGGCTGTGAGAACACAATCCCTCTTAGGGTATCTCCGTTTGCCTCATTGATTTGTTTATGATTTGTTAATTCATTGAAGTCTATGATGCAGGCTGTGTACAAGGCCGTACGCAGACTGCGGGTTTAATTTGGGGCATGTCCGGATATGGTGGAGGTCGGCATCACTGATTCGTAGGTGATGTGCCACGATGTCCTGACCTGTACATCTGAATTCTTTTAACACAGCTTCAAATATATTATTTGCAGCTTTAAACTCAAGTGTCTGCAGCAATGTTAATGTTGCGATTCACCTCCACGCTGTTAAAGTACTTATTTAGGCCTGCACGGAGGCCTATGAAAGAATTTACACTATATTACTTGCCATCAGATGTGCGCACAGAACCATAAAACCAGCAGAGAATGGAAGCTAATTTGTGGGCTGGCATAGTACTTATGTCAAGTTCTGCAGATGTTGCTTTCAACCAGTCCATAAAAGCGTTCATGGCCCAGTTAGTATTCTTGAGAGTATTAGGCTCACTTTTTTCCTTTCCAGAGTGTCCAAATCATCGGGTGACAGTACTAGGTGACATTTCTATTTGTTTGACAAGGGTTGTTTTCACTAACCTTTCCAGGTTGCTTCTTTGCCTGCACCTTGCTTTTCCCAATGGGGTTAGGAGTTTTCCAGTTGGCATACTAGGTGTCCACCCATGATTTTATTCCCACAACTCCACATATGCAGAAATCTATGTTCAAATTCTCCATTTTCGGTTTTGGTGGTGAGTGATGGAATTGCTAGAGCAAGCATGGTTTAGTAGGAAATTAAACCATGGTCAGTTGGTAGATTTGAACCAATGTGTTTGTGGCTTTACACAAGCATTTAGAAAGCCATGTACAAGTGGCCGAGGGCCATTTTTCCTCGGATGGCTTATCCATGTAGTTGTCAAGAGCACATACCTCCAACCGTGAGTTGGTTGAGGTGTTGACTACCAACCATGGGCTGTCATTCAGAGCTCTACTTTGACTCATTTTGGAGTCCATGTCTGTCCCCATGGAGACTGTGCAAAAAAAGGGGCTAAGTACCCTTTCACAGATATTCCTGGGGGTTGCCTTTCCCATGGCTGTGTTCATTTTTATGACTGGCCCTGGAGCTTTTGCAACATCCAGAATCCTCCGAAAGCACAGTTCCAGTTGGGTCCCCTTCCTGTTCTTGTAATACATCAGTGTAGTTTTGGGAGAAAAAGTATTCAGAAACCAGCTACACTCAAGGAATTCTCAATTAATTCTGTTTTATTTTTACTTAGTAAATCAAGTAGAGATCCTCCAAACCACGCCCAACATTTCGCCCAAACGTGGGCTTCCTCAGGGTAGAGAATCTGCATTAAAATGATTAAAAATACATCATAAGTATATCATAATTAAGCAATAAGGCAAGAGTGCTTCCACCACCCCAGGAGTGACATTATTACACAATAACACACAAACTGGAGTGACTTATTGTTGTTATACAATAGCTTGTCATTATACAAAATAAAAAACATTAAAAAAATGTTTTTAGTAGATTTTTAGTGTGGCAGTATATCTTTATTTCTTAGGAAAAGAAGGAGCAAATGGATGTCATCTGCAATACAGTGATGTTATTGTGTAATAACATCACTGTCTCAGGACTTCGGTAGACTGCTGCCAGTGGAGGCCCCGATGGTGCAGCGGGCCGGCTCCCCACCACCGCCCTTGGTGAGTATCTACTTATATAGCTGAGATCACGTGAGCTGCAGAACCTATCAGTTCACTTTACCATCTGCAGGTTCTCAGTTTCTTCCACTAGTGGGCGCATCTCATATAGAATAGTGGATGGGTGAACATCCACAACAAGGCTGTGTTTCCATCAAGGGAGTTGATGACATTACAGAGACCTCAAGAGCGAAGCTCGAGAGGTCTCGTTGATGTCATCAACTGCTCGAGATGGGGACGCAGACTTAGTTGTGGATGTTCACCCATCCACTGTTTTTTATAGTATATGTTTTTTTTTTTTTTTACATTTATTTTTTTCATTACTTGCCATAGGCGCTGCTCCTGTTTCCCCTCTGGTGCTTCTGCTTGCAGCCGTTCCCGCTTAGGCTCCGTCCTGCTCCTCAGCACATCATTTTTTTTTTTTTTTTTTTAAATCGGTGAGAAAAAATAGAAGCAATTGTTTTTAGAAAGGGAGCCATGTATGGCTCTCTGTGTCCCGATTCCCGACTTCTCAGTCGGTGGCTCCACTGCTCGGCGCTCGCTAAATCACGCCGCCATGTTTTTGGTTTTTTTTCTATAGAGCGTCCTCTAAGCCAATCAGTCAGCAGGTCAAGGTTAAAAAGTTGTTGTACTATCGATGTGATGTCAGAACGATAGTACAACAACTTTTTTGACCTTTGAACTGTACTACAACAATATAGGCAGCACCCATATACTATATATCTCTTGTTCGTTCTAACCCACATCAGCTGGCTAAATAGGCAGGACATTTTGTCCCTTCACATTTCTGGCTGCAGTTTCTGTCACGCTGGAGCAGGCGGTAGGAAAAGCCTGCAAAACAACTCTTGCAAAACAAGCATAGCTCGCTGCGGCCCTGCCCTGTCTAGATTGAGGACTCGTGGCAACAAACTGCTCTAAACCTAAATCATACTGTGCTCAGCCTGCTTCACTCTCATCTGAACCTCCAGAGGTGGCCAAACAATATTGAATATACTTAGCCCCATTCTTAACCTGATCCCTGCCTGTAGTCTCCCAGCACATTATCCGACCAAATCAACTACAGCTAAATTTGCTGGGTGATTCTCACGTAGCACACTTGCTTCCTAACCTAGCTGACTGGTGCTGAGGTTACAGCCCGAAACCTATTTCCAACCCCCTCATATACATAACTCATCATGCTGCCCCCATAGTGGGAAGAGGTAAAGGGTCTAGAGATTGCCCACCTCAATATACGGAGCATCCTTGCCAATCACTCAGATCTAACGGCATGGGTCACCTACTACAAACCTGACATCCATGGGGTCTCCGAAACCTGGCTCAAACCTGCGCACCCTGACTCTGTCTGTGCTCTCCCTGGCTACCTTGCGATTAGACAGGACAGGGTGGGCAAAAAGCGTGGTGGTAGGTTGGTGCTCTATTACAAATCTCATCTAAAAGTGACTGACATACCTCACCCCCCTCCCCCTCCTGTGAGTTTATACATGCCCTCCTCCTATTAGGTAACACTAAGAAGTTTCACCTCGCCTGTGTATACAACCCCCCAAAAGGTGGTGTTCGTGGGCTCTCCTACCTGCTTGACTGCCTTAGCCCCAAGATGAGGACTAGTGAACTCCTAATGTTTGGGGACTTCAACCTTAACTGGCTGAGTGGGAATGCAAAAATCTATGAACCCCTTCTATCTGGCCTTCCCTCAGCCAACTTATCACCAAACCCACCAGACCCTTCTCCTCCGGGGAAAATGGCTCTCTGCTTGACTGGATGCTGTGTAATAGGCCTGACCGAATTACCACCTCAGGCCTCCTCCCCGATTCGATCTCAGACCAATGCCCTACATACTGCATCTGGAAGGTTCAAAATTCCAGGGTTCCACCAAAAGTCTTACAGATGAGAGATTACTCAAACTTTGACCTAAACAACTTCCATACCGACCTCAGCCTGACAGACTGGTCCCCAGTATATGCAGACCCAGACCCCTCGGTTGCTCTAGACACCTTCCTGACCATATTCACCTCACTACAAGACAGACATGCTCCACTCATTAAAAGAAGAGTGAGGGGCACAGTCACTAAATGGTTACAAGGGGAACTGTTTGCCCTGATGAAGCTCAGGGACAAAAGTTGGCTAACATACAAAGCCTCTGGGAACAGATCAGACTTCGAGGTCTACAGGGAGCTTAGAAATTCATGCAAATGGGCAATCCGCTTGGCAAAGAGTGATTTCTGCAAAGCATCCCTCGAAGTGTCCGCCAAGAACCCGAGGAGTTTCTGGCACACTATAAAACACATGGTAAATAGTCCAGCCTGCCAGCAAGTCCCGGACCTGCAAATAAATGGAGTCAGTTGCAATAATCCCCAAACGATAGCTAACGCATTCAGTGACCTGTTCTCAGACCTATCTGATTATACCTCTATGCCTTCAGTTTCTAAGGATATGGGTCCTGCTCCTGGTGCTCCACCCAATCCTCCCCTCCCTCCCTTTTACTTTAAGTCTGTCTCCTTCAAAGACACCCAGAAGCTTCTAGTAGGTCTCTCCCCTTACTCCAGTGCTGGGCATGCCAACCTTGTGCCCAAACTGCTTAACCTTGGGGCCCCCTTCTTGGCCCGCCTGATCTTCCATATTCTAAACTCTTCGCTCACGACAGGGTCTGTCCCTCCCATTTGGAAGGTGGCCTGTGTGACCCCTGTCCTCAAGCATGGCAATCCCAAATTACTTAAGAACTAGTGACCCATAGCGATTCTATCCGCAGTCAACAAACTGCTCGAGAAAGTGGCCTCCCAGATAGACCTCTTCCTCCAAACCTATGGCCTTCTCTCCCCTGAGCAGCATGGGTTCTGAAAAGGACATAGCACCTCCACTGCCCTAGCACCGGTCATCTCCAACATTAGAACCTCGACTGATCAAGGCAAACTCACGGGGCTGTCTTCATGAGACCTGTCCAAGGCCTTCAACTTGGTCGATCACACCTCCTGGGCTCTGCTCTCAGTCTTTAGTCTCTCCCCTCCCGTCCTAGCCTGGTTCTCTAACTATCTCTCGGGTAGGAAACAGTACACAAGGTTCCAAAATGCTATATCCGTCCTTTCACCAGTAGCCTGTGGGGTACCTCAGGGGTCAGTCCTTGGTCCCCTCCTGTTTTCCCTCTTTATAAACCAGTTGCCCTCAATCCCAACCTTTGGACAAGTTACTCTATATGCTGATGATATGGTGCTCCTTGCCAGTTCACAAAGTATTGATGACATTAACTATGGACTAAACTTGGATTTCAGTTGCATCCAATCCTGGCTCAAGGCAAGTAAGTTGGTCATCAACCTTCAGAAGATGCAGGCAATGTTATTCAGCTCCCTTCCCAAGGTGAGAGCATGCCTGGCCATGCTCGGAGTCGATGGCACTGACGGCACCCCTTTGAAGGTGGTGGAATCATTCAAGTACTTGGGGTGACCGGCCCACAAATGGATCACCCTGCACATACTTAACTTCTGTAAGGCAACCAACTGCAAACTAGGACTTGCGTACAGAGCAAAAAGTTGCCTCACCCCAGATGCCAGACTTGCCCTGGCAAAAGGGGTCTTCCTCCCCTCACTTTGTTACGGACTTACCGCCTTCACGAATGCCCCCAAAGCCTGGCTCTCCAAATGGGACACCTGGTATAACAACATATGTCGGTTCACCCTATCAGCCCCTCGTCTCACCCATCAGTGTCTACTTTACTCTAGACTGGGTTGACTTTCCCCAAGCAACCATCACTCATTCGTTATGGGCAACTTTACGGATAACATCATCTGATCATCTACTCCTCCAGCACTTGCTGACCTCCTCCAGCCTGTCCCCCTTCTGGCTATCAGTTGAGGTCCACTGAATCCCAGGTGCTGATGGTTCCGAAGACTCACTCCCTTGCGGAAGATCAAGCATTTGCAGCTCTTGCCCCAAAAACCTGGAACCTCCTACCTCCTCATGCAAGAACTGCCCCCACCCACAGTTGTTTCAGGTCCTCCCTTTGGGATTACCTAAAAAAAGCATCAAGTTGCCTTTGTCCCCTGTAGTTCCCTCCCTCCGTGAAGTGCCTGAAATAAAAAAATAAAAATAAAAAAAATACCTGGCTGTGGGCATGCACTTATTCCAAAAATAAATAACAAATAAGCAACATTCACTAATATTGTTGCTGCTGACACTGGCTCTAATTTTGCCTGGCTGCCCTCCCCTGGGTTGTTCTGCCTCATACTGAACTATACTAAAGTTGTTCTCTACCTGATACCTGACTGTAGATGATTGCTTATACCTGTCTGTACCTTGCCTGACAATTGGACTCAAGCCTTTGTACTTTGTTTCAGCTGGTCCTTCTTGCTTGTATTCTGACTGTACCTTTGTGTAACTTGATGCTAGCCTGTGTACTGTTATTGCTTGTATCTCTGTAACTCTCCCGGGTCGCACCTGAATATAGGCACGTGACTGTCTAGTGTGCTTACCTGGTAAACAAAAGCTAAATAAATAAATACACTGACCAATCAGAGTCCAGGATTCTTTCTTGCCATTGTATAATAAAAGGTAAAATGTTATGTTTACATGACCTTCAACAATCCTTCAAAGTACCAGGGTGATAGCATGCTCCACTCCTCACCACTTCATGATGCTCCCAATTTTTTAAGTGTAACTACTTATTTACAACATATTCATGTTAACCAAAATGTGCATACTTTATAGTTACATCCAGGCTATCCCTATTATTCACATTATTTACAAATTTAACTGCACTTACGCTCCCATTTACATGCATCACTTTCTACGCATAGCACTTTTAACTCATTTGTATTCAGTACCCATCGTAAGATATATTATTAGTTACATATAACATTCGTGGCATACCTAAGCTGTCAGGCTCAGTTCAATTGCATGGATGTCCACATGTTCAATTTTCTTATAATAATAAATAATTCTTGTTCCTCTGTAAAACAATTGTTTTTTTCAAAATGTTCCAGAAACCTACCAGAGCCTAAAAGACATACTAGTTTTATCTATATATATATATCTAATAGCATACCTCTTATCATTCATCTCCTAACAAGGCAGGATCAATTTTCTTCTAACATTATATTAATATACAAAGCTGTATAAACGAAATTTTTCTTAAGAGCACATAGCCCAGATACTTATCCCTCAAAAATATGTTTACTTAATACAGTGGCCTGTATTTTACACAAGAAACCCAAACATTTTCACTTCATTGTTTTTAACAAGCCCAATTCAGGCCGGCCCGGTGGCGCTGAGGGTGGAGGCGTTGGACGCCACACCTTGCGTCATGCCAACGACCCGGATTCAGGAGTGAGCTGGGGGTCAGCCGGGGTGGAGGGAGGGTGCAGGAATGAGCTGCTGTTGGCAAGCTCTCCTCTCCCAGGCGCGGGTTTCTGTGAGCCGCAGCGCCTAGCGGCACCCAATGGTGGCTGAATGCCCATGCAGCCAGGGACACTTCGGAAGGGATCAGAGGAGGCGGAGGCTTACATAGATTGCACAGGAGCATGTGACCTGATATGCAGGCTTCATTGCATGTCCTCCTCCTGGGACACCAAGCAGGAAAAAGCCCCACACTTGCGAGTGGCATGACGCTCCCGATGGGCTACCGCACTTCTGGCCTAACAAAGCCCAGCATAAGCCAGGGTGGGGGTTCCAGGGTGATGTTGGTCTCTCTCCCATCCCCTGCTGGGGGGCCCCCCCTCCATGGGGGGTTAACCATGGTCTTCCCCACCATGCAGCGAGGCGGAGGCAGGCCAAAGGATGTGTTGAGAGCCTGCGTACAGGGTGGAATAAGGGAATAGGCGCTGTCCCCTGCCGCAAGTGTGGAGATAGAGTAGGGGGAAAAAAAGCCTAATTCCATCTCCCCTTAATGAACTGGTATTCATAAAGGAGCTACAACATGCCAGAGTTTGTATCTTAACTTTGTATATCAAAGTTGTTGAACATACCTCCTATTTTTAATCTCAGTTTTCAGTAAGTTTCAGTAACATTTGCTTCTCACATAGGCCTGTGTGAGAAAGACATAAACTCATGTTAAATCCCTAGGCTGTGTAAGTGATGCTGCAAGCCAGGAATGCTAGCGTCTCAAAAATTCTTTCCATAAGATTTTTAAGAGTGTTTTATGCATGTAAAAGGTCCACTTACCCTAACCAGGCAGCTTCAGCGTTTGGCAGCATCCAGAGTTAACTGCACTGAACACGGCAAAACATTTTCCTTATGTGGGACTGGGCTGGGGGCAGGAACAACATCCTCCAATCCCCAGTCACAGACGACCAATGTCATAATGACATAAGTACATCTAGGTGTTCCTCCTTCAGGAGGCAATAGCAGTTGCTAGGCAGCAGCTTAATGTGTCCCACATGGAAAGGCTGAATGGGACGAAATTCAACCACTCTGCTGGGAACACACTTTCCACCCCCATGACCCAGTAGTGATTTTTTTAACTTAGTGTATAGCGCAATAATGGACCACACTGAACACAGCTTCTTGTGGTGAACTTTTTTTAATCCGTTCATTAGGTCTATTTGCTTGGTGTCAAAACCAGTGTTTACTAAAAGCTGCATAGAACAGGGGTTCCATGGGATAGGCAACTAATCTTCAAATCTTTCAAATTATACTGATCTTTTAGGTAACTATCATTAAGATCACTCTTACGTGACAGTAATCTGCACAGCAGTCTATTTGGCCGGTCGAGGGTGGGGGGAGAGAATCAAAATCATATCTGAATGCACTTTAGCATATGAAGTTCTTATAAACAACAAACTAATTAGCTTTGCTACTTCCTTGATATTTAACTTTAGATCTTGATGTGTTAACATCTCTCTAAATCCTATATTGATTGTCTTTACTGAACATTAAGTGTGACATATTCTTTGTGACTCTGCTCCCTGATGAAGAGGCAGTGAGCCCTTGAAGCGCCAGGGTAACGTTCTCTTGTATGTGATTCAAAAAATAAACTATTTTTGCATTTCGGATGTGTACTGTATTACTTTTTGTGTTGGTAAGCTATACTCGCTTTTAGCACAGCAGCACTTCACTTTCACCATGCAGCGGACGGGGTTGTGCAAAAGGGGCTATAGCCAGTGTCTCAGATGCCTTGGCAAGTCAGGAGTATGTGTCGAGGTACTTCCTAGTCCTGAAACGGACAGTGGGCTGGCACCCCATACTAGATCTGCACCATCTCAATCAGTTCATATGGAAGCACAAGTTCCAGATAGTCACTCTGAACCAGATCATACCATCCCTGGAGCAGGGCATGTGGTTCCTGCTCCCTGGACTTCTAGGACATGTTCTTCCACATTCAAGTCTGGCCGGCCTCCCCATAGGCAGTACCTTTGGTTCCATATGTAAGGGATTCTCTATCAGTTCCAGGTTGTGTTGTTCAGCCTCTCATCCATGTCCAGGGTTTTCACCAAGTGCATGGCAGTGGTGGCAGCCTTCCTGCAGCACAAGGGCATCTGGGTTTACCCCACCTGGAGGATTGGCTGATTCCCAGGCCATCCAAGGAGGCCGTGCAGTACTTCAGAGATCTAGCCTTCCAGGCCAGCAGAGACTTGGGCCTCTTGTTCAATATAGCCAAGTCTGAACTGACCCTCTCGCAGGTGATTGTCATCAGGGAAGAGCTAGATTCCCTACACGCCAAGGCCCACCTCCCTGTGGACCAGACACTGGATCTAACTTCTTTTGCCTGATCATTTCAGGTTGGGCTCTTGTGCCCTGCCCAGGACTTCCTGCGGCTGCTGGGGTATATGGTGTCCTGCACCAGCGTGGTCCAGTGGGCCTGCTGGTAGATATGGCACCAACAATGGGAATTGGGCCGTCAGTGGTCCCAGTGTCTAGGACACTTGGAAAAGTCAGTCACAGTGACCCAGTGGATCTGGGACGCCATCAAGTGGTGGCTGATCCAGTGTTCCCATTAAGGCTGCAGATTCAAAAGTTTTCAGGGGTGCAAATTTAATTATAAGGGTTAATTCTGCCATTTGTACAGCATTTCTGTGGGGTACATATACTTCAAACAGAGTTATGGGGGTACAGTGTACCCCCTTCACACAAAAATGTACTTGAATTTCATAATTTGTATGTGAATCATGTACAGTTGGGGGTAAATGGGAACACTGGGCTGATTCCTGAACATCTGGAGGAAGGAGTCCTGTCTGTCCATGTAGAACCAACAGTCACTCTCGTGATGGACATATCTCTAGTGGGGTAGGGAGCACACCTGGGGGCCCACAGTTCTGGTCACCCAGGGAGTCCCATCACCACATCCACCTGCTGAAGCTCCGTGCAGTGTGGCTAGCTCAGACAGAATTCACTCCTTTGGTCAGGGGTCAAGTCATGCAAGTCCAGAAGGACAACACTATGACCATGCTGTACCTGAAAAGGCAGGATGGCAAGCACCCCCTTCCCTTGTATCGGGAGGACTTCACATCTGGACCCTTGTGTGCTGAATGACTGCAGATTTCCTGGTGATTCATGTTGCCAGAGTGGAGAATCAGCAGGCAGATGCTGTTAGTCAGGTGGGAGAGATGTTGCATGAGTGGTCCCTCCATCAGGAAGTGGGGAGGTGGTAAACCACCTGTTCTCCCTGTGGGGCACATCTCGGGTGGACCTGTATACCTCCTGAGAGAATGCAAAACTGATACTACTTTTGTGCCTGCCCCCCACAATCTGGGACACTGTTAGGGGATGTGTTCACAAAGCTCTGGACCCCAGGCCTCATGTACACCTTTCCTCACTTCCCCTGATCTACAAGGTAAGGGGTCAAGGCCCAGAACAAGGTGCGGATCATCCTGATAGCTTCTGACTGGTAACAGGAGTTCTGGTATCCAGATCTCCTCAGCCACAGCAGCAGGCATCTGTGGCAAGTGCATCTTTGCCTGAACCTCTTGATCAGGCAACAGGGGATGGTCCTGGACCCAGACAGCACAGTTATGAATTCCTCGTAACAGTAGATATTTGAGAGGACCTCTTTCATCAGGCCACACCTATGGAATTTATAGCCACCAGGCACTAGGACCACATGGAAGCTGTTACAAGCAGTCCACCAGGGACCATCCACGAAGATGTCAGGCATCAGCTGCTACATAAATGTAGGTGGCCATTTCCCTGCTAGAGATTGTGTTTGGATGACCTCCCTGGAGAGAACCTAGTGCTCTGCCAACCAGGCGAGGCAGAGAACAACAGGTAGATCCTCATGGAGAAAGGGACAGCATTAACTAGAGCCTCAGGACTGTTACACTTGGTCCCCACACCCTTATTGGCAACCCATTGTGCACCGCTGACAATATCTATTATGTTATATGCATAATCAGTACTAACATTTAGGATGTTGGCACTTACCTTATAACAGTAAGTTACTAGGGACATAATTGTGATTATTACCAATATTATCATTATGCTTATTATGGAAATGCATAAGTAACGTGCCGAGAATACATGTCTTGTGTTCTTTTTATATTCTTCTGAGAAGTCATTGTACATCCTACACTGCCATCATGCAGATTTATGTAACACCGCACTTATTTTCTGTTCTCTGTATAAGTCTTTGTTCTCATTTTAGCTGATTTTACACATTTTGTATATCTCTAGATAACACTGTGGAGCCACCTAACTTTTGGCCAATAGTGCTTGTTTTATGTATCTGACTCCTGTACAAATGTAATAGTTGCTATGGTGATTATCACCATATATAAGTTACTGTATTACGTATTCTCTCTAAGACCGTCTTCATACCCTGGGGTATTGGGGAAACTCTGGCTCCCAGTGTCTACTTTGGTAAGATTCTGATCAGGGCACGTCTGATTTTGTGTAATAAACAAGTTTACTACCACATATGCCACTTGTCTGTTGTTTCCTTTGCTGGTTTATTACCACCAAAAACCTGAGAAGGGCTTAGACCCTGACAGGGCCCAATAGGGGTAGAACGGCTTGGACTGATGAGAGATTCTCTCGAAGATTTGTTACAGTGAGTACGTAACTGTTCTATCTTCTTCAAGGATATTTCTTTATCAGGTCACACCTATGGAACAAGTACCAAGTAGTACTGATCATAAACAGTCTGGGTGGCAGTGTCTACAGGTCCTGATGCACAGCTAGGCCAAAGTCAACCCTTTTTCAAGAGGCAATGTCCAGACTGTAGTGTTTAGTGAAGGTGTGGACAGTATTCCAGGTGGCAGCTGCACAGATGTCCGCAGCAGACACATTTTTGAAACGGGCAACAGATGTGGCCATCCTCTAGTGGAATGACCAAGAACAACCCCTGGAAATTCCTTACCAAACTTCCTGTAACAGAAGGTAATACAGTTTGCTAACCATTTGGATAGGCACTGTTTAGAAACTGGAGCACCCTCTTTCCCAGGGGCAAATGAAACAAAAAACTGCAAGGACTTTCTGTAGCCCTTTGTGCGGTGTCTATAGTACCTGAGTATTCTATGCACATCTAAAGTATGGAGCAATGCATCTTACTTCAAGGGTATCTCTTGCAGCAGGCCATCACCAGTAGGACTAAGCCACCAGGTGCTAGCACCACATGGAAACCTTCTAGTTAGCAGTCTACCTGGGGGGCCACCCACCTCTGACTTGAGCCAATCCTATAAAAAAGGGCGGCCCCCACACCCTCCCCAGTTCTTTTCCGCCATTGACTAACACACGTCAGACCACTGATACAGTCGCAGCTACAGTTGACTGCCATTTTCCTGCATTTAACCATGCTTTATTTTTCAATTTTTAGTAAGTTTAACATTGAAATTTTGGTGTTCTCACCTGATGGCTTATGTCTCCAAGGTCTGCCAGAAGTTCAACCTGACCACCAGGAGACATCACTAGAAGATCCTGGAGAACCACCTCCTTGAGCAGAAGGTCGCCCCGATGGAACGGAAGGTGCAGGCCAGGAACTCCTCCATTTCCCTGGCCCAGTCCTCAGGGTCTTCATCTTTGAAGTCCTGGGACAAAACTACCAGGAAATATAAGCACAGGGACAAAGATTGGGACCATCCCCAGTCTGCCTCCCACTCACGGTTCCCCCACAAGAAGTCTTCGACTGCGAAATGGTCTTCCTCCCTCAGGGGGTTGACCTCCTCGGCCCCACACACCCTAACTTCTACAGGGCTACACAGTGGCCCTGCCACTTTCTTGGGTCTCCATCACGGCGGCTCTTCGGGTCAGGGTACTCCATATCCTGCTCCCCAGCCCCTGCTGTTTCAGCCTTTATGCTCAGCGGGCACATAGCCAGTATGCTCAGCTGGAGTCTCTTCAGCTGATGTGGGTGTGGCGGATGCCAGTCTGCTTGCTGCCACCCCCTCTGACACCCATGCTACCGACACTGGTCTCATCCTCTGGGACCACTGCTGGTTCTGCTTATCCTTCTCAGGGGCAGATGCTGCAGGACACTGATGCCTCCTTCAGCCCAGTCACTCCTCAGCCATCACCCGGGGGTCACCCTCCACTCTGGTGCCCATCTCCCCACAGCTATTGCCAGTAGATCCCCCTCCATCTTTACCTCAGCTGACACCCCCGGGCCTGCACCTGTTCTCCCTCTACCACAGCCCACAGGACCCACATTGGCCCTGCCTGTCCCTCCTATTGGGCATGCATCTGGCCTTTTGCAGCCAATACCCACCATGCCCATGATGTTCCCCTCTCAGCTGATGCCCATTGGCCCATTGCCCATCCTACCACAACCTGCTCCTGTGGGACCGGCGCCTTTGCTACCACAACCTGCACCCATAGGACCTCAGCCTGGGTACCCTATACTGGCACTTCCTGGTCGGAAGCATGCCTAACCCTACCCTGTGCCAGAGGGACCTGCGCTGGGTTATCCATACCAGGCACCCTTGAGACTTGCACCAGTCTACACTTACCTGGCACCCAGGGGCCCAGTGCCAGTTCCCCTTGATTACCACGGTCTGATTTCGAAATTGTGGTCCTTCATGAAAACGCAGGTTCCTGCCCCAAAAGCACCGGCAACAGCCACCCCTCAAAGGCTTCCTTTGGGACCCATTTCCTGGCCCGTATTCAGCCAAGCCCTAGTGCTCCCCACACCCCACCCCAGGGTAGGCCTGATTCTGGGTCAGTCAGCTGCTCGTCAGCCCGAGGATAGCGGGGATGATGACGCAGATGATGCTGATGAGAGTGTCAGCAGTGAGTCTTCCTCCATAGGCACAGAATCCTCAGAATGGGAAGAGGCACTGAGTAACATCCCTAAATCCCTCCCCAGATGATCCCACTTTCATGGCTATCATGAGGCACATTCAGGCCACTATGGGGTGGAAGACAGAGTAGCAGGATTCTGAGAGGCGTCGTCTGGTCATCTACCTACATCAGCCTGATGCTCCACCTTTGGTTGTCCCCCCAGTTATCAACTCTGATGAGGAAGCTACCCGGGCTGCTTGAAACTGCCCCCATATGGTCCCGGCAGTGTTCAAAAAAGGCTGACAGAGTTTACCACGCACCGGCTGGCAAAACATATTTTGGAGAACAGCCCAAGGCTTATTCAGTCGTCATCTATGCGGCACATGACTGAACCAAGAGGCCAAAACACCTCAGCTCTCTCCCCCCTTAGAGGGAGTCTCAATAGCTGGACCAGATGGACAAGCATGCTTTTGCCTCTGTCACTCAGGCCATCAGTTATTTGGCCCATATGGTACAGTGTCAGAACCTCCTATGGGACCAGGCTAGGGAGGCGGTCCTAGCCATGCTGGATGACCCTTCTAACCAGCAGACACTCCAGGCCCTCAAAACGAGCTCAGACATTACTACCCACATCCTCAAGGTGCAATAGATGCCTTGGCAGGGCAGCAGCTGTAGGCATCCATATGAGATGCCACTCCTGGCTATGGGTCTCTGGCTTCGCACAGGATTTCCAGTCTAACATAATGGACGTCCCTTTCAGGGTTTCAAACTTTTTGGGGGAGATGTTCAGGATATCATCTCCAAACTCCAGACCTTGGGGCAGGCTCTCAAATCCATCCACTCTATGTACCATAACTAGTCGAAGTTGGGACTGCGGGCTCCCTTTCGTTGCTCCTCCCACAGACAGACCCAACCCCCTCCCAAAGCCCAGGGCAAGTGCAAAGCGGGGCAGCTCTCTCCACTCCCTCCTCCACCACTGCCCGAGGTGCAGCAGGGGCTGCTCCCACCTCCTGACTCCTTGCCAGACCTCCCACCCCAAGTTGTTCATCAGAAGGCGGTTGTAGGGGGTCATATCTCACTGCACCTGGACAGGTGGAGGGAGATAACCACAGACAACTGGGTGCTGCAGCTCATCGAGCATGGCCACACTCTCAAATTCATACAGTGGCCTCCAGAAAACCCTTTGGGCAACTCCTTGTACCCTCCCAGACATGTCCCTCTCATCCAGGAGGAAATTCAGGCCTTACTTCAAAAAAATGCAATCAAGTCAGTCCCTCAGTTTCAGCAGGGGAAGGGGGTTGTACTCCCACTTCTTCATGTTCCCCAAGAGGACAGGAAACCTTCAGCCCATCTTGGACTTAAGCCAGATTAAACTATTTATAGAGTGCAAGAGGTTCAGGATGGTCACCCTTCAAGGTTTACTGCCCTTGCTACATCAGAGGGACTGGCTTTGCTCCCTGGATTTGCAAGATGCCTACCTGCATATCCAGGTCTTCACCTCCCACCGGCGCTTCCTCCTCTTCCACTTCCAGAGAGCGCACTCCCAGTTCAGTGCTCTGCCCTTTGGTTTGTCCTCAGCCCCCAGGGTGTTCACCAAATGCTTGGTGGTGGTGGCAGCTGCCTTAAGACAGCAGGGGTTTTACATTTTTCCCTACCTGGACAATTGGCTACTAGTGGCCCCATCCAAGAACCGCCTCCTTCAAATTCCTTCTCACACCTGCAGCCTGTTCCAAGCTTAGGGCATTACTATCAACCTGCCAAAGTCTTTTCTGACCCCTTGCCAGTGCCTCATGTACATAGGGGCAGTGCTGGACATGACCCAGGTGAAGGTCTTCTGGCCCCCAGACAGAGCACAGCATCTGATGGACCATGCCCGTCTTATTTACTCCAGGGATCATGTTCTGGTGAGGGTTTTTCTGAGGCTTCTAGGCCTCATAGCCACAGTCATTGCCACAGTTCCCCTGGCCAGGCTGCATATAAGAATCCCTCAATTGACGCTGCAGGTCCAGTGGGACTGATGCATGGATGCCCTGGATCAATCAGTGTTGGTATCGGATCCAGTCAAGAAGGTACTGTTATGGTGGCTGGAGCCCAACAACCTGCTTTGGGGAGTTCCTTTTTATATACCTCCCCCTCAGCAGGTCCTTATGATGAACACCTCAGGCCTTGGTTGGGGGGCTCACCAGGGGGCCCACCAAACTCACGGGACATAGTCCAAGGTAGGGAAGGACCTCCATATCAATGTCCTGGAAATGCAAGCAGTCCTGTATGCCCTGTAGGCCTTCCAGACTCAGCTCTCCCCAGGTCCATTCTTGATTCAGATGGACAACAGGTGTGCAGTTTATCATATAAACAAGCAAGGGGAGACTCATTCCTATCCTTTGTGCAGTGAAGTGATGAGAGTCTGGTATTGGACCATTGAGCATGGCCTGGAACTCTCGGCCGTCCATGTTTCTGGCGACCAAAACATCCTGGCGGACAGCCTAAGCTGCTTGCGGTCCAGTACCCATGAGTGGAAACTTCTGACCTAAGTGGTAGAAGATCTCTTTAACAGATGGGGTTGGCCTAAGTTGGACCTCTTTGCATCCCCATACTATGCAAAACTGCCACTTTTCTGCTCACTAGATCCACGGCCTGGAGTTTTCTGGCAAGACACATTGTCCTTCTCCTGGACAAGGAGGTTTCTGTACACTTTCCTTCCCTTCCCATCAAACTTCAGATGGAGGGGGCTACAATGATCCTCATAGCCCCCTTCTGGCCTTGTCAAATCTGGTTCTCCTTGTTGCAGCAGCTGGCAGTGAAACCTCTGTTGTCCCTGCCTCTTTGCACAGGCTTGCTCTCCCAGGAACAGGGTACCCTGGTCCATCTGGACCTCAAGTCTCTCCATCTCTATGCATGACTCCTGAGGACATAGCCATCACCAGATCTGCAGTCTCCCCCAAAGTAGCAGATGTCCTGGTGGCAGCCAGGAAGCCCTTCACCAGAGCCACTTACTCTATGAAATGGAAGTGCTTCGCTCTTTGGGCTGCATCACACCATTTAGATCCCTTCACCTGTCCAGTGGATCAGGTCCTGGAGTACCTTCTGTCCCTCTCAAACTCAGGTTTGTGGTACTCCTCTATCGAGTCACATCTCTCTGCCAACTCTGCATATCATGTACCTGTAGGTGGGCATTCTGTGGCCCAACTTTATGTGTCTCACACATTCTTGAGGGTCATTCTGCATTTGAAGCCCTCAATTCGTGACCCTGTCCCACCTTGGGACCTTAATTTTGTGTTGGAAAAGCTTACACTGTCTCCCTTTGAACTGGTTGGGTCTTGCGAGCTATGCTTTCTGTCATAGAAAGCATTATTTTTAGTTGTCATTTCTTCTGCTTGAAAGATTTCCAACCTTCAGGCCCTCATGTGTAAGGGGCCTTATTTGACTTTTAACAAAGACAGGGTGCCTTTGCATACCCGTCCTAAGTTTCTCCCTAAGGTGGTGTTGGAGTTTATTTTCAATCAATCCATCCACCTACCTGTTTATTATCCAGATCATTCCAATCAAGAGGAGGCATTGCTCCATACCTTGGATGTGCATAGAATCTTGAGGTACTATACACACTAGACTCGCGGAAGTCTAACCAGTTGTTTAAGTTCGCTCCTGGGAAACAGGGTGCCCTGGTATTTAGTGTTTGTCTGAATGGTTAGCCAATTGCATTGTCTGTTGTTACCAGAAGCACGGCAAGGAACTTCCTGGAGGGGTTAAAGGTGATTCCACTAGGGGTATGGCCACCTCAGTAGCTTGTTTCAGAAATGTGTCAGTTGCTGGCATTTGCCCTGCTGCCAGCTGGAGCACTGTCCATACTTTCACCAAGCATTACAATCTGGACATCGTGTCTAGGCGCAGGGCCAACTTCAGTCTAGTCGTTCTTCAAGGCCTCCTTTTATAGTCTATTATTCTTTTTGCATACCACCTGTACTGTCTGTCTATAGTGCCAGAACTGCTTGGGACTCAGTCCTACCGATGATGGCCTGCTGGAAGAAATACCCTTGAAGTAAGACAATACAGTTAAATAACTTAACGTAACAGAAGATTTTCAAGAGGATCTCATACAGCAGACCCTGCTTTCCCTCCCTCCTTTCCCCTTCTCCTGTCTCTCTCCCCCCTTCCATAGGAGCAAACTTTCTTTTATTTTCTATAATACTGGGATACCTTGGAGTCCTCCTCGGTTCCCTCTTACGGCTTCTAACCCCAGGAATCACTCATTATGATTAAACTTAATGCAGTCAGCCTCCTGTGTTGAACTGCCCGGAGAGATGGAATTTTATGCAAATTATGGAACTCTCAGTTGGCTCATGCCACTTTCAAACTGCTGCCCTAGCAACTGCTGCACTCTGAGTGCTTCAGATTCTTTACTCCGCCTACCTAGAAAGGACGTCCCGGAGATCTCTCCTTGAACTGTCTCTGACTAAAGTTTATCTGTAGATAAGTACTCATTTTCAGTTTAATTTTAAATTGCTGCCTTAGAAACATTGTTTAGTATAGTAAATTAGTGTTTTAGTATTTTTTTATTTATATTCGCGGTTCCCTCACGGTTCCTTGGAACCAAGGGTTCTGCGTCTATTTTAAAGGTTTTTATCTCAATTTATTATTATTTTGAGATATTTAGCTGTCGGTTCCTTGAACCGCTTTAGTTTTGTCTAAATTTAGTAATTTTCTCGGTTCCTTTTTCTTCAGGAACCAAATAGCGCTCTGTTCCAGGAACAGCTAGCGGTAGTTATTTTAAAGTAATCTCCGGTTCCGAGTTACTTTAAATAATGGTTTTTTGAAGTAATCTTTTTTGCCTAGCTTAAATATCAGAGGTCCATTTGGATAAACCTAAAAAACTCACAGGACCCACAGGTTTTAAATGTTGTGAGTCTTGTGGGCAACTTATAGCAAAAGCAGATAGACATTCTCTCTGTATTTCTTGTTTGGGTATAAGTCACATATTTGCCAGTTGTGATATTTGTAAGACCTTTAGACCAAAAGCATTAAAGAAAAGGTCTAAAATTTTGGAAGAGATGGCTTCTGCTTCTGGGGATGATTCTGCTTCTTCCTCCTCCCACAAAAAGGATGGAGGTAAAGCCAAGGTTCCTGACAGGAGTTCAGATAAATCTGAACAAGGTAAAACAAAAAGGGCTGTGGAAACAGGCACTAAACCTGTTCCATTAAAGAAAAAGTGTAAAGAAAAACATGTCACTGCACCTCTGGCCCGAAAAGGCTAAGGAGCTCCCAGCAGACAAGCATATTATGCCCTCGGCTGAGGACATTGCTAAGGCACTACAAGTGTTACAAGCCCTACAGGGTGCAATCCCAGTTCCTACACTGACTGTCCCAGTTCCTCCTACAGCCCCAGCAAGGCAAGAAGTACTGGAAGTGTTTGGTGAGGAGGAGGAGGATGACTTTGAAGGGGAACCTATAGATCCAGAGGTCTCTCCTGAGCAAGAGTTTGGATCTCCTCCTAGGGGTCCTGAGGAATACTCCTCTCACTATGCTTTTGTTAAGAACATGGTGGAAACCCTGAACCTTCCTCTTCAGGAAACAGAGGAGGATATGGAGGAGGGCAGACTTTCTAGAAATGATGGGATTAACCCCCATGAAACGTCTGCTTCTGCCCATGCATAAATCTTTAAAAATACTACAGTGCAGAATTTTAAAACTCCAACCTCTATCCCTGGTGTGGATAAGAAAGCTGACAAGAAATACCAGCTGGACAGAACTACAGCTGATTTTCTATTTACGCATCCTGATCCTGAAGGAGTAGTCCAAGCTGCTGCCTCTGACAAGGCCAGGATCCCATTGGCTACCCATCCACCAGACAAAGGTTCAAGAAAAATGGATGCTATGGGAAAGACAGGATACATGGCTGCCTCTTTATTAGTTAGGCAGGCCAATTATATGGCATATTCAGTGCAGTACCAAAAAGCTCTATGGAACACTGTTCTAGCTTTGGCTGATAGGGTCCCAAAGGAAGTGGCTGTAGACTTGCAAGATACAGCAAGGACTGCACTTGATGCTACCTGGTACCAATTTCATATGGCAGTGGATGTCAATGATACTGCATCCAGGTTAATGGCTTTGTCAGTTTCACTCTGGAGGTTTGCATGGCTTAGAGCCACCAACCTAACTTTAGACACCCAGGCCAAAGCAATGGATTTCCCCCCTGGAGAACAACTCCTTGTTTGGGGATAAAACTGAGGCATACATGAAGAAGGTGGAGGAATATAAATCCACCTATCAGAGCAATTCCAAGGATAGGCCCTTCACCTCTTATAGATCCCAGAGATGGGGAGGTAGGGGTAGGGCTTTTTACCCCAGACCTTTCTTTCAGGTGCAAGCCTCCCAGCCTCAGCAGCAAGCTAGAGGTTACTTTAGAGGAAGGGCCAGGAGAGCCATGAGAAGAGCAGCTCCTGTACCACAAGTTCAGGCACAGCCCACACAGAATCCCTGACGGGCTAGTGCAGGTCGCATCCCCTATTACAGGTCCACCAGTAGGTGGCAGACTGGCTCATTACCTTCACGCTTGACATTCCATCACCACAGACAAGTGGGTGTTGGAGGTAGTGAGCCAGGGCCTGGCACTCAGTTTCAGATCATTCCCAAAGGTGAGAACAAGAACCTTTGCTCTGGTAACAGCTGCACACAGGATTCTGTTGGAAGCAGAGATAAAACATCGGCTATTAATCAAAGCAGTAGAGGTAGTGCCTCTAATAAGCAGGGGAAAAGGTTTTTATTCCACGTACTTCCTCTTAAGGAAGAAAAACGAGGATTGGTGGCCTATTTTGGATCTAAGACTTCTGAACAAGCACATTTTGAAACCAAAGTTCAAAATGGCCACTCTTGCCATAATCATTCCTTCATTGCAAACGAGAGACTGGCTCGCCTCCCTAGATCTAAGGGATGCTTATTTCCATATTCCCATCAGACCATCTCACAGAAAATTCTTGAGATTCAGGCTGGCTTTAGGCCATTATCAGTTTGCAGCTCTCCCTTTTGGACTAACTTCGACACCAAGGGTTTTTACAAAGTGCCTATCAGTGGTGGTAGAGTTTTTGAGAAAACAAGGTATAACAGTCTTCCCCTACCTGGATGACTGGTTAATAGTAGCACTGTCTCTGCAGCATGCAGTACAGTCACTGACGCTCACAAAATCCACACACGAGTCCCTGGGATTTCTGATAAATGAAGAAAAATCTCAACAGGTACCACTCCAGGTGCTGGAGTTTATTGGAGCAGAACTAAACACCAGACAGGGCAGAGCTCTCCTGCCACAGGACAGGGTGACAAGCATTCTGCAGATTGCAAAATCCTTTGTGTCTGGGAGACCCAGAACAGCCAGAGAATTTCTCAGGCTACTAGGCCACATGGCATCTGCCATGGCAGTGGTAATGGGCTCCAGGTTTCAAATGAGAGATCTTCAGTTCCATTCCATCTCAGACAGTATTGGTCTCAAAGGACAGATCCTATGTCCAAACTGGTTCCAGTCACAGAACGTGTAGTCCAGGCCTTACAATGGTGGCTGGACAAGCACAACCTCAGGGTGGGTGTGCCTTTTATAAGGGAACAACCTTCAGTAATCCTCACAACAGATACTAACATACTAATTGCCAGCAGATTAGGCCTTACGGTTTATCGAGTCTGCTCGAACCTCAGACTCCTAGTGTGATGCCTCTCTTCTAGGCTGGGGGCACACATGTTAGAGCACACAGCAAGTAGCACATGGTCCCCCCAAGAGTCTCTGTTGCACATAAATCTCTTGGAGCTCAGGGCTGTTTACCTGGCTTTGAAAACATTCGCTCCTTACCTGCAAAACAAGGTGGTGCAAGTCAGAACAGACAACACCCCAACCATGTATTACATCAACAAGCAAGGATGTACCAGGTCACAGCTACTGTGCACAGAAGCAATGAGACTGTGGTTCCTGGTATACTCCATGAGAGTATCCCTGTCAGCCATGCACCTTCCAGAGAAGGACAATGTGCTGGCAGACTCTCTAAGCAGGATAAGTCAGGACCACCACGAGTGGTGCCTGAATACTCAGGTACACAGTACAATTTTCAGAAAATGGGGCACTCCAGAGGTGGATCTCTTCGCCTCCCCAGAAAACCACCAGCTTCCAATGTACTGTTGCAGGCCTCCTCTAAGGGGCACAATCCCCCTGGATGCCTTGGCCCTGGCTTGGACAGGGAAATTTCTGTATGCATTCCCTCCTTTTCCTATGATATTCAGGACCCTACTGAAATTGAGGTCCCAACAGCAAAAATGATACTGGTGTCTCCGGATTGGGCGAGAGAGCATTGGTACTCTCTTCTGCTGTCTCTGTCAGTGATTTCCCCAATCCATCTGCCCAGGAGGCACAACCTGTTAATCTCCTCTCAGAGCAGGATCCTGTACCCCAATCTCAAATCACTGAGGCTCAAAGTGTAGCTCTTGAGGACTTAGAGTTTGCTAACCTTAATCTATCAGAACAGGTGCTGACAGTGCTTAGGGGTTCCAGGAAGCCTTCTTCTAAGAAGACACATGCCTCTAAGTGGAAAAGATTTACAATAGGGTGTACAGGTAAATGTTTGAGCCCTTTCTGGGCTGATTTGGCTATTCTTCTGGATTACCTTACACATTTACATTCTTTAGGTCTGAAGCCTTCTACCCTCAAGGTTCACTTAGCTTCAGTCTCTGCTTACCTGTCAGCTGGTAAGGAAAGGTCTATGGCTTCTCATACAGTACTTAGAAAATATTTTAAAGGCCTGAATCTTCTGCACCCTCCCCTAAGGGAACCGGTTCTGGCCTGGAATCTAAATATTTGCATTGCTAAACTCATGGATGCACCATTCGAACCTATGGCAACCGCAGATTTGAAGTATGTCATTTGGAAAACTGTTTTCCTGGTTGCCATTACTTCAGCCAGAATGATCAGTGAATTACAAGCCCTGTGCACAGATGTGGACTACATTTCATTCCACAGGGACAAGGTGGTCCTTAGGACTAATAGAAAATTCCTTCCCAAGGTGGTATCTGATTTTCACTTGAATCAGTCTATCACTCTGCCTGTCTTCTTTACAGACAACTCCAGTTCTCCAGAAAGGAGACTTCACTCCCTTGATTTCAAAAGGGCTCTTAGCCACTACATTGACAAAACCAAGTCTTACAGGACAAGTCAACCACAGCTCTTTCTCACATATGTTGAAGTTGGTAAGGGCAGAGCTGCAACCAAACGTACAATTGCTTGCTGGATAGTGGCATATATACAGTTTTGTTATAGTAAGGTGGGTAAACAGGTACCTCTGGGCCTGAGAACACACTCCAGCAGGGGCACAGCTGCTTCAGTGGCAGCTTCAAGAGAAATTCTGCTACTGGAAATCTGTAAAGCAGCTACATGGAAAACAGTACACACCTTCACAAAGCATTACAGCCTGGACAATCCAGAGGTGATGCTAGGTTTGGTACAGCAGTACTGCAGAGCCTGTTTCTGAAACAGGTTCTCTGCCCAACCTCCAAAGGTACTGCTTGGTAGTCTGCATTAAGTTTAATCATAATGAGTGATTCCTGGGGTTAGAAGAAAAAAATTACTCACCATAGTAATCTTGTTTCTTCAAAGGGATCACTCATTATGATGAACCCCTCCTACCTCCCCTACTAGAACCTATAGAAGTTGCTCTGCATCCCTGCATTAGGGTTTTTTCTTTTCTCCTATATAGGTTAAAATAGAGACTCTCTTTGTTTAACCAGTTGGTGTCCAGGTGGTCTCAAGTTTCTTAGGTTTGTTGGTTAAGGATGTTTTGACCTGAGAGGGCAAAAAATACTATTTTTTTTAAGGTTGTTAATTTTAGCTAGTGGGTCTTTTACCCAGTTAGGCTCCGTAAGAATTTGAAGGACTCAGAGTGCAGCAGTTGCTAGGGCAGCAGTTTGAAAGTGGCATGAGCCAACTCAGAGTTCCATAATTTGCATAAAATTCCATCTCGCCAGGCAGTTCAACACAGGAGGCTGGCTGCATTAAGTTTAATCATAATGAGTGATCCCTTTGAAGAAACATGATTACTATGGTGAGTAACGTTTTCTTTTGGTCTCTGGTGGGATAACTGAGGAGGGTGTGTGGCCTGCCCGCCTTTATAGGATTGGCTTATGTCAGAGGTGGGCCGCCCTCTCTGGCAGACTGCTAGTTAGAAGGTTTCCATGTGGTCTTAGCATCTGGCAGCTTAGTCCTACCGGTGATGGGCTGCTGCGAGAGATCCTCTCGAAGATCTATTGATCTTCATCGGGGTTCTCTCAGTTGTCAGGTTACACCGTAGGAACTTCACCGTCGGTGAAGGGGAATCCACACAGAAGATTTTCAGCAGAACAACAGGGGCTGCCCACACCATTGACTTCCGTCAGCATCACCAACCCTATAAAGGTGTGAGCAGCTCCGTTTCTTCTCAGTTCTTTCCCGCCATTGACACGCTTGCATGGGTCTCCACAGAAGCTCCAACACAGTATTTGCACCACTTTTTCACCTACGGCTTTTCTTCAATATTTTTTTTAATCTTTTTTTGAAGAAATTCCTCCAACTTGTTTATGTCGAGAGTTAATTCTTCTCTCTCTCTCTTCCATCGCTGTAGCTGTGGAAAGAAGATTCCCTCCACAGATGAACACTGTCTCTGTATCTGCTGTCTTGGGCATGAACATGAAGTTTTTGACTGTGAGCTCTGCCAGACATTTAATCAAACAACCATCAGATGACGTAAAAAGGCTCTTAAAAATTTCCTGATGGATCAACCGGTAGCCAGCTCTGAACAGGGGTCCTCCAGGGTGCCAGCCTCTCAGTCTCTGACCAGATCGTCAAGCTCCCAGGCGTAAGACAAATCCTTGGGGAAAAGTCATAAAAAAGACAGATTGTGATCCCTCTTCTACCTCCAGGGCAACAGGCTCTTTGGTTTTTCAGGAGCCAGCAGGCGGGTCATCAAGCAACTGTGCTGTCGATCTCCCCTGCCATCAATGAACACCGTCGACTTGAATGAAGTCCTGCTTAAATTCACTAACGTGCTGCTACAGCAGCTGGGCACCTATAGGCCTCCCTCACTGACGCTGCCAACAGCAACTTCGTCATCGATGCCTACTCATCGAACATGGGAAGCTCTCCATGAACTGTCATTGGCACATCCGATGCCAGACCTAGAAGTCGAAGAGATTGACGTCGAGGAGAAGTACCAGCCAGACCTCATTCTTTCTGAGAATGAGGAGGAAGAAGAGGAAGAAATCCTGGTCTCTGACAGGTCTACTGCTTCCTCTGTCAGTGAGGATTCAATCAAGCATAATCCTAGGTCTCCTCCGGACCCCACATTTTTCAGTGTGATGAAGCAGCTGTCCTCGGCTATGGGCTTTCACACTGAGGAAGAGGATGCCACCAGGAAGGAGCTGGTGAACTTCCTGGAGATTCTTGAATCTCCCCCAAAGATCATTCCTCCAGTCCTTTCTGCTTTGATGAATGCAGCCATGGCAGCCTGGCACAGACCAGACTTGGTGCCAGCTATGCCCCTCAGTGCTGATAAACTTTATCATGCCCCTCAAGGTCTTTCCTACTATGCCACCCAGCCCAAGACAGACCGGCAGCTCATGACAGGTCTAAGGTGCCTAATCACCTTAGTTCCCTTATCCCAGATAAGGAATCTCACAGAATCGACCTCTGGGGAAAGGGTGTATGCTTCCTCCACTCTGGGTTTAAAGATTGCAAACTACCTGTCTCACATGGTGAAGTACCAAAATGCCAGTTGGAAAAAGGGTAGGGCTATGGCACAGGCCCTTCCAGATGTCACGCAAAAGCAGAAGCTACTTCAGTGCCTCCAAGCAGCTGAGGATGTTAGTAAGCACCTCCTCAGGGCCCTCTACAACATGGCTGATACCATCGCCGGGGCTGCTGCCACGGGCATATGCCTACGTAGGCACTCATGGCTGATAATATCAAGTTTTGCTGTTGATATTCAGCAAAAGGTGCTTAATGCCCCTTCAATGGCACTAAGCTGTTTGGCCCAGATGTCCAGAATATTAATGACCCGCAAGCCTCGGGCAGGGCCCTCAAGTCTGTCCACTCCCTCTACAATACAAACCAATTGAGAGGCAAAGGACGTCTTCTCTTTTGTAGAGTGCCTAATAGGCCTGGTACAGGCTCCTGGCGCCAAAGGAAACGCAGGGTCCCAGCTGCCTTCCCCAACCCCACCAGCACTGGAGCTGTGGCCAAGCATCCCAGGAATGATGGACCAGCCCAAGTGGCTGGCTCCACCTCTGCGTGACTATAGAAACGTAGAAGTTGATGGCAGATAAGGAGCGCAAGGCCCATCCAGTCTGCCCATTCCTTTTTCTACCTTATAAATGTGCCATTGGCCTTTGCTCTGTCAGTGGCTTATCTATTGATACTCATCTGTATTGCTCCCTTATGCCTATCCCATGCCTGTTTGAAGCCCTACACTGTATTCATAGCCACCACTTCCTGAGGTAGGCCGTTCCATGCATCCACCACCCTGTCTGTGAAAAATAATTTCCTCACATTCCCCCTTAATCAGCCTCCCTCTAATCTCATGCTGTGTCCTCCTGTCCTGCTATTTTTCTTATATTTAAACATGTTAGACTCTTTCACCTTGTTAATGCTCTTAAGGTGTTTGAATGTTTCGATCATATCACCTCTCTCCCTCCTTTGCTCAAGGGTATACATATTGAGCTCTGTTAATCTGTCCTCATCGTCTTCTGATGCAGTCCCTGCACCATTTGGTTGCCCTTCTGGACTGCCTCAATTTGGTTAATGTCCTTATGAAGGTGTGGCCTCCAGTACTGCATGCAGTACTCCAGATGAGACCTAACCGGTGTCTTGTAAAGAGGGATTATTACCTCTCTCTTGACTTGTTTGATACCCCTACTAATACACCTAACATCCCTCTAGCCTTACCTACTGCTTTAGGTGTCTGCTTGGATGATTTCAGGTCATCAGTGATGATGATGCCCAAGTCTCTTTCTTCCATTGTGACTGCCAGCAACTCCCCTCCCAGCCTATACGTGGCTTCAGGGTTTCTCTTCCCTATGTGCATGATCTTGCACTTCTTTGCATTAAATCCCAGTTGCCACTCTTCTGACCATTTTGCTAGTTTATCCAGATCTCTTCTCATTCTGCCCACCCCATCTGGATCATCTACTGTGTTGCAGATCTTGGTGTCATCTGCAAACAGACAAGCCTTACCCTCTAGTCCATCTGCAATGTCACTAATGAAGATATTGAAGAGGACTGGCCCCAGAACTGATCCCTGAGGTACCCCACTTGTGACTTGCATCTCTTCTGACTGTATACCATTTACCACCACTCTCTGTTTTCTGACAGTCAACCAGTTTGCCGCCCAGTTGACCAACTTCTGACCCACCCCGAGCCTACCCAGCTTATTTATCAATCTTCTATGTGGAACAGTGTCGAAAGCTTTGCTGAAGTCAAGGTAGGCGACATCAACTACTCCCCCTTGGTCCACCACTCTGGTTACCCAGTCAAAGAAATATATGAGATTAGTTTGACAGGACCTTCCTTTTATAAACCCATGCTGTCTTGGATCCTGTGCCTCTATGGATTCCAGGGGTTGCACTATCCTTTCCTTAAGGAGTACCTCCATAATCTTGCCCACCGCTGAGGTAAGACTGACTGGTCTGTAGTTCCCTGCCTCCTTCCTGCTACCACTCTTGTGGAGCGGGATCACATGAGCCCTTCTCCAGTCTTCAGGGACCTCTCCTGTGCTCAGAGACTCACTAAACAGTTCTGCTAATGGCTCTGCTAGTTCCACTCTTAGCTCCTTAAATACCCTGGGATGTATGCCATCAGGTCCCATTGCCTTGTCCACCCTGAGCTTAGCGAGCTCTTGTAGGACCCTTTCTTTTGTGAAGGGAGTAGTGCTCATCTCCCCCCCCCGTGTCCATGGTGCTGAGCTGTGGGCCCTGCCCTACCTTCTCATCAGTAAATACTGAGCAAAAGTATCTATTTAGGATAGATGCTTTTACAGGGTCCTCCTCCTCACATGCCCCCTTTTCTCCTTTGAGCTTAGCAATACCCCGTCTGGACTTTCTCCTTTCACTAATGTATCTATAGAAAGTCTTGTCACCTTCTGTTACTGTTCGTGCTAGTGTTTCCTCAGTTTGGGACTTTGCCTGCATTACTGCCTTCCCTGCTTCCCTTAGGGCAGTTTGGTATGCCTCCCTATCTTCATCCTGCTGTGTTCCCTTATATTTCCTGAAGGCCAGCCTTTTGGCTCTTGCCTTTTCTGCTACTGTATTTGAGAATCAAAGTGGTTTCCTTCTTCTTTTGCACTTCCTTTTCTGTCTAACACAATGGGATGTTGCTTCAAGTATTGCATCCTTAATGGTTGCCCACTTGCTGGACCCCCCGCTTCTGGTCCCAGACCAGGAGGCGGTGGTCGGAGGCTGGTTCTCCCTCCACTTAAATCAATGGAGAAACATAACTTCAGATGCATGGATTCTACAAATCATAAAGCAGGGCCACACCCTGGAGCTCACTTAACAACCTCCAAAAACCCCTCCTCTACCATCCAGCTCATTTGCCTATTCTCTGGGAGGAGGTACAGTCCCTCCTACTCAAGCAGGCCATCAAACCAGTTTCCAGGCACCAGAGAAACAAGGGATTCTATTCCAGGTTTTTCCTGGTACCCAAAAAGACTGGAGATTTGAGGCCCATTCTCTACCTAAAGGTCCTCGTTCTGTACGTCCAGTACAAAAAGTTCTGGATGGTAACTTTGCCAGGCCTGATGTCCCTGGTCAAAACGGGGGACTGGCTCTGCTCACAAGACATGCAGGATGCCTACTAGCACATATCGGTCTTTCCTTCTCACAGGAAGTTTATCCGTTTTGCTTTTCAGGGTGAGCATTATCAATTCAATTTGCTGCCCTTTGGTTTGCCCTCTGGACCATGAGTCTTTATCAAGTGCTTAGCAGTGGTTGCAGCAGCTCTGAGAAGGGAGGGTCTGTATGTTTTCCCTTATCTGGATGATTAGCTCCCAAAGGCCCCATCCAGGGAACAGCTTTTGCTGACTGTGGAGCAGACTCTTTAGCATTTCCACTCCCTGGGCATCATGGTCAATCTGCCCAAGTCAGTTCTGGTACCGTCCCAAAGGCTGCAATATATAGGGGCAGTCCTGGACTCAGCACAAGGGAAGGCCTTCCTGCCGCAAAACCAGGCAGTATGTCTTATAGCCCAAGCTCAGGAAGTTGCTCCAAGCTGCTACATTCCTGCCAGAGTGTACCTCAGATTACTGGGCCTGATGGCAGCTGCCATACTCACTGTTCCACTGGCACGACTTCATATGCGCACTCTCCAGTGGACCCTCTGGATGAAGTGGGAGTAGTGCATGGACAAGTTAGATCGCCCAGTCCTGGTCTCTTCTCCAGTCCACAAGGTACTGCAGTGGTGCATGGACCCCTTGAACCTGCTTCAGAGCATCCCATTCCAGATCTCCTCCCTGCAACAGATCCTAACAACGGATGCCTCAGATCTGGGCTGGGGAGCACACCTGGGTCCTTTCCAGACCCAGGACTCTTGGTCCCAGCTGGAAACCTCCCTGCATATCAATGTCCTGGAGATGAGAGTGGTGCTGTATGCCATGTAAACTTTTCAGGATCACCTTGCTCCGGGTCAGTTGTTGATGCAGTCAGACAATTTAAGTGTAGTTTACTACATCAACAAGCAGGGGAGACTCATTCGTACCCCCATGCAGGAAAGCCATGAGAGTGTGGTACTAAACCATTGGATCAGTCTGACACTTTCTGCAGTCCATATGCCAGGCATACTAAACACTCTGGCAGGCAGTCTCAGCAGGACTCAGTCCAGCATGCATGAATGGGAGCTTCTTTCATCCGTCACAAAAGACTTGTTCAACAGATGGGGTTGTCCAAAGTTGGACCTTTTTGCATCACCACTCAATGCAAAACTGCCCAAATTCTGCTCGCTAGATCCTGGCACTGAAGTTTTCTGGTGAAACACGTTGTCCCTCTCTTGGAGTAGGAGGCTTCTTTATACATTCCCCCAATCCAGAGGGTGCTAATCAGGTTGCAGATGGAGGGGGCAAGCATGCTCCTAGTGACTCTATTCTGGCCTCGGCAGATATGGTTTCCTTTGCTACAGCAGCTGACGGAGGAACCGCCAGTCTCTCTCCCTCTATGCAGAAACCTGTTGACCCAGGATTAGGGGACCCTGGTCCATCCCAAGCTCAGGTCCCTCTGTCTGCATGCTTGGCTCCTGAGGACATAGCCATAGCCAAGTTTGGGGTCTCAAACAGGGTGGAGGACATCTTTGTGGCCACCCAGAAGCCCTCCACTCGAGCCACATATGTCATGAAGTGGAAGCGATTTGCCATCTTGGCTGCCAAACATCTTTGGACCCTTTCACCTGCCAGGTGAACCACATCCTGGACAACCTGGTCTCTCTGACTCGGGTCTCCAGTACTCCTCCCTCAAGGTGCACCTTTCTGCCATCTCTGCATTTCATAAGGCCGTGGGTGACCACAAGATTGCTTAACTAGATGTCTCCCATACCTTTCTCAGGTGCATCCTGCATCTGAAACCCCCAGTCCATTCTCGGTCCCAGCTTGAGATTTATTTTGGAGAAGTTGACCCTGTCTCCTTTTGAGCCAGTTGCAACCTGCGACCTGTGCTTTCTCTCTTGGAAAGCATTATTTTTAGTTCCCATTACTTCTGCTTAAAGAATTTCAGAGCTTCAGGCCCTCTGGAGCGAGGAGCCCTAGTTGATTGTTCACAAAGACAGGGTGTTTTTGTGCATGAATCCTACATTTCTCCCTAAGGTGGTCTCAGAGTTTACACTCAGTCTATCTACCTTCCTGTTTATTTTCCTGAGCATACCAATCCAAGGGAAGCACTGATCCATATATTAGATGTGTGCAGAGCTTTGAAATACTACTTGCTTCGGACCAAGGAAAGTTGAAAGTCGAAGACATTTGTTTGTTTCTTTCACCCCAGGTAGAGACGGCACTTCAGTTTCTAAGCAATTTTTATCCAAATGGTTGGCTAATTGTATTATGTTTTGCTACAATAAGTACGGCAAAGAATTGCCTGGTGCTGTCATAGCACATTCCACCAGAGGCATGGCTACCTCTGTGGCTTGTTTCTAAGGTGTCTCAGCCATCGACATCTATGTGGCTGCCACCTGGAGTGCCATCTATACTTTCACCAAGCACTATAGTCAGGACATTGCCTCTAAAGCCTGTGCAGGTTCTAGCAGGGCTTACATTTATGGTGAGCCCTCCTTCCAGAATGTCTGTCTGTACCTGTCACTGCTTGGGACTCGTTCCTACAGTGTAACCTGATGACTGAGATGACCTCGACGAAGACAGAACAATTATGTAAGAACTTACCATGACAGTAGATCTTCGAGGGGATCTCGGTCATCAGGTCTGCTTTCCCTCCCTCCATCCCCCTTTTAGGGGCTCCTGTCTAGGAATTGGCTGTCTGGTGTATCCAGCTTTGTACATCGGTCTGAGCACCTCTCTCTCTCTCTCTCTCTCTCTCTCTCTCTCTCTCTTTCTGTTTCCTCCTCAGTTCCCCCATGACTAGGACAATGCTCCCTTTGTCTCCGGGGAAAAGAACTGAGGAGGCAGCAGGGCCACTCACACCTTTATAGGGTTGGCGACATCAACAGCATGGGCAGCCCTAGTTGTACTGCTGAAAATCTTCCGTGTTGATTCCCTTTCAATGACAGTGAAGTTCCTACAGTGTAACCTGATGACTGAGATTCCTTCAAAGATCTACTGTCACAGTAAGTTCATACGTAATTGTACTTTCCCCTGGATTGACATGCTCAGGAAAATAAACTGGCAGGTGGATGATTTGATTTTAAGTAAACTCAACACCACCTTTGGTATAAACTTAGGATTAGTACGCAAAGACACCCTGTCTTTTTGGAAAATCAAAAATGGAGGCTCATGCATTAGAGCCTGTAGCTCTGAAATCCTTTGAGCAGAAGTAATTGCAACTAAAAACAATGCTAGCTCAAAAGGAACCAAAGTAAGCTTTTCCAAAACAAAATTGAGATCCCAAGCTGGGACTGGATTGCAGGTAGGAGGCTTCAAGCGTAGAATGGCTCTCAAAAATTTACAAGCCACCTCCAGCTGGGCAACTGTATGACCCTCAGTAGGCACATGGAAAGCTGAAATGGCAGCCAAGTGCACTTTGATAGAGGAATACTGCAGGCCTGCATCTGATAATGACAGCAGTTACTCTAGAACCTGATTAATTGGACAGGTAAACAGATCCAAGTGATAAGAGGCTCACATAGCAAACCACTTCTTCATAGAATAAGTGGATTTGGCGGAAGGCTTTCTGGCAGCCACCAGGACATCAGCCACCTTTTGGGAAACCCCAAACCATGCAGTGGCTATGATCTCAGGAGCCTTGCATGAAGATGAAGTGATTTGAGATCTGGATGGACCAGGGTTCCCTGTTCTTGTGACAGCAGGCCCCTGCATAAGGGAAGGGGCACTGGCGGTTCCACTACCAGCTGCTGCAGTAGAGGGAACCAGATTTGAAGAGGCCATAGAGGAGCAATGAGGATCAGAATTGCCCCTCCATTTGGAGCTTGAGTAGCACCCTCTGAATCAGAGGGAAGGGAGGAAAAGGCATACAGGAACCTCCTCTTCTAAGAGAGGGACAATGAATCTTGCCAGAAAACTCCAGGCCCTGTGGCGAGCAAGCAGAAAAGTGGCAGTTTTGTGTTGTGTGGGAATGCAAAAAGGTCCAACTCTGGACAGCTCCATCTGTCAAACAGGTCTTCTAATACAGAGGTCAGCAGTTCTCACTCATGCATCCTGGACTGCGACCTGCTTAGTCTGTCTGCGAAGATGTTTCGGGTTGCCTGGAACATGTACTGCTGACAGTCCTAGTTCCAGAGCCCAGTACCAGACTCTCATCGTTTCCCTGAATAGGGGGAAAGAGTGGGTTCCTCATTGCTTGCTGATGTAATGCATCACACTGATGCTTTCCGTCTATACTAAAAGAGCACCCAGGGACAGATGTGCCTGGAAAGCCTGTAGCCCATGCAGGACAGCTCGCATGTCTAGAACATTTATGTGCAAAGTGCTCTCCAATGTGGTTCATGTACCCTACATCTGATGGGGCCCTAAGTGCACACCCCAGCCTATCCCCAGGCAGCTGTTGTTAAAATCTGGAGAGAGGGGAGAGGATCAGGAAGGGAACTCCCTTTATTGGGTTGCTGGGTTCCATCCATCACTTTGTGTTCGGATTTTACTAGAGCTCTTTGTTCTAGATCATCCATGAGCTGATCCCACTGGATTCTAAGGGTCCACTGAGGGATCCTCATATGCAGTCGGGCCAAAGGTACTATGATAATGGCCACTGCCATAAGGCCCAGAAGTCGAAGGAATGTCCTGGCTGAGATATACCAGCTGTCGTGTACCAAGTGGGCCTGGGCAATCTGATGTTTGGTCCTGTTCAGAGGGAGGCAGGCTGAGCATTGAGCTCTGTGCAAGACTGCTCCTATGTACTGCAGCCATTGACAAGGTGTCAAGACAGACTTGGGTACACTGACAGTAACCCCCAGAGCATCGAACAGCTGCCTTGCCTACTGTGCTAGGATGTGCAGCAGCTGCTCCTTGGAGTGGGCTTTCAGTAGCCAGTCATCCAGGTAGGGAAAGACATAGAGGTCTTCCCTGTGAAGCGCTGCTGCCACCACCACCAAGCATTTGGTAAAGACCCATGGTGCAGAGGACAAGGCAAAAGGCAATATTCTGAATTGATAGTGTTCCCCTGAAACAGGAATCTCAAATACCTCCTGTGAAGTTTGTGTTTTTTATTTTCTTTTTATTTAGTTGTTTAACCAGGTATAGCACACTAAGCTGAAAGCTTTTTTACAGGAGCAACCTGGGAGTACAAGGAGGTTAAGTGATTTGCTCAGGGTCACACATCATGTAAGTGGAAGCTGTGGGATTCAAACCCAGTTCTGGTCTGCTGGATGTCACCAGATTTGCAGCTCAGAGCCTTAGACCACTGCGCTATACTGCCTCCAGTTTGATATGAAGATAGGCATACTTCATGTCGAGGGAACAGATCCAATGCCCTGCATACAGCAGCAGGAGGAGCAGGCCTTGCAGGGTGACCATTCAGAACTTTTTATACTCTATGAAAAAGTTCAGCTCCCTCAAATCTGGAAAAGGCTGTGGACCTCCTGTCCATTCTGGCACTAGGAAGTACTGAGAGTAGAACCCTGTGATCTTACTTCGAGAGGGTTCCTGTAGTAGGTCATTACTTGTAGGACTAGCACTCTCTGATGTCTGAACCGCACGGCAAACTTTTCCAGCAATGCCTGGTGGGGACCACCCACCCGACATCACATGACGGTGTCAGTGTGACCCTATATAGTGGGCGATCCCCACGCCTGCTCTCCAATTCTTTCCCGCAGTCGTCTCACGCATGTTACCTGGTGGTAAACTTCAACAGCAATCTTCGTTTATTTTGTGCCTTTTGCAAGTACCTTTTTCCGAGTTTCTCGGTTTCTTCCATTTTCTCTGTCTTCTCCATCTCAGAAGAAGTGTGAGGTTTGTGGAACCCAGATATCTCACAAGGATGGTCATCACAAGTGTGTCATCTGCTTAGGCCTGGATCATGACACCGCAACTTGCCCAGACTGCCAGCCCTTCAACCAGGCCAACCACAAACAGAAGCAGCAGGCTCTGGAGGCCCACCTATTGAAGTCGCAGTTGGTCTTGCTCGAAAAACAAATAGATCGACTCTGGGATTCTACTTCTTCTTCTCCACCTGACAAGAAGAAACACAAAAAAGAGAAGCATTGGGAGCACCCAGAAGACAGTTCCCGGGACAATGCCAGCAGGCCTTCCACGAGTAAGGCCTCTCCCCCGCTGCCTCCGGTGAAGGTTGTCCAGGCAGTGTCTGGGGATGCTGTTGGGCTGACCAAGACTCTGCTCCCTATCTCTACGGGTAAGTCGGCTGCCAGTTCATCTGGCGGTTGCCCTGCTAGTGCCGCTAAGTTGGTCCCCGGCTCCTCCAGAGACCACCCAGCCACCAATAAGATGACTCCCCACCCCTCGGGGACTCGCCTGGCCTCAGCCAACAAGTAGGCAGGGGGTTCTGCCCCCTCCCACCTGGCTCCTAGGTGTGATAAGTTGACCATCTCCTGCGCATACCCAGACACAGCTCACCCATCGGGGGCTTCGGTCGTTTCACCCGACGCCCGGTCGAGTCCAGGGAATACTGCCACTCTTCCCCTTTCTCCCTCTCCCACAGCTCAGGCTTTGCTTCTGACTACTCTAGGGGGGAGAAGAGCATGCAGGTCACCTGGACATTAAGCACACATCAAATGCTGACCCCCGCTCACCCGTTGGGGTCCCTGGAAAGGAGGTCCTTCCGTCACCATCAGGTCCGACAATGGAGGCCCCTCCAGTCCCTTCTGGGTGGATCATTCCAGCTCCATCTAAAGTTCCGGTGCTGGTCCTGCTCCTCTGTTGGAGCCGATCGGGCACATCCCTATGCCGGACCCTCTGACAACTGTATTTTTGCTTTCGACAGAACCTTCATGTCTGCACCCGACACTGGCTACTACTGCAGATCAGGTTCCACGCCAGCCTTCCCAACGCTGGATCCATTTCCGATGCTGAGCCCGGCAGTGCCGATCCCGACGTCTGTGGTCCCAGCATCAGCAATCCCAATGACTGCCCCACCTTTGATTTATACTATGGTGGGTCCTTCACGTGTCCCCCCAATGTCGGCCCCTCTGATGTTGAGGCTTTTTTTGAGACCCCTCTCTGTCACGCATTACCCTGTGGAGTACCTTGTGGACCATTCCCCAGCAGGTCCACCACCAGATTGGCATTCTGCAGGACATCACTACCTGGGATACCCCCCGTAACCTGGGTACTCTCATTCTTTTCAGGATACCATGGGTACCATTACCCACCTGCCCATGCTGCCCTCCTCCTCCCCTCCCCTCCCCTCCTCCACCCTCCACCACCTCTGACTGCTCAGCTAGATTTCTAAGACTTACATACAGTCCTGGTGGCTGGAGGCACAGACGGAGTTGGTCACGGACCTGGAGATTCGACTCCCAACACCTCATTCTCCTCCCAGGTCCCTGTCCCCTGTAAGCTCAGTCCCATCCACAGTTCACATTTTTGGGGACTGCCCCCCGGGATATTCCCATTCTGGACTTTGCTTGTGCGCCTGGGGCTCAGGACCCTGCATCTGCATGTGTGGCTCCTGCAGACATAGTGAAGTCTCGCTTTAGGGTTTCCACTAGAGTAGCCCAGGTGCTGGTGGAGGCTAGAAAACCCTCCACCAGATCCACTTACACCATGAAGTGGAAGCGTTTCTCTATCTGGGCGGCTTCCAAGAGTTGGGACCCTTTTACTTGTTCTGCCCCACATATCATGGAATACCTGCTTCGTCTTTCAGATTCCAGGTTATCCTATTCCTCTCTCAAAGTACATTTGTCTGCCATTTCAGCATATTATGTGCTAGTGGATGGTAAGCATGTGGCCCAGTTGGAGATTTCTAAAACTTTCCTGAAAGGGATTCTCCATCTGAAACCCCCCATCTGCAGCCCCACACCACCTTGGGATTTGAATTTTGTGTTGGAAAAACTCACACTCCCTCCTTTAGAACCAGCGATGAGCTGTGACTTGAGCTATCTGACTTGGAAAGCGCTATTTTTAGTTGCCGTTACTTCTGCTCAAAGAATTTCTGAGCTTCAGGCCCTCGTGTCTAAGGAGCCTTATTTGATTTTTCATAGGGACCGGGCAGTCCTCAGAACAAATCTTAAGTTTTTACCCAAGGTGGTATCGGAGTTCATGCTGAATCAGACAGTGGAACTACTGGTGTACTATCCAGCTCCTGAGAATAGAGGTGAGGCTCTTTTGCATATCCTGGATGTGCACTGAATCTTAAGGTGCTATACTCATCGGACTAAGGAGTCCCGTAAGGATGACCAGCTCTTCATGTCCTTTGCCCCCAAATCTCTGGGGAAGGTTGTCACCAAAAAGTGCCTCTCAAAGTGGTTAGCTAACTGCTTCCACTTCTGTTATCAGAAGCACAACAAACCTTGGCCAGGTGTTGTTAGAGGTCATTCCACTAGAGGCATGGCTGCATCTGCAGCTTTTCTTCTAAATGTTTCTGTAGCAGAGATCTGTGCAGCAGCAACTTGGAGTTCAGTCCATACCTTTACCAAGCACTACAGTCTGGACATAGCTTCTAGGCGGAGGGTCAGGTTTGGCCTCGCCGTTCTGCAGGGCCTTCTCTCCTACACTGGTCCCGTTCTGTACTTTATGTTACTCCTCCACCCGTGTTTCTCTCGGTCTCTCTTCTGAGGGACTGCTTGGGATTCAGTCCTACAAGTAATGACCCACTGCAGGATCCTTCTTGAAGTAAGATAGTACAGTTACGTAAGAACTTACCGTAACAGTAAATCTTCGAGAGAGGTTCCTGCTCCTTCCCCTCAAATTTCTGTTGGGACCACAGAATCTGTTTCCCTCTCCTGTCTTTCCTTCAGGGACTCCGGTGGGAGAACTGGTGGGCTGGCATGGGGAACCGCCCACTATATAGGCTCTCGCTGACATCGTCACGTGACGTCGGGTGAGCAGTCTCCCGCCAGGCATTGCTGGAAAAGTTTGCTATGTGGTCTAGACACCAGAGGGTGCTAGCCCTACAAGTAATGACCTACTGCAGGAACCTCTCTCGAAGATCTACTGTTACGGTAAGTTCTTACGTAACTATACTTTTCTTTGCTTCAGAAAAAGGCCATACAGCCAGCGGCTTTCGAACAAAGTCTGAACTTCCTCCAAGAGCAGAGGAATGTGATCTGGAGGATAGTGTGTTGGCACTGGTGGATGATCTGGAGGCATGTCTAGAAGTTCCAGAGCGTGACCTTCTGCAATGATTTCCAGGACTCAGGCATCTGATGTCACCTCCTTCCACAGATTTAGATGAAGGGAGAAATGACCCCCTACAACCACCCCTTGAGGTAATGGTGGCTGGGGGGTGTACAAGATGTTGTGCAGAGCTGGTTCTGGTGGCTCCTGCTGCACCACCACCACCTCTAGGGGCTTTTGAGTGAACACCTGGATTGGTTCCTTTGGTGGGAGAGGCTTCTACTCCCTTGCCCTTACCTTGTTGTCTGGTGGCAGGATGGTATCTAACACCAGCTGGGCAAAATGGTAACTTCTCCCTACCCCTTGGTTGGGTATGGTAGAGGGAGTATACCGACTTCAGGGTCCTGCCTGAGGCCTGAAGGTTAGAGAGGATATCCTGGAAATCTGAGCCAAATAATTTATATCCTCTAAAAGGGGCACTGAGAATGGACTGTTGTATGTCATTCACTAACCCTGCCACTCTAAGCCAGGAGTACCTCCTTAGACATATTCCTGAGGCAGCAGCCTTTGCTGAGGCATCAGAAGCATCATAGGCTGTATGAAGCAGGTGTTTTCCTACATCAGAACAAGCTGTGAGAGCTTTTAGAAGCTCCTGTTTGGGCGTACCCTCTGGCAAAGCTTATACAGCTGCCTTGGCCTTTCTCCAGAGAGTATTCTGGTACTTGAATAAGGACCAGAGAGGCTGAGACAAAAGTCCTCAACTACCACATCCAACCTCCTGGATTCTTAATCAGGAGGAAAGAAGCTCAGGTGTTTTGGTGCCCTTGACCTGTCATGGGCAGTATTGATGACCACAGAGTCTGCCACAGGCTGGCTAGCAAAGAAGGGTTTCTCTGAGGGTGCCATATACATTTTGTTTGCTTTTCTTGGTATGGCAGGAATGACATTCGGCCTATGCCAGGTAGCAAAGGTGGCATTCTGTAGGGCAGAGAGGAGAGGTGGTACTACAACAGGGTGAGCATCATGTAACTCCAAGAAATCTATTGGATTTTTTTTTGGTGGCATCCTGCACCTCTAACTCTAAACCCATGGCAGCCTGTAACTGCTGCATCATGGTGAGGAAAGTTGGGTCCTCTTGGGGGGACCTTGGGGTGTGTGCCATCGAGTCCTCACTGCAGGTGGACATAGTGGAATTAGTACCTCTCTCATAGGGACTTTCCACAAAGTCCTCAGGGTCTTCTTCTTCATCCTGCATTACTAAATCAGGATTGTATTCAAATTCGTCAGCCTGGTCGACGGGTATGAGGAAGCATGCCACGAGGTCAGCGGTGCTCAAGGAGGTGGCTGAGATATGGCCCTAGGGTACATTTTCATGGGGAGTTGAGTACCAAGCCCCATCGATGGGCCTCCTGGCACAGAAGTAAGAGGCAACAGGCATCTAAGCATGTCCGCAAAGGACGATAGCACCACTTGGACATCGGTGCTCTTGTGGTTGATGGGTGCACTGGTTGAGGTCAAGGGAGGAGGCAAGGCCCCCAATGTCAATGACAATGTATCAGCCCAGCCGTACTAGGCCTAGTAGCATCCATGTCATGCCCCCATTTGGAAGTTATGTCGACGGGGGGGTGAGTGGCGTTATTGCTGGAGTGGTCAGTGGCACTCTGGAGGTTGTACCTGCTGTGTGGAAGGGCAACCTGGAGCACACCAAGGAGGTTTTCTCCCTCTCTTTTTCCTTCTCATGGTGCTTGTGCTTATGGTTCCTGGATTTGGAAGACCTGGACCTGTAGGAGTGGGCCAGCGATGCGGCAATACTCTTTTGCTGGAGTTCCTTCTCCATGCGGACTACCTGCTGTTTTAAAAGGTGCTTCTCTAGGGTCAATTTTTGGTGTCGCCATGTAGCAGTGTTGAAACCCCTGCAAACTGTGCAAGCTTACATGCTGTGGTCCCGGTGAAGGCAACACACACACACACACATCATGGGAATTGCCGGTGTAAATCTTCTCGCCACTTCAACAATATCAGAACAGCTTTGATGGTTCCTTTGATGACATACATGCTGTTGAAAATCACTTATTAAAGTGATTGCTTTACTATCTAGAAAAAATAAAGTGGCAGCAATAGCAGTGGCATTTCTGTAAGTGATCTGACACATATGGTCGATGGCGGGTAAAGAACTAAGGAGGGAAGGGGCTGCCCACGTTTAGTAGCAGCCAATGTCTGACATAGTTGTAGGCGGCCCCTGGTGGACTGCTTGCAAAAGTCTCCATGTGGTTCTAGCACCTGGCAGCTATAAGTTTCATAAGTGTGGCCTCATAAAATAGATATTCTCAAAGAAGATCTACAGTTCTTGCACCTCAAAGCCTGATTCCTGAGCAGCTAGAATTTCAGGCTGTTGGTCTTTTGGAGGATGTGCTTCACATTGTGGAGGCCTCCTGAAAAGAGCTGACTTGCCAGTGCTACGCCTTTAAATGGAAAAATGTTGCCATTTGGTGTCTGTCAGGGCAAGGATCTTGATCCTCCTGCCTGCCCTGTGGCTAGTATCCTTGAGTACCTCTGGTCCCTCTCCCCCATCTGTGGCAGCAAGCGCCGACCATCAAGGTGTACCTGGTAGCCATATCTTCATACTGGCCATGGGCTGATATGTTGATGATGGCTCAGGAGAAAGTGGTCAGGTGCTTCTTCAAGGGCCTGGACCACCTGTCCCCTCTGATGCGTGAACCACCACGACCTTGGGAAACACTGCTGGTGCTGGCTATATGCTCATGGGCAAGCCTTTTGTGCCTATGCACAGGTGTGAAATGTCACACCTGTCATGGAAGACAGCCTTCTTGGTGGTCAATGCATCCACCAGAAGGATCATTGAGCTCCAGGTGCTATCGGTGGAGTCTCCATACTTGGTCTTTCACGGGGACAAGGTAATCTTTCATCCCCACCCAGTTTCTCCTAAAGGTTGTATCGGATTTCCACCTTAATCAGGTGATGAACCTTCCATTATTTATTTTATTTATTTTTTGTTGACCAGGTAAGTGCACTAGACAAATTCTGCCTATTTTCAGGCATGACCTGGGAGAGAGGGATACAGATGGAAGCCAACTGACTTTGAACTAGATCAAGCTGTTGGTGGTATTTTTAGTGAATGGTTGGGAAATTTAGCCAGAGCACTGGGGAAATTCACCTACTCACCTGTAGGGGAACGTTTGTCTCTCAAGATGGCTGCCGCCAAGGAGAAGAGGATGGATATGTCAGGAGCAGGGGAGCAGGCCTCCTCTCCAGCTCTTCAAACTTCTGAGGCTGAAAAAAATACGACTTGAAAGACAGAGGAAGTGAATACTAATATGACTGCATCTGAGTCTGAAACGGAAAACCAAGATGTGGAACTGCTCACAAAGTTGGAAAAAAAGAAGTTGAAGCTACTTGATTTGCTTTCTGAGACTGAGTCAGCAATTTGCATGGAGAAAATGCAGCAGAATACAGAACCAGAGCAGCAACAAGAACAGGGTAGTGAGAAGGCTTCACAACTGATTGAGACAATGATGTGGCAGCATCAAAGGCCTTTGAAACTGAACAAGCCAGGCCTAAAATGGATGGTGTTGGGATCATCAAAGAGGAAAACATGAACCAGGTACCTTTACAAAATGCAATGTACAGGGGACATGTTAAAGATACTGAGCAACTAATACAAGTGGAGAACCCACTTTTAAACCATGTGGCTTATGAGACAGTCTCTGAAAAGAAAAAGTGATAAAAACTTTGGGATTAGGAAAGCCAAAAACAGAAAGCAAGAAAGAAACCCAAAATTGGAATGCAGATGTGGCTTTAGAAGCGGCAGGATGGTTAAAAACAAAGGAGGGATAGTGGAAACCGGACTATTCAGATCCCAAAATGATACAATATAAGAGAGACTTGAGTATACATAATACAACTAGAGTGCAAATAGAGGATGAACAATCTACAACTTTGAGAGCAGGGGCCCCCATTACAGAAAGAGGAAAACAAATGGAGGGTTCTAAAGAAGATACCAGTACTGAAGATTTAAGCGAGATGTCAGAATCGGAGAATATGGCCCAGCATAAAACAAAGAAAAGACAATTTTCTGAACTGTTTGTTTCTGGTGGGGTCTGATGGGGAACTCGCTCCAAGAAGGAACACGGTTAGGTTAATTTATAAAGGAGGGTTAGAGATAATACCAGACAGAGTGTACACAGTGAAAACATTACTTAAAAATTCTACGAGATTCTTTTCGTCAGAAATATACGCCCTTATACACATTGGCGATTCAATTTACAACATTAGTTTCAGGTCTGTAGCAGGACTTGAAAGGTTTTGGACCAAATATAATGCAATGTGTAAAAATCCTTTATGGAGCCCATTTCTAGCACTTCCCCTAATGAAACCAATGATAAAAAATATAACGATTTTATTTAGAAATCAGAGCGTTAACATATCTGATATCATTTTCTGGTTAAAACGAAGGTGTGAGGTGATGGGGTCTCCCTCCACCATTCAAGATTCAGAACAAATATGGATGGGGGGTGGAAAGTCCAGTTAAAATTGAAACAAACAGACATGGGGTACTTCATCTTCCAGCCAGTTTCTTTTGGGGGAGAGATCAGGGGTCACTATGTTATATAGGACAACCAAAAACCTGTTTTAAATGTGGGGATAGAGGGCATTTAAGCAATGTGTGTGCCAGCAGTAAGTGTAACAAATGTTTGGAATGGGGCATATGTCTACTGATTGTACTAACTGTTTTAAATGCAATTAATGCAAAAGGAGGGGACATGCATATGCAAAATGTCCATGGGCTTCCCACAACAAAGGAGAAAGTGTATCACATGAGCAACTGATTTTTCAAGCACAACAAAAAGGCTCCCTACAAATGTATGAAAAAAGATTAGAAGGGATGTTATTGAAGGAAAAAGAGGAAGAGAAGAAAACAAATAATACAGTAGAGGAAGGAGAAACTGATAATGAACCATTATCACAGGACAAAGATAAGGGATTACTTCTAGAGCAAAGCGAGCGAGGGCAAAACACTGAAGAAATGGAGGTTGATCAGGAAAATCAAGAAACACTGCAGGGGAAAGACAATGAGGTAGAGACTAACCAGGTCCCCCTCCTCCTTCTAACAAAAATGATCTCACTATAGAGAAGGAGGAATTTACCATGGCAGTAAGAAAAAAAGGGAAGAAGAAAAAAAGACCCAGGGAAGATGGACAAACAAAAAGGTTAGGGAAAAAAATGAGAAATTCGGCTGGACTTATATACAAAAACAAGTATTCTGCACTTAAACAGAAGACTGAAGAAGAGGGAGTCATGCTTAGCTCTGGGGATGGAGACTCAGATGATTCTTCAGCCTCCTCTTTCACTAGAGATGGACTGCCAGATTTAGAACATAAGAACATAGAACCCCCCTCAAGAAACTATTGGTAGAAGAACAAGATCACAGAGGAAGAAAACAGAGAAATAAGAATGTACCCCCCCCCACTTTAGTTGAAATATAATGGCCACACTTAGCATTTCAACTATTAATGTGAAAGTATTAAAGGACATAGGAAAATGTTATCAGTACTCACCAGCTTATCATCTGTAACTAGTCAAGTAATAGTGATACAGGACACAAGATTGAAAACGAAGTACGAATTGTCTAAGGCATCAAGACTATAGTCAGCAGGACCATCCTTTTAGTCAATAGGATTCGACAGATGTGATGGGAGTCGGGACATTGTTAAACACCAAAGAAATAAAAGTGACTAAATTAATAGAAATACTGCCAGGTAGAGCCTTAGCTTTACATATGAATTATGGGGAACATAGATTCAGATTAATAATGCTATATGCACCACAAACGAAAGCTACAAGAGTACAGCTATACACTGACATCCAAGCTTTTTATATACATCTAGGACATTAATATGGGCTGGGGATTTTAATTGTAGTACAGAGCTATCAGATACAGGGATGGTAAATAAATTATTTAGTGACACAAATTAAATTAAGTAAATTGTCAGATGCTTACAGAAACATACATCAGACTGGTGGGCACACATATTTTAGAGGAACCATTAAAACCAGAATAGATTTTATTTTTGTTACAAATACCATCAAAAGACAGTCTAGTCAACTTTGTAGTTATGAATTCTCGGACCATAGAATGCTACAGTGTACTTTACAGTGGGGGGCAGCACCCATGCATAGAAAAGGTGCATGGAAAATGAATAATAGCGTATTAGAAGAAGAATCATTGCTAAAACAATGGTGCCAATTATGGCTAGCCAGGAAATCAGTGAAGTGCATATATGAGGATGAAACACAACGGTGGGAGGATAGCAAAACAGATACAAAATCATTATTCTGTAGGTATATGAGGAAAAAAACACAGAACGAATACATAAAATATCTACAGCTAAGAAGTCAATTGCAAACATTAATTTCGAGGACAGAAACAGAAAACCAAGACTACAGTAAACAAATCCAACAAATACAAAAGGAACTAAAAGAGTTTCAATATGATAGAGCATATTCATTAAAACAAGAACTACAGTTTGGAACCCAAAATAAAAGATAGACATTCAACCCATATAAAGACTGTAGTGTAAAGACAGATAAAAGAATAATCAATGAAATATATAATGATGAAGGAATTTGGCAAACCAGTAAACAAGGTATATTGCAGATTGTGAATAAATATGTACAACAAACCTTTGGTGAGGTCCCAGAGATAGTGGAGCCAGAACAATTTTTAAATGGATTGAATATACCAGGTTTAATGGAAAAGGGGAAAAAAAGGAATTGGTAAAACCAATAACAGAGGCAGAAGTAGAACAAAATATAAAAATGCAGCAAAATAATACAACCCCGGGGAAAGACGGTTTAAGAGTACAGTTTTATAAAAAATTCTGGAAGTCATTAGCCCCTGCTCTGGCTGAAGTGTATAATTGTAGTTTGAATAAAGGTTATTTACCAGCAAGCCAAAATGAGGCTTTACTTATATTAATACACAAGAAAGAAGAAAAAACAGCTTAAAATAACTGGAGGCCATTAAGTCTCCTAAATATGGACTAAAAATTTTTTTTTTTTTACTTTCTGTTTATAGTTTTAAAGATAAAACATTACAGTTAGTACTCTCTTGTAAGAGAATAGGCAAACGATTGAAGCTACAGTTGGATTAACATTGTAAACTCTTACAATCTTGCACAGTAGGAGTTGGGGTATTAGCACAAAGATTAACAATATACCACAAGAAATCCAAAGGTAATGCCAGCTGCATCACGGCGTAGGTCAAAATCCATAGGGAGAATAAACTAGGGAGAAATACACACTAGCCAGTAGTGCTATCATACCTAATATTAAATGGGTATAATAGAAACCTTAGACCCTCCTCTCCCCTCCTCCCCTCCACATTACCAAGAGTAATATGCTTATAATTTAGCAATTAACTTTTTAACAAGGCACTTAAATCAGTTCTAACAGGGAACCATTCTGCTAACCACCTGAATAAAGTCATTCAAAATGTAAACAAAAGCAGTAGCCTCTGGGAAATAAATGGGGAAACTGGATACAAATATAGTAGAAAAATGTTAGAGATACTTATCTTCTAGACAGTATTCCCCCTCTCCCTCTAGAAGCACCTGCCTCCTTTATCAATTGTAGAAGCATATAATCAGGTATATTTTTTAATCAGAAACAATACTTTTCTACAGACAACTTTAGAGTCCCTCTTTTAGTCCCCTTCAGAGTCCAACTTCTCCGAGTCTAACTGCCATGGTGAGTGTGCTTTAAATTCCTATTCGTTTTTTTCTGCCCACTGTCCAGCATCTCTGGGATCACTGAACTGCCAAGTTTTTCCCCCGTAAGTCACCCTCAACCGAGCTGGTAGAAGAAAAGAATGTATAATCCCCAAATGGCTCAGTTTTTGGCGCACTGCATCAAATTGCTTGAGTCGAGGCCCAAGTCTGGAACAATAAGTCAGGGAACAGTTTCACATCCATACCTTGTGCCGACAGAGGATAAGCCACCCTTGCAGCACTGATCAATATATCCCGAATTTCTGGGCCCAATGTTTTTAAAACCACAGTGCGTGGAGTGCCTGGATCTGTAGGCCTTATTCTGGGCGTAATTCGAAAGGCCTGCCTTAGCTCAGACCAATCAAAATCCTCCGGAATACTTAGAGATTCAGCAAGCCACTGTTTAATGTAGACAAGAAGGTTCATCCCTTCGATACCCTCAGCAAGGCCCACTATGCGCACATTTCCTGCACGAAGGGTGTTCTCTATTGCCTCCAACCTGCCTCTCTGTTGGTTTTCTTTTGTAAGGTGGGCCGCGGTGGCTTGCACTGACAGGGAGCGTTTGTCGGCCTCCGCCACTCTGGATGATAATGCAGTGATGACGGCATTGTGTGTTTCAAGCTGCGTAAGTGTCTTCTCTATTTTTGCATCCATTGAATGGACTGAGGTCAAAATTGTCTGCCATGGAGGTTCTTTAGTGCCCGACGAAGTAGCAGGATCCAACTGATCTGCTTCTCTGTTCTCAGTAATATGTGTCGCAGTAGGCCGTTGCGATCCGGAGGCTTGGGAAGATATGTTTTTATTGCGCCCTATAGTTAAATTTGGTATCGATTGATAGCTAGAGGGCTTAGGAACCCAAAGAGTCCTTCAAAACTGTCAAAAATACCTTTAATTTCGATTATTTTTGCTTATTGTGGAGGTAGATGAGGACAGCAATGGAAGGTGTTTCCTGCCTCGAAGTTGGCTTTCTAGTGCCCCCGGACTACAAAATTTTAACAAAAAATTTACAAACCAGATTGACAGAGGTGGCTGAGAAACTTATTAGTATGCAGCAGTCCTGTTCTTTCAAGAATAGAAATATACAGGATAACTTGATTTGGCTTAAGGAACTATGGGAACGTGGGAAGAGAAGGGAAGCAGGAGGGTATATTTTAACTATTGTCCAAGAAAAGGCGTTTGATAAAATAGCTCATAAATGCCTTTTTCAGACTTTAAAGTATACGATATCCCAGAAGTTTTCATAGGATGGATACAGTGGCCTGGATATGCAAAAGGTTTGCGCATGGCGCATCAGTGTTGCGCCATGCATAACCCACTGATGCGCCCCAGCACGATATTCAAACGGGGATTGTGCCTGACACAAATCCCGATGCACCGGGGCGCATCAGTAATGTATGTGGCACAGGTGGGGGGGGGGCCCATGCATACCTGCACATCCTAATATTCAGCCCGGATGTGCTGAGCCCATGCATGCAACCCCTACTTGTGCTACACAGGTGAGCCAAAAAGGATCGGCTGGCTACCCACAGGTGAGCTGCCGTATTGCAGGGCGAACATGGCAGCTGCCACCTGTGGGTGGCCACCCGAGCTCTGGCTGCACCTGGCGGCGTCCCCCCATGCCTGAACGCAGGCATACGTAGAAATAGGATCCTCCAATATCCCTGGTGGTCCAGTGGACCACTCGCAGCCCAATCACGGGCTGAAGTATAAAAGAATACACGTCCTATATCCCTGGTGGTCCAGTGGACCACTCCCAGCCCAATCGTGGGCTGAATGTAAAATAAATGTAGTCCAATATCCCTGGTGGTCCAGTGGACTGCTTGCAGCCCAATTGCGGGCTGAAGTATGAAATAATACATGTCCAATATCCCTGGTGGTCCAGTGGTCCGCACGCAGCCCGATTGCGGGCTGAATGTAGAATTAAAGAAGTCCAATATCCCTGGTGGTCCAGTGGACTGCTTGCAGCCCGATCGCAGGCTGAATGTAGAATTAAAGAAGTCCAATATCCCTGGTGGTCCAGTGGACCGCTTGCAGCCCGATCGCGGGCTGAATGTAAAATGAAAGAAGTCCAATATCCCTGGTGGTCCAGTGGACCGCTTGCAGCCCGATCGCGGGCTGAATGTAAAATGAAAGAAGTCCAATATCCATGGTGGTCCAGTGGACCGCTTGCAGCCCAATCGCGGGCTGAATGTAGAATTAAAGAAGTCCAATATCCCTGGTGGTCCAGTGGACCGCTCGAAGCCCGATCGCAGGCTGAATGTAAAATTAGAGAAGTCCAATATCCCTGGTGGTCCAGTGGACCGCTCACAGCCCGTTTACAGGCTGAAGTATGTAAAAATATTGTCCAATATCCCTGGTGGTCCAGCAGTACCCCCCACCCACCCACTGAGCCCCACCTCCCCGCTCCTCCTGGTCAGCGATGGGCGGCAGCACCCCACCCGCCTGACACCCCGCTGCCAGCTGACTGACACCATAGGTAGAGCTGTATGCCCATTGATCCACAGCGTGAGCCAATGGGTGTGCAGCCCATGCCGTACTACACAGGCCAACTTGCCTGTGTAGTACAGTATGGGCTACACGCCCATTGACTCACGCCCAATTGCGGGCTGAATGAAAAATAAATGAAGTTCAATATCCCTGGTGGTCCAGTGGACTGCTTGCAGCCCGATCGCGGGCTGAAGTATAAAAAAATACATGTCCAATATCCCTGGTGGTCCAGTGGACCGCTTGCTGCCTATCCAGTGGACCACCAGGGATATAGGACGTATGTCATTTTCAACATATGCCCATGATCGGGAAGTGGGGCACATTGCCGCGCTGTGCAGGGGGTGTCATTCCCTGATGGCTGCAGCCTGGCAGGGCGCCAGGTGCAAGTCACCGGGGATCAGTGCACCTGCATGCAAATGGGGCCATAATGACATGCAAATGGCCCCATTTGCGCCTTTGCATGCATTATGGCCCCATTTGCATGTGCACTTTGAATATCGTAGTTGTTGCACTTAAAGTAATGGAACTTCTGCGCTTAGCGCATCCCGCTGCTCCACTCTGGCCACTTGCGCTGCCGCAGTGCCACTGTGCCATGCACACTGTGGGTGGCCAGGGTGCGATATTCAATGATGTTGTGCCATGGCGCAGCTTCATTGAATATCGCCCAGTCAACACCCCTGCGCAGCCAAGTTGCGCTGCGCCCAGGCTTGCGCCACAGCCTGATGCAGTCTGAATATCCAGGCCAGTGTATTTATAAAAAAGCAAGCATTACACCATTAATAAATGGGTGGTTAGGACAAGAACAACATTTCTTTAGAGGTGTATGGCAAGGGTGTCCGTTAAGCCCTATGATATATGTTTTTGGGATACACCCATTAGTAAGACATATTCAGACACAAGAAAGCATTATATGGATTCCTCTGGAAGAACAAACACCAGCAGTCAAAAAATATTGGCATATGCTGATGACATAGTACTAACATTAGATGAAGGCACAGACGAAAGTACATTAAAACAGTCACTAGAACAGTATGCCAATATATCTGGATCTAAGATAAATTACAATAAAAGTACAGAAACATTTATTAGAACTATAATATCTCTTAAGCAATGGCAGGGATCGTGATAAAAGAACAAGATATAAAAATAGTAGGAATCACATTTGGGAAAGAAAATGTAGCAGAAAAGAACCGGGAAGCATCTTTAGAATTAGCAAAGGATAAAGTAGGGTTATGGAAAAACAATAAAATATCCAAACTGAAGAGAGTATTGTTACTAAAAACATTAATACTCACTATATTTTTGTATGTAAGTGTGGTATATCCAGTTCCAAATCAGATGGAAACTAAGATATTAAGTATATTTTTTCAAGGATTTTGGGGGAGTCGACTTAACCCTAGTAAGAGGAATGTCACATATAGGAGTAGAACAGAGGGAGGATGTGTAATGATAAATCCTATTGTCTTTTTTTACTGTATATTTTTTTCATATAATGTTGCAGAAGTTTTGAATAATCACAATAGAATTTGGAAGGTAGGGGTGAAGAGGTGGTTAGATCCACATATACAGAAGTGGCAAATGGGACATACAAGGAAAGTTAAACAGATAAAGGGTACAGAATATATAATCAATACTGTAAAAAAGATTAAGCAATGGAATATTACATTTCAGATTATACTAACTAAAGATAAGAAGATGTTATATCAAATCATACAACAAGCTTGTTTCTATGAGACACTGCATATACCAGATTGTCTAGAAACAAATATACAGAAAGTTTTGAAATATTTAAATAATAACAGAATACCCAGACAATTATGGGATGCACATTGGCTAACTATTCATGGACGCATAGGGGTATGGAACAATCATAAACATAAGCAGTTAAAAGATAGATTCTGTATAAGAGAAGAATGTGTACAGCAATTAGAGACTCAGAAGACAGGAGGCAGTATAGCGCAGTGGTCTAAGGCTCTGAGCTGCAAATTTGGTGACATCCAGCAAACCAGACCTGGGTTTGAATCCCACAGCTTCCACTTGCATACTGTGTGACCCTGAGCAAGTCACTTAACCTCCTTGTGCTCCTAGGTCGCTCCTGTAAAAAAGCTTTCAGCTTAGTGTGCTATACCTGGTTAAACAACTAAATAAATAAGAAGCATTTATATATAACATGTCCATATACTCATAATTACTGGAAATATCTAGCAATGAGATGGAAAGAAAAGTACAGTTACGTAAGAACTTACAGTAGCAGTGATCCCCATTCACTGTTTTAGTCCGGTGGGCCACCGCTCTATATTTTATGCCACCACCCTATATTTCTATCCATTACTGATTGTTTGTTTTACAAAATCCTCCAAAAATGTTTTTTATTGACATCCTTTACTGCACTACTACCTGTTTTGATACCAGCACACTATATTTTACTTAAAATCAGCTTATGCACATGTACAGTGCATATAGGAGGTCCACAAAAATAACTCACATTTTGATCCGAGCACCACTGCCACCGCCCAATATTTTCAGACAGTGGGGAACCCTGAGTAGATCTTCGAGAACAGCTCTTGCAGCAGGTAACACCATTAGGACTGAAGCCAGCAGGCGGCAGGACCCCACCGAATTCTTCTAGCTAGCTATCTTCAGCGGGGACCGCCCCTGACGTCGGTCCCACCTCCGACGTCAGGCGTAGTACATAAGGGGGCGGTCCCGCCAGATTCCCCAGTTCTCCCGCAGGAGACTCCCGGCCGCAGGACATCAGAATGGGAGACCGAGGATCCACCATCAGAAGACAAAAGGGCGTAAACCCCTGCCAAAGGCTCGGAAAGCCATGCCTCCTCCAAGGTGGAAGGTGGGCGGGAAGGTACCTGCTGCAAGAGCTGTTCTCGTAACTGTACTATCTTACTTCAAGATACAGCTCTTGCAGCAGGTAACACCATTAGGATGATTTCCAAGCAATAACGCTTGTAAGCATTCTGGGAGGAGGAAACTAGGAAAATCCATACCAAGTCCTGACTCTAGGACAGGAGACCCTGTAGCACAGCCAGGCGGAAACCGGCTCACTGCCGTGAAGCAATGTCCAGGCTATAATGCCTGATAAAAGTATGCACAGAGCTCCAAGTGGCTGCAGCACAGATGGCAGAGGAGGAGACGTTACAAAGTGCTGCAAAGGAGGTAGCCACCCCCCTAGTGGAATGGCCCTGGACTGTACCCGGGAGGGGTTTCTGCTTTGTATCATAGCAGTATGATATACACTGGACAAGCCAGTGAGAAAGGGACTGCTTCGATACTGGTTGGCCCATCATCCTCTCAGCAAAGGAAACGAAGAGTTGCACCGACTTGCGAAGCTGTTTAGTCCTGTTCAGGTAATACCTTAGACAGCGGTGAACATCCAGGGTGTGGAGCAGCGCTTCTCCTCTATTAGAATATTTAGGGAAATATACAGGCAGGTCAATGTCCTGATTGAGAGTGAGTGCAGAAACCACCTTAGGCAAGAACTTAGGATTCGTCCTCAGGGACACTCTGTCCTGGTGGAAAATCAAATAAGGTTCCTTACACATGAGAGCGTGAAGCTCGGAAATTCTCCTTGCTGATGTAACAGCAACTAAAAATAACGTTTTCCATGACAGGAAGCGCAGCTCGCAATCCGTGGCAGGTTCAAAAGGGGGAAGCTTGAGTTGTTCCAGGACAAAGAGTAAATCCCATGGAGGAACAGGGTCCTTAATGGGTGGCCTAAGGTGTAACACCCCTCTCAGAAATTCTCGAGAGGCATCAAGTTGCGCCACTGTGCGCTGTCCCACCAGGAAGTGGTAAGCAGAAATAGCGCAGAGGTGCACCTTAATAGAGGAGTAGGCGAGACCCGAATGGAAAAGAGAGAGCAGGTACTCCAACACCACTTTCACCGGGCAACCTAGAGGGGAAAGGCCGCGTGCTTGCGACCACAAGCAAAAACGGCGCCATTTCATGGCGTACGTCACATGCGTTGCCAGTTTTCTGGCCGTAGAAAGAACTTCCACCACCTCTTGCGAGACCCCGTGTCGCAAAATGGCTATGTCTCTAGGAGCCATGCATGCAGGTTCAGTGAACATAAGTCCGGGTGGACCAGTGAACCTTCCTCCTGAGACAAGAGATGGGAGCTGAAGGGCAACGGGACCGGAGGTTCCTGGGACAGCTGCGTGAGCAAGGGGAACCAGATCTGCCTGGGCCAGAAAGGGGCTACCAGGATCAATGTTGCGTGCTCCCTGCGCAGTTTGAGAAGAACTCTCTGGATCAACGGGAAGGGAGGGAAGGCATAGAGGAATCTGTTCACCCAGGAGAGGGACAACGCGTCTCACCAGAAAACACCAGGCCCTGGACCTAGCGAGCAGAAATTGGGCAGTTTTGTGTTGGATGGGGAAGCAAATATGTCCAGTTCTGGAGTGCCCCATTGAAGAAACAGATCCTCTGCAACCCCTTGAAGAAGTTCCCACTCGTGGACCCTGGCCTGGGAATGACTCAGGCCGTCTGCGATTGTGTTGTCCACTCCGGGGACGTGAACTGCAATTAGGTTCACGCCGTGTCGGATTACCCAATCCCACACTCTCATAGCTTCCCTGCAAAGGGGGTAAGAGTGTGAGCCTCCTTGTTTGTTGAGGTAATACATCACCACCGTGTTGTCTGTCTGAAGCAGAAAAGTACTCAACGGGATTTCTGACTGAAAGGCGTGCAGGGCGTAAAGGACAGCCCTCATCTCCAGCATGTTGATGTGGAGGTGGGCTTCCTGAGGGGTCCATGTTCCCTGGGACCTCATCCCGTTCAAGTGCGCTCCCCACCCCAGCCGTGAGGCGTCTGTGGAAAGGATTGCCTCCAGGGATGGCGCTGTAAATGGGACACCCGCAGAAAGTGTCCCTGGGTCTAGCCACCATTGCCAGTCTCGAATCACGGCGTTCGTGATCCTGACCGGATGCTGCATGTGGTCTTGCCTTTGGTCCCACTGCACCTTGAGCATCCACTGAGTTACCTGCATGTGGAGCCTTGCCAAAGGGATGGTCGGAATGGCCGCAGCCATATGTCCGAGCAGACGAAGGACCAGCCTGGCAGGGACAGTCTTCTTCACTGAGAGATCCCTGATGAGGGATCCGATGCGTTCCACTCTGTCGTCTGGAAGAAATGCTCTCCCCTGAACGGTGTCCAGAACTGCGCCTATGAACTGCAGCTTCTTCGACGGTACAAGGAGAGACTTCTCGTAATTGATTATGATACCCAGAGACCGAAACAGAGCCTGGGTGCTCTGGATAGCCATCAGCAACGCCTCTCTGGAGGTGGCCATGAGAAGCCAATTGTCCAAGTACGGAAACACATAGTGGCCCTGTCTCCTTAGAGATGCTGCCACGACTGCCATGCATTTGGTAAAGACCCTGGGGGCTGATGACAGTCCGAACGGGAGAGCTCGGAACTGGAAGTGGTGGCTGAGGAACTCGAAGCGCAGGAACCTCCTGTGCGTTTGAGCTACGGGGATATGCAGGTATCGCCCTGCACGGCCCAGAGACGCTTAAGAAGGTGTCCTTCTTTAGCATGGGAATAAGACCCTGCAGAGTCACCATGTGAAATCATTTGTAGGCGACCGACATATTGAGGTCGCTGAGGTCCAGGATTGGACGGAGGTCCCCTGTTTTCTTCGGAACCAGAAAGAAGTGGGAATAGTATCTGTACCCTCTCTGGTTCTCTGGAACATACTCTACCGCTTCCTTTTGCAGGAGTGCAAGTATTTCTTGCCTGATAAGCAATTTGTGCTGACCTGAGTAATGGGAGAGCAGAGGAGGCCTCGAGGGTGGCTTGTCTGCGAATTCTATAAAGTGGCTTTTTTCGACCAACTGAAGAACCCACCTGTCAGTGGTTATGGACTGCCATCCTGGCAGGTAATTTGCAATATGACCCCCGACCTTGATATCCCATTGATCCTGAGGGGCGGGGGCCGGGAAGGGGTCAGGCTGTGGCGGCGGAGGGGCCCGCGGGCTGAGCCAGCTTAGCTGGACGCTGACCTTGGCCCGCGGGCTGTCTTCCCTGGGCTCTGCGGGAACCGGAGCCCCTCTGTTGTGGACCGGTGCGGGACTGTTGTCTCTGTGTCCATCCATGAAAATGGCTTTGGTTCCTATGAAAGGAACTAAGCCTTGGTCGGTACATTGCCTGGACCGACCTCACCGCCTTCCCGGCCTCTTGGAGCTTGGTGAGAACCTTCTCAGAGGGTGCACCAAAGAGAACTTCTCCTTCGAAAGAGGCATCCATGATGTTCTTCTGGACGTCTGGGGTAAATCCGGAGACACGGAGCCATGAGTGTCTCTGGAGGCATATGCCTGAAGCTGCCGCTCTGGCCGAGGAGTCCGCGGAATCATACGCGGCTTGCAGCACCTGGGTTCCCACATCCGAACCCGTACGGAGGAGCTGCAACATCTCCTCCTTCTGCTCACCTTCTGGCAATTTCTCCGCCAGATCCAGTCCCTGTTCCCACAAGGCATTTTGGAACTGCACCATGTGGGTCAGGTAGTTCAGGGACCTGATGGCGCAAGTAGCGGAAGCATACGTGCGCCTGCCCATAGCATCCAGCTGTTTGGACTCCGGGTCCGGTGGCAGGGTGCTCAAATGTTGCGGTCTCTGGGACCGGTCATGAGAGGCTGTTATGACCAGAGAGTCGGCCAGAGGACGTTGAGCCAAGTACTGGTCCTCCTTAGGAGCCTTGTACAGGCGGTCAGCTTTCTTTGGCATCACCGGGAGCAAGTGTGGACGCTTCCACGCTGCCTTGGTGACATCCACAAAAGTGTCCACCAAGGGTGGTACCACCACAGGCTTAGGATCCTTCTGCTGAAGATACCTAGTGAGGCGTAGTCTCTTGGGGTCTAATTCTTCCACATCCCAGCCCATGTTCTCTTGGATATGTCTCATGATCTCTGAGAACGATGGGTCATCTGGAGGAGATCTAGGAAGCTCACGTGGGTCCAGAGAGGGGATGTGAAGGGGAGAGGGGGATCTGGATCCTGCCGAGAACTCCAATCCCGTATCCTCCGTCGAAGGCGAACAACGGCGTCTTCTGGGTCTCTTAGGACTGGGTGACCCTGAAGAAGATCTAGACGGAGGTCTCCTTTTATCTGATCTCCCCCTTGGAGGGTCTGTAGGCTCCTGGGGGAGAGGTACTCGGCCTGCTGCCCCAGACGGAGAAGGGGGCACAGGAGCCGGAGGGGTCGCAGGTGGCGGAGGAGGATGAGGAGGAGGAAGAGGAGGTGGTGTGGGAACCATATCCCTTTTAATGGTATCCCACCAGTAAGTAAAGAGCTCCTTAACCTCGGAAAAGGAAAGGCCCGTCGACGGACCGGGCGCTGGTGGCCAGTCGTCTGGTTCCGGCGTCGGCTCCTCAGGGGCCTCAGGTTGTGGGAAGGGTTTCCTGGGAGGTGCGACAGGACTGGCTTTGCCCGTCTGGTCCTCGGGCTGTGTCAACTCCTCCTCCGTGATAGTCTCCTGACCGACGTCGGTAGGAGGTGTCTGGGTCCTTTTCTCTACACGTACAGATGCGGACGTCGGCCCTCCTGCCGATGACTGAGAGGGCGAAGGCCTGACCAGCGATGGGCGTCTGGTGGTCTATGGCTCCTGGGACCTGTGATAAGTGGCCGACGTCGGACGGGCCGACGGCTTCTTAAGAGAGGTAAGCTCCTTGGTCTTCCGCTGGGGGGGAGGAGGAGGCAAGGAGGCAGACCTGACATCGGGTTCGGAATGGTGGGAACCCGACTTGTGGTGATGATGATGACGGTCCCCAGACCTGACCAGGGCTTTGGAAGAAGATGACGAAGAGGGCCTGGAGGTCTTGGCCTGTGAGGAGGAAGAGGAGCCTGAAGGTTTCTTCACTGCAGCGGGGGGAGGCTGAGAATGGGCCCGGAAGGGCGAACGGTCAGACCGGGAGCCGGAACTACGGGAGTCAGAGGCCCTAGACAGGGACTTGGAAGGAACCCTCTCCTTGTGCTTTTCAGAGTGTTTCCGGGCCTTTTCTGCTGAATCCCCCTTGGAGGTGTCCATGGCCTTAATCTTCTCCTCGAGCAGGAATGCCTGCAGAGCCTTCTGGCGATGGATCCGGGTCCAGCTGTTGAACCCCTGGCAGAAAGTGCAGGACCGGGTGTCATGGTCTGGGCCTAGGCACCGGACGCAGGCCAAATGCGGATCCTTGAACGGGATTTGCTTCCCACAGGTGCACTTCAAGGGATGGCCTTCAACAGAGGATGGAGAGGACATAAGACAGCAACTGAGCCGAAGAAATGAACGTTTTCCTGAAGGAAGAACTTAACCGTGCGTCGCGCACTAGAAACGATCTGAAGGGTCGAGACATGCAAGTCGACGGTGGGAAAGAACTGGGGAATCTGCTGGGACCGCTCCCTTATGTACTACGCCTGACGTCGGAGGCGGGACCGACATCGGGGGCGGTCCGTGCTGAAGATAGCTAGCTAGAAGAATTCCGTGGGGTCCTGCCGGCTTCAGTCCTAATGGTGTTACCTGCTGCAAGAGCTGTATCTCAAAGTAAGATCATTATTTGATCACATTGAATATGAAGAAGTAATACTGGGTTTATACAGGGAAGCCTGGAGAAAATATGACAAAGAAACATTACAGTTACTTGGAACAATATTTAAGTATTATATATGGCAAGCAAGGTGTGCGTGGGTACTCCAGCAAAAAGTGATATCATATGAAGAGCTGACAAATATGATTGAAGGAGAGATTATAAAAGTCTATTTTTTTGAAACGGAAAATATGTTGTATCATACACATAAAAGACCATGGAGAAATATAACATGGATAAGTAAATGAATAAGGAAAAATAAGTGACAGAATGGTTGGAATATTGTATATATTGTTTATGTGTAAATGCCTGTAAAATGTGGATGGATATGTTTGTATAAAATGGAAATTATTACTTATCAAATAAAAATTCCCCTACTCTTTTCGAGAAGTGCCATGGGATCTTTAACATCCACCTGAACTACCACCAGAACAGGCAGATGGCACCTCGGTTTAACATCTCATCCAAAAGATTGCACCTCAGGAGCTCAGCACCCCCTTATGCTGCATTACAGTGTCAGGATTGGGATTTAACCCAAGTGCCTGGTGGGGGGATAGAACCCACAGCCTTCTGATCTCCCAGCCTCAGAGGTGAGTGTGCTACCTCCTGAGCCACTGACACTGATATTTATATTGATATTATATTTTACCGACTCATCTTCCGAGGCCGACCGCAGGCTCCATACTCTGGACCTGCAGAGGGTGCTCTCTTACTATTTAGAGTGCATGACTGGAGTTCCAGGTGAGGCTTGTCAACTGTTTGTAACACATGATGAAGCTGCGCCTGGCAGACCTGTAGCTAAGCAGATGATTGGCAGGTGGATCACACCCTGCATCAATCTCTGCTATAGGTTGGCTACAAGAGAGCCTCCCCTGGGGCTTGTGGATCATTCTACCAAACATTCCATTACCTACCTTGGTGGCTGCTTCAAGGGACATTCCTATCCAGGAGATCTACAGGACTGCTACCTGGAAATCAGTATACACATTCATTTCTCATTACAGCATCAACCTAGAGTCTCAGTATGATGCTGCAATTGGGACCTTGGTTCTCCAATTTGTCTGCCAAATAGGGGTGCACACCTTGTCCCTTCCTCCTGGAGAACTGCTAGAAGTCTTCCAATGTGTGGAACTCCAGGCACTGGAGCAAGCAAGTGAAAATACAGTAGTTTTGCATTGTGTGGGGATACAAAATGGTCCAATTCTGGGCAACCCCACCTTGCGAAGAGATCTTCCGGCACTGAGGTCATCAGCTCCCCTTCATGCAAGGTGGACTGTGATTGGCTTAGCCTGTCTGCCAAGTTGTTTTTGGCACCTGGAAGATGTATGTCTGAGAGTTCTAGATCATTTTTCAGACCCACTGGTATACTCTCACTGCTTCCCTGCATAGCAGATATGAAAGAGTCCCCCCTTGTTTGCTGATGTAATGCATCTCACTGACGTCCATCTGTACTAATAGACAGCCTGGTGTCACATGTGCTCAAAATGCCTGGAGACAGTAGAGTACAGCCCGCATCTCCAGGACATTTATGTGTAAGGGTTTCTATAGCTGGTTCCGAGTACTCTGTATTTGGTAAAGACCCAGGTGCGCTCTGCACCCAGATCCTGAGGCATCAGAAGTGAGAACCTGTGATGGGGTTGGACTCCGAAATGGTATGCCCTCAAGCAGGTTGGTGTGTTCCATCCACCACATCAGGGCCCTTCTCAGAGGAGACATGACTAGTACAGGTTTGTCTAGGTCATCTGTGGATTGTTCCCACTAGGTTCATAGAGACCACTGTGAGATCCTCATGTGAAAGTGAGCCAATGGCACTGTTACAATAGCCACCACCATAAGGCCCAGAAAAAGTATAACAAGGTCCTGGCTGGGACAGACTGACTGTAGCACACCAGCTGGGCCTGCGCTACAAGGCATTCTGCTCTGTCCAAAGGGAGGAACACATGGCCCTGACCCATGTCTAGTACTGCCCCTATGTACTGCAGTCTATGACATAGGGTCAGTACTGACTTCTGCAAGTTCACAGTCACCCCTAGATAGTCAAACAACGTCCTGGCTCAAACCAGGGTATGCAGTAGTTCTCTGGACTGGGCCTTGAATACCCAATCGTCCAGGTAAGGGAACACATATGGTCTCTCCTTGCAGAGGGTTGCTGCTACCGCTGTTAAGCATTAGGTAAGGACCCATGGCGCAGAAAACGAGCCAAAGGGCAAGATTCTGAACTGGTAATATTCCTCGTCCACAAGGAATCAGATATTTTCTGTGATTCTTTCTGATTTTGATATGTGTAGGTAAGCATCTTTCATGTCCACCGAACAAATTCAGTCTCCTTTTAAGAGAGGAATTATTGTTAATTATATTCATTCACTTACAAATTGTTCAAATCTCTTCCTTAGTGGGTTACATTATAAAACTACTTAAAGCTTTAGTATAGGTGGAAGATTATTTTCCATTGTTCGCCATCCAAGTCCTGTTAAATCACGTTCGTCTTATAGAATACTAACATACAAAGAAGCCAGCAGAGGAAGGCCATTTGGCATGTCTAGTCTGCTCATATTGCAGGGTCCACATCTTGAGCTAATGTCCCTGCCCTCCCTCCCCACTCCTCCTGTCCACCCTACCCATGATCCTTACTTTCTCCCATGCCTATCCCAGTCTCTCTTAAAGCTGCCCACTGTCTTCAACGAGATGACCTCTTCTGGCAGCGCATTCCAAGTGTCCACCACCCTCTCTGTGAAGAAGTGCTTCCTGACCTCCCTCCTAAACCTTCCACCCTCCAGCTTAAGACTGTGCCCCCTCGTGTTATGGTTGCCACTCAGCTTAAAGAGACTCTCCTTATCAACCTTATTTATCCCTTTCGAGTACATGAAAAATGTCCCACCACAGTTTTTCGTGCATCACAGTTTCTCTAAAACTTAACCACTATTTCCTCTTGTCGAATTCAGGAACCAATGGAGAATTCCACACTTCTAATATTAATCGTTTAGTGGCCATTGTTCCCAAAGCAAATATTTTAAACTTAGTTTTATTGTTTTGAATTTCCGGCACATGATTAAAAAGAAAAGCATCTGGACCAAATTCTATTTGTGTTTGTATAATGAGTTTTAGTTTCAGAAATGTTTTCTCCCACCAAGTATTGATTTTTTTACAACTCCACAAACAGTGTTCTAGGTTGGCTTCCTTAGAAGATCCATGCCAACAGAGTATTTCTATTTTTTGTTATTTTGGCAATGTTGATGGGGTGAAATATCCCCAATCTATTATCGTACGTTGTATTGACATATGTACTGACATATAAATTTTATTTGCTGATATTTTAATATTAAACCATTGTTGATTAGTCAAGTTCTTATTTATTTCTTTATTACATTTTTCATTTTTATTATTTACTTTCTCTACCTTATTATTAACCATAGCAGTAGAGTCTGCTTAATAATTTGTATCCCCTTCTACATAATTTTCTTTTGTGAGATCATAATTCTCGAAAGATCACTATATTTTCCTGTAGAATACTTGTCTTTTGTTTTGTTTTTTTATTTTCAAGTACTCTAAAAAGGTAATTTTTTTTATCTTGGGTGTTAATTAAATCCATATCCTTATATACCAGAAATGTATTATTTTTTTAAAATAGTTTCCCATGTAATAATTCCCTTATTGTCTTTTTACTTTTCCATTTAGTTTTAACTGGCCATCTTACCTTATTTTTCCAGATTTTAAAGTAAAGCCATGGGATATCTTCCTTCTTAATAGACTTTATAGCCTGGTTTAGGATTTTCCAACATTATTTGAAGAGAGGAACCTGGTGCAACCTTTTGGGTATTTCATTAATTAAGCCTTCTATATGTATTTTCATATTAGTACCTTGGTTAACTATTGTGTCAACCAAATTATTTTCTTGTTTTGGGAAAAAAGCCCACTTCCATGCCAATGATGCATATTGTGCCCTAGCATACAGCTCTAGGTTGGGACATCCTAGACCACCCTTACTTCTTTCAATTGTCAATGATTTCCCGTTATACATGGCTTTCCCCCTCTCCAAATACATTTCTTGAAACATCTCTTAAATTGGGAGAACAACCTATTGACAGATGTCCAAACACATTCTGTACAGTATAAATGAAGTGAGGCATTGCCATCATCTTAATTAAATCTATTCTTCCCCACAATTATAGTGCCAAATTCTTCCAGTTCAATTGGTCTTGTATTTTATGTAATGTCTCATTAAAATTTGCAGTAATATTCTCTTTTGGTTATTGGTTATATATTAAAACCTAAATATTTTATCTTCTTATCAATTTTAAATTCTTTTTTTGATTTGGTCTTCAATTTTATCCCCCTTTTGAGTCATCTGCATTATTATTGATTTGGATGTATTCAATTTAGATTCTGATACTTGGGCAAATTGCTCCACTAGTTTTAGAAAATGATTTAAAGATTGATCTATGTTTTTCACTATTAGTATGTCGTCAGCGAAAATGTTTATTTTTTTATTGAAATTACTAATTTGGACTCTGTTGATGGCTACACTCTCCCTAATCTTATTTAAGAATGGCTCCAAGCTTAATATAAATAAAATAGGTGAGTGTGGGAATCCTTGCATCACACTATTTGTCATCTTAAAATGTGGCGAAAGGCATTTGTTTATTTGGAATCTCACTGTGGTTGTTTGGTATAAAGATTGAACATTATCAAAAACGTAGGTATACCCCAAGCTTGTAAAGTGTGAATCATGTATATTCTATTCAGGACATCAAAGGCATTGCTTGCATCCAAGGCTATTGCGTAGTATGCAGTGTTTACAATTTGTTCCCTATTTTTAATATATGTAAACATTAACTGCACTTGATGATTTGCATCAGCTATATTTCTTCCTGATATGAATCTGAATTGGTTGGGGTGAATTAAAGATGGAAGTAGTTGTTTCAGACAGTTTGAAACAACCTTAGCTATTACTTTATAATCAGATGTTAATAGTGCTATGGGTCTGTGGTTTTCGGGATTTGAAGCCAATTTACCTTCCTTGTGTAACAAAATTATTTTAGCTTCTTGCACACTGTAGATGATGGAGTACCAGTTCCTTCATCTATGATCTGCTGCATTATTTGTAACAACCATGGGGCTAGTTCCTGTTTGAATACTTTAAAAAATTAATTAGTGTATCCATCTAGCCCAGATGCTTTCTTATTTGGTGGGTCATCTATAGCTTTTTTCTATTTCTTTCAATTGAATTGGGCTGTCATCCTATTGGTATTTGTTGTTTTTACTCTCCAGAAGGTATTTATTTATTTGTTCAACATTTACTTCCATATTTTGCCAAAATATATTTTTGCAGCCTGCACAAAATGCATCAGCTGTTTTGTGGTCTTTGGCAACTATTTTTATCATTTGTATCCTTTATAGCAGTAATTATGTGTTTGTTTGTTTTTTAACCTGATTTGCTAATAATCTGCCCAACTTGTTGCCCTCTAAGTATTTAATTGTTCAGATCTTTTTGATGATTGTTACTGTTTCCTTGTTAATGCTTGTTTTTGTAACCTTAATTCTTCCCATTCTTTACAGCGTAGTTTATAGTTTTTTATCGTTAAATGATCCAATTGTTTGAGTCTATCTATTTTATCATTTTCTTGTTTATAATTTTTATATACCATGCTCTGGTAGGATATTATATAACCCCTTAAAGTTGCTTTCATTGCATCCCATAGATTTATTAATTAATTTCCCTTATAATTATGAATCCAAAATTCACTATTTTTTTCCTTTAATTGTGTGAGAAACTCAGGGCCTTTAAATAGTTCATTGTTGAATGTCCAAGACTTGGTAACTGCTCTGTCAGGGTCTTGAAATTGCACGTCCATTTGTACCATTGCATGGTCTGACAGTAGTATTGTGTTTGTTATATTGTTGTTGACCTTTGATATTAATAATCTGGAAGCAAAAATATAATCAATATGAGTAAATTGTTTGTTTTTTTCTTCATCATGATGTGTATATTCCTTTAATAAACCATGTTGGTTTTGCCAACAATCTACCAGGTCAAGGGCCTCCAGAAAACTATACATAACCCTGGAGATTGCTGTATCTGTTGCTGTTATTTTTCCCATGTTATCCATTACTGGCCAATATAAAGCATTCATATCTCCTCCAATTATTGTGGGTACTGAACCCAATTTAGTAATTCCCACATTAATTTTGGTTAGGAATTCTTGATATTGAGTAAAGGGGTGTATACTGAGCCTATTATCCTTTGTAACTTATTCATTTGGATTTTTATGAAAATAATTCTTCCTTTGCTGTCCTGAAAAGTGTCCAACAGTTGGAACTTGATATTTTTTTAATAAGAATTATTACTCCACAGCTTTTTCTGGTTCCTTCCAAGACTGAAACGTGAGGTAACCATTAAATATCTCTTTTTCCCCCAAATATACTTCTTGCAAAAGGGTTATAACTGCCACCGTCTTTCTTATATAACTTAACATTCTTTCTCTTTTAATTGGGGAGTTTATACTGTTGATATTCCAAGTGGTGAACCTTAGCTTGTTCATAGACTCCATGGAAGACCATATGTGTTGAACACTGCACTTGTAACCCTCTTTCCCTTCTTAGGTAATATTCCCTCTGTTATCCAAGTAGTGCATTTATTAACAAAGTGAATTTTACCCAACACCCCAACCTTACACCATCTCTCCCATTTTTAATGAAGCATTTTGACCAAATTTGATAGATGTCACCTATAATTTGAGGTGACTAAATCTCTACCCCTTCATGAGGTGGGGACAGCCCATCCTGCTGCTGCTCCCAGCACCCAGTTGAAATCTCTGACCCACCTCACCCCAATTTTTGTTTTCACATTCTTTTTCCCTCCAGTTGCAGCACCCTGGATCTTCTCTCAGGCAGCCTGTCCTTTCCTACCCAGCCTGAAGCCTCCCCAATCTGCACCTCCTCTGTCCTCCCCCTCCCAAAGCCAGTACCCCCGGTTTAACCCACCCTGGGTGGGTAGCCCTCTCCTCTTTGGGAGCGCTTACAAGTCAGACTCTGGCTCAGGTAGGGCTGGGGAACGGAGGGCCTGGAAGGTCAGTCGGGGTAGGCCCGGCGAGGGGTATGGTGGACTGGTGCCGTCGCCTGCCCAGAGTGCCGTTGTTTTCCCATGTTCTTGTGAACCCACCCACTCCCTCCCTGTGTGGTGCTCAGCGATGCCCTGGCGCACGGCAAACCTGCCGGCATTGTCCACGTTAAGTACGTGCATGTCTGGCTGCTGTAGTGCCTCCGGTCTCCACCGGGGGTCACCAGCACACTGGGACAACCCTCCCATGCTACCCAGGGAGGAAAGCACCACACGGGCACTCATCCACAACCTTCCCCCAGCGACCCAAGTATACTCCCAAACCCGGGTCACCGACATGGCATCCAGTGCCTCAACTCTCAGCGCCACTAGGCCGGCTTCCCCACTCCAATTGATGACACATTTTTAAAATATAAAGATCTTATTGTCTTCTTCTTTCTTCATGATTACCTGTAAGGGGAAAAAAAAGATATGGGGGGGGGGACCTTTCAAATAACGAAACCTAAACAACTTTACATTACAAGAAGTCCATTTTCAGAATATTTTTAAGTTCCTTTGTTACCTCCTAAGGAGATTCAAATGTATATCTGACACCATTCAGAACCAAACATAATTTTGTAGGTTAAATCATAGTTCTTTTAATTCCTTTAGCCCACAGTATTTTCCTCAGGCCATCAAATTGTTTTCCTTTCTAGAATTAAGTCTATTAGCAGGTTGTTAAATATGGAAATTATTACGCCATTTATTGTAAGTCTCTTTTTTTTTTGTAAACTTTTCCCATCAATGACTCCTTTTGTTTGGATTTTAAAAACTTTGCAATTATTGGTCTAGGTGGTCCCTGTGAACTTGTATGTGGTCTGTAGGTTCTATGTACCTGGTCAAATTCTGCTGTAACTCCTACTTTGATGTCCATATATTCTGCCTTGATCTCTCTGTTACTCAAAGAATTGTCTTTTTCCCAATTCTGGGGCACACCAGGATACAAATATTTTTTTCTTTCTCAATCTGGCCTCAAAGTCAATCAGTTTACTTTTAAATAATTGTTTTGTACAGCTATATCTCTTAGCTGTCTTTGATATGGAATGTTCTGCTCTTCTAGAGCCCCAATTCGTTGTTGTGCTTCTGCTAGTTCCTTTTTAAGTTGCTGATTTTCTTTTATTAATAAGTTTACTGTATTAGAGAAACTTTGAAGTTTTTCTGCATTTTCTTTGTTTGCTCTTACTACCTCCATGGTGAGTTTGGTTAACTGATGAATTATAGTTTGAGCGGGGATATTCTTCCCAATCACTATCCTCAGCATTACCAGGATCTGCTGATTCTTTGCTGTCAGATGAGCTTTTACTTTTTGAAGTTTCCCTCCATAACATTTTGCTTTGTACATGGGGTAGGTCTTTAGTTTTTATAGTTAAGTTATCCTTTTGCCCCAAAACAGTTACCTCATTTCCTGGACCCTCTGAATTACTTGCTTTTGTCTGAGGTTTGCTCTGGTTTGAGTCATTCATTCTATCAGCATTTAAATTCTTCTTACTGGTAAATTATTCACTTTCTGTTGCCTTTACATTTTCTGATTTTGCAGAATGTACATTGTTTATTACACATACCTGTTGCTGGGGCAAACTATCATCTGTCATTGGCAAGACCTCTTTTATAGCAGTTGTTCCAGCGTCCTGGTGTGTTTCTGTTTGGAGATCAATCACACTGTGTTTAGCTGGCTCGCCGTCCATCTGCAAAGGTCTCCGTTCCAGCTCAACGTTTCCCATAGCTTTTTCTGGTTCATCCTCCCGGGCAATGGCAGGAGGTGGCCCTTCTGACTAGTTATTCTCCCTACCAACAAGAGGCACGGCGTCCACTACCTTCACTATAGGGTGCAAAGGTACAGTTATCATCGGAGTGTCCTGCATATCTTCCTTGTTATTTTTTGACTTAGCCACTTTATTTTAGTAAAAATTGGAGCTGTCATTATAGTGTTTGAGGAGTGAGGCAACACTGACTTGATTGCCTTGATATTGTGGCTTTTGTTCTCCATCAAGTGGTGGCTTGCCGGGCCATTAGTGGAATGGCGTTTGAATGCAGAGGTTGTTGCTTTCTGTCTTGTTTGCATTTCTAGCTGTTTAGTGGATTTGCCAATATGCTTTAACAGTTTTACAGACTGTATCAGTCCCTTTTTATTTGGAGACATGGTAAAGTTTTGGCAAGTCCCATCTCCTTTGTTTGTTTAAGTTACTTGGTTCTTGAGTTACCATTGTGGATGGCTCACTGGCTTATTTAAATAAGTTTGTGTTCACCAGACTTAACAACTTGGAATATCGTGTGTAGAACAACTTATAGAGCCCTGTCCCAGCACACAGCTTGCAAACACGATTCAGGCAAAAACCCCTACACAGCAGCATGGTACTCCTTGCATACTGGGGGGGGGAGGGTTCTACAGCCTTGATTCAAACTTGGGACGCTACATCCTATGTCATCATCCTGGCTCAACAAATCCAGTCTCCTGTGTTCAACAGGGGAATAAAGGCTTGTAGGGAGAACATCCGTTCTTTGTGTAGAAGTTTAGGTCTCTCAGGTCTAGAACCAGTCACAGGTCTCCTGTCCACTTGGGGACTAGGAAATATCTGGAGTACAAGCCTCTGTTCCTCTGCCTGACAGGAACTGGTTCTATGGCTCATTTTTGAATCAAGGCTTTTATCTCCTCTGAGCAGTGACATGTGTCCTGGGGGATAGGTGGGGACTGGTGGTAGATGATCTGGAGGGTCTCCAGAAGTTCCAGAGCATGGCCTTTTGCAATGATGTCCAGTATCCATTCATCTGTAGCTATCTCCCTCCACTGGTTTGAGTGATGGGAGAGCCAGTTCCCTACAACCACCCCCTGGAGGCAATGGTGGTTGGAGGGTATATGTCTGTCATTGTGAACTGGTGGGGGGTAACATCACCAGGTCCACCTCCTCTAGGTGGTTTGGAATGGGCACCTGGGGGAAGGCTGACTAGCAAGGCTCCAGCGTCTTTACCGCTGCCTGAAGGTTAGTCTGCCACCCCTTGCAGGTAGTGGACAGAATTGACCCCGGTCCTTGCCCGCCTAGCGTGGGGTATAGGGACTTGACTGATCTTAGAGTCATTCTAGAGGATTGGAGGCCTTTCCAAGCTTCTTCCACACCATGCCCAAAGAGTTTATGACCTCTAAATGGTGCATTTAACACTGCTTGTTGCACATCATTAGCAAACCCAACCATGCATATCTTCTCATGCAAATGACAGATGCAGCCACCCTGGAAAAGGCATCTGAGACACCATAGGTTTAGCAGATCAAATGTATGCCCACCTCAACCCCTGAAGTTAAAGAATTCAATTACTTTGCTTTATCCTGACCCTCAGGAAGGGCCTGTGCAGCAGACTTGGCACTCCTTCAGAGGGTGTTATGGTATTTTATCATATGGGCCTGGTAGTTTGCAATACACAGGCTTAGTGATGCAGAGACATAGGTACATTTCCTCATAACATCCAGCCTTCTGGATTTCTTATCAGGAGGCAGGGAGCTCATATGTTTAGGTACCCTGGGTCTGTCATGTGCAGCTGTAATGACTATTGAGTCAGTTTCTGGCTAGTTAGCTTAATAAGGCTTGTGATATAGTGCAGGGTACATCTTGGCATCCTTTCTAGGGACTACTAGCATAGCACTGGGCCTATACCAAACAGCATAAGTCGCATCCTCCAAGACTGCATAGAGTGGAGGGATGACTATGGAGGGGGATTCTGTTACCGCCAAAAAATTCCTCTTTGTGGGGTCTTCCACTTCTAGTGTGAATCCCACAGTTGCCTACATATTTTGCATCATTTTTTGAAAAGCAGGATCCTCTGGTGGTGACCTTGAGGTACTGGCCATGGATTCTCACTGCAAGAGGACAGGGTGGAACTGGTACCAGGCAAATACTGGTCCTTAGTATAACCCATCTCTTCTTCATAATCCACTTCCATTATGAGGTCTGGGCTGTAGTCCACCTTGTTGTCATACCCTTTGACAACAGGCATGGAGGAGTGTGCCAACGATACTGGCGGCAGCTGAAGAGACCCCTTTAGGATAGTACTGTGTTGCAGTGTCAGAGTCCGGGTGTTCAAGACTTCATCGTTATCAGTACAGACTGGTCAGGCAGGCCTGGGGAAGGGCGACATATTTCAGAAAATGATACTAGCACTGCTTGTGCGCCGATGACTCCTATACTAGGGGTCGTGACTGTAGTAGTCAAAGGCAGGTTCAGACCTGATGACAAAGGTGTTGTACCACTCATGGTAGGCCTGGTAATGCCTAAGTCAAGCCCTGACCTTGGCTGGGGGAGGTCTAAAATCACTGCTACTGGAGTGACAATGATGATAAGGAAGTACCTGCTGGCTTGCAACAGCGACCTGGAGCGTGTCGGGGAGGCTTGTCCTTATCTTTGTCATGGTGCTTATGCTTGTGGCCACCCAATGATAATTTATCTTTGGATTTTGATGACTGTGATTTGGTTAAGAGGGCAGGCGACATGGACTTTTCTTGTTTTTCCATTGCCGCTAAAGTTTTCTTAATTAAAAACTTTTCTAGCACCCTTTTTCTGTATCACCTGATAGCAGAGTTAAACCCTTTGCAAATTTCACACAACTTCACATCATGCGAAAGGTCTAAACAGTAGACAGACACTCCGTGGGTATCATCTTTGTAAATCTTCTCTTTGCAGTCATAGTACTGGAACAGAGCTGACAATTCTTTCAACGGCATGCAGGAGCTGAAAATCACTAAAGCAGTGATACTTTTCTATGAGGAAAATAATAACAATGACAGCTAACAGTCAACATTTCTGTGAGCAGGTCTGACGAGAATGATTGACTGCAGGAAAAGAACCGAGAAGCAATGGGACCACCGATGTTTATGTAGACGCTGACGCATGGTCGGCATTGGCGTCCCGTGGCTTGCAAAAGTTTCTGTGTGGTCCTAGCGCTGAGATGGGAATAATTCCAAAGATGTGGCCTGATGAAAGAGATATCCTCAAAGATCCAGTGAAGCCTGGACTGGACCAGCAATATAAATAAGTGTGGTTACAAGGGGCCATTAGAACAGTGGCCCTTAACCGCATAGGTTAGAGAAAACCTGAATCTACTTTGATTACTAGATTGGTGTAATAAGGTACTGAAACTGAATACAGCCACATACCAAGTGCTACCTGTCCCCAGTGCAGCCCTGAAGGGCCAAATGCTGGCTTGTGCATATCATGGTGGACTTGATGTTTCTAAAAATACAGCAAGAGAAAGAAGTAAAATTTTGTATGGTGTGGCTATCTATTTTGTTTGGACTTACTTGGAGCTTGCAAGACAAGCCCCACCCACAGTGCTATCTGGTTGATACCAGACGAGTGTTTCCAGTGGGAACTGTTGGAAATTATTAACAGGGTCAAATGTCTGCATAATTTAGTAAAATTCTGATTAAACCTCGAGTCTACATGTTGCCCCACTAGAAGCATAGTTTAATTCAACTCATAGCAAACATCAGTCACCTCCCACAAGTTTTTTTTTTTTTTAATTTTTTTGTTTTTCCTGTGTGTGAATTTTTAGTGCCTGTGAAAGGTGCTGTACTGACAGCACTGGAAATTGGAAGTCCTCTATTTATCCACATGACAGGTACAGCAAGAGTGATCACAATGCAAGCTTACCTGCACTGCTCCACCAAATGTGCCTCAACCCTGCCATGAAGGGACCACCACACAGGTGAGAAGGTAGTTCAGACACCATGCCCACTCAGTCCTTGGCCTCTCATGTGATACTGCCAACAAGGGTGTCAATTAGTGCCTTCTGTATTTGTGGTTCTGTTATATGGAAATTTGCCCACTGGGATCTTGACTGATACCACCACAACTCATGAACAGCCCTCAGGTGATATTGGCTTTCAACAACTACTGACCTATGCTGAATTTGAACCCATGATCTAGAGGTGAAAGGCTCCTTAAACTGCTACCACTCCACTGAGCCATCCAATTCCCCTACCTCTCATAAGTTTTTATTAAATGCCAATTTGGCTTCTGTCCATGATTTCCAGCTGTTGCCCAACTGATACACAGTTCTAAGAAAATGTTTTCAATAACAGAGAAAAAATCTGTGTGATTCAAGACATAACACAAAGTGCAAAATTATTCCTTCATAATTTCTAATAATTCCTTGTGATATCTGACCTGTTTACAGCTATGCCCACTGGTACAGTAGTAACAGTAGTAACCAGAGTGGTGGACCAAGGGGGAGCAGTTGATGTCGCCTACCTTGACTTCAGCAAAGCTTTTGACACTGTTCCACATAGAAGATTGATAAATAAGCTAGGTAGGCTCGGGGTGGGTCAGAAGTTGGTCAACTGGGTGGCAAACTGGTTGACTGGCAGAAAACAGAGAGTGGTGGTAAATGGTATACAGTCAGAAGAGATGCAAGTCACAAGTGGGGTACCTCAGGGATCAGTCCTGGGGCCAGTCCTATTCAACATCTTCATTAGTGACCTAGCAGATGGACTAGAGGGTAAAGGCTTGTCTGTTTGCAGATGACACCAAGATCTGCAACAGAGTAGATGATCCAGATGGGGTGGGCAGAATGAGAGAGATCTGGATAAACTAGCAGAATGGTCAGAAGAGTGGCAACTGGGATTTAATGCAAAGAAGTGCAAAATCATGCACATAGGGAAGAGAAACCCTGAAGCCACTTATAGGCTGGGAGGAGTTGCTAGCAGTCACAAAGGAAGAAAGAGACTTGGGCATCATCATCACTGATGACCTGAAATCATCCAAGCAGACCTCTAAAGCAGTAGGTAAGGCTAGGGGGTGTTAGGGTGTATTAGTAGGGGTATCACAAGTCGAAGAGGAGGTAATAATCCTCTGTACAAGACATTGTTAGGCCCCATCTGAGTACTGCATGCAGTATTGGAGGCCACACCTTCACAAGGACATTAACCAAATTGAGGCAGTCCAGAGAAGGGCAACCAAAATGGTGCAGGGACTGCATCAGAAGACATATGAGGACAGATTAACGGAGCTCAATATGTATACCCTTGAGCAAAGGAGGGAGAGGTGATATGATCGAGACATTTAAACACCTTAAGGGCATAAACAAGGTGAAAGAGTCTAACATGTTTAAATATAAGAAAAATAGCAGGACAAGAGGACACAGCATGAGATTAGAGGGAGGCCGATTAAGGGGAATGTGAGGAATTCTTTTTCACAGAAAGGGTGGTAGATGCATGGAATGAGCACCACAAGAAGTAGTGGCTATGAATACAGTGCAGGGCTTCAAACAGGCATGGGATAGGCATAAGGGAGCAATACAAATGACTATGAATAGATAGGTCACTGACATAGCAAGGCCGATGGCACATTTATAAGATAGAAAAAGAAATGGGCAGACTGGATGGGCCTTGCGGTCCTTATCTGCCGTCCTTCTATGTTTCTATGTTTCTATGTAACAGAACAGTAACAATAACCCTTCTGCAAGCTTCCCCATACCAACGCCTGTTTTAGCCATGGTACCAGTGGTGTCAATCTTTACAATGCTAAGATGATTCTCTTTCTTCCACTAGGTTATCCACAATTGGGGTGTAGGTTACCAGTCTGGCACCAGTCTTGCATAACATACATCTAGTTATGACCACCAAGATTGTGCAAAGGTTGGGTTGATTCAATACTCAAGAAATATTTGTATCATCTAAGGACCATTTACAACTATATGATGTAGCTTACAAGTGTGTCCTTGTTTAGATTTATATTGTTCTTGCAATGCATCAGTGTTCTAGTGTAGAACCTTGTGGTCAACAGGGACAGAAATATAGGCTACTCATTTGATATGCAGTCCTTTTTTTTCAACATAACTTTTTATTTAAGAAATGTTTCAGTTGGACACTAATTTCTTACAGACAAACACTCTATATGGTATTAAAATACTTTAGATATGTATGTAATTATACACTGTGTAAGACAGATTTACTAAAACAGCATGAATCTCCTGTTTTATCTGGACTGCAGTACACAATAGCAGCAAGTACTGTATCATGCATTTCATATTCTTGTTATACAGTACTATATTCTAGTCGATAAACCTGGCAGGATTAAGGTCAATGTAATGATTCATTTCTTGTGTACTTCCTATTAATGTTGTGGGTCCTGTTTTAAGTCTTGAACCTGAGAAAAGCTTCCCACATCTCTTCAAACATATTGGTTCATTATTATAGCTTATTCTTTGTTGGCAGTTGTTCCTAACACATCAATCCACTCCCTATAGAATGGTATACTGCCAGTTTCCAGTTTCTTAGTAGTCTTTTACAAGTCAGAAATGCTGACAACAACTATATACGTCGAGGTCTTGTACAACTAATAATTAAGGAGTTGTGTCTTCTGTATTAATGGGGAGAAAGGGAAGTTGTTTCCCATTACTTTTTGACAGATTAAGTGCATCTTCTTCCTAATGATGAAGCTTTTGGCAAGACCATAACACATGAGTGAGGTTAGCTGAGTAAGCACCACATTTCCAGATATTATCTGCATTACCGTATCCATTTTCTTGAGTTTATCTTGGGAATAGCAGTAATGAGGCAGGATTTTACATTTCATAAGTTTACCCTTGATTTCTCTACTGCAGCTGTAGTTATTATTCCATAGTTTAAGCCATATTTGAGTACCCAACTCTTTATCACATTTGGGTTTTTGCAGATGTAACAAATAGGTATGAGTCAGATATCAATTTATAGACCATACTTGCACCTCTTCTCATGGCGCTACTTTTAATAATTGTGTTCCTTCCTTATTTTTGTCAAATTTGTAGTTTACACATAATAATGCTCCTTGGTAAAGTGCTTCCCTGATTTGTAAAAAACAAAACAGAAATCTATGAACTCTGTATTTTTGTCTTTCTTCAATGATAGCAGTCTCCCCTTCCTCTGGGTGGAGTAACCCCCCTGTTTTGATACCCAACTTTCTCCAGCCTATGTCTCCTAAATGTTTGCCATTAAACTTAATTGAGGGATGTAAGAATGTTTCTAGATTGTTGTTCTGTCCCACTCCAATGCCAGTTCTGAATTTATTTACATTACAAGGCTTTTTACATACTTAAAAAATGAGACAGTGTGCACTTGTATGTTAAATTATTGTATTGTGTATTTGTACAGTATTGTATTATATATTTGTATTTTTATCTTTATGGTTGTAAGTTTTGCATGTTTTGTTATTTTATAAATGTCAGGCATGGCTGAAAAATGGCAGTGCCCATTTCACTACCTGGTTAAAAATAAAAAAATGAAATTATCTATGGATGCAATCCACAATATGTTTTCAGACTGTCATACTGCCCTGCTCCAGTGCCAGCTCTGAGTTGTTTATTTGCATTATCTACAAATGCAATCCATGACAGCTGAGTTGTTTTTTGTTTTATACACACAACTGTTTTTCTTCCTGCTCTTTGCATAGGACACAAGTACAGGCGTTAAAACTAGTGGTAGTAAGCAGCCAGGCTGCATAACCACTAACAAGGTCAGGGGCTGTCCTGGAAGTGTGGCAGCAGTGTGCTGCGCTACCACTGGGGAGACAGAGGTTTGCATGCAGGCCCTGGGATGCCATGCAAAGGCCAGCTAAGGGTCTGAGTGCTTTGTGAATGTGCATCACTTGATCCTCAGGTAAGGACAGGCACAGGCCAGTCAGCATAACCTGCTGTCCAATCAAGAAGCAGAATCAATATAGGCTGCGCGAAGGTAGCCACTCACCTGGTTGGAGGGAGGGGGGCAGCCATGGCAAATCCTCCCAATCGTTGGGATGATAGGAAAACTAAGAAAACAGGATCATGCTGTAAACAGTTGTGAGGCATAAAACCCCATCTGGACAATAGGTCACAGGGTAGAGTAAGGTAAAACTGGGCAGACTGCATGGACCAGCGGTCCTTTCCTTTCAACACTGCCTATGTTTCTATGGGACATTCCCATAGCAGGCTGTATTGCAGAGGTGGTGAGTTAACTTTCAGTATTTTGGATAGATTACTGCATAACCATATAGATGTTACGATTGATGGGTGATCCTTCAGTTGGACTGGTTGAGGGGTAAACAACATGTCTGTAATTATGGAGGGTGTTGCCAAGTTTTTCTGTTACTTTCCATAGTGGTGTCTTTTTAGCATCAGTGGAGTTAAACCAAAATGAGGTTTGATTTAAAAGACATTACCAGTGGTATCTTTGTTACTAAGGCAGGTCAAACCCTCCATATTTGTAAGACGCTCTGAGTTTTTCAATACTTAGTCTCCGGGTTTTGTTGTTCCAAATAAATCTGGAGATTAGTCGTGTTATCTGCTACAACCACATTGCCTTAATTTTGGTTGGGAAGTTATTTAGTACGTAAAATATTTTAGGGTTGATAATCATTTTAATACAGTTAATCTTCCCACATGGTGAGAAATGGAGTTTTTCCCATCTCTCTCTAGATCCTCATTGATTTCCATAATTAGTGTGGTAAAGTTAGATTGCTAGAGCTATGAAGAGTCATCCCCAGGTAAGTTAAGCCCTTAGCTGCCCAGGGAAATGCATACGAGTTTCCCAATCTCCGTACTTCAAATTGTGAAGGGTCAAGCGTTAAGTCCCTTTGATTTGCTCTAGTTGACTTTTAAGCCTGAAAGCTGTCCAAACTTGCTTAACTGAATGTGTAAGCTGCCAATCAAAAAATGTGGTTGTAATAAAGTCTTCCATAGGTCATCTGCAAAAGGGAGGACTTTATTCAATTTCCATCCTGCCTCAATTCCACAGATGTTGGAGGCATCTGCCACTTTTCCTTTCAGGGGCTGTATGTATAATATAAAAAGGAATGGGCACAAGGGACATCCTTGTCTCATGTCCCTTTGCAAGCTAAGTGACTGACTGGATACCATTTGTTATGAGGGCTGCTTTTGGGCTTCTGTATGAAGTTTTGATCCAGATGCTAAATCTAGTGCCAAAATTGTATAATTCCAAAACTTTATATAAAAAGGGCCATTCAAGGTAGTCAAAGCCTTTGTTTATATCTAAGGAAAGAAGAGGGGAGAGGGTATGTTTTTTTTTTGTGACACCCAAATTATGAAGTCTTTTCAAATTATCTGAAGAGTTCCTTTCCCTCATAAATACCACCTGTTCTTTTTCCTGTTGATTTATATATCACATTTTACAGCCTATTTTCCAGAATTTTGGCTAAAATTGTATACTCGGTGTTGAGCAGGGAGATTACTGGTACAGTTTAGAGGGTCTTTTTTTTTTTTTGATATGATGCAAATGAAAGAATCATTCATTGCTGTTTTTAGGTAACCTTCTTTTGAATGATTCTGAGAAAACCACTGAAAGGTGTTTTGTTAAGTTTGGGGTGAGATGTTGATACATTTCAGAGGTCAGACATCTGGTCCTGGGGTTTTCCCAGTAGTGAGACTGTTAATAACCTCTGAGATTTCTTTGAGAGATGGGATTTTCCAGAAGTATTTTAACTTCTTCCTTTGAGTAAATTGGCTGATGTTATAAATTTCTATAGTTTTGATGAATAGGGGGAGGAAGGGGGTTCCTTGACTTTCATATACTGTATTTTATGATATACTTCCCTAAAACCTTTGTTTCTCTCTTTAAGATCATAAGTGATCTTACTATTGGGGATGCGAATTTCATAAACTGCTCTTTGGGATAATTTATTTTTAAAGCAGAAGGTTAGAGATTTGGTGACTTTTTTTGGCAGCCAAGTAATTTTGTCTCATGCAGAAGAGAGCATATTCTGTTTTGACTTATCAACGTTTACTGAATTTATATTTTAGTTGCACTATTAGATAGTACGTATTCTGTTTATCTTCTAGATTTTGCTTGTGTTTGCAGTGAATTCAGCATTTTCTTTTTCTGTAAGTTCTTTTTGCCTTACTTTTCTTAGCTGCAAATCTAATTATACGCCCCTTGAAATACATTTTAAAAGTTCCCACAGACAATGTTATGATGTTGCACCACTGTCGTTTATTTCAAAGAACAGGGATGACTCTTTACTCAGCCAGTCTTTGTCGGAGGGATCTAGGCTCTTTACTGAGTTTCCTTCAATGACAATGGCTGTTTTATTCATAAAATGGCCAGAGATTGCATATTCTTACAGCTGCTAGAAATTACCCTGCTGCACATGTTAAGGGGAAGAAACATGTAATCCAGTCTAGTAAAGGAATTAAGCATTGCTGAGAAAAATAAGAGTAGTCTCTCTCATTTGGGTATACTGTTCTCCATACATCTACCAACCCCAAATCCTCAATCAAGCCATGTAGTAATCTTCTGGATTTAGTGGGGGTGATGTTTGCAGTCTGGATCTGTCTAAAAGGGGATTAACTATTTCATTAAAGTCCCACTCAGAATAATTTCTGATTCAGAAATATTTGCTAGTTTGAATATAATTGTCCCCCAAATGTAGCTTGTTCCGAAGCTGGAGCTTAAATACTGCACAAGGCAGCTTTTTCCCCATTCAGTACGCTCATTAGTATTTGGAACAAGGCTCTTTAATTAACTTTACCCGTTTCCTAATCAAGAGTGCCAGACCTCTTTTTACTAGTATAAAAACTGTATTCCACCCAGTTTCTTGCTAGCTTATCAGCTTCAGATGGAACAAGGTATATTTCTTATTTTATTTATTGGATAACTGGGTAGGTACGCTGGTCCAAGGGACCATTTTCTGGTATGACCTGGGCCATCCAGATGCCACATACAGCACAGTCAAAGCATTATACATAACAGTTAGCACAGGTAGAATCTGTAAGAACACTATGTTTATTCTATGTTCAAATAAGTAAAGCAATTTTTCTGTTTGATTGGGGAACTCAGCCCCTGTACGTTCAGAGTAGCTAAGTTTACTGCAAGTCATGCTGTATAGATTCAATTAGCCTGAAACAGGATACATGTTAGGTTAAGCTATTTCTATCTTAATCTGGAAAAAAATAAATTACGAGACTCTAAAAAAATTCTATTTGTTTAGTTTCAATACTGATTTATTTAGTTAATTTAAGAATCTGTTAATGCTGGAGTTCCTCTTTACAATAAACAAAACATAGACTTTAAGCAGAGAAGTTAACAGAGAACATGAAAACACTAACACAGTAAAGTATTACCTCTAAATTTGTACTGTTCTGTAATCAGAGAAAGAAGTTACGTACTTACTGTAACAGTAGATCTTTGAGAGAATCTCTTTCATTAGGCCACACCTATGGAACAATAGCCATCAGGCAATAGGGGCCACCCACAACAATGTCCTACATCAGCTCTTCCTATATAAATGTGGGCAGCCTCTTCCCTCCTCAGTTCCCCACCAGAGATCATGCTTGAAGGATCCCCCTGTAGGGAACCAGGAGGGGAGCTATGGCTCTGCAGACCAGGTGAGGAAGAAATCTGCTGGCAAAGCCCCATAGAGAAGCAGTCCCTCAGGAAGTAGGGGGATGGAGGGTGGGATGGCATGGCCTGATAAAGAGTGTCTCTTGAAGATCTACTGTTATGGTAAATACATAACTGTTCTATGTTATTCAACGATATCTCTTTCATGAGGCCACACCTATAGAATGAGTACCAAGCAGTGCTGAGAGAGAGAGAAACTGTCTGGGTAGTTGGAGTCTACAGGCCTAAGAAAGTAGGCCTTGCAGTACAGCTAGGCCAAAGAAACAAGTTACTCACCTGTAACTGTAGTTCTAGGAGTGGTATATGGTGTACATCCACACTATTTTCAGAATTCCTTTCCCCTTTAAGACTCACCGGAAGGTCTTTGAGCTGGTTCCTCCCACCGAACCAGGTGGTATCCTCCCTGGTACCACCCCATGACATCATATCTTACCCACTGGAAGCAAGACCAGTGTGCCACTTGCAAGGGAAGGCTGGGTGGGTTGTGTGTCTGTACACCATATACTACTCCTAGAACTACAGTTACAGGTGAGTAACTTGTTTTTCTAGAGGCATGGATAAGGTGTACAATCCACACTTCTGGCAGACTCCAAGCAGTTCACTGGGAGGAAGGCGCAAGGTGCACACCCCCTATTAAGGGAACAGAGATCGGAGAACCCTGGCCCCAAAACCAGCATCCCGGCATGATTCAAGGTCAATGTAATAATAATCATACTTTTATTTACAAGGCGCCTTTTAACAAATCAAGGCACCTATCAATAAATTAAGTAATACATAAAACAGTAATCATCAAACTTATAAAATTCAAATAGTGGACAGCACAAAATCAAACATAGGCTTGACGCTGTAAGTGTGTTTTAAGGGCCTGTTTAAATCCCTCCATGGTCGCACACTCCCGTAACTGACGGGGTAGAGAATTCCAAAGGGTGGGGGCCATGTACATAAATGCCTGGGCCCCCCGGAAGATTTTAAAGAAACCCTTGGAATCTCTAGCAACCCATTAGCTGAGCAGAGCATCGCCCGGGGCAGTAAGGAACCAGAAGCTCTTTCAGGTAGTCCAGGCCCTGTCCGTGTAGGGCTTTATAAATCAGAAGTCTGACTTTAAAGGTGATCTGCTGCTGCGCCAGCAGCCAGTGCAGTTCGTGCAGCACCATAGAGATGTGACAAGACCGGGACGTCCCTGTCAATAACCAGGCTGCAGCGTTCTGCACCAGCTGCAAGTGATAGATATCCATACCAGGTAACCCTAGATAAAGGGAGTTGCAATAATCCAGACGTGAGGTTACAAAGGCATGGACCAACGAAGGAAGGTCACCAAACAGGACTAGGTACTTAACCCTGGAGATGTTCCTCAAATGGTAGAAAGAGGATTTGATGACTTCCGACACCTGCAATCGCAGTGTCAGCCCCTTGTCAAAAATCACCCCCAGGTTTCATACCCATTCAGAGATAAGGAGCTGGGAGCCCCCAAGAAAAAGTCCCAAAGGTAGACCTGCCCCAACCCCTCTATCCGGCACCCCGGGTCCACAACCAACACCTCAGTTTTTTCCGAGTTCAACCTCAGCCAGCTCGAATTCATCCAACCCTGGATTTCGGCAAGGCAGTTGTTAAATACCAAGAGAGCTCTATCCTGGTCAGGTGTGAAAGAAAGTTAGAACTGGGTATCATCAGCATAGCAGTGAAACCTCAGCCCATACCTTCTTACAATGTCTCTGAGGGAAAGCATGTACACTGCGAACAACATGGGGGACAACACTGAACCCTGAGGAACCCCACATGACAGAGAGACTGGGCCAGAGGAATAAATCCCCAACACCACCCGCTGAGTTCTGCCAGTAAGGAAAGATGTAGACCATCTGAGGACTGTATCTGACAGGCCATAGATGAACCTCAGGCGACTGAGAAGAACCCCATGGTCCACAGTGTCAAATGCTGATGAGAGATGTAGAAGAACCAAGATGGAACGGTTTTTCCGACCCTTGCCATCAGGAGATCATTAAGCACCTGAACCAGTGCCGTCTCAGTACTATGCCTCTTTCGAAAACCAGATTGGAGAGGCTTATAGATGTTATGGATGGTCAAATGGTTCTCCAGTTGTAGGGCCACTACTTTCTCAATCACCTTCCCAATAAAGGGGAGGTTAGAGATCAGTCTGTAGTTAGCAGGGCAGTCTGGGTCCAAAGAAGCTTTCTTCAGGAGAGGTGTCACCACCGCCTCCTTCAAGGAGCTAGGAAACTCACCTGCCTCCAAGGAGCACCAGACTATCCATGCTAGGACCAGGCCAATGATATAATTAAAACCCATAATTAGGGTAGCAGGTCCCGGGTCTGAACTACAGCATGTAGGGTGCATACCCTGGACAATCTGCATGACCACTATGAACTCCAGCTGGCTGAAGGAACTCCAGAATTGAGGGGCGGTGACCGGGCACCGATCCAAAGATTCTCCCATAAAGTGTGTTGGTTGGAGCTCCACCCTGATGTCGGCCACCTTAGCTGCAAAAAAATCGAGCAAACTCGTCACACTCTACTTGCGAAAAGGCTCTTCATATCTGCAGGCAGGCTGGGTTACACAGTCTGTCTACAGTTCGAAAGAGCTGAGCTGGTCAATTTTGAGCAGCCACAATCTCCCCGGACAGGAACGCTGCCTTCTTATGGGTGACTGCTGATTGATAGACTCAATAATGTTCCATCAACCTAAGGCGGTCGGCATCCAGGGCGGATTTCCACCAACAGCACTCTAACTTATGTCCTAGTCGCCACATCTTTCTCAAGGTCCCATCAAACCAAGGGGACTGAGGATGAAGGGAGAGCGGACAAACTCGGATAGGAGAAATGACATCCAGAGCCACAGAGATGACCGTATTATAGGTTACAACTAAGGCCCTCTGGGTCATTGTTTTCCCCTGGAGGCACTGATAGGTCAAGAACCACCGCCAGGCCTTCAGAGCTTGCATCTCGTAAAGGGTGGTACCTAACCATCTCCACAGGGGTAGGCCTATGAAGGGGGGGGGCATGAAAACTGAACCCCACGGTGCAGTGATCAGACCACCGACAGGTTCCACCCTCAAATCAAAGGCTTCAATCTGCAGGAGGAAGACTAGGTCAAGAGAGTGACCGTGTTTGTGAGTAGCTGCGTTAACAATCTGTGTAAGGCCCAGAGAGGTAATCAACTGGAGGAAGTGTTGTCCAAATTGAGAGAGTTCATCGATCCAGGCATTAAAGTCGCCCAGGACCATCAGCCTGGGAGAATCAAACGCCATGTCAATCACGAAATCCGCTACTTCCTGAATGAAGCGCTTCTCATCCTTGGGTGGATGGTAGATGAGAGTGATCCTACAACCTACACTTGCTACAACGGTACACTCAAATGACCCAGACTCCTCAACTGGTACAGTCATGAGACCCACTTCTGACTTAAAACAAACCCCGCACCCCTCCCCGGTGATCCAATCTCGAGCGATGTATCACCGAGTACCCAACTGGAGTTGTGGCCTCCAATATGGGGCCATAGTTCTCATCCAGCCAGGTCTCGGTGATGCACGCCAGGTCCGCTGTCCCAAAAAGTTCTGTCATAACTGCAGTCTTGTTTTTAATGGACCTGGCATTGCATAACACCGCTCAAGTTAGATGGGCCTCCATGGCCACCCATGGAAATCAGGCATGGCGGACCACGATCTGGGTTCCATTTTGCCCCGGGCGTCTTCTGGGTTTTACAAGCCCAATGAGGTGGCTCTGCTCATTCACCCTCCACCGTCTGCACCCCCGACCCCCTCTCCCACCCGGCAAGCGATACCCAGTGCTCTATAGCGCTGGTAGATGGTAAACTGCAGTGGGGGGGGACATAAAAGAGTGGAGGGTGTGAAGGGCGGAGGATGAATAATGCATGACCGTGGGGGCAGGCCCCCTACACATATTGGTGACCCCAACAAAAAATACACCAAGCCTACACAAAAATTAAAAACAAGTAAAACAACCCCAATCAATTAAACTAAAAAAAATAAAATAAATAAAATAAAATAAATGAAGATAATAAAATAATAACAGTAAAAGAAAATAAAATGCTTCCACACCTCTCACATGGGGAAGAAACAAAACCAAACCCACCACCAAATTCAGCCAAAAAACACCAACTCCTATAACAGATATACTAAAAACTAAACTTTAACATATATACGTAAAACAGCACAGTCGAGTCTGGAACAACAGTTCGAAGAGCATAAAAGCCAGAAAATAAGATGACTAATAAATCCTTCATTCTACAGCTGTAAGCACAGAAAAATACAAACAGGTCCAAAAACAACAGAGGAATCATGTTTTCAGTCCCCTGTGGTCCTCTCACAGCCAGCGGAGGCCGAAAGCCCACAGGAACTCTCACTTTCTGGGTAAAGCAGATGTTAAGAAGTCTTAATGATTTCTCCAACCCCTGAAACACTCTCCCCGTGGTAGAGACTTTATGAAGATAACAGTATGTGCAAAGTATTTTAACAGTCCCCAGACACTCTCACTGCCAGAGGTTAAAAAAGAACGCCACTCTCACTGCCTTCCTGAACAAAACATTAGTAAAATGAAAAGTCTGACCATAATTGGGAGAAGTGGGAAGTCCAAGGGAAATCCTCTTGCTGGTTTTTCACTTTGGGCAAGAGCAGGGCCCCAAAAAATCCATACAGGAGGCAGAACTGTAAGGCCCAAGGCCACCACTGCGGATCTCCACCCAGGCCAACCCACCAGCTAGCTGGTAATAGGAGATGATGGTGTGTGCTGACTTCCAGGTAGCAGCCCTACAGATCTCCTGGATACAGATGTCCCTGGAAGCAGCCACTGAGGCAGCGGTATGTCTGGTGGAATGAGCCCTAAGCCCTACGGGAGGCTCCCTACCACCCAACCTATAACAGAGGTTGATGCAGGAGATTATCCACCCACCAATCATCTGCTTTGCTGCTGGTCTGCCAGGTGTGGCTTCAGCATAGGCGAAAAACAGCTAGCGAACCTCTCCCCGAACTCCAGCCATGTGCTCCTTGTAGTAGGTGAGCGTGCGCCACAGGTCCAGCATACGGAGCCTGTGCTTGCCTCCGAGGAGTGACTGGTGAAGTACACTGGAAGACTGATCACCTGGTTAAGATGAAACCCCGAGACAACTTTCGGCATGAACTTTGGGTTGGATCAAAGGACAATCTTGTCCCTGTGGAAGACCAGGTAAGGAGACTCCACCGAGAGCACCTGGAGCTCACTGATTCTTCTGATGGATGTGATAGCCACCAAGAAGGTGATCTTCCATGACAGGTGTGACATCTCACACCTGTGCATTGGTTCAAATGGCTTGCCCATGAGCATTGCCAACACCAGCAACAAGTCCCAAGGTGGAGGTGGTTCATGCACCGAAGGGGAAAATGTGGTCAAGGCCCTCAAAGAAGCATCCAACCATCTTCTCCTGCACCACCATTGGCATACCAGCCAGTGCCCGCTATACAGAGATGACTGCCAGGTGCACCTTAAGGGTCGTCAACCTAAGGCCCAACTGCGAGAGGGACCAAGCGTAATTGAGGATAATGGCCACGCGACAGGACGGGGGTCAAGCTTCTTCCCCTGGCACCAAATGGAGAAACTCATCTATTGAAGGCATATCATTGACAAATTGACTCCTTCCAAGAGGCCTCAACTACATGGAGGACCTCGTCGGAGAGACCCAGAGCCTAGAACTCTAGCCACTAAGGAACCAGGCTGTCAGGTACAGGGACGGAGGTTCCAGGTGGAGGACCTTCCCACTGAGAGCATGAAAGCAGGTCTGGGTGAAGTGGCAGATGCCACGGAAGCTTGCTGCTGAGGTTGAAGAGATCAGGGTACCAGAACTGGCATGGCCAGTCCGGAGCCATCGGGATCTTGTGGATCAGATGAAAAGGAGGGAAGGCACAGAAGAGGCCCAGGATCCAGAGCCTCATAAGGCATTCCTACCAGCGTACCCAGGGAAATTAACAGCCTCAGCTTGGCATTCTCCTGGGAGGCAAACAGATCCACCTGTGGGGTGCCCCACTGGGAGAACAGATGATCTACAACCTCCTGATGAAGGGAACACTCATGAGACGTCTCGCCCACTTGGCTGAGGGCATCTGCCAGCCGACTGGACATGCCAGTCACATGAATGGCCAGCAGGTCAGCCTTGAGGCTGAGCACAAGTGTCCAGATGCAGGGAGCTTCCTGGTACAGAGGTAGGTGTGGAGGGGTTGTAAGATAACAGATGGACTGGACACCGAACTTTAAGTTCAACACACAGTCTCTCTGTGATGTTTATTCAAAATGTAGGAGACAACCTTCAGCAATGGCATATCCCTTCTTCAGTACATCAGTTTGTAGCAACAGACCATGCAAGTCTTTCCTCTACACTTAGCCAGCACCTACTGACTCACTGATCTCTGGTGTAACTTAACGGCTGAGATTCAGCCTCCCCTATGTAGGCCTTGTTTGCTTCGGTGGCGGGGGGCTCAAATAAAAAAAAAAGCTAAAGACAAAGAACCTCAGTGCAGGAGTACTGAAATCAAGGGTTACCCCAAAGGGTATCGACAATAAACCAACTTCCATAATGCAAAGCATCATGGGATATATGCAAATCACCACAACATTTTAGACTGGCTTAGTTTACAGCAATTTACATGCATTTTAAATAGCACAACTAGCTTCATTTTTATCATACAGTCCCCTCGTAACTTTTTACATTTATCAAAAACTCCTAGTGCCATGGTATTTTCAACATTTACAGGTTTTACACACATAAAAGTATTTTATGACATAGTGCCATTGCATACTAAATCCAACAATGAAGAACACAGCCTTTTGTTTTATATCAGCTTGGAGGTCATACAATAACCTTCTTGTATGAGGACCAGAGAGGTAAAAGGAAAATTAAAGAGGACATTATAGCATAGTCAAGAAAAGGAGGGGGGGTGCCCACAGGTGGCCAACCTGATGGACTGGAAATTGTAAAGAATAGATTAGGCTAAGAGATAGAAGAACTGTTGCAACAGATTAAAGAAAAGGTTGGTCCTCAAGAGTAGCAGGAGCTCCCTGTCACAGTAGAGAATGTGTTCTGCCCAGCTTGCTGAGATAGTACATGGTCGTCATGTTGTCTATCTGGACATGGATGATCGGACCCCGGAGATGTGGAGCAAAGGCTGTCAGGGACAGAAGATCTGCTCGAAGCTCCAGCAGGTTGATGTGACATCGGGACTCCTTGGGGGACCAGATGCTGTGGACCCTGTGTTCCCCCAGGTTGGCACCCCAGTCCATCAGAGAGGCAATGGTCATGACAGTGACCACTGGCTCAGGGTGAACAAATGGAACTCCTTCCTGTAGATGTCCCAGGACCAACCACCACTGGATGGCATCAAACATCTGCTGGGTCACTCTGACCATTTGGTCAAGGTGGCCCTGATGCTGAGACCAGTGATGGGCCAGCCCCCACTGCAGGGGTTGCATTCTCCAGTGGGCACAACAGACCACACTGGTGCTGACTGCCATGTAGCCCAGGAGGTGCAGGAAGTCCCCTGGCAGGGCGCAACTGCTCAACCTAAAATGACTGGACAAAAGAGGAAAGATCCTCCACCCTGTCTGCTGGAAGCCAGGCTCGGCAAAAGTTGAGCTCCACCTCGATTAAGTGAATCACCTGCAAGGGGAGGAGTTCCAACCTGGCCTCATGGACCAGGAGGCCAAGGCTCAAGCAGGTCTGGAGGGGCCAGGTCCCTGGACCACTCTACCTCCAACTTGGAGGGGCCTGCAATGTCAATTGTCCAGGTAGGTACAGCCAGATCTCTCAGTGCCTCAGAAAGGCTGCCACCACTACAATGCATTTGAAGACCCCGGGGGCTGAGAGGCTGAAGGGCATGGCCTGGAACTCATATAGGGTCCTTTCCGCACAGAGCCAAAGAAGCTGCCAGTGGGATGGACAGATGGGGACATGAAAGAAGGTGTCCCAGAGGTCCAGGGAGCAGAACCACATATCATGCTCCTGGGATGGAATGATCTGGTTCAGAGTGACCATCCTGAAGGTACTCGACCACAGAAACTTGTTCAGGTCATGCAGGTCTAAGATGGGGTGGTAGCCCCCCCTTTCATTTTGGAACCATAGAGTATCTGGAGACAAACCCTGGATCGGCTGGTGGTTCCAGGACACAAACCACCATCTCCTTCTGGAGGAGCTTGATGATGTCCTCCTGAAGGGCAGATAACATGCCTGTGGACACCACATCCTCCCAAGGGGCACAGGCTTGGCTGGGTGGGAGAGCCTCAAACTCCAGAGGCAAGCCCTGGCTGACCACTTCTAGCACCCACCTGTCCATGGTAACACTGGACCAGGTGGAAAGAAAGCTGCGAAGCAGCCACCCATGGGAGTACCCAGGGAAGACAGGATGGGCCAGGAGGGGCACCCCCAACTTGTCACTGGGAGGCTTGGAGGTGTAGGCAGGGCCAGCGGAGGATGCAGCTGGGCCTCGATCACCAGGCTTCCAGACCACGGAAGTAACAGACTTGGGTCTGGGACACCAGGCCTGCTGGTGCCCAGCCGAAGACTGGGATGGCTTGGCCGTAGGGGCAGAGTAGGGCTGAAAGGACTTCTTCTAGGGCTTAGAGCCCTTAACTCCCTTTTGGGCAGAGGTGACGGAGTCCAAGGTGGCATGGGACTTCTCAGTTCTGGTGAGGTGACCATCCACTCCCAGCCCAAACAAGTCGGTGTCCAGGAAGGGGACATTGGCCAATTTCTGCTGGGTATCTGCCATGAAGGTCAAGATCCTCAACCAAGCCTTGCACTGTATAGCCATTGCTGCAGCCATGGACCTAGCACAGGAGTCGTTAATGTCTATGACCGTCTGGAGCTGCTGTTTAGCCACAGAGCGGCCTTGGTCCAGGACTTGCTTGACCATCATCTGAAGGTCAGTCAGCAGCCGAGGGAGCACCTGGTCAATGGTGCCCAACAAGGCATGGGCAAACTGGCCCATCATTAAGGCTGAACTAGCCTGCCTAAGGCCAAGAGATGAAGCTGGATATACTTTCTTGGCTGCACGATCCAATTTCTTGGATTCATTGTTGGGAAGCTTGTCGACGTCCCCAACATTGTGCATCTCCGAATACCGAATTGGCGACCAAGCCTTTGGCCAAAGGGTGTTCTGTAAATCCAGAGAGAGAACCCGTAGGAACCGCATACTTTCGGGATATACTGGCCAACGGTGTAGGATAGAAGGCTGGGCATTGCCAGATCTCCAATGTGGGCCCAAAAATGGCTTCAGCCACCGGGAAGGTGATACCAGGGGAGTCGTCCCAGTTGAGGATTTTGGTGGGGGGATACTTAGCCCATTTCTGAAGAGGCTCCAATTGGATCCCTGCATCCTCTGAAATAAGGCGGAGCAGGCCCCGAAGGAGGTAGGACCATGGTCCGTCTACAAATCTTCCCCTGACTCAAGGTCAACAGGGCGGGAATGCATGAAGGAGGCCTCCAATTCTGAGGATTCATTGAAGACTGGCTGACCCAAGTCCCCGCTAACCCTGCGGGGCTCATCGGCCTGAGTGGCCATAACCGACAGCCACTGAGGAAGCCCGGGAACAGTACGGGTGTTCTTACGAGGGGGACCCTCCTTCGGCTGAGGCGGAGGGTTCCACACAAATGAGTTGAGTGGCCGGGAGCAGCTGAGCCCAGACAGGTTCGGGCAGAGGTGGCGGCAGCCACGGGAGCACCGGAGTAGGAGCTGGCACTGGCTTAGACCCAGCACCCAAAAAGAGCTACTACCACATGAGCTCCTTGCAGTGTTATCACAACTTGCAGTGGAGCCAGTCCTCTCCCGAAGAGGAGGAACAGTGGCAGTGCCACCTTCCCCGAGTGTCGAGAGTGAGACTGGCAACCCCAACAAGAGCTGCTCGACCTCAAGCTACAGGACCTCGACCACCGGTGAAACGGACAGCGAGGGGAGACGGGAACCGGCGAGGGACGTTTAGGATCCCCCAGTAAGCTCGGAGTCCCAAGAGTTAGGGACTGGCTCAGGAAATATAGAAGTTGATGGCAGATAAGGACCACAAGGCCCATCCAGTCTGCCCATTTTTTTCTTCCTTATGAATGTGCCATAGGCACGATGAGACGTTAAACCGAGGTCCCATCTGCCTGTTCTGGTGGTAGTTCAGGTAGATGTTAAAGATCCCATGGCACTTCTCGAACAGAGTAGGGGAATATTTTATTGAATAAACAAACAAAAGCTATGACATAACATTATTTTCATAACATTATCTATTTACATACAATTTTTAATCATTTCTCTTACTGTTCAATTTTCTTCTATAATTTTGTATTTTACAAAAGTTCTTACCCCCCCCATTTCTTTTTCTATTCATTATATCGTAATTTTTTTTTATCATACACACACTGTTTGTTCAATTCATATTCTACCCCTAATATTGTTCTTTTTGGATCCTTGTTTATTTGCTGCAATACATATTTACACCTAGTCTACCATAATACATATTTGATGCAAGTGAAAATTAAACATCCTATCTGAATTAAACCCTCGGATCTGCCTGGAAAACCCGCCTACTACTTCTTCATATGTCACCTGTTTCCATCTAATTTTTTCCCACCTTACTGATATTATTTCCCAAAATTCTTTTGCAAATGGACATTCTATCAAAAAGTGTTCCATTGTTTCTTCTGTCGCTATACATGTCTGTCGTGGACAATACTGCTCCTGCTGAACTTTATGTTTTGCATTTCCTTTCACATTTTAATGTCCATGCCCACACAACCATACAGTATCCCACATTTTAGGAGTGGTAAACCTATCCTTCAAGGTCTTTAACATTTCGTCTTTATTTCTGCAACCTCACTAAAGGAAATGTTTGTCACACCTGTTCTTGTATGTACTGATAAATGTATTTTCTAGGTTTATTTACTGTTTGTCCTGCTTCTAATTTCCACCTCCTAATTTTAGATATAATATGCCTAAAGTATACTAGACCACTATGAACATACGAGATTAAGTTTTCCTTTCTTTTCAAGCTTTCACACATGGTATTAACCACTTGTTTGCAATTAAAGTCCATAATTTTTGGTTTGGCCTTTCTGGATCTGTTATATTTTTCTCAAGATACATACTGAAATAAAAGGCTACGGGGTTTATTAAATTCACTCCTCCTTTATTAATGGGTTGGCAAAGTATTTCCCTTTTCATTGGTTCAGCCTACTCCTCCATATGGTTTGGGAGACTAAGCTAAGGAGAGATGGTTCTAATGTTACCGGGATCAGATACACCACACTTAAATATGTGAGGCAGTACAGCACAGTGGTTTAAGGCTCTGAGCTGCAAATCTGGAGACCTGGGTTTGAATCCCACAGCCCCCACTTACATACTGTGTGACCCTGAGCAAGCCACTTAACTTCCCTGTGCTCCCAGGTTGCACCTGTAAACAAGCTTTCAGTTTAGTGTGTCTCACCTGGTTAAACAATTGGAAAAAAAATGTGAAAATGGGTAGTAATAGTGTCTTTACTATATGTACTTTCTTTTAAACTGTTGCCACCCTTTCCAAAACTGTACTTTCATTTTTGCTTCTTCTGTCTTCCCTTCCCAGTTTAATTTCCCATTATCTCCCCTCCCAAAGGTTACCCCCAAAACTGTAAATGGGTCATCTGATACCTTTACCCCTCCTATCTCTGGAGTCTGATCTGTTTGTATACTTAAGGGGTACACTTTACTTTTACTCAAATTCACTTTTGCTCCTGTAATTTGTGAAAACTTCTCTCTGTTTCTCATAGCCTTTTGTCCTGATTGTATATCTGTTATACATATACATAAATCATCTGCATGCGCAGATGTTTTCACATTAACTCCCTTTTTTCTGTTTGTACTCCTTTAATTTGCTCATCTTGTTGAATTATTTTTAGCAGTGGCTCTATACAAAAAAACGTATAATAAAGGGCTTAGAAGACAGCCCTGCCTTACCCCCCCCCTTTTCTATTTTTATATACGGTCCAAGTTGGCCATTTACCAGTGGTATGAAGTTGCTACTGAATAAGTATTCATGATCAATTTATAGAATTTTTTTCTGGGACCCCAAATTTTTCCAGTACTATTTCTATAAACTTATGCGAAACTTGATCAAAAGCCATCTCCTGGTCTAATGACATATTAAACCCTATGATTTCTTCTTCTTTTCCATGTTCTACTAATTCCCTTATTAATAAAAGATTATCAGTAATGGAACTACCTGACTCTGAACATGTTTGGGCTATTGATATTGTGACTGGAGCTGTTTTCATCAATCTCTTACCTAGAATTTTCATCAGGATTTTTAAATCTGAATTTAACAGGCTCAAAGGCCTCCAATTCCTAAGGTCCTCTTTGTTATTCTTTTTATATATGAACATTGGTACTTCTATCCCCATATGAAAGTCCATTATATAATAATATCCAATTAAACAACTCTATTAGTATGTCTGTTAGAATCTTGTCAAACTTTTTATAGAATTCAGATCAAAAAGAGTAGGGGCATGTTTATTAAAATCAGAACAAGCACAGCAAAACTAATATTGAAGAAAGAATAAAGCAACAAACTAATACAAAAGTAATACAATAGTACAAAAAATAAGGAGAGAACCCCAAGAACCCCCCCATCCTAAATCAGATTATAAAACACAAGACAACATTGGAAGATACACAATAAGGTCAATAATAGATAACTAGTTTACCAGAACCTCCAATATCGTTCCCAGATATTCTGTTTGAGAAGTTTCCTTTCCCCCTCCTTAAGACGATCAATGTGATCCACAACTTTATAAAACAGTTCTGCAGGGGTAAGAGAACACTGTTGAAATAAAAACCAACACCGGACCTGCCAAACCCAATATAGTATCACAACCACTATTAAATGTAAAGTACTAGGGTTACACACATCCCACGAGGCTGGGAATAAGCCAAAAAACTAGGATCTCTGATCCCACGTATGCCATACCTTGTTCCAAAATTGACGACGCCACAGAAACCAAAATTGCGTAATAAAAGGAGAGGAAAAATATAAATGAACCATAGTCTCAGCCATCGCCACACAGGAAGTCCTAAAACAATAACGATCCAACAACTGTTTATATTTGTGATTGCCCCGTACATTAATTTTACTATGCACCCCCAACCAAGCAATATCCCACATAGCCAAAGGAATCCTAGTACTAGTAAGACGACTTCCAATCTTTTCCTTTTCAGACACCATAAATTCTGGAAAAACTTCTTCCGAAAACCAAGACTCCACTATAACCGCATACAACCGTCTACGAGAAAGCTCCATAACCATGGATACCGTAATATGCCATGTTCTAAGCATATCAAACGCCACTACCCAATCTGAAGATAAAACATATCTCCATTTGTTTTTATGTACAAAACTCTCCGTCAACCATTCATGTAAAATCTCCAAAATTGAAACACTTACCAAAGGAACCCAAAGCTGTTATGAATTGGTAACTAAAGGTTTTAGATTGTCGAAAAAAAAAATAGAATAAAAAAATACTATCGGGTGAACCATATTTACCCCCCCCCAGGCGATAGTTATTCAATAAGATGTTCCTTTTGAATGGGGTAAGTTGGCTACCCCAAAAACAAGAGAAAAAAAGACCCAGAAGCGACACAAAAAAACGTTTGGGCAAAGGAAAAATATGCGCAACATGTAAAAATAAAGGCAATAAGCAAGTTCTAATCAAAAAAATCCTTTTCTTTTTCCCCATAAACCACTTATTCCACTTACAAACCTTTTCCCTTCCCTTGTTCAAACATACTTCCCAATTATACGTAGCCATATCTGACATACCAAAAAAAATTCCCAAAAGCTTTTGTGGAGAATCCACCAAATGTATACCCCCAATAGAAGAAAGCCCAACAGAGGGTCCTACTAAATCAAAACAAACACTCTTCCGGAAATTTAAACTTGAACCAATAATTTGTAAAAAAAAAAAAATCAGAAGAACATAACACAATAAACGTCCTACCTGTACGGTAGGTACCAAAACACATAAATCATCAGCATAACATATGATTTTCTGATTACAGAAACCTAAACCCGAAAGACCTAGAAGTCTAGGAGATTTATGAAGTAACCGAATAATGGGGTCCAATGCTATCACGAACAGAAGCGGGCTCAGGGGACATCCCTGACGTACACCCCGACGAATGTAACAAGGCAATCCAGTCCACCCATTCACATAAGGCCTAACATAGGCCAATGAATAACATAAACTAAGCCAATTAACTAAAATCTGAGGAAACCCATAAGCTCGAAGGGTCAACCAAATAAATTCCTGGGACACACCATCAAAAGCTTTTGATAAATCAAAATTAAACAGATAACCAGAAAGAACCCCCTTATGTCCCTGAGAAAATAATTCCCTTACCAAAATCAAAGCATCTCAGATGGACCTACCTGGAACTGAACAATACTGAAATGGAGAAATCAAATAAAGGAAGAATTTTGAAATCCTATTCCCCAATAATTTTATAAAAATTTTATAATCTGTATTCAGCAGGGTAATAGGGCGCCAATTCCCCAAATCAGATCTATCACCCTTTTTATAAAGAAAAAGCATCAATCCTTCATACATTTGGTCTGAAAGACGGTCCTCAGTCAAAAAAGCATTAAATACAGCCAATAACTGAGTCGGTATAAAAGCCCATAAAGATTTATAAATTTCAGCAGATAACCCATCAGAACCCGGTGCCACCTTATCCCGTAGGGCAGAGATAACCACTTTCACTTCCTCCAACGAAAAAGGAGCTAACACCTCCTGCTGCTGAAGCAACGTCAAGGTAGGTACATCCGATGCTTGCAATAATACCTTCATTTCAGGTGATTCCGATACTGGAGACTCAAAATTATGCTTCACAAAATCTGTAACGTTGTAAAAGATGGAACTTCCCCTTAACAGGGTGTTCTTGGTCATCAATAAGCTGAAACATCTGTCTATCACTAACTTTCCCCCCAGCTGTATCATAAGGGTTAAATCGACACTGCTTCCCAGAGGTCCGAAATTTTTGTTCAAAAGCTAAGGATCTCTGCCCATCATACTGTACTTGCGTCAAAGCCACTTTGACATCTCTTATTCATGCAGCACAATCAGACTGTGACAAACAAGATGCTGTAAAGAGTTCAAACAATTCAGCCCGAATGAGCTGAGAGTTATGATGCCTATTATCAGCTAGAAGTCTAGAATGAAATTTAACATAAGCTACTAAACATGTCTTTGTATCAATCCACCAATCAATCATGGAATCATAAAGAAAAACCACAGAAGTGCAAATCCAAAAAACCTCGATGAAATTCTGGACTCAATAATAAAGTTGTATTAACCCTCCAAACCCCAGGCCCCTGAGCTGTCACATCCCCCAAATGGATCTGTAACCCCAATAAATGATGATCTGAAGTCGCCATAGGTACAACTACACCCTTAACCTCCCCAACATTCCGCGAACAAAGCCAAAAATCTATCCTAGAGGTCAAACTGCCTTTTGAATAGGTATATAACGGATTGTGAGCAAACACATCAACTAAATCCAACTCTGTAATAATGGTACGTAAGGCATGAGTGTCACAATATACTTTTTTAGTAAGGAGGACATCTAAACTGGAGTTAAAATCTCCACCCCATAGGATTATTCTATTAGTTAACAAATAAGGCTTGATTAACCTAAAAAGCTGCACCCTTGCAGCCTTCTGTTGTGGAGCATAAATATTAATAAATCGATAAGGCAAATCATGCCATAAGACATCCAACAGTTACCTCCCAGGAACTAAATCCACCATTTTCTGAAAAATAAACCCTGACGTAGTAAAACAATACCCAACACCAGAACAAAGGTCTTGACCCAGGGACCAATAAGAGGGCCCAAACCCCCAATCTCTCATGGCCATATCAACCTCCATTGTAGTATAAAAACGAACATCCTGTAAAAAATAAATCTCATGTGATAAACAATGCAAGGCTGCAAAAGTAGCTGTACGTTTGTACTGTCATCTAATACTATTAACATTCAGACTGGCTAACTGAATGATAGGTGAAACAAGAGACGTCATAACTGAAAAAGGAAAAAAAAGAAACTCCAATGAAAATAAACAAATCATTTCTTCTTTCTGGTTCTAGTAGATTTCTTTTTCAAGGTAGTCCCAGGAGTATCAACTAAGGGGAGTGGTACAGAAGAAACCTCAGGAAGAGAAGAGGAAGAGACTCAACCAAATCTTCCCCTTCCATAACATCACCTCAACTCTGCAAGGGTTCATAGGGGTTACTCAATGAAATAGCAAACTGTGGCACTTCCTCAACCTGCTGGTGGAACGAAGTTGCCTAGCAACAGGGGGCGTAGTCTCCAAAACCTCCCCTACCTCCAAAGTCTCATCCTCTTGGAGAGGAGGGGGCAGAATAGTGGGAAGAACAGAAGCAACTGGTGAAGGAGAGGACTCGGGGAGAACAACTGGGGTTTCCAGTTGTCTCGAGACCACCAGGTTACCAACTGAAACTGATAAAAAGGGTCTTAGGCTCAGAATTATGAATTGGTCCCAAGCTATGGGGGGGTTTCGAGTAGAAGAAACAGATGTAGCAATGTAAAAATCATGTTCAACATAATCAGAGGTATTATGAGCTGCCCATGGACAGGCTACAAAAACATGAGTGTCCTGTGTCCTCACCACACAGATTACAAGTGGAGGGAACAGTACAGGATAATACCGAATGACCCAACACCCCACAAGATGCACATTTCAGTTGGTCACAATCAGAGCTTAGATGAGACAATGAGCCACATCTATAGCAAGAATATGGCTGACCTGGATAAAACAAAATACCACGGTCCCTCCCTAAATAGAATCAATTAGGAAGATGTTGAATCCCATCCTCAGTCATTTTAAGCTAAACATTAAATTTCCATCCTCCCATCCAAAATCCATTGTCATCAATCAGGGCATGAGGCACCCCATTAACAGTACAGCGTTTTTCCAACCAGTACAAAATATCCAATACATTGACTCCATTGCGAAAAAGAACAGTAACAGCTTTAGCAGTAGGTCTAGTAATTGGTACACTATAACAACAAAGGGTTTCCAAATAGGGTCCGAACGAGCAGCATAATATGCAGTCCAAAATTTATCTAACAAATGTGCTGAACGAAAGGAAACATCAAAATTATGGTCCCCAGAGGTATGAATAAATGCATAAACCTCAGTTGGTCGAATAACCAAAGATTCAATAATCAAGGATTTGCCCACATAGTTACGATCCGGGGGGGGGGGAGGTCCAAACCCCCCCTATAATAAATGCGGGCCACAAAACGCTTTCTAGCAGGAATGTCTGAAGGTTTAAATAAAGAGGCATAACTAGCCGGTTTTGTAGAGTCCGCCCGTAAGGGTCGACGAAATGCACTCCCTACAGGACCCAAAATCGGAACATCCCCCAAAGCCTGGGAACACTGACCTGGCAACGAAGCCCCAGTCCGCTGGTCGGGGGGGGGGTCTGGAAACATCAATAGTAGCCTCTGGAGCCGGAGAAGCCTGTAAACACGGTCCCAATAAAGGGGACACTAAACCAGAATCAGGAACAGCCGATTCGAGACCTCCAACTCTATTACAGTCAATCGGAAATGATGCAATGCCCAGGTCCGGCTCTGAAACAGGTACTCTCTCCGCGTCCTGCCTCACCGAGGGTTCCAATGGCAAAATATGTCCTTCCCCTGGCAAAGGGATACTGGGGTCAGGAATCCAGGCATTAGGGGTCTTAACCCATCCCACATTTTCCAGTGCCACTTCTGGAGACCAAGCGGCAAGCCGTGCCGAAAAAGAAAACAAATCGTCCTCCGAGTCAGCAGCCGACACGCCCGCCGGGTCGACCGTTGAGTTCTCGGGCACGTCTAAATTACTTTTTTTTGCCGCTCCAGGAGGGGCTAGCTGGCAATAGTCCAGGCGTTTTCTTTTTTTGTCATCCTCCAAGGATAAAACCACAACTGGGTCAGACAAAACAGCTTCCTGTGAAATGTCAACTGCAACAGACGGCAGATCCACATCCTCAACAGGTAAGAAATCACTTGGAATATCCAAAACTTTCATCGAAACAGGTTCCTCCAATGATACAGCAACTGAATCCATAGAGCGCTCCACCAACACCTCCTCACACTCAGCCATCCGAGACATACTGAGCACAGTCCAGTCGTCTCAGGGGGTCCCCCTACCACAAGAGTAGGGGAATTTCCCCGGTGCCCTGGCCAAATTTCCTCCCATTCACTAAAAATACCACAAACAGCGTAATCTGGTTCAAGGTCAGTTGGCATTCATCTGTATTCCCTTCCCCCTGGGTTGTGCCTGAAAATAGGCAAGAATTTGTCTAGTGCACTTACCCGGTCAACAAAAAACAAAAACTAAAACATAGGCCTTTACTCAGTCAATGGCCTAGCTAGTCATACTCATCTGTATTGCAGGAAGCTGATCTATCCCACCCTGGGACTGCATAGACAAGCCCAGAGTCCTGGAGAGGGAAGTATACCCCTCGTCCTGTGACAATGGGTTGACCGGGTTGAAAAAAATCTCGAATGCCTGGTTGGCCCGCGTCTCAGCCAACAAGCCTGATGGGGACACCATAGGGCCAGCTGCATGGATAGAAGCGTTGGCCGAAGCAGACTTGTCAATGAAGGCTGACAAAGCAAGAGCGTGGGAATCTGAGACCCGAGAGCACTTGCAGTAAGTCCCATGATCTGCAGCAGGACTTCTTAAGTCTTCTCCCTGGAGTCCTCCTTTTAAGATTTTAAAGATTTGGGCCCACAGGAGGCACCCTCCCTGAGGGTAAGAAGTGACAGGCATAAGTCACAGAACGCCCCAGTGAAAAACGTGCCAAAACCCAGTGGGATCAACGCAGACGAGGGGTCGATCTTACAATTGTTTTACTAGCCCAAACCCCAGTGCAAATTGACCAAGGGTAGTGCAGCTAACTCTCTACTTATCCATCTCGACTAGTGCAGGTTTTCATGGCTGTTAATGAAGTTAAAAAAGTCTCTACTTTAGCAGGCTCTAGTCTTCAAGCTAATCTCTTTCAATGTTCCAGATGGCCTGGTGTGATTAACAGCTCATTAAGAGCTGCAATTATCTGGCAGTTCAAGAGGTGGATCTCACTCAATGTAAGTCATTATCACTCCACTGTTAGGACTTTCAGCTAGTGTCCAGAGTGTGATCAAGGTTAGAGTGCTGTTAAGTCACTAGCTTCCAGTTTTCTGAATGTGTCTAACAATTTGTCCCAAATTATTAAGACCAGTGCCCCTCATTTCCCTACATATTGAGTGTCTGTATTCAACATTTCAGTGACAAAATGCGAGCAGGTATATAGGGTTGGCCCTGCAGGTGGTGGGTCTTATCCCAGCCTCACCATAACTTCCTTCTCCCTTCCAAATCTCTTAACTCTGTTCTTTCCCTGGACGCCACTGCAGTCCAGACTCTGAAATGACCATCCACAGATCCATAGCTGCCATTACTGGCAAGTGTTATTGTAGGGGGTCCCCAGCTCTTCTAAATGGACCATGCCAGCCATCACCATCCATACAGTCCTACCCTTATCACACCCAGCATGTCCTTTCATCCTAAAAACAAAGCTTTGGATCATGTATGGTACAAAAATAAACCTTAATAAAATACATAATCTGAAAGTTTAAAATAAGCATTCCTGGGGTACATAGATCATCCTATATAGAAATAGTATAGCATTATGCCTGTGTACTGTTTTCCCTGGGCTGATTAAAGGACAATGTTAAAGAAAAATCTGTTATTGTTGGGGCAGAGAAAAAAGTCATAGTTTTCTAGTTCCCAAGCCACTTAGGTTTGTGTAGACCCCACCCCAAAGAACTCTTAGATGTGCTCCTGGCTCACCTGAGACTGTATGCAATCTTCCTGAAGTGCAGGTCTCCAGTTGACTATAGGGTGGGGTCTGAGAGTGTCTTTCTCTGCCTGTTCATTGCCCTGTGGGTGGTGGTGACAGTGTGGTGAGGTGCACGATGATGTCAGCTATTGTGTGTGCAGAGCTAGGACTGCTCGATTAAACATTTGCTGTTGTGATGTTCTCTGGAGTGGCTGGGGGGGCAGAAGGAGGAAGAGAGGAGGCCATGGTGCAAAACAATGGGGGGGGGCGTTCACTGTGTGTGATGGCATTGCAGTCTTTTTTTTTTTTTGCTGGGGAGCTGGAAGCAATGTAGGAGCAGGATAAATGTGCAATAAGTATTTCTGGGCTTCCATTGTTTCCTGTACAAGCAATCAAAATTTAACATGATAATTGAGGGCTAGTGCAACCATCTGTGGGCTAGTGCAATTTTGAATCAACTTGCCCTGCTGGCTAGTGCAAAAAAAAGCTAAGGTTGACCCCTGGTGCGGACACTGATGAAATGCTTGCTGCGGCCTGGGCAGCAGCTTCCCTGAAAGCTGCTAATTGTTCGGTGGATCCTTCAGCCATGGAGACCACCCAACGGGTGTCCATGGACCGAACAGGAGGGTCCCACTTGTCCAGACCGCCAAGCAAAAGTCGCATGTACCAGTCCTCCACTTTCACATGTACCGGTCCTCCAAAGTGGAGAGGTGTGAGAGTTGTGTTCCTGGTCCAGGCAGTATACGCACGTGGCATGAAGGTCTGTGCGCAACATTTTCTGTCCACATGGACGTTTGAAACCAGGCACCGACTTGGAATCAGCCGAGCCCATCATGCTACAATGGTGAAAACTGCAAAGCAACGTGAAGAGCAAAAGGATCAACAAAAGAATGATAAGGCCTACAAAAATGAGGAGCACTATGGAGGGAACCTTCTGCCTCCAGCGGAAAGGAAGATCTGATATCACAGGGTGGTACTGAGGAGGATACTACCTGAGTGGGAGGGAAAAGCCAGCCTGAAGACCTTCTGGTGAGCCTTAAAGGGGAAAGGAATTCTGCCAGCAGTGTGGATAGTACACCATATCCACACACCCAGAACCTGCCCTTTTCCTTGAGGCAATGTCCAGACTGTAATATTTAGGGACGGTATAGACTGTACTCCAAGTGGCAGCTGCACAAATCTCAGCAGCAGACACATCCCTGAAACAGGTAACAGAAGTGGACAAGCCTCTAGCTGTGTGGCTATGAACAACCCCAGGAAGCTCCTTACCGTACTTCCTACAACAAAAAGTAATACAGTTGGCCAACCATCTGGACAAACACTGTTTACAAACAGGAATGCCCTCTTTCCTAGTGGCTAAGGAAACAAAAAGCTGCGAGGACTTCCTACAGTTCTTTGTGCGATGTATAAAATACCTGAGTATTCTATGCACATCTAAAGTATGGAGCAATGCTTCCCCTAGATTGGCATGATCAGGAAAATAAAGTGGCAGGTGGATGGTTTGATTCAGAGTGAACTCAGAGACCACCTTTGATAGAAATGTAGGACTGGTACGTAAAGACACTCTCTTTGTGAAAAATCAAATAAGGAGGCTCACACATCAGAGCCTGAAGCTCTGAAATTCTTCAGAGTTGAAGTAACAGCAACCAAAAACAACACTTTCCACGACGGAAAGCGTAGGCCACAAGTCGCAGCTGGCTCAAAAGAAGCCAAAGTTAGCTTCTCCAACACAAAATTCAGGTCCCAAGCTGGGACAGGATTGCAGATAGGAGATTTCAAGTACAGAATGCCTCTCAAAAATGTACGGACAACCTTCAGCTGAACAACTGTACCATCATCAGTAGGCATATGGAAGGCTGACATGGCAGCCAAGTGCACCTTAAAAGAAGAGTACTGTAGGCCTGCATCAGATAAGGACAATAAATACTCTAGAACCTGGTTTACTGGGCAGATAAAGGGGTCCAGTCAGTGAGAAGCAGTCCATAAAGCAAACAGCTTCCACTTCATGGAGTAAGTGGCCCTGGTGGAAGGCTTTCTGGCAGCCACCAGGACATCAGCAACCTCTTGGGACACTCCAAACCTGACAATGGCTATGTCTTGAGGAGCCATACATGAAGGGTGAGTGACTTGAGATTTGGATGGCCCAGTGTTCCCTGCTACTGTGACAGAAGACCCTGGCATAATGGCAGGGGTACTGGAGGTTCCACCACTAGCTGCTGTAGTAAGGGGAATCAAATCTGACAAGGCCACAGTGGGGCAATGAGTATCAGAGTTGCCCCTTTCATCTGAAGCTTGATTAGTACTCTCTGGATTAGAGGGAAGGAAGGAAAGGCATACAGAAGCATCTCTTTCTAAGACAGGGACAATGCGTCTCACCCAAAAACTCCAGGTCCTACAGCAAGCCAGCAGAAAAGTGGCAGTTTTGCGCTGTGTGGGGATGCAAAAACGTCCAACTCTGGATGACCCCATCTGTTGAACAGGTCTTCTAAAACTGAGGTCAGCAGCTCCCACTCGTGCATCCTGGACTGTGACCAGCTTAGTCTCTCTGCCAAGATGTTTTGGGCCCTTGGAACATGCACTACCAATAGTTATAGACCATGTTCCAGAGTCCAGTATCAAACCCTCATTGCCTCCCTGCATAGAGGATAGGAATGAGTCCCTCCTTGTTTGTTGATGTAATGCATCATACTCATGTTGTCCATCTCAATTAACAGAGGACCCGGTGAGAATGGGACTGGAAGGTTTGCAGGCCGTACAGAACAGCTCATGTTTCTAGAACATTGGTGTTTTTGTCCATGTTCCCTGTGTCTGACGAGGCCCTATATGTGCCCCCTAACCCACCCCTGAGGCATCTGTGGTGAGAATTTGACGAGGAGAGGAATCAGGAAGGAACCCCCTTCAGCAACTGGGCGGGTTCCATCTACCACTGAAGTACTTTTCTGACAGGAGAGGTTACTAGAACCTTTTGCTTGAGATCGTCTAGGCATTGGTCCCACTGGACTCTTAGTGTCCATTATGGAATCCTAATGCAGCCTTGCCAGTGGTACTGTGATAATGGCTGCTGCCATCAGGCCTAGAAGCCTTACGAATGTCCTGGCTGTGCCATACCTGTTGTTGCAGACCATCTGGGTCTGTGCTATCAGATGCTTGGCCCTGTCCTGTGGCAGGAAGGCTAGGCCTTGGGCTGTGTCGAGGACTGCCCCTATGTACTGCAAACATTGGCAAAGGGTCAGGACTAACTTCGATATGTTGACAGTAATCCCCAGAGAGTTGAATAAGTGTCAGGACTTTCAAGGATGCGGGAAAGCTGCTCCTTGGAGTGGGCTTTGAGAAGCCAGTCATTCAGGTATGGGAAAACATACAGACCATCCCTGCGGAGGGCTGCTGTCACCACTGCTAAACGTCTGGTAAATATCCGTGGCACAGATGACAAGTCAAGGGGCAATACTCTGAACTGGTAGTGTTCGCCCTGAAACAGGAATCTTAGATATTTCCTGTGCAATTTTTAAATCCTGATGTGCTGATAATCATCCTGCATATCTAGGGGGCAAATCCATTCCCCTCCTTGCAGCAGTGGAGCAGGCCTTGAAGTGTGACCATTCTGAACTTCTTGCACTGTACAAGAAAGTTCAGATCTCTGAGGTCCTGTCCATTCTGGGACTAGGAAGAACCGAGAACAGAACCTGGTGTTCCTTTGGTTTTATCACCCTTTTTTTCGAAGCAGGGTATGACTTTCCTCTAGGAGCAAAGGAATGTGTTCTGGAGGTTAATGGGAAGGCACTGGTGGACAATCTGGAGGTAGTTTCAGAAGCTCCAGAGCATAACCTTGTACTATTATCAGCAGGACCCAGGCATCTGAAGTTATCTTTCTCCACTTTGGAGGGAATGGCAAACCCCGACCACCACCCTTGGAGGCAGAGATGGTGGGAGGTGTAGGAAGGAGTCAAGCAGAGCTAGTTGCTGCGGCTGCTGCTGCAGTGCTACTTCTGGGGGCGGAGCCTGGTGGGAGTAAGGCTGCTGTTGCTCTACCCTTGCTCTGTTGTCTGGTTGTAGATCTAGGTCTGGTAGCGGCTGGATGAAAGGGCACCCTCTGCCTAGGCTGGGTATGCTACATGGAATGCACGGACTTCAGGGTTCTACCTGAAGCCTGTAGGTTGGACACAATATAATGTACATCTGCTCCAAACAGCTTGTATCCCCTGAATGGTGCACTGAGGATGGATTGCTGAACATCATTAGCAAAACCAGCCACTCTGAGCCAGGAGTGCCTTCTGAAGCAAATGGCAGAGACAGCTGCCCTTGAGGAAGCATCAGCAATATCATAGGTGGAAAGTAGGAGATGTTTACCTAAGTTGGCACCAGCAGACAGGGCATTCAATATCTCCTGTTTAGCAGTGCACTCCGGGAGGCCTGGACGGCTGCTTTGGCCTCCCCCCAAAGACTGTATCACGTGCACTTGATAATTTGCTGTCCTTCGCCCTAGAGATGCTGAAGCAAAAGTCCTTTTGTCCAAGACATTAAAAGTTTTCTGGACTTGTTATCAGGAGGAAGGAACTAAGGTGCTTTGGAATCTTAGAACTATCATAGGCTGTGTTGATGACCACAGAATCCGCTTCTGGCTGACCTGCAAAAAAAGGGCTTACCTGAGGGGGCCTGGTATAGCTTATCTGCCTTCCTTGGTATGGCAGGTATTATATTAGGTCTGTGCTATGCAGCTAGGGTGACATCTTCTAGGCCTGGCAGGAGGGGAGAAATGACTATTGGTGTAGTATTAGACAATTCTAAGAAGTCCACTAAGTTCTTCTTCATAATGTCCTGCTCCTCTGCATCAAACCCAATTGCAGACTGACGCACCTGCATTATTGTCATGAAGGAGGGGGTCTTCAGGGGGAGACTTGGGGTATAAACCACTGAGTCTTCACTCCCAGTAGAGACTGTGGAACTAGTTCTTTTATAGTTGTCCAAAAATTCCTCTCCCTCTTCCTCATCCACAATCAGTTCTGGATTATATTCCTGGTCCTCACTGCCGTGGTCTGGAGGATGCAGTGGTGGAGCTGAAGAAACTGTTGACAGCCTGGAGGGTATCTGCGGCATTGACCTGGCAGGCATCGCCATAGGGGTTTGTTGTGTGGACCCCATTGGTGGAAAGCTTGTCGATGGAAGAAGAGGTAGCAGGCAGTTAAGGACGTCTGTAAATGATGCTAGAACAGCCTGAACATTGGCACCCATGTTTGTGCTGATGTGGATGGCAAGGGCCCCGGATGCAGACTGCGACACACCAGCTGTGATAGGTCTGGAGGTCGACCCAGTCATGTCAGTGGTCTGGGCAATGAGCTGCAACGCTGCCAGAGCGGTTGACGGGCCAGAGGAAGTTGTACTTGAACAAATGGGCGACCTAGAGCATACAAGAGATGGTCCTTGCCTTTTCTTTCAGCCTATCTGTGTTGTGATTGTGAGACCCTGACATCATCTCCCGTAACTTGGATCCCTTCGATCTTGAGGAGTGGGCCAGTGACGTGGTGGGGTTTCTTGGTGGAGCTCCTTTTCCATTCAGGCTAAGCGTTGTTTTAACAAGTGCGTTTCCATTCGGGCTAAGCGTTGTTTTAACATGTGCTTTTCTAAAGCACCCTTTCTGTGTTGCTGGGTAGCCATATTAAAGCCCTTACAAAATGGTCCAGGTCAACACAACACACACAGACGTCATGAGAGTCTTGAATAAATTTCTCGCAACACTCGCAATATCTAAAAAAAAAAAAAACTTGGACGGCGACGGCTCTGGAAACAACATACATGCTGCCAAAAATCACTTTTAAAAAGTGATTACTGGACTGCCAACCATGGGGCCCGAGAAGAACAGGTTACTCACCTGTAATAATAGTTGCAGGAGTGGTATATGTTGTTCATCCACACTGTTTGGCATGTCCCCTTCCACTTTAAATCTTACTGGAAGTCTTCAAGCTGGCTCCTCTCACCCACCCGAGTGGTATAGACCTCGGCTCCGCCCCAAGACGCCAGATCTTAGCCCGCTGGAAGGAAGGTTGTGCGCCCGAAGCCGGTGAGGTCGGGTGGGTGCATGTGGATGAACAACATGTACCACTCCTAGAACTACTGTTACAGGTGAGTAACCTGTTCTTCTAGGAGCGTGTATATGTTGTTCATCCACACTGTTTGGCAGACTCCAAGCAGTTCTCCATGAGAGGGAGGCAAGGCGCACACCCCCTACTTAGGGAACAAAGATTGGAGAACCGAGGCCCCAACACCAGCATCCCAGCATGACTCAAGGTTGATGTGGTAGTGGCTGATAAAAGTGTTTGCTGACTTCCAGGTAGCAGCCCAACAGATTTCCTGGATAGAGACCCTGGAAGCAGCCACTGATGCAGCAGTATGGTGGGTAGAATGAGCTCTTATCCCTCTGGGAGGCTCCTTGCCCACCAACTTATAGCACAGACCTATGCATGATGTAATCCATCTTGCTATGGTCCGTTTGGCTGCAGGTCAGCCAGAAGCGGCTTCAGCGTAGGTGACAAACAGCTGGCGAACCTCTCCACGAATTTCCACCGTCCTCTCCTTGTAGTAGGAGAGAGAGCATGTCTCAGGTCCAGAGTATGGAGCCTGTACTCGGCATCCAAGGTGTAATTAGGGTAGTAAACTGGCAGTCAACACCTGGTTAAGGTGAAACTCTGACACCACCTTCGGAAGGAATTTTGGGTGGGGGCGCAGGACAACTTTGTCCCTGTGGAAGACCAGATAAGGGGAGTCCACCGAAAGCGCCTGGAGCTCCTCTGTCCTTCTGACTGATGTGATAGCCACCAGGAAGGCCATCTTCCATGACAACTATGACAGCTCACAAGTGCATGGGTTCAAATGGCTTACCTATGAGCTTTGCCAAAACCAGCAACAGATCCAATGGAGGTGGAGGTTCATGCACCGGAGGGGAAATGTGATCCAGGCCTTTGAAAAAGCACCCGACCACTGTCTCCTGTGCCAATGTCAGCTGACCGGCCCATGCCTGGTAAGCAGCAATGGCTGCCAGGTGCACCCTAAGGGTCGATGACCTGAGACCCCCTTTGGAGAGAGACCAAAGGTAGTCAAGAATGTTAGCCACAGAACAGGACAAGGGGTCCAGACTCTTACCCTGACACTAAATGGAAAATCTTTTCCATTTGAAGGCATAACATTTCCTGGTCGATTCCTTTCTAGATGCCTCCACTACAGTGTAGACATCTTCAGAAAGACCCAAAGCCTAGAACTCTAGCCGCTCAGTTACTAGGCTGTGACGTGCAGGGATTGAAGGTCCAGATGGAATACCTTCCCCTGGTTCAGAGATATCAGGTCCGGGCGTGTACAAAGCCGTGCCGGGGGCCTGCAGCTGAGGCTGAGGAGATATGGGTACCAGAACTGGCGCGGCCAATCAGGGGCTACCAGAATCACCTTCGCCTTGTCCCTCATCACCTCGAGAAACACCTTGTGGATCAAGGGAAATGGAGGGAAGGTGGAGAGGAGGCCTGGGGTCCATGGCCTCGAGAAGGCATCCCTCTGCAGCAAGCCCTGCTGAGGGGGGCGGGCATGATACAGCCTCAGCTTGTTTTCCCTGGAGGCAAACAAGTCCACCATCGGTTTGCCCCAACTGGAGAACACGCTGTACTCTACCTCTGGATGGAGAGACCACTCGTGGGACGTCTGGCCTATGTGGCTGAGAGTATCCGCCAGCTGGTTTGAGGCACTTGCCACATGAATGGCTAGGAGATCTGCCTCCAACCGGCTTACGAGGATCCAAATGCAGAGCGCCTCCTTGCATAGCAGACAGGAGTGCATGCCGCCCTGCTTGTTGAGATAGCAAATGGTTGTGGTATTGTCTGTCTGGACTTGAACCACTTGACCCCAGAGGTGAGGAGCGAAAGCTGACAGTGCTAGTCTGACTGCTCTGAGCTCCAACAGGTTGATGTGGCATTGGGACTCCTCGGGGGTCCAGAACCCATGGACCCTGTTGTCCCCCATGTGGGTTCCCCAGCCAATGAGAGAGGCATCGGTCGTAAGGGCGACCGTTGGCTCGGGGCGGACAAACGGGATTCCTTCCTGCAACCGGTCTGGGGCCATCCACCATTGAAGAGCATCCCACATCTTCTGGGTTACAGTGATCAGCTGGTCGAAGTGACCATATCACTGAGTCCACTGGGCGGCCAGCTTCCATTGAAGGGGGCACATGTGCCAGCAGGCCCAAAGGACCACTGAGGTGCATGCTGCCATGTACCCCAGAAGGCGCAGAAAGTCCCAGGCAGGCCGCAAATGCCCGACCAGAAATAATCAGGCAAAGGAGGAGAGAACCTCTGCCCTGTCCGCCGGAAGCCAAGCTCTGGCTTGACAAGAGTCGAGCTCTGCCCCGATGACGCCCATCACCTGAGAAGGCACGAGCTCTGACTTGGTCTCGTTGATCAGGAGGCCGAGTTAGGAGCAGGTTTTGAGGGCCAGATTCCTGGACTTCTCCACCTCCTATTGTGTGGAACCTGCCAAGAGATAATCATCGAGATAAGGGTAAATTCTGACTGCTTGACGCCGAAGGTGGGCCACCACCACTGCAATGCATTTGGTGAAGACCTGTGGGGCTGATGACGAGCCGAATGGCATGGCTCAGAACTCGTACAGGGTCCCCTTGACCCTGAAGCGGAGGAACCACTGATGGGATGGATGGATTGGGACATGGAAAAATGCGTCCTGTAGATCCAGTGAACAGAACCACATGTTCGCTCCAGGGATGGCATGATCTGGTTCAGAGTGACCATCCGAAAGGTGCGGGACCTGACATATTGATTCAGGTCATGGAGATTTAGAATGGGGCGCCAACCCCACCACCCCTGTCCACTTGGGCACCAGGAAGTACTGGAAACAAAGCCTGGGTCTGTCGGGAGGATCCAGCACTGGAGCTACTGCTTCCTTGCTGAGGAGCTGAGCCATGTCGTCTCTAATAGCCGACTGGGTGCATGTGGAGATCCGTTCCTCCTGAGGTGCGCGGGCTCAGCTGGGAGGATACTGCTCGAATTCTAGAGGCAGTCCCTGACTGACCACTTTGAGAACCCACCAGTCCGAAGTGATAGCGGACCAGGCAGAAAGGAAGTGGCAGAACTGATCCCCCATGGGAGGACCCAGAGCTGGCGTGATGGGTGTAGATGTGGCCACCCCCAACCTGTCACTAAGCAGGCTTAGAGGAGGAGGTGGAGACTCCAGGACCTGAGCCTCGGCCTCCTTTACGGGGCTGTTGAGGACCCTGCTTGGGCTGAGGGTGCCAAGCTTGAGCCCGCAGCTGCTGTTGTTGATGTTGCTGTCCTCCTTGATAGGAGGGCTGCCAGACCACAGGGGAAGAGTGCCAAAATGTCTTCTTTCTCTTCTGTTGGTTCTTGCCTGAAGAACCCTTGGCAGAAGTAGCATCGAAGGTGGCACTGGACTGCTTTATATGCTGAAGGTGACCGGCCACTCCTGGACTGAACAAGTCGGTGCCCAGGAAGGGCACGCCAGCAAGCTTATGCGGAGTATCCACCGGGAAGGAGGAAAGCCTCAGTCAAGCCCTGTGGTGAGAGGCCACTGTGGCTGCCAGCGAGTGGGCACAAGAATCCCGATGTCCAAGGCCGTCTGGAGCTGCTATTTGGCAACAGCATGGCCCTGGTCATGGACCTGCTTGACTGTGGTCTGCATGTCCAGTGGGAGATGAGGGAGGACCTAGTCTAGTGACCCAAAAAGGGCATGAGAGAAATGTGCCATAATGACAGCCGAGCTGGCCTGTCGAAGGCCCAAAGAAGAGGCTTCATAGACCTTACGGGCAGTGTGGTCTATATTCTTGGACTCCTTGTCCGGGGGTCGTTCAGTGTCGGCTGAACTATCAGTACGCCTGAACACAGAGGCGGTCACCAGGCTCTCAGCCGAAGGATGCTCTGTGAACCCTGCAAGGGACCCCATGGGCACAGCATACTTGCGGGCCATGTGGGCAGATGGTGCTGGGCAGGAGGCAGGACGCTGCCAAAGTTCAAGGGCCGAGCCAACAATAGCCTCAGCCACTGGAAGGGCCTCTGTCGGGGTATCCCCTCTCTTAAGAATGTCAGTGAGAGGGTACGCTGCCTTTTTATGGATAGGCTCCAGGGGCATTCCAGTGGACTCGGAGATGAGGTGGAAAATACCCTGGAAAGAGGAAGGGCCTTCCTCCATCCCTGCACTGACTGACGACTCATCATCCCCGAGATGTGAGTGCAAGCTGGTGATGTCAGAGTCCGAAGAGTCGTGATACAGCGGTCTACCGCCTAAGTCACACGATCTGCCAAGGGTGGTCCAGGGTGACAGTTATCAACAGATGTCAGGGAAGCCTGGTGTCCTGTCGGTCCTCTTTCGAGGGCGCCCCTCCCTCAGGCTATTTAGGTGGTGGTTCCTCCTGAATCAGTAAAGAGACCGGAGTAGGCCTAAACGGGAGATGGCCCGGCCCCACAGGTGGAGGAACCAAGGTCTTCGGTTCTGGAGGGGTCGGTTTCGGCCTAGGAGGTGACAGCCAAGTGATGGCCGGGGTAGGCGGTGGAGCCGGCTTCTGCCCGGTCAAGATCAGCTGCTGCCACATAAGTTCTTCATAGCAATATTGGAGTTTCCGCCGAAGCCTTTCCTCGTCCAAGGAGGATGAGAACCTGCGGCATCGCCTCTTTTTTGAGCGCTTATGGCTCTTCCTCGATTGATCGTCTGAAGGGGTCCTGGACTGAGACCGAAGAGGCAGACTCGGCCAATCGGGAGACACCGGGACCGGTGAGACCCTGGAGTCTGGGACCGGTTCCTTGATGTGGATAACAGCAGGCTGGGTCTCCTCATCCGGAAAGACCAGGACAGGAGTCCTTTCCAACGAGCAGTCGGGCACAGCCTGCGACAAGGGGTCGATGGGGTTGAGGATAATTTCGACCTCGTCGGCCACTTCCTTGGTCCCTTGGCCAGATGGAAGGTCCGAAAAGCCAGCGGCCAAGGTTGTGATCTCGACCGAGGTCAAGACCATGTGTTCTTGGGACTCGGACCTTTCCCAGTCCCAAGAGCGTCTTTGGCGGGACGAAGACACCGGGTCCTTCTCTCTCTTCCGACAGCGGGAGGAGTGCAAGCCCGAGGGTGCCTCACCCTGGGTGGGGAGTGACTGGCACATCTCCCTGAAGGAACCTGTAAAGGTGGCGCTTAGGTTCAGCAGGACGAAGCAGCTTTGACTGGCCGGAGCATGAGCTGCTTCCTCCTCGAATGCCTTCATCTGTTTCAGCTGTTCGGCGGAGCCCGTGGTCGTGGAAACAGCCCACCTAGCCTCCTTCAATTTCACCGGCGGGTTTCTCTTTTCTGGTCTCCCCAGCTTTAGGCATGCCTTGCAGTCATCTGGGACGCTGGGATGGCAGGCCAAGCAAAAAACGCACAACAAGGTGTCATATCTGACACCTAGGCAGTAAACGCATGTGAGGTGGGGATCGGTGCGCGACATCTTCTGGCTGCAGGGGCACCAGGAAAATCCTGGGGAAGATTTTTCCTCCTTAGTCGATGTGACAAAAGCGCGATCGCTAACTCAAATGAGTTTGATTTTCGGTAAAACCGACAATTTGAAGGCCAGGGCCTATGAAATGCTGAGAGCATGAGGGAACCTGCATCTTCCAGTGGAAAGGAAGATCTGGTGTCATGGGGCGGAGCTGAGGTATATACCAGCCGGGTGGGTGGGAGGAGCCAGTTTGAAGACTTCTGGCAAGATTTAAAGTGGAAGGGGACATGCCAAGCAATATGGATGAACAACATATCCACGCTCCTAGAACACGCTTTTTTCTTGAGCCCTCGTGGTTCATGGTCCAGACTGGTCTACTTATATATTCAGAGAGACTTAAACCCTCAGATGCGTAGAGTGGAGCACAGTCCTATCTTTTTATCAGATTATGCTATGGTTTAAATGGACCTAGATTTGGTCCCAAAATGGGAGGGGAGGGGCAATTTGAGATTTCCCACCTACTTACTAGCTAGAAAGGAATTTAGAGAGTTTCTTAAACAGCAATGGAAGCTGAAGAAACGAACAAGAGTACGGTGAGCTCAGAGGGAATGTACTGGGAAGTGAAGCCTTCATGAGGGGGGGTCACTATAGGCTACATAGCCAAAATGAAACAGGAGAAAAGACAAAGGCAGCGGGAATTGTAGAAATTAGTTTGGGACCTGGAAAGGGAAATGTACTGGGGGTGGGGTTGTGAACTCCAGTTAGCCAGAGAAGCACTAAACTCAAATCTTATAGGTGAGGTCAGAGAGAAAGTTTTCTTTGCTAGGCAGAAAGTGTATGAGTGGGGGAATAGACCTGGGCCTCTTCTGGTGCATCTTATGAAAGATGGAAGATTTAGTAAAATAATACAGATTAGAGACAAGAAGGGACACATAATAAGGGAGAAGGAGGCTATAAGGCAGAGATTTAAAGAATTCTATGAGGCTTTATACCAAGCAGAATGCCAAGGTACAGAGAGTCTCATGGATGAGTTCTCTGAGGGACTTCGTATCCCTGAACTTGGCATTGAGCAATGAAAAATCCTGGGCTCTAAAATAACGACGGGGGAAATAAAGAAGCAATAGGTCAATTAAAAAAGGAGAAAGCAGCAGGCCCCGATGGTTTCGGAGCTGAATACTATAAAATACTCAGACAGAACTTGGCTGAGCGCCTACAGAATGTTATGGAGGAAGCCAGGGGGCGTGCTGTGAGGCCCTTATCACAGTAATACCCAAGCAGGGCAAAGATGCAGAGGAATATACCTCATACAGACCAATTTCCCTTCTGAACCATTATTGTAAAATCATGACAAAGGTAGTGGCTATGCGATTGGAAGGACTGCTTCCCCTTCTGGTGCAATCTGATCAAACAGGCTTCATACAAAGCAGGCAATCATATCACAACATGTGTAGGCTGCTGAACATGGTGTGGTGGCGTTCTTGGTGTCCTGGAAGGGCTTGTGTCCTGTCCGTGGATGCCAAGAAAGCCTTTGACAGGACAGAATTGGAATATTTAATGAAAACACTAGAGAGATTTGGGATGGGGAAAGAGTTTTTGCAATTAGTGGGTGCCTTTTATAAGACCCCATCGGCTAAGATCATAGTAAATGGAATCCCATCATCAGAGTTTAGCTTAAAACAGGGAACAAGGCAGGGGTGCCCATTATCGCCCCTACTGTTTGCGCCAGCAGTTGAGCCTTTAGCAATTAAGATCTGTAATGATCCAAAGATAGAGGGGGTGAAGGGGGGACGGCATGTTATAACCTTATAAGTAGATGATGTTCTGTTGTTCCTCACGAACCTTGAACAATCTGTCCTAGCGATGTTAGGTATAGTAGAACAATTTGCTAGGTTTTCCGGATATAAATTGAATCTCAATAAGTCAGAAATAATGTTTTTGGGGGTGCAAGAGGACTGGATACATGGGGATTAAAAGTGGTAAACAAGATATTTACATACCTAGGAATGAAGTAGGAAGAGACCCCGGGGTTTTGTATTAAGCAAACCATACACCCTTATTCAAAAACATTTTGAGGGATATAAGTAGGTGGAAGGCACTGCCAATTTCATGGATGGGCAGGATTAATCTTATAAAGATGAATGTACTACCCAGAATACTCTATGTGATGCAAATGCTGCCTTTTAGTCCCACAACAGGGGATATTAAAACATTGGAGAGGGGATTTACAGAATTTGTGTGGCAAGACAAAAAAAAACAAGAATAAGCATTAAGTGACTAAAGGCCCCTGGTGAATAGGGCAGCTTAAGGTTCCCTGATATTAGAGGATATTACCTTGCAGCCCAGTATAGATATAATCATATTGGATCAATAGAAATATGGTGGTTGGGTGGCTGGAGTTGGAGAAGAAGGGGGCCCCCGGAAGAATCTCAGTGTATCTGGGACAGGGTGGTTAAAGGCCCCTAATCCGATGGTGGTTGCTAGCCTGGAGGCATGGGGAATCATTAAGAGAAGACAGGGAATAGCATCCGAGAATACACTTCTTGTTCCAGTGGTGGACAATCCGGATTTTCTTCCAGGGCTATGAGATGAAGGCTTCAGAATATGGCAAGAGAGGGGTGTATGATGCATGGCTGACCTCATTACAGGGGCAGGGATGCATTCCTTCCAGGACCTACAAATAAGGCTGAACATACCAGCCACACACCTCTTTAAGTATTTCCAGGTTTGGGATTACTGTAGGACAATTAAAGGATCACAGGGAGATACTACCCTGATCACAAAAATTGAGAGAGAAGTACTGGGGGCAGCTAGAAATGAAAAGGGTTTGATGGGTAGGGCACTGAAATTGGACAGAAAAGCCTTTCGAGGAGACACACATAAGGCTAAGAGATAGTAGGAAAGAGATTTAGAGGTAGAGATAAGTGACTCTAACTGGGCAATACTCCTGGAGTCACATATGGGACTCTTAATATGCAGCAACTATAAGGAGGCACAGTATAACTTTATACACCAACTATATTACCCACCTAGTATGATTCATAGGTTTTGCCCTGAAATCACACCGATATGTGGAAAGTGCAGGGGGGCACAGGGTACATATATACACTACTACTGGGGCTGCCCTCAGATTAATTTATATTGGAAGGGAGCTGCACATGAAATCTCACAGATGCTGGGTCACTCAATAGAGCACTCCCAGAAATCTTTGTTATTGGGAATAGAGGGGGAAGATAATGGTGAGTGGGTGATGCACCCTAGATGGATTTGAGAGCTTTTGGTGGTGGCCAGGCAGGGGATCCAAAATGTATGTACCACAAATGTTGTACCTACAACAGGCCACTGGAAAAGTCTTACCATCAGAGCACTGGCGGTAGACAGATTGACCCATGTACTAAAGGGGTCTGAGCAGAAATTCTTGGGGACATGGGCTAATTACCTGACCACCTTGACAACAGGTGAAAGAGCACTTCTTGAGGAAGGGGGAGATGATACAGAAAACTCATTAGAACAACCAGAACATACTGAGGTTGGAACAATCAAATATGAGCAGAAGGGGAAAAAAAAAAATCAAATAGTTAAGATATAGTTAGATGAAGAATATAAGTATGAAGTACAGACACAAACCACATTTTTTTTGGTTTTAATAGTTGTTATTTTGTCAAGGTTTGACAATATAGTTTAAAAAGGGACAAAATCCATTTGGCTTTTAATAAAAGGACTAGGAGCAGCAATATATGATGGCATGTGCAGTGAACTGCAGAAGACATTCAGGAGAGACTTTTCTACTATACAGACACTGCACATGGTTAACACAGATAACTCATCAGAAGAGATGCATACATGATGTAATATCTATATATAATATTTGTGACATGTAATGCTGTAACATGAAAATGTACATTGTCCTATAATAAACATATACAAAAAAAAGTGATTACTTGTACTGTGAGAAAACAAAAAAAATGTTAGCAACGATGTTTCTGTGGCAGGTCAGATAAGAATGGTCAATAGCGGGAAAAGAACTAAGGAGAGACAGCCCCCCCCCCCACACATTTACAAAGGAAGAGCCGAAGTAGGACATTGTTGTAAGTTGCCCCTAATGGACTACTTGCAAAAAGTTTCCATGCAGTCCTACTGCCTGACAGCTATTGTTCCACAGGCGTGTCCTGATGAACGAGATATCCTTGAAGATCTGATCCGTTTCTTAGATAAGATCTTTCTTACCTAAAACTAAAGAGCAAGCTTGTAGCCAGAACTACCGAAAGTAAATACTCTCAGGGTGTTGCTTCTAACTTCTGTGCATCTTAAAGAGCGACTGTCACTCCAATGAATGGTTATTGCATTGAAATAAAGTATTCAGCAACAGGCTAAGAATTTAAAACCTGAGAGAAAAACTGTAAGGCAGTACATTAAGCCACCATGAGACAATTTAAGTTAGCAATATAATTTCATAAGTTACTAAGAATGCATATGCTTTGGAGTGCAGCCTCCATCTAACTGATACTTTTTAAAGCCAAAATCAGCTTCTGTCTTTGTGAGATAAATAATGCTTGCATATGCACCTCAAGCTATCAAACTGGGCTTGGGTCAGGATGAGTCAACCCGATTCCTCAAGTTTCTCGTCTGAGCATAGCCCGTTCAGTATGTAAGGGGTATATACCCTGCAAGATCTATGATCCTTGTTTTTACGCTATGCATAATTCCATTTCATATCTGGTATCTTTCACCCGAAGATAGTAGTAGCCAGTGAGTCACGCTTCCAAGTGATATACGAGACATTCAGGGGTATACTCCAAGTCTTGTTGAACCAGAATGTAAACTGGTTGCAAATTGGTTTTATTAAATAATAAGAACAAGAGGACATAGTTTCCACCACCTCCCCCCAACACAACCTGGAAATATGAACATACAAAGTATGCAGACAGCCTTTGTTTGGGGTGAGATTTATTTGTTTAGGCAAATGGCTTGCATGAGAGTCTTCTTCCTTATCTGCCACCACAAGATCATCTTTAGGGCGGAGAGTTTTTGAGAGCCAGTCGAGGATGAGGCTGATTGAAACATAGACTTTGACGGCAGATAAGGACCGCTAGGCCCATCTAGTCTGCCCATTTCCCTACCTACAGGATAGGCCGCAGATCTTAGTTAACCAACAGCCTATTTCTTCCTACCCCCCCCCCAAGAATTGCCTTATGTCTGTCCCATGCATTCTTGAATTCTCCCCAGTTTTAGACCCCACAACCTCCTCAGGAAGGCTGTTCCATGCATCCACTACCCTCTCTGTGAAATAATACTTCCTCACATTGCCCCTGAACCGCCTCCTTCTATCTTTAAATTGTGTCCCCTTGTTCTTGCAAGTCTCTTTTTCTGAAAAATGCTACCCTCTTGGACTTTGTTGATTCCACTGAGGCACTTAAAAGTTTCTATCATGTCCCCCCTCTCCCTTCTTTCCTCAAGGGTATACATATTAAGCTCCTTTAGTCTCTCCTCATACGGCTTCTCTTGCAGACCCTGCACCATTTTAGTTGCCCTCCTCTGGACTGCCTCTATCCTGTCTATATCCTTGCGGAGATGGGGTCTCCAGAACTGGACACAGTACTCCAGATGGGGTCTCACCAACTGTCTGTACAGAGGGATAACAACTTCCTGTTTTCTGCTGCTGATGCCTCTCCCTATACATCCCAGTATACCCCCAGCCCTCCCTACTGCCTTCTCACATTGCTTGCTAACCTTAAGGTCATCTGATATGATTACCCCCAGGTCCCTTTCCTTTTTTGTTGTTGTTACTACCTCCCAACCATTGTGTATTCTTCCCCTGGGTTCTTGTTTCCCAGGTGCATTATTTTGCACTTCTTTGCATTGAATCCTAGCTGCCATACTTCTGACGATTCCTCCAACCTTGCCAAGTCCCTTTTCATCCTTTCCACGCCTCCTTGTGTATCAACCCTGTTGCAGATTTTTGTATCATCTGCAAAAAGGCATACTTTTCCTTCCAGTCCCTCTGCAATGTCACTGATGAAGACATTAAAAAGGACTGGACCCAATACTGAACCCTGCGGTACCCCACTAGTAATCCCCCTTTCTTCAGAATGGACTCCATTTACAATTACCTTCTGTGTCCTGTTGTCCAGCCAATGTTTTACCCAGGCTACCACCCTGGGTCCCACTCCCAGGCTGGTTAATGTGACTATTAATCTTTTGTGTGGGACTGTGTCAAATGCCTTGCTAAAGTCTAGGTAGGCCATGTCCACAACCCCTCCCTGGTCTACTACTTTGGTCACCCAGTCAAAGAAATCTATTAGATTCGTCTGACATGACCTTCCCGCTGTGAACCCATGCTGCCTTGGGTCCTGTGCTCCACTGGCCTCTAGGTACTCAACTATTCTTTCCTTCAGAAGTGACTCCATCACTTTCCCTACCACAGAGGTCAGACTGACAGGTCTGTAGTTTCCTGCCTCTGTCTTGGACCCACTTTTGTGAAGGGGATCACATCCGCCTTCCTCCAGTCCTTGGGTACCACACCATCCTCCATGATTTATTAAAAGAGTAGCCAGTGGTTTCACTAGTTCCTCCTTAATTCTTTTAGAATTCTGGGGTGAATTCCATCAGGACCCATTGCTTTGTCCACCTTCAGTTTTAGGGAGTTCTTGCAGAACCCTTTCTTCTATGAAAGGGCTGGGATCGACCCCCTATTAAGAGTGCTTCTGTTAATTGGATTAGGCACTTCCCCTCCTCTTTTGTGAATACTGAGCAGAAATATTCGTTCAGTATTCCTGCTTTTCACTGTCCCCTCTGCCCATCCACTGTTCATTCTATTCAGCCTCACTATCCCTCCCTTTGTCTTTCTCTACGCTGATGTACCTATAAAAGGTTTTATCCCCCTTCTTAACCGAGTTGGCTGGCTATCTTTTCCTCAGTTTGGGCCTTTGCTATTCTGACTTCCCTCCCTGCTTCCTTCTGCCTTAACTGGTACAGCTCTCTGTCCTGCTCCTTCTGTGTTTCCTTATACTTCTGAAATGCTATCTTTTCTTCCTGACTTTCACAGCCACCTCTTTTGAGAACCATAGTGGCTTTTCTTTCGTTTGATTTGTTCATTTGCTTCACACAAAGGCTTGTTGCCTCTGTGATGGCAGTTTGATAATTCCCATTGTTGCTCCACACCTCCTTCTAGCCTGTTTGCTAGTGCTTTTCTGAGGCACTCTCCCATCTTGCCAAAGTCAGCCCTCCTAAAGTCCAGTACCCTCACTTTTGTATGGCTTGACTCTGTAGCTGAGTTTAATGTGAACCACACTGTTTGATGGTCACTTGTCCCCAGATGGCAACCCATTTCTAGATCTGAGATCCTCTCACTGCCCCCGTTTGAGAGTACGAGGTCTAAGATTGCTCCCTCACGAGTGGGTTCCGAAACTAGCTAACACCTGCCACCTGTAGGGCATCAAGAATGGCCCTGCTCTTGGATGTGGCTGCAGCAAATGTGCTCCATTTAACATCTGGCATATTCAGGTCTCCCATCAACAGTATCTCCCCTTTCTCTGCCATTCTAAGAATGCCTTCTATCATATCCTTGTCCATTCCTTCCCCCTGACATGGGGGTCTGTACACAACCCGTGCGGATTGTGGTGCCCTTTCCAGTCTCCAAGGTGACCCACAGTGCCTCCTCTCCTCCCTGTTTACTCTTTTGTTCAGTTGCTTTTATCCCTTCCTTTACATAGAGAGCTACTCCTCCCCCTCTTCTCCCCTGCCTGTCTCTCCTGTAGGTTATGTACCCTGGTATGTTAACATCCCAGTCATGGTTCTCTGTGTACCATGTTTCTGTGACTGCTACGATATCCAGGCATCCCTCTTCCATTAAGGCCATCAGCTCAGGAGCTTGTTGCCCAGACTACAGGCATTGGTACTCATTACCCTCCATTTCCTGATGGCCTTACTCCCTTTTGCCCCATCCCTGTCCTTTTGCCTTTGTCACTTTCTCCATTTACCCTGCCATCTTCCCTATCGACACCTCTATGTTGGTGTTTGCAGTACTTACTACCGTGATTATTTGGGGGCTAGGATTTTCCTGCTCCTTTCCAGTGCCTCCCCCCTTGGCTAGTTTAAAAGCTTGCCAATGAAGCATTTAAACCTATCACCTAGGATCCTGGTTCCCCTCCCGGACAGATGCAGCCTATCATGCCAGTATAGGCTTGCATCACTCCAGGTGGACCCCCAGTCCCCAATGAAGCCAAATCCCTGAGCTCCACACCAGTTTTTCAACCACTGATTGAATCCCATGGTGCGGAACACCCTAGCCTCTCCTATGCCATAGATGGGTAGCACCTCCGAAAAGGTTACCGTGCATGCTACTTGACTAAGACCCCTCCCCAATTCCACAAACTCTTCCTGCATTTCTCTAATCCCTTTTGTAGCCAGGTCATTTGTCCCTAGGTGGACAATGACATCCAGCTCCCTCCCCTGTGCAGCTGCTCTGGCAATCCTGAGGATTCACTTCCTGTCCCTGCAAGCCATGGTGCCAGGCAGGCATCCTCCCCTCTCCCTTCCTCCCCCAGTTCTACCTTCCTAACAATGGAGTCCCCACCAGGAGTTGTTTCCTTCCTGCCACCTCCTGTAGGTCTCCTTTGTGGAGGTTCCCAGCATCCTCCTTGGTCTCCACTGTGGGTGCCTCCATAGAGGAACCACACTTTGCCAGAATGGCATAGAATTGTGGAGAGGTACAATGGGAGGATGCGCCTCTGTTCCACCACCCTTTCCTCCCTGAGCCCACTGTGGTCCAACCGCTCCTCTTTCTTGGCAACCTCTGAGGCAACGGCAGTGGCACTGGTGGTCCCTGGATGGAAGAGGAGGTCCCACAAATCCTGGCCAACTCAGCCTGGAGAGGAGCAACCTCCTCCCTCAGCCCAGAGAGGTGCCTGCAGATGGGACAACACCGCATCCTCCAGAACATCTCCCGGAAGACTGCTGCTCCACAGCCACTGCACTGCACCACTCCAATCATGTCTTATTTCTGGCCCCTTAACTGTTTGCCATCCTTACTCTTTCCTCTGTTTTTTTTCTCTCTCTCTCCTTACTTTCTGCCTGTGTGCCCTTTAAGCTCATGATTGTCCTGTTCTGAGACAAGAATATCCTATATTTCGCAGTAGACCACTTACTTGCTCAGAGGCAGACCTCCAGCAGCTAGAGGGGGCCGGAGAGCTACTCTTGCCCTTCTAGGATGGTGGGTCCTTGGTGGTTCTGTGATCACTCACTTCCTGCCCCTAAACAGGAAGTTCCTGTTGTCAGTCAAATTCTGTGCCTATAAAATAGAACTAGCTTTGGGAGGGAGGAAGGAGGGCAATATAGTCCCAGCAGAGAAGTTCAGTCACACAGCAGTCCTTTCTCCCGGTGTCTTCTGCCAAGCTATTAGCAGAAACTTTCTAAGGCAGTCTTTAAATGTAGCTTCCTTCTAGCTAAGCCAGTCCCCCTACTTACCAGATCTTTCTACAAGTAATTTAAACCTCACAGCAGTTAAGTCCTTTCAGTCACCTGAGAGTTACACCTAGATAACTCTTCAGATACCCATTCAGTTCAGTTAACCCAAACAGTGTCAAACACACACTTTTTTTTTTGTATGTTAGTTTTTTTACCCTAAATTAAAGGTCAAATACAAAAGTTCTTCTACTTTAGTCCCAGCAGAGAAGTTCAGTCACACAGCAGTTCAATGAGAGATGAACTGTTAGAGATCAAAAGAAAGTGATGCAGGGTACATGCCTCGAGTGTGTTAAGGGAAGTGTGCTGCCATGCTACTGCATCCACTACAAAACTTCAAGCACGTAGTTGTCTTCCAATATTATTTAATCTTGCAGATCTTGCCGTTGCTGGTTTGTAGGTCTAGGAAGAAGCAAAGTTTATGGTACGAGTCTGGTTGTAGAGTTCAATCTGTTTTAGCTGTAGGAGGCCGATGTCTGCATAAAGGCAGGCGTATGAGGCAGTTTTCTGGTACCCAATAGAATTGTTTCAATGAGATTACTCTGAGGTTGTTCAGTATCTGTGAATATTTCTGTTAGGATCTCTGGTGTAAAGGCATCTTGTAATGGGGCACGGCAGTTTGTTAGATATGTGACCGTTTTTCATTCTGTCTGTGCTTTTACTTCTTTCCCTCTTTTGGTGCAGCCTTTATTGTATTTTGCAGGTTTTGGCCTCTGTATTTATTGATGGACTGGGTTTTTCAGAATTGCTTTGTAGCCCATGCCTGAGTTTTCAGAACCATCTTGGCTTTGGCTGCATCAGAAGGGGGGAGATGTGCTGTATAGATGCTTAACAGATTTATTTACATCCGTCTTGCTGATATTTGGAGCAGCTGATGGTAAAATCTTATTGCATGCTAGGTTACTCTGCATGGGAAGGGAGGGCTAGAAGGCTGTGTTGTGAGAAGGGCACTGATGTTCACTAGACTGACCTTTTTAAGTGTGGAGGACCGATGGCCAGAACTGTTCCAAAATGTGCCAGCGTTACTCTGGGGTGTGACATTCAGGGAACATGCTCGGTATCCGAGGAGTACTGAACTCCTAGAGATTGCAGGATACTCCTGATTTGATTGTGGGCTATCCGTAGAAAAGTCCTGAAATACAGTATATGTATGTGGCTTTACCCCATGAGACAGATGGACCTTTCCAGAGTTGGTCTCCATCACTGTTACCAGCTTTCTCAATACTTCGGTAGCTGCTACCACTCAGCATAGACATTGCTTTTGGGAATCACCAAGTTCACGTCCCTTTAGAGCCATTGTTCACACAGTTAAACCTTGTAAGGGCATTCTCTAGGAAAGATTGTCTTTCCTCGAATGAATTCTTTCTCCCTGACAGTTCTGGTATTTTTTGCCTTGCTGCCTCCGAATTTAGTTTCAGCTCTGTTATATTCTGCTGAATTGTTGTAAGCAATACTATTACTTGGGATGTCCAGTTGACTTGCAGAGTTTTAATTTGTTGTGGTTGTCTGGCTGCTTGAACTCCACGGTGGGCCCCTGCTGTGACAGTCTGCACTGGCCGTTAGAGAACTGCTGCTGCCATGTGCGATCAGGAGGGGCTTACCGCTGACTTTGTGAGACAACAAGCAGCAGAAACACAGTAATTTTGACAAAATTTGTTTTCTTGTTCACACTAAAATTAAAACTATTAACGTTTCTGTAAAACAACTTATACAAATTATGCTAAAAATACCTGCCACGAAGGTACACAACCTGCAGTCTTAGTGTGCTGCCATTCTAAGCACTAGCATGTGACCCTGTAACCGTAGTTCTAGGAGTGGTATAACATTCATATCCACACTCTGGCAGTTTCCTGGAGACAGGCAATTCATCATAAGCCTTCAAGCTAAGCTCCTCCCATGACCAGGGTAGCATATCCTCTGACTCTACCCCATGATGTCAAATCTTTGCATGCTGGAAGCAGGGATCCATGTGCCACTTGCCAGAGAAGGCTGTGAGGATATGAATGGTATACCACTCCTAGAAAGCAGTTACATAAAAACTCACCGTAACAGTAGATTTGAGGAGGGTATGGGTTACCAGCAGAGGTCACTGTGGTGCACGGCAGCTCTTCTAGCAGTTTTGGACCGGGGACGGCTCACACATGACATCAGTTTCCTGTTTCCTATATAAGTGTGGGCGGTCCCTGGTATCCTCAGTTCCCCCGCCAGATTCAGCTCGAAAAGTGAAGACTGAGGAGAACCCGAGGTACCAAAGGAGTCCCAACACATAGTCATTGGACCAGAATTTGCTCTCTTAGAGAAGGAGGGGGACGAAGGGTGAGAAATGACCTACTGCAAGAGACACTCCTCAAAGATCTACTGTTATGGTAAGTTTTTACATAAGTGTACTATCTTCTACAGAGTGGTCTCTTGCAGTAGGTAATACTTTTGGGATGAATCCCAAGCAGTAATGTCCATGTGAGAGGACAGTTATGACAGAAGACCTTGTAGGACTGCACGGCGGAAGGCCACCCTACATTGTGAGGCAATATCCAGACTGTAATGCCGTGTGAATGTATGGATCGTGGATCAGGTAGCTGCATTGCAGATATCTGAAATGTAGGCTTCTTTAAAGCAAGCTGCAGTAGTGACCATAGCTCTACTGGAATGGGCTTGGACAGGTTCTGGTAAAGGCTTGTTGTATTTTTTGTAACAAAATGTAATACAATTTGCCAACCAGCCAGAAAGGGTTCTTTTAGCAACTGGGAGGCCGTCTTGGCATAAGGCAAAAGAGACGAACAATCGAGACGTTTTTCTAATCGATTGTATCCGATTAGTATATAGGGGGAATGGGTTGGGAGAGAGAAGCCTGCCCGGTTAGAACAAAATGCTTCCCTGGACTAATGGTGCACAGGGCTAAGCATGAGGTATATCAGCTGGCAAAGGATTGTGGAGGTTCCCCGGACATACTGGTCCATCTGGGTACCAATGACATTGAGGGAAATAGTGAGCTAGAGATACAGGCAAGGTTCAGGGACCTTGTCAGGGTCTGTCATAATATAGGATGCGCAATTTCCTTCTCGGAAATTCTGCCAGTACCAAGGGCTAGTGGGGAACACAAGAGGAAGATTAGGGTGATAAACCAGTGGCTCAGGGAGAGGTGTGGGGCCAGAGGGTATGGGTTGATGGGGGATTGGAGGGAGACCTGGGAGGATAAGGGGCTGTATGCTAAAGATAGGCTCCATCTCAATTCAGAGGGGAAGGAAATCCTTAAGTTGAAAGGGGGAGTATGAGCTGATGGCTAGAAGGGCCACTAGGGTGGTGAGGGCGGCTAAGGCAAGGAAGGAGCAGAACCTGGCCAGGGAAATTAGGAGAGGGAACAAGGGGTTCTTTAGATACAGTGGGGAAAAACGAAGGGTAAAGGAGCAGATTAGCAGGATTAAAACAGGGGAGGGATGGGCACAAGACCCGGGGGAGCAGGCTGAGGTACTAAATAAGTACTTTGCCTCAGTTTTCACCAAGGAAAATGGTGGGGCTGCATCATACATGGGAGGAGATGGTGAAACTGAGGAGGGGGGCCCTTACCAATTGGCAGGTCGGGGGGGGCATCACTGGCAGGTGGGGGGAAGGCAAAGCAGGGGGACGAGGTAACGGAGGTGGAAATCATGGCAGAGAGTGTAAGGGAAGCCCTCAGGTCCCTTAAGATGGAGAAAGCACCAGGGCCGGATAAATTACATCCCAGAGTGCTGAAGGAACTGGCGGATGTCCTGGCGAAACCCTTGGCGGAGCTCTTCAGCATCTCTCTGAGGACAGGGTGGGTGCCCCAGGACTGGAAGGTGGCGTATATAGTGTCTATCCACAAGGGGGATCTAGGGAGGTGGCAGGGAACTACAGGCCCATCAGCCTGACATTGGTGGTGGGCAAGGTGATGGAGGGCACTGTCAAGAAGAGACTAGGGGGGACCTGGAAAAGTTGGAGTGCCTAGATGATAGACAGTATGGATTCGTCCTGGGGAAATCGTGTCAGACAAACCTTGTGGAGTTCTATGACTGGGTGACGAGTGCCTTGGACCTGTGTAGACCAGCAGATGTCCTCTTTCTTGACTTCAGCAAGGCGTTTGACTCTGTTCCTCACGGGGGCCTGTTGGATAATCTGGGAGAATTGGGGGTGGGGAACCAGATGATCAGATGGATAGGAAATTGGCTCCAGAACCGGACCCAGAAGGTCGTGGTTGGTGGGATAGTCTCATATCCAAGGAGGGTCATTAGTGGAGTCCCTCAGGATCGGTCCTGGGCCCTCCTGTTCAACGCCTACGTCTCTGACATAAGGAAGGGTATCAAGAGTGAGATGAGTCTTTGCGGATGACTCCAAACTGGGGGTGGTGGTGGATGGGGAGGAGGGGAGGGTGGCCCTACAGGGGGACCTGAGGCTCTGGAAAGGTGGTCTAGAAAGCGAAAGCTGAGGTTCAATGCAGGGAAATGCAAGGTACTGCACCTGGGAGCCAGAAACCCGGGCCAAGTGTACACCCTGGGGGGGGAATGCTACAAGTCTCGATGGCTGAGAGAGACCTGGGGGTGGGGGTGGATGTCAAGATGAACAACTCTGAGACTTGTAGGAGGGCAGCGACAAAGGCCAACAAGATGCTTGGATGCATCGCTAGGGGGCTCACTTCCAGAAGGAGGGAAGTGATACTCCCACTGTATAACTGCTTGGTGAGGCCGCACCTCGAGTACTGCATGCAGTTTTGGAGGCCACATTTAAAGAGGGACATTGATCTCCTGGAGAGGGTCCAGAGGAGAGCAACCAAAATGATTTGGGGCTTGGGGGATAGGACCTATGGGGAGAGGCTCGAAGAGCTAAATATGTACATACTGGAAGAGAGAAGGGACCGGGGGGACATGATAGAGGTCTTTAGGTACATGAAGGGGTAAATAGGGAGGAGCAGTCAGGGTACTCCAAGGAAGGGGGGGCAACTAGAGGGCATGGGTGGAAGCTGGAGGGGGAGATTCAGGGAGAAAGGAGGAGGTGCTACTCACTAAGAGGGTGGTGAAGCCATGGAATGCGCTGCCCAGGGGGCTGGTGGAGGCAGAAACGGTGGAGGGGTTCAAGAGGGGTTGGGACAGGTACAGGGGAAGGGTTTTGTAAGCAAAAACCAGTGCAGTGAGAATATCCATGACTGGGAAGGGAGAAGCCAGAGAGGGAGAGGGGGGCAGCAAGGTCAGCTCCCAGGGTGGGGGCTGACCAAACGAGTAGACACGAAAGACCGTTAGGCCTATTCTGCTAGCATTTTAGTATGTTAGTATAGTAGCGTAGTATACGGTGGACATCTAAAGTATGTAGTAGATGTTCACCTTGATTGGAATATTCAGGATAGCATAACTGGGAGCTCCAAGGATTGATTCAAAGTACGTTCGGAGACTACTTAAGGAAGGAAGGAAGGGTTAGTACGAAGTACCACCCTGTCCTTGTGGAAAATCAAGTAAGGTTCCCTACACATGAGGGCATGAGGCTCAGAAATACGGCGAGCGGAAGTGATTGCCACCAGAAATAGGGTTTTCCATGAAAGGAAACTAAATTCACAAGTGGCCGCTAGCTCAAAAGGTGCAAGGGTCAATTCTTCTATCATAAAATTGAGATCCCACGGAGGAGTGGGTCTTCTAATAGGTGGTTTAATATGCAATATTAATTTCAAAAACATCTTAGCTAGATGATGTTGGTACAGTAATCTGCCATCTAGAGGTTCATAAAAAGCTGAGATGGCGGCCAAGTAGACTTTGATGGAAGAGTAACTTAAACCTGACTCAGATAACGAGGCCAGGTAGTCTAGAACTTTCGTCAGTGGACAGGAGTAAGAGTCCAATGATCGAGAGGCAGACCATATGGAAAAGCATTTCCATTTGGAACTGTATGTTTCTTTTGTTGCTGGCTTAAGGGAGGCCAAGAGAACATTGGCAACAGGAGAGGACACTTGAAATCTAGTTATGAAAGCATCCTCAGGAGCCAAGCATGAAGGTGTAAAGCCTTCAGGTTGGGATGTAGGAGAGACCCTTGACACTGAGTCAAAAGGTCTGGTCTGATTGGCAACGGAACGGGTTCCCATACTGATAGTTGTTGGAGCAGGGGAAACCACGTTTGGCAAGGCCACATTGAAGCTATGCATATCATTGTGGCTGGTTCTAGTTGTAGTTTCAGTAGAGTCTATTGCAGGACAGGGACGTGGGTTGGGGAGCATATAAGAAGAGTCCTGTCCATGGTTGGGACAGGGCATCTATAGACTGTCCCTTTTTGTTCGGGATAATGGAAAAGTAATTGGGAAGATGGTGATTCACTGGGGAGGCAAACAGATCCAGCTGTGGGATTCCCCATAGGTTGAAGATTTCTTGGAGTACTTGCTTGTGAAGTGTCCATTTGTGAGTGGAGGACTGGCGACTCAGCCAGTCGGCTAACTGGTTGCAATGTCCCGGTAAGTGGACAGCTGTTAGTGTTAGTTGTTGCTGGATGGCTTCTTGCCAAACTACCAGTGTCTCCATGCATAGGGTATGCGATTTTGTACCTCCTTGCTTTCTGAGGTAGAATACCACTGCAGTGTTGTCTGATTGGATCAGCAACGATCCTGGTGTTAGGTAGGGCTGGAATGCCTGAAGGGCTAGATGGACTGCTTTCATCTCTAGGAGAGTGATGGGGAGAAGCGGGCCACTGGCCTTGTGTCTGATAAGGACCGAAGTGCATGCCCCATCCCTCCAGGGAAGCATACGTGGTTAACATTTGCACAGGAGGGAGGGACTGGAAAAGCATTCCTTGATTCAAATTGGTTCTGGTTGTCCACCATGTCAGGGCTGACTTCAGAGAGGGAGTGACCCTGATTTTGTCTTCGAACTGTCCTGTTTTTTGTGACCATTGATTCTGGAGGGTCCACTGGACAGGTCTCATGTGGAGATAGGTGAATGCCACCGTAGGGATGGCAGCGGACATGTGACCCAAAAGGCACAGCATTTGTCTGGCTGTGATTATTTTTTGAGTCTGTATCTGTGACACCAGAGATATAAGTGTGTCCTGCCAGACAGGCGGGAGGTAGGCTCTGCTCTAACTGTATATAGGACAGCTCCAATGTATTGGAGGGACTGTGTTGGATTTGGGCTGGACTTTGGCCAACTGACTGTGATCCCTAGATGTGTGAACATCTTCAGGGTAGCATCCAGGGAGGCAAGTAGAGCTACTCTGGAGTCTGCTTTGATTAGCCAATCATCTAGATATGGAAAGATGAACTGCCCTTTTCTTTGTAAGGCTGCTGTCACCACCGCTAGGCACTTGGTGAACACTCTTGGGGTCAAAGAGAGGCCGAAAGGAAGTGCTCGAAACTGGTCATTTTGACCTAGTAGGTGGAAGTGTAGAAATTTGTGGTGGGCAGGGTGGATGGAAATATGTAAGTAGGCATCTTTCATAACTAGGGCACAAAGCCAATTGCCCTGTTTCAGGATAGGCATGATGTCGGGTAGAGTTATCATGCGAAAATGTTTGTACTGGATGTAAAGATTTAGTTGTTTGAGGTCCAGTATCGGTCCGAGGTCTCCCGTTCGTTTGGGTACCAGAAAGAAGTGGGAGTAAAATCCAGTCTGATGTTCTGAAAGGGACATTGGTAAAATGGCCTTTTTGGCAAAAAGGGCCCTCAATTCCTCCTGAAGGATGGGTATATGATCTGGAGGATAATGAATCTTGCGGGGAAGGCACGGGGGTGGGGTAGAGAGGAACTCCAGAGTGTGCCCCTTCTGTATAATCTGAAGTACCCATTTGTCTGAAGTGATCGCTTGACAGGCCTCCATATGAAGGGTAAAATGTCCCCCCACAGCCTCCAAAACCTGGTCGAGGAGGCAGGGGGAAAGCCCCAGTGAGTCACTGGGTGCTGGGCTGCCCGGCCCCTCCAGAAGGGCGGAAGCGGGCACCCCTGGCGGTAGAGGCATTGCCTCTGGTGGACTAAGCATGACCTCTGAAGCTGCTTTTAGTATTATCTCTGTATCTACTTCTTTTGGAATAAAAGGAATACTGAGTACGGTAGGTTGTATATGAAGTATGGTACATGCCATTGACCGTACGTAGGGTTCTGCCTGATGCCTGTAAGTCATCTAGTAAAGTTTGAGTACCTGGCATGAACAGCTTGGATCCTTAAAGGGGCATTAGCTATTTTATGTTGTATATCAGGTGCAAAGCCTGAAATGTGAAGCCAGGCATGGCGATGGAACGAGATACCAGTGGCCGATAGTTGGCTGAAGTATCTACATCATATCCCGACCTGAGAAGGTAATGTGAGGCAGAGTTACTAGTCGACACTGTAGCCAGTAATTTGTCCCTTTCCTGTGAGGGAGGGAGTTTATTGAGAAGCTCAATGGCAGAGGACCCAAGGGCACGCTGGTATTTAATATGACCCATATAGTTTAAGATTCTGAGATTCATGGTACTGTACCTGAGGAAAATACCTTTTTCCCCAGATAGTAAATTCTTCAGGATTCCTTATCAGAAGGTAAGGAGCTCATGTGCTTGGGTTTTTTGGTACGATCATGAGTGGCAGTAATGACCACAGAATCCACTTCTGGGATCTTGGACAGAAAAGGATGGTCCAGAGAAGCTTGATATAGATGATCCACCTTGCGGGGAACAGCTGTAATAGCTGAAGGCTGATGCCAAGCAGCCAGCATGGCATTCTGGTGGGCTGGTATTAGTGGAGGAACCACTAAAACAGGCTCCTCAGGTAATTCAAGATACTCTGCCATATCCTTACATTGTTTGTCATGTTCTGTAGTAGAGAATCCCATGACCTTTTGTATTTGAACCACCATTTCATTAACGGTCGGGTCATCTGGGGGAGAGGCTGCGGAAGGTCTGGGCAGGTCCTCATCCAGAGAAAAATATGTAAATAGGGAGAGTCAGGATTGGGAAATTCCAGATCTTGGAACTCTTCTTCTGTCAATATCACCGGGGAAGTCAGATGGTAATTCTTGTTCAGCGGACAAATAATCCTCCGTGATAGGAGGAGGGGACCAGGGTGGCATGGTATCGCTGTCACTATGAAATCATTTAGGCAGAGGAGTAGGAGATCAGAGAGGATCACCTGGCTCTCCTGGGTCGGAGAGCTGGGAGTGCCGTATGGCATGCAAGACATGTCGTACCACCTTGGTGATGTCCTTTTCTTGAGAGAAGGAGGGGGGATGAGAAGGGGGCATGTTGGGAAACAAGTGGGGTGATTGAGGGACTGGGACATGTAGTGTGAGCAGGTCTTGCCCCTGGCTGTTAAAGACCAGAGTCCCGATCTCTATCCACCTGACCCCTGTAGGAAGCAAACTGTGAAGGCGGAAGGGTAGTTAGTATGGCATAAGCTATAGGTTTCCACTGAGGAATGCGGGGGTCTCATTGATAGGCCTGCAGGGGAAAAAAAAAGTTATTTTCATTTAAATTATCAGATGCCATCGACAGGAGAGGAGCACCCGTCGACGGAGCAGCCATGTATTTGACTGCATGTAAAGCGCTGGAAAGCGTTGTTGACAAGAAGTTATAAGCCTCCCTCGACGGTGCAGTTATATTTTGAACTGCATTTAAAGCACTGGAAAGCACCGTCGACGAGAGGGTATGAGTCCCCGTCAACGAAGAAAGTGGTTAGAGGATGCGTCGTCAAGGAAGGGACACCTGAAACAGTGGCCGTCGATGGGCGATAAGGCAGGGAGTGTGAGGAGGGTTTCACCTTCTCCTTTTTCTGCCTGGAACAAGAACCAGTGGAGGGGGAGCCCTTGGTATGAGCCCCCTGGTTCTCCAAGAGAGACATTGTTTGCTCCATCAAAAGATGTTGAATTTTAAGCAACTGTCGTCGAGTTGCCTGATTAAATTCCTGACATAAACTGTAGGAATTGGTGTCATGTGTGTGGGTCCCAGACACCTTACACAAGATGTATGGTTGTCAAAGCAGTATATCTTCCTACTGCAGTGGCAGGAATGAAATAATGCTTGTTTACTTGAAGAATCTTTAGACATTCATTTAGTAGTCCAAAGTCCCGTCGATGACTGCTACACAGAAGTTGCACTAGCTGCTGCGCATGAGCTGAAGATGGTGGGAAAATGAACTGAGGATACCAGGGACTGCCCACACTTATATAGGAAACAGGAAGCTGATATACGTGGGTGGTTCCTGGTAGCTACTAGAACAACTGCAGATAGCCACAGTGACCTTCTCTGCTGGTAACCCAAAAAGTATTATGAGTTGCAAGAGACCACTCCGTGAAGATCTAGAAGTTACAGGTCAGTAACCTATATTTCTAAGGGCGTGGATACAGTTCACTATCCACACTTTGGCAGACTTCTAGCAATTCTCCAGGAGAAGGAAGCAAGGTGCACACCCCTATTTGGTGAACAGAGACTGAAGAACCAGGGACCCAAATGCAGCATCCCGACATGACATGATGTCAATGCTGTAATGGGAGATGAAGCTGTGTGCTCTACACTAGGTTGCAGCCCTGCAGATTTCTTAAATGGGGCTGTCCCTGGAAGCAGCCACCAAGGCAGCGGTATGTCTGGCTGAATAAGTCTTAAGCCCCTTGGGTGACTCCCTACCAACAAACCTATTGCAGAGGTTGATGCAGGATGTAACCCATGTGATAATCGTCTACTTTCCTGCCAGTCTGCACAGGCGCAGCTTCAGCGTATCTTATAAACAGATGGTAAGGCTCACCCCAAACTCCAGTCATGCACTCTGTGTAGAATGAGAGCACCCTCTGCAAGTCCAGGGTATGGAGCCTGCGTCTGGCCTCCAAGGTCAGGTTAGTAAAGTATACTGGTAAGTTATTCTTCTGGTTAAGATGAAACTCTGACACAACCTTCGGGAGGAATTTTGGATGGGGTGAAGGGAGACCTTGTCCTTGTGGAAGACCAGGTAAGGAAAATCCACTGATAACACCTGGAGCTTGCTAATCCTAGTTAATATAATGGCTACCAAAAAGGCTGTCTTCCATGACAAATGTGACATCTCACACCTGTGCATTAGCTCAAAAGGCTTGCCCATGAGCACTGCCAACACCATCAGCAGGTCCCATGGAGGTACAGCTTCACACACCAGAGGGGCAAGTGATCCTGGCCTTCGAAAAAGCATCTAACCACTTTCTCTTGGCCACTAACTGTGTACTAACCTACCTCTGGAATGCAGAGATGGCAGTCAGGTACACCCTAAGGGTCATCACTCGCAGGCCCGACTGGAAGAGGCGCAGAGGCAGTCGAGGATGCTCACCATGGGGCAGGTAAGGGAATCAGGCTCCTTAGTCTGGCACCAGATTGAGAACCTCTTCCATGTAAATCCATAGCATTTACGAGTTAACGCCCCCCTAGGGCATACCTTTCCAATGTGGAGGACACCGTCTGAAAGGTCCAGAGCCTGGAACTCTAGCCTCTCAGGAACCAGGCTGAGAGGTGCAAGGATTGAAGATCTGGGTGCAAGACAGTCTCCTGTTGTCTGTTTAGCAGGTTCAGGCGGGGTGACAACTGCCATAAAGGCCTGCTGCTGAGGCTGTCCGGGTATCAGAACTGCCTGGGCCAGTCTAGGGCTATCTGGGTCATCTGTGCCTTGTCCTTCTGGGCCTTGACCATGTCCATGTGCATCACAGGGAAGGGAGAGAAGGCATAAAGGAGGTCTGGGGAACAGGGCCTTGCAAAGGCATCCCCAGCAGTGTCCTGGACTGTTGTGGAAGGCCCAAAACAGCATCAGCTTTCTGTACTCCAGGAAGCAAACAGATCCACCAGATGCCTCCTGATGCAGAGACCACTTGTGTGAAATCGCTCCGACCCGGTTGAGTGCATCTGCCAACTTACTGTTGACTCCTGCAATATGGATCACCAGAAGATCTCCACCTAGGCTCCTCCACAAGGGTCTAGGTGCAGAGCGCCTCCCGATACAATGGAAGGGAGTGCATCCCACCCTGTCTGTTAAGGTAAAAAATGATTGTGGTGTTGTCTCTCTGGATCTGCAAGACTTGACCCCAGATCAGTGCAGCAAACTGTGTCAGAATGAGATGCATTGTATGGAGCTTCAGTGGGTTGATGTGGTGTCAGAACCAGAAACCGTGGGCTCTGTGATCTCCCAGGTGTGCTCCCCATCCCGTCAGAGACATGTCTATCATGAGTGTGACAGACAGCTATGGGCAAATGACATTCCTACCTCCAGATGTTGTGGATCCAGCCAGCAATGGATGGTGTCTCACATCGGCTGGGTCACTATGACCAGTTGATCCAAGTGACCTAGACGCTGGGACCACTTATGGCCCAACTCCAACCGAAAGGGCCCATCTGCCAGCAAGTTTAATGGATCACGCTGGTGGAGGATGCCATTTACCTCAGAAACCTTAGGAAGTTCCAGGCAGGATGTGAGACACTGGAATGACTGAGCAGAGGAGGTAAGATCCAGAGTCTGGTCCATAAGAAGGAGGGCCTTGGCCCGCATGGAGTCTAGTTCTGCCCCGATTAACCTGACCACCTGCGAGGGGACCAGCTTGACCCTGACTGTGTTGACTAGCAGGCTGAAGCCTCAACAGGTGGGAGGACCAGATCTCTGAACCTCTCCACAGCCTCTCTGGACAACCCGGATAGAAGCCACTTGTCCAGCTAGGGATATACCCGGACATCTGTGTGCCACAGGAAGGCTGCTACCACTGCTATGGCATTTGGTGAAAATCCTGGACGCAGATGAGAGGCCAAAGAGCATGATCTGGAACTGATGCAGTATCCCCTCTGTGCGGAAATACAGGTACTGGCAATGGAATGGACTGAGATGTAGAAAAACGCATCCTGGAGGTCCAGAGAGAAGAACAACATGCCCTGCTCCAGAGATGGTATGAATTAGAGTGACCATATGAGACTTCTGCTTCTACATGAAGTGGTTCAGATTGTGCAGGTCCAGTAAAGGTCGCCAGTCCCCCATCTGTTTCGGTACCAGGAAGTACCTGAACACACATCCCTGACTGGCCAGGCTGGAACACAGGTTATTGCCCCTCTCTCTAGGAGTTGAGTTACGGGTGGACAATGTGAAAAGGAGTCAGTACAGTGGAAGAGCCTTGAAATCCAGAGGCAATCCTCCACCCACCACTTCTAGAATCCATTTTTACAAGGTAATGGCAGACCACTGTGGCAAGAAGTGGCGCAACTGACCCATGATCGGGAGCTGGGACAAGGAATGGACAGACAGGAGAATGACACTGCACAACCTGTCAGTGTGCAGCCTTGGAGAGGGCTCCAGTCACAGGGGCTGGTGAAGCACCATCACAACTGCCCCTTGGCCCCTGATCACTGAATGTTAGCTTTGGGTACCTTAGATTTCATAGAAGTACTGTAGCTGGCAGATAGAGACCGTGTGGCCCACCTAGTCTGCCCATGAAAACCCCCAAGTAGTATCCACCTACTGGGGGGCGCCCCTCAAACCTGTCCCTCCCATCACCAGTATACACATATACTTATCCCATGCATGCCTTGACTGCGTGATTGTTGTCACCCCCACCAGAAAACTATTCCAGTCATTCACCACCCTCTCAGTGAAGAACAACTGCCTCATATTTCCCCGGACCCTGCCCCCCATCAATTTCAAACTGTGCCCTCTAGTGTTAGAAGTTCTGCTCCACTGAAACAGACTCTCCACCTGTACCTTATTAATCCCCTTCAAATATTTAAATGTCTCAATCATATCCCCCCATGTTCTCCTGTCCTCAAGGGAGTACATGTTTAATTCCCCTCTGCACCGCCTCCAACCTGTCCTTGTTCCTGTGGAGATAGGGCCTCCAAAACTGCACACTATACTCGAAGTGCAGTCGTACCAGTTATACATACAGGGGGAGTAGCACCTCTCTCCTCCTGCTGGTGATCCCCCTTCCTATGCATCCGAACATTTGATTCACTTTTCCTTCCGCTTTCCCACACTGTTTTGTTACCTTAAAGTCATCAGTAATAACCATGCTCACATCGCTCTCTCCTCCCCTGCGGCGCCTAGCACCTCCCCCCCCTCCAAGTATGTATTCCATACCTGGGTTTCTGTTCCCCAGGTGCATGATTCTGCAGTTCTTCGTACTGAACCTCAGTTGCCACCTCCTGGACCACTCCTCCAACTTCCCCAAGTCAGGCCTCATCTTGTCCACCCCCCCCATATGTCCACCCTGTTACTGAGTTTTGCATCATCTGAAAACAGGCATACTCTCCCCTCCCAAACCTTCTGTAATGTCACTGACCTAGACATTAAAAGCACTGGTCCCAACATGGACCCGTGGCACCCTACTGGTCACCCTCCCCTCCTTCGAGCATACCCCATTTACCACCACCCTATGACTCCTATCCCTAAGCCAATTTTCCACCCATTTCACTATATTTGTCCCAACCCCAGGCTCCTCAGCTTCATTACCAACCTCCTATGTGGGGCGGTATCAAAAGTCCTTTCTGAAGTCCAGATAGGCCACATCCACTGGCCCACCCTGGTCTACCACCCTAGCTACCTCATCAAAGAATTCAATCAGGTTGATCTGACAGGACCTACCCCTAGTGAACCTATGTTGTCTCTGGTTTTGCAGCCCACTGGCTTCCAGGTAATCCCCAGTCCTTTCCTTGATGAGTGTCTCCATTACCTTGCCAGCCATCGAGGTAAGGCTTACCGGCCTGTAGTTCCCTGGATCCTCCCTATTTCCCCCCTTGTATATCAGAACCACATCTGCCGTTTTCCAGTCCCTCGGCACTTCCCCTGTATCCAGTGATCTGTTGTACAGGGCAGCCACGGGCGTGGCCAGAACCTCCCTGAGCTCCCGCAGCAGCCTGGGGTTCACTGCATCAGCCCCATGGCCTTGTCCACCCTGAGCCTGGCCAATTCCCTGTGGACTCTGTCCACAGTGAAGGAACCAGTATCCACCCAGGGCCCATTGTTTTGCTCTCATGAATTTTGGGCCCATCTCCCTCCTCCTTGACTGTAAAAACTGAGCTAAAGTAATCTTTCAAGATTTCAGCCTTCTGTCTGTCCTCTTCCACTGCGACTCCTCCTTCCCCTGCTAGCCTGACGATCCCCCATTATTCCTTTCCCCCCACCAATATATCCAAAGAATAACTTATCACCCCTCTTTGCTGTAGTGACTAATCTCCTTACTTCTTGCCTTGGCCATCCTAACTGCCTTCCCCACCTTCCTCTGCCATCTCTGGTAAGTTTCCCTAGTCAACTCTGTCTGCTTTGCTTTGTACTGTCTGAGGGGCCCTTGTCTTAGCCCTGATTTTTTTTGCCACCTCCTTAGCATACCACAGTGTTCTCCATCTTCTCCTCCTTTTTCTAACTTGTCTCACACACAGGCTTGATACAGTTTAGATTTCCCCCCACATCTCCTCAATCTCTCGTAGTTCCTGCACTCCTTCCAAGGCCTCCCTCAGGTATATGGCCATTTCCCTAAAGTTTACCCTCCTAAAGTCGAAGACCTTTGTCCTTGTGTGGCTCTACTCTACCTCAATACTTATCCCAAATGTTATAACCCCATGGTCACTGCTTCCAGCTGGTCCTTCACTGAGAGGTTGGATATGCTATTCCCATTTGTAAGGACAAGATCCAATAGTGCCTCTCCTCAGGTGGGTTCCATGACCATCTGTCTGAGCTCCACCCCCTACAGGGCATCAAGGAAGTTCCTACTCCTGACCGTTTTTGCTGGTGGAAGTCCCCAGTCTCCAGTGCTAGTAATGCCCTTGCTTGGGTTGCTGCTGAGGCTACTGTGGCTGAAAGGGCCAATACTAGAAGACCTTCCTTTTAGGCTACTGGGCTTTCTGATCCTTCTGGGATGAAGCCACAGAATCAAGGGTGGCAGTGGACTTCTCTATCCATGCGAGATGTGCCTCCACCCTAAGGGCCAAAGAGGTCAGTGCCCAAGAATGGGACATCAGCCAATTTGTGCTGGGTATCCACTGTAAACATGGAAAGCCACAGCCAGACCCCAAAACACATGGGCGCAAGAGTTGCCTATGACCAGAGCCATCTGGATGTGGGCGTTTAGCCAGTGACTGACCCTGGTCCTGGACTAACTTCACCGGCATCTTCTTGTCAGCAGAAAGTTAACGAAAGAGGTCATCCAACACTCCCTGCAGGGAGTGACCAAAGTTAGCCATAATCACTACATACCTGGCCTGGTGAAGACCCAGCGACACAGTAGCATACACTCTCTTTGCTGTGTGGTCAGTCTTTTTGGACTCTGTCCTGAGGCTTGCCAACATCTCCTTGGCCACTCAATTTACGGAAGGCTGAGTCCGAAACTAGTCCTTCAGCAGAGGGGTGGTCCAAAAACCTTGACAGGGATCACAAACGAAACGCATACTTGCAGAACATATGAGTGGAGGGTGCGGGGCAGCATGTGGGATGCAGCCAAAACTCCTGGGCATGTCCCAGGATTAGAGTTGTCACGGTATGAAATTTTGACTGTATGATAACCGTGGTGTGTGATACCGCAGTATAATGCATTCCAATGGGAAAACCTAAAATATTCAAAAATAATGCAATTTAACAAAATTGTACACGTAAAAGCAGTTAAAATACTAGTAAATGACACATTATGAATTTAATGAGAGAAAATAAAGATGAGTCAAGTATGTGCAAGAGAAATATATTTTTTATTGACTAAGTCAGATTCCTCCTTACCTGATGATGAGCATGGAGCTTCGAGCACTAGAAGAAGATTTACTGTATATATAAAAAACATTTTCATTTCATTGCAGTCTGAAACGTGGGTGACATACAGTTATAAGTAAAGTGTTTTATTGTACTGTTAGCTTACAGTACAAAATGCTACCAATACCAAAAGTACCATACAAAAATAGCACCGTGAGTACGAGTAGTACGGTTGATTTACATTTTTATTATGTTAAATTGTCAATAACTTAAAGATAAGAGTTGATGAATACGAAAGGATGTCCAGTCACTCTACTCCTGGTGGTGATGCAGACTAGAGTTGCAGATGCAGAGTTGCACTTCACTGAAGTAGCATGCTACTAGCTTTAGAAGCAGCCACAGCAAGAGCACTACTTAGTATCAGAACAGTTCTGATTGGAAAATTAAGGCTCACTGTCTGCTATGACTAGGCTGAGTGTCCCTCCTCCATCCTCACCTCACAGCCTGGGGCTCCCTCCAAGATCCTGTCCCCTCAAGTTAAGTTAGTAAAATAGTAAGTAGTGCAAATAAACTTGGAGAGATTTGTGTTCATATTTACCTTCTCCATGTAGTACCCTACCACCACAACCACAACACAACTCCTGGCTACACTCTCCACTCACTGCATCCAAGACTCAGAGTCCAAGCCAAGCCAATAGCCAGAGCCCAATCGGCTCAGCTAAGCCAACTGTGAGAGATGGTGGCATTTAAAGGAATTGGCCTATATATCCCACATGTCATGTTGGCTGCCTGGCTGCTTTTTTTCCTTTTTTAACATAATAGGTATTTAGCTACAGTAGCCTCCAGCTGAGGCAGCGAGCCAATGTGAGTTGCTTGCTTGACTTTCTTAGGTTGAGTCAGTCATGCTATACTGTGACAAGTCGAGTCGTGTGACTGTGACATGAGTCAAGTCTGACAGTAAAGGAATCAGCTTATATATCCTCAATGCCATGGCAGTGGCAGGCACTCACTGTTTTTTTTTCAAGGTAGGTAATAGGTATTTAACTACAGTAGCCTCCAGCTGAGGCAGTGAGTCAATGTGAGTTGCTTGGTTGACTTGCTTTGGTTGAGTGAGTCGTGTGACTGTGACAAGAGTGCAGTCTGGCATTAAAAGAATCCACTTATATATCCTCAATGCCGTGGCAGGCACTCATTTCTCTTTTTTTTAAGCTATTAGCTATTTAAGTAATTAAGAAATTTATGTATTTAAATTACTTTTTCCATTGGGATTTGTTTTAGGTAGCCCCCCCCCCTTCCAAATGACTCATCATCTTGTCGCCACCTCAGACTCGTGAGTCAAGTTTCGTGATATGATGAGTGACTCAGGACTGGAGTCCTGCATAACATTAAAGGAATTAATCTACATATCCTCAGCGTCATGGTTGGTGGCTGCTGAGTCAAGTGACTATAATTGGTAAGCTAGCAGCTAGGCTAAGGGTAATTATGCAATTAAAGTAATTTCTCTTATTGGTTTTGTGTTAGGTAGCCCCCAGCCACAGTCAGCCAAGAGCTCAGCTGAGCCAGCCAACCAAAGTTTTGTGACACAGATGACACGAGTCAGAGAGGACTCATCAGGAGTAGGACTCGCTCCATCCTAGAGACCACTCTAGTGGGGGCACCAGGCGAGCAGACAGAGGGAGAGACATGAAGTGGTCCACAGTGGAGCTGGACTGGAGGGACTCTGGGTGCATCAAGCAGACAGATGAGACAAGACAGCAACTTCACTAAATGTGCTAGCTCAGCTGAATAGCCAATGCCAAGTATGAAATATCACAAATTACATTAGGAGGACAGGGAGGGAGGACTCGGAGTCAGGAAGCAAACAGCAGCAGATGTCAGAGAGAATTTGGATTAGCGAGCAGAGTGCACTCTGGATACAGCATCTCTTGGCAGGTGTCAAATTCGTTGTCCACACTGCAGACTTGCTGGGCAGCAGTGACTTTGTGCTGCAGAATCAGATAGAGGGAGGCGCGGGGAACAACTGGGAATGAAAACTGAAGGAACACACAAACTACTAGTGCCAATTCTTATCACTGAAACTGAAAAACACGGAGTGTAAGTGTAATGCAAAACTGTAATTTGCAAATGCAAATGGCACTAGCATCATGGCAGTTTTTGTGTTATTATTTAACAAAAAAAAATTAACCTGAAAAAGTTCTCGGTGTACATCTCATTCTCTGTCTGACTAACCTTGACAGTTTTGTGCCTCTGAGACTGACAGGACTGTCTACTCTCTATAGTTCAGACTTACAATGAGTGAACATGAACACGCATGACCACTCGAGGCAGAGCACCAGCAGCACAACAGTTAACGGTAATGTGAAGGAATGATCACTGCGGTCTTATCTGTCACTCATTGGCCCCGCCAATTAGGTGGCTGGCCAGACTGCAGTCCGAGTCTGTACACATAGTAACAACCAACCATAGTTTGTTAAAACTTTTACCCATAAAGATAAAACTTAACATGATGATCATTACATGACATGACAGACGACATGTTACACAGTGTTACTGTTAATAAAATATCATAACAGATTTCGATGCTGGGCCTGGTTACTGCTGCTGATCCCTCCCTCACCCCCATTCCATGCCCACTGCTCCAGCCCAATCAACAGACTGATTTAGGATGGCTGGTCGACATCCGTATGTCCCCCCCACCCCCTACTACTTAAATAACCAACTCCGAGTCTGAGTGGTTTTGAGGAGGGGTTGCAATACTCCCGAATGCAGTGGTGGGGTCCTGCACCGACACTACAGTGACATGGTGCTGTTGTTGCTGTAATGTCGGGCGCTGTGGAACTGTCACGGAGGGGGATGTAACCCTTAACAAAAGTGTTTTGTTATTGTTCAACTTTTCGGAAGGGATGCCACTCATTTTGAAACCAGTACATCATTTTCTGCTTCAGTTTGAAAAGAACAGCAAAGGAGAGGACAATAATGATGAGCATTGTGCATTTAAAGTGTGGCTTTTTGTGCAAGCAGTGTGCTCCACTTCGTGTGTACTGCGCAGTCAGTGTGCACTGTGTGAGTGATACAGTCACACTCACGCAGCACACTGATTTTTGTGTGCTATTGCGCACAGTCTGTTCTCATTTACCATTAAGGATGCAGTTTTTACTTATATATCACAGGTAGCTTAATACTCACATGGCCTCTGTGTGTCTTGTGTACATGACGACTAAAAAAAAGTCCTGAAACTGAACGCTGAAAATTAAAAAATGGAAGGAAGAAGTCAAAAGACTGACAAATTTTATTGAAGGTCTCTCAACCGACATCATCAGTCCACTTATGGATTGGACAAGTGAGGACACCTAAACCTAACCTTATTAATCTGTACAGCACTGCAGTACACAGCAGACATCGCATCCACAAAACAATTTTTTCACGAAAAAGAAGCCTCCTCAAACTCTTGCATCAAGGAGAATTGGCGAGTAAGGGACAGTTGTCCCTGAAAATGCAAAGAAAATAGTTGAAAGGTCTCAATACCATGGTATACCGTGAATCATGGTTATCGCGGTATCAGAAATTGTCCATGGTATCAATACCGTGACACCGTCATACCGTGACAACCCTACCCAGGATGGCCTCAGTCATGGGAAAGGGAACCCACGGGGAATCGTCTATGTCCAGTATATCAGCAAAAGGGTATTTAGTCTGCTTGTGAACTGGTTCCAAGAGCACATTCATGCATTCTGACATAAGTCAGAGTAAAACCCCAAAAGACAGTGGCCCATGGTCAGTAGTCAGTTCTTCAATCGACTTTTGGTGTAAGGTGCAAGTCCTGGTGGAAACCATGGACGACGACACCCTCTGAGTCAAATGACTCTTTAAAAATGACCTTTGACTGTTTACCACTGTGGACCACCCTAGTGTCCTCTGACTGAGTGATCTCCATGGAAAGCTGTACTAGCAAGCTGGCAGCAGTACAGAACTCCTTGTCAAAGCACCAAACAGGGGCTGTGGTGGAGGTGGTTCCACCTGGAGGAGTGGAGAAGCAGATGCAGGGGACATCTGCGAGGTGTGAACCTATGGACCACAGGTCCAGAAGGCAGAGCACTAACCCTCCCAGCAACAGTCCATTGCTGCCAGAGAAGCTCCTCTGTAGTGCTGGCACATCTTGCTTCAATATGTCTCCTCGCCTGAGCACAAGGAGGTCCAGGAGCGTTGATAATAGCACCTCCCAGCTGAGCCAGTTCGAGAGTGTGAACAGCACCCTGACCTCAGTCATTGACTTGAGGAACTACATCGACAGATATCCCCCAGTGAATCGTGGTAGACTACGTGCCTCGACATATTGAACACGAGAGGCTTTGGAGGCATAACCACTGGTGAAGGCCACTCACAATGCGATTCGGTTGGGGACACCAACTGGGTCATGTCCTCATGAGAGAGGGCCAGGAGAACCAGGGTCTGGGAAATCAACTCTGATCTCCTTCAACAGCTGGCTGACAAGCTCGAGAAAGTTCTCGACTGCCTACCCTACCAGAGGTTTTTATTTTATACTTTATTTTTTATTCATTTTATCAGACACTGACAAGTGATTTTTCTTGGTTACAAGGCATATAAATAGATACAGGCATAGAGAATATGCAGGAAGTAGTTTCTTATCTCCCTTAGTTACAACATGGGAGGGCAAGTTCAGTTATAATAACTTTTTATACAACATGTATGCCAATTGCTTTCTCAGCCATGACCATGGACTATATACCTTAAATTTTAAACGAAAAGTCCCAGGATGCTAGACCCACTAAGTCAAAAACTGACTCTTATAAAGTCCATGTAAACAGTGATAATATGATAAATTACCACGATATGGGTTACTACCATTAAGCAAACATTCCAACTTAGAAAATGACAATACAAAAGAACAATAAAATAATAAAATGGCACAGGCAGTACAGCATTGCTCAGAACAAAACTTTAAAAGTATGGTGGAATTAGGCCAGGGGTATTACACCCCAATTATATGTGAATCAGGACAGAATCATCTTTTTCAAGTGTCCGTAAGTTCCACAGGGTCCAGCTCTTTCTGTGAGAAATCAGTTTTAATTTTAAGGAGACATTTTTCCACTTCAGTAGGGTCAGAAAAAATTAAAGTTTTACCTGCATAGGAAATTCTTAGCTTTGCAGGGAGCAGTAGTGAGTGGCTAATTCCTAAAGATTTAAGCTCACCACGAACAGCATCAAATGCATTCCTGCGTTGCCTCATGGCATAACAGAGATCCAGAAAGAAGTAGAAATGCGGGCCTTCAGGCAGATGCAGTATCCCCCTTGTTTTGGCAAAGTAAAGGATCTGGTCCAGAATATGTTGTCCCGCAGACACGATCAAAATTGTTCGAGGAAGGTCAGAGTTCTCTGCTGGTTTTCTGAGTGTGATTCTGTAAACTCTGAAGATTGCCTCCACAAGTTCAAAATGCAGAGTTGACTGTAACAGGTTGCAGACATATTATAAGGGATCATTTCCCTCCACTCCCTCTAGTATCCCTAGCAAGCACACATGGTTTAATCGAGCCCCATTTTCCAACTGCTCCAGGCGCAATCGGAGTAATTTATTCTCCGAGACGAGCCCCGCAGTCATAGCAGATGTCCTGTCGGTGGATTCTTTCGCCAAGCGTGCCTCTACTGCAATCGTCTCTGTTTTTGTTTCAAGAGCAGACACCCAGGAGTTACAGGTGTCGAGTTTTGCATCTAGTGCTTTCACCAAGGTGTCAAGCGCTTTCACCGCCTGGAGAACAAGGCTTTTGGTGGGCTCTGAGTCTCCTTCAGCTCTGGTTGCTAGGCCACTAGTTCCAACGCCTTCTGGTGGCCTGCCATGCTTCCCTCGGCCCGAGTCGTACTGTCCTGTTTTCCACGGATTCCCCATAACTTCTGATACAGTTTCTTCCAAATTAAGTATAAAGTGAGTACTGAACAACTATACTGCAGTGCGAGGGAAGTTTGAGTTAGAAATTTTAAATGTTTATGCCATTTATTTTTATAAAGTCGGAGAGTGCTCTAGCATATGCGACCTGCTCAGTTGGCTGCAAGACGCACCTCGGGGCAACTCTATCAGAGTTGAGGCCAATGTGCCAGACAGGGTTACTGTGGAGCCCTTGACCAAAGGAAGTTCAACCAAGGACAAGTGGTCGGGGGAACAGAGAGAGCAGGAAGAGCATGATCTTTCCCGGTCCCATGACCTGTGGCAGCCATGTTTTGTTTCTTGTTACAGTGAGATGAGCTCTCCCCAAGGAGCTGGAGGGACAGCCACATCTCTGAAATTATCATAGAATGACCCTCCAGTGCTATCCCCAGCTGAGTACAGCACCAAGACTGAAGAGGAACTCATCACAGCCATGGCCTCTTCTTCCATGACTGCCACCTGTGCATCTGACCCAGCAGCCACTGGGATCTTCTTGTAGTCTTCTGGTTGACCAAGAGCTAGTCGAGCCTTCTGCTTCTCAGTGGATGAGGGCAGCATGGTTCGGCACAAGGAACATCCTGCAACACTGTGCTCCTGACCAAGACAGTAAAGGCATGTGTTGTGTGGATCTGTGGCCATTTTCTGCTGACACCACGTGCAGAATTTAAATCCTGGTTTCTTGCTCTTTATCATCAATCATTATCAGAAGTAGAGCCAGAAGGCAAATGGAGTAAATTGAAACTCAAAAATTACTTGAAAAGTCTAAGAATCGCCAAAGAAACCCTATTTGAAAACATGAAGGTCTTCATCGCTGCAAAGCTATGACAGAGACCTGTCTCTTCCAGCAGAAAGAAAGATCTTAACTCACAAAGAGGAGCTGGAGGATAAACCACCTGGGCGGTGGGAGGAGCTTAGCTTGAAGACCTCCAATGAACTGCATGTCTCCAGGAATCTGCCAGAGTTGGGATAGTGAACTAATAAACTACATTATACAGTTCTAAAAAAGTACTCACCATCAGTGTGTAAATCAGAAACATGCACAGAGTTAAAAATAAGGCTAGTCAACGCCTATGTCTCCAATATAGGGACAGGAGTTAGGAGTAGGATGAGTCTTTTTGCGGAAGACTCTAAGCTGGGAGCACTGGCCGACGAAGAGGAAGCAAGGGTGGCAGTTCAGAGGGATCTGGACACCCTGGAGGACTGGGCAAGGAGGTGGGGGCTTAGGTTTAACCCGAAGTGTAGGGTGTTGCATCTGGGGGTCAGGAACCCAGGGCATGTTTATACCTTGGGAGGGGTTCCACTGCAGGCCACTACGGGAGAAAGGGACCTCGGGGTGGTGGTAGACACCAAAATGAACAGCAGTGAGAACTGCAGAAGAATGGCGGCAAAGGCAAACAAGTTGCTGGGCTGCATAGCCCGGGGAATAACATCCAGGAGAAGTGAGGTGATCCTACCCCGGTACAATGCCCTGATTAGGCCGCACCTTGAGTACTACGTGCAATTCTGGAGGCTGTGCCTTAAGAAGAACATAGTACTGTTGGAGAGGGTCCTGAGGAGGGCAACTAGGATGATCCGGGGCATGGGGGATAGGACCTATGAGGACTGGCTGCAAGCCCTTGGGCTGTACTCACTGGAGGAGAGGAGAGATGGGGGACATGATTGTGGTTTTCAAATATGTAAAAGGGATTAACAAAGGTGGAAAAAATGAAATGTTCAGGCTCAAGCAAAAGGGCAAAACCAGGGGGCATAAATGGAAACTGGAGGGAGGAAGCTATAGGGGAGAATGCAGAAGGCATTACTTCACAGAGAGGGTGGTGAAGCCATGGAATGCATTACCCGGGAGCCAGGTCGAGCAAGACACTGTGGAGGGCTTCAAGAAGGGGTGGAATAGATGGATGGGGTATTGAAGCCAAGACTGACCCTCCCGGGGGCGGGGGGGGGAGGCGCTGCTGAGGCTGGATACCGAACAGACATGAAAGACCGACAGGACTATTCTGCTGGCTTTTAGTATGTTAAAGATGAAACAATAATGGGATTGGAATGACATGTAGTGGTAGTAGTTTTCCTTTAAAGTTGAAAACTATCATCTTTTACTGTCAATAAATAAACTCACAAATAAAATCAGTTTATTGAAATACTGCATTCATTTTAAAAATGGTTCTCATGCTGAAAAAAAAAATCGTTTGAAAACCAGATACTTTTGGTGCATATAATGGGCCTGAAGTTAGCTTCTTGTACAGAATGCATCTCTATAGACCAAACAGAGTTTATCAAAAAATATCAAGCAAGTCAATTTGCCTTCCACAATGTCCTACAAATTGCATTTAAATTCCAAAACAAAGACACAGCAAGTGTATCTACTTTCTCAGGAGGTAGAACTGAAAGACAGGTATTGCAATTTCAATACAAACAAAAAGTGCTCAGTAAGGTACACACATTCATTTTAGAGGAGGGGGCTTATGAACATTTTTAAAGGAAAACAGTCAGCAGAATGGCCCCACACCCAAGTGTGGGGCTGGTCCTAATAACACTGTGTCTGCTAAAGCATTTTGGTTTATTTACGGTTTACTGCAATATACAAGACTGTATCAGGCTAATTTTGTTTAGTTCTAAGCGGACATCTTCTTTTGCTACAAATCCCAGAATAACCTGCAGCTGAGAGAGCAGTAGGCAGCAAGTGGGAGACCCATAGCCTGCAGTACATGTTTGAGCTTTTATAATGTCTGATCAGATGTTTTCCAAGCCTGCTTTTTTTCCCCAGGGGCTAAGCACTGTCTTCTGTGACTGTGCTTAGCTCAGAGAGGACAGCAGGATCAGCAAGCAAGATATCAGGGCTTATTTATACTCTAACATGCACTGCATGCTACTGAATCTCTCACTGCGGTCTACTGCTCTGATGTCAGCTGCAGGGGAGTTTGGGATTATCAGAAAAAGGCTTCAGCCTTGAACTAAGCAAAATTAGTCTGATACAGTCTAGCCACACTACAGTTAAGAGTAAGTAAACCAAAACGTGTTTTTGCACACAGTAGTGCACACTGAGGCCAGCAACACACTTGAGTGTGGGACCCTTGGTGGTGACTGTTCCCCTTAGAAGGAGTAGGGCACTCGCTCTCAATGCAGCTTTGATACAGTGTTAAAAACCTAGCAAATAACCACAATCAACATTTGGGGAGCACTTTACTTTTAGCTGCAACACAGTTCCACAGCAGTTGTTGTCTCAGCAGAATTACTGATGAAACCAGGACTGAATTCTTATCAAGTGTTCAGTTTCCTTATGGTTGGTCAGCTGTAAAGGGAGCTTAACTGAAAGGATTACGGAGATCAAAGCAGAGAATGTTACACATCATGTCATCCAAAACTAAACAGCAGCCTTTGCTCCAAGAGTCCCCCAACTGGTGGTGCAAATGAACCATAAAGTGTTTGTCTGCTCCATCTGTTGTTTCTGTCAAGTAATAAACCGTTGCTCCAGTCCTCTGTGCTGTGAATTCATTAACCTTCCCTGAACCTAAATTCAACACACAAATAATAAACTTGTATCAAAATGCCATGTATTTGGGTATAATTTAAAATGTCAAAGATAAATGAATGTTTGACTATGATACATACCTGAACACTTGGAAAATATGAGTTATTCATTAGAAACAAATTTAGAAGGGACTGCCACTTTCTTCTACTGGATGCTTAATTTCTTCATAATTTACAGCTGTACAAAGGTCTGTAACCTAAGAAAGCAAAAATATGTTTATTTGCTACTTTCTTTGTTTCATAGTTCTAACCCCATGACTGAGACTGATACTTCTATCCATCCATCCACCCTCAAGTCACCTGTGTCCACTGAATCCCTCCCATCCCCACTCACCCAGAGTATTCACACCTGTCCTGGTCATCTTGCACTCTTCAGTGCCATTCATGGCTCTCTGCTAGTAGTGGGACCCTGTGGGAAGATGCAGTATTCCCCCGGAGCTCTGCTGACTGGGGTGCAGTATACAGGGGTTGGGCTGGGGGTGGTGAAGTCTTCTGCAGTCCTCACTGTATGTGGGGCAGACATTGTCCTATTTTATTCCGAAGATCCCACTCATCTCCCTCTAAGGTATACGGCCTGCAACACCGCCCAAAGCAATGCAGTGTGTGGTGTAGCATCTGAAGAGAGGCCATTATTCCAGCCCCCGTCATGATACCTCATCCACATCATACCTCAAACAGGTAGGTGGTGCCTATAAGCCAGGTGCGGTCTAAGAGCCATAAATCCATTCCCGTAAGAACACCTCTCCCTGGGTCACATGGGACAGTTTTTTATTAATGTATTTAAAATGTAACCAGGGAAGGCACACTGAGCCGAGGCTCGTTTCCAGGTGCGACCACGGGGGGAGGGGAGATACAATGCAGTGATGGACAAAAGTTGCAAAGTGCACATACCAAAACCAATAGTTATTGGCAGTAAAAAAAAATCATTGAGGAGTGGCAGACACTGCAGTGATTTGAAGCTAGTTTAGGTGTTGTTCAAGAATGAGAAACAAAGTGCAAACTTACAAAATTAAACTGTATCACTGGGAGTGAAAAACTGAATAGAGTTAAACAGATTAAGTGTTATGTGTAGGAACAGGCAATAGAAGCAACATACGAAAAGGCTGAGAACAGAATACAACAGTGCCATGTGCAGACCCTAGGTAAATGAGATGTGCAGAGAGGGTGGTGGAGGAAACCAGATCCAAGAAGGACAGTAAAGGGACGAAGGCAGTGGAGCGAAGGAGGCTACAAGGGGGGAAAAGGGGGAACAATTACACAAGAAGAAGATAGGAGCGGGGGGACAGGAGTAGATCTTAGCATGCGTCTGAATGCAGGAAGAGAAGGGGATAGGAGGAGAGAAAAGGGGAGATGGCAGAAGAAGGCAGCTTACCTCAAACATGAGTGGGGGTGAGGAATCGCAAAAGGTTCTGTGGTCTCTGGTGCGTAGAGAGTAAGGTGAGGAGCGGTGGGGGAGAAGAGTGAGGAAAGGTAGGACGGGAGGGTGTTAAACCAATATTTAGCATTAGAAAATGGCTAACAGAATCCTAGTTTTTCGACTGGTCAGGACACCGATCTTAGCGGGCGGGTATTTTGAATAGAGCCCATCAAAAAACAGGTTCCCATTTGGGGTGCTCCATTACTTGAGATATTCCTGGGCACCTCAAATTTTCAAACGGAGCTGTCGCCATGTTTTCTGCCTCGCTAACGGGCGACCGAGCGAGGCAGCCCCCCCTCCCCAGCCATTGAGAATAGCCAGCTCCCCCACATACCCTGTAACAAACCCTCACAAAGGCTGTAGTATTTTAATTGAAGTCTTTTTTTTTTTTTAAACCAAAAAACAACCTTTCTTTTTTGTTACCATGAAGCATACCGGCAGTACAGCTCCAGTGCAGAGCAGTCTTAAGTCCATGGTCTTGCTGTGAAACGTGACAGGATAACAGTGGCTTCCCTTCCAACTTGCCACACACAAAAATAAATCCCCCATTTCTTTTCTACCTGCATTTTTTTGTTCTTCTGTTGCTAGCTTTGCTGTACCTCTCCCTAAACATATCATCCAACATTCCATTCCGGTCCCGCTACATCCAGTAATCACATACCACATCAGTAAAAGTAAAACTGAAAGAGTCTTAAGCGGTAGGATTGTTTCAGATAAGAAATGGCAAGCAAACACACTGTTTCTATTACTTGAGATAAAAAAAAATACTGAAAGGTGAAATGGGGTTGGGGGGATGACACACACCAAACTGCGGGTCACTGTAATCGTCTAGCGACTGTCGCATTCACCTGTCAGCTACTGTCTGCAGAAGCACACGTCCTTTTTCTGTGTTCACACTGTTTCATGCACAAGCATTTCTTGTGTTTCTTTGAAGTAAAGATAACATTTTAAAGCTGCTTACTTACATCTTTTCTGGAATATACATGCCGAGATGAGAGCTCCTCACGGTATAATTAAATAGCAAATAATACCATAAGCAACATTCATCCTGGCATGTACATTTCAGCTCCGTTTCCCTGATCGATCTGTTCTCAAAAAAAAAAAAAAAAAAGTATGCCTCTACATCAATGTAAATCCACATGGAGCACAACTTTTTTTTTTTGAGAGGGGTGAGGAAACAAAGACAACCAAGAGCAAGGTTATAACTCCAGAAGGACAAATGTCCTTAGCTTAAAAAAAAAAAAGACACTGTAATACAGGCGGAGGAACTATTTTATTTCACTTAACACTTTTAACATAGTAACATGTAAATAATTTTTTCTAACCATATTTAATAAGTGGGCCATTTCTAAGTGCAATAATAACCTCCAGGGTGGGTGGGTGGGTGGTACTGGTAAATACGGACCTTCCAGGGCTATAAGGCCCCTCATTATGCTCCTGGGCAGTCTGGTATGTAAGTAATAATACCCAACAGGGTGGGCGTTATTGGATATAACAGACAGCCCAGGCGTAATGAGGCGGCGCGCGAGGCGGAGGGCCTTATCCCTGGAAGGTCCGTATATCCCATAATGCCCACCCTGGAGGGTATTATTACACTTAGATAATGGTTTGTATATGACTTTTATTTTAACTATACCAGGGTAAAAATATATATTTAATAAAAATAAATAAAAAAATAAATGTAACTTTTGTAGTAAATTAGTGCCTGTAGTATTGGAGTCACCACTGGAGGGCGCAGCTTTTATAAAAAAACTAGGTTGTTTATATGAGATTGTGCTCTATGTTCCCCTTACATACACGCACAACAGCAGGGAATAGTTAATTCTACCTTCTTTAATCAGCATCTGTTAAAACACAGGAAAGGATAGCGTGCCGAGAGGTAAATTTTTATGGGTTTGAAAAGAGCCGTGACTGGAGAGTACATATCTCAAAGCGCACTGTCAGTTGACATCAGGCATGAATGGAAGTAGTGTTTTGGAAACGAAAGTACATTAGTTTAAAAAGACAATGTTTTTGTGTGTTGTTGTGGTTTTTTTTTGCAGGGAAAGTGTGGCCGAACTTAGGAAGAGCGCTAGCCATGTGAGCATATTGTTCTCTGAGGAATTGCCAGTTGTTGCTTGGCGTCGTTTTTTTTTGTTCGGTTTTTTTTTAATGAATGAAGGAGGAAGTAGGCTGCATTTTGGTGATGGGTTGCTGTTTTTAGGAGGAAGATGTCCGTTTATCTCTTTGGTAGTTTGTGTGGTGTTATAATGTGTGGCGAGGTTAATCCTGGTAAACGAATGGGGGAGACATGGCAGTTGCTTAGGTTTACATTGATTTCAGAATTCAGGGTTGCCCCAGGATTTCCTAGGTAATGGGGCATCCCCAAGTGGTACTCGTTTGAAGCAGGCTGCTGTTAAGAAATAACGGCCTGGGTGGCAGGCTGTTTCAGCCAATTAGGATACAAGTTTCAGTTTAGGCATTATCTAATCCCCAATACCACCCACCTCGTTGGGTATTACTGCTTACACAAAGGAGGTGCAGTGGAACAGGTGACGTAGAAGAAGAGAGAGGATGGAAAGGGATGCGTAAAGCGAGCAATGGTGAGCGCAGGGAGGGGAGCTGGTGACAAAGCGACAGAAGGCATTACAGAAGATGTCCAGTCTGGCTAGAGAAGAGGCGGATGCAGTACCATAGACCATGTCAGCATAGTCAAACATTGGAAGGATCATTTTCGTAACCAGTTCCCAATGGACCAGGAGGGGTAGGCAGTCCTTGTTGCGATACAAGGCAAATGGATTTCAGCAAGGCCTTCGACACCATTCTACAAAAAAGGCTTATAGGCAAGTTAGGCAGCCTGGGAATGGGCCCCAAGGTGGTACACTGGGATAGAAACTGGTTGAGGGACAGAACAGAGGGTGGTGGTAAGTGGCACTCAGGAAAGGAGGGCAACCAGTGGGATGCCACAGGGGTCAGTTCTGGGGCCAGTCATATTCAATGTCTTCATAAGTGACAATGCAGAGGGTCTGGAAGGAAAGGTATGCCTCTTTGCAGAGGATACTAAGATCTGCAATAGGGTAGACATTCCAGGAGGGATGGAAAAATGGGGAGGGACCTAGGTAAACTTGGCGAATGGTCACGAGTGTGGCAGCTAAAATTCAATGCAAAAAAGTGCAAAAACAAGCACGTGGGGCACAGGAACCCAGGGGAGGCTTACATGATGGGGGAAGGGGGAGAGATAGTGATGGCTACCAAACAGGAAACGGATCCGGGGGTAATCATATCAGATGATCAAAAGGTGGTCAAACAATGTGCTAAGGCTGTGGAGAAAGCCAGAGGGGTACTGGGTTGCATAGGGAGAGGTATTACCAGCAGAAGGAGGTGGTGATGCCTTTGTATAAATCATTTGTGAGGCCTCGTCTGGAGTATTGTGTCCAGTTCTGGAGGCCACATCTCTGTAAAGACAAACAGGGTAGAGACAGTTCAGAGAAGGGCAACAAAAATGGTACAAGGCCTGCACCAAAAGTCATATGAGGAGAGATTGGAGGACCTCAATTTGTATACCCTGGAGGAGAGAAGAGAAGAGAAAGAGGATATGATAGAGACCTTCAAATATCTCAAGGGCAAAAATAAGGTACAGGAGGGTAGCATCTTTCAGAAAAAGAGATGTTCTAGAACAAGGAGCCATGACATGAAGCTGGAAAGGGGTAGACTAAGGGGTAACGTGAGGAAGTATTTCTTCACAGAAAGGGTGTTGGATGCATGGAACAGCCTCTCAGGGGAGGTGGTGGGGGCAAATTCGATAGTGGAATTCAAAAATGCATGGGATAGGCATAGGGGTACCCTAGCAATAGGTAGGAGGACAAAGCCAGAGATCAAGTAGGGTCTTTGTTTTTTTGCAGCAGGTAGGGAAAATGGGCAGACTAGGTGGGCCCGGCGGTCCTTATCTGCCATCAAATTCTATTTATCTATGTATATATATAGCTTAAGGTGAAGTCTGTTATGGACTGCATCGATATGGGTACATAAATTGAGCTTGCTATCAAGCCAGAAGCCAAGATATTTGAAAGCAAGAACAGAGCTAACAGGGGTGCCATCCACAGTGGAGGAGCCGGGGGAGACAGGAGCCTTGCCAATTTCTGGTTGGTGCTGAAGGTCATGGACACTGTCCTATTTGTGTTCATCCTGAGCTGATTTCCCTGGAACCCGCACAGGACGCTGAAGTTGTGTTGTAGTGGCACCTCAACTGCAGAGGTTGAGGGACCTGAGGAGTAGATGACCGTGTTATCCACGTACATGCGGATATGCAAGGTGGCACAAGCTGAGGGGAGGTCATTCAGGATGATAGAAAAGAGGACTGGGCCAAGGAAGGAGCCCTCTGGGACCCCTGCGAGGATTGGGGGGGGGGAGACAAGACTCTGCCCACCTTAACAGCGTAATAGCAGTTAGTGAGCTATGATCAGAATCAGGTCACAGCAGAAGCAGATAGGCCAGCAGAGTAAAGCCTGTTAAGGGTGGGACACCGAGTCGAAGGCCTTGGTTAAATCAATAAATATGGCTGCAGTAATGTGACCCTGGTAAGGATAGCGTTGGTTACCTGTAGCAAGGATGACTCAGTGGAGTGGTTCTTCCTAAAGCAGGGGAGAGGAGGTTCAAGGAGGTTAGGGATTCAGCAAGCCTAGAATAGACTATAGATTCTTGGAGTTTGGCGAGACAGGGGAAGAGTGAAATCGGCCTTTATGCAGAGGGAGAACCTTGGCAGGTTTCCATGCCCAAGAAACAGCACAAAGGTAGAAGGTGACAGAGATGGAGGGCAGTGGCTCTAGCAGACATCTGTAGGAGCTTAGGGTCCAGACCAGTGGGACTGTGCTTGGAGAGGTTGAGGGACAGTAGCACTAGGTAAACTTCATGGGGGAGGGTGGGATGGAAGAGACTGGAGAAGGGTGGCCAGGGTGGCAGGGTAAAGTGCAGGGTGGTGAAAATGTGTTAAAATGTGCTGCTACGGAGGAGGGGTCTGAGAACAAAGAGTCGTCCACAAGGAGGGTGGGAGCAGAGGACATGGCGGGGGGGGGGGGGTCGAATAGTGAGTAGATAACCTTGCAAAATTTAGAGGGTGAGGAGAGATTAGACTGGAGGTTGGCCTTGAAAGAGAGCCTTAGCTGTGTGGACAGTCATAGTGAAGGTGTTCCTGAGAGCCCTGTAAGTCTGCAGGACACCCTGGGACTGGGAGGATTTAAAGCGTGCCCATGCACAGTCCCGGGACTTGCATAGATTATTTAGGTCTACTGAAACACATGGGTGGTGGATGCATTTGACCCTGTCCTTTCTGCGGGGGGCATGGATATCTCAGATACTGTTGAAAATGGCTATGAAGAAAGATAGGGCTGACTCGATGTTGGAGGCTGAGTACATGGGGGACCAGTCAGAAACTGCAAGGTCATTTAGGAGGGCGTTGGTGTCTAGCGACCTGAGAGGCCTATACCAGATGTACTTGGGGGCTGAATGAGAGACAGAGACACTTTTTTGACACAGTAAGTTAGGCAATGGGCACTGAAGGCGTCGGGGAGAAAGCCTGCAGTTATAATTAATGATTGATTGATTAAAAGTTTATTTTTTCACAGGAAATTCATTTGTTAGGACAAAGTTCTGTTTACAACAAAGTCCTGCATGTAGATTCTATTACAATTACCAATTAACAATTGACATTTAACATAACTAATACAAACATAATTGCACTCTACATACATACATTATTTAAAACACATACATAAAAAATACAAACTATTAAACAATTCATTTTTAAATTAAAAAAAAAAATCAAAATTTGTTTTCTGTGATTCAGTCAATCCATTCCAACTTAATGCTACACTATTCCGGAGCATACTATCCCCTAGTTTATTAAAGCTTCTACACATTGGGATATTACTTAATGGATTCCTAGTCTTTATATATGATTCACTATTTATCTTTCTTTTTAATTGCTTATACAAAGGATGGTTATACTTTTTGTGAATTATCTTATGACATATAGAAATCCAGAGATAGTTTCTTTTTGCTTCAGGTTGAAGCCAATTTAACTTATTATAAATTATACAATGATGCTCATTTTTAATACTTCTGGAAGCAAATTTACCTATCCTATAATATATATGGGATATACAATGGTGAGCTGTCAGATAAATGATTTATCTACACAAGTGCTGTTTGACCTCGGGGAACTTCACGAGTGGCGTAAGCCACGAGTGAGGTGTCCAGGTCAAATAGTACATGTAGATAAATCATTTATCTGACACTCACCATTGTATATTTCATTATGCAATAGGGATGCTTCTTATCAGTGTGGAACATTTGGTTTTGACTGTTTATGTTCTTTTTAAATGGTAATTTCTGGGACTTTCTGGGACTTTTGGTTAACTTTCTGGTGTATGTCCGCCTTAGCGGGTGGTTGCTATTAAATGAAACACCACTCATTTTGTAGAGAACTTCTTGCTAAACAAATGTCATGGTGACAGTATCATGCTACCTTTTTTGTTTTAAAGTTATTCACATTTGTTTGATGAAAAAGTGAAACAAAAATTTAATGTTATGCTGTTTTTTGCTAATTATAAAAAAAAAAACTATAAGGTGTTTATTAATGAAATGCCACTCATGTTGTAGATATTTTCATGCTGAACATTTTTTGTGCTCATAGTACCATGCTATCATTTTAGTTTTAAAGTGATTCACATTTGTTTGTCGAAAAAGTGAAAAGAAAACTGAATTTTATGCTGTTTTTGCTAATTTTGAAAAACTAAAAGGTATCTCTGAATGAAACACCACTCATTTTGTAGATATTTTTATGCTGAACATTTTTCATGCTCACAGTACCATGTTATCATTTTCATTTTAAAGTTATTTGTATTTGTTTGTCTGAAAAGTGAAAAGAAATAGGATTTTTGCTGTTTTTGCTAATTATAAAAAACTAAAAGGTATCTATAAATGAAACACCACTCATTTTGTAGATATTTTTGTCCAGAACATTTTACGTCCTCACAGTACTATGCTATCATTTTTTGTTTTAAAGTTATTCACATTTGTTTGTCAAAAAAGTGAACAAAAAAGCTTTGATTGACAGTTTGCATTTATCCCACATATGTGGGATAAATCTAGGGTGGTTAGATTTATTCCACATATGTGGAAATAAATGGATTTATTCGATGGCTTTTGGTCTCACACCTATTGCATAAATTTGATTAACCAAATTTAAAGCAGTTTTAGTCGAATTCATGTAAATTATAGAACCATACTCCAATATGGGTAACAGCATCTGTTTTGCCAATAGCTCCTTTGCCACCAAAGGTAAAGCTCCCGCAACTCTTCTAAGGGCCCCTAATCTTTCATTCACTTTCTTTACCTGAACTGATATATGATTTACATATGTCATTCTAACATCTACTTGAAACCCTAAGTATCTGTATGTTAATACATTTTCAATCTTTGTACCATCTTGTAAATCTAGTTGTGGTTTGGGCTCCTTTCCACTATATGAACCAATTGAAAACAACATAGTTTGTGTTTTTTTAGCATTCAAAAGAAGACCAGATTTACTGAACCATTTTTGCATTTGTAACAAATCACTTTGAAGCGAATCCATCATACCTGTGAGACTGTCAGCAGACGCCACTAAAACAGTGTCGTCTGCGTACAGTCTCACCTCACTATGTTTAATTTCATGAACCAAATTATTAACATAAATATTAAATAATAATGGGCCCAAAATAGAGCCCTGGGGAACACCTCTCTCTAGTTTCCCAGGGGCCGACATCATTATGCCACATTGAACACATTGATATCTATTTGTCAAATATGACTCAAGCCATTTTAATATTTGGCTTTTAATCTCTATGGCCCTTAACCTAGTCAAAAGCAAATCATATTGAACTAAATCAAAAGCCTTACTGAGATCCACAAACACTGCCCCTGTGTACTTTCCTTGGTTCATAGATGTAGCAACCAGGTCATTAAATTCCAACAGGGCAGTGTTTGTGGATCTCCCCTTTCTAAAACCATGTTGTTCATCTACTATTATAGTATTTATATCTAAATAATTATTTACCTGTTCATAGACTTTACGTTCCAAGATTTTAGATAAAATTGGCAAAAGGGCTATTGGCCTATAATTTGAAGGAATAGTTCGATCCCCAGACTTATAAATGGGAATAATTTTCCCCATCTTCCAAATTTCAGGAACAGCAGAAGTACTCAAACTCCAATTGAACAAATAGGTCACAATAGGGGCTATTACATGTGCTCCCAATTTTAAATATTTGGCCTCAATCCCATCAATATCTCCTGATTTACTTTTATTTAAATGTTTTAGCTCTTTCAGTATATTCCTCTCTCTTAAAATTTCAAACTTAAATATTCCTGCATGGGCTACCAGCGTGTCTGATACAGTAGAAAAATCCATTCCATTCACATTCAAATCTGGCAACTTTAAGATTGGTAATTCCAAAAAATACGTATTAAATATATTCGCTATAACCTTTGTATCAGTCACTAGTTTTCCATCTTGTACCCAAGTAGGACTTATGGAGTCTTTATTTGGGGATTTCAGCTCTGTTATAAGCTTCCAAAACTGCTTGGAGTCAGAGGAATTATTTATTTTATTCTGATAATATTTATTCTTTATGTTTTTAATTATATTTTTACACTTATTCCTCCAAAACCTGAAAGTATTCCAATCTGCTTCTTTCTTTGTTTTTCTCGCCTTTTTCCATATTCTATCTCCAATCCTTAAATATTTTTTTTATCTTATTGGTGATCCATGGGGCATCTTTATTCCTTTTAATTTTTCTTATTAATGGGGCATGGTACTGTATTACATTCAAAAACATGTCATTAAACTCTTGAATAGCCAGTTCTATGTCTGGTATCAAATAAATTCTATCCCAATGGATTTGCCCTAGGTGATTTACAAAGGATTGCTCATTAAACCCTTTAAAATCTCTGCTCCAATAAATAGTTGATTGTTGAGTAATGCACTGTTGTAACTCAATAGTACAAGTAATAGGATTATGATCCCCAAATTTAAAGGTAATACTTCCAGGTTTTACTATGTCCTGGGATGCAAAAATAAATCTAAAAGAGAACCGTAAGTTCCATTTTTTGTATTTCTTGTAGATTTTGTATTATTTGGTGCAAACCCAGAATTGAAAAACTACTCTCCAATTTCCTCCTCTAGTATGAAACCAATCTGCATTAAAGTCCCTGTTAAAACTACTTGTTTGTCCTTTATTTTTCTAAAATTAACTCTGCTAGTACATCAAATGATTTACTTTTTGTTTAGGGGTGCATAAAACACTCCTACCACTAATTTTATACGCAATTAATTCAATAATAAGACAGTCAATTCCTTCCTTGATACTTAACAATACTTTATAGGGTCAAGTATTCTTAATAAACAATATCACCCCTCCTTTTACCTCTATCTGCCGTTCTATAGAAAATCTAAAGCTGATTTCTTCCTGCATTATACCTGTATGTACCCATGTTTCTGATACTGCTAATAAATCATACTCAGTTTTAGTTGCCCATACCCTATACTCGTCCATTTTATGGACTATGCTTCTAACGTTCTCATGAACCATCGAAAGCTGCTTAATTTTTTTATAATTAGGGCCCGGATTTAACTCAATATCCCCACTTTGAATTAACAGCATTAAACAAAGTACAGTTACGTAAGAACTTACCGTAACAGTAGATCTTCGAGAACAGCTCTTGCAGCAGGTTACACCATTAGGACTGAAGCCGGCAGGCGTCAGGACCTGAGTCTTCTAGCTAGCTATCTTCATGAGGACACCTTCCCCGGCCGTCGGCCCGCTGACATCAAGTAGTACATAAAGAGATCCCGCCAGATTCCCCAGTTCTCCGGCCGGAGACTCTCGGCAGCAGAATGACATCAGAATAGGAGACCGAGGATCCGTCGACAAAGGACAAAGGGCATAAGCCCCTGCCCAAAGCTCGGTAGGCCATGCTTCCTCCAAGGGGGAATGGTGGGCGGGAAGGTACCTGCTGCAAGAGCTGTTCTTGAAGATCTACTGTTACAGTAAGTTCTCACGTAACTGTACTATCTTAATTCGAGAAACAGCTCTTGCAGCACGTTACACCATTAGGACTGATTTCCAAGCAATAGCGCCTGTAAGCATTCTGGGAGGAAGAAACTAGGAAGATCTTTGACAAGTCCTGACTCTAGGACAGGAGACCCTGTAGCACGGCCAGGCCGAAATCGGCCCTCCGCTGTGATGCAATATCCAGGCTATAGTGCCCAATGAATGTGTAGACAGAGCTCCAAGTAGCTGCAGCACAAATGGCAGAGGTGGAGATGTTACGAAGTGCTGCAAACGAGGTAGCCACTCCCCTTGTCGAATGGCCCCGGACTGTACCCGGGAGGGGCTTGTGTTTGCTGTTGTAGCAAAATGAGATACATTGGACTAGCCAGCGAGAAAGAGACTGCTTTGAGACTGGTTGGCCCAGCATCCTCTCAGCAAAGGAAACAATTGCTCCGACTTGCGAAGCTGTTTAGTTCTGTTCAGGTAATACCTTAGACAGCGGTGAACATCCAGGGTGTGAAGCAATGCCTCTCCTCTATTGGAATATTTAGGAAAATATACAGGTAAATCAATGTCCTGGTTGAGAGTGAGGGCAGAGACCACCTTAGGCAAAAACTTAGGATTCGTCCTCAGAGATACTCTGTCCTGGTGGAAAATTAAATAAGGCTCCTTACACATGAGGCGTGGAGCTCGGAAACTCTCCTTACTGTGGTGGCAACCAAAAATAACGTTTTCCGACGAAACGCAGGCTGCCAATCCGTGGCAGGTTCAAAGGGGGTGAGTTGTTCCAGGACAAAGGTAAGTCCCATGGAGGCCGGATCCTTATGGGTGGCCTAAGGTGTAACACCCCTCTCAGGAAATCTCGAGAGGCATCAAGCTGTGCCACTGTGCGCTGTCCCACCGGGAAGTGGTAACCAGAAATCGCGCAGATAGGATAGAGGATAACAGAGGAGTAAGCGAGACCCGTATGGAATAGGGAAAGCAGATATTCCAGCACCGCCTTCACTGGACATCCTAGAGGGGAAAGGCCGCGTGCTTGCGACCACAAGCAAAAGCGGCGCCATTTCATGGCGTACGTTGCATGCGTTGCCTGCTTTCTGGCCGTGGAAAGGACTTCCGCCACCTCTTGCGAGACCCCGTGTCGCAAAATGGCTATGTCTCTAGGAGCCATGCATGAAGATTCAGTGAGCGTAAGTCCGGGTGGACTAGAGAACCTTCCTCCTGAGACAAGAGATGGGAGCTGAAAGGCAATGGGATTGGAGGTTCCTGGGACAGCTGTGTTAGCAAGGGGAACCAGATCTGTCTGGGCCAGAATGGGGCTACCAGGATCATGGTTGCATGCTCCCTGCGCAGTTTGAGAAGAACTCTCTGGATCAATGGGAAGGCGTAGAGGAATCTGTCTGCCCAGGAGAGGGACAACGCGTCTCGCCAGAAAACACCAGGCCCTGGATCTAGCAAGCAAAAATTGGGCAGTTTTGCGTTGGATGGGGAAGCGAATAAGTCCAGTTCTGGAGTTCCCCATCGAATAAACAGATCCTCTACTACCCCTTGAAGAAGTTCCCACTTGTGGACCTTGGCCTGGGAACAACTCAGGCCATCTGCGATTGTGTTGTCCACTCCGGGAACGTGAACTGCAATCAGGCTCGCGCCGTGTCGGATTACCCAATCCCACACTCTCATCGCTTCCCTGCAAAGGGGGTAAGAGTGTGCACCTCCTTGTTTGTTGAGGTAATACATCACCGCCGTATTGTCTGTTTGAAGCATGAGAGTATTCGGCGGGATCTCTGACTGAAAGGCCTGCAGGGCGTAAAGGACCGCCCTCATCTCCAAAATGTTGATGTGGAGATGAGCTTCTTGAGGGGTCCACGTTCCCTGGGACCTCACCCCGTTCAGGTGTGCTCCCCACCCCAGCCCTGAGGCGTCTGTGGAAAGAATCACCTCTGGGGATGGCGCTGTGAATGGAACACCCACAGAGAGTGTTCCTGGGTCTAGCCACCACTGCCAGTCTCGAATCACGGCATTCGTGATTCTGACCGGCTGCTGCATGTGGTCTTGCCTTTGGTCCCACTGCACCTTGAGCCTCCACTGAGTTACCCGCATGTGGAGCCTTGCCAAAGGGATGGTTGGAATGTCCGCAGCCATGTGTCAGGCAGGCGAAGGACCAGCGTGGCAGAGCAGTCTTCTTCGCGAGAGGTCCCTGATGAGGATCTGATGCGTTCCGCTCTTTAAGTCGGGAAGAAATGCTTTCCCTTGGACAGTGTCCAGAACTGCGCCTATGAACTGCAGCTTCTGTAGTGCGATGGAGAGACTTCTTGTAATTGATGAGAGTGCCCAGAGACTGGAACAGAGCCTGGGTGCTCTAGATAGCCAACAACAACGCCTCTCTGGAGGCGAGTGAAAACCAATGCGTCCAAGTCACGGGAACACAATAGTGGCCCTGTCTCCTTAAAGGCAGCTGCCACGACTGCCATGCACTTGGTAAAGACCCTGGGGGCGATGACAGTCCGAGCGGAAGAGCTCGGATCTGAAAATGGTGGCCGAGCTTCGAGCGCAGGAACCTCCTGTGCACTTGAGCCACAGGGATCGCAGGTGGCATCCTGCATGTCTAAGGCGCTAAGAGCGTCCTGCCTTAGCATGGGAATGAGACCCTGAAGGGTCTGCACGAAATAGTTTGTAGGCAACCGATGTATTTAGGTCGCTGAGGTCCAAGATTGGACGGAGGTCCCTGTTTCTTGAACCAGAAAGAAGTGGGAATAGTATCCGGGCCTATTTGGTTCTCTGGAACATACTCCACCGCTCTCTTCTGCAAAGCGAGAACATCTCTTGCCTGATAAGCAATTTGTGCTGACCCGAGTAACGGGAGAGCAGAGGAGGCCTCGAGGGTGGTTTGTCTGCGAATTCTATAAAGTGGCCTCTTTCGACCAACTGAAGGACCCACCTGTCGGTGGTTACGGACTGCCACCATGGCAGGTAGTCCGCAATGCGACCCCCGACCTTGATGTCCCATTGATCCTGAGGGCCGGGGGCCAGGAAGGAGTCATGCTGTGGTGGTGGAAGGGCCCGCGGGCTGAGCCGGCTTAGCTGGACGCTGACTTCGGCCCGTGGGCAACTTTCCCCTGGGCTCTGCGAGAAACGGAGCCCCTCTGTTGTGGTCCGGTGCGGGACTGCTGTCTCTGCGTCCAGCCACGAAAACAGCTTTGGTTCCTACGAAAGGAACTGAGCCTGGGTCGGTACATTGCCTGGACCGACCTCACAGCCTTCCCGGCCTCTTGGAGTTTGGTGAAGACCTTCTCAGAGGACTCACCGAAAAGAACCTCTCCATCAAAAGAGGTGTCCAGGATGTTCTTCTGGACGTCCGGGGTGAATCCAGAGACACAGAGCCATGGGTGTCTCCGGAGGCATACGCCCGAAGCTGCCGCTCTGGCCGAGGAGTCCGCGGAATCGTACGTGGCTCACAGCACCTGGGTTCCCATGGCTGAACCCGTACGGAAGAGCTGCAACATCTCCTCCTTCTGCTCACTGTCTGGCAATTTGTCCGCCAGGTCCAGTCCCTGCTCCCACAAGGCATTTTGGAACTGTACCATGTGGGTTAAGTAATTCAGGGATCTGATGGCGCAAGTAGCGGAAGCGTACGTGCGCCTGCCCATAGCGTCCAGCTGTTTGGACTCCGGGTCCGGTGGCAGGGTGCTCAAATGCTGCGGTCTCTGGGACCGGTCATGAGACGCTGTGATGACCAGAGAGTCGGCCAGAGGATGTGAAGCCAGATACTGGTCCTCCCTAGGGTCCTTGTACAGGCGGTCAGCTTTCTTCGGCATCACCGGGAGCGAGTGTGGACGTTTCCACACTGCCTTGGTGACGTCCACGAAAGTGTCCACCAAGGGTGGTACCACCACAGGCTTAGGATCTTTCTGCCGAAGATACATGGCGAGGCGAGGCGTAGTCTCTCGGGGTCTAATTCTTCCGCATCCCAGCCCATGTTCTCTTGGATATGCCTCATGATCTCCGAGAACGATGGGTCATCCGGAGGAGATCTAGGAAGTTCACGTGGGTCAGGAGAAGGGATGTGGATCAGAGAGGGGGATCTGGATCCTTCCGAGAATTCCGATCCCGTGTCCTCCGTTGAAGGCGAACTGCGGCATCTTCTGGGTCTCTTAGGGCTGGATGACCCTGAAGAAGATCTGGACGGAGGTCTCCTTTTGTCTGGCCTCCCCCTAGGAGGATCCGCCGGCTCCTGGAAGGTATTCAGCTTGCTGCCCCGGAGGGAGTAGGGGGCGCAGGGGCCAGTGGAGTCGCAGGTGGAGGAGGAAGAGGAGGAGGGTGGGAACCACATCCCTTTTTATGGTGTCCCACCAGTAAGTGAACAACTCCTTGACCTCGGATATGGAGAGGCCCGACGACGGACTGGGCGCCGATGGCCGGTCGTCAGGTTCCGGTGTCAGCTCCTCAGTGGTCTCAGGTTCCGGAGAGGGCTCCCTGGGGGGGTGCGACCGGACCGGGTTCGCCCATCTGGTCCTCGGGCTGGGTCAGCTCCTCCTCCGTAATTGTCTCCTGACCGGCGTCGGTGGGAGGCGTCGGGGTTCTCTTCTCAATGGGTATGGGTACGGATGTCGGTCCCCCGGCCTACGACCGAGAAGACATAGGCCTGACCGGCGACGGGCGTCTGGCGATCGACGGTTCCTGGGACCTATGGTGCGGGGCCGGCATCGGATGGGCCGGTGCCGGGACCGACGACTTCTTCAAGGAGGTAAGCTCTTTGGTCTTCCTCTGGGGAGGAGGAAGCAGAACTGACGGGTTCAGAACGGCGGGAGCCAGACTTATGGTGGTGATGATGGTCCCTCGACCTAGCCAGGGCCTTAGAAGAGGAAGATGAGGAAGGCCTGGAGGTCTTGGCCTGTGAGGCAGAAGGGGCCGAAGGGGTCTTCACCGCTCTTGAGGGAGGCTGAGAGCGGGCCGGGAAGGAGAGCAGTCAGACCGGGAGCTGGAGCTACGGGAGTCGGAGGCTCTAGACGAGGACTTGGATCTTACTTTCTCCCTGTGCTTCTCGGGGTGTCTCTGGGCCTTCTCTGAGGATTCCCCCTTGCAGGCTGCATCCATGGCCCTGATTTTCTCTTTGAGCAGGAACGCCTGAAGGGCCTTCCGGCGACGGATCCGGGTCCGGCTGTTGAACCCCTGGCAAAAAGAGCAGGACCGGGTGTCGTGGTCTGGGCCCAGGCACCAGATGCAGACCAAATGCGGATCCTTAAATGGGATTTGCTTCCCATAGGCACACTTCGAAGGATGGCCTTCAACGGAGGTTGGAGAGGACATCAGACAGCAAAGAGCGAAAAAATGAACTTTTCCGAAGGAAGAACTTAACGGACGCGAAGCTGAAACGAGCTGAAGGAGTCGAGACATGCAACAGCCGGTAGGAAAGAACTGGGGAATCTGTTGGTTACCTTCCCCTTATATACCCTTCTAGCGTCAGGGGTGGTCCCCGCTGAAGATAGCTACCTAGAAGTATTCCGTGGGGTCCTGACGCCTGCCGGCTTCAGTCCTAATGGTGTAACCTGCTGCAAGAGCTGTTTCGCGAAGTAAGATCATATTTGTACTTCTGTTACTTTTAACCCACAAAAACCATGCTTAACACAAGAACTCTTTTGATAATATCGGGATTCATTTGTAAAGCAATTCCTTCTCGGAACGAATCCATCTTCACAATTAAATCGAACATTTCCCATAAAATACATACCTGATAACTTCATCATATCACCTCTAACTTCTTTATCTTCAAAGGTACTCATGATTATTAATCCCCATACAAACCAACCCAAACCAACCAAATTAAGGCTGTATTATTTTCACAGCATGGATTTCACAGTTTCCGTGAAATGTACCTTGTTCCGTGAAAATCCCCAATTACATGCAGGTGTCTTTTTCTCCCTTCCTTTTCCTGTATTTTACGTGTACAGGCTGCTCAAGGAGAATAGCTTTCACAAGGGCATGCCATTAAGACTTTAAATGCAACGATCCCTGCTATTCTCCCAAGCACTGTATATAAATGACCTCCTCGGTGCTGTAGTGTAGTGCAGCCCAGTGCCAGTGTCTGCTTTTGGAGACAGTAGAACGCACTTGGCTTCACATTTCATGTTTTACTTGCTCTCCTTTAATACTGTTGGTATGTGCGCTTTGGCACCTGTTTCTTCAAAAAGCTGCATGCAACAGCAGTTTCAGGAGATCGGAGCTTCAGTCTGTATTTAGAGCTCCCCGGTGATTTAAACGTGGCACCCTTTTATGATACTATTAAGCAGTAGCTCAGTAGCTCACTTCCCTTGCAGTGCCCTGTAAATCACCTAGACTGCCGAAAATAAAACACTCACTTCAGTGTAGTTCACTGTAGGAACTGCAGCACAGTCAATTTTACATTTGCCAGTTCTACTTTCCTCTTATACTGTATGTCTGTTTTAAGACTGTGCATGAGCCATGAAATATGAAATATTTACCGTTCACGAACCGTGAAATATGGATGTTTTTACCTTGAAAAAAATACAGCCTTAGTTATAATGCAGTGAGGGTTAGAGGTGAGCACCCAGTCTAGTAGGGAGTATAGTCTTTTAACAGAAGGAACAGCCCTCTCTACCTATAGCAAGGGACTTCCAAGTCAGATGGCTTTTCTGCCTCTGCTGGTCAGCTGAAATCCTAAACTCAGAGTACAAACGTATCTCTAGCATGACAGTCACCCAACCACCAGTCTTTAGTAGTATTTTTTTAATTTACTTTTTTCCTTACCTCCATGGAGCTGTGGCAGGCGGCTTCAGCCCTCCCTTGGAGTGACTCATTCTCTGGCCCCTGATCACCCTGCCCAGCCATGCTCTGGAGTTCTCCCCGTGGATTACCCCCCACAGCAGGGCCAGGGAGAGGAGTGTCAGCTTTACTCCCCACCCCAGAGCACAAATCGGGGCTGCTAGTGTGGTGGCACATCGGGCCATCACGGAGCCTGACAGCTACTGCTATTTTCCACTGCTTCACTCCCCGTGCCCCTTACGTGCAATGGGCAGAGATGGCTGGACTTTGCCTCCACAGAGGCAACCATATGCCATGTATGCGGGGTCCTCCCCTTCTAATGGCGCACATGTGCTGACACCCAGCCGCCACTGGGTGTCAAACAAACAGCATGCCGTACTGTCCCCCCCTCCCCGTGGAAGGACAGCTTTCTACAGATGCTCAATCCTTCTTCATCCCTGACAACCCATGAGCGACCAGAGTCTGTTCCCGAACCCGGGTTGTCGGAACCCTCAGCGCCACCAGGCCGGCATCTTTATTAGTATTTAACAGAAACATTTTCTCATCACCAAATCAATCAATCTTTATTTAGCCAGGTGAAACTCCACTGAGCAAGCTCATTTTCAAGGAGGGCCTGGTAGGCACAGAATAAATAATACAGTAGCACAATAGAACATATACAGTAGCACAAATGGGCATAGTAATACAATACAAAGCAATAAAAACAAGGTACAAGGATAATCAATGAGGCCCAGCCGTAAGGTGAAATCTCATCCCAGAAAACAGTACAGCAGAGGTGTGGAATCAAGTCAGCACCAATGTGCCGAACCAGTGATTTTAGACACCGATAGCTCTAGTAGAGCAGAGTTAATGCTACTGACAGTGCAAGCTGGGGGCTCAGCAGCCTCTTTTAAGTGAGATTATGAATCCAGAATGGCTGCTTCCTCTAAGAAGTGGCAGACAGAAATGATAAAGAAAACACAATTGAACATACCCCAATAATGCAAAGCATAATGGGAAACATATGCAAATCCCCATTAGAACTTGGACTGGCTCAACTTTAAGCAGAATTGCATGGTGCCAGAAGGCCTCACAATGCAATTAGCAAAGGCTAAGAACAGCAGACACAAATACATGTTTCGCCTTCATTTGGACTCATCAGTATGCCATATCTGTGCCTTAGCCCAGGGAGAGGGAACCCAACACCCCTTAAGGGGGATGTTATTTGTTTGGGTCATGGGGGCCCAAAATAGAGAAGGAAAAGAATTACAACAGAACCCCAGTGCAAATGTCCTGAGGCATGGGTTATCCCGGAGGACATTGGCCGTACAGCCAAATTTTAAAGAAAACATAATCGCACATGGGAAACATATGCAAATCCCCATGAGAAAATTTGGACTGGCTCAACTTTAAGCAGAATTGCATGGTGCCGGAAGGCCTCACAGTGCAATTAGCAAAGGCTAAGAACAGCAGATACATACAAGCGACAGACAGAAATGATGTTTGGATTTTATTACTAAACTATAGCTGGACAACAGTAGTTCTAACAATTTACAACAAACATGATCAAATTATAAGCAGAAGAGAGAAAGGAAGTAAGTGCCTCAGCTGGGACTTGAACCCGAAATACCGTTCTAGTTGTGCTACCAGTTGTGCCACCAAGGAAACTGGAAAATGGACTGTCCCGGAGCACATTACTCTTTCTCCAATGCACAACCTGGTGCTGCATAGAAAACTACATTCTCATTCACAAGAGTGCAATGTGCCCGTTTATGGAACACACATAAACAGAAGAGAGAAAAAAGTGCCTCAGGCAGCTGGAACTTGAACCTTGAAGTTTGGACATGCACAACCTGGTGCTGCACATATAATTACATTCTCAACCATGAGAGTGCAGTGTGCAGCACCAGGCTGTGCACTGGAGAAGGAGTAATGTGCTCCGGGGGCTCACTTTCCAGTTGGCTTGGTGGTGCAGCTGGTAGCGCAATTGGAACAGTATTCCAAGCAGTCTGAGTTCAAGTCCCAGCTGAAGCACTTACTTCTTTCTCTCTCTCTCTCTCTCTTCTGGTTGTATGTGTTCCATAAATAAGCACACCACACTCTTGTGACTGAGAATGATCAAACTATATGCATCTCGTTAGAATCTGATATTTTCCATGGATGGTTGAAATTATTAGACACAAAGTTTTAAATCAAGGAACAATACTCATCTGTTCCATCAAGTGAAATTTAAGCCTTAGGGAGCCTGACACTGACAACTGTTAGAGTATATGAGAATTACAACTCTAGACCCCAAGTTCCCTTTCATACATGCAGTCTGTAACCATCGTGCGGTTAGCTGATCTAGTATTAATAGTGTGGATGTTCAGGAAATACTTTCAGCAACCAGGACAAAAAGAACAGGTTACTCACCTGTAACAGTAGTTCTAGGAGTGGTATATGTTGTTCATCAATACTCTTTGGCATGTCCCTTTCCCCTTTAAGGATCACCGGAAGTCTTCAAGCTGGCTCCTCCCACCCACCCGGGTGGTATATACTTCGGCTCTGCCCCATAACACCAGAACTTAGCCTGCTGGAAGCCAGGTTGTGTGTGTCCGCAGCTGGGGAGGCCAGGTGGGTCCGTGTGGATGAACAACATACACCACTCCTAGAACTACTGTTACAGGTGAGTAACCTGTTCTATTAGGAGCGTGGATATGTTGTTCATCCACACTCTTTGGCAGACTCCTAGCAGTTCTCTGGGAGGAGGGAAGCAAGGTGCACACCCCCTACTTAGGGAACAGAGACTGGAGAACTGAGGCCCCAAAACCAGCATCCCGGCATGACTCAGGGTCGATGTGGTGGTGGGTGATGAAGGTGTTTGCTGACTTCCAGGTAGCAGTCTAGCAGATTTCCTGGATAGGGATGTCCCTGGAAGCAGCCACAGATGCAGCAGTATGGTGGGTAGAATGAGCTCTTATCCCTCTGGGAGGCTCCTTGCCCGCCAACTCATAGCACAGACCTATGCATGATGTAATCCATCTTGCAATAGTCCGCTTTGCTGCAGGTCTGCCAGAAGAGGCTTCAGCATAGGTGACAAACAGCTGGCGAACCTCTCCCAGAATTTCCGCCGTCCTCTCCTTATAATAGGAGAAAGCACATCTCAGGTCCAAAGCATGGAGCCTGTACTCGGCCTCCGAGGTGTAATTAGGGTAGTACACCAGCAGGGTTAACACCTGGTTAAGGTGAAACTCTGACACCACCTTCAGAAGGAATTTCAGGTGGGGGCATAGGACAACTACGTCTCTGTGGAAGACCAGATAAGTGGAATCCACTGAAAGCGCCTGGAGCTCCCCTGTCCTTCTGGCAGATGTGATAGCCACCAGGAAGGCCGTCTTCCATGACAAGTGTATAACTCACACTTGTGCATTGGTTCGAATGGCTTGCCCATGAGCTTTGCCAGTACCAGCAGTAGATCCCACAGAGGTGGAGGTTCACGCACCGAAGGGGATATGTGATCCAGGCCTTTGAAAAAGTGCCCGACCACTGTCTCCTGCGCCAATGTCGGCTGACCGGCCCGTGCCCAGTAAGCAGAGATGGCTGCCAGGTGCACCCTAAGGGTCGATGACTGTAGACCCCCTTTGAAGAGAGACCAAAGGTATTCAAAAATGTTAACCACTAGACAGGACAGAGGGTCCAGGCCCTTATCCTGACACCAAATGGAAAACCTTTTCCATTTGAAGGCGTAACATTTCCTGGTCGATTCCTTTCTGGATGCCTCCACCATGGTGTAGACATCTGTGGGAAGACTCAAAGCCTGGAACTCTAGCCGCTCAGGTACCATGCTGTCAGGTGCAGGGATTGAAGGTCTGGATAGAAGACCTTCCCATGATTGAGTGTTATCAGGTCTGAGTATGTACAAAGCTGCTCCGGGTGCCTGCAGATGAGGCTGAAGAGATCTGGATACCAGAACTGGCGTGGCCAGTCTGGGGCTACCGGGATCACCTTCGCCTTGTCCCTCCTCACCTTGAGAAGCAGCTTGTGGATCAAGGGAAATGGAGGGAAGGCGTAGAAGAGGCCTGGGGTCCACGGCCTCGAGAAGGCATCCCCCTGAAGCGAGTCCTGCTGAGGGGGGTGGGCATGAAACAGCCTCCGCTTGGTGTTTTCCCTGGAGGCAAAACAGGTCCACCATCGGTTTGCCCCAATGAGAGAACAGGCTGTAAGCTACCTCTGGATGGAGAGTCCACTCGTGGGATGTCTGGCCCAAGCGACTGAGAGCATCTGCCAGATAGTTTGAGGCTCCTGCCACATGGGTGGCTAGGAGATCTGCCTCTAACCTGCTCACAAGGGTCCAGATGCAGAGCGCCTCCTTGCACAGCAACCGGGATTGCGTGCAGCCCTGTTTGTAGAGGTAGTACATGGTCATAGTATTGTCCATCTGGACTTGAACCACTTGACCCCGGAGCTGAGAAGCGAAAGCTGACAGTGCCAGTCTGACTGCTCTGAGCTCCAACAGGTTGATGTTGCATCAGGACTCATTGGTGGTCCAGAGCCCGTGGGCCCTTTCATCCCCAATGTGGGCTCCCCAGCCCATGAGAGAGGCATTGGTAGTGAGGACGACCATCGGCTCAGGGCAGACAAATGGGATCCCTTCCTGCAACCGGTCTGGGGCGGTCCACCGTTGGACAGCATCCCACATCTTCTGGGTTACAGCGACCCGCTGGTCAAAATGACCATGGCACTGAGTCCACTGGGCAGCCAGCTCCCATTGAAGGGGGCGCATGTGCAACTGGGCCCAACGGACCACAGAGGTGCACGCCGCCATGTAACTCAGAAGACGCACAAAGTCCCGGGCAGGGCGCAAGTGCCCAACCAGAAATGACTGGGCAAAGGAGGAAAGAACCTCCGCCCTGTCCACTGGGAGCCGTGCTCTGGCTTGACAAGAGTCAAGCTCTGCCCCGATGAAGCATATCACCTGAGAGGGCACGAGTTCCGACTTGGCCTCACTGATCAGGAGGCCGACTTGAGAGCAGGTCTGGAGGGCCAGGTCCCTGGACCCCTCTACCTCCTGATGGGTGGAACTTGCTAAGAGCCAATCGTCAAGGTAGGGGTAAATTCTGACCTCCCCCCCCCCCGACGCCGGAGGTGGGCCGCCACCACTGTAATGCATTGGGTGAAGACCTGCGGGGCCGATGACAGGTCGAATGGCATGGCTCGGAACTTGTACAGGGTCCCTTCGACCCTGAAGCGGAGGAACCTCTGATGGGATGGACAGATTGGGATGTGAAAAAAACGCGTCCTGCAGATCCAGTGAACAGAACCACGTTTCGCTCCAAGGATGGTATGATCTGGGACAGAGTGACCATCCAAAAAGCGCGTGACCCGAGATATTTATTCAGGTCGTGCAGCTCTAGAATGGGGCGCCAGCCCCCGTCCACTTGGGCACCAGAAGTACCTGGAAACAATGCCTGGGTCTGCTGGAGGATCCGCCACTGCCTCGGAGCTGAGTGATGTCATCTCTGAGAGCCGACTGAATCTGAGCGGATACTCATTCCTCCCGAGAGGTGCGGGCTTGGCTTGGAGGGTACTGCTCAAATTCCAGAGGCAGTCCATGGCCGACCACTTCCAGGACCCACCCCTGTGGTGATAATGGACCAGGCGGAAAGAAAGTGGTGGAGCCGACCCCCCACAGGAGGACCCAGAGCTGGTGTGATGGGAGCGGGGATGGCAGCCCCCACCCCATCACTGAGCAGGCTTGGAGAAGGAGGATCCAGGACCGGAACCTCTGCCTCCTTTACAGGCCTGCAGAGGACCCTGCTTGGGCCGAGGGCGCCAAGCTTGAGCCTGCAGCTGTTGCTGGTGTTGGTGCTGCTGTCCACCCTGGAAGGAGGACTGCTGAGTCGCAGGGGCAGAATGCTGAAATAGCTTTTTCTTTTTCCTCTGCTGGTTCTTGCCCGAAGAACTCTTAACAGAGGTAGCGTGCAAGGTGGCATTGGACTGCTCAATACGCTGAAGGTGACCGGCCACTCCTGGGCCGAACAAGTCGGTCCCAAGGAAGGGTACGTCAGCTAATTTAATGCTGGGTATCCGCCAGGAAGGAGGAGAGCCTCAGTCAAGCCCTGCGATGGTAAGCAACTGTGGCAGCCATCGAGCAAACACAAGAATCCCCGAGATCCAGGGCCGTCTGCAGCTGTTGTCTGGCAACGGTGCTTGACCGTAGTCTGCACGTCCACGGGAAGATATGGGAGTACTTCATCCAGCAACCCGAGGAGGGCGTTGGAGAAGTGTGCCATGATGACGGCCAAACTTGTCTGACGAAGGCCCAAGGAGGAAGCCGCATAGACCTTCCTGGCAGACTGGTCCAAGAGCTTGGACTCTTTATCAGGAGGTTGGTCAGTATCGGCAGAACAATCGGAAACACAAGAAGCGGTTACCAGGCTATCAGCCCGAAGGGTGCTCTGTGAACCCTGCAAGGGACCTCATGGGCACTGCGTACTTGTGGGCCATGCGGGCAGACGGAGCTGGACAAGAGGCAGGATGCTGCCATAGTTCTAAGGCCGGTCCAACAATTGCCTCGGCCACAGGAAAGGCCTCTGTTGGGGTATCCCCAGAGGGTACTTCACCTTTTTCTGGATGGGCTCCAGGGGCATCCCTGTAGACTAAGAGATGAGGCGGAGAAAGATCCCTTGAAAGGACGAAGGACCTTCCTCCGTCTCTAGGTCAGCGGTCCAATCATCAACCCCTGGATGTGAATGGAGACCGGTGACCTCCGAATCCGAAGAGTCCGGATACAACGGTCTACCGCCCGTGTCACCTTCGACGCGCGGCGGTCTACGGTGACCATGACTGACAGCCGCTGGAGAAGCCCGGTATCCGTTCTATCTTGCTTGGAAGGAGCCCTTCCCACATGCTGCTTGGGCGGTGATTCCACCACAATGGGTGGAGAGACCATAACAGGCCGAACTGGTGGTCTTGCCGGCTCCGCAGGAAGGGGAACCGATTTGATTGGCTCCAAGGGAGTCGGTTTAGGCCTGGGAGGTGAAAGCCAGGTAATGGCTGGGGAGGAAGCCATGGAAGGCTTGGGCCCAGACAAAATGAGCTGCTGCCACAAGAGGTCCTCGCAGCGCCGGAGTTTCCGTCGGAGCCTCTCCTCATCCAAAGAGGATGAGGATGACCAATAGCATTGCCTCTTTTTGGATCACTTCTGGCTCTTCCTCGGCCTGTCGGTCGAGGGGGTCCTAGACCTCGACAGAGATCGGGCAGGCTGACTCGGTCGGTCAGGAGACATGGGCGGGGCCAGTGACTTCCCTGAGTCTGGGACTGGATCCTCAATGGGGACTCCAGCAGGCTGGGTCTCCTCATCAGGGAAGACAAGGACCGGAGTCCTTTCTAAGGAGTTGTCGACCGGGGTCAGCGACAGTGGATCGACTTTGTCGATAACGATCTCGACCTCATCGGCCACATCCTCGGTTGTCTGACGGAAGGTCTGAGAAGCCAGCAGCCGAGGAAGCGATCTCGACAGAGGTCGAGACTGTATGCTCCTGGGACTTAGACCTCTCTCTGTCCCAAGAGCGTCTTCATCTAGACGAAGACTTACTCGGATCCTTATCCCGGGGACGGGAGCGGGAAGAGTGCGGACCCGCAAGCACCTCCCCCTTGGTAGGGAGAGACTGGCACAGCTCCCTGAAGGAACCCGAGAAGGTGGAGCCCAGGTTGAGTGGAACAAAGAAGCTCTGGGAAGAACGGGCCACTTCTTCCTCGAAGGCTTGCATGCGCTCCAACTGTTCAGTGGATCCCGCAGCTGCGGAAACCGCCCATCTAGCCTCCTTCAATTTCACCAGAGGGTTTCTCTTTTCCAGTCTCCCCAGCTGTAGGCGCGCAAGACGGTCGTCCAGGACTTTGGGATGAAAGGCCTTGCAGAAACTGCAGGACGAGGTGTCATGGCCGACACCGAGGCAGTAGACACATGCAGAGTGGGGATCGGTACGCGACATCTTCTGGCTGCAGGAGCACCGGTGAAATTCGGGGGAAGATTTTTCTTCCACAGAAGCTGCGACAAATTCAGAAATTCCAAGTTTCGGTAGAACCGATTTGAAAGCCAGGGCCTACGAATGCGTGAGTATGAGAAAGGCACTGAATCTTCCAGCGGAAAGGAAGATATGGCGTCATGGGGCGGAGCCAAGGTATATACCACCCAGGTGGGTGGGAGGAGCCAGCTTTAAGACTTCCGGTGATCCTTAAAGGGGAAAGGGACGTGCCAAAGAGTGTGGATGAACAACATATCCATGCTCCTAGAATTATGTTTTTCCAGGTCAGTGATGTAAACCTTTAAAAGCAACAAGCAAGTAAGTAAGTGTGTGTGTGTTGGTGGTGATTTACAGAAACTTAGAGATCCTTCAGTCCCTACTAAAAGGGTGAATTACATTACCTGAAATATGTTAAGTGCTGTATTAATAATGCAACTAAAGTAAAAAAACTGAGACAAGTAGTTAGTTTCAGAAGGTATAGACTGGACTTAGAAGAAATTACAGGGGTGAAATTAGTAGTCCTGGAACGACGGCTCCCAGAATTCTTCTCAGATTCTTAAACTGAACAAAAGTAGAAAACTTTGGCTGCACGATACAACTGTAATGATACAGTGGGCTACAAAAGTCCTACAAACTCATTAGTCGAGACATCACATAACCATGCATTATTTTCTCACTACCACACAACTTATCCAACTATGCAACTCTTATGCATTCTACATTTATGCTGGTACCCATTTTGTAAGTGGAATAAACTTCAGAGTGTGTGGCTGTAGGGAATCTACACACTTCATGGGTGGGTAAAACCACCAAAGCATATAAAAATAGAATAAAGTATGGGGTGGTGTGTGCAATGAGAATTTTACACCCCCCCCCAGGTGCTGGATGCCACATAAACCCTGAGATCAAAGCTCGAGGGGTTTATCTCGGCATCCAACACAGAGGGTGCGTGTAAAATCTGAGTGTATACACCACCCATATTTTATTTTATATAATTGTTGGGTTTCATTTTTTTCCACCACAGCAATTATATAAAATAAACAGAACAGAAGGCGTCTCCATGCAGCTGCCGTCCGACCGGGTTTCAGCAGGGTCAGCAGTCGGATGCGGCTGCTGGAAGAATGTTTTTTTTTTTCCCTTTTCTTTTCAGTGGCATGATTTTGGTGGCAGCCGTTACTTGTTTTTAAAAAAACTACTTACCGTCGAGTCTGAGTGGCGGTCTGGTCTCTGTGGGTTAGGGTGGCTCCTGGCATTGCGGAAGAGCGGAAGCTGGCAGTTGTGCATGCACAGAAGACGGGAAACCCAGCACGTGTTTGCCGTAATAAACACTCCTTTATTACAACAAATTACACTATGGTTTTCCCATCGAAAAAAAAGAAACCCATTAATTATTGCCTTTTAATTGCACAGCCTGTCATGTGTTATCCCTTATGTAGCAGTACCATGTACTGTAGGCTTCTTAATGAGAGCATGGGCTCCAGTAGATACAAGAATTAGTAGCCCAGTTATCTGCCTCTTCAACTGCTTGTGCTCCAGGTCTGGGGTTGTCCTCTGGCCTGTTGGGCATCACACCAGCCCATCTACGCTATGTTGTTCCTGCCCCACAGCTTACTATCTCCTCACTGGCAGGCCCATGGGTCAGAGTCCAGCTCAAGAGACCACATGATGGAGGCAGACAGTCAATAGTGCTCTGTAATCACCCTAAGTGCTCCAGAATTTTTCCTCTAAGTTGCCTCTGGATAGGCTGCTGATGTCTTGACACCAAGCACGAGCACACAAGACACATCAGAAGCTAGAATTTTCCCCAACCCTATTTTATAAATTATGATGTCTCTGAATGCAAGGAGTCTTCCTATAAACTTTGCCTGAATCAGTAAAACACCCAAAGAAAACCACAGATAAAATACTAACAAAACTGAATAAGCTCACAATTCCATCTTCAGTAGGATCTTTAAGTATGCCATAAAGAAGAAGAAAAAATTACTCACGACACTAATATTATTTCTTCGCAGGGATCCATCAACGTGATTTACAATACGCATCATCCTTTGGCCAGCATGCCATGCTATGGATATACAACAACTTCATGCTAATCATAGAACATAAAATACAAGTTCAAACTTGGCAATGTGGTCACGTGCCCCTTAGTACTGTAACATCATTCGATTTGTTTTTATAGCTAGGGGAGCTGTGAACACTAAAACTACCTAACTAGCTACCAAAAATTTCTGGCGATTGTGAAGAGAGTCGGACCAGCCAGATTGCGTAGCATAAAAGGCTACGGGAATCGCACGCCGCCTTCCGCTGAAAATGTAAGTGCAGCTTCACGCCACTGTGTGGCTGCAACGTGCCATCCTTACATCCTTCACATAAATTAATGTCATCTTTCATCGGGGGGCTGTGCCCCCCAACAAAAGTAAACATGTAATGTAAAAAAAAATAAAAAATAAAAATCCCAAAAAAGATGCAGTAACATATGATCTGTGTCAGTTACGCAGTAAGCGTAGCTCCTTGGCTGGTCCGACTCTCTTCACAATCACCAAATTTCTAATACTTTTCATCTGTTTATCTATTTTTGGATTTTCCTGTATATCAGGGGAACTATACTTCAAAGAATGGTGGAGTAACATCCCTTAAGTATAAGAATTTTCTCTGTGTAAATTGTTTATGGACTTCTAGTTATTTACTGAAGATTTATCGGTTTATTTATCTGTTTATTTGTAGTGTAACTCTAAATGAATCAGTTATGATGCACTGATGGTATTTTTAATGATTATGAATTTTTATTTCATAAAAATTTTATTGATAAAAATATTTCTAATTATTTTATTTAAACATTTTGAAAAAACACCACACAGATTTAAGACTGACAATAGTTGAATGCACATTTACTTGACCCATTTTAAAGGAAAACTGCACTGAATATGTATGTCGTTTTCCCAACAGAAGCTGTTTTTTAAATACTTGTTCGAATTCAGATACTGTCCTATCACTACAGGCTTTTCAGTTATCCCAGTGAGTGTTTGTGACTTACATTCTGGTGTTGTGCCATTTTAGAACTGTATGATGTAGTTTATGTCCCTTTCAGCCACACAGTTCTAAAATAGAATATGGGTGCATTGTGCCAACAATAGAAGAGTAGAACAGGGACATACACTACATCATACAGTTCTAAAACGGTACTTCCCTGCAGTTTGTAATGCAGAAACACCCAGTAGGATAAATAAAAAGCCTGCAGAGATGGAGCAGTAACAGAACTGGAACCAGTATTTAAAAATCTGTTCCTACAGGGGAAAATGGCATACATGTTCAGCGCAGTTCTCCTTTAACAACTGCAAAGAATGTTCAAGCAACCTTAAAAAAGAACCGATTCTTGTATTAACCTATTTTCAGATTCTAGAAGGGGAGGCAGGATCAGGGACTGTTAAACTCATTGATGGATCCCTGAGAAGAAACAAAATTACTACGGTAGTTTTTTCTTCAAAACCATGGAATCCATCAGTGATGCTTCAAAATAAGCAGACTCTCTAGTGCTTTGGGAGGATGGGACCAGAACCTACTTAGGAAAGAGGTTCTGCAAGACAGCAATTCAGAAACTGGATTCTTCCTATGTCCAGGAAATAGTGCTTTGTGAAGGTGTGCGCTGTCTTCTAGGTAGTCGCTTTACAAATGTCTAGAAAGGGGATGCACCTTCTAACTGGCACAGAGGCAGAGGTACCCCTTGTGGAATGTGCCCTTAGGCCTCAAGTAGGTATTTTTCCAGCTTCTTCATAACAGAACTATAAGCAGGAAACTATCCAATGAGACCGAAAATCCTTTGTCTGTTCCAGGTAGTCGTCCAGTGCTCTTTTTATATCCGGACAGTGCCATTTTTGTTCATCTATACCAGAATGTTCAGAGTACAGCACAGAAGAGCAACTGACAGGTTCAGATGAAATTCTGACACCACCTTGAGTAGGAACTTTCAGTTAGTCCCAAGGACTACCTTATCCATCTGGAAGATAGTGCAGTTTGGATCTGTGCAGAGGGCTTGCAGCTCACCTACCCTCCTGACAGATGTCATGGCAATCAGGAAAACTGTTTTTTATGTGACATATTTTAAATCAGCAGTAGCTAAGGGTTCAAAGGGTGCCTACATTTGCTGGGCGAGACACATATTCATGTCCCATGTACAGGTGGGTACAGGTGATTTGAGTTCTTTAAAGAATATTTTAAAAACAGGCTGTAGTAGAACACAGACACACAGAAGTTGTCTGCAGATAAGGACCTCTTGGCCCACTCAGTCTGCCCTAATTTCCTTACCTACTGTGCCACTGCAGACCCTATTCGATCTCCAGCCCCCCCCCAGCCCTATTGCTAAGGTCCCCTTGTGTCTATCCCATGGATGATCGAATCCTGTTACTGTTTTGGCTCCCACCACCTAAGTTGGGAGACTGTTCCAGGTGTCCACCACTCTTTCTGTGAAGAAGTATTTCCTTACACCTCCCCAGTCCCCCCAGCTTCATGTTGTGCCCCTTGTCCTCAAGTATCTCTTTCTATGTAAAATGCTTTCCTCCAGTACCTTATTACTACCTTTGAAGTATCTGAATGTGTTTCCATCATGTCCCCCTTTCCCTCACATTTAATTCCTTGAGTCTTTCCTCGTAGGGCTTCTGATGCAGGCCATGCACCATTTTAGTTGCCCTCTTCCGTACCTCTTTCATCCACTCTATGTCCGTCGGGGGATGCGGTCTCCAATACTGGACACAATACTCTAGGTGGGGCCTCACCATTGATCTATACAGAGGTAACATCACCTCTCTCTTTCTACTGGTGATACCCCTCCCAATGCACCTGAGCATTCTACTAGCTTTCCCCACTGCCTCACCACACTGCTTAGCTACCTTCAGGTCATCAGAAATGATTACCCCAAGGTCTCTTTCCTGTTTTGTGGTTGCCAATACCTCCCTGCCCAGTTGGTACACTGCCCTCAGAATTCTGTATTCCATGTGCATAATTTTGCACTTTTTGGCACTGAAGCCTAGTTGCCAAACCTTTGACCAGTTTTCCAGCGTTTTCAGGTCATCCCTCATTTTTTCCACCCCCCACCGGTGTGCCTACTCTGTTGCAGATTTTTGTGTCATCCACGAACAGGCATAATTTCCCTTCCAGCCCTCCCGCAATGTCATTAATAAAGACACTGAAGAGGACCAAGCCCGGTACTGATTCCTGAGGCACTCCACTGGTCACCATGCCTTCTTTAGAGTGAGCCCCATTTATCACCACCCTCTATCTCCTGTTTCCTAACCAACTTCATACACATTTTACTACTTTTGGTCCCACTCTTAGGCCACCCAGCTTGTTTACCAGTCTTCTGTGTAGAACACTGTTGAAGTCCTTACTGAAATCCAGGTAGGCCACAACCATCGCTCTGCCCTGATCCACTTTCCTGGTTACCCAGTCAAAGAATTCAATCTGGTTTGCTTGGCATGATCTCCCCACCATGAAACCATGTTGCCTCGCATCCTGAAATCCACTGGCCACTAGGTATTCTCCAATCCTTTTCTTCAGTGGTGATTCCATTACTTTGCCCACCACCGAAGTCAGGCTGACTGGTCTGTAGTTCACTGCCTCTTCTCTATTCCTACTTTTGTGAAGTGGAACCACAACCGCCCTCCTCCAGTCCCCCTGAACTTCCCCCATACCTATAGTGATAGACTGAACAGTGCTGTCAGAGGTGTAACCAGCAACTCCTCGAGTTCCCTCAGTATTCTACAGTCCCAAATTCTTCCTGACAGAAACTCCAAGTCATACAAATTACAAGGTTTCACAAAACGACGTCTATGAACTATTAATAACATTAAATAAATCAACAAGTCCTGGCCCAGATAATATTTGTCCCAAATTTCTTCTAGGAGTAAAAGATACAATTGCTCTACCACTCGCTATTATTTTTAATAAATCTCTCTATGAATCAAGAGTTCCTTCTGATTGGTTAACTGCAATAGTAACTCCCATTTTCAAACAAGGTTCCCATTCAAAAGTTGAAAACTACCGCCCAATTAGCTTAACTTTAATTCCTTGTAAAATAATGGAAAAAAATAATCAAAACTTTTCTAGAAATAGAAATGGAATCCTTGAATATAGTTGATACAACTCAACATGGATTTAAAACTGGCTTTTCCTGCACCACAAACCTGCTTTCATTCTACAACTATATTAGCACGAATCTTGATTTAAACATTCAGACTGATGTCATCTTGTTGGATTACAGTAAAGCTTTTGACAAAGTGTCACATGACATTTTGATTAAAAAACTCAGTCATTTAGGATTTTCATCGACATTAGTTTCATGGATAAACAGTTGACTGAGCAATCGTACTCAGAGGGTTAGTGTAAATGGCACCTTGTCAGACTTGGGTAGGGTGATGAGCGGTGTTCCTCAGGGTTCTGTTTTGGGACCCACCCTTTTTAATATTTTCATCAGTGATATGAAAATTCTTTCTTCTAACATCATTATGAAATTTGCTGATGACACAAAACTAGGGGGTATTGTAAATAATGCAGTTAACATAAAAACTTTACTAACTGACCTCGCAATAATCGGACACTGGGCTCACATAAATAAAATGCACTTCAATGTTACAAAATGTGCAGTTTTACACATGGGGAAAAACAACCCCAAACAAATATACACTCTGAACAATATTATTCGGGCATCTAGTTTAGAAAAGGATCTTGGGATACTAGTAAATAATAAGCTTTCCTCATCTTCTCATTGCAATAAAATTGCCACTCAAGCTAATGCTCTTCTTCTTAGCAGGATAAATAGTACATTTGTCTCTAAGTCAGAGCAGTGTATCATGACCCTATATAGGTCTCATGTTAGACCTTATATGGATTATGGCTCCTCGTTTTGGAGTCCTTATCTGGTTTCGGATATAAATAGAATCGAACAAATCCAACGTAGGGCTACAAAACTTATTCCATATTTTGCTCATTTGGATTGTGATTCTAGGCTACAGAAAACAGGCTTGTATTCACTTAAACAGAGAAGAACTAGCGGCGATCTCTTACAACTATTCAAAATTATGAAATCACCCGTTCTGATGGAACAATGTGGTATAACTTTATCCACCAGAAAAATTGTAGCTAGGTTACACAATAAACAATTGGACATTAAATAAGCTAATACAAATAAAAGACAAAACTCCTTCACTATCAGAACTCCTAGGTTGTGGAATACACTGCCTCAAGATATTATTGATTCACAAACTATTATGATTTTCAAAAACAAACTTGATAAATGGTTATTAAACTAGAATTATGAATAATGGTCCACACATGTGGAGGACAATCTCGATAGGCAATGGCCTTCTTCTGTCCATCAAACCTAGTAAACCTAGTACCCCGTCTAGCCCCACTGCCTTGTCCACTTTCAGCTGTGCTACTTCCTTGAGGGGACTCTCCTCTGTAAAAGGCCTAGTGTCCCTCTCCCTTCCTTTAATGCCCTTTTCCCTGATCTGTGGTCCATCACCTAGAGCTTCCTCCGTAAATAATGAACAAAAGTATTTATTCAGTATGTATGCTTTTTTCTGGTCCTCCTCCACACAAACCCCTCCTTCCCCTTTTAGCCTTACTATCCAACCCTTGTTCTTCTTCTTTTCACTTATATACCTAAAGAATGTTTCAACTCCCTTTTTTACTGATTTGGCAATATTCTCCTCCATTTGTGCCTTTATGCTCCTGCTTCCCCTGCCTCCCTTTGCTTCTGATATTTCTCCTTATACCCTTACTTCTGTGCCGACTTGTACCTTCTAAATGCCAGCTTCTTTGCATTTACTTTCTCTGCTACTTCTTTAGAGAACCACAGTGGACTCTTTTTTCTCTTGCCCTTTTTAACTTGCCCGACACAGAGGGTTGTTGCTGTTTTCAATGCCCTCCTTTATTTTTGCCCACTGTTCCTCGGCTCCACCCAGTTTCCTTATCTCTGCTAGGGTGTCCCTGAGGCATTCTCCCATTTTCTAGAAATCGTCCCTCCTGAAATCCAGGACCCTCATTTTAATGTGGTTTGATTCTGGCTCAGTTCTTTAAAGAACCTTTTTTTTTCCACACAGATGTATGTTTCCTCTGTTGGCGGGTCACAGCTGCTTGTCTGCCAGCCTACCAGACTCTGGGGTTGTTCGGGAACTTGGGACACTATGCGTGTCCCAGCGGTCCCCCAGAGCTGGCCTGGAGGCTTCATCCTGCCATGACCCCTGTCATTTTCCACATTTTCTCCCATCAGCCTGGGGTCCCAGACAGAGAGGCTCATGTGCGTGGCAGCGCACATGCGCCCTCTTGCTCTGGTGATGGCCCCTTCCTCCCACCCCACTGGCCTAGCACCTGGCTCCCTCGGCTTGCGCTCCCCCCTGGCCTCCACTGCAAGGCAGCCAAGAGCCAAGGGAAGCCCGAAACCCTCCCCGGAAAAGAGAGCTGCCTAGTGGCAGCTCAATCCTGAACCACTCTCTCCCCCAGACCGACCAGCGATGGCCCGTGCTCGTTCCCGAACAGGGGTCACCTGAATGGTGAGAGGCAAGGTGTCCGGAGCCTCAGCCCTCTGCACCACCGGACCGACCCCTTTAAAGAACCTTTTATAACAGGTTGTGATAGAACACAGAAACATAGACGCTGTTGGCAGATAAGAACCTCTTGGCCTACCCAGTCAGCCCTGATTTCCCTAAATACTGTGCCACCAGAGACCCTACTCAATCTCTGACCTCCCCCCTGCCCTATTATTAAGGTCCCCCTTGTATCTACCTCATGCATGCTTGAATCCTGTTACTGTTTTAGCACCCACCACCTCCATTTGGAGACTGTTCCAGGTGTCCACCACCCTTGTCGTGAAAAAGCATTTCCTCACATCCCCTCCTGAGTCTCCTCCCCTCTGTGGGTACAGGTAGCTGAGTTCTTTAGAGAACCTTTTAAAAACAGGTTGTGATGCCAAGGACTTGTCCTTGCCTGCTGATGGGTAGGCTGCTACTGCTGCCATATATACCTTCAGGGTTGTGGTTCTCAGACCTTGAGACTGTAGGTATACCAGGTAGTCCAGAACTATTGGCAGCCTTGTCTTCATTGGGATTATCTTTCTGGGGGCACACCAGTATGAAAATCTGTTCCATTTAGAGGAGTGCTTCCCTTGTTGCTGGTTTTCTTGAAACCTTCAAGACTTTCAAAACCTTTGCTGCTAAACTCAGGTTAGAGAATTCCAACTGCTCAAGAACTACGTCCTCAGGCATAATGTTCTGAGGTCTGGAAATGTTATCCTGCTTTGAGAGAAGTCAACAGGTTGTATCTCAGTGGCAGAGGGGCACTGAGTACCAAGCCTGTCTGGCCCAGTCCAGGACTATCAGAATCATTGTTGCTGGCTCTCTCTTGAGCTGAGCACTCTCTATATGAGTTGAAACTGCTGGATGGCATACAGGAATCTCCCTGTACAATCCAGCACAATGGTGTCCTCTGAGACCATGCCCCTTGCTGATGGCCTACAACAAAACTGTGGGAGCTGACTGTTCTCTCAAGAGAAAAGCAGGTCTACTCCTGGAGTGCCCCATCGTCTGAAGACTGAGGCCAGCGCTTGGTTCAGGATTTACTCACGGTTTTCTTGGCTGATTCTGCTTAAGGAGTCTGCCAGGAGAGTATCCTTGCCTGGCAAATGTACTGTGGAAATCTTTGCATCTTGAGAATAAGCTAGAACCCAGATCCCCATAGCCTCTGAATACAGTCTTAAGGATCTTGTTCCTCCCTGCTTGTTTATGCAATACATTGTTGTGGTGTTGTCTGTTTTAATTTGAACAGACTGATCTTGTAACTAGGAGGAAAAAGTATTGCATTGCCAGCAATACTGCCCTGAGCTCTAGGAGACTGATGTGCTCTTGAGTCTCCCTAAGGGCTCCAGAAGCCACAAACTGTGAGATCCTCTAGGTGAGCACCCCATCCAAAGAGTGAGGCACCTACTGTTAGAATACTTATTAGAGATTACTGGAGGAAGGGAATGACTTCTCAGAGGTTGCTTCCATCCTTACACCACTCTAGTGCCAGCACCAATGTCTTCCTGAATGGCACTAGCTTGGAGAGTGGATCCCATCTTTGAGAACAGTGGTCTCTCATGTGATAATGAATGTCCCTCATCTGAATCCTGGTCCACAGCAACGCTGCTGTAGATGAGGCCATGTGGCCCAGTAACTGCAGAAAATCCCTTGCAGGCCTTGGTTGACCTAGTATAAAATATTCTGCAATAGCAATCAGATCTGATACCCTCTTTTGAGGAAGGAAAGCTTTTCCCCTGCAGGGTATCCAGCTCTGCACCTATGAAGTCCAGCACCTGTAGAGGTTCTTTTTGGGACTTCAGCAGATTTATCAGGAAAGTACAGTTACGTAAGAACTTACCGTTAACAGTAGATCTTCGAGAACAGCTCTTGCAGCAGGTTACACCATTAGGACTGAAGCCGTCAGGCACCAGGACCCCACGGAAATTTTTGAGCTAGCAGTCTTCAGCGGGAACCACTTCCGACGTCGGTCCCGCCCCCGACGTCAGGCGTAGTACATAAGGAGGCGGTCCCCCCACAATCCCCAGTTCTCCCACCGGAGACTCCCGGCCGCTGGATGACATCAGAAGAGGAGACCGAGGATCCGCCACCAGATGGCCAAGATTAAAGTCAGAACGTCCCATCCCGTAAGATGGATGTTTGGCTACGACCTACCTCCAAAAGAAGGGGGATGGTGGGCAGGAAGGTACCTGCTGCAAGAGCTGTTCTTGAAAATTTACTGTTACAGTAAGTTCATACGTAACTGTACTATCTTACTTCGAGATACAGCTCTTGCAGCAGGTTACACCATTAGGACTGATTTCCAAGCAGTAGTGACAACCTTATGCCACCGGGAGGAGGAAAAGTAGAATTCTCCATACAAGTTGAGCCTAGGACAGAAGTCCCTGCAGGATGGCTAGGCCGAACCCTGCTCTTCGCCTCGATGCAATGTCCAGGCTGTAATGCCTGATAAAGGTATGCATAGAGCTCCAAGTGGCTGCAGCGCAAATAGCTGAGGTGGAAACGTTTTTTTAAGGCCGCAAAAGAAGTGGCCACCCCTCACATGGAATGACCCTTGACCGTGCCCGCTAAAGGTTTGTTGCGCTTGTCATAACAGAAAGTGATACACTGGAAGAGCCACCTCGAGAGAGACTGTTTAGAGACAGGAGCTCCCTTCATTCTAACAGCAAAGGAGACAAACAGTTGATTCGACTTTCGAAACTGTTTGGTTCTGGTCAGATAATATCTGAGGCACCTGTGTACATCAAGGGTGTGTAGAAGGGCTTCTCCTTGGTTGGAGTACTTTGGAAAATACACTGGTAAGTCGATATCCTGATTAAGGGTGAGGGCTGAAACCACCTTAGGCAGAAACTTTGGGCTTGTCCTCAGGGATACCCTATCCTGATGGAAAACTAAATAAGGTTCTTTGCACATCAGTGCATGCAATTCAGAAATCCTTCTTGCGAAGTAACTGCAACTAAAACAACGTTTTCCCGACAAGCATGAGTTAGCAATCTGCTGCTGGTTCAAAAGGTGGCAGCATAAGCTGCTCCAGGACGAAGGGCAAGTCTCAAGGAGGAATCGGATCCTTGATAGGCGGCCTAAGGTGGAGAACTCCCCTTAAAAAGGCGCGAGTAGTGTCCAATTGGGCCACTATCCGATGGCCTATGGGGGCATGGTAAGCCGAAATTGCGCAAAGGTGTACCTTAATCGAGGAGTAAGCCAGTCCGGACTGAAAAAGTGAAAGCAGGTAATCCAGAACCAGCTTTTCAGGACATTCTAATGGCGAGAAACCATGCGCTTGCGACCACAAGCAAAATCACGCCATTTCATGGCGAGACTTGGCTTTCTCTGGCGGCAGAGAGTACATTCCACCACTTCAGAGACCCAGACGCAACATGGCTATGTCTCTAGGAGCCAAGCATGCAGGTTCAAAGAACACAAGTCCAGATGGACTAATGAACCCTCCTCCTGAGATAGCAGATGGGAGCTGATTGGCAAAGGAAGTGGAGGTTCCCGGGATAGCTGATGCAGAAGCGGGAACCAAATTTGTCTGGGCCAGAAAGGTGCTATCAGAATGAGCGTTGCCTGCTCCCTGCGAAGTTTTAAGAGGACTCTCTGGATCAACAGGAAAAGAGGGAAGGCATAGAGGAATCTGCCCGCCCAGGAGAGGGACAACGCATCTCGCCAGAAAACACCAGGCCCTGGATCTAGCGAGCAAAAATTAGGCAGTTTTGTGTTGGATGGGGACGCGAAAAGGTCCAACTCTGGAGTGCCCCATTTGTGAAACAGATCCTCTGCCACCTCCTGTAGAAGTTCCCACTCCTGGACTCTGGCCTGAGAACGACTCAGGCTGTCTGCAATAGTATTGTCCGCTCCAGGGACGTGTACTGCAATTAGGTTTGCGCCGTGCTGCACTACCCACTCCCACACTTTCATGGCCTCCCTGCAAAGCGGGTAGGAGTGAGTGCCTCCTAGTTTGTTAAGGTAATACATCACCGCAGTATTGTCTGTTTGTAACAGGAGAGTACCCGGTGGAATCTCCAACTGGAAGGCTTGCAGAGCATAAAGAACCGCCCTCATCTCCAAAATGTTGATGTGGAGATGAGATTCCTGGGCTGTCCGTGTGCCCTGAGACCTCACCCCGTCTAGGTGTGCTCCCCACCCGAGCCCCGAGGCATCTGTGGAGAGAGTCACAGTCGGAGACGGGGCTACAAAGGGAACCCCCGCTGAGAGGTTCCCCGGATCTAGCCACCATTGCCAATCCCGAAGCACGGCATTCGTGATTCAAATTGGCTGCTGCAGATGGTCTTGCCTTTGGTCCCATTGCACCCTTAGCATCCACTGAGTTACCCGCATGTGGAGCCTTGCCATCGGGACTGTTGCAATGGCCGCAGCCATGTGTCCGAGCAGGCAAAGGACCAATCTGACCAGAACGGTCTTCTTCACCGACAGGTCCCTGATGAGGGATCTGATGTGTTCCGCTCTGTCCACGGGAAGAAAGGCTTTCCCTCTGATGGTGTCCAGAACTGCTCCTATACACTGCAGTTTCTGGGACGGTACCAGGAGTGACTTCTCGTAGTTGATGAGAATACCCAGTGACTGAAAGAGGGCCTGGGTATGATGAATGGCCGTCATCAGTGCCTCCTTGGAGGGAGCCATGAGAAGCCAGTCGTCCAGGTACGGGAACACAAAGTGGCCTTGTCTCCTCAGAGATGCCGCTACGACCGCCATGCACTTCGTGAAGACGCGAGGTGCTGATGACAGCCCGAAAGGAAGCGCTTGGAACTGATAATGACGGCTCTGAAACTCGAAGCACAGGAACCTCCTGTGTGCTTGAGCAATTGGGATGTGCAGGTAGGCGTCCTGCATGTCTAATGACGCCAGAAAGGCGTCCCGCTTCAGCATGGGGATTAGACCCGGAAGGGTCACCATGCGGAAGCGTTTGTAGAGACCAACAGATTGAGGTTGCTGAGGTCCAGAATTGGACGGAGGTCCCCTGTTTTCTTTGGAACCAGGAAGAAGTGTGAATAATAGCCTAACCCTCTCTGGTTCTCTGGAACGTGCTCTAAGGCTTCTTTCTCCAGAAGCGCGAGCACTTCCTGCTGTGTAAGCAGGGCATGCTGGCCTGAGTAGCGGGAAAGCAAGGGAGGCCTTGTAGGTGGGCTGCCTGCGAATTCTATATAGTGGCCTTTTTTGACCAATTGCAGCACCCATCTGTCGGTGGTGATCGACCGCCACCCTGGCAGGTGACGTGCGATGCGACCCCCAACCTTCATTTCCCACTGATCCTGAGGAGGGGCGGGGGCCGGGAAGGAGTCATGCTGCGGCAGCGTTAGATCCCGCAGGTTGGGCCAACTTTGTGACTCGGCGGCCTCTGCCTGGGGATGACTTGGCCTGGAATTTCCGGGTAAAGGAGCCCCTCTGCTGTTGGCCAGAACGCGGTTGTTGCCTTTGTGTCCGGCCACGAAAGCGACTTTGGTTCCTAGGAAAGGAACTAGGTCGAGATCTGTACGTGGCTTGGACAGATCTAACTGCCTTCCCTGCGTCCTGCAGTCTGGTGATCACCTTCTCAGAAGCTTCACCGAAAAGGACTTCCCCGTTGTAAGGGATGTCCATGATGTTCTTCTGGACATCCGGGGTAAAACCGGAGACACAAAGTCAAGAGTGTCTCCAGAGACATGCACCTGAGGCTGCAGCTCTGACCGAAGAGTCCATAGAATCGTATGCGGCTCTGAGCACCTGGGTCCCCACATCCGAACCCATACGGAGGAGATTTAAAAGCTCCTCCTTTTGGCCACCATCGGGCATCTTCTCAACCAGGTCCTGTCCCTGTTCCCACAGTGCGTTCTGGAATTGAACCATGTGGGCGAGGTAATTTAGGGACCTGATGGTGCAAGTCACAGCCGCGTACGTGCGCCTACCCAGGACATCCAACTGCTTGGATTCCTTGTCCGGTGGCTGTGTGCTAAAGTGCTGAGGTCTCAGAGACTGGTCATGCGAGGCCGTGATGACCAGGGAATCAGCAAGAGGATGGTTCGTCAGATACTGGTCCTCACGCGGGGCCTTGTATAGGCGGTCAGCCTTCCTCAGCACTGCCGGAGTTGAATGCGAACGCTTCCAAGCAGCCTTGGTGACATCCGCGAAGGTATTCACCAAGGGTGGGACTACCACAGGCTTTGGGTCTTTCTGCCGAAGATAGCGGGCAAGGCGCTGTCCCTCGGGGTCCAGTTCTTGAGTATCCCACCACATATTCTCTTGAATGTGCCTCATGATCTCAGCGAACGAGGGGTCATCCAGAGGAGACCTGGGAAGGTCGTGTGGGTCTGGGGAGGGGATGCTGATGGGAGAAGGAGACCTGGAGCACCTTGAGGTGTCAGATCTAGAACCCTCCGCGAACGAGATGTACCGGCGTAGTCTGGGTCTCTTAGGGCTGGGTGACCCTGAAGTGGATCTTGAGGGAGGTCTTCTATCTGAGGATCTGCCCCTAGGAGGAGGTGTTGGCTCCTTGGGGGTTGGTGACCATCCTACGGGCCCCTTGGATGGAGGAGGGGGGCGTAGGCGTTGAAGGAGTAGGTGGAGCCGAAGTAGGAGGAGGGTGTGTGACGACCACATCCTTCTTGATGGTGTCCCATCAGAAGGTGAAGAGCTCCTTCACCTTTGCCAAATTCAGGTCCGACGACTGGCCAGGTACTGGTGGCCTGTCGCCGGGGTCAGGCGTTGGGTCCCCATGGGAGCCCGATGGTTCCAGAGTCGCCCGCCTGGTCCTCGGGCTGAGTAGTGTCCTCCTCTGATGATACCTTCCGACCGATGTCGGTAGGCGACGGTGGTGTGGTCCTCCCCTCTGGGGTAGCTGTCGGTCCCCTGGCCGACGCCTTGGTAGGCGAACGCCTGGCCGGCGACGGGTGTCTTACTGTAGCCGGCTCCTGGGAGTGCCTATGATGCTTGGCCAACGTCGGGTCCGGCGTCCGTTTCAGGGACGTCAGGTCCTTAGTCTTACGCGGGACCGGGTCCGACCCATGCGGAGGTTGGGACACCGACCTGGCGTCGGAGTCCCGACGGTGGGAGGAAGACTTGTGGCACTCCCCAGACTTGGACGAGGCCTTAGGAGGAGTGGATGAAGCCGATGGTCTGGAAGTCTTGATAGGCTGCAGGGAGGAGGAGCCGCTGGATGATCTGACCTGAACCGGGGGAGGCTGAGATTGGGCCCTGGAGGGAGAGCGGTCTGACCGCGAGCTGGAGCTTCGGGAATCCGAGGCCCTCAACGGGAACCTGGGCTTTTCCTTCTCCCGGTGTTTTTCCCGGTGCTTGTGGGTCTTCCCTGACGACTCCCCCCTGGAGGAAGGTTCCCTATCCGTGGCCTTGAGTTTCTCCTCCAAGAGAAACGCTTGAAGGACCTTCTGGTGGCGGATCCTGGTGCGACTGTTGAAGCCCTGGCAGAAGGAGCAGGCCTGGGTGTCGTGATCCGGGCCTAGACAATGCATGCAGGCAGAGTGAGGATCCTTGAAGGAGATCTGTTTGCCGCAGGCACACTTTGATGGGTGACCTTCCAGAGAGGTGTTTGGAGAGGACATTAGATGAATCCAAGTTCGAATGAGAAAAAAGAGAACGTCGTAGTTCCTAGTCGTCGCACGCTAGAAGGTGACCGAGGGGCCGATGCTTGCGATGTCGACGGCGGGAAAAGAACTGGTGATTATGGGGACCGCCCTTATATACTACGGATGTCGGGGCGGACCAACATCAGAGGCGGTACCCGGTAAAGACTGCTAGCTAGAAAATTTCCGTGGGGTCCTGGCGCCTGACGGCTTCAGTCCTAATGGTGTAACCTGCTGCAACAGCTGTATCTCGAAGATCCCCAGATTTTCCATTTTTTTCACCCTCTGGACAGGGTACCTTGTCTCTTGTTCCATTTTCCCTAGGACTAGTCAGTCATCTAGGCAGGGAAAAACCACCACACCTTGCCTTCTCTGATGTGCTGCCACAATGGCTAGGCACTTTATGAAGACCCTTGGTGCTGAAGTGAGGTCAAAGGGAAGGGCTAAGAACTGGTACTGGTAGCTTCCTAGCCTGAACCTCAGGTGTTTTCTGTGGGTAGGTCTGAATGCAATGTGAAAATAGGTGTCTTTCAAATCCAATGACCCTAAACAATCTCCTGACTGCAAGGATGGTATCATTGTGCCCAGTGTGATCATCTTGTATCTTTCATTTTTGACATGCTTGTTCAGATACCTTGGGTCTCAAATGGGTTCCCACTCCCCATTTTTAGCTTGTGGGTGAGGAAGTATCTTGAAAACTGTCCCACTGTGAGGCACGGAACCTTTCCACTGCTTTTGCCTGCAGCAGTTTCTTTACTTCCAGTTCCAGCAGAATTCTTTCTGTTGGTGAATGAGCTGGAAAATTTCTGGGTTTCTGCAGATCTTCCAAGACTCAATCTTGGCCACCGAGTCATACTTATGGGTCTATGGTCAGAGGCACTAGGATCATGCGGGACCTTTTTTCTACAGAGAGGGAGCAGATGTCTGCCACTGCCGTCGCCCATGCACCTCATGCAGTTCATGTGGTGTCACGTGTGCTAGACAATAACTGTCGCTTGCTCTCTCTCATGCACCTCAGTTCTGTTCTTCCCACTGTCAAGTGCATATCGAGGGAGTGACACTACTTCAGTTTGTCGACCATCACCATATTTTAAATGGAGTTGCTGCTAAGTTTCTTTATTTGCAGTGCCTTCTCCATTTATTATTTTTCATCTCAGTGATGCCAAAACCTGAATGAAGATGAGAAGGCTAAGAGGATGTAGAAAAACCGGCAGCCTTCCGCCATTCGACGCACCAGCATCAACTCTGCTGGACCTGCCTTGGCTCAGGCCAAGGTACGGTCTCTGGGCTTTTCCCCTGGCACCTCTGGTGTCAAGGAAGCAAAGGTATCTCCTTGACCTCACCCTGCCAAGGTGTCGGAGCCCAGGAGGGAAGGGGTCTGGTGGACAGCTGCCCCAGTTTGTCTGTCTATACTGCATAGCAGATGTCCCCAGTAGTGGGGCTGTAGCTATACACTCTGTTTTCCCCTGCGAACACCTCAGTGTTGCGGTCTGGTGCCGCAACCTGCTCCTGGCGTTGTTCAAGGATGCTTGTCACTAGTGGTGGGACAGATGCTATGCAAGTGGTCTTCTTGAGCAGATACTCTGGTGTCGCAAACTGGTGTTGCCCTGGCTCCTGGCACCGTTCATAGTGCCAGTGAGCAGGGTGGCACTGGTTACGACGTCAGGCCCCTCTTGACACCAATCACAATGTCGGGAGAGAGACCAACATCAAGGCAGTGCGGCATCAGCTGGTGGTGGTCCTTTTCCCTGGCAGTCCTCTCGGCACCATGGGGAAGGACACCACCCCTGGCGACATTCACGACACCAGCCATGGTGTTATTCTGGGGCCAACATCAGGCATGACGCACGTGACTGTCATCCCTGGGGCCGTACAACGTTCCATTTGCGATGCCAGGCCAGCTCCCGGGGCCGGCGTCTGACCAGGTATTGGACCTGGTGTTAGGCCTTACACTGGGCCTGGCACCTGGGACAGGGCTGGCCATGGCCATGTGGGGAACCCGTTTCCAGGCCTGTAGTCAGCCTCAAACCTAGTCCCAGAGATAGTACTGGCTCAGGGGCAGATGACAGCTGGGAGGTAGAGATCTCTGTAAGCTGAACCCATTACTGATGAGGACCTGAACTGCCCCCGAGGGACTTGCATGGCTCCCCTCTCCTCACCTATGGAATTCCCCCCATGGTCACCAACAGGGTCATTCCTCTTTCATAGGTTGACCTTGTTTGGGTGGAACTGCCAGATCATCCCTTCAAATGAAGTCTTCTAAGCATCCTCACAGCCCAGGTATAGGCTCTGGAGCCTCTCGCTCTTGCTTCCCTCTTGGGCCTATACTACCTCTGCCTGAATTTCCAGTGATCATGGACTCTTTGGCACTAATCACTTGGAGTCAGCATTGCAACCTTGTACCAGTAACACAAACATGTCAACAACCCGGCCACCTGGCACTGTCCACTTCCATGTCCAAAGCCTCCTCTCTGCCAGCATCCTCTTCTGAAAGCTTAAAATCCTCCTTCACATGTCTTTGGCCTCTGAATACATTCTGTACCAGAGATTCCTGGTGGACATGTTGCGGGTGCTGGACACTGGCACTACTGACACCCGCAACACCATGTCCTTGCAGCTGGGACTCCTTGGAGCTTTCAGCGAATGCTATTTGTGTCATCCCTCCCTGGTCCAGAGCCTCTAAGGATTGTTCAAGGACATTCTGGAGATGTTCCTTCGCAATCCCTCCAGCCCCAAGAGGCATCCAACAATGGTACTGCGCACCAGTGTGCTCTCCAAATACTGTGCCTCACCGTACCTCAGGGATTGAGGTAAATCAAAACCTGACAGGGCATCGTCACCTGGCAAGTGACAGACCTCCCCGAAGCCTACTCTACATAGGCAGATGTTCTGGTAGGAGAGCGCTTACATCTGCTGGTACCATGATGTGCACTGCTGCACATCAGGCAGCTTGCAACGAGCACCTGTGGGCACAGTTAGGTTAGCTCCTAGCTGCCATGCCTCACTTGCAGTTAACTGGGCAAGCCTTCTGTCAAGGACGAGTTAGCGAGGCACCAGGTAAGTGCGTCATACGATGCCAATGAGATGGACTCCAGGCTGGTGGGAACCAAAGCCTGCATTCAGCGGATGAAGTGGCTTCACCTCCCATGATTGGCCTGGTGACAAGTGCTTAACTGCTAGTTCCAAGGGGCTCACTTCTCCCATGAGGTCAGGCGGGAGTTATTGGGGCGCCCTCCTGCTCATCCATCTGACCTAGTCGATGCTGGTCTCTCCAGACCTGTAGAGTCCCTGCCCTCAAGTGTTCTCCCCCGTGCAGAGGGCTGAAGGTATCTGTTACTCTCAGGGTGAACCACATGCTTCGTTTGGGAAGCTTGGTGTTTGGACCCATATATATGAATCAATGTTAAAGACTGATTCTTGGGAGATATGCAAATTACATACTTACAGCAATTGTTGAGCTTTCAGAATATCTTCACCATTAAGCCAGATGCCTGCCCACCATCCGTCGCTCAGATGAGGGCCTCTGGTAGCTCAACCTGTGGGCACTGTCAGCAGATCACTCTGCTTGTCTCCTCTGTCATAGTCCTGTATTCCACAGACAAAAATCTGATTTAGGGTAAGCACCTGGAATCTACGCTTTTCAACATAATTGTGCAGATCCAGTATGGGGTGCCAGTCCCCTCCAATCCATTTCGGAACCAGTAAGTACCTGGACACGTAACCCTGACTGGCCAGGACACCTGGGACAATGAGCTATGGCTTCTTGCACACAGAGCTGAACGATGTCCTCCCAAAGGGCAGACGGTGTATCCTGCAATGCCCTTGACCCCCGAGGAGCATGGAGTCAGTAAGGTGGGAAAGTCTAGAGGTCCAGAGGCAGCCCTCTGCCTACTAGTTTTAACAACCACTTGTCCGCTGTGATAGTGGACCAATGTGGCAAGAAATGGTGCAACCAACCCCCAACGGGTAGCACAGACAGGGACAGGATGGGTAGAGGGATGAGACACTACCAACCCATCATTGAGCAGCTTTTGCGGGGGGGGGCACCACCAACCCAGCTGCCACCTCTTTTGAGGCCCTGGCCACAAAACTTGGGTTTTGGGCATCAGGCCTGCTACTGCCCCTGCTGGGGCTGCTGCCAAAGGAGGCTGTCTCAAAGAGTCGATACTGAAAAGCCTTTTTCTTAGGCTTTTGTTTCTGGTTCTTCTAGGATAACATCACAGAGTCCAGGGTGGTGTTGAACTTCTCTAAGTGGGTGAGATGTCCTTCCACACCAGGGCCTAAAGAGATCGGTACCGAAGAAAGGGACATTAGCCAGCTTATTCTGGGTATCAACCATAATGGTGGACAGATGCAGCCAGGACCTGCAATGCATGGAGATGGCCGCTGCCATGGCACCTGCATAGGAGCTGTCAATGTCCAAGGACATCTGGAGCTGGTGTTTAGCCAGTGACTGACCTTGGTTCCAAACCAACCTCACCAGCAACTGCTGGTCAGCAGGGAGGATTTCATCGAGGTCTTCTAACACAGAGTGACCGAAGTTGGCCATAATGATGAAGTAACTCAACTTGATGGAGACCCAATGATGCTGCAGCATATACCTTTTAGCAGCATGGTCAATCTTTCTGGACTCCTTCTCCAGAGGCTTGTCCACATCCCCTTGGCCCCCCAGATTTCTGGAAGGCCGAATCAGAGACCAGACCTTTGGCAGAAGGATGGTCTGAGAACCCTGAAAGGGACTCGGTAGGGACTGCGTACTTGTGGACCATAACATTGGAGGATGCCAGTCAGGATGCTGGATGATGCCAAAGCTCCAAGGCCGGACCCAAGACAGCCTCAGCCATGGGAAAGCCAACCCCTGCAGATTTGTCCCCATCTAGGATGTCCGTGAAAGGGTATTTGGCCCTTTTCTGGAAAGGCTCCAGAGGTACATTCACAGACTTCAGTATAAGTCAGATTAGAGCCCCAAAAGACACCAGTCCATGGTTGGTGGTAAACTACTTGACCGAACACTGTTGAGGATATGAGTCCCAGAGCAGGCTATGGACAGTTGAGCCAAGTCCCCCAAGGACTCTTTAAAAATGGCTCTTGACCATTTCTCGCCATGGACTACCCAAGTATCCTAAGACTGGGTGATCTCAACCGACAATCAGCCTGGCAAGCTGGTTAGCGACCAGGCATCCTTGGTCGAAGCACCCACCTTTGGTTGCAGAGGTGGTGACTCCACTCTTAGGGGTGGAGAAACAGTTTCAGGGAGCACCTTCCTTGAGTGGATTAGCAAGGCCATAACTGGTGGCTGCCAGATGACTGAAGGTCCAGTGGGTGGAGCCTTACTCTGCCCCTCAATGTTCCACTGTTGCCATATAAGCTCCTCATAGCACTTCCACATCTCCCGCGAGTGACTCTCCTCACCCAAGGATGAGGAGGTCAAGGAGTGTCAACAGTAATACCCTCCAGTCAAGCAGGATTGAGAGTGGGATCACCTCGATTGAGACCTTGACTGAGATCTCAACCGTCGACCAGACAGTCAATGTCAAGCACAGCCTTCAGGCTGGTCACAACAGACCATATATTCACTATATTCAGCAACAGAGGCTCCGAAGGCTCAACCACTGGTGGAGGCTGCTCCTGAGGTGACCTGGTCAGGGACACCGCCCGGGCAACATACTCTTGAGTGAGGACCAGGAGAACCAAGGTCTGAGAGATCAAATCCTTGATCTCATCTGACAGCCAGTCAACAGACTCGAGGAAAATCTCCATGGCTTGCTTGACCGGAGTGGAGGTCAATAAGCCCAACGGGGGTACCAAGGAGCTCTCAAACACTGCTGAGCAGTTGAGGGAATCGAAAAGTCAGGAGGACCCTGACCTCTCCCGATCCCACGGTGGGCACCGGCAACATTTGTGTTCCTTGCAGTGGTGGGCAGGGCTCTCCACCAAGGTCTGGAGGGCCATGCACATCTCCTGGAACTCCTCCAAGAATGATCCTCTGATGTAGGCCCCATCTGGGAGCAGCGTCAAGACCAAGAAGGTACCTACCGCAGCAGCCACCACTTCCACCTCATGGCCACAAGCTGTGATGCTGACCTGGCGGCTGCTGAGGCCTGCGTGTGGCCCATAGGACGGGTTTTCCAATCTGCTCTGAAGGCCGGTCGAGGGTGAGCCGGTGCTTCCTGTCTTCCAATGATTCAGGGAGCATCAAAAGGCAAAGACCGCACCTCACCATGTTGTGCTGCCTGTCCAGGCAGTAAAGACATGTGTCCTGCGGGTCAGTGACTGACATCTTCTGCTGGCACCGCACATAAAATCTGAACCCCAGCAGCGGCCCGTTGGCACAGAGTGCTGAGGCTCTGGACACCTTACCTCTTGTCACACCGGTGACCCAGGTTCAGATACGGACTCGGTCGCTGGGGAGCCGGCACGGGGTGGGGGTGGGCAGGATTGGAGCAGCCATGGGGGCAGCTTCTCTCTCTCCCCGGTGGTTGTCGCTTCCCCATAGTTCTGCTGCCTCTAGGTGGAGGTCCGGTGGCTAGCATGGGGGGAGGGAGTGGCAAGTCATGGGAGGGTGTCTTGAGCCACGGCGTGTGCATGCCTCCACATGCGCATGTGTGGCCGAGAACAGGAACGGGTGAAAAACTGGGAAAAATATGGGGCATAAACTATGTATGGAAAAAAAAATTTGAACCCTGGCTTCCATGGCTCCACTGTCGATCACGAGGGGAAGTCAAAAGCAAAGAAGTGAACTTTGAACACTTCCATAAAACCTCGAAAAACCAGGTTCGCCAATGGAGCAACATCTAAAGCAGGAGCTGCTAGGCAGGTGACCTGTTCTTCCAGCAGAAAGAAAGATGTGACATCACAGGGTGGAGTCAAGGGATATGGTGGTGGGAGAAGCTTAGCTTAAAGATATTTGATGGAAAGCCTGTTCCAGTGGAACTGCCAGAGTGTGGATAGTAAACTGTATCCATGCCCCTAGAGCCCCATCTTGCTTCCCTAGGACTGCTAGTCCTGCAACTCCTGTGCACACCGTCCATAAGTTTCTGTGATCTCTCATACAGAAGAGGGTTATGAGTTTACTCACGTTCTACCCAGTGCATGAGGGTTGGAATTTTTGGGAGTCCAGGTGTAATTTTTCCACGTTTGAGCATTTTTGCCATCTGATTTGCAAGGGAGTCCCAAACTGAACTTCCCTTTTTGCTGGTTCTTCCAGAGCCATTTGCTCATGGCTGCTGCCCTATCTTTATCCACTTTCCACACTATCTAGCTAGTGCTAAGAAGCTCTGGCTCTGTTTAGATCTACTACCCTTGTGCCACCTGGAAGGCCCAACCCTTAGTCTCCAAGTTGGTAGTCAGGTTATAATTGGTCCATGTTATTTTCCTGCGTCCTTTTACTATCCCACAGGGTTAGAAAGCATCTAGCCCTCTCTCACATTTTTGCCCCACTTTGCTTCTCTCCTGGCAAACAGAAGTGAGATGCATGAGGAAGCCAACAATATTTATTGCCTAGCATGTGTGACACCACGTGAGGTGCGCGAGCAATGTCACTGGCCGATGTTGGCTCCTTCCCTGTAGAAAAAAAACTCCTGTGACGTTCTAGGGCCTCCGGCACTAGATAAGATATGCTAGAAGATGAAAAATTACAGTAAATACAGTTTTCATCTCTGCTGGAACAATCCCTGACCCACTATTTCCAAGACCCACTTGTCTGTAGTAGTTTTGACCATTTCTGAGTACTGCCCCAAAGCAATGGTTGGCAGCCTTGACAGAACCGCCAGGGGGTTTATTTTGGCTGTGGCTTAGTAGTTGGTGCTGCAGCAGCTGCACACCATTGCCCCTCCTGCCTCTGCAATAACCTCTTTGGGACTGATATTCCTAAGAGGTGCAGGGCCTTGCATAGTAGCACATACAAATAGAAGAGAGAAAGAAATAACTGCCTCAGCTGGAACTTTGGTAGTAGCCCCTATCCCTGCCTCCCCTTCCATAAGGCCTGTAAAAAGTGAAGACCTTTTCTTTAACAGTGTTATTTTTGAAATGGTCTTGTACTTATCTATTTTTTTCACGTATGCCTCTGTTTAGTCACCAAACAGTGAATTTCTCACAAATGGAAATCCATGGCCTTGGTCTGAGTGTCCTGGAAAAGAATGGTTGCCCTTACCCAGGAGAACCTCCTCAATGCAACTGCAGAGGCCAAGACCCTTGAAGCAGAGTCACTAATGTCCACGGCCACACGGAAATGGCACTTAGTGGCATCAGTCAGTGCCAGCAGTGTATTCTACATGGCTTTCTGGTACTGGCCTGTACATGCCAAATAAGCTGCCTGCCTAAGAAACAGGAAAACTGTTGAATACACTTTTTTGGCCATAGTATCCACTGTCCTGGAATCCTTTTCAGGGGGCCTTGCAGAGAAAGGCACCTTGGTCCTCTCAAGCAGCTGCTTGAACCACTCCTACATGGTCACGATGGGCATACAGGTATTCCAGCACCCCTCGGTCTATCCACTGGATACTTCTTATCTATGCCAGCAGCTGAACTGAGTGCTGACATGATCTTCAAAGTGGCTTTTTGGAGCGATTTGTGTATGAGAACTAGCAGCCTTCTTGCAGGTGCTAGCTCCATCACATCAATAAACCTCTTCACCCTCCTCGTCCCCTCTGTTTCATGAGAGGGGATGTTGAGGGCGCTCATCATTTGTTTAATGAAAGGGGAGTAAGAGTCAAAGTCCTCTATAGGCCTAGGAGGGGGAGTCAAACTCTTGTTCTGGTGAACCATATGGTTTCTATATGGTCACCTTCCTCCTCCTCATGATACATCTCATCCTCCTTTGCAAGCAGATGGTTTGGGGAGGCAGGGGACAGGCATATTAATACAGTTTCCCATAGCCTGGTAGGCATGGAAAAACTGCCATACTTTCTCCATGTCCTCTGCTGAGGGCATTTTTCTTAGGTTCGCTACTTTCTCCATTTTCTTTTCAGGAGGAGGTGCATGGACATACTTCTCTTTTTGCTTTTTCTTGGCAGGTACTGGTTTCAGTACCTGCTCTGAGGCTCTTTTATGTTTATTTTTGCCATCACTGGTCTCAGGGTTCCCCCTTTCAGACATCCTGGTATCTGAACCATCATTACCGTGCCTGTCAGACTGCTGAGCAGCTTTCTCTCCACCTGTCCTCTTGATACAGACTGCTGCTGTTTTTGAGAAGACAAATACTCTGATGCATGTTTTTTTCCATCATTAGGAACTCCTGCAAAACCGTTGCTGTGTTTTTGTGACAGAGAGGCAGAATGAAAAGCCATAACATCTTTTCTTAATCCTTTTCTTTTGATTCTTAGGGAAAAATGTTTTACAGAGCTCACAACTGATAAAATCATGATCTGGACCCAGGCACCTCAAACTAAGCTTGAGGTTGTCTGCTCTTGCCAGGAGCTGAAAACAATTCGTACAGTTTTTAAAGCCTGTAGGTCCTGTCTGTTTTTTAGGTCCATCAGTCATGTCAAACATTGCAGACCTCATACAAATGTCATCCCACTGGGGTAAAGTACCCCCTAAGACAGAAACACAGAATTTGACAGCAGATAAGGACTGCTTGGCCCATCCAGTCTGACCATTTTGTTCCCTGCCTATACTCACTGGCAGACCCTACTTGATCTCTGTGCCCCCCCCCTGCTTCCCACTAAGATTCCCTTGTGCCCATCCCATGCATGCTTGAAACCCACCACTGTTTTCACCTCCACTGGAAGACTGTTCCAGGAATCCGCCACTCTTTCAGTGAATAAGTACTTTAAGTTCACAGAAAGAAACTGTTGCAATAAACATATTTATTTATTTAAAAAATTGGTAACCAGGAAAGACGCACTGCGCCAAGGCTTGTCTCCAGGTGTAACCTGGGCAAGGGGAATACAGCGAGGATAAACATAAAAAATATGAGAATAGTATCTGGATAAAATAAAAGTCCCTGAGAATACAAAATCAAATGGAGGTTAAATAGGCATCTTTACAGATGATACAGTATACATCATTATAGATGATAAAGCACATGGATACTACGTGTAAAAGTAGCAGCAAATATATTCCGTGATAAAAATGTACACTTGTGAGAGAGTCAGGAAAAGTGCTCAGTGACTGTTGGGATAGATGACGGTGCAAACAGCATGTGAAGACAGGCAAAAGGGTAATCACAGGCAATAGCATAGGGTAGGACTAAGCAGGAGGGAGTTAAAAAAGGGAAGGGAAGAGTCAAGTGGGGTTTGGCAGGAATATAAGTGCATAATCACGCTTATAGCACCAGTACCAATCAGTTGAGGAACACGCGTTCCTTGAGTGGTCAATATCAGTGCTACAAACATGACTATGTGCTGAATAAGTAGTTCAAAGGTGTCCCCCGTGGCTTAGCTCATCGGGCGCATTATCAGAGGGCTTGCCATGGGGGCTCTGGGTGAAGTAGTTGCAGGTAATGACCAATGAGGGGGGGGTCGCAGGATCAACCAGATAAAATGAAATATTGCAGGCTAGTAAGTAGTCTAAAAATTACACTTTTTTGCAAATTTGTAAATTGGGATCTATAGGTCCCACTACTTTTCTTCTGGGAAGCTAGGCATTCCTCTTTAAGTTTTGAAGTTCAAAGCAACTGGTTCCTTAATAGATGAGAACCAAGTCTAAAGATGTAAAAACCTCTTTTTTTTTTTTTTTAAATTGGTTTGTATTTTTTTTGTGTGCCAGATTGAGTGGTTTTTGGCCAGTTCCCATCAAGGCGGGAACCACGTTTTACTAGCAGCCTTCTCTGGTTCCTGGAACCGATCAGGAACCAGAGAAACTGCAATTTATACAAATTAAAATAAACAAATACACTACCACAGTGTTGAGAAATTAACTCAGACTTAAGACAATAATATGTACAAATAAGTTAAACTATTAAACAGATGGCTTGAGCTGTACTTCAGAGCGACTGCTCTCTCTGGACGGAAAAAGAAAATACAGGTTACTCACCTGTAACAGGAGTTCTAGGAGTGGTATATGTTGTTCATCCACACTTACTGGCAGGTTCCTTGCTGCTTTAAATCTTGCTGAAAGGTCTTCAAGCTGGCTCCTCCCACCCACCCAGGTAGTAAAACTCTCAGCTCTGCCCCATGACGCCAGATCTAGCCCGCTGGAAGCCAGGTTGCGCGTCGTAGCTGGGGAGGTCGAGTGGGTTGTGTGGATGAACAACATATACCACTCCTAGAACTCCTGTTACAGGTGAGTAACCTGTATTTCTAGGGACGTGGATATGTTGTTCAATCCACACTTACTGGCAGACTCCTAGCAGTTTTCTGGGAGGAGGGAGGCAAGATGCGCACCCCCTACTTGGGAGATAAGGACTGGAGAACCGAGGTCCCAAAACCGGCAACCAGGCATGACTCAAGGTCGATGTGGTAGTGGGTAATGAAAGTGTGTGCTGACTTCCAGGTAGCAGCCCTGCAGATTCCCTGGATAGGGACGTCCCTGGGAGCAGCCACCGAAGCAGGGTTATGGCGGGTAGAATGAGCTCTTATCCTCGGGAGGCTCCATGCTCACCCAACCTATAAGAGATCTATGCAGGAGGTGACCCACCTGCCTATCTCCGCTTGGCTGCAGGTCTGCCAGGTGCGACTTCAGCGTAGGTGACAAACAGCTGGTGAACCTCTCCCGAACTTCAGCCATCCGCCTCCTTATAATAAGAGAGCTCTTCTAGGGTCCAGAGTATGGAGCCTATATTCGCCTCCGAGGTGTGACTGGGGTAGAACACCAGCAGAGTCAACACCTGGTTAAGGTGAAACTCGACACTACCTTTGGAAGGAATTTTGGTGGGGCAAGGACAACCTTGTCCCTGTGGAAGACCAGATAAGGAGACTCGATGGAAAGTGCCTGGAGCTCTCCCATCCTTCTGGCTAACGTGATAGCCACCAAGAAGGCGTGTCTCCCGACAGGTGAGATGTCACACCTGTGCACCGCGTTTGAATGGCTTGCCCATGAGCTTAGCCAGTACCAGCAGTAGATCCCACGGAGGTGGAGGTTCTCGCACTGGAGGGATATGTGATCAAGCCTTTGAAAAGCGCCCACCACCTTCTCCTGCGCCCACCGACTGCTTCCTGGCCCGCACCTGGTAAGCAGAGATGGCTGCCAGGTGCACCTTAAGGGTCGTCGACCGAAGCCCTAGCTGAGAAAGGGACCACAGGTAGTCCAGAATGCTAGCCAAAGAACAGGAGGAAAGGTCCAACCCCTTATCCTGACACCAAATGGAGAATCTCCGCCATTTGAAGGCATAGCATTTTCTGGTCGATTCCTTACGGGATGCCTAAACAACGTTGAGGACCTCGTCGAAAAGACCCAAGGCCTGGAACTCTAGCCGCTCAGGAACCAGGCTGTCAAGTGCAGGGATTGAAGGTCCGGGTGGAGTACCTTCCCCTTGTTGACTGAGATCAGGTCCGGGCGGGCTGGAAGCCGCCTCGAGAGCCTGGAGCTGAGGCTGAGGAGATCTGGATACCAGAACTGGTGGGGCCAGTCTGGGGCTACCAGAATCACCGCGCCTTGTCCCTCTTCGCTTGAGAAGCACCTTGTGGATCAAGGGAAATGGAGGAAGGCGAGAAGAGGCCCGGGGTCCACGGCCTCGAGAAGGCATCCCCCTGCAGCGAGCCCTGCTTGGGGGGGGTGGCATGAAACAGCCTCAGCTTTGCAATCTCCCTGGAGGCAAACAGGTCCGCCTGAGGAGTGCCCCAGTGGGAGAACAGATCTTGTACTACCTCCGGCAGGAGAGACCACTCGTTAGATGCAGCACGTATCTGGCTGAGGGCATCAGCCAGAGTGTTGGAGGCTCCTGCCACATGGATGGCTAGGAGATCTGCCTCCAGTCTGCTCATGAGAGACCAAGTGCGGAGAGCCTCCTGGCACAGAGGCAAGGAGTGCATCCCGCCCTGACGGTTTAGGTAGTACATGGTTGTGGTGGTGTCCGCCTGGACCTGGACCACTTCACCCCGTACAAACGGAACGAAGGCGGTGAGGGCTAGTTGGACCGCTTCAAGCTCCAGCAGGTTGATGTGGCATCGAGACTCTGGAGGGGACCAGAGGCCGTGTGCTCTGAGCTCCCCCAGATGGGCACCCCATGGGGTGGACAAACGGGATACCCTCCTGCAGATGAGCTGGAACAAGCCACCACTGGAGGCCGTTCTACATCTCCTGGGTCACTGCCACTGGCTGGTCTAGAGGACAGGAGCGCTGTGACCATTGGCGGGCCAGCCCCCACTGCAGGGGATGCATGTGCCAGCGGGCCCAATGGACCACACTGGTGCAGGCTGCCATGAGGCCCAAAGGGTGCAGGAAGTCCCGGGCAGGGCGCAATTGCCCAACCAGAAATGATTTAGCAAATGAGGAAAGGACCTCGGCCCTGTCCGCCGGGAGCCATGCTCTGGCTCGAAGAGAGTTGAACTCTGCCACGACAAACTGAATCACCTGCGTTGGCAGGAGTTCCGATTTGGCCTCGTTGATGAGGAGGCCAATCTGAGAGCAGACCTGGAGGGCCAGATCCCTGGACCGCTCCACCTCCAACTTGGAGGGGGCTGCAATCAGCCAGTTATTCAGGTAAGGGTACACCCAGATCCTTCAGTGCCGCAGGAATGCTGTCACCACTGCCATGCATTTGGTGAAGACCCTGGGAGCTGGAGAGAGGTCGAAGGGCATGGCCCGGAACACGTAAAGGGATCCCTCTGCCCTGAAGCGGAGGAATCGCTGGTGAGACGGACGGATTGGGACATGAAAGAATGTGTCCTGGAGGTCCAGAGAACAGAACCACACGCCTCGTTCCAAGAATGGAATGATCTGAGCCAGAGTGACCATCCTGAAGGTACGAGACCGCAGGAACTTGTTCAGGTCATGTAGGTCGAGAATGGGGCGCCAGCCCCCCATCTGTTTTGGGACCAGGAAGTACTTGGACACAAAACCTGGGTCTGGAGGAGGATCCGCCACCTCCCTGATCACCTCCTTCTGGAGGAGCAGGGCAAAGTCAGCTCGAAGAGCCGAAAAAGAGGCTACGGAACCCATAGCCCCCCATGGGGCAACGGCTTGATAGGGTGGGGACTGCTCGAATTCCAGAGGCAGACCCCTGCCTACCACTTCCAACACCCAGCGGTCCGTGGTGATATCGGACCAGTCGGAAAGGAAGTGGCGGAGCCGTCCCACCACGGGGGGAACCCGGGGAGGAGTGACGAGGTTGGGGGCGACACCCCTCAACCCGTCACTGGGCAGGCTTGAGGAAGGGCCGCCAAGGAGCCGCCTGGACCTTTCCCTCCCGGCTTCCTACTGGAGGAAGCAGCAGGCTTGGCTTTGGGGTGCCAACTGCGAGCCTGCTGGCCCTGGTGCTACTGTTGCTGGGCCGGACATGCTGCAGGGGCTGAAGGACGAAAGGGCTTAAGCTGCTGCTGGCAGCCTTTGTCCTTCCGGGCAGACATGACAGAGTCCAAGGTGGCGTTGGACTTCTCGATCCTCTGGAGATGACCTTCCACTCCAGGCCCGAACAAGTCGGTGCCCAGGAAGGGAACGTCTGCCAGCTTGTGCTGGGTGTCCGCCGTGAAGGTGGAGATCCACAGCCAAGCTCTGAGGCGCATGGCCACTGCGGCCGCTACTGACCGGGCACATGAGTCAGCGATGTCCAAGGAAGTTCGCAGCTGCTGTTTGGCCACCGCCCTTCCCTGATCCAGCACCTGCTTGACCGTCGTTTGAAGGTCAGCTGGGAGATGAGGAATCACGTCATCCAGGGAGCCCAAAAGGGCGTGTGAAAAGTGTGCCATCAGGACAGCCGAGCTGGCCTGACAAAGGCCTAGGGAGGAAGCAGCATAGACTTTCCGCCCAGAGTAGTCCAATTTCTTGGACTCCTTATCGGGAGGCTTGTCCACATCCCGAGCGTTCCCGGAACGCTGGAAAATGCTGTCGGTCACTAGCCCCTCCACAGAGGGGTGCTCCGAGAAACCGGAGAGTGAACCGATGGAAACAGCATACTTCCGAGCCATCCTGGCCAAAGGTGCTGGACAAGAAGCTGGCCGCTGCCACAGCTCCAGGGCCGGGCCAACAATTGCTTCAGCCACCGGGAAGGCCTCCGTAGGGAAATCTCCTCGGTCCAGTATCTCCGTGAGGGGATACTTAGCCCGTTTTGAAACGGGTTCGAGCTTCATCCCAATGGACTCCGAGATGAGCCGAAGCATTCCAAGGAACGAGGATGGGCTCTCGTCCACTGACTGAACCCCAGTGGACTCCAGGTCAAGCGGCCTGGAGAACAGGGAGGAGTCATCGTCAGACTCTGAGGAGTCTGTGAACAGCTGCTGAGTGCCTGAGCCACCCTCCACCTGCCGAGGCTGATCGGGAGTGAGGGTGACCGACAACTGATGGGGCAAGCCCTGACCCGACCGAGAATCCGTGGTCGGGGCTCCAGTTTTAGGTTGTGGAGGCGGGGGTCCACTACAATAGGTGGCGCAGCCAGTTTCGGCCGAACAACTGGTGCCGCCTTCGGCTCCTCGACTACGAGGGGTTGTTTCGGCCGCTCCAGTGACAGCCACTTGATGGCCGGAGAAGGAGATGGTGTTGGCTTATTCCCGGACAATAAGAGCTACTGCCACATTAAATCCTCATAGCGCCGACGCAACTTGCGCCAGAGCCTATCCTCCGAAGGGGACGAGGAGGATGAGCGGCGCCGCCGCTTTCCATGGTGCCGAGACTGAGACCGCCGACATCGGCGGGACCGGCTGGACCTGGAAGAGGTCTTTGACCGAGACCGTCAGGGATTCTGAGGGTGGCTCTGAGAGGGGGTGGAGGAAACCCACTCCTTCCTCAGTTCAGGGACCTTAACCGGGGACTCCGGCACAGGCAAGTCCTCAGTTTCCACAGAGGGAACTGGTGAAGATGGGTTGTCGGCTTCTCCCGTCAACAAAGCGTCTGACGGGTGGAGAAAAATCTCGACCGCGTCGATGGTTGTCTTGGCCGGCTGACCTGATGGGGACACCGTGAAGCCAGCGGCCTTAGCCAAAACCTCGACCGAAGTCGAGTGTCGACTGTCCAGGGAAGGGGACCTCTCCCGCTCCCACAAACGTCGATGGTGGGACTTACCTTTGGAGTCCTTCTTTTTGGACCGAGAGGAATGTCCCGAAGGCCCTACTCCCTTGGTGGAGAGGGATTGGCAAAGCTCCTTAAAAGAAGCTGTGTAGGAGGAGCCCAAGGAGAGCGGGATAAATGCCGCGACCGAGGATGACGATGATGCGGCCTGGGCCACCTCCTCCTCGAGGGCGATCAGCTGCTCTAGTTGCTCAGCCGAGCCCGCAGCCGCGGACACCCCCAACGGGTCTCCTTCGACTTGACCGGAGGATAAAGTTTCTTGGGTCACCCCAACAGCAATCGGGCAGCGCAGTCCTCCAAGACCGAGGCTGAAAAAGATTTGCACAACTCACAGGCCTGTGAGTCATGGCAGAGTCCAAGGCAACAAACGCACGTGGAATGCGGATTGGTCCGGGACATCTTCTGATCTGCCAGGCAAATCAAACTGTGAGTCGCTTTGTCCATCGTAGCCGCGATAGAAAAAGGAAGACCGAAGTCTTTAAACTTGAAAATTAGTTTCGCTTGACCAAAGAGTGTGGATCCAGGCCTAAAACGCAGAGCGCAAAGGAGGGAACCAGAGCTTCCAAGCGGTAAGGAAGATCTGGCGTCATGGGGCGGAGCTGAGAGTTTTACCACCCGGGTGGGTGGGAGGAGCCAGCTTGAAGACCTGCCGGCAAGATTTAAAGCGGCAAGGAACCTGCCAGTAAGTGTGGATTGAACAACATATCCACGTCCCTGGAATCTGATGTTACGGCACTGGGGGCACATGATCACACTGCAGAGTTTGAATTTGTATTCTAAGTTCTATAATTAGCATAATGTTCTAGCTGAGGGGCCTCACACTCTGGCCAGAGGATGATGCTTTATTGTAAATTACACTGTTGGATTCCTAGGGTTTGAAAATCAAAATTATTGGTTTAGGATTCATATTTTCATATAATTTTAATTTGAACAAAGAAAGGTAGGGCCGGACTTCAAGGTGCGTGGCGCATACAGCTGCTTAAATCGACTGCAGTAGCTTCAACCGCTTTATTTTTTTGTAAATCACGTTTCTCTAGAAACTAGTGCAGTTTTTTCTTATTTGTTTCCTTATAGTGTCTGCTATTGAACAATACTAAAATTAACCCCCGTCATCTTGTTTTATTTTCCCTCTAAATTAAGTTTTTCCTCTATAACAGCCGTTATGGCTCTAGTGAGCTCTAAACTTACTGATGGAGTGAAAAATGTTCAACATGGCTCTTCAGCTACCTCAGCGAGTTCACAAAGCAAGTCGGACTTAAAACATATTAAAGAGATGCCGAGTGGGATTAAACTGGATATTGCCGATATGAGAGACTCCCTATACAAATTACAGAAGGGATCTGAGGCCACTAACAAGAGGGTGGAAACCAGCGAAAGTAATATTAAGCTGGAAGATACTGTCCAGCATTTAGAGAATAAAACAGAGCACCTATCTGAACAAATTCACTATCTGCTGCCAAAAATTTATGATTTAGAGAACTGCAGCAGAAGAAATAATATTAGGATTGCGGAGGTTCCTGAGGGGGTCGAGGGTAATAACATGATTGACTTTTTGATTAATTTTCTTCCTGAAATTCTGTCATATCAGTGGCCATGGCCCCTCAAACCTGAGAGGGCACATTGATCTCTTGCTCCTCGCCCTCAACCTTTGGCTAGACCCAGAGTTATCACTGCTTATTTTCTGAGATTTTCGATTCAAGAAGAAATAGTGAGAATTGCAAGAGAAAGGACACAGCTTTATGGGGGGCAGTTCCATCTTTCAGGATTTTTCTACTGAGGTCACTGAAAAAGAGACATGTTTTTAATGCAGTTAAACAAAGCTGCAGAGGATGGGCATGTCATATCATTTTAAATATTCTGCTACACTGATAGTTACGGTACAAGGTAATCACCCACAGACAGACCGGATGGGCCTAGTGGTCCTTATCTGCCGACAGCATCTATGTATCTATGAGTCTCCTGAGGCTGTTGGGATTTTATTAATAGTTTCACTCACAAGTCGTCTTCATAAACTGCTGCTGATTCAAACCCCACTCAAAATTCCATGGCACCGCAAGCTCAAAAAATACCAACCATGAGCACAGTCTGTAATACAAGATCCCTCACGAACTACCGGCAATTTGCTGTCCAGCAACTTAAGTCTCTCTAATAAAGTGCAGGCCTTGGCCCCCCCCCTCCTTTCCCTTTTTTACACACTGTCAAAATACTGTTAATCCAAAGACTAGCTGGCGACTGTGGAGGCCGGACTAGTCGGAAAGGCGCTTAATGTGTAACTGACAATGCGCAATCATTAATCAACGGATAATTGGGGTGTAAGTACAGCCCTCGATGAAAGGTAAAATAAATTGATTATGTCTACGCTTGATCTGAGATAGTCCAATTGTAAAGTGGGGCACAGCCCCCCGATGAAAGGTAAAATAAATGGATTATGTCTACTAGTTTTTCTTTTTCACTTTTTCATATTAGTTTTTTTATTGCCCTATTGATGGTAGTTGTGTGATGTGACGGAGAAGGAGGGTTGTGGGGGAAGGGGCACAGACCTCCGATAGCTGGGTCAGTTACCATGCGTGTCTCGTCACCGTTACTTTACTTGCCCGGGTAGCGTTACGTTAACGTTTATAGCGGCGTGCGATTTGTGTAGCTTTTGCGCTACGCAACATCGAGTGGTCCGACTCTCTCCACAATCACCAGACTAGCCCCTATTCAAGCATCACAAGAAAAAGTAAATCCTCCGCTAGAATATACATTTCTCATCACCATTTGCAGCCCAGATTCAATCCCAAGAAAAGATCTTTTAGCAGAAGTACCACGCGCAGGAACAATAAACACGCTCCCATCTTTTTTTCTTGATCCTCTTTGGACCCTGTCCAAGCTGTAAATCAAATGTCAACCTCTACAGCTATGGTAACCACATGACTTTTCCCGGACTCCTCAGAGGCTATGACAGGGGAAGAGCTTCTTATGTACTTATTTATTTCCGCTGTACTCTGTAACCTCTGTCACTTTGCAATGTATCTGTACCACAATAAGAGCAATCTATTTGTCTGCTCGAACATGCCTTATTTAAATCTGTTCTGTTATATCAGTTTGATCGTTGTTTTCCTCTAATAATTTTCACTGTCACAACCAGAATTTGCATCGACAACAACCTGAGTTGGACCAGTGAAGAGCATCAACGTCTGTCTGTATGTCATCCTCCCAGTTAAGATAAACCTACTCTGCACAGAGCAATTCCTTATGGTCTGCGACTGTGTATTGTTCTATCATTCTGACAATTTTTTTTTTTAGGTTATATTTCCAAGCTGTGTTAAATGTTCTTACCTGCTGCAACAGTGCACAATACAGAGGATAATGTATGGTGTTTGGTTAATAACCATGCTGTAAACACTTCGAGAGGGTTGCCATGACATCATTGTAAACCTCAAGAGTGCACCTCGAGAGGTTTTCAGATGTTATGGCAACCTCAAGAAGTGTTTTCAGTGCGGTTGTTAACCAAAGACGATATATTATATTTTATACTGTATGGGCTACCAAGATTATGTAATCGTGGATTCAATTACTTTACAGAACATTGATTGTTGTGAGCATTCCATTTTGTTATACCACTGATATGACATACTCAAGAAGGGTTAACACTAGAGTGACGTCATAACAATGGCATTACAAGGCTGTAATCTGCTTGATTTCAGTTATTAAGGGCTCCCCATACATTATTAATGTATTCTAACATATCTGCAACACACTATCACTAATTAGAGCAGGAAGATAGTATCATTTTGTCCAATATTGGTTTTACATACATATACTTGTTTTAAATAGTGCATTATTGACTCATATACATGTTTTTTGTCTGTGCATCTCATTACTCCATCTGGCTTACCACTGACTTTTTTTTTTTTGTACAATGCTTTATACTCCTCCCCCGTACGGCCCCCATCTGACTGGCTCCCCCAGAATTACAGGGCTTACCTTACACCTGGTCGGCGGTGCCTGCAGAGAGTCGGTCGCCATCCTGCCACGCCGTTTTTTCCTCATTTTCTCCCATTTTTTTTTTACCGAGGCCCAGGAGAAGGTCATATGTGTTAGGCACATATCGCCTTACAACTGATAACGACCCTCCGCCGCCCGCCCATTGCTCTCGCTGGCACCCTGCTTGCGCAGCCCTCGGCTCCACTAGGGCAGCCGTGAGCGGGATGCCATATCACCACGCTGAGAGGAGAGCTGCCTGTTGGCAGCTCCATCCAGCTCCGCCCCCCCCGTGCCGACCTCCGATGACCCAGGCTCGCTCCCGAACCCAGGTCGCCGGCGTGCCACGAGGTGAGACATCCAGCGCTCAGCCCTCTGCGCCACCGGGCTGGCAGGACCACTGATATATTTTAATGTGATGTCAATTAATATCCTTGCCTTTGTAATGCCCTTCTAAATGAGGGCTTTGACAATGCCAGTTTTATATGCTTTGTATACTGGCTGCTTGGACTCATGCATATTATAGGGTATATCCCTAAAATTAAAAGAATGGGACAGTGCATCACCTAAGAACTACAGGAAGCTGGGGTGGCTCAATGATCCATCGATAGCAAACCCATATCTGTCAGCTTAGACTGATGGTGTTCTGTGAGGTCTGATATGCTACATAATCCAGATACAACCAAACTGCAATTTGTCCTTGCATCACTCAGCACATCATACAGAACCTCTTTTAGGCATGGTCTGCCTTTAGTTTTCAAACTAAATGAATTAATGTTATGGAAGCATTTGGAGTATGTCAGTGTTGAAATAATCTGTACATATTAACCCTATAGCTAGATTTTTTTCTTTTTACTTCTCAGTTTATATCCTCATCCTGCCAATAGTTTACATAATTATATAGAAAAGTTATCTCAGTCTATTCTTATACTGCAGTTATATACTAAATGATAGGGTGTAGCAGCTCCTGTTCAGTGGCTAAGTAACGTTTTAAAGAAAAGGAAGGTGGCCACATTTTCTATTGTCCGTTTAATATAACAACAAATTAATCTTGTACCCATTTGCTTGGATCTTTTATCTATGCATTATGAGATCTACTAATATAATACATATATATATTGATTATACAATATTCACAGAACTATCGAGATTCGGTGTTTAAATATTATTCTGTCGTAACACCAATTCTATTTGTTTTTTTAAGTAAATCGTAACTTAATCCCTCTACCTCTGTTCCATTGCTTAGTCTAGTTACAAAGTTAACATTTTAGCTACCTGCTTTATTGGCACAGTTGTTGCAAGTATTCTATGAGCTTACCACTGTATAACAATGTCTAGTGTGAACAAGATTCTTAAGGTTGTCTCCTGGAATATTAAAGGTTGCAATTATCACTAAGTCTCTAGTATCTGATCTTTCCACTAGCAATTTTGGTAAATAATGATTTCTGATCAGCCTCTATGACCGCAGGTATTTTAACTGGACAAGTATCCCCTTCAGAAAAACAATGGAAGTGTAATTGTAGCCTAATCAGAGACAGAGATTTCACCATATGTCTTGGAGAGGAGATCGAATACAGTTTAATGATACTGGTGAAGACGCCGATGCCAAACTGTGGGACTCCTTTAAAGTGTTTATTAGTGGTAGAATAATATCTTATGCCTCCCACAAGAATAAGATCAAGAATACAGAACTGCTCAGTCTAGAAAATAATCTTAAAATTAAAGAAAAACTCTTTATTGAAACCAAAGGTGAAAATATGGATCTACACAGAGAGATTCTGGGTCTCAAATTTGCTATAAACACAATACGTAATCAAAAAGTCAAATATGCTCTCTTCCAGCTTAAACAAAGCTATTGGGAACTGGGCAAGGAGAATGGGACATTATTTGCTCATAAGTTAAGAAAGGCATCTAGGTTAGCTGTAATTAAGAATAATGAAGGAAAGACACTGTTCTCTGCTAAGCAAATTGCAGATAATTTCAGAAATTTTTACTCGAGCCTATATCAATCTGAAGTTAAGTTCAATCTAGAAAATTTAGATGCATTTCTTCATGAACTGAACCTCCCCACAATTTCTGAAATTGACAAAGCCTCCCTTAATAAACCCATCTCTCAGAAAGAAATAATCAAAGGCACTATGTCTTTGCCTTCAAGTAAGGTGCCAGGTCCTGATGAGTCAACTGGGGAATTAAAAAAAATTTTTTTTTGCTTAATGTTTCTCCCCACCCTGGCTCTGGTCGGCCCTCGTCCAGCTATCCATTGCCTCCATTCCCCCAAGCCCTCACCCTGTAACCCGAAGGCTTATCCCCGCCCCGTGGTGGGGCAACGAGAACTCCACCGACAGGATCCGGTTTTAGGCGTTACCTAAAGGGAACAGTAGTCAAGCTGCAATGGCCAGCTACCAGGGTATTTTCCTTTTCTTTCCCTGCGGGAGCAAGAAGTGCAGTGTACCCGTCTGGTGTCGGCATCTGCGCTTGCCCCGTCCCTGGTGTTGTGGTAGCGTAATGCCGAGCCCCAGCCTCCACCAGGGGTCAGGCGTGCACCGACTGAGGTTACCACCCCACCCCAGAGACTGACAGCTGTCAGTCAGACGCTCGATCCATCTCCTCCCCACCGACCCCCGCGCTCGTTCCCAAACACGGGTTGCTGGCATGGCACGAGGTGTGGCTTCCAGCGCCTCAACCCTACCGGGCTGGCTAAAATTTGTTAAATTTGCTATTCAATACATTGCCCCTCTCCTATATAAAGTTTTCATATACGCATATCACCTCAGTACACTTCCCCCATCACTAAGAGAAGCGACTATCTTGGTTATCTCGAAGAAAGACAGGGACCATTTACTATATGGCAATTATCACCCAGTATCACTAAATAATGTGGATTGTAAAATTCTAGTGAGGGTGCTGGCGAACAGACTAAACAGGATTATTCAACACCTGATACATCTGGATCAGGTGGGTTTTGTTGCAGGGTGCCACAGCTCTGACATCCTACGGAAAATTCTACATATTATACACTACTCTAATCACATGAAATCACACCCTATCCTCCTCTCTCGATGCCAATAAGGTATTTGATTGCCTAGAATGGGAATATCTCACTATAATTTTGAATATAACTTAGGTGATTATTTCGGTGGGTAGATGGGTGTTATGTATTTGGAGGTGTACGCTAAGATTAAAGTTAACAGAGTGTCCTTGGATAAATTTCCCATCTTTAGAGATACTTGGCAGGGATGCCCATCACCATTACTGTTTATTTTAGCATCCGAGCCGCTTCTCATAAAAATAAGAATTTCCACTCTTATTTCAGGGTTATTAATATGCGAAACACAAAAAACTACAGCCTACATGGATGATGTTCTGCTCTCTTACACATCCATCCAAATCAATACCATCACCGATTAAAGTTATTCAAGATTTCTCAAGCTTTTCTGGCTTTAAAATTGATTTGGAAAAATCTGAGGCCCTAATGCTAACAGATAATACTGACATTAATGTACTTTAAACAAGCAAAATCAGAATCCCCCAAGAAGGTATTACATTTCTAGGTATAACCTTATGTTCAAATATTAGTAAGATAATACAAAACAATTTCACCTCTCTTTTAAGAAAAACTGAACTAGATCTAAAGAGATGGGGTAAAGTGTTTTTACCATTACGGGGCAAAATTCAAGATATTCACTTCTTTTACAGCATTTACCTATTCTGATATCTTCATTTTAAAAAATAAAATGTATCCTTGTTCAGAAAGTTCTTATGGGATGGTAAACCTCCATGAATATCCTTATCTAAGTTCCAGCAACCAAAAAACAGGGGAGGATTCAATCTTCCTAATTTCATAAGTTAGGCACGAGACATTTCTTTTTGCCCAGTGCATTAAATCCTTATGGTTAAAAAAAGAAACAGGAAACATCATGCTGGGTTCATACTGAAACATCCTTATTAATGGGAGACCATCCTAGTACAGTTCTTTTTTCAGGAGTCCCAAAATCGTTGAAAACACATCCTATATTTAGTCAAGTTAGTAAGGCATGGCAGGATATCTCCTCAGCATTAAAATGGAACTCAATATCTTCTCCACATTATCATCTTTGGGGAAATAGTCTCCTTCAATTCAAAGGCGAGCAGCTTGTTTGGACTAGCTGGAAAACAAAGGGCATATTTTTCTTAGGATACATTACTGACCCTTCTGCTAATTCCTTGTTATCATTTACTTGATTATCTCAGAAATTGAATTTACCTACAACGGAATTTCACAAATACTTATAGATCAGGGAAGTGCTCAGTGATGCCATTAATGCTGATATAGTATTACCCTCATTAAATATCTTGGACAAAATCTGTACAAGGGTTACAGAGTTATTTATAAAATGACTATCGATTCCAAAACCAATCTCATCAATTCTTTAATCCATAAATGGGAAAAAGAATTAGATATAAAAATCTCTCCTAATGAGTGGAGCCAATGTTGGAGTAATGTTGTAAAAGCTTGTAGTGAGGCAAAAGGGAGGCTGACTCAATACAAGATTTTACATTACTCTCCCAGTAAATTTGTAGAATTGGGCTTATCTAAGGATGAGTCACATTGGAGATGTAATACTGGGAAAGGTTCCATCTCACACATAATTTGTTCTTTTATAAACACAGCCCCTTTTTGGAAAGAAATTACTAAGTCTTGGGAATCTATAATTAAGCAGCATATTTCTTGCTCTGCTAAATTTGCTGTATTGGGAATCTGTACTGAGCTATCCAATTGCTCAGAACATCAACAAGCATGGTTAACAGCTGCTTTCATTACAGTCAAAAACCCTAATACTTTGACACTGGAAGAACCCAAAACCACCTATGAGCTAGCTACGAAAGACTGACATATGTCAACATGAATAGACTTGAAATGGTTCTTGATATCTGGGAACTGTATCTGCAATCTAGTTTGTGTAAAATTCCAGCTTCATTAATTGCCTAGTCCTTACTATGCACTAGATGTTGTAAGTATCCTTCATATGTTAGCTGTATATAGTGTGGTTATTCATGATACTCTGCTTCACTTTATGTTTCTGCTCATATGTTTTGTTTCTTTTTTTGCCTTTTTGTTGCAATATACACTGTGCGTTGTATTATTACCGAAAATTTCAATAAACTTTTAATTACCAAAAAAAAAAAAAAAAAGGTAAAGGCCAAACACTTACTATAAGAATTATTTAGTGGAGATTAAAAGGGTATAGAGGAGGGCAATCAAGATGATTAACGGACTTGGGGGAAAAAAGTTTGGAAGAAATATTAAAGAGGCATGGTCTGTATATTCTGGAAAGAGAGAGTGTGGGGGACCTCATAAAACCATACATGTACAATACTCCAAAGAGAATGGAGAAGCATTATGATGCCAGCAATTGGAGTAGGAACATTCAAAACCAAGAGGGCCACATAAACTGGAGCAAAGTAAGGACTTGAATAAGACTTAGTTGGGGCTGCACCACTAAGTATGCATGTATAACATTTAAAAAAGAATTTGTTGAAAAGTGGGAAGGAAATCACAGAAAGTATACAAGAATAAGGTTTATGCATCAAAGGTCACAGTCACGTACCCTACGATCTGCTATGCAAAATCACTAAAGAAGTATATAAACCAAGATCAGGTGTACAATGTTTAAAAAAAATGTAAAAACACAAATATTTTAATTTTGACCATTTAGACCTGACTCACTGGTTGGAGACAAAGTGTTACAATATATTGAGACCTACACATATGAAGTGTGTAACACACATAAAAATTGTAAAAAAACAAACTATATTAGTGCAATCAACAATCTGTAAACACAGATGTGTGAGATGGCAAGACTCCTTCAAGAAATACCTGACTATAAATCTTTTTAGGAAAAAGCAGTACAAAAAAACACCACTACTCTGAGGTCTATTAGTCAATATGTCATACACAAACAGGGAAACGAGTGTGCAAGGGTCACACACGTCAATAAACAGGGCCCTGTGTCTTCAATGGAAACATAACCATTTTGCTTTAAAAATGTATTTTTTCAGGCCTGGAGATGTTGCTGGAGTCCTTTTAAAATTGTATGCGGCCAAAGGAAAAAAAAAAAATCTGTTGTGGATTCCTCTAGGGGAATACCCAACTTCACTCCTGACTTGCACTTTGTGTGCAAGAAAAATGTTTTGTACTTTTGTAGTTTAATTCTTTTTTATTCGATTGATCCTGCCCATCCCTCCAACCCAACATTATTAGCAGCTGCCTTTCTTGGTGGCATCTCAAAATCTCCCACAGCTAACATTATGGCCAAGGATTACCTGCAGAAGTTTTAATTAGCACACTCTTCAATCTGAGTTATTTATAGTTCTGTTTTGCTGGTCACCAGTCCTGCTGCTGTCCCAAGATTCTTGGAAGAGCAGCGGGATAGGCGACTGGGACTTGAATCTCTTTTGGCTGATCCCCTGCCATGATGTCTACCTCAGGGAATTCTGGGATGGGGCTATGACTGGCAGTTTCTCATAACGTCAGGTCCGGAGACAACAAGATCAATGAGATAAAAGATAATTAAACTACAACCATGTAAGTAAAAAAAAAAATATATATATATTTTGCATGCAAAGTGCAATTGGGGATATGGATCTTTTAAAGGTAGACATTTCCTTTTAATATTCTACAATTAATGTTGCTGGTTTGGGCTTATGATCCTGGCCTCACTATTTCATGCATTACTCTTACGTTCTCATGCCACACCCCTGGGTGTGTAGGCAGGTGATTCAGACTGCCTTCAACTACCCTGATCGTGGATTACTGCAGCAAAACCAATACTGTGACGTTACATTCAGTGCCCATTTCATCATAACAAGATAGCTTAAAAAGACAATATATATAGATTGCTGGAAAGCAAAGACTTACTGCTATCCAGCAGTATACAACATGCTTAAGACAAGCAGTTATGGAATTACTGAGCCTAAAAATAACACTTTTTTTTTGTTACAGGAAAAAAAAAAAAACACACACACAAATTGTTTTTTGTTAATTGGCATTAATGCACCAGTTAGGGTTCAGTCTAAAGCAATAACAGTAGGGAAATGTGGTGTCAGGATTTCCAACTCTAGCTCCTCACCCCATCGCCCCCAAAAGCAGCAAAAGAAAAAAACATTACTGTTTTGGCTGTCCTGAGTTCTGGCAATTCAATGGTAGGGTCTTTCATGGGGTTCTCAACCCTAATGCTCACCTGTGCCCCCAGCTTGTAGCCTCCTGTCCAAAGCACAACACAGACCTCCAAAACAGTGCCTCATAGTGCTATAGTCTTCAAACATACAGAACTATATCTCTCCACTTGTTGCCAGCAACCTGTGGGCCTTGACTGAAGAAAACACATCACATCTGACCTTATTTGCTCAGGGAATGGCGCGAGCATTGCTGCTTTAATCTGAACCCTAACTGGCGCATTAATGCAGTTTTTTTGCAATAAATTTCCTTTTTTTTTTGCCATAATAAAATCGTATCCTTATTCATGCAGGTCCCTTGAGGACCTGCATGAACACATCCATCTGGCTGCAGGGCCCTGTGCTTCCATGCCTCTATAGATGCAGACTTCCACCGTCTGTCAATGGTGTAGTACTCATCGAGACCATATATGTATATTAATATTATACTGGTGCGGTCGCTCCAGTATAGTTAGGGTTGAGGAAGCAGTTTAATGTTAAACCCCAAATTTTGCACCTTAATAACTTTGCAGCCATTCAACGGATTTGCATGAAATGTGGAATGCGCAGTCTCATATGGTAGATCTCTTGATCTGCCAAGTTGTATTTCAGTCAGACTTGTGGTTTTCGTGGAGTAAAATGCATTTTTGTGCACTCTGTTGCTGATTTTTGCCCGTCGCGCTGTGGCCACACCGTTTGGTCTGACATTTTCAGGGTACAAAGAGGTTTGGTCAAAGAACAATCCAGCACTGATTTAGTGAAAAAAAATATTAATCCGTCCCAAAGTTATTTAATTTTGAATTTTCGGGTTCTGAGCATGCTCAGTTCACTCCAAGATTTACATGTATGTTTTGCGAAAGGAGATTTGGCTCATGATCAAGGATATTGTCACCTCATAAAAGGGTATTTATAAAATCCCCATTCATGAGGAAAAATTTCTTGTTCGCGAGCTGCCATCTTTTCATTTTTTTCCCCAAACTAAATGTTGTGGCTTGCCCCACGGCTGCCTTCTTTTACAAATGAATCATGGGTTTTGTTCAGGGTGATGCCCTCTACAAACCCATGCCTTTGGTTTATTTTGGCCAAAAAATAGCCATTTTAGATTTTAAAATTCTTTGTTCGTGACTGGCTTCCGAGCCTTGTTCGCGAGCCAATCCCCTTTCGCGAGGTAGCAAAATCCTTGATCGTGACTTAAGGACCAGATGGCCCTATCTCGCGAATGAGGATCGGCTTCATAACGAGGATTTTGTCAGTCATAGTGGATCGGTTTATGGAAGGAGACTTTGGTCAACTCAAGTAAAGGCCACTTTTTTTTAATCCCCTTTTGGTGAGCTGACAAAATTCCCTTTCGCAAGGTGTCAAAATTCCCCTTTCACGAGTCAATCCCTTTTGCGAGCTAACAAAAACCTTGATCGTCATTTCACGACCAGATGGCCCTTCTTGCAAACGAGGACTGGCTTGCGAACGGGGATTTTGACATCTCGTGAAAGGGGATCGACTCACGAAAGGGGACTGGTTTTTTAATTCCTCATTCACGAGCTGACAAAATCCCCTGTTCGCAAGCTGTCAAAATCCCCTTTCCTGAGCCAATCTCCTTTCGCAAGCTGACAAAATCCTTGATCGCAACTTCCAGACCAGATGGCCAAAATCTTGCGATGAAAGATTTCTCGCGAATGGTGATTTTGACAGCTCATGAATGAGGACTGACCTCGCGAATGGGGATTTTGCCACCTCACGAACTAGGAATTTAAAAACTTTGCTGGTGCACTGTAAATAAACGGTTTGGTCTTTTGTCTTGAAATTTGCAGGGTATAAAGGGGGTGTCAGAGATATGAATTATGCTGTTTAGGTGTAAAAAATGTATTCGGTTCCACTGATACACCATCAGGAAGTTGAGATTTTTCCCACAGGATAACACTGCAGCGCCCCCAGCAACTTCCGGTACCCATATCTCGGAAACTATGTGAGATACAGATTTTTTGCTACCCGCAGCTTAAACATGTGTGGAGGTTTCAAAGGCATGATTATAACAGCAGTGGAATTTTTTTCATAGCTTGTACAGTTACTGAGATATTGGCAAATTAGTGTTACAATGGTTCCTTTTCAGCCATATGGGGCTACTGTATGGCTCCGCTGTTATGTGCAAGTGGGCCTGAGCTCCCACACACACATACTGTTATGCACAAATGGGTAGCTTCTTGGAAGCACGGGGCCCAGAAGGGCCGCACTCCCACCAACACATACCAGTTAGCAAGTACATTACACTTTCCATAAAAACTTATTAAAAACTTTTCCAGTGCACTGTAAACAGTTTGGTCTTTTGGCTTGAAATTTACAGGTTATAAAGGGGATGTCCCAGAGATGTGACTTATGCTGTTTAGGTGTAAAAAATGTCATCGGTTCCATAGATATGCCATTGTGAAGTCGAGTTCTTTCCCACAGAACAACACTGTGGCGCCCACAGTGCTTTTCGGTGCCTGTATCTCGCAAACGATGCGAGATAAGGATTTAGTTCACTTATCTTGCGTGGAGGTTTCGAAGCCATGATTACAACGGCAGTGGAATTTCTTTCATAGCTGCTACGGTTACTGAAATATTGGCAAATTAGTGTTACAAGGGTTCTTTTAAGCCCTATAGGGTGCTGTATGGCTCCGTAGTTACGTGCAAGTGGGAGAACAGGGCCCAGAGGGCTCGTGCTCCCACAGACGCATATCATTATGCACAAATGGGCAGCTTGGTGGGAGCGCGGGGCACCGCTCCCACCAACACATACCGTTTACCAGTTACATTACACTTTCTCAAAAAGTAAGGAAATTCATTGCAAAAAGCTTTGTTAATGCACCAGTTAGGGTTAAAGCGGCAAAAGTGGGGAAATGAGATGTTAGGGTTAAGCCCCTAATCCCCCAACCCCCATCCTCCACACAGACAGACACCGGGGTGTGCCACGGGGCCATCAGGCCTAACTCTCACCCCAGTCTCCTTTACTGTAGCACGTCAACCTGTTTTACACATGGAATGGGGTGAGGGTTGGGCCCAACGACCTCATGTCACCCGGCATCTGTTGGCCTGTGAAGGATGGGGGGGTTAGGGGCTTAGAGCTCAACTAACATCTCATTTCCCCACTTTTGTCACTTTAACCTAACTGATGCATTAATGAAGTTTTCTGCAATGCTGTGTGTGTGTGAATATATATATATATATATATAGTGTCCCCTAACTCCAAAGACTGACAGATTTACAACTTGTTAAATTTGCAATGTTATCCTATGGGAAGAATTTGGGAAATCTGGAAAGTGATTTATCTGCTTCATTCTAATTTTGTTTTCTCGGGCTTGCTTCAAAGAAAAAAATATATTGTGTTCCTCTTAACTCTTGGCACTTAATTGTACATGGGCAAAAATGTGTTTTGGTGGGGTTATTTTTAGGTATAACTTAGTTGATTTTTGTCAGTTTGGGCTGAAACTTGGTATGCTTGTAATCCAATTGGTGCACTTTTGATAATTATTGGACTAACTGTGGATCTGACACCATGGTGAAGTTAGGACGCAATTTTAGGTGCTGTGCCTACCCCATGAATTTGAGGGGGTATTATGTATTAGTGTTGTAGTATTCATTGGGACTTTTTTTTATATAAAATTTCTCCCTTAACTTCAAAGACTGACAGAGTTGTAGCTTGTTAAAGTTGAATGTTTGTTTTTTCTACGGGAATTCGGGCAATCTAGAAAGCGATTTATCTGCTTCGTTCTATGTTTGTTTTGTCGGGCTCACTTAAAAGAAAAAACATGTTAAGTGTTACTCTTAACTCCCGGCACTGAATTGTACATGGGCAAAAATGTGTTTTGGTGTTTCTTTACACATAACTCAGCCAATTGTTGTCAGTTTGGGCTGAAACTTGGCATACTAGTTATACAACAGGAGTTGCACATTTGGTGCTTTTTCAATGATTATCGGATGTTAAGTGTGGGTTTGACACCATGGTGAATTTGACAGGTAATTTTGGGGTGCTGTGTCTACCCCATGAATTTGTGGGGAGTATTATTTGTTACTCTTGTAGTACTTACTAAGGCCTTTCTTTTGATATGTAGATTGTCTCTTTACTCCAAAGACTGATGGAGTTATGACTTTTTAAAGTTCCAATGCAGAAAACAACTTAAGTCCAAAATCCTCTTTTGTGAGATATTATCTTCTTTCATGGGATTTTCATGAGTTCATAAAAGAGGATTCGCTCTCATTAAAGAAGAATGTTAAAAAAAAGTTCAAATTCTTCTTTCATGAGAATGAATCTTCTTCTGTGTGATTTACATGAGCTCACGAAAGAGGACTGGTTCTCCCCAAAAAAAAAAAGAATGTGAAAAAAGGAAGTCAAAATTCTTCTTTCGTGAGAATTAATCTTCTTTTGTGAGATTTTCATAAGCTCACAAAAGAAGAAGACTGGTTCTCATTAAATAATCTGGAAAAAAAACACACTAAGTGTACATTTTTCTTTCATGAGAATAGATAGTCTTTCATAAGATTTTCGTGAGCTCATGTAAGAAGATGCCTTCTCACGAAAGAAAATTCAGAAAAAAAAAAAATACTCTTGTATCAAACATCTATCCCAAAGACCCTACTGACCATGCTCAGAACCAACATTTCAAATCCTTATAAACTTGGAAACGGATTAAAATATATATATATACTTTTTTTTTTACCAAACCAATGAAAGGCACCATTCTGGGGCACGCTCTTTCTATCCTGAAAATTTCTGAACAAAATTCCAAACCATCTGGGCTGTAAGCAATGACAAAAGATTTTCCATAAAATGCACTATCTGGATCTCGGAATCCACACACCTGACCACAATCAAACTTGGCAAATCAAGAGACCTTGCTCCTTCCCCCTCCCCGACTGTGTACACAAACTTTCTTGCTGCAATTCTGTTGAATAGGGGACGAAGTTATTAAGGTGCAAAGTTAGGGGGTTAACATTAAACAGCCTATTCAACCTTAACTCCAGTAGCATTACTGGACCACTATAATATATAGCTGTTTGTCCCAAAGCCACCACCTTTGCCTCAGTTCAAGTCACAAGGCAGACAACTACTAAGACCTACCTGCTGCTCCACAGACCATTAGAGCCAGCAAGAATCAATACAGGGTAGGATCTGAAAGTGCCAATGGCAGTCATACTAGCAGTCCAGGGACATGAATTTTCTGTTTTTCTCCCCCAATCCAGCAATGAACCCTCCACTCGTTAGGCGCTAATCCACCTCACAAGCATGCAGCGACATCCTGGGGAGAAAAGCAACTTTGTCCACCACAGGGGTTACTGCAGCACCCCCTCACCCCAGTTCCACAAGTATGCTCTTAAATTCAGATCACCATCTAGCGATCCCCAGGCAAATCATTTTTTTTCTTTTCTTATTTTTAAGCAGAAACAAAGTTTTACTTTTTTTTTTGCCTGTGGTCACCATCTAAGAAGAGCATCACAGATTTAGTAGACTGCTTCAAAATATTGTTTTATGCTAAACTTTCACCTCAGGATTGTCACTTTTTGTAATATCACTGGCGTTGAGGCACAGGTCAGGAAGCACAAGAAAACCAGGAGCAGTTTCAAAATTCGCAAATACGGTTTTTTTTTCCAGTAACAGTAAAATAAAAAATACTTTTTTTTCAGTATAACTATTTACAAAGGCAGTACAAACACAGAAAACAAAGTCCTTCATCTTAGGATATCTTTAATACCAAGTTTGTCTTGCTCTCTCACTCTCTCTCTCTCTCTCTCTCTCTCTCTCTAGCAGAAGCATTGCTGCTCTTTTTAGAAGTCGTTGTCTGGGAACTCGTTAAGAGAGTCTGCTTCTCACAGAATTTTTTTTAAGTTTACAGACAGTTCTTGTAAGTTTCATTCCTTGCAGGTGCAGCAAAAAAAAAAAACAGTGACCCAGAACAGACCTCTTGTTTACAGTTCTGCAAAAGGATTAAAAACTGCATCTCAGGTTAACCCCTTGAGTTCCAAATAGTGTTTTTTGCAATCATTTCAACAGTAAAACTATATATAGTTTTAAACAAGGGATCCCAGTATCAGTGACATTTCCATATAAAAATTCACATATATGTTTATACCCAAAGATATGCAAGGAGGAAGAAAAGGCAGAACAGTAAGGAAAGGCAGAGACAGCAAGAGGTAGAAAATTGTTAAACCGGAGTGATCAGTTCCTAGGTCTCACGAGAAAATTTGGTTACGCAACCAAAGAGACAGAAAAGGAGGGGATAGAACAGAACAGACCCTTGCGTTTAAACTCTTTCTACGTAACAAATGGGACAGGGTTTTATTCAACCCTGTCACAACCACCTACTATTTTAGTGGGTTTTGGAGTAGACAGACAGCTGCACAGTCCTGCTCACTACACAATTCTCTGTTATAGTCATATTGACCTATTCAGTTTGCATTCCAAACAATCCCATTTTAAAGCAGCAGTGCATGTTATGACAAAAAGATTGAACATTTACTGTTTTATTCTATGTTAGATCCCCCTTTTTCTCCTGGTTTGTAAGATGACATCCCTTTTTAAGTCTGCTTCAGTATTTTAGATTTAAAACAGTTAAAAGGGGAAAAAAAGATTTGAGAGCAGTGGGAGTAGAGAGCCAGAAGACCACATGATTGGGTGATAAGAGGAGTTAAGCTTAGAGACTGTTTTGGTGGCTGGGCATGTTCAGTGGAACACTGCCTTAGTGTGGATGCTTAACTGAATCTAGATAGTGATAAATACTGTTTCTGACTGAATCTTTAAAAGCCTAGGACAAACTAGAAGTAATTTCAAGACTCCTGCAGGACCTACCTGAGTGCCTGTAATGTCCTGTGTTGATCAAGCACGGGAGCCAAGTAAGGATTTATCTTCTTGCCCCATGCACAAGCATGTAGGAGTCCTAATGATGCAGAAGGAGAATCTCGAACTTTGTGAGCATGTATACAGACTGGCAGATACTCACAAGACTGTAATCAACATATCTTTAAATGATGGATAGCCATTCACCACTATGTAAGGAAATGTCTTTAGCTATTTTAAAGTAACTACAGTAGGAAATATAGAGAAACAGAAAAAATGATATGGTGATTCAGGACTAATCTGCATATCTTTCTTTGAATTTGAAGGATTATCATTGACTAGAATTAGAATGAACTGTCTTGCAGCGGTTAGTAATCTTCCTAGTTTCAGAAATATACACCCAAATGATCCATATTTAACTGTGAAAAATGTTTTTTATGTGAACATTTGGACCCCCCAATTATTCTATTTATCCTCCTGTCATTTGACCAAAACTCCCTCCCCACCCTGGTCCTTTCTGGCTGACCTCACAACCCCGAACATACTTCTCAACTGTCCCCAATTATGAGGGACATCCCTCATTTTACCACTCAAAACTGCTCTGTCTCTCATCCATCCCTCACAGAAAAGGTTCTGCCCACAAAGTGGAGATGCTATAAATTCAGTCTTTAAAGCTGAAATTCTTAGTATTATTACACGTTAAATTAAAAATAAACTTTGCACAAATAAAGGGAATGGTTTCCAGTGTTCTCAGCTTGTGTTTCCAGATTTGAAAATGTGTCCTCCATTATGAAAGTCAGTGTCCCTCATTTGAATGCTTGTCTCTCTCATTTCAGTGACAAAATGTTAAGAGGTATGACCCTGAAATCTGCTCCCCGACCCTTGTCCTCCACGGCTTAACTCCCAGTGGTGGGGTCAACAGGGCAGAGCTAGAGAATGCCCTGAGCCATCATCCCCTGGCTGGCTTACTTTGTTTTCTTCCTTGCCCACAGTACACTGCATGCCCTTGCAAAGAAGCAAGCTCCTTGGTCCACTGTGCAGTTTGCTGCAGCAGTTGACCATGATGAAACCCTCCCAAGGGGCTAAGTTATGCTGCTAGCAGCAGCACTCCACAGCTGTGGGTGCTCAAACCTGGACACTTGGACTGCAATCAGACATCTGATGAATTTGGAATTTCGATGACCACTGCATGTTGTGACCGAGTTGAACAGGACCCTGTCCCATGTGTTACGTAGAAAGAGTTAAATGCAAGGATATGTTCTATCTTCTCCTTTTCTGTCTCTTGTCTGTCTGGTTGCGCAATCAAATTTTCTTGTGAGACCTAGGAACTGATCACTCTGACAGTCTCGTAATTCTCCACCTCCCACTATCTCTCTGCCTTCACTTGCTGTTTCTGTCTTTTCTTCCTCCTTGCAGATCTGTGGTTATAAAAATATATGTGAAACTGGGAACCCTTGGTTTGAAAATGAATAAGGGATATGCGGGGGTGGGGGAGCACCTGTGGGATAACCAAGTTATTTGTACAGTTGCCTGTGACCTCTAATAACCTCATGAGTGGCGATGCCACGAGTGAGGATTACAAGTGGTCACTGGCAACTGTAGAAATAACTGTTATCCCACAGGCGCCCACCACATATTTGATTTATGCAACAGGATTTTTTGGGTTCAGGTTTGTTATATTTTATTTTGTTCTTAAGTCCCTTTCCATGTTTTTTCTCTGTGCTTGGTTGCTGTGTTTGGTTTGCAGGGTTGCTGTGCTGAGAAAGAGAAAACAAAATGACTTTTTCTTCTTAAGAATGTTTTCATTTAAAATGTGGTTCCTTTTTTTTGGGGGGGGGATTTGGTTAGGGTGTGCATTTTGTGAGTCTTTGGGACTGTGATAACTTGGGTTGTAAAGAGCACTGTGAGAAGGTGAAAGTGAAACTGGGAGGCAGTACTGTTAAGCAGGCAGCACAGGTGGTGGTGGTGGTTAGTGATATAGTCACTGTGTGGATACATGGGTGGTGGTGTAATCACTATGTGGATAACTTCAAGTTATCCACATAGTGATTACATCACCACCCATTTATTCACAGTGACTCAGATAACTGAAGTTATGTGTCAGTTTTTATCCTGACACCTGTTGCATAAATATAGTTATACTGAAATGATTGCAAAAAGCTATTTGGAACTCAAAGGATTAACCTTGAGATGCAGCACAAGCTCTTTTGCAGAGCTGTCAACAGGAGATTAGTTCTGGGACACCATTTTCTATTTTGCTTCACCTGCAAAGAAATTGACAAAGTTCTGATACATTTTGTGAGAAACAGGATATTCCTTAACGAGATAAGATTGCAGAAGTTAAATGCCATGCAATGATTTATTATAAAAAGGACAGAAATCTTTCGTTAGAGGGAGAGACTGAAACTTAGAATTACAGATACCCTCAGACAAAGGACTTTGTCTTCTCCATTTGTGTTGCCTTTGTAAATAGTTCTACTGAACAATCTTCTTCCCTTTTACCGATAATAATAAAACGCTAGTTGTAAATCTGATATCTGCTCCTGGTTTTCCTATGCTTCCTGACCTGTGCCCCGATGACATGTATATAGATCTCAGTTACCAAAGGGGCTGGAGAGCCATTAACTATGTTGGTGGATCCATAAATCCAGATTTAATAGTCCTTCACCCCTCTCTAAACTTTTAGTACATTATGAATCCAACAAGGTAAAAGTTCCCTTTATAGAAAGAATTTTAAGTAACTAGCATGCTGCTTCTAGAAGTATTTTTTTCTCAGTATTTCCCCCACAAGTCCTCTCTTCACTTACTAAGAAAGATTGTGTGGTGGGTTGTAAATGTGTTTCACTTATGTCTAATTTAACTTCCTTTATGTATCACTAAATACATTAAATAGTGGATGTTAGTCTTTTTCTTGTGTTGTTTATTCTCCTTATCAGATCTCTTCTCAGATCTGATTCCAATTGCCACAATCTGTCCAGGCTGACAGCACATCTGGAGGAACACTAGTTGCCACTGGTTGCCATTCCTCACTCACAATGAGCCGCTAGATGTGACCCTATTAAGGTACGGCCTATAATCCCAAAAGCAAGAGCCTCCTCCAGGGCCAGACTTCAGTGACTTTCCATGCCCCTTGAGGAGGATTTTTTTTTTTTAAATTCACTAAATTTAATTAGAGTTTCCAAAAGATACACAAAAGCAAACTGTACAATGACACCATAATGTAGTAATACAACTTTACAGCCAAGATAGTAATTCAAACAGCGCAGAGGGTAGACAGATCCAGCAGTTCACTTGCCCTGAGTTTACCTCATTATGTACATGAGCTCAAGATTGAGTTTACTGTCTAGTTTTAAGATTACATAGTCATTCCGCAGTCCTCTAGCTATGATTATTTGGCTGTCACCTGCAGTACAGTTTTAAGCGTAGCCCCCCTTTTCTGGTATTGAGAAGACCTATTAGCCAATGAGCTAACCATCTTTTCCATTTTCAGGGCCATTAGAATTGAGTTGTGCCATTCCTTACAGGATGGCACCGAGTCAACCAGCTAATGCTAGATAATCACTTTCTTCACTATTGCCGCTAGTAGCAAGATGTGGTATTTTCGTCACCCTAACACCATGTCCAGGCCCAGACCCAGTAGGCAGATCTGCGGGGTCAATGCCGATTCAAGGCCCAGTAGGGGATCCAGTTTAGCGTGTGTCTCATTTCAAAGTGTCTGGACTTTGGGGCAGTCCCAGAGTATGTGTTTGAGTGATCCTGTCTGTTCTTGGCACTTGGTGCATGTTGGTGATTGCAAGTGGCCCATCTTACTAAGCCATGCTGGTGTGTAGTACAGGTTATGTGCAATTTTGTACTGCATAAGTCTAAAGTCATCTCGTTTAATATACTGTATCTGTGTAAGTTGCTCCACATTGTGGTTCGTGTCTTGAGGTCCTGTAGCTCCGGGAAAACAGTTTTCCAGTAGGTGCATAGGTCCTGGTCTGTGGGGGTAGTTTCACGTTGGAACCATTTATATATTAGGGAAGTGGAGTGGCGTAGTGTGGCAAGTCTGGTATGATGTGCTCATTTTGTGGGATCCGGAAAAGACCAGTGTCTTGGTCCTACAGCACTTGCTATAGCGTTTTGGAGTTGCAGGAAGGTGAAGGGGGGATTTTAAGATCTGGGTGCGACTCAACCATGGTGATATATAAGATGTATGAGTCACTGGATATGAACTGGCCTAGATGCGCCAGCGGGAGGGGTACCCAGGAAGTTAGGGGGTATCAGCTTGTTTTGGATCTTGAAATTAGGATTGCCTGATATGGGTTGGTCAAGGGAGAATGGGGGTTTTGTTCTCAACAGGCAGTGCAGCTGCTTACTCACTAAAAGGGATGTTTCGACCGGCATGCCTCTGAGGCTTTTCGGAAGCTTACCTAGTGGGATGTGCAGTATGGCCCCCTGGGTTAATCTTAGCTTGTACACATAAGTCTCTTTCAATTTGTAGCCACTGTGGGATATAGGACTCAATCGACTGAGATGTTTCTAGCATTTTCCATCTAAGGAATTTCCCGACTTGGAGTGCTATGTGATACAAGTAGAAATCAGGCAGCTGTAAACTGTCTTGGTTCTTGTGGGGGGTAATCTTATGGAATGCACTACGGGGTGCCTTACTGTCCCATAGGAATGTAGTTAAGATGGTTTGAAGTTTGGCGAACCATGTCGCGGGGATGTAAATACAGGTTACTCACCTCTAACAGGAGTTCTAGGAATGGTATATGTTGTTCATCCACACTGTCTGGCAGGTTCCTTGCCACTTTAAATCTTGTCGGAAGGTCTTCAAGCTGGCTCCTCCCACCCACCCGGGTGGTAAAACTCTTGGCTCCGCCCCATGACGCCAGATCTAGCCCACTGGAAGCCAGGTTGTGCGTCGAAGCCGGGGAGGTTGGGTGGGTCATGTGGATGAACAACATATACCATTCCTAGAACTCCTGTTACAGGTGAGTAACCTGTATTTCTAGGGACATGGATATGTTGTTCATCCACACTGTCTGGCAGACTCCTAGCAGTTCTCCGGGAGGAGGGAGGCAAGGCGCACACCCTCTACTTAGGGAATAAAGACTGGAGAACCGAGGCCCCAAAACCAGCATCCCGGTGTGACTCAAGGTCGATGTGGTAGTGGGTAATGAAGGTGTGTGCTGACTTCCAGGTAGCAGCCCTGCAGATTTTCTGGATAGGGACATCCCTGGAAGAAGCCACTGATGCAGCGGTATGGCGGGTAGAATTAGCTCTTATCCCTCTGGGAGGCTCCATGCCTGCCAACCTATAGCAGAGATCTATGCAGGAGGTGACCCACCTGCCTATCGTCCGCTTGGCTGCAGGTCTGCCAAGGTGCAGCTCAGCGTAGGTGACAAACAGCTGGCGAACCTCCCCAAACTTCAGCCGTCCACCTTGTGCCAAGCGAGCGCCTCAGGGTCCAAAGTATGGAGCCTATATTCGCCTCCGAGGTGTGACTGCAGAACACCGCAGAGCCAACACCTGGTTAAGGTGAAACTCCAACACCACCTTGGAAGGAATTTCGGTGAGCGCAGGATAACCTTGTCCCTGTGGAAGACCAGATAGGGAGACTCAATGGAAAGCGCCAGGAGCTTTCCCATCCTTCTGGCTAACGTGATAGCCACCAAGAAGATGGTCTTCCACGACAGGTGAGAGATGTCACACCTGTGCATTGGTTCGAACGGCTTGCCCATGAGCTTAGCCAATACCAGCAGTAGATCCCACAGAGGTGGAGGTTCTCACCGGAGGGATATGTGACCAAGCTTTTGAAAAGGCGCCGACCACCTTCTCCTCATGCCATCACTGCTTCGGCCCGCCCGGTAAGCAGAGATGGCTGCCAGGTGCACCTTAAGGGTCGTCGACCGAAGCCCTTGCTGAGAAAGGGACCACAGGTAGTCCAGAATGCTTGCCAAGGGGCAGTCGGAAGGGTCCAGGCCCTTGCCCTGACACCAACTGGAGAATCTCTTCCATTTGAAGGCGTAGCATTTTCTGGTCGACTCCTTACGGGATGCCTCAGCGACGTTGAGGACCTCGTCGGAAAGACCCAAGGCCTGGAACTCTAGCCACTCAGGAACCAGGCCGTCAGGTGCAGGGATTGAAGGTCCGGATGGAATACCTTCCCCTGACTGACTGAGATCAGGTTCTGTGCGGGCTGGAAGCCGCCTCGGGAGCCTGGGGCCGAGACTGAGGAGATCTGGATACCAGAACTGGCGGGGCCAGTCTGGTGCTACCAGAATCACCTGCGCCTTGTCCCTCCTCACCTTGAAAAGCACCTTGTGGATCAAGGGAAATGGGGGAAAGGCGTAGAAGAGGCCCGGGGTCCACAGCCTTGAGAGGGCATCCCCTTGCAGCGAGCCCTGCTGAGGGGGGCGGGCATGAAACAGTCTCAGCTTCGTATTCTCCCTGGAGGCAAACAGGTCCACCTGAGGCATGCCCCAGTGGGAGAACAGATCTTGTACTACCTCCGGCAGGAGAGAACACTCGTGGAACACATCCCCTATCCGGCTTAGGGCATCGGCCAGAGTGTTGAAGGCTCCTGCTACATGGATGGCAAGGAGATCCGCCTCCAGGCTGCGCACAAGTGACCAAAAGCGGAGAGCGTCCCTTCACAGAGGCATGGAGCACGTCCCGCCCTGGCGGTTCAGGTAGTACATGGTCGTGGTATTGTCCGTCTGGACCTGAACCACTTGACCCCGTACAAACGGAGCGAAGGCGGTGAGGGCTAGACGGACCGCTCGAAGCTCTAGCAGGTTGATGTGGCATCGGGACTCCCGAGGGGACCAGAGGTCGTGCGCTCTGTGCTCCCCCAGATGGGCACCCCAACCCATCAGAGAGACATTGGTCGACAGAGAGACCGTCGGCTCGGGACGGACGAATGGGATGCCCTCCTGCAGATGTGCTGGAACGGTCCACCACTGGAGAGCGTTCCACATCCCCTGGGTCACTGTCACTAGCTGAGCCACAGGATGGAAGTGCTGTGACCACTGGCTGGCCAGCCCCCATTGAAGGGGACGCATGTAGCAACGGGCCCAATGGACCATGCTGGTGCAGGCCGCCATGAGGCCCAGGAGGCGCAGGAATTCCCGGGTAGGGCACAATGCCCAACCTGAAATGACTGGGCAAAGGAGGAAAGAACCTTGGCCCTGTCCGCCGGGAGCCGTGCTCTGGCTCGTAGAGAGTCGAGCTCTGCCCCGATGAATTGTATCAGCTGCTTTGGCATGAGTTCCGACTTGGCCTCGTTGATGAGGAGGCCAACCTGAGAGCAAACCTGGAGGGCCAGATCTCTGGACCGCTCCAGCTCCATTCTGGAGGAGGCTGCAATCAGCCAGTCGTCCAGGTAGGGGTACACCCGGACCCTTCTGCGCCGCAGGAATGCTGTCACCACTGCCATGCATTTGGTGAAGACCCTGGGAGCTAGGAAAAGGCCGAAGAGCATGGCCCGGAACTGTAAAGGGATCCCTCTGCCCTGAAACGGAGGAATCTCTGGTGGGACGGACGGACTGGGACATGAAAGAACACGTCCTGGAGGTCCAGAGAACAGAACCACATGCCTCGTTCCAAGGATGGGATTATCTGAGTCAGAGTGACCATCCTGAAGGTCCGAGACCTTAGGAACCTGTTCAGGTCATGCAGGTCTAGAATGGGGCGCCAGCCTCCCATCCGTTTTGGGACCAGGAAGTACCTGGACACAAACCCCGGGTCTGGTGGAGGATCCGCCACCTTCCTGATCACCTTTTTTCTCAAGGAGCAGGGCGATATCGGCTCGGAAGGGCAGAGCCTGCTCCAACTCCAGGGGCAGGCCCTTTCCTACCACCTCCAACACCCAGTGGTCCGTGGTGATAGCGGACCAGGTGGAAAGGAAGTGGTGGAGCCGTCCCCCAATGGGGGGAACCAAGGGGGGAGTGATGAGGCTGGGGGCGACACCCCAAAACCCATCACTGGGCAGGTTTGGAGGAGGGACCGGCCGAGGGACCTCCTGGGCCTTTTCCTCCCTGCTTCCTGTTAGAGGAAGCCGCAGGCTTGGCTTTGGGGTACCAGGCGCGAGCCTGCTGGCCCTGATGCTGGTGCTGCTGGGCCGGACGTGCCGCAGGCGCAGAAGGGTGAAAGGACTTATGTTGTTGGCGACAGCCCTTGTCCTTCTGGGCGGAGGTGACAGAGTCCAGAGTGGCATTGGACTTTTCGATCCGCTGGAGGTGACCTTCCACTCCAGGGCCGAAGAGGTCAGTCCCCAGGAAGGGGACATCCGCCAGTTTTTGCTGGGTATCCGCCGTGAAGGTGGATATCCTCAGCCATGCTCTGCAGTGCATGGCCACTGCGGCCACAACTGATCTGGCACAGGAGTCTCCAATGTCCAGAACCGTTTGGAGCTGCTGTTTTGCCACCACCCTTCCCTGGTCCCGTACCTGCTTGACCGTGGTCTGCAGGTCGGCCGGGAGATGAGGGATCACCTCATCCAGGGAGCCCATGAGGGTGTGGGAGAAGTGTGCCATCAAGCACGGCCGAGCTGGCCTGGCGGAGGCCAAGGGAGGATGCAGCGTACACCTTGCACCCGGCAGAGTCCATCTCTTTGGACTCCTTGTCAGGGGGCTTATCCACATCCCTAGTGTTCCCGGAACACAGAAAAGCATGCTCGGTGACCAACCCCTCGGCGGAGGGGTGCTCCGAAAAAAACCCGGACAAAGAGCAGTGAGGACGCATACTTCCTGGCTATCCTGGCCGGGCGCAGGACAGGAAGCGGCCGCTGCCAAAGCTCCAAGCTGGGCCAACAATGGCTTCAGCCACGGAAAGGCCTCCGTGGGCGAATCCCTGGTCCAGTATCTCCATCAGGGGATACTTGGCCCGCTTGGATACAGGCTCGAGCTGCATCCTGGTGGACTCCGAGATGAGCCGAAGCAGACCCATAAAGGACGATGGGCTCTCGTCCCATCGACTTGCCCCCGGAGGACTCCAGGTCAATGGGCCTGGAGAACAGGAGGAGGTCATTGTCGGACTCAGAGGAGTCCGTGAAGAGCTGCCTGGGCCTGAGCCACCCTCCATCTGCCGAGGACGGTCGGGAGTGAGGGTGACTGACAACCTGTGGGCAGACCTCGACCTGACCAAGAGTCCTGGTCAGCGCCTCGATTTCGTTGAGAGCAGGTTCCACCACAATCGTGGGCAGCTGGTTTCGCCGAACAACTGGCCCAGCTTGGGCACCTCCACTCAGCGAAGGGTTGTTTCGACGCTCGGGTGACAGCCATTGATGCCGGGGAAGGCGACTGCGTCGGCTTGTTCCCGGACAGAAGTAACTGCTGCCACATTAAGTCCTTGTAGCGTCGACGCAATTTGCGCCGAAGCCTCTCCTCTTCTGAGGAGGAAGATGAGGACGAGCGGCGGCGCCGCTTACTTCGGTGCTGAGACCGCTGATGTCGGCGGGATCGGCTGGACCAAGACAAGGTCCGAGACAGAGATCCTCGGTGTTTCCGAGGACGGGTCTGGGAAGGGGCGGGGGACACCCGTTCTTCCTCGCTCGAAGCCTTGACCGGGACTCCAACGGAGGCGAAGGTGTCCTCGGTCTCCACCGGGGAACTGGTGAAGAAGGGTTGTCGGCTTCACCAGTCGACAACCTGGTCTGACGGGTCGAGAAAAATCTCGACTGGGCCGATGTGGGTGTTTTGGCTGGCTGACCTGACGGGACACCGTGAAGCCAGCAGCCTTAGCCGCAACCTCGACCGAAGTCAAGTGTCGACTGTCCAGGGAAGGGGACCTCTCCCGCTCCCATGAACACCGACAGTGGGACTTACCTTTTGAGTCTTTCTTTTTGGACAGAGAAGAATGTCCTGATGGCCCCTCTCCCTTCGTGGAAAGGGATTGGCAAAGCTCCTTAAAAGAAGCTGTGTAGGAGGATCCCAAAGCGAGCAGGATTAATGCCGCAACCGAGGAAGAAGAAGATGCGGCCTGGCCGCCTCCCCGAGGGCGATCATCTGCTCGCCGCCATGACACCGCCCAACGGGCCTCCTTTACTTCACCGCGGTAGCTCGGAGCGCCTAAGCTGTAACTGGGCAGTGCGGTCTTCCAGGACGCTACTGAAACAACGTGTATAACCGCAGGGCCTGCGGGTCACGGCCCAGGCTGAGGCAGTAGACGCATGTGGAGTGCAGATCCAACCAGGACATTTTCTGCCCACATGGGCACCGCCGAAAACCGGGAGTCGATTTGTCCATCGTAGTCGCGAGGGAGTAATTTGACCGAAGTCTTGAAAACTTAAGAATGAGTTTTGGGCGAACCGAAGAATTAGGATCCAGTCTGTACGCAGAGCGTTAAGGAGGGAACCTGAGCTTCCAAGTGGTAAGGAAGATCTGGAGTCATGGGGCGGAGCCGAGAGTTTTACCACCCGGATGGGTGGGAGGAGCCAGCTTGAAGACCTTCCGGCAAGATTTAAAGCGGCAAGGAACCTGCCAGACAGTGTGGATGAACAACATATCCATGTCCCTAGAAGTGGTAATCATGCTTAGAGGGTAAAGCAGTCTGAGTAGGATGTTCATCTTAATGATGTTCACTTGCCCCCGTAATGTAAGGTGGAGGGCTGACCATTGCACAAGGACATGTTTGATGGTAGTAGGTAAGTGTTCGAAGTTTAAGGTGAAGGTTCTTTTCGTGTTGGTGGTTAGTTGAATGCCCAGGTATTTGAGGGTTTTCGGAGTTCGTGACGCCTCCCCCTGTGGTAGTTGACTTTTTATTGACCCACCATTGAGGAGCATAACAGCAGTTTTCCTCAGGTTGACGTTATAGCTTTAGAGTTGGCCAAACTCATGCAGCAGGTTAAAGGTAGCAGGGATGGACTTTTGAGGGTCCTCCAGGTGTAATAAGATGTTGTCTGCATACGTTGAGATCATGTAGTAATGGGGGCCCGCTTGAATTCCTTGTATATCTTCCCTCCATAAAACGTTTCAGGTTAGTGGTTCAAGGCACAGGTTGAACAGGAGAGGAGAGGAGACAGGGGGCAGTCCTGCTGCATCACTCTGTGGAGGGTAAAGGGTTGGGAGTTGACCTTGTTACATCTGATAAAGGCCACTGGGGAGGAGTGCAGGAGTCTAACCCAGTTTATGAAGTCGTTGGGGAAGTCAGATCGATGGAGCGTTAAGTACAGAAATTGCCAGGAGACCCTGTCAAAGGCTTTTTCCACATCTACGGACAATAGCAGTGTCAGAAGTTTGGAATCCCTGGCCATGGCTATTAGGTGTGTGAGTTTGTGCATATGGTCCAAGGACAGTTGGCCTTGCATAAAGCAGACTTGCTCAGGGCCAACTGGAGAGCTCCATACATTGGCTAATCACCTGGCTAGGATTTTGGCCAAGATTTTAAGATCCGTGTTGAGGAGTGAGATGGGTCGATGGTTCCCTTCAGGTTCTTCTCCGGCCTATGGATCAGTGGGATAGTTGCTTGCAGGAGTGATGGCTCCAGTGACTTCTGGGCATAGGCAAAGTTATACATGTTACACAATGGTATAGATATTCTATCTTGTAAGGCCTTGTAGAAGTCTGTTGAAAAGCCACCTGGTCCTGCGGCTTTGTCTGGTTGGAGGTCGGCTGTAGCTGCCCGGATCTCTCTGAGCTCGATAGGGGCTCCCAGTCCCTCCTTGGACTCGGAAGGGAGTGTGGGGAGGTTTGCCTCCTCCAGGAACTGCCTGATGCAGTGTTCCGGTTGTGCTGGGTCCTCTTTATATAGGGACTGGAAGTAGTTTGCAAAAGTCATTGCTATTTCTCTAGGTTTGATAAGTGGATTGCTGTCTAGGGAGGGTAGGAGACATTTGATAGAGGTCATGGATTCAGGAGTCTGCCCACTTTCTCTCCCTGGTCCATGTATTTTACTTTCGCTTGGAAGATCTGAAACTCCGCCTGTTCTCTAGAAGTTCCTCGTATTGGGCCCCTCAGAGAATTTAGCTGGAGTCTTTTGTCCTCCGGGTAGGTTTTAGTCAGGGTCTTTTTTAGTGACCTAATGCTCTAAAGAAGTGTGGATGTCTGTTCTCTTTTCCTTTCCTGGTAGCCACTATACGTTATTAGTTCACCCCTAAATGTGCATTTGTATGCTTCCCATACGTGCCCTAAACTTGGTACCATGTCCAGGTTTTCCTGGAAAAAGTGGTCTGTCAGAGATTTGATTTTATCTAGTGTATCTGGGTCTTTTAAAATGTTATTAACCCACCATATGCTATCCTCGTCTTGCTGGCTAAGTGTGTGGAAGCTAAGAAGGACTGGTGTGTGATCTGACAGGACTTTAGGCAGTATCATACATTTAGCTGCGTTACAAAGGACATTTGGGCTGGTGAAAAAATAGTCTAAATGAGAGGACGAATGATGTACGGAGGACAGGAAAGTACAAGTCCTGTCTCCCAGATGGAGAACCCTCCATATCTCAATGAGCCCCAGGGAATTTTGTAGTTCCCAGAGGGCCCTTTGGTTAGAAGACGGTCCCGCCCTAAGGTTGGTGGATCTGTCCATGGTTGGATCCTAGACCACATTCCAGTCACCTGCTAGAATTATAGGCAGTGTGTGGAAGTTTGCTAGTTTCGTGAGGAGATATGTAAAGAGCTGTGGGTTCTCTTTATTGGGTCCGTAGATGGAACAGAGGACGATTTCCATCCCGTCCAGTGTACTATGGAGCATTAGGTAGTGGCCATCCAGTGCCGCAATTTGTTTATGCAACTGGAACGGTGTGTTCCAATGGATCAATATCACCGTGCCACCTTTCTGTTATTCTGGCCTGCAGCATAAGCTTGGCCAACCAATGTCTTACACCACAGGTTGGCTTTATCGGAGGGTGTGTGTGTTTCTGCAGAAAGGCAATGGAGGTATCTACCTGTTTTAGGTGGCGAAGTAGCTGGAATCTCTTCTCCTGTATTTGTGCCAATTTCACATTCCAGGCTATTAAGTTAAAATAAGCTTTACCTATGTCAATTTGTAGTGAATTGGGTGCGTGTGGACTGCTGTTTATTTTCTTTGGGGGGGGGGGGTACTGCAGACACTGGCATATAATGGCCCACTTATTTCCCCAGGGCCAGGGCCTGTCGGTGTGGACCGTATGGGTTCTTGTACCACTCATGTGGTAGCTGCAACTTTGCACAGTTGGCTGCTCAGGTGGGTGCTGTAAGGTATCTTTGACTGGTAACTTTGCATAATAATCAGACAATACAAAACTACAAACAGTACTGATCCTACTCCTGCGAACTACAGTAAGCCTAACTATCCTAAAAAATATACAAGAAAAGAGAAAAATCAAACTAACTAACCAGGGCTCGCTGCAGCCAAAGTCCCCCTCCCCTGATACATGGGGTTTACCAAGCGTGTACCACCAATGAATGCCTGTAACACTGGCTGCTTTTTTAATCTAAGCGTTATGTACTGTACTGTTTTGTTTGCTGTGATGTATTGCTCTTGACGAGGTGCCTTTGTAAATGAGTCTAACTCAAAGGTCTGTAAACCGATGATCTAATAAATAAATAAATATGCTTGGTACGTTATATCCTCACTCTTCCCCTGAAAATGCTTAACCCCTTCTTTTCCATATTGTATTAGGTATATATTGAGTGAGGTAATGTCCCATCTACTCATATAGATTTCGCCCCCTATACGTTGGGTTGGCCCCTCCCTGTAACAGTTCCTTTGTTGCCGGTGTGCTGTCTGAGTCATTTCTGTATGTTAAAACTCCTCGGGGAAATGCTTCTCTGCCAGGCACACCATTTACTCTGTTGAATTTACCTGGGGCATTCTCCCTCCAGCCCCACTGCTTGAGAGGCTCTTAGCCAGACTTCATACTTTCCCCATATTGCTCCAGCCACTCCCCCCACACCGGTCTCTTAGTACCGTGACCTCAGTTGAGCTCTCTGGATTAGGAGGGAGTGGGTGAGTGCTGCAACTGCCCCATCGTGATTTCCTTCTATCCTCTTAGTGGCATCAGATCATCTACGTTTAGAAGAGTGTTAAGGAGACCGCAGCACTCACCCCTCCCCTCTACGAGGATAACCTCTCATCACTTAATAACCCCAATCCAGGATAGGTAGGTCTTTCCAACCTAAAGTATAGTAATTCTACTTTCCCCACTTAGTAGAAGTGCAGTGCATTCCCCCCCCATCCTCAGACCCAATAAGAGAATGCAAAAAGCAGTCCTCCCCAGCTCCAACACCAACTGTATGGTTACCGCATGGAGAATGTTTAGAGTCTTTGCTGAGTCCTGTATTGGTAGCGCTGCCATCAGTGTCGAAGGTCCTCTCTGACTTTGATGAGTAGTTTGACAGTTTTTTTTCCATGCACTGAAGATTGTTAAGGCTTCTGCCATTGTCTGTCAGGCTGTGATCAGACCCACACTGCTTGGAGATCGTTGAGCTCTGCATTCTGCGTAGGGTGCGCACACTCATTATTGTAGAGCTTGTTGTGTACCTTGCGAATGTCCTGGTTAACTTGTGCCCCAGAGATTCCAGCTGGCCTGTGCGGAGAAGGTGAAGGTGATGAGGTAAGAGTTGCAGATTGTGTTAGCTTCTAGCCATGCTTGCCCGGTGGTGTCAAAATTGCCCAATATAAAGAGTCTATTGAGGTGTGCCTGGTCGCATCGTCTCCGCACAGGATGGGGAGGGTTGCCCCTGTCCATGGGGGCTGGCTGAGTGGTCAGTGCAAGCCAGTTGTCAAGGGCCATAAGTTAAGAAGGAGACGGTGGGAAGGAGGAGTTGTTGGAGTCAGGGAAGGGCAAAAAAGGCAAGTCTTGTGCAATCTTAGCCAGCACCCTGTCCTTACTGTTACTCTGAGCAGGTCACACAGAGAGAGACGCTAGGAGTTATTGTCGAAGTTCTGATGACCCATTCTCACCAATTAGCCCTATTGCTCGAGGTTGTGGGGGAAGCAGGCATCGCATATACTTAAAGTTTATGTGAAATTTAACAGCAATTTCAGAGTTAGCTATTTGCTGTTCCCCTGTAGCTGTCCCCAGACACCTCCCCTCCCGACTAGAGCCCCAATATTACTATTTACCTTTATTAGCTTGCAGGGTTGAGTCGATCGAGGGGAAGTCTGAACAGCTGAGTTGCAGGGGTCCCAGAAGTATATCAGACATTGAGAGCAAATTACCTTAAAGTGTGGGGAAAACCTGGGGTAGCAGCTTTGGGAGTTCTCTGCTGGCAGTTCTGGCGTTCTGAAATTCTTTCAGGCCAGTTGGAGTAGTGACTATTAGCCTGGCTGAGTAGAGAATCCTGAAGGGTATTTTCGCCATATGAAGTACCTTTTTGATCTCCTGATAAACCCTCTGTTTATCCCGTACTGCCGGGGTCACATCGCTGAAGATATGAAACCTCTGTCCATTCGAGTGTACAGCCCCTTTATTCCGAGCTTCAGCCATTATATGTAGTTTGTCTTGGAGGTGCGTGCAGCGAACTACAATCACTCTGGATTTGTTGCCATGTTTGGGAGGTGGTCGAGTCAACTGGTGCGCTCTCTCAATTAAGTATTCCTGGCCATGCTACGGAGGTCCTGCTACTTCTTGTAGCAACTTCTGCACAAAGAGCAATATATCTCTCCAATCCACCTTTTCTTGTATTCCCATCAGGACGAGATTATTGCTCTGCAGTCTGCCCTCTTGGCCATCTGATCAAGCTTCTAACTTGGTCAGTTTGTTTTTCAGGACAAGCACTTCTTTTGTCTCTTTAAGCTGGCGGTCTTCCACTGAGCTGATCCTAGCCTCTGCGATCCTGACTGTTAAGGTTTCAAGTGCTGGCTTAACAGATTTAAAGTCGTTAGCCAGGTAGCAGAGTGTCAGCTTCATAGAGGCAAAGTCCGTGAATAATCAGTCCATTTTTTTCCTCCAAGGTTTCCTGTGTTTTTGGCTCATGCACAGCGCTGTTATTGAAGTCCATTTTCGGATGCTTAGAAGCCTGGTTAACTGTGGTGGCTGGGGATGAGGAATCAGTATCCATTTGCCACAGGTCTGCCATCATTATCCATCTGGATTTCTTAATATTTCGTTATGAGAACACTTTATCTAATGAAATTTAGCTTGAAAGCTACTTGTTTCACTGATAAGTATGATTTTTGCCACGCACTGGAAGACACGTCTGATCATTCTGAGTGCATCTCAAGGAGTTCTTAACAGGAGTTGTGAGACAGAGGAGCCTGTGGTCTGTGTACTCGGACTGGATGCCCAGTGGGTGGGGCAGATTTATCTGCACTTTGCTTCCCTGATCCCTGCCCCCAAAGATACAGAGATGCATATTAAAATTTATGACACAACTCACGTGGGTCCTACACCTCTGCAAGTGTTTCCAGCAGTACTACTGAACATACACCACAGTGGCCAAAAGCATCACTCACTCACCCTCCATAGCAGAGGAGCATGTTTTCTGGGACGTCCAGTCCTTCTACAGCTGGCCCTCAAGGTCTGAAATCAAGTCACCAACGCTGCATATGGCAATTCTGCTGCTGCTGTGGTGGGTCAGGCCACCAATCTTTGTAACTTTTTAAATTCTATTTTCATCCCAGACTTCTTACACATGTAAGAGCCAGAGGTAGGACCTCTATTAGTGCACCACCTGCTGAGGCTGGCACTCCATAAAGGTGCCTCTTCAACAGTGCCAATCCTATACGTGATCACTCCACCTTCCCACCACTGGCCTGTGTCATCCCCTCTTCCAATGTGAAGTCAAATCAGGCTCTTCAGCCGAAAACGCCTAACTAGGACTTACTTTCAATTCCTGTCCCAGTGGGCTGGGCAAGCTCCTTTCAAAGGACTCTAGGCTAGTGATGGGCAGGCTCCCGCTATGAGGGGGAGGGGGGACACGAGCTTGGATGCTGGATGGGCCCGAACGATGCAACAGCTGAGGACCAGGTCATTTTCATGCCCCGGCCCCCAACAATTCTCCTTCAGCAATCAAGAATAAATACAGCAATCTGTCCAGGCCAATAGCAATGTTGCTACTGTACATCTCAGATTCTAGTTCAGCTGCAGTGCGGTCCCTACTGCACATCTCAGATTCTAGTTCAGCTGCAGTGCGGTCCCTAGAACACCATGCAGTGATTGGGGAACAGTGCAGGGTCTCTTCCCTAGCCCAGAGAAAGACGTTATCTGCTTGAGTGCTAGATTAATTTTCCACTGGGAGATGAAACAATCAGGCTCCAACCTATAAGATTGGGATCTAAACTGTGGACTCCCCCAAAACATCAACACATTCTTCTACTAATGAGAAAAACAAGTCTGTGCATTCTTACAGCTGGTGATGACAGGGAAATAGATAACTTGGAAACCTGGCAAAAATGTATAATTTACATTGGAAGGAAATGTACAGGTATTCCCAGATAAAAGACTGTTACTATATAAAAATTGTTAAGAAGAGAAAATTAATAATTATTTTGTAAATTTAGTCACAGTAATAATACAAGGGGAAATATAAAAGGCATATTAGGCCAGATATTTAAACATTAACGCGAACAGGGTTTGCACTGGCATTATCCAGGTTTGTGGCTTGCGCATAGAGGGGCCATATACAGAAGCTCAGGCAGCACGCCCTAAACCTGTTAGTACCAAGGTGTTACCATTGGGCTACACCCGTGCAAATAAGGTCCCCTCTTGCATATGAGTGCAGCAGCATGTTCAAAGATTTGCGATGGTGGTAAATGGCTGCCAAGGTGGCACTATTTACCACTGCAGAAAACCACCTCTTAACCAGGCACTAAACTTGTGCCCCCACCCCACCAATGGTGGGGGGGCTGTACTGTAGCCACCAGCCTCCAACTGCTCATCATGCCAGCGAGGTTGCAGTCCCTGCTGCCTAGTGGTAGCCCCCACCCTCAAACATCCATCCTGTGTTAGTGATACAGCTCCTTGGTGCTTAGTGGCACCACCCCCACACTCCGGGCACCCGTGTCGTGTCAGCAATACAGCTCCCTGGTGTCTAGTGGCACCCCCCACACCCTAATTGCCCATCCCATGTACGTTAGACATCTCCCTGGTGTCTAGTGGCACCCCCCCACCTTCCCCATCACCCGCCCCATGTACAGTAAAGATCTCTGGTGTCTAATGAAACCCCCACCCCCAAACATCCAGCCCATGTACATTATCCCTGGTGCCCAGTGGTATTCCCACGCCATCTCCCGAATGCCCATCAACATATGGATTGGTAAACAGTGGCAGTCCAGTGTCCCCCCAACCACATCCATAACACCACCCATCCAACCCCTCCATTTACTACAGTGTCCAGGGATGTGCGTGGAATCCCGATACAGTGACTGGCACAGCCCTCCCTTCACCTCCTTGGCCAGCTGCCATATAAGCTGGGTGATCAGGGGTGCCCCTAGACATTGGGGGATATATACTGTGCAACAGATAGGTGCTGCTGGGTATGAGTGGTACTAGACACCATGGATGTGTCAGATATAAATAGGACAGGTGTTTGAGGGTGAGGGGTGCCACTAGGCACCAGGGATATTTACTGTTCACAGGACAGGTGTTCGTGGGGTGCCACTAGATGCCAGGGATATTTACTGTACATAGGACAGGTGTTCGGGATGGGGGCCTCTAGACACTAGGGATATTTACTATACATGAGACAGATTTTTGGGGGTGCCACTAGACACTAGAGATATGAAGTCCATACACAGTGCGGGTGTTCGGGTGGTGGATGCCACTGGACACCAGTGATATTATACAGTTCATTGGCTAGATGTTCCAGTGTGGGGGGGGGTGTCACTGGACACCAGGGATATTTACTGTACACAGGATAGGTGATCGGGGGTGATGGGTGCCGCTAGATATGAGGGCTATTTACTGTACATGGCCTGGGTGTTCGAGGGTGCCACTATATACCAGGAATGACGTCAGGTGCACACAGGATGGGCTTCTAATGGGCTGCCACTCACAATGCAAATGGGCCCATACTGGGCATGCAAATGGCCACTTAGCACCTTGCATGTCCAATGGGCTCATTTTCATGTTGTGGCTGAATATAGCTCACAGGGCTCCCAACACTATCCATTCCAGGAGCGCTATTCCCCATGGGCTAAATATAGCCCAGGTCCATGTCAAGGCAGCACAGTTTTACTTAATGTTGCACTGACACAGGCTGATATTCAGTTGGATAGCACCGATCGGCTATCCAACTGAATATAGCGACCATAAGGGTGGGAGCATGTGCAGCACAAGCTTTTGCGCTGCGCTTGCACCTCCCACTGATACTCCCAGAATAGCACAATGGGTTAAGGCTCTGGGCTGCAGATCTGGGTTTGAAGCCCACAGCCACCTAGGTGCATACTGTGTGATCCTGAGCAAGTCACTTAACTTCCTTGTGCTCCCAGGTCACATCTGGAAAAAAGCTCCGGCTTAGTGTGCTACTCCTGGTTAAACAATTTTCCCGTTCCCTTTCCCTTATCTCATCTCCAGACCCAAGATTCTAAAAGACTTAACTAAAACAGAGAACGTTTCCCAGCTGAAACAAAAAAGTGAATTTAATTTTAAGAAAATACTTCCTCATGAACGCTGGAAAAAGATTTGAACTAAACGTTACGATATAACAGACTTGAAAGTGTTGCTACCAGTTTTTTCCAGTTTTCTTTTTTCTTAAACACTAGTTATATTAATAAAGCATGATAAAAGATATTCTGGAAAATACTGGCCACACACACAGGACATGTAGTAAGTTGGAAAAATAGTAAGGGCCTAGTGGAAAATATACTCAAGGAGGTTCCCTAGTAAAGAAATACATCGCAAGAAGAAGTTAGACATTCCCTCCAACCAGGGAGAAATGGTGGACACAGTAAATACATTTATTAGGGGGATAAGCTGAAAAACATTGTGAGAATGCACAAGGATGCTTTTAACAATAATTATACAATGGCAAGAAAAAATCCTGGACTCCGATTGGTCAGTCTTGGGCTGGAGCCGTGATGTTAATCAGTACAACATCACGGGTGTGATGTTAATCAGTACAACATCACGGGTCTAGTCTCAGCCTCACTGTGAACCTGCTGCTCAGCATCAGCATGCTCATCATTTGCTTGATTGTTTCATCTGCTCTTAAAAAACAAAAACATTTTTCCACACGAAAACATCTTAAAAAAAATATATATATTTTAATGCTGTATAACAACGAGCCATTGTATATTAGTAATAATGCCCTCCAGGGTGTGTGTCGTTTGGGATAACGTCCGCCTCAGTTAGGCCTTTTCGGCCTGCGGCCTCGTGCCCAACCACCTGAGGCGTGATGTTATCCCAGCACGACACACACCCTGTCGGGCATTATTGCTTAAATATATAACAGTAATGCAGTTTATATCCAAAGGTAAATCATTTTGCTCAAGGAAACTGGAATGCAGAAATGATTTACTGAGATAAACAAAGCTGGAGGAGACAGTGGTACCGAAAGGGATTCTTCAAACAAGACCTTATAAACCCAGTGTAGGCAGATGTTACCCATTTAAAGCATAATGTGGAATAGTAAACACATCTGCATAGACACATATTTCTTTACTAGGTGTTCTTCTTTATTAACGTGTTCATTTTATCAATTCTGTTAGACAAGCCCTTAGTACTTGCTTTCCTGTTTTCTTCGTGATTTTTTTTTTGCAATTGTTTAACCAGGATTATACAATGGCAAGAAAATATCCTGGACTGTGATTGGTCAGTCTCGGGCTGGACCCGTGATGTTAATCAGTACAACATCACGGGTCTAGTCTCAGCCTCACTGTGAACCTGCTGCTCAGCATCAGCATGCTCATCATTTGCTTGATTGTTTCATCTGCTCTTAAAAAACAAAAACATTTTTCCACACGAAAACATCTTTAAAATATTTTTTTTTATGCTGTATAACAACGAGCCATTGTATAATAGCAATAATGCCCTCCAGGGTGTGTGTGGTTTGGGATAACGTCACGCCTCAGTTGTTGGGCGCACTCGGCCTGCGGCCTCGTGCCCAACCACCTGAGGCGTGACGTTATCCCAGCACGACACACACCCTGTCGGGCATTATTGCTTAAGTGGCACACTAAGCTGAAAGCTTGTTTACAGGTGTGACCTGGGAGCACAGGGAAGTTAAGTGACTTGCTCAGGGTCACACAGTATGCAAGTGGGGGCTGTGGGATTCAAACCCAGGTCTCCAGATTTGCAGTTCAGAGCCTTAAACCACTGCGCTATACTGCCTCCCTTTGCAGAGACCCTTGCTAGGTGTGCTACAGTATGTTGGATTTGGAGGGAAAGAAGCAGTTATCATTCTTCCATTCTTTATTTCTGTCAGACACAATTTGGATGCCTCTCACTTTTCTTAACCTGTAAGGGTTCATGGGAGCAAGCTACACCACATAAACAAGGGTAAAGAAACATAAAAGGGTATGGGCACTGCCTTATTTAATGAAGAGCTACACAGTACCACAGATGTATTTATTTTTTTGCTATAGAGCTTTGTGCTCCCCCAACAGCCACCTCTGCCTTGCTTCTGGCCAGTGCCTGCGACCTCCCAGTCCCTTATGCAGCTCACCACACTGTCAGAACTAGTGGGGATCTACTTGGTTCAGAGCCCTAGTGTACCAGTGGTCATCTACAGGAAGCCTGGGAGACATGAATTTTGTGTTTTTTCTCCCAGCTCCAATACCCTCCCATGTCCTGCTGGGTGGTGCCCCATCAGTCCTTCCACACACACTGCAACATCCTGTGGAGGAGGCAAGCTTCCTGGGCCCACCAAAGAGGTTTCTGTGGTGACGGAACCACAGCTCCACCCTTTTTCACTCAGAGTGCTGCCATGCGGTGCTGCCACCCCAGATCCCTTGGCCTCCTGACCCAGCTCACCGAGTTCACTCCTGAACCAGGGTAGCTAGCGTGGGAGTGCACTGCACTACGAGCTGGGCCACTGGGCCCAGCACTGTAGATTTATTAATGATCAAGGGAAACAACGTCCAGAGAGAGAGAGAGAGGTTAAAAAAAAAAAAAAAAAAGAAATTGGAATTTTTTAAATCATCAGGCAATGCAAAAATCTGGAAGGTAACACAATCGTTGTAGTTCACTAATACTGCTGCTTTAAAACACAACAGTTTAACAGTTTTCCCCCATATGAAACATCACTTAAGTTTCATTCCATTTTTTTAGGGTGGGGAGGTGTAATTGAAGAAACCCTCATCTTTCTTCAAATTGGGAAATACCTCACCTGTTATTAGAGGCTGTTCGTCAACTGAAATTAGATTAATTTGGACTCTGACAACTATAGTTCTTGAGACATAAGTATTTTTAAGCAACTATAAATGTAGGAGGGGCTAAAATGTTAGGAGCAGACTCTAGCACAGGTTACAGTTCACACCTTGTAAAAAATGAAATCTCAAGAACTACATGTATGCTACTAGGATATATTCAGCCTCTAAAATTACTCAGTGAAAAGAAACAGAAATAGTCGGCAGAAAAAGGCAGCTTGGTCAACCCAGTCTGTCCAGACGATCCCTGCCTAGTCTGCCTCTACAGAGGCAAACTGGCCTCCAGCAACCCTCCCTCCTTCCTGCCCATTTACTATATCCCCTTATGTCTGTTCCACAAATGCTTGGAAGTCCCCTACTTTTTCACCTCCACCACTTCCGCTGGCAGTCTCTTTCAGCTATCTACCACTCTTTCAGAGAAGTAGTACTACCTCACATCCCTCTTTAACTTCACTATCTCCAGCTGTATCACATGCCCGCTGGTCCTGGTGCTTTTCCTCCTCTGAAAGAGGCTCCTCCTGCACCCTGTTCACATCTGCAAGGTACCTGTAGGTCTCAATCATGTCCCCTCTCGCTCTCCTCTCTTCCATGGTGTACATGTTGAAATTCCTCAGTCAGCATTACGCACAATCCCTGCAGCATTTTTTTTTTTAGTTATATTTTTTACCTCTTGGGCCACCAGTCTAACTACCTTCATCACATCAGGCATCCTCCTCAGGTCTCAGGCTGCCATCTCTGGGGAATCTCCTCGGCTCCTAGTCGGGTCCCGCAGCTACCCCCATGGCTTGCCCCCCACGGCGGAGTAGAGGGGAGCTCTACCCCCCCCCCCGAGTCAGGATCCAGTATTGCGGTGTACCCTCGGCCCCGAACTGGTCCCCACTGGAGACGGCCATCATGCCGCTGCGACTGGTGCCCTATTTTTCCACTTTTTCTACCCCTGATGTCTGTGGTGTGCAATGACGCCTAAGGTCTGAGGGCACACGCTTCCACGTGCTCTCTGATCCAGCCGTCAGCCCCAGTACGTCCCCATAGATCTTGCCAGTGCTCATGAGATCACCCCCAGGGGCCACCAGAGTATTGATGGCAACCCTCTCCCTTCCCCGGATGCTCAATCCTTCCCCTCCCCTGCTGACCCCGGACGACCCAGGCTCATTCCTGAACCCGAGTCGCCGATGTGGAGCAAGGTGTGGCGTCCGGTGCCTAAACCCTCAGCACCACCGGGCCGGCCTGCAGCATTTTAGGTGCCCTCCTCTGGACTGCCTCCACACAGTCTATGTCCCATCTGAGGTGCGGCCTCCAGAACTAGACACAACACTGCAGGTGGGATCTTACAAGTGAACGACAGAGTGGCAACACTACCTCCCTCCTCCTGCTGGAGATACCTCTTCCAATGCATCCCAGCATCACACTGGCATTACCCACTGCTCGGTCACGGTCCTACAACTTTGAGGTAATCAGATATGATATCCCCAAAGTCCCTTTCCTGCTCAGTGACTGACAGTACCTCCTCTCCAATCTTGCAATTTTTTTTATGTCTATATGGAAAATTAGTGTAATTCCCACTTGTAATCATAGTTCTGTTACTAGTATTCAGTTCCCAACTCATTTAGGTTGAATCAACTGAGTCACAGGGACAGATTTCAAGTTTGACTCCTTCTACCACTACATCATGTGTCCCCCTGGTTGCTGCCTCAAATGCCCCCTGATCCAGAAGCTACAGAACTGGACCAAAAAGCAAGCCTGGCTATGGGAGGGTGGGCAGGTAATGTGGATGTTGACTGAACACTTGTGGTATAAAGTACAGTTACATAGGTACTTACTGTAACAGTAGATCTCCAAGAGAATCTCTTGCAGCAGGTCACACATCTAGGAACATCCAGCCACAGGCACAAAAATCAAGCTGTAGGATTTCACCAGCAGTCAACCTGGGACCGCCCACACTGACATCATGTGCTCTCCTGTAGCCTATATAAGCACAGGCGGTCCCAGATCCTCCTCAGTTCTTTTTCCATCGGTGACTGGGTGCGACTTGGTTCCCGCAGGAGTTCTCTGAGGGGAACTGATGAGGAAGTAAGAGCGTCCTGCAGGTATGGAAGCAGCAGCTGTGCCCCCCTCCCCCAGAGTGGGAGTCTCCAGTGTGTTGTAAGCGGCAAGTAGGGAGGGCCAGCATGACCTGCTGCAAGAGATTCTCTCAAAGATCTACTTTTACAGTAAGAACCTACATAACTGTACTTTCTTCTATGAGGATATCTCTTCCAGCAGGTTACACATCTAGGAACAAGTCCCCAGCAGTTGGGAGGAGAAGGGTGGTGGACTTATGATAAAAGACCCTGCAAAGCTGGCCCATCGTCTGGAAATTATGTTCAGGCTGTAATGTCTGGTGAAAGTATGGACTTTCATCCAGGTAGCTGCCTCACAAATCTCTGTAGCTGATACTCCTTCGAAACAAGCAACTGAAGAGGTAATTCCCTGTGTGGAATGAGGCTTAACCACTCCAAGGAGTTCTTTGGCGTATTTTCTGTATCAAAAGGTAATGCAGTTGGCCAACCATCTGGACAAGTACTGCTTAGAAACGGGATTGCCCTCCTTACCTCGGTACAAGAGATGCAGTACCTCAATATTCTATGTACACCTAAAGTATGGAGCAATGCTCCCTTGGATTGGCATGCTCCGGGTAATACACCAGGATATGGATAGACTGGTTCAGAGTAAGGTGCTCCCCTACTGCTCTCTATCAATGTCTCTTCCATGTCTCTTCTTCCAGGCCTACCACAGGGTGGGCAGATTCGCCCTGGGGGTTGATGCTCGTCGCCACCACTGTGATGTTCTCTCCACATTGGGTTGATTACCTCATGAATCTAAATTATGGTTTATTACACTAAGTTTCACACACAAACTGGGCCATAAGTTCACACCTCCTTGCCTTAGTGACACTGTACATTTTAGACAAGCCCCTAGAGCCCTTAGAACTGCCTCCCTACCCCTCCTCATAAAACCTTCTCTACGTCTGTCTTCTGCACGATGTTCCTCCTAATGTGCTGTCATATCTGACTGGAATTCCCTTCCCCCCGTACTGTCCTGTTGCACTCTCCCCAAGTTCCAAACCCATCTGCTTGCCTCCCTCTCCGCCTCTACTATTTGTTCCTGCTTCCGTTAATGTACCTTTTCCTTCCTTCCCTAATGCCCTTACCCCTTTACCTTCCTTTATGTGCTCCTGGAGCCAGATACCCCACTATCTCTAGTCTTTCTATCTTGCTTTTTCTAGGCTCTGCGGCCTGCAGCCACGGTTGTACATTCTCCTGGAACTCATGTTTTTATTATGCTGAAGTGTATATTATTTTGAATTGCTTCATCCTCTATTGACCTGTACGTTTGCTATATTTAACCCACACTGTATATTTTATTCATCGTTTCCTTTTGCCTGTATACAGTATATTTTTGTTGTGTCTCTGTTTGCTATTTGCAAACCCAGGTCGACCCTGAAAATGGGACTGTTTTTGTCTCAGTGGTCTTATCAGGTTACCAAAACTCAAATAACTAAATAAATTCTGAAATCACCTTAGGAAGAAAGTGAGGGTCTGTGTGTAAAGAAACTCTGTCTTTATGAAAGACTAAATAAGGTTGCTTACACATTAGCGCCTGTAATTCGGAAATTAGTCTGGCTGAAATGATCGCCACTAAAAACACGTTTTTCCGTGACAGGTATCGTAGCTCACATGTAGCTGCAGGTTCAAAAGGTGGCAGTGTGAGCTTCTCCAAAACAAAGTTTAAATCCCACGGTGGGAGAGAGTTTCACACTGATGGCTTAAGGTGTAGTACACCTTTTTACCTTCAGGGAGAAGTATCTTAAACCGGCACCTCACAGCAGGTAGTCCAGGATTTGTTGCAGAGGGCAGGTGTATGGGTCCACCCCTTGGTCGACTGCACACTTGGCGAAGCGTTTCCACTTCACAGAATATGTAGTCCTGGTTGATGATTTTCGGGCCGCTCGGAGGACTTCCACAACCTGGGGCGAGACATGGTATCTCGCTAGGGCTATGTCCTCAGGAGCCATGCACGGAGATGAAGTGAATGGAGGTTGGGGTGCAGTAGAGTTCCCTGGGCCTGGGTCAGGGAAATGGAGAGGGAAATGGGATTCTGTACTGATAACTGTTGTAGCAGAGGAAACCATACCTGACGAGGCCAGAGAGGTGCTACTAGGATAACTGTCGCATAATCCTGGAGCAGGTTGTGTAGCATACTCTGTATAAGTGGGAATGGAGGAAATGTGTAGATGAATCTTCCTGCCCAGGACAGAGATAACATGTCTAGCCACTTGGGGGAGGCAAAGAGGTCCATCTCTGGGCAACCTCAGCAGTCGAAGAGATCTTTGGCAATTGACTGATGAAGTTCCCTACCGTGTGTGCGGGTTTTGGAGTGACTTAGAGAGTCTACTAGGGTGTTCATGTTGCCTGGAACATGGACCACAATGAAGTGCAATCCATGTTCTATAACCCAGTACCAGACTCTCATCAGTTCCCTGCACAGTGACTATGAGTGAGTCCCCCCCAATTTGATTAGGAAATGGACAACTGTATTGTTGTCAGTCTGGACAAGAAGACTACCTGGAAGTAGTAGTTCCTGAAAGGCCTGTATAGCGTAGAGAACTGCCCGCATCTCCAGAATGTTTATGTGGAGATGTGTCTCCATGGGATACCATGTATCTTGGGTCTGCATGGTTTCCTAGACAGGCTCCCCAACCCTGTGTAGACGTGTCTGTTGTAAGGGTTTGCTGTGGACTGGGAATATGAAAGGGGACCCCCTGTAATAAATAGTCGAGATCCATCCATCATTGGAGGACTCATCTCACTGGCGTGGAGACCATGACATCCAAGTCTAGATCATCCATCTTCTGGTCCCACTGCACCTGCAGCGTCCATTGAAGGGCCCGCATATGGACACGAGTGTAAGGTACTGTGGGTATTGCTGCCACCATGTGGCCCAGTAACCTGAAGTAGCAACTGGCTGAAATATACCTGCTGTTGTGGATATGTGACGCCAGGTGGATGAGTTTCTCCACCCGATCCCGAGACAGAAATGCAAAGCCTATGGACATATCCAGTACAGCCCCAATGTACTGCAAACGTTGACAAAAGTCTATTTTGGACTTTGGAATGTTGACAGTAATGCCCAGAGAAGAAAACAGGGCAAGTGTTTAGGAGAGGTAGTTGCTAGTTGGTGTTTCAACAAGGCTTTCAGTAGCTAGTCATCCAGATAAGGGAAGACATAATGTCCTGCTGTTCTTAAAGCCACTGCCACAACCGCTAGGCATTTCGTGAACACTTGTGGGGCCAAAGAAAGCCCAAAGGGGAGTGCACAAAATTGGAAGCGGTGATATTTGAAAGTGAAACACAGGTATTTTTTGTGAGCTGGGTGTATCTTGGGTAAAGCCCCCAAAGAGTTTGTGACCTTTAAAAGGGCTAGACTGTTGCATGTCAGGTGCAAATCTGGAGACCAGCAATCATGAGCGTCTCCTCAGACATATGCTGGTTGTTGATGCCTCAGCTGAGGAACTGACCACAGCATACACAGCGCACAGTAAATAATGGCCCACCATGGCCACTGTCTTTAATGTTTTAGTCAACTCCTGTTAGGATGCAGTGTCAGGTAGTGATTGTGTAGATGCCTGGGCTGCCTTCCAAAGTTGTTCTTGATACTGAAGGAGGTGGCCCATGTAATTCAGTATCTAGAGGGTAAGGGTTGAAGAAGAGAACATTCTTTTACCCATCGCATCCAGCTTCCTGGTCTCTTTGTCCAGAGGTGGTGCACTTAATTGCTTAGGGTGTGCTGACCTGGCGTGAGCAGCATTTATAACCACAGAATCTGCCTGTGGAGGTGCAGCGCAGTATGGGTGTCCAGCCGAGATCTATATATTCTGTCGTCCTTTCAGGATGCCGATGGTATATTGTATGGCTGATGCCATTCCACCAAAATGGCATCTTCACAGGCCTCCATCTAAGGGGGTATTACCTGAGGAGGAGTATCTGGTAGTCCCAGGTAGTGGGCCAATTTTCATCTAGAGGCATCCTGTTTGGTTGCCTCAAATCCAAACGTTTGTTGGAGATGTTGCATAATGTCAGTGAAGCTGGGATCCTCATGTGGTGAACAAGGGAGATATGGAGTTCTTTCCTCTCCTGGGGAAGAAGTTGTGGATGCTGAGGATGGAGTAATTTCCTCCATGTCTTCTTCTTCTTCTACTTCCTCCTCCTGGTACCAGCCTTGGTCATATCAATGTCTGGGGACGGGGTCGGAGAGGCAGAGGACACGCTGGCAGTATGGGAGATTGAATGATGCTGTGGTGGGGCCTGAGGTGGAACCATAGAAGGCATAGTCGTAGCCTTCTGGGTTAAATACAGGATGGTACTTATTAGAGCCTGGATGTCTACCATGGCCACCTGGGTGGCATGGCAGTGGCAGATGTAGCAGTAGGCCCAATTGGTATTATTGATGCAACTGGTGCAGGGTGAGAGGCACCAAGTGAGAAGAAGGTAAATGGCTCGTTGATGAGGAAGTCGTTGACAACAAGGCAAGGGAGCCCCGATCCCTGGAGATAATGCCCATCTCCTGGGATAATTGTCCTTGGCAACCAAGTGTGTCCTGTGGGGGAGGAGGGGGTTGTATAAAGTCCCCTGAGACGGTGGTGGCAGAGGTGGGAACTGAACGATTGGTGTTCCCGGTGGTGTCATCGACAAGTGAACCGTCGATGGCCCTGGAGAAAGTACAGTTATGTAAGAACTTAACTGTAACAGCAGATCTTCGAGAAAGGCTCTTGCAGTAGGTAATTACATATATGACTGAAGCCGGCAGGCGTCAGGACCCCACGGAAAAATTTCTGGCTAGCAGTCTCTGGCGGGGGACCACCGTGCGCCAGGTGACAGACGTCAATATAAAGCGGCGGTCCCCCACGCCCACCTTCCAGTTGTTTCCCGCCAAAGGTCAAAAAGGCAAGACGAGAGAGAAGTGGATATTTCCCATGCTGGAAAAGGAGCTGAAAAAGCTAAGGGGGATGGAGGGCGGGAAGGTATTACCTACTGCAAGAGCCTCTCTCGAAGATCTACTGTTACGGTAAGTTCTTACGTAACTGTACTATCTTACTTCGAGAGGGCTCTTGCAGTAGGTTATTACATATAGGACTGAGTCCCAAGCAGTCTGGAACAAAGAGAAGCTTGTGGGAGGAGGAAACTACTCATACACAGATCCTCTGGCTGTGAAGGTCTTAGGAAAGAAGACCTTGTAGAACAGCCAACCCGAAGCCAGCTCTACGTCGAGAGGCAATGTCCAAACTGTAATGTTTTGAAAAGGTATGGACAGAAGTCCAAGTTTCGGCTGCACAGATGTCAGCTGCTGACACATTCTTGAAACAGGCAGCAGTGGCAGCAACACCCCTAGTGGAGTGACCTCTGACTTGACCTGGCAAGGTCTTGTGATACTTGTCGTAACAGAAAGTGATACTTTGAGCCAACCATTTCGAAAGGCATTGCTTGGAAACAGCATTGCCCTCTCTTTTGTGAGCAAAAGAAACAAATAGTTGATCAGACTTCCTGAGATCCTTTGAAGTGTTGGTGTAGTATCTCAGAATCCGGTGAACATCCAAAGTATGCAAGAGGTACTCCTCTTGATTGGAATGTTGCTTAAAAAACGCAGGTAGTTCCATGGATTGATTCAGCATACATTCCGCTACCACCTTAGGGAGAAACTTAGGGTTGGTACGCAGAGCCACACGTTCCTTGTGGAAAATCAAGTACTGGATTTTACACATTGAGACCCGAAGCTCGGAAATTTGTCGAGCGGAAGTAATGGCCACCAGGAAGAGAGTCTTCCAGGAAAGGAACTTTAGGAGTGCTGATGCTGCTGGCTCAAAAGGAGGCAGGGTAAGCCTCTCGAAAATAAAATTCAAGTCCCAAGGAGGGTCAGGTGCGCAAATAGGGGATCTCAAGTGAAGAACCCCTCTCAGGAAGGTCTTAGCGACTTCCAGCTGCACAAAAGATCGGTCCCCGAAAGGAACATGGTAAGCGGAAAGAACTGCCGTGTGAACCTTCAAAGAGGAATGACTGAGACCCAGGTTGAAGAGGTGACGCATGTAATCCAGGAGCCTCCCGACAGGGCAGGTGAATGGCTCGAGATCTCTGGAAGAGGCCCAAATAGAGAACCTTTTCCATTTTATGGCGTAGATGGGACGAGTGGAAGGCTTTCTGGCTAGATTCTCAGCCTCCTGCAGCGAAACCCCAAACTGGGTTTGAACTATGTCTGCAGGAGCCACGCATGCAGCTGAAGGGATTTGGGTCCTGGATGGACCAGGGTCCCCTGATCCTGAGTCAACAAGAGCTGCGATAGAGGCAAAGGAAGTGGAGGTTCCTCTGAAAACTGATGCAGAAGACAGAACCAAGCTTGCCTGGGTCAGAACGTAACAATGAGGATCATGCGAGCTCCTTCTGAACTGAATTTGTGTAAGACCCTCGGAATCAATGGGATCGGGGGGGAAGGCATAGACGAATCTGCCCTTCCAGTCTAGAGACAGAGCGTCTCTCTAAAAAACTCTGTGCCCTGGAGTGAGCGAGCAGAAGATGAGAAGTTTTGCGTTGAGAGGAGAGGCAAAGAGGTCTACCTGAGGGCTTCTCCAGCGTAGGAAGACGTTGTCTACTACCCCCTGATCTAGTTCCCATTCGTGAGCTTGGGCAGACGACCGGCTGAGATGGTCTGCCAACGTGTTCTCGACCCCCAGAGAATGAACCGCTGTGAGGTGAAGGTTGTGAACGACTACCCAATCCCAAACCCACATCGCTTCCCTGCAAAGAGGGTAGGAACGAGCTCCTCCGTTTGTTGATGTACCACACTACGCACATGTTGTCGGTCTGGACAGCCAGATGACCGGGAAGCAGCTAACAGATGCAGAGCTTGTAGAGCATACAGCACGGCTCTTAGCTCGAGCATGTTTATGTGGAGAGTCTGCTCGAGCCTGGACCAAGAGCCCTGGGTCCGTTGAGATCCTAAGCGGGCTCCCCAACCCTCGCCCGAGGTGTCTGTTGTCAGAGTTTGGGAGGGGGGAGAAAGACAGAAGGGAACTCACCGGCAAAGGTTCTCCTGAGCCATCCACCATTGCAAGTGCCGAACCACTGGAGAGGAGACCAGGATCTCCCGATCTAGGTCGTCTACCAATTGATCCCACTGAGACCGAAGCGTCCACTGAGAGATTCTCTTGTGGAGCCGAGCGCGAGGCACTGTCGGAATGGCAGCCACCATGAGCCCGAGGAGGCGAAGGACAGAGCAGAAGAAGGTGTTTCGGGGAGTAAGACGACCTTGGAGGGGGTTTTCTTGGAGGTTTCTGAAGAAACTCTATTGAGTGTCCTTCCGTTATCAGCTGGAGCACCCAAGAGTCGGAAGTGATCCTCTCCCAACCAGGCAGATGCAGGGAGAACCTCCCTCCTACTGGTTCCTCTGGGTAGCCCAGAGGCTGAGGGAGAGGAAAGGAGTCAGGAGGTGAGAGGCAGCACTGCAGCTGGAGCTCCAGCTGTCCATTTGGACGGGGGGGGATTCGCAGCCGGAGGGGCCCGGACGTCAGTCGGCCTGCTGGGGTTTCGCCTGGGCCGAGCACGTCTGCGAAAGGGACGGCGCGGAGTCTGAGGGGCTCTGTATATGGAGTCAACTTCCTTGAGAGCAGTGCCCTTCTCCCGCAGGCCGGTGATGATGGCCTTGACATCACCACCAAACCCCTGAAGGGCGCGTCCTGGATAGCAGACTGCACTTCCGGGACCAAACCTGACAGTCAGAGCCAGGCATAATGCTGCAAACTTATGGCAAACGCCGAGCTCCGTCCAGCAGCGTCCACTGCATCGTAAGTAGCGTGTAGCATGCGCCTACTGGCCGAACGAGAATGGACCAGGTCTGCCGCTTCCTGTTTGGTCTGCGACTCAGGAAGGGAGTCCAATTTAGCTTCCACCTCGCTAAGGACGGCCTTCTGGTAATCCCCCATGTGAGCAATGTAGGAAATGGCCCTGATACCCAGAGTGGAAGAAGCGTAAACCTTCTTCCCATACTGGTCCAGAAGGCGAGATTCCTTGTCGGGTGGAGAAGAGCTCAAATGCTTAGGGTTGGCTGTACGGCCGTGGGCGGCGCTGATCACGACAGAGTCAGCCTTGGGGTATGAAGTAAGAAAATCAACACCCTCCGGAGCCTGATGCAACCTGTCCGCCTTCCTCGGAAAGGGGGGGGCTATTGCCGATGGTTGTTTCCAGATAGTGAAAACAAGGCCTGCATGAGGCTCGATCCATGGTGGAACCAAAGTAGGAGTGATCTCGGGCAGATCCAGATGTGCAGCCAGCTTCTGCCGCTGTGGATCTGGCTCCAAAGATTACCACTGATGCAACGACTGGATCTTGCGTAGCAACTCCGTGAAGGAAGGATCCTCCAGAGGGGACTTTGGAGGAGTCCTAAGCTGGGGCTTGTCCGGAGTTCGTGGCTCGTCATATTGAGAGTCAGAGCGTCCGTCGGAGTCATCCAAGGAGTCCAAGGAAGATGAGGGAGACGAAGACCCCTCCTCGCTCGGGGGAGGAACGGACCCCTTGGGGAACTCCCGGGGTAACGTGTCACCCCATCTTGGAACAAGAGAGGACACCTCTGGTAATAGGAGTGGGGGAAGGGGATCTCTCACCCTCGACGACGGGGGTTTGGAACAGGATCCGGCGTCAGGAGGCGGCTCTCTACTTCTTTGGTGAGCTGAGCCTTGGCCTCAGCCCACCAGGAAGCCAGAGTCTCCCTCAGGTCAACCGGCGGCTGGGGGGGTGGTGGAGGGGGATACAGATACTGAGGATATCCATATGGCGAGTATCCATACCCCGACGGCGGGAAGCCTGGCGTTGGGTACTGCGACGCCAGCTAAGACGGGGTCGGATAAGACGGTGTATACCCAAGCACCAGGGGCTCCGATGAAGCAGACGGCCCTCGAAATGGCCCAGCAGACGGGCCGGGAATAGGAGGCCAGGCTGGTGTCGGGGCCGGCGAAGGGACGGCATCCGGGAGAGGGATGTCACCCAGCATCCGAGGGTCTGACGTCAGGTCGTCTGGCCCAGCGGAAGGGAGACCTGATGGGAGCATGCCTGCATCCTCGGTATCGCCCAGGGAGGAAGGATTAAAATCCCCGGGGTCTAGCTGAGGAGGACGCTGGGCCTCGGAGGACAGTGAATGCTGTGAGGAGCCCACGGACAGCGGACTGGGCGTCAGGGGTCAGCGTTGGCTCAACAAGTCTCGCGCGACCATCAGAGGGCGGCGTTAGCTGCCCGGCGGGGTCAGGCGGGCGTTGGAGGAGCCGCCGTCGTCCGACTTAGTGGAACCAGAGCCCAAGGGAGGCCACGAAGGAGGGGCGGCCTTGTCTGGTGGTTTAGAGACCGTGCGCTGCCCCGAAGGGTTGCTCCGACTTAGCGGCCTTCTCTGGGCAGGCATCAGAGGGAGCTGATGTCCGGCACGGGCCACTCGCACCAGAAGGCCGCGCAGTGGCGGCCTTGCCGGGAATGGATGCCTCCTTTGACCCGGAGGCTCCTGAAGGGCCCGAGCGCGAGCCAGACAGGAGGGTCGATGCCAGCTTGGAAGCCTCCAAGACGGCCGTCGCGGAGTGGTCCCCGGGGGAGAGAACGTTACCTTGAACACGGCGACTCCAGTAGAAGTAGAGGTGGCTGAGGAAGTGGGAGTCCCGGTCCCGGTGCTTCTCCTTGTCCTTTTTACGGTGACCCTTGGGCGAAGTTGAGGCCTGATGAAGCTTCTTCAGCTCCTTCTCCATGGAGGTAATTTTCTTTTTAAGTATGTGGGCCTCCAGGGACTGCTGCCTCCGTCTGCGGGTGGCGGAGTTGAATTTCAGGCAATGCTAGCACTTCTCCACAGGGTGATTTGGGCCTAGCCAGAAGAGGCACTAGGAGCGTCTGTCCTTATGCGGGAGTTGGGCGCTGCACAAGTCGCACTTATTCTTGTGCTCGGAGGGAGTAGGGGACGACACACACTGCACAAAACCTGATGAAAATTCGAGAGAAATCGAAGAAAAAACAGCGTCAGAACTACCGACGACAGACTGACGAAGCAGTGGAACTTAACCGCGAGGCGCTTTTGCAAGCTAATGGCGGGAAAGAACTGGAAGGCGGGTGTGGGTGACCGCCCCTTTATACTGATGTCATATGATGTTAGTCACCTGATGCGGGGTGGTCCCCCGCCAGAGACTGCTAGCTAGAAATTTTTTCGTGGGGTCCTGATGCCTGCCGGCTTCAGTCCTATATGTAATTACCTACTGCAAGAGCCCTCTCAAAGTAAGAGCTGGAAGAGGCCATAGACATCGACAAGGACCTAGTAGTTTGAGCAAAGCCAGTTGACAGAGCCGAAAGAATAGCTCTGGTATTTAGAACTGCTTGGGGTACTGTGGCAGGCAGAGATGATGTCATTGACGGAGTGTGATGATGCTTTTTCCGCTCTTGGGAGTGTTTGTGCTTCTTCCTGTGGTCAGTCTTGTCCGTTGATGACTGGTCCTGCTTTGCATGGTGGGAACTCAAAGACGATGACGACATGTGTGATTTGGAGCAGAGTCCCCGCTCTAGGAGGGAGACTTTTTGCTCCATTTAATGCTCCCTAAGAGTTTGAAGTCGTCGGTGTTTTGTCGCTTTATTAAACGTTTTGCACAAAGTGCACTGACGTGGGTCGTGTGAGGGTCCCAGGCAGCACATGCAAAGTTCGTGCAAGTCCTCAGTGGCAAGTTTTTGTCCATAGGCATAGAGTCTAAATAGCAAAATTACAAGTGCTTGCTGGAGGCATTGTAGAAAGTACAGAGCCACTCACACACACATCATGTGGTCCTGTCCAGAAACCTCGCATTACTTGGAAAAATGTACTGAAGCCACTGGAGTATAGGCATACCCTGCCTTACAGACCCTAGGTATGCACTTTTAGATGTTACTCCCCCAGGACTGAAAGCTAAACACTGAAGGAAGAGCCTAGCTATCCAGGTAGCTGCTATAGAGGTCATCAGTTGCAACTCGTTTACCAGCACTACACCGAGGCTTAAAGATTGGTGGGACCTGATGGTTCATCTCTACAGAATGGAAAAATTAACTTGTAATATGTGTTTTATTTTTGTTTGTTTTTTAATGTAATAATCAGTTACATAGAAATCTAATACCATCGATCTAATGTCAGGAATCCATAATACTGTCGTCCTGATGTCAAATCGATGGTATTACAGAATGGAATATAGCCGGCACTCGTGTACAGCTGTTGTCAGTGGTCGCTCCTATCACAACTTTCAAATCGATACCAGCAAGTGATAGAAGCGTTGCGAACCACTGCAATTTTTTTCTCCCCATTTTAAACCTTACCAGTAATTAAATCTATTCTTGCTCTTTATGCACTTGTGTTGTTTTAATTCAATGACCTCATATTGCGAGTGGGCGGTTATGTATGGTTGGATGGGGGTAGGGTGGGGTGGGGTGACATACATCTCCATCAGTTCTGCTTCCTGTAATTAAAGGAGATAGATGGCATAGCAGTAAGCCTGAACAGAATCTGAGGCTGAGTCAACTAAGACCACGGCACAGTGGTAAGTTTGTACAAAAAAAGAAAAAGGCACCATTATATTGCAAAAAATGACAGATGGGCATCCATCTGTTACCGGTGCTGTAAATCCATCTCTGGATTCCTCTAATGAGCAAACCTCTCGAGCTGCGCTATCGAGGTTTATGGCGTCACAGGAAACCCTTGATTTACTGCACCACAACAGACAGATGCTCATCTGTTATTCTGCTTATAACAGAAAGCAATAAGGCTGCCTTTTCTTAGCTATGTGGACAAACCAGATGCATTATTTTTAGGAGCATAACACAGACTGTCGCTGATATAGTCACTTGTGGAAAATCTCAAATACTCCATATACTATATGGATGTATCCACCTTAATCAATAAACCACAAAAGCTTTCTGATATAGTTGTTTCCCAGGAGCCAGTCTAGTTAGGTTCTTCACCACTGTATATAACTTTTGAAGTTTTGGTTTAGAAAGGACAATCAAATCATTGTAATATGGAGCTACAGGTACCCCAGGGAGCCTTACAGAAGGAAAGATCAATTTGATATAGAGGACTGTCTTGAGTTCCTTCCCAGGGGAGAGGAAAACAGGCAACCTCTCTCACCAAAGATTATAAAATACACTGAAGGTAACAATTTAACTGATTAAAAGTTTGTCCCATCCCTCAGAATCCATGGCCATCCCTATGGGTTTTCGGGTGTACAACCCTCATAAATACATGACTAATGTTGAATATGACTCTGTAAGGTGATTCCGTTATCTTTTTGTACCTGTGTTTATGAATAACACATAAAATATGATTAAAAAAAGACAGAAGGATCAGCAGTCCAACAGATGACCCCCCTCTCCTCGTTGAGAGTCTCCTGGACTTCTCACAGAATAGCTGCCCCCTGGGAGATAGGGGGCCATTCGCCAAAAGGTCAAGCAGCAAATGCTATTTTTGCAATGCCAAAATGAGAGGATAGTCAGTAAGCCCCCAGACATGGAGTCCAAGAGAACAAGAACATTTGAAAGGAAGCATTTAGACACTCCAAAATGAATGCACATAAAAACTATTACTGTATACGGACTTACGTCATAGTGTAACAGAGTAAAATACATCCATACACAACAACCTGGACTAAACTGGTTTAGTCCAGGTCACTGTGTATGGACAGTATTTGTTTTACTCTGTTACACTATAACATAGTCTGTATACAGGTATAGTTTTTATGTGCAGAACCACTTCAGCTGCAGAATGTATGTAGTAGAAGACTAGGCATTTGTCAGGCCAGTTATGCAACCCTGGTGGCTAGATATAGCCACAAGTTATTGGAAAGACTCTCAGACCTGTGGCCTCTCCTACTAGAAGATAACAAGCAGGACCTTACACTTATCCAGGGCATGGGTTAGTCACTGTCCAAGCACTGCCTGAAGGTGGTCCTTGACGCAAGTGGCAGCAGCTGTTTCCACAGAGCACCAGATATGGCTGCATTTTTCACCCTTTCATGTAAGAAACCAATCTAGCAGAGTGACATATCTTCCCTTCATGGGGAAGGATCTCTGTTGGGCCAGAGGCTGAGAGATATCTGACTAGGACTGAGAAGTCCAAAGTCACCCTGGACTCTGTCACTTCGGTCACTAATAGTAAACAGACTACAAAGCAGTGCCCATAGAACTTTAGCTTCTTTCATGGCTCTCAAGGCCATCAACAGCAGCCAAATCAGCATCACAGGCAACAGTAACAGCAGTACCAACTGGCTAAGTCCTACAACCCCAAAAGCTCTGGACAACGCCAGTGTAAGGCAGTGGAGGCAATATCTCTGGTGGCCAGGCCTCTGAATCCATCTCCCAAAGCAAAAGGTTGTTTGATGGGGGCCCTATCCCCTCTCAGCCACAGTCAAAGCAGCAGCTCTTGGTCGAGGGCCAACTTTCCACTTCCTCTTGCAGTGATCCATTATAACCTTGGACAGACTGAGGGAGTAGTAGGTTTGGGTTTTCTCTGGCGTTCGAGACTCAGCCACCGTGTCGGTAGCATGTACCTCTGGAAGAACAGGTTACTCACCTGTAACAGTAGTTCTAGGAGTGGTATATGTTGTTCATCCACACTCTCTGGCATGTCCCTTTCCCCTTTAAATCTGGCCGGAAGTCTTCAAGCTAGCTCCTCCCACCTACCCGGGTGGTAAATACCTCAGATCCACCCCATGACACCAGATCTTAGCCCGCTGGAAGCAAGGTTGTGTGCCTAAAGCTGGGGAGGTCAGGTGGGTGCGTGTGGATGAACAACATATACCACTCCTAGAATTACTGTTACAGGTGAGTAACCTGTTCTAGGAGCGTGGATATGTTGTTCACACACACACTCTGGCAGACTCCAAGCAGTTCTCCGGGAGGAGGGAGGCAAGGCGCACACCCCCTACTTGGGAAATAGAGATTGGAGAACTGAGGCCCCAAAACCAGCATCCCGGCATGACTCGAGGTCGATGTGGCAGTGGGTAATGAAGGTGTTTGCTGATTTCCAGGTAGCAGCCCACCAGATCTCCTGGATAGGGATGTCCCTGGAAGCAGCCACCGATGCAGCAGTATGGCGGGGTAGAATGAGCTCTTATCCCTCTGGGAGGCTCCTTGCCCGCCAACTCATAGCACAGACCTATGCAAGATATAATCCATCTCGCAATGGTTCATTCGGCTGCAGGTCTGCCAGAAGCGGCTTCAGCGTAGGTGACAAACAGCTGGCGAACCTCTCCCCGAATTTCCACTGTTCTTTCCTTATAATAGGAGAGAGCACGTCTCAGGTCCAAGATATGGAGCCTGTACTCCGCGTCTGAAGTGTAGGTAGGGTAGTATACCGGCAGAGTCAGCACCTGTTTAAGGTGAAACTCTGATACCACCTTCGGAAGGAATTTCGGGTGGGGGCGCAAGACAACTTTGTCCCTGTGAAAAGACCAGATAAGGGGAGTCCACTGAAAGCGCATGGAGCTCCCCTGTCCTTCTGGCAGATGTGATAGCCACCAGGAAGGCCGTCTTCCACAAGTGTGAGAGCTCACACTTGTGCATGGGTTCAAATGGCTTGCCCATAAGCTTGGCCAAAACCAGCAAAAGATCCCATGGAGGTGGAGGTTCACGCAACGGAGGCGATATGTGATCCAGGCCTTGGAAGAAGCACCCGACCACTGTTTCCTGTGCCACTGTTGGCTGACTGGCCCACACCCAGTAAGTAAAAATGGCTGCCAGGTGCACCCTAAAGGTCGATGACCGTAGACCCCCTTTGGAGAGAGACCAATGGTAGTCGAGAATGACACCAAATGGAAAATCTCTTCCATTTGAAGGCATAACATTTCCTGGTCGATTCCTTACGAGATGCCTCCACCACAGTGTAAACATCCTCGGGAAAGACCCAGAGCCTGGAACTCTAGCCGCTCAGGTACCAGGCTGTGAGGTGCAGGGATTGAAGGTCCGGATGGAATACCTTCCCCTGGTTCAGAGATATCAGTCCGGGCGCTCATAAAACCGGGCCTGGGCCTGCAGCTGAGGCTGAGGAGATCTGGATACCAGAACTGGCACGCTGTCTGGGGCTACCAGGATCACCTTCGCCTTGTCCCTCCTCACCTTGATTAACACCTTGTGGATCAAGGGAAATTGAGGGAAGGTGTACAGGAGGCCTGGGGTCCACGGCCTCGAGACGGCATCCCCCTGCAGCGAGCCCTGCTGAGGGGGGCGGGCATGAAACAGCCTCAGCTTGGTGTTCTCCCTGGAGGCAAACAGGTCCACTATCGGTTTGCCCCAATGGGAGAACAGGCTGTAAGCTACCTCTGAATGGAGAGACCACTCGTGGGATGTCTGGCCTACGTGGCTGAGAGCATCTGCCAGCTGATTTGAAACTCCTGCCACATGGATGGCTAGGAGATCCACCTCCAACCGGCTTACGAGGGTCCAGATGCAGTGCGCCTCCTTGCACAGCAGATGGGAGTGCGTGCCTCCCTGTTTGTCGAGGTAGTACATGGTCATGGTATTGCCCGTCTGGACTTGAACCACTTGACCCCAGAGCTGAGAAGCGAAAGCTGACAGTGCCAGTCTGAGTGCTCTAAGCTCCAACAGGTTGATGTGGCATCGGGACTCCTCGGGGGTCCAGAACCCGTGTGCTCTGTGGTTCCCAGTGTGGGCTCCCAAGCCCATAAGAGAGGCATCGGTCATGAGAATGACCATCAGCTCGGGGCGGACAAGTGGGATCACCTCCTGCAACCGGTTTGGGGCGGTCCACCATTGGAGAGCGTCCCACATCTTCTGGGTCACAGTGATCAGTTGGTCGAAGTGACCATGGCGCTGAGTCCACTGAGCGGCCAGCTCCCACTGGAGGGGGTGCATGTGCCATCTGGCCCAATGGACCACTGAGGTGCACGCCGCCATGTAACCCAGAAGGCGCAGGAAGTCCCGGGCAGGGCGCAAGTGTCCAACCAGAAGTAACTGGGCAAAGGAGCAAAGAACCTCCACCCTGTCCGCCGGGAGCCGAGCTCTGGCTTGACAAAAGTCGAGCTCTGCCCCGATGAAGCCCATCACCTGAGAGGGCATGAGTTCCAACTTGGCTTCATTGATCAGGAGGCCTAGTTGGGAGCAGGTTCGAAGAGCCAGATCCCCGGATCTCTCCACCCCCTGGAGGGAGGAACCTGCCAAGGGCCAGTCATTGAGATAAGGGTAAATTTGAACACCTCGACGCCAGAGATGGGCTGCAACCACTGCGATGCACTTGGTAAAGACCCTAGGGGCCGAAGACAGACCGAATGGCATGGCTCGGAACTCGTACAGGGTCCCTTCGACCTTGAAATGGAGGAACCACTGATGGGATGGATGGATTGGGATGTGGAAGAAAGCATTCTGCAGATCCAGTGAACAGAACCACATGTTTCGCTCCAGGGATGGTATGATCTGGTTCAGAGTTACCATCCAGAAGGTGCGAGACCCGAGATATTGATTCAGGTCATGGAGATCTAGGATGGGACGCCAACCCCACCTTCCGCCTGTGCACCAGGAAGTACCTAGACACGAAGCCTGTGTCTGTAGGAGGATCCGGCACTGGAGCTACCGCCTCTTTGCAGAGGAGCTGGGCAATGTCGTCTCGAAGAGCCGACTGAGGAGAGTTGAGATCCTTTCCTCCCGAGGGGCGCAGGCCCGGCTGGGAGGGTACTGCTCAAATTCCAGAGGCAGTCCCTGGCCAGCCACTTCTAGGACACACCTGTCCGAGGTGATATCGGACGAGGCGGAAAGAAAGTGGCGGAGCCGGCCCCCCATGGGAGGACCCAGAGTTGGCGTGATGGGTGTAGGGGTGGCAACCCCCAACCCGTCACTGGGCAGGCTTAGAGGAGGAGGCAGCTCCTGGACCGGCACCTCGGCCTCCTTTACGGGGCTGTTGAGGACCCTGCTTGGGCCTTGGGCGCCAAGCTTGAGCCTGCTGTTACTGCTGCTGGCCTCCTTGATAGGAGGACTGCCTAACCGCAGGGGAAGAGTGCCGAAAAGGCTTCTTCTTGCGCTTCTGCTGGTTCTTGCCCGAAGAACCCTTCGCAGAGGTAGCATCCAAGGTGGCACTGGACAGCTCTATGCACTAGAGGTGACCAGCCACTCCTGGACCAAAGAGGTCAGTACCTAGGAAGGGCACGTCAGCTAACTTGTGCTGAGTATCCGCCGGGAAGGAGGATAGCCTCAGCCAAGCCCTGTGGCAAGTGGCCACTGCAGCTGCCAGAGAGCGGGCACAGGAGTCTCCAATGTCCAGGGCCGTCTGGAGCTGCTGTTTTGCAACAGCACGGCCCTGATCACGGACCTGCTTCACTGTGGTCTGCATGTCCGCCGGGAGATGAGGGAGGACTTCATCCAATGACCCAAGGAGGGCATGAGAGAAGTGTGTCATGCTTACAGCTGAGCTGGCCTGACGAAGGCCTAAGGAGGAGGCCGCACAGACCTTATGGGCAGAGTGGTCCATATTCTTGGACTCCTTGTCCGAGGATCGGTCAGTGTCAGCTGAGCTACCAGTACGCCTGAACACAGAAGCAGTCACTAGGCTTTCGGCCAAAGGATGCCCTGTGAACCCCGCCAGGGACCCCATGGGCATCGTATACTTGCAGGCCATGTGGGCAGATGAGGCTGGGCAGGAAGCAGGACGCTGCCAAAGCTCAAGAGCCGGGATAACAATGGCTTTGGCCACTGGAAAGGCCTCCGTCGGGGTATCCCTCCTTTTCAGGACATCCGTAAGGGGGTACTCTGCCTTTTTTCTGGATGGGCTCCAGGGGCATTCCGGTGGACTCAGAGATCAGGCGGAGAATGCCCTGAAAGGAGGAAGGGCCTTCCTCCAGTCCGGCTACGGACGACTCATCATCCCCTGGATGAGAGTGTAACCCCATGTCATCGGAGTCCGAAGAGTCTGGGTATAATGGCCTACTGCCTACATCTCCTTCGATCCACCGAGGGTGGTCGGGGGTGACTGTAATGGACAGACGGCAGAGAAGCCCGGTGTCCGTATGGTCCTCTTTCGAGGGAGCCCCACCCTGAGGCTGTTTAGGTGGTGGAGAAACTGGAATAGGCCAAGCCGGTATACACGCCGGCCCCACAGGAGGTGGAACCAAGGTCTTCGGTTCCAGAGGGGTCAGCGTCAGCTTAGGAGGTGGGAGCCAAGTAATGGCAGGGGCGGCCGGTGGAGCCGGCTTCTGCCAGGTCAAAATCAGCTGTTGCCACATCAAATCCTCATAGTGTCAACGGAGTTTCCGTCGAAGCCTCTCCTCGTCCGAGGAGGATGAGAACCAGCGGTGGCCCCTTTTTTGAATGTTTGAGGCCCTTTTTCGGCCGTTCGATCAAAGGGGTCCTGGTCCTCGATCGAGACTGACGGGGTCGGCTTGTTCAATCGGGGGGACACCGGAGTCAGTGAAAACCGAGGTTCTGGGACCTTATCCTTGATAGGGACACCCGAGGAGTGTCTCCTCGTCAGGAAAGGACGGGCGTCCTTTCTAAGGAGTCGTCAACCGGAGTCGGCGACAAAGGCTCGATTGGGTCGAGAGAAATCTCAGCCAGTTCAGTCGTTTCCTCGGTCTCAGTGCCTTGGCCAGACGGAAGGTCCGTAAAGCCAGTGGCCGAGGAAGCGATCTTGACCGAAGTTGAGACTGCATGTTCCTGGGACTCGGACCTCTCTTGGTCCCAGGAAAGTCTCCTTTTGGAAGACGACGACTTGGGGTCCTTGTCCCTCTTCCCAGGGTGGGAGGAGTGCGAGCCCGAGGGTGCCTCACCCCTGGTGGGGAGAGACTGGCACAAGTCCCTAAAGGAGCCTGAAAATGTAGAGCCAAAGTTGAGAGGAACGAAAAAACTGCGACTGGCCGAAACCTGAGCCACTTCCTCCTCAAAAGCAGCCATTTGCTCAAGCTGCTCGGCGGATCTCGCGGCTGTGGAAACCGCCTACCTGCCTCCTTAGATTTCACCGGCGGGTTTCTAAGCTCCGGTCTTCCCAATTTTAGGTGCGCCTTGTGGTCATCTAGCACGTTGGGATGGAAGGCCAAACAGAAGGTACAAGATGTGGTGTCATGTCTGACACCTAGGCAACAGACACACGAGAGGTGGGGATTGGTGCGTGACATTTTCTGGACGCAGGCGTGACACCGGCAAAATCCAGGGGGCGATTTGTCCTCCACGTCCAATGCGCTGAAATCGTAGTTGTAAACTCTGATGAGTTTTAATGTAATTTGCGGTGAAAACCGACGCTGCGAATCCAGGGCCTACGAATTGCTACAGTAGCACGAGGGAACCTGAATCTTCCAGTGGAAAGAAAGATCTGGCATCATGGGGCGGAGCCAAGGTATTTACCACCCGGGTGGGTGGGAGGAGCTAGCTTGAAGGCTTCCGGACAGATTTAAAGGGAAAAGGGACATGCCAGAGAGTGTGGATAAACAACATATCCATGCTCCTAGAAAATGTTTTCTCCATGGAATTTCTCGCAGTGTTTGGAACAAGGTACAACAGACCCTAGTGCAGCATGCGATACAACCTGCCACAGAAAATCCAGCTCAGTGGGGATTTATGTTGCTATACTTTCTGGTACCTAAGCGGATTGTGGGAGCAGGGAGAGCCATTCTCAATCAGTGGATCCTGAACAAGATCATTCACAGATTTAGGCACACTGACCTTTCTGTCCACTCTGTGCAAAAAACTCTGAATAAAGTCCAGACCTCAGTAACAAACTCTAATGTATTAGGGCTCTAGAGAGATCTTCTTGCAGTTCTTCTGTTAATGGTAAGCAGTGTTCATGTTCATTTTTTTTTTTTTTTTTAACTGGTCTAGCCAGAAAATGGCACCCTGTCTGCAGTGACCCCCTGAGATTTGCACGGGTCCATTTTTTAAAAGTGCCCTGGGACGCAGGGGTCCCCCCATAAGTTTACATTTAAAATCTTTCCTCCTACCCATTTTGGCTTTTATTTATTTATTTAGTTGTTTAACCAGGAGTAGCATACTAAGCTGAAAGCTTTTTTACAGGTGCGACCTGGGAGCACAGGGAAATTAAGTGACTTGCTCAGGGTCACAAAGTATGCAAGTGGAAGCTGTGGGATTCAAACCCAGGTCTGGTCTGCTGGATGTCACCAGATTTGCAACTCACAGCCTTAACCCACTGCGCTATACTGCCTCCCCTTCATCACCCTCCCTACTCATGTCCCCTTCGTCAGTCACCCACCCCATCCCCACCACTATCAACAACCATGTCCCCTTTGTTGGAAACTCACTCACAAGTACCAAGAAAGTCCAATGCAGTTAAGTGTTAAAAAAAAATAAATAAATAACACATCGTAATTAAACCCCCACCCCTCCCTAGCCATGTCCCCTTTATCAGACACTCACCCACAAATAAAAAACAGGCCCAATGCATCTAATGAAAACAATCCTAATGTAATTAATATCCTGCCCCCCCTTCTCAGACTCACCACCATCATTACCCGTGTCCCCTTAGTCTGAAACTCACCCACATGTTGTCAAGTATCGGGGGGGGGAGTCCTGAATTCAGCGGTGCGCAGATCCTATTGTAACAGTTTCACCGCTGGGCCCAAATGCCAGCACTCTCTCTCAGTAGTGATATTAGGATAACTGGAGGGTATACGAGGGAATAATGGCACTAGGCAACATGGATCAAGATCACTGCCAGAAAAAACAGGTTACTCACCTTTAACAGTAGTTCTAGGAATGGTATATGTTGTCCATCCACACTTGCTGGCATGTCCTTTCCCCTTCAAGAATCTTGCTGGAAGGTCTGAAAGCTGGCTCCTCCCATCCATCTGGAGGGTATATACCTTAGCTCCGCCCCTTGACACCAGATCCTGCCTGCTAGAAGCAGAGGATTGTGCGTCGAAGCAGGGGAGGTCGGGTGGGTTCATGTGGATGAACATATACCACTCCTAGAAAGTACAGTTACGTAAGAACTTACCGTAACAGTAGCTCTTCGAGAGAGGCTCTTGCAGTAGGTAATTACATATAAGACTGACGTTGGCAGGCGGCAGGACCCCACGGAAAAATTTCTAGGTAGCAGTCCCTGGCGAGGGACCGCCCCCACGTCAGGTGACCGGTGTCAGACAACGTCGGTATAAAGGGGCGGTCCCAGACGCCCGCCTTCCAGTTCTTGCCCGCCACAGGCCCAGACGAGAGAGAAGCAGATATTCCCTCGATGGAAAAGGAGCTGAAAAAGCCTAGGAGGGTGGAGGGCAGGAAGGTATTACCTACTGCAAGAGCCTCTCTCGAAGATCTACTGTTATGGTAAGTTCTTACGTAACTGTACTATCTTACTTTGAGAGGGCTCTTGCAGTAGGTGATTACATATAGGACAGAATCCCAAGCAGTCTGGAACAAAAGAAAGGCACCGGGAGGAGGAACTACCTCAAGAAGTAGCAAAAATCTTGCAAACCTCAAGACAGGAGGCCTTGCAGGACCGCTAACCCGAAGCCTGCTCTATGGCGAGAGGTATGTCCAAACTGTAATGTTTCGTAAAGGTATGGACGGAAGTCCAGGTCTCGGCAGCACAGATGTCTGCCGCAGACACATTCTTGAAACAAGCTGCAGAGGCAGCTACTCCACGAGTGGAGTGACCTCTGAGTTGACCCGGAAGGGTCTTGTTGTACTTGTCATAATAGAATGTGATGCAATGAGCCAACCACTTCGACAGGCATTGCTTGGAAACAGCATTGCCTTCCCTTTTGTGAGTAAAAGAGACGAACAACTGATCAGTCTTTCTGAGATCCTTTGTCCTATCGGTGTAGTATCTCAGAATCCTGTGAACATCCATGGTATGAAGCAAATATTCTCCCTGGTTGGAGTACTGCGTGAAAAAGGCAGGTAACTCTATAGACTGATTTAAGGTAGACTCCGCTACCACTTTGGGTAGAAACTTGGGGTTCGTACGAAGAGCTACTCGTTCCTTGTGAAAAATCAGATAGGGGATTTTACACATAAGGGCCTGGAGCTCGGAAATTCTTCGAGCAGAAGTACTGGCCACCAAGAAGAGCGGCCTTCATTCGACAGAAACTTCAGATTCATGGAGGCCGCAGGCCAAGGAGGAAGGGTAAGTTTCTCGAGACAAAGTTCAAATCCCAAGGGGGCTGGAGTCCAGACAGGGGGCCTGAGATGAAGGACCCCTCTGAGAAAGGTCTTGGATACCTCTAATTGGGCAAAGGCTTTATCAGCGAAAGGGACATGGTAGGCTGAAATAGCAGCCATGTGAACTTTCAAGGAGGAATGACTGAGACCCAGGTCGAAGAGGTGACGTAAATACTCAAGCAGAACGGCCACAGGACAGGAAAAAAGGCTCCACATTCCTGGAGGCAGCCCAAATAGAAAATCTCTTCCATTTCATGGCGTAAGTGGACCTAGATGAGAGTTTTCTAGCCTCCACCAGAATCTCGGCCACCTTTGGAGAGACACCAAAGCGAGACTGGGCTAGGTCTGCAGGAGCCATGCATGAAGTTGCAGGGACTTGAGTCCTGGATGGACCAGGGTCCCCTGATCCTGGGTCAGCAATCCTCGAGATAGAGGAAGAGGAAGAGGAGGAACCTCTGAGTATTGTTGTAGAAGAGAGAACCAGATTTGCCTGGGCCAGAAAGGAGCGATCAGAATCATTCTCGCTCCTTCCGTTGATAGTTTCTGCAGTACATGAGGGACCAGAGAAATTGGGGGAAAAGCATAGACGAATCTGCCCTTCCAGTTTAGAGACAAAGCGTCACTCCAGAAAGTGCCTCGCTCTGGAGCGAGCGAGCAAAAGGTGGGAAGTTTTGGGAAGAGGCGAACAGGTCTACCTGTGGAGTCCCTCAAAGCTGGAAGATGCCGTCTAGAACTTTTTGGTCCAACTCCCACTCGTGTGGCAGAGCAGAGGAGCGGCACAGCTTGTCTGCTAGGGTATTGTCGACTCCTGGAACATGGATCGCCATGAGGTGAAGGTTGTGAAGTGTCGCCCAGTCCCAAACCCTCACTGCTTCCCTGCAGAGTGGGTAGGATCGAGTCCCTCCCTGCTTGTTGATGTACCACACCACGCACATGTTGTCCGTCTGGACAGCTAGGTGACCGGGAAGGATGTATTGGTGAAGGGCTTGGAGAGTGTATAGTACTGCTCGTAGCTCGAGCACATTGATGTGGAAAGCTAGCTCCAATCTGGACCATAAACCCTGGGTTCGGTGAGGACCCAGATGGGCTCTCCAACGTTCGCCTGAAGCGTCCGTGGTCAGAGTCTGGAAGGGGGGGGGATGACAAAAGGGGACCCCCCGAAACAGGTTCTCTCGAACCATCCACCATTGCAAGTCTCTTGCCATCGTCGAGGAGATCAGAACCAGATGGTCTAGATCGTCTACAAGTTGATCCCACTGGGAGCGGAAAGTCCACTGAGAAATCCTCATGTGGCGCCGTGCGTGGGAACCGTCGGGATGGTGGCCGCCATGAGCCCCAAGAGACGGAGAACCGACCTCGCCGGAACCTTCCTGCGTTCTGATAGCAGGAAAATCTGTGACTGGAGGGAGGCCGCCCTGTCCGGAGGAAGGAAGGCCTTGCTCACCGTCGTATCGAGGATAGCCCAATGAACTGAAGTCTCTGGGAGGGGTCCAGATGAGACTTAGAATGGTTGATGGTAATACCCAGGCAAGTGAAAACCTGCTGGGTGAGGGAGAGAAAATACAGGAGTTCCTCCCTGGACGAGGCTGCCAGGAGCCAGTTGTCCAGGTAGGGAAACACCTGAACTCCCATAGTACGCAGGTGGGCCGCTACCACCGCCAGGCATTTGGTAAAAACTTGGGGAGCCGAGGAAAGACCAAACGGAAGTGCCCGGAATTGGTAATGGTCCCCTTGGAAAGCAAACCGAAGGTACTTGCGATGCGAAGGACGAATGGAGATGTGTAGATATGCGTCCTGCATATCCAGCGCACAAAGCCATTGACCCGGCTGAAGAAGGGGCAGAAGGGTTTGAAGGGAAAGCATCTTGAACTTTTTGTATTCCACGTAGAAGTTCAGGGAGCTGAGATCGAGAATGGGTCTGAGATCTCCCATCTTCTTTGGGACCAGGAAGAAATGGGAATAGTAATCCGTCCCCTGAAGGTAAGGAGGAACGGGTTCTAAGGCCTGCTTCTCGAGAAGGGCAGATATTTCTTCCCTGACCAAAGGAAGATGGTCCCTTGCGTAAGAAGACTTCAGAGGGGGTGGCGTGGAGGTTTCTGTAGAAACTCTATGGAGTGCCCCTCCGCAATAATCTGAAGTACCCATGAATCCGTTGTTATCCTCTCCCAACCCGGAAGGTGGAAGGAGAATCTCCCTCCTACCGGTTCCTCCGGGGAGTCCGGAGGCGGTGGGAGAGGGGAGGACTCATGTGGTGTGGGGCAGCGGCACAGTTGGGGCACCTGCTGCTTTTTTGTGTGGCAGGGGCCCGGCGTTCAGTGGCCCGCCTTCCTTGGGGTTTCGCTTGAGACCGGCTGCGTCTGCGAAAAGGACGGCGCTGCGGGGGATGGGGACGGTACATGGAATTGACAGATTTCAGAGCCGTTCCTTTCTCCTGCAAATCGGTGATGATGTCCTTGACATCACCGCCGAAATGCACTGAACCCCTGAAAGGTGCCTTCTGGATTACTGACTGCACCTCCGGGACCAAACCTGACACGCGGAGCCAGGTGTGACGCCAAGACTTACGCTAACGGGGAATCCGCCCGCAGTGTCCACTGCATCGTAAGTCGCCCTCAGGATGTGACAACTGGCCGAACGAGCAGAACGGACTAAGTCAGCTAACTCCTGCTTGACTTGGGAGTCAGGTAAGGAGTCAATCTTAGATTCCGCCTGGGTAAGGATAGCCTTCTGGTAATCCTCCATATGAGCTACATAATTCAGGGCCCGAATTCCCAGTGTGGAAGAAGCGCATACTTTTCTTCCGTACTGGTCCAGAAGGCGAGATTCCTTATCCGGGGGAGACAAGCTTAAATGTTTGGGGTGTGCTGACCGGCCGTGTGCGGCGCTAATCACGACAGAGTCTGCACGGGGGTGAGAGTCCAAAAAATCTACACCCTCCGGAGCCTGGTACAGCCTGTTGGACTTCCTAGGAAGCGGGGCTAAAGCTGACGGTTGTTTCCAAATAGTGGAAACAAGGTGGGCGTGAGCTCGATCAGGGTGGCACTAAAGTAGGGGCCGTAAGGGGCAGGTCAAATGTTCGCGAGTTTAACCCGCTGAGGATCTGGTTCAGAGAACACCACTGATGTACTTCCTGGATCTTCCTGAGCAACTCCGTGAAGGAAGGATCCCCGGAGGAGACGGAGGAGTCCTCGGCGGGGCTTGGATGGAGAGGCGAGACTGCTCGTCTCTCGGGCATCGTTGGAGGAATCCGAGCGAGGAAGAAGAAGAATTAGAAGCAGGTAAGACTCCTGACCCGTCTAGGGGAGGAACGGTTCATAGGGGAATCCCGGACGCGTGTCCTGCCCCTCTCTGGATCCAGAGGAAGAGCTCTGGAATCCGGAGGCGGAGAGGGAATGTGCCGTCTTGGGCGTACGGGGGTGGCACCATCGCCGTAAGGCGGCTCTCGACTTCCTTGGTGAGCTGAGCCTTGGCCTCAGCCCACCAGTAAGCCAGAGTCTCCTGAAGATCCACCGGCGGCCTGGGGGGCGGTGGAGGAGGGGGATAACTACACGGATTAAATCCGTAAGGCGTGTATCCGTAACCCGGCTGTGGAAAAACCGGTGTCGGGTACTGCGGAGTCGGTGCAGCCAGCATCAGGTCCTGCGGCGCTGGATACTGCGGACCCGGGTAAGACGGCGTCAGATAGGACGGCGGATACCCGGGTACCGGAGGAGCTGCCGGAGCAGACGGCCCAGTAGGGAGCCCCACGGGCGGATCGACATTGAGAGGCCCATGGGGGGTTGGGCCCGATGAAGGGGGGGAAATCCCCCACCGGCGTCGGTTGGGCCGGCGTCGATGGGGCTGGGGTCAGATCCGGTGGAGGAATATCCCCATCACCCAGGGACGGAGGAGAAAAGTCCCCGGGGTCAGGCTGGGGTGACTCAGGCTCCCCGGACAGCAGCGAAGGCTGCGGGGAACCTGGGACGACAGACGATGGGGAGTCTGTCGTAGGTTCCGACGCCCGGTGCACGTCGGAGGAGCCGACGTGTGACTTAGGGGCTGGATCACGGCGGGTGCCAGAGGAGCCGGTGTCTGGCTTATGGGGTCCCTCGTCGGAGAATGGTCGAGGGTGGGAAGCAGCCCGGTCCAAGGGGGACACGACGTGCGCCGCCCCGAAGGGTCGAGCGTCTTATCGGTCTTCTCCCGGCGGACGTCTGAGGAGCCGATGTCCGACTTATGGGAGGTGCCTGCGCCAGTAGGCCGCAAGCCTGCAGCGGTACTGGTAGCAGAGGCCTCCTTTATCCCGGAGGCGCCCGCAGGACCCGAGCGCAAGCCCGACGGGCGGGCCGCCTCCAAAACCTTGGAGGCTGCCGTCGAGACGATCCCCGGAGGGGACGTTACCTGAACCGCGACTCCGGCTGGAGTCGCGGACGAGAAGGCCTTCTCCCTGTGCCTTTCTTTGTCCCGCTTCTTGTGGTGTCCTTCGGGAGAGGTCGACGCCTGCCTGAGCTTCTTCAATTCCTTCTCCATTGAAGACATCATCTTTTTGAGCAGATTGGCTTCCAGGGACTGTTGGCGTCGTGTGCGGGTAGCCGCGTTGAATTGCAGGCAATGCGGGCGCCTTGCCGACGTGGTCAGGCCCTGAGACAAAAGGCAGAGAGTGGCCGTCCTTGTGTGGCAGTTGGCGCCGCCGAGTCGCCTTATTTTTGGAAGGGACGACATAGACCTAGCGTTAACCTGGCGTACGATATGAAAATACTGAAAGTTTCTGGTAAAACCGACAAAGAAGCGGGGCTTTGCTAAGCCACGAACTTTACAGCGCTGCAGAGTTAATGGCGGGAAAGAACTGGAAAGCGGCGTCAGGACTGCTTGCTTTATACGATGTCGTCTGACGCCGGTCACCTGACGTGGGGGCAGTCCCTCGCCAGGGACTGCTAGCTAGAAATTTTTCCGTGGGGTCCTGCTGCCTGCCGACGTTAGTCCTATATGTAATTACCTACTGCAATAGCCCTCTCAAAGTAAGATCTACTGTTACACGTGAGTAACCTGTTTTTCTAGGATCGTGGATACTTTGTTCTATCCACACTTGTTGGCAGACTCCTAGCAATTCTCCAGGAGGAGGGAGGCTAGGCGCACACCACTACTTAGGGAACAGAGATCGGAGAACTGAAGTCCCAAAACCAGCATCCTGGTGTGACTCTAGGTTGATGTGGTACTGGGACGTGAAGGTGTTTGCTGACTTCCAGGTAACCCTGCAGATATTCTGGATAGGGACGTCCCTAAGAGAAGCCACCGACGCAGTAGTATGGTGGGTGGAATGAGCACTTACCCTACAGGAGGCTCCTTGCCTGTCAACTGGTAGCAGAGATCAATGCAGGATGTTATCCAAGTCCGCTTTGCTGCAGGTCTGCCAGGTGCGGCTTCAGTGCAGGTGCGCCTCCCTCCCTTTCAGGGCTAAGTGTTGGAAGCAAGATGGCGACCACGCTGGGTCAGCCTTCGTTTTAGCTCCATTTTTAGTTTTTATTTTTGTTTAAATTTAATTTGTTATTTTGTTTTGAATAGTTTTCTTTTTAAATGTTATCGGGTTTGCACTGTTGATAGTGTTGGGTTCGAGCTGCTGCGGCACGGTAGGTTTGGCGTGCGATCCTGTTTGTCCCAGATTTATTTTTTTTGCTGGAGTTGGAGCCGCGTTTGTGGTGTTTCCTTTGGGGACTGCCTGAGGATTTGCCTTCAGGATTGCCTGGATTTTTCTGGGCTGTGACATTTCATTGAGGAGTCTGTTTTGAAACTTTCTCTTTCTCGGGGGATTGTTTGAGGCTTTACTGCCAGGAACGTATGAACTCCTTCGAGTTGCGGCATTCCACTGAGGAACTTACTTCGGAGCTTTTTGATTGATTTTATGGATTTACTGTCCATCCATTTGGATTTGCTTTTGTGTCCCGGTGTGTTCGAAGCTGGAGATTGAGATTTCGATTGGGCTTACTCCTGGAAGAATTTGGCTTTATTCCTATATTTAGGATTTATGGACCTTTTCACTGGTTTCATCATCGTTGAGGTGTGGGTGAGTTTGTCAGCCTTCTGATCTTAACCCAGGGTAGTCTGCTGGGGTGGTTGGTTGGGCAGACTGGGGGAGGTGCTGTCGGAGGACGGGCCCCAGGGTGCCCGTGGCTTCTGGGCTTTACAGTGGGCAGGCTGGAGAGCCTGCTCATGTGAACCCCGGCTGCTAATCAATCCCCCCAGCAGCACCTTGGGGGACGATCAAGGGGATTCTCTCCATTTTGTAAAAACATTGGCCTGAACCCAGGGTGATTTGCTGGGGTGAGCAGCCGCCATGGGAGTTCGGGGAGTGCTATTGGAGGATGGGCCTAGGACACCCATGGTTTGTGGATTTTTGTTGGGGTAGGCTGGAGAGCCTGCTCACACAAGATCCAGTTATAGGCTGGTCTCCCTAAATAATACCTTGGGGGACGACCATAGGGAGAGCTTTCTTTTTTGTCAGCTGATTAATTATACCCCCTCTTAAGCAGCTGGATTAATTTTCTGCAGACTGGTTTTTACTTTATATTTTTTGGAGTATATGGTACAGTTACAAAGAATTTCTTATTTGAGCTTTGTTTAAGTGCCTATGTGAGAGACAGGCTATGGGACAGATTCCCCAGGGGTGAGAGCTCTGAGGAATTTTTCACTTCTCTAGAAAAAGTATAAACTGGAAGAAACTGTGACTTCTGCTGTTAACTATCACAAACTTCTTCTCTTTGAAGAATTTATAAAACTTGCCCAGATTTGCCTGAAGACTTTTTTTTTCTAAGGAGTCGGCCTGAAGAGAAATTGGATTATTTGTTTTTAGTTATTTTAAATTAGTGCTGGTGTTGATAATATTTATATTATAGGGATTGTTTAAGATTGTCTCTTAAATTCTTTGTGTTAATAATTATGAGTTGGGACCAATTATCCATGGACAGGCGCTATTCCCCCTCTAGGCTGAGGGACCTGCGCCCTTCTGATACCCCATTGCAACCCAAAGTATATAGGTATTCTGTGCCTTGGGGATTGAGCGGAGGAGGCAGAGAGAGGGGGTCCCCGCCTACGGGGAGGAGCGAGTGGGCGAATTAGGGTGGTGAGGTCAGGGAGACGCCCTGGGGCGAAATGGGCCCAGGATAGAGGAGTGCGTTGCCTGGTTCCCATACCCAAGGGCTCCACTGAGAGTGGGCATGTAGCCTGCTCCTCCAGGGCCTCTCATCCAACCCGGGCGTTGTTATGCAATGCCAGGTCTATAAAAAACAAGACAGCGATTACTGCTGATCTTGTTGAATCGTCTGACCTGACATGCATTACCGAGACCTGGCTGGACGAAAATGCTGGTCCCATTTTGGAGTCAGCCGTTCCAGCCAGGTACTCGGTAATAAATCGCCCGAGGTTGGATCGTAGGGGTAGGGGTGCGGGGGTCACTATTTGTTTTAAATCTGATTTGAGCCTTGTAGAGGCTCCAGTGGTGTCCCCTAGATCCTTTGAGTGTATCATGGGAGCAGGTGTGGGCTGCAGAATCCTGCTCGTTTACCGTCCACCCAGTAGCAAGAAAGTTTTTCTGCAAGAAGTCGCGGACTTCATTACTGACCTGGTGCTGGAGCCCTCCAGGTGGTTGGTCCTGGGGGACTTCAATGCCTGGGTCGATGATGAACTCTCGCAGTTTGGTCACGACTTTCTCCAACTAATGAGTTTGTTGGGCTTCACACAGGTGGTTACCGCTGCTACCCATATTCAGGGTCACTCTTTGGATCTGGTGTTCACCCTGGGGATGGAGATCACGGAACTGGTGGTGGAACCAGTTGGTTGGTCTGACCATCATTCTATAAGGTTCAATTTTGCGACCCCTCTTATGAGACCCACCCCTTTGGAGATGGTCCAGTATCGCCCTTTGAGGGGAGTTACCCCATAGGGTCTGATGGCGGTACTGGACCTATCGAGTTGGCCTATGGAGTGCATGGAACCAAATGCCTTAGTAGTGCACTATAATAACATGGTGCTGAGGGCACTGGATTCCATTGCACCTGTCCGTGTTGGCCCCCTCTCCCTCTGCCCTCGGTCCCCTTGGTTTGATGGGACATTGAGGGAGTTGAGAAGAGTGGGGTGAAGATTGGAGCGTTGTTGGTGGAAATCTGGCCTGGAGGATGACAGACTTAGATTGATGGCCCATTATGTGGACTATCAATCAGTAATCTCCCATAAGAAGGCAGAGTTCCTGTCCAGGGAGATTACTGCATCAAGAAACCGACCTGCTCAGCTCTCCCAGCCTGTCTGCAGGGTCGGAGAGCCTTTTCACAAATACAGTGCGAAGAGTTTGCTCGGTTCTTTGATGATAAGGTGTCATCAATCAGGTCGGAGATCCACAGCATACGTTCAAACGAGCATTGCAGTGACCGATGCGGAGTTATATGCCCTTGGTCTACCTGGATGGATTTTGACCAGCCAGCGATCATGGATATCATGAAGATTGTCCAGGGCCTGCGACCAACATGCTGTACTTTGGATCCTGGTCCTACGCGCCTCCTTGTGGGGTGCACGGATGTGATCAGACCGGTCCTTGTGAGGATAGTCCGGAGTTCTTTGGATCAGGGGGTGTTCCCGGAGTCTTTGAAGGAGGCTGTCGTGACACCCCTTTTGAAGAAATCTTCCCTTGACCCAGACTGCCTCGCTAACTACAGACCGATCTCTAACCTGTCCTTTTTGGGCAAGGTTATTGAGAAAGTAGTCGTGTTTCAGCTCGATGACTTTCTTACCACGCATGAAGTCTATGATCCTCTCCAGTCCGGTTTCAGGAAGAGGCACAGTACCAAGACTGCGTTAGTTCGGGTACTTAATGATCTCCTAATAGCGGGAGATCAGAAGAGCCGTTCGATCTTGGTTCTCCTTGATCTCTCTGCAGCGTTTGACACTGTGGACCATGGGATGTTGCTGGATCGCCTGCGGCTACTCTGTGGACTGTCAGGGACAGTCCTCAGATGGTTCCACTCTCTCCTCACAGGCAGAAGTCAAAGGGTAGTTTCAGGGATCTTCTCTTCTGCTCCCGTTGCTCTGTCCTGTGGTGTGCCGCAAGGTTCTGTGCTTTCCCCCATGTTGTTCATGGTGTATATGCTGCCGTTGGGAGACATTATAAGGGATTATGGGCTGAGTTTTCACTGCTATGCAGATGATACTCAGCTCTATATGTCCTTTGTACCCGAACAAAGCGATGCAGTGTCGGTTTTTAACAACTGCCTCACTGAGATTCAGGACTGGATGAGTGCGAACTGGTTGAAGTTAAATCTAGATAAGACCGAGGTGTTGGTAGTGGACCTGGGTCATTATGTAGAGAAGTTGACTCCTGGGGTCCCCTCTGGTCTTTTATTAGGGGATACCCAGTTGAGACCTTCTGAACAGGTGCGAAATCTGGGCATCATTTTTGACAGTGCGCTGACACTTAAGATGCAGGTGTCGGCCACTGTCAAGTCATCCTTTTACCATCTGAGGAATGTCGCCCAGATAAAACACCTTGTTCCGCATGATGACTTTCCTGTGTTGGTCCACGCTTTTGTTTCTTCACGCCTTGATTACTGTAAAGCTTTATATCTAGGGTTGCCGAGGGTAGATCTCCGTCGCCTGCAGCTGGTGCAGAACGCAGCAGCCAGGTTGCTGACTGGGTTATCAAGAACTTGCCATATCACACCTGTGCTGCGCAAACTGCACTGGCTGCCAGTGCGATGGAGAACCACCTTCAAGGTCGCATTGCTGACCTATAAGACCCTACACGGTCAGGGACCAGGCTACCTGCAAGATCTCCTTTGTCCCTACGGCCCTCTCCACTCCACTGGTGAGGGATTGCTAGAGATTCCCAGGGTTTGTCTTCAATCATCTGGGGCAAGGGCTTTTTCTTTTATGGCCCCGACCCTGTGGAATTCTGTACCTTGTCAGCTTAGAGAGTGCCTGTCCATGGAATCATTTAAGAGGTCTTAGAAAAGTTATTTATTTACACTGGCATTTGAATAGATTATTTTATGGCCATTTTACGGACATTTTATTGTTTATGTTATTTATTATTGTTGATGTTTTATCTTTTGTTATGTATTAGCACTTTGATTTATTGAAAAGCGCTTTATAAATAAAATTTTGATTGATTTTTCTTTTTTTGACAAACAGCTGGCGAACCTCTCCCCGAATTCCAGCCATGCACTCTTTGTAATAAGACAGCGCTGGTCTTAGGTCCAAGGTATGGAGCCTGTACTCCGCCTCTGAGTTGTAACTGGGGTAGTACACCGGCAGAGTCAACACCTGGTTGAGGTGAAACCCTGACACCACCTTTAGAAGGAATTTCAGGTGGGGGCGCAGGACAACCTTGTCCCTGTGGAAGACCAGGTAAGGAGATTTGACAGAGTGCCTGTAGCTCCACAGTCCTTCTGGCTGACGTGATAGCCACCAGGGAGGCAGTCTTCCATGACAGATGTAATATCTCGCATCTGTGCATTGGTTCGAATGGCTTGCCCATGAGCTTTGCCAGTACCAGCAGTAGATCACTCGGTGGTGGTGGTTCATGCACCGGAGGGGAAATGTGGTCAAGGCCTTGAAAGAAATGCCAGACCACCTTATCCTGCACCACCTTCTGCTGACTGGCCCGCGCCCTATAAGCAGAGATAGCTGCCAGGTGCAACTTAAGGGTCGTGGACAAAAGATCCCCTTTGGAGAGGGACCAAAGGTAGTTGAGAATGCCAGCCACCAGACGGGACGAAGGGTCCAGGCCCTTGCCCTGAAACCAAATGGAAAATTTCTTCCATTTGAAGGCATAGCACCTCTTGGTCGACTCTCTCCTAGATGCCTCCACAACAGTGAGCACATCTTCGGAGAGACCCAAAGCCTGGAATTCTAGCCGCTCAGGAACTAGGCTGTCAGGTGCAGGGACTGAAGGTCAGGATGGAACACCTTCCCCTGACTGATCGCGAACAGGTCTGAGCATGCTGTAAGACACCTTGCTGGGCTGGTGCTGAGGCTGAGGAGATCTGGATACCAGAACTGGCAAGGCCAGCCTGAGGCTACCAGGATCACCTGCGCTTTGTCCCTCCTGACCTTGAGGAGCACCTTGTGAACCAAGGGAAGTGGAGGGAAGGCACAGAAGAGGCCTGGGGTCCACGGGCTCGAGAAGGCATCCCCCCTACAGCGAGCCCTGCTAAGGGGGGCGGGCATGAAACAGTCTCAGCTTTGTGTTCTCCCTGGAGGCAAACAGGTCCACCCTGAGGTTTGCCCTAGTGGAAGAACAGACTGTGTACTACCTCCAGGTAGAAAGACCACTCGTGGGACACCTTGCCCACATGGCTGAGGGTGTCCGCCAGTTGATTCGAGGCTCCTACCACATGGATGGCTAGGAGATCTGCCTCCAGTTGGCTCAAGAGTGTCCAGATGTGGAGTGCTTCCCTGCACAGAGGCCAAGAATGCGTGCCACCCTGCTTGTTGAGATAGTACATGGTTCTGGTATTGTCCGTTTGGGCACCACTTGACCCCGAAGAAACAGAGCAAATGCAGTCAGTGCCAGCCGAACTGCTCAGAGCTCCAGCAGGTTGATATGACATTGGGATTCTTCGGGGGTCCACAGCCCATGGACCCTGGGATTCCCCATGTGGGCACCCCAGCCCATGAGAGAGGCACCAGTCATCAGAACGACCGTCAGCTCGGGACGGACAAATGTAGTGTCCCACATCTTTTGGGTCAGAGTGAACAGCTTGTCGAAGTGACCTGTGTCACTGAGTCCACTACCTGGTCAGCTCCCACTGGAGGGGGCGCATATGCCACTGGGCCCATTGGACCATGGTAGTGCAGGCCGCCATATACCCCAGAAGGCGCAGGAAGTCCCTGGCAGGGTGCAAGTGCCCAACCAGAAATGATTGAGTAAAGGAGAAGAGAACCTCCACCCTGTCTGCTGGGAGCCTGGCTCTGGCTCGGCAAGACACGAGCTCTGCCTCGATGAAGCAGATCACCTCCGAAGGTATGAGTTCCGACTTGGTCTCACTGAATAGGAGACCAAGTTCGATCCATGTCTGGAAAGCCAGATCCCTGGATTTCTCTACCTCCTGTCTGGAGGGACCCCGCTATGAGCCAGCAGTCGAGATAGGGGTACACTCTGCCCCCCTCCGATGCCGAACGTGGGCCGCCACCACTGCAATGCATTTGGTGAAGACCCGGGGGGCCGATGACAGGCTGAACAGCATGGTTTGGAACTCGAAAAGGGCTCCCTCTGCTCGGAAGCAGAGGAACCTTCAGTGAGATGGACTGATCGGGACATGAAAGAATGCATCTTGGAGATCCAGTCAGCAGAACCACATGTTCTGCTCGAGAGGTGGTATGACCTGAGACAGAGTTACCATCCTGAATGTGCAAGACCTGAGAAATTGGTTCAGGTCGTGCAGATCTAGAATGGGGCGCCAGTCCCCCCCATCCATTTTGGGACCAGGAAGTACCTGGAAATGAACCCTGGGTTGACAGAGGGATCCGCGACTCTGGCCACTACCTCCTTGCGAAGGAGTTGGGCGATGTCGTCTCAGAGAGCCGACTGAGTGTGCATGGACACCATCTCCACCCGTGGGGTGCGGGCTCGGCTTGGTGGGTACTGTTCGAATTCCAGAGGCAGTCCCTGGCTGATCACTTCCAAAACCCACCTGTCTGTTGTAACAGCAGACCAGGCGGAAAGGAAGTGGTGGAGCTGGCCCCTCACGAGAGGACCCATATCTGGTGAGACAGGTATAGGGTTGGCAACCCCCATCCCGTCATTGTGCAGGCTTGGAGGAGGAGGAGGATCTGGTTTGGGGACTACCAGAACCCTTTCCTCTGGGTTTACAGGCCACCGGGGGCCCTGACTTGGGCCAAGGGTGCCAAGATTGAGCCTGCTGCTGTTGCTGCCCAACTGAAATTGGGGATGCTTGCTTGCAGGGGCAGAAGGCCGAAAAGGCTTTCTTTCTGCTTTTTGGAACCCTGAGATTCCTTCTGAGCAGATGTCACAGAGTTCAAGGTGGCACTGGACTTCTCTATGCGCTGGTGGTGACCTTCCACTCCTGGGCTGAAAAGATCAGCACCCAGGAAAGGGACGTCTGTCAGTTTGGGCTGAGTGTCCACCATGAAGGTGGAGACCCTCAGCCAGGCCCTGCGGCACACGGCAACTGTGGCCGCCACTGAGTGGGCGCAAGAGTCCCCGATGTCCAGTGCTGTCTGGAGTTGCTGTTTTGCAACTACTCAGCCCTGGTCATGGACCTGCTTGACTGTGGTCTGGAGGTCTGCGAGGAGATGAGGAAGGACCTCATCCAGAAAGCCCAAGAGGGCATGAGAAAAATGCGCCATGACGATGGCCGAGCTTGCCTGACGAAGGCCAAGCAAAGAGGCAGCACAGACTTTCTGGGTCGAATGGTCCAGTTTCTTGCACTCTTTGTCCGGGGGTCTATCGGTATCTCCCAGATTTCCCAAGCAACTGAACACAGATTTGGTCACCAACCCCTCGGCCGAAGGGTGCTCTGTGAATCCCGAAAGGGAGCTGATGGAAACCATGTACTTGCGGGCTATCCAGGCTGAGGGCACGGGCAGGAGGCAGGGTGCTGCCACAGCTCCAGGGCCAGACCAACAATGGCCTTGGCCACTGGGAAGGCCTCTGTTGTAGAATCCCCTCGTTTGAGGATATCTGTGAGAGGGTATTCGGCCCATTTCTAAATGGGCTCCAAGGGCATCCCCGTGGATTCGGAGATGAGACAGAGGATATCCATGAAGAAAGTGGGGCCCCCCCTCCGTCGAAAGACACCCTACGGATTAGTCGTCCAAGGGACCGGAATGCAGGTCAGAGTCCTCGGACTCCAAGGAGTCCAGATAGATCGGCCGGCCACCAGTCACCTTCCACACACCTAGGACGGTTGGGAGCGAGGGTGACAGACAGCCTGTATGGAAGGCCCAAAATGGGCTGAGACTCCTTGACAGGAGCCCTGGAGGTAGGCTGTTTAGGTGGCGGTTCCACCGAATTGGTGGAGAGGCTTGTTTCAGCTGAGCCGGGAGAGTCTTGACCAGCTCCACAGGTGTAGGGACGGTGTGGACCGGCTCTTGAGGAGCTGACATCGGCCTGGAGGGCGACAGCCAAGTAATGGCCAGAGTATAAGCTGGAGTCAATTTCTGGCCGGTCATAATCAGCTGCTGTCATATCAAATCCTCGTAGCGTCAAGGCAGCCTGCGTCGAAGCCTCTCCTCTTCTAAGGACAACGAGGAAGAATGGCAGTGGCGCCACTTTTTGCAGCGCTTATGCGCCTTCTTCGGCCCATCAGTCGAAGGGGTCCGAGACCTGGACTTAGCCCTTCGGGGTCATTCGGAAGGAGCCGGGAAAACTGCGGCTCTTCCAGGTCAGGGACTGGCACCGTGAAGAGGTTCCCAGCGGGCTGTGTCTCCTCCTCCTCAGTGGGTTCAGGCAGGGTGGGATGAAGACCAACAGAGAAGATGACTGATCAGTGGCCCATACTGCCTTCTCTTCGAAGGCCTTCATCTGCTCCAGCTGCTCAGCAGACCCCGCAGCCTTCGGAGACTGCCCAACGGGCCTCTTTGGATTTGACCGTCAGGTTCTGTTTTTCCGGTCTGCTCAATTGCAGTTATGCAAGACGATCATCCAAAACACTGGGATGGAACCTGCAACACATTTTGCACACCTGGGTGTCATGATCATGATCCAGGCAACAGACGCACAAGTCATGCGGGTCGGTCCAAGAAATCTTTTGCCCGCACAGGCAGTGGCGGAAACTGGGCGAGGACTTGTCTTCCATCACGGTCGAAATCACAAAGCGATTTGGAGAAACTTGAACGAGTTTTAATTTTAGTAAATCTGGAGATTTGTTCACCAGGGCTTACAGTAATGCGTGAGCAATAAGTACGGAACCTGAATCTTCCAGCAGAAAGGAAGATCTGGCGTCAAGGGGTGGAGCTGAGGGATATATCACCCAGGTGGGTGGGTGGGAGGAGCCAGCTTTCAGACTGTCCAGCAAGATTCTTAAAAAGAAAGGACATGCCAGCAAGTGTGGATAGAACATATCCACGATCCTAGAAACTGACCCTCCGATGCCTACAATTATGGCGATTATACCGAGGTCGGTCAACAGTTTCTCACACCTCTACAAACTGGAAGACAAAGCCATTGCTGTTTCAAACTTTCAAACCCAAGATTCTGAAAGAACATTTGTGATGGGAACATAAGGTCACAAACTGCTTGAATGACTGGCATACCTCACTGCTCATTTGCACATTCCAAAGGTGTTTACTGCCTAATGTGCATGTTCCAAATGTGTTTACTGTCTGATCTGCATGTTCCAAATTATGCCCAGTAAATAAGAAATGTGACTGGCTCACAGAATTTCACCTAGCTACAATGTGTGATTTCATGTGGGAGCCATACTGCCAGCATTTGGGGCCGGCGGTAAGATGATTAAGAGAGGATCAGCTTCACACTGCATTCAGAACTTGTGTAATTTCAGACTAAAAGGACATGGGTGGAGAGGGTGGCAGTAAGTTTTTATTTTACAATAACCTGAACAGAACAGTCAGGGGTGAGTTACACTGGCCTGAGGCAGTATGCAATACGCCCTGACCCAGTAAATTGTATGTTAATATAGCCCACGGAGACCACTTTTACACTTGTAGGCAGGACATATTATCTAGGGTATGAGAACTGTGAACCGAAGGTAAGCAGTTTTGATACCCTAAGACTGTAAGTGAGACCACTCTTACAAGAGTAAGAGTAGTCTCTGTGGCAGTATTAATATATTATTGATCAAGCTTGATCAGTAATATATATATATATATTTTTTTTGACCGTCTTGGAACGTGCAATTTCCAAGGCATCCTTGTGTGAGATACTCTTCACAGAATAAGTGTCTGATGCGCAGAGGAAAGGAGCACTCCGACTGGTCAGGAGCACTCCCTCGATCTATAGCAACATTAATATTGAATGCTGGTAAGTAACAAACCTTTCTGCATGTTACGTCTGAATCAGATCATTCCTGTTTCTGCCGCTGGACCTTCGAGATGTGTACTTCCACATCCCAATCTGTTCTTCACACAGTCTGTTTCTCAAGTTCAGAGTTGACAGAACCCTCTACCAGTACTGAGCCATGCCATTTTGTCTGTCTTTTGCTCCCAGGGTATTCACCAACTGTCTGTCAGTAGTGGTACTTGTCCTCAGACACAGGGGCCTCAGGCGGTTTCCCTATTTGTTTACCGACTTTTTTACAGACAGTTTGGTGCCGAAGTGGAGCGGGCGGAGAGATTCTCGATCTTCCTGGCAATCTGGCCAAATCTGAGCCAACTCTGAAGCACATGGCTATGTTCATTTAGGCAGAACTAGACTTGCTTTAAGCCACAGCATGACATTCTGGGAAAGGGAACTTCTTAAATACAGTAAGCCCCACTGTCCCAAAGGATAGCAACCTGCGGTCCATCTGATGAAGTGCGGTGTGGAAAGAAGATAGGCACACTCAGATTCAGACTGTAGGATTAAGAACAGCATGGGAAATGGAAAAGGCCACTCTGGGTGAGGCATCCCTTTCAAGGATGTCCATCAGTAGTTAGGTTACCTCTTCTGGACCTCCTTGGTGGAGTGTCCAGAGACAAAAATATTCCATTCAGCAATTAGGCAAAGGAAGAATGGTCTCCCGAGGCAGGACTCTGCATCTGTTAACTTATATTGAGACTGGGTTTCCAAGCTAAATGATGACTCCTCTGAGTTTAGGTAGAGCAGCTCAACATGCCGATGAAGTAAGTGACTACCAGCTAGTCGAGGTGACCACCACCAACAGGGCATAGGGCAGCCCTATCCCAGGCCTTGAATGCTTGGTTAGGGCCCCACCTGGGGTTGCGGTGGCTGGACTACAATAGGTTGAAGAGGAACCACCAGCGACATCAGGTTGGAGTAATCACTGGGGGTCAGGGCCACGTGAGTCAAATACAGCCTGCACGGTCTGCTCGATGGCCTCATAATCTCAATGCTCCCCCATGGCCTCCACCCACCTGCAATGGGCCCAACACTGATGACGTCAAGGGTGAGACAGAGAACACGGCCAATATCATAAATGTCAACAGTTCAGCTGATTCAGTTCTGCCAATGCCAGTATCAGCCTCCCAGTGGGTGGCTGACCAGCTGTGTGCTGGCTGGTTGAAGTGCTGGGGTTGAAAAGACTGACTAAGCCTTAACAAGCAGTGGTTCAGCTGAGAACTTGCCCGAACCATCTCATCCTAACATGGGCAGGGGAGCCAGCTTCACCAGGGTCTATGAAAGGATTTCACTCCCACTGCGGACTTGTTACCTCCCAAGCCAGATAACTCAGCAGATGGATCGATCGGTGTCAAGACCTTTGGCTGTCTACACTGACAGGTTCCAAAGGCAGTCAGGCCTCCTTAGAGGGTGACTAAACTCAAGGGCCCGCTGGAAGGAGAGAACGTGAACAGATACCTTAGCCAATAAGTATTCCCACAACCGATATTGACTTTTCTTTTCCTTGTATATTTGGTGCCTGGAAGACGTGTCAAACAACCACAAGGATAACAAGAATCCACAAAATCCACTGTCCTCTTTTCCAGGAATGGGATTATCCACCACCCACTCTTACTGGGCCGCTAGCAGATCCAACACTGAGACATTCTTAAAGATTTGGGGCTCAACAAAGTTTCACAGTGCCACAAGCTGTACAGCTGAACCTGCCACAGCAGACTGCACTCAGCTGATTCCTGGTATCCTGTTCAATATCCACATACAACGATCCTCGATCACCTGCCGATGCACAACAAGGCATCACTGGCAGTGGTCCACATCATGGAAGATTTACAAATGGTGAACGCAGGCATTATGGCCATTGGTGATAAAAGTGAACCTGCAAATCCTGCACCTTTTAAATCCTGGCTTCCTCTTCTGTTCCTTGTTCATATTTCACAGAGCAGAGAGCCAAAGCTGAAGTACACATAAGAGTAAACAGGAGGAGCAAAATCTTCAAAGAAATCTAAAAACAAAAAAGCCTAAAAACTTGCATAATCCACATTCACAAAACAGAGCTGTGAAGGAGGATTTTTCACATACAGAGATACGAAAAATCTATTCAACAAAATAGATATAGGAACACGGTATTCTCCCACGCAGTAGCAAAACTTTGGAATGACATCAATCCATATATTAAATAACTGGCACCTAAATCAAACACATTCAATACTGCAATTAAACAGGAACTGAATACATGCTGTATTTGTACAATGAGTTACTACAAATGTCAACAGTACATACTTTAACATGTTGTTTGTTACATAATTTTGTGTTTGAAAATGTATGCTTCAACAGGACCACCTTGTAAATAGGGCTGTTTTAGCCCCAATGGTGTTTTGCACCAACTTTTACCTGTATAAAAATAACATTTTCTACTACTGTTCTTTCCAGCAGACCCAAAGATCTGAGAGCAATGGGAACACAGACCGAACCCACACGACTGGGTGGTAGAAGTCAGGCTTGAAGACTGTGCTGATGACTGAACATGCTCAGTGGAAGACTTCCTAGTGTGGACAGTGTTAATGAATCTAAGATAGTAAGAAGATCTGTTACCCAAACCATAGAGGCCTTTCACTTTCTGGTTGATGAGATTGTACTGCAGTCTTTTACCTCTCTTCCATAACTCTTGATTAGCTTGAGTCTCTGCACCTGGCCACATCATGGACATTTGTCACAAGTGTCCTTGATAGAAATGTTATTTCCAAACTTGCATGACCAAAATGAACGCAAGTGGAAATCAGTGAGGATGTTATTGTTACAATGTCAAAAAAAGACAATATTTGATTAAAAGTAGTGACCACAAGCCAAGCAACACTGAGTTTACACCTACAGATAACTAATTAAAGGAACCAAATTTGAAAAAAAAAAAAAAAAAAAAAAAAACAAAGTCAAAGAGGCAAAAATTTGCTAAAGTCAATCATGTTGTGACATACTCAATGGTGGGTAAAAGGTAGCTGGGCATCCCTGTAAAATATATACGATGTCACTGTGCACAGCCATACATAGGCTCAGTGCCTGCAGACCTGGAGGCATAAAGTTTTAATGTTCCCATGGAGCCCTGGCTCCGGTGGCACCGGTCCAAAGTGTGAGGCTCTATGGAGAAGGTGTCCTCAAAAAAGGATTACACATACACAGCATATGGCATTTTACTTTCAACTCACATTACAGTCATCAGCCTGAAACTTACTTTTGGCCCTAGATTTTCCACTTCTGTACCACTGTCTTTTGGCTGGGAGCTTGATCTGTCCAGTTTGTTTAGTTTTCCTGCTTCTACAGACTTGTTGAGGACATTTTTACTGTCTGCTTTACAAACACCTTTTTGCTGGCTAGGAGAATTTTGTTCCGCAGAATTCCCAGGAGGCTGTACATCTTTAAAATCAACTTCTTCATCTTCCTCAGTTACAGCTTGGGCAGACTGGTCGCAGGGCTTACTAGAATTATTGACAGGCATCTTGCGCTGTTAAAACAGGGAGAAAAATTTTTCAGATAAGCTTCAGGAATTTGACCAGATTTAATTCCCAAATGACCTTCTTACAGCACTGCATTAAAACTATCATTTTAAAACGTATCTTCAAAATGCCAATACGTAAAGAGTTATACTCTGTGACAAAAAAATCATTTTCTGAAGTAAAAAAAAACACAAAACAAAAACACAAAGAACTGGAGTGCAAAATGTAAAAATGTGTGTTATAAAAAGAAAATTAAATGTTTTTACTTCCTTAAAGCAGCAGTGCAATGAAAAATGTTTTTTCCAATAAAAAACAAACAACAATTTCAGCTACAAATTATTAGCATACCTGTCAAATGTACTTGTCTAGGTACCTTCTATGCTACACACACCAAGTCTGTTTTTATTTTTTCGATCCTAACCCTTGCCAGGTTTACCATGCTAATTCTATGCAAAATGTGGTGCCCATCTTTTTTCCTTAAGAAAACACTAAATTTAAACATTTATAAAATACTAAAATTTTGGTGGAACTAAAAAGGTAGGGTCATTTTTTTTGCTCAATTTTGTGGAGCTCTATAGCAGCATGACAATTTCTGCAAGGAACTGATCATACTTCTATTTACAAAAGGCATGCAATAAGTTCCAACAGAAAACTCCCAAGATTAGTATTTTTTGTAATCTAATTTAAATAATCTTTCTATACAAATACAGTCTATAAGTGTACTTACACTACATGCTGCAAATTGCTCCGATCTGCCCTACCACACACTGTTCACCACCCCAGCGGTTTTCCACAGCACCTATATGCAAGCCTCCTGCGCTTGACCAAAACAACTTTTCCCTACCACTCCCTTCCATCTGTGTACACTTCACTCCAACTCCTGACCTACAAACCCACACACAGGCACATCGCTGTAGGTGGTGGGGAGAGTCCGTGTACAGAGAGACATACAGCATCTGCAGCACTTCTCTCCACCACCACAGCAAATGAAAATGCTTGCATCAAGGTGCCCGTGTGGCACTCACATGTCATTGTATTTAGCCTTCCACACTACTGCTACCGCTTCCTCTGCTCTGCTGGTCCCAATTAGGCACTGATCCCTTGCCCTTCTCTCTCTCCTCTGCCCTACTGATCCTACGTGGTACTTCCCCTCATCCTCCTTTCCCTCCCCTTCTTACAGATGTTAGTGATCCCATCATGCATCAAATGTGAATTTTTTGTTACGTCATTACTAGTGCATTATGGTAAGCTGTACAGATTAATCTCCAGTATTCTTTTTGTACAAAGATGTATTTGCTGTATTGCATTCTGCATACTATGTTGTCTGTATCACTGCTGTAGTTGCTGTATGGCAACTGTAATTTTATGTGACCCTCTGTGTCTAATAAGTATGTTGTATAAGGGACCTGCTTGCAAATGAGCGTGCTCAATGGAATCTATCCAGTCACAATAAACTGAACTGAACTCACATACTGTCCACAGACTGATTCACTGGGAGCAGGTCAGCAACTCTGCACCGCTTGCAGTGTTGCAGAAATACAAGTGTAAACACAGCTTATAAATGAATTAGGAAAATCACACTATTTGCTGTTCAATTTATGAGACCTGCTGCAGTGTTTCCATTGTACTGCTACCTGCATTTTACCTACCACAGAAAAGCTAAACAGATAAGCCCCACTCGTGGATAATTATGTGTATTCTGGATTGTAGCCAGATCTACTACGCATAGGCTTGAACTATCTTGCAATCACTTCAAAGGCGAGAATAATTTATCTGTTACAGGTCAGCTGATACAGTTAACTTAAAAAAGGTTACAGCAAAGGTAGCATAACTGTCAATAAATTTGGGATCTAGAGGGAGGTTTATGTGTACTTTTCTTAACAGTTTGAATTTCATTTATATCATTTATTATAGTAATACTAAACGTACAAGTGCCTGATCATGACGCTGTCTGGTTATGAAAAATGCAGTTACGTAAGAACTTACTGTAACAGTAGATCTTCGAGAAGAGCTTTTGCAGTAGGCAACAACATTAAGACTAAGCCTCCAGGCACTAGGACCACACAGAAAAAAGTCTAGCTAGCAGTCTACAACGGGGGACCGCCCCTGACATTGGCACGCCGACATCCCCCTATGGCATAAAGGGGGAGGTCCCCCAGCCAAACCTCAGTTCTCCCACCGGAGACCTGTAAAAGGGAGTGACAGGAGAATGAGGGGGCTCCTGGAACCATAAAAATGGCCGCAATGAGCCAAAAAGAGCAGAGGGATGGAGGGAGGAAGGGAAAAACATGCCTACTGCAAGAGCTCCTCTTGAAGATCTACTGTTACGGTAAGTTCTTACGTAACTATACTATCTTACTTCATGGGGGCTCTTGCAGTGGGCAACATCGTTAGGTCTGAGTCCCAAGCAGTGCCAACAAGATGAGACAAGCCTCGGGAGGAGAAAGACCTGCTCCAAATAAGGAAGAACAGGAGGACGTAAGGGACAGGCAGTCGAAGGCCAGCCCTGCCCCCAGAGGGAATGCCCAGTCAGAAAGAACCGGCATTAGGCAACATATCATCATCTGTGGTAGGCGTAATCCTGACAGAAGCCACAGAACAAGGACAACCACCCAAGGGGAGGCTAAGGCCAACACCAAGAAGGGGAAGGGCATGATGTTAGTAGCCAGATGGAGCGGGAACTGTGACCCCCTGCGACTAACTGCAGAAAGTGTCGAAGCCTCTGTCGACAAGGAAGCAAGAGAGATAAAGCAAAGTACAGCTGGCTGCCAGAAAAACCTACCGCCCATGAAGTAGGCTGACAGAAGACAGCACACAATCAGGAAGGGAGAAAGAAGGGGAAGAAACCCGACCTGATAGTAAGATACGGGATAACGCACTTCAAGATGCTAAACCCAACCTACAGAAAAAAAACTCCACTGATACCATAAGGAGGAAATAGGGAGAGGCTGAAAGCGCCGTCCCTCTAAGCGAGAGGGTACATAAGACACCGTAGCACCATGGGGCTCAGGGCCTAGAGACATTTAGAGAAGGAAAAGAAGGCAATCTCAATAGGCAGGTTAGAACATGGGAAACACCCTCCCCCCTCGTACCCCTTCTCCCCGAGGAGGGGGGACTCTAAAGGAACCGAGGTCCACTCCACCGGCTACCGAAACAGAACAGTTGGGAGGCAGATCGGGACGCCTGAGACCGGGGAACCCAGACATGAGCCAAACTGGAGAAGAAAAGCCATTCTGGAGCAGTCCCTGGACGTTGGTTAAACTGATGGAGGCCCACCTCGTGGAGGGTGCATGGGCCTTGAGGGGGGCAGAATACAGACCCTTAGAATTACCCCCAGAAATTTCCCCTTAAGCAGGAGAAGGCTGCGGCATTGGGGAGGGGACTTGAGAAAGTTGTGTACAAGTCTCCATGGGTCAGAAAGAGCGAGACAAAGAGGAGGGGAAGGAGAATGAAAGGGTCCTCTGCTTGAAAGGGAAGCAGAGGAGATCATGACGGTCGCAGCCAGAATGGCACTATAAAAACATTCCCACCCCTCTCCAACCGTAGTTGGAGGGGGAACCCCTGAAAGAAGCAGGAAAGAAAGGAATAACTGACCTGTCCCATGAGGAAAATGCAACTGATGGTGAGAAGTAGGCAGTAACTGGGCAGACTGGGAATGGATGGGGTTCAGACCGGAAAGAGAAGAGTGCCCCCGGCCCATTCGAGGCATGGCCAGGTGCAGACATACCCTGCAAGACTGAGCCTGTATACTGTCAACAACAGTCTCCGGGCAGAGAAGAGTGCCTGGAAACACCTCCACCTGAACTTTGGGATCGGGCTACAGTATATACCCCCGCAGTCCCCCCGATCCCCCAAGGGCTGGGAGTGGAGAGTGATGCCACCCTTGCCCAAGCCTCGAAATGTACCGGAAAAGGCCTGATTTGAACCCCCGATACCCTTGGAAGCCCCAGGGTGATCTATGCAAACAAACAAGGGCCGTGGTTCAAGAAACTGTAAGGACTGTCGCTGCCTGAGGACCCAGCAGCCACAATAAGGAGGTGGCTAGGGACTAGCAATAGGTGGTAACCCTGGAAGCATATACCACGGGGAATGCCGTTCTACCCGGGAAAAGAGGGGAGAAGAACCGGCCCATGTTGGACCTTCACATCACCTAACAATGGCTGAGGCAGCATCAAAAGGGTAGAGGAAAAGGGTATAGGCCGTGACCCTCCCAGGAGAAATGAAACGGCCAGCAGGAAAGGTGAAATCCCTCGAATACAGGCCCCACACCGATGACCATTCTGGTTAATAGTCTCGAAGACCCATGTTGGCTTCAGGCCCTGGGCTCTCTGTGCAGCCATCAGATGAGACATAGGTGGGTGTTCGAATAGTAGTCACCCTCCCAACCGTAGGGTCAGGGGAAAATGGCGGGAGTAACAAAAGGAAGCAGGGAGGTGCCCCGAAGAGACAGCACAAAACCAGACTACAAGGAGTATCAGTACCAGGGGACTCCAGGAGTGTCTCCCTATCAAGAGGTGGGGGAGAGAGACTCAGCGGCTGTCTGAATGACCTAGGCCTGGACATGGAGGACACCTACACCCCCCTCCCCCAGTCTCCGAAGGAGATAGGGGCGAAAACTATGCTCTTCAGAAAGTGGCTCCAGAATACTTCTACATGAGGAAAAAGTGGGTACCTGCAATTGGGAAGCCACATGAAAGAAAATGGAAAAAATGGCCTGGGGAGCCCGACGAGTGCCCCCTCAAAGGAGAAAATTATCCACCATTTGAAAAAAAGGCTATCCTCCATCCGTTAGGGTGAAGAATAATGTAACCCCCTGACATCTCCGGTAAAATCCAGGGCGGGGGGGGCAGCTTCAAGCTATAAGTTAAGGAATGGTGAAGGGCACGGGCGCTCCACCATCGTGACCCTACGAGCCTTAGAGGTAGGGGCATCCTGCTTGCCCTTAGACCAGAGAAGCTAGTGGCAGGCAAGATGCTCCGCTGGGTGGTGAAGAAAGGATGAACGCATCCTGCTCTGGTGGGTGCGGAAGAGGGGATGCCCTGAGCGCAGGGCCCTGCCTGAGTCCTGCAAGGAGGACTGCATATCCTGAACCTCTCCCCCAAAAAAGACGGAGCCTCAAAAAGAGGCATCCAAAATGGAGGACTGGATGCTTGGAGTAAAGTCAAACAGCTAAAGCCAAGCACGATGGCAGAGACAAACCATCGAAGCCACGCTCCTTGACAAGGTGTCCACCATGTCATAGATGGCACAGAGGATGTGGAAGCTCACTTTGAAGGCAGAATGTAAGAATTGCCCCAATTGAGCCTTTGAGGAGGAATCTGGGAGGGCATCCAAAACAGCTGTAGCTTGGTCCAATAAGGGCTGCTGATGGATCACCATGTGCGCCAGATAATTCTGGGCACGCAAGGCCAGCGAGGAGGAGGCATAAATCCTCCTACCAAATGGTCTGACTGTTTAGACTCTTTATCTGGAGGAAAGTCACCCAGAATTATGGGCTCGGGGAGCCTACATGGGTCACTGCCAGTACGGTGGGGCAGCATTAGGGTTTGTCCCATAATGGGGGTGACCTTCTGGGGCATGGTGCAGCCTGTCCACATTTTTAGGCAACAGAGGGACCGATGCCAGCTGCTGCCATATGGTGGCAGTAACATCATCGTGAGGAGCCACTATAACTACCAAGTTAAGTTCAGGGAGGTGGGAGATGCTCCACTAAACAACGACGCTGAGGGTCTTGCTCCATGGCCTACCAACCCTGAGACACCTCAATGAGCCACATTACTTCCATAAAAGAAGGATCCTCTGGTGGGGGATTTGGGGGTCACCCTTATCCACGTCTCCTCAGAAGAGGAGAGGGGGAGTCTGGCGGCTAGACAGAGTCGAACTCCGAATCCTCTGTATAGTCACAGCCCGGCGCCGGGTGTAGGGCCAGGCCTATGACTGCACCGACGCCTGCTCTAGCATCAGACTGCATCTCCTGCACCGAAGGAGGAACCCAAAGGGTGGGATGAGGAAGGTTCTCCGTTGGTGCAGGGATCGACAACTGTGCCATCGGGGACGGCATCAGGTGTTGGACGTATGCCCACCAAGAGCTAAACAGTTCACTTAGACCTGTCGATGATGGCTGAGGAGACTTCAGCAGAAACGAAGGACCCGGCATCGGCTGACCATGGAAGGTATCCAATGGCACCTTCGTGGGGCTGGGCAACGGCGGACGGCCCACAGGGGGTTGGGCTGTGGACCCGAAGGGCAGCTGGGGCCTGGGCCTGACAGCGGTTTGGAGTTGGGCACAGAACCTCATGGTCCCGAAGGTGGCGCCTGAAGCCCTGAGGGGGTTTCCGGTGTCGGACATGCCAGGTCTGTAAGTGGAGGACCGGCGGATCCCAACATCGGGCGGCCTGGCACCAGGTCTTGTGGTAAAGGGCCGGTGGGAGGCAGCCCAGCCGGCACCAGGTGTGAGGATCCCAGAGGGTGGCCCACTGGTGGCTGAGAGGCAGGAGATGCGATGGGGGGAGGACCCTGGGTGCAGACTGTGACTGCCAGGGACCGGACAACAGCTGGCGCTGGTCCAAAGGACCATAGTCGGACCCCAAGAAAGGATCCACGAAAGCACCAAGTCCGGGCAGGTGTCAGTGGAAGTGCTGATGTCCTGAGAACCGGCCAAGCTCCCTGGCTGAGAACCCTGTGGAGTGAAGGGCTTTGGCGGAGGGAAGGAGGAAGAATCCACCAAACCCGCCGAGGCACCGCCCGACGCAGTAATCGGAGCTGGCAGCGCAGCCAGAGGCAGCCCAGAGAGAGGGGGCTGGTGTGGCCATAGGCCGACTTCCCGAGGGGGAAAGACCCAGCTTCAGCCGTGGCCTCCGGCAACCGTGGCCTAGAGGCAGACCTCTCCCGGTCCCAGTGCTTGTCCCACTTGTGCGTCTTTTTAGAAGGAGCAGAGATCTCAGATGAGGCCCCCTGGAAGAAAGATGCACTCTGGGCCTGCAGCTCTTTTTTCCATGCTGGCCAGTTTCTTTGGAGGAGATAGATTTCCAGGACCCTCTGGCATAGTCTCCAGGTAGTCTGGTTGAACTTCAGGCAGGCCTGGCAGGATTCGGTTTCGTGATCCAGGCCTAAACAAATAATGCAAGAGGAATAACCATCTTTATCCGGAATCTGTTTGCCGCAGGCACACTTAAGATTTGTGGGACTCAGCTGAAGAGGTCAGCGATGACATGCAGCTGACGGTAAACTAATGACAAAAACCGTCGAAAGAGATATAAGAAAACAACAGAAATAAAGAAAATAAGGCAAAAGCGTTTGATCGTGTTACTTGGTCCTTTTTATGGGAAACCCTTAAAATGTTTCACTTTCCCCCACAATTTACTGCCTGTTTAAAAACAATATGCCATTCCCCTAAAGCATATATACGTGTTAATGGTTCATTGTCTCAGCCCTTCCCACACGGAAGGGGGACTAGACAGGGCTGTCCTCTCTCCCCATACCTTTTTGCTTTATTCATAGAACCCCTAGCAGCTCTACTCTGTAACACCCCCACAGTGGAAGGAATCCCATTAGGCCAAATAGAATATAAAATAGGATTATTCGCAGATGATATTATGTTAATCCTATTATCACCTAATCAATCAATCCCAGCCACTTGTAATATCCTATCCCACTTTGAAAAACTGTCGGACTTTAAACTTAATATAAATAAAACTGAAATATTGTCTTTTAATTTCTCTCCCTTCCCCCAGCTTAGAAAATTCTTCCCTTTTAAATGGCGAACAACCAAAATAAAATATTTAGGCCTCCACCGCCCTTCTGACCCAGGGGTTCTAGAATTATCCAACTATGAACCCATTACCCTCCAGATACAGGCAGATCTAGATAGGTGGTCCTCAATTAGCTTTCCCCTGCATCAAAGAATAGCAATAATTGGTATTAAATATCCTCCCCCGAATACTCTATCCCCTTCAGACCATCCCAAACTTTCCCTCTAAGTTTTATTTTGCCTCTTGGAATAAAATCCTCCAGAACTTTATATGGGGCAAAAATCGCCTCAGAATTAGGTTACCCATTTTAAAATCATCTCTACCCCAGGGAAGCTTAAATCTCCCAGACTTTTATATATATGCCGAAGCAGCATTTCTTAGAACTCTAATACTTTGGCTGACAGAGTCTTATCATTCTCCATGGAAAACTATAGAATTTCAAATCAATGATTTATATGACAAAAAAGATCTTGTTTTCTTCTGACAATAGATCTTTTAATCCATCAGCTCTAACAGAAGTTACGGCTCAAACATATAAAATCTGTAAACAGATCAGAAAAAGTGGACCCACTCAAAAAATATATGAATACTGTAAGCTAATATCGCAAGATGAACAATTTGCTCCAATATACATGGATCACACTTTCACAAGATGGCGCGATATGGGTTTATCGCATCTCTACCAGTTTCCTTTTACAATGGAATCATTCCATTTGATAGACTTCAATCCTCATTTCCTCTCAAGAATACAGACCGATACAGATACTTTCAGATTCAAAACCATATCCTTTGAAACACTATAATTCCACCCAAACTACCTGTTCCTACTCCCAAATTACTTAAGCTCTTTATGGAAGCCAATAAAGAAAATTTGGGATCCCACCTGATAGGCCTTATCCATTGAGAGCTTCGGAATGGGCTCACTACTTCCACTACATCCATATTAGCTTCTTGGAATAAAGACCTCCAAGCAGAAATTCCCACCGAACCCTGGTTAAGATCCCCTCTAACTGAGATAAAATCTTACCTCTTCCCCCTACTGGAGGGAATTTGCATGGAAATGCCATTCAAGATACTTTAGAGCCCCCTCAACACTAATGAAATACCTCCCTGAGGCTTACGGGAAATGTTGGAGGAAATGCGGATGCCGAAAAGCCACGCTGCGACATGTCTTTTGGTCCTGTCCTTCCCTAATGCCCTTTTGGTTAACCTTTCAAAACGAACTAACCATTATCTTTAGTGAACCTGTAGAACTTACTTTTGATCAATTTCCAATGGGGATTTATCCGGACCATGCTCCCCCCTGGGAAAGATCCTTACTTTCAGTTTGCTTTATAGTGGCCAAGAAGGCTATTACAAGATGTTGGATAAAAACCCAGATTCCTACTGTTCAGAGTTGGAGGAAAATAATGGCAGAAATTTATAAAGCGGAAACCTTTAATGTCGAACACTGGGGAGGTTCCACTCCACGAATGCTGAAATGGAGGGTGTGGATCCAATATATAGGTTCAGAACAGCTAGATCTGAGTATACAGAAACAATCTAAGTTAGAGGCCATTATTCATAAAGATGTACTAACCCTGATTTGCCATGCTTTTCAAGCTTCACCTGCTAGTAATTCTAAATAATTAACTGTTTAATAAGTATAAGAAAAAAGTATATCTGAAAGGTCTTGTAATGTATTTTGCCTCAAGGAAATCATCAGCACAATCTACGTGATATCCTTTGTGTATTTATGTGGAAAAAAACTTTCTTTTAATAAAAAGAAATAGAAAAAAAAAAAAAAATAAGAAAATAAGGCAAACGCCCAAAAAGAGAAGGCAATTGACTAAAGCAGTGTCCTGTAAGGTCCGATGTGCGCAGGTTGATGGCGAGAAAAGAAGTGAGGTGTGGCTAGGGGCCTGCCCCCTTTATACCATAGGGGGGATGTCGGCGTGCTAATGTCAGGGGCGGTCCCCCGCTGTAGACTGCTAGCTAGACTTTTTCCGTGTGGTTCTAGCGCCTGGCAGCTTAGTCCTAACAGTACTGCCTACTGCAAGAGCCCCCTCAAAGTAAGATCTTTAATTATGTTCAGCTAGTTATTTAACAGTATAACTAGAATGTTTTATTAGACTAAGTACTTTAATAAAACAAAAACACTTGTTCGACTCTAATTTTGATTCTGACATTTTTTCTTGTATCTCCTAGCTGTAGTGAAAAAGTTAATTTAAGCAGTGGGTCAGTAAATGATGTCTTTTCCTTGTTACTCAAAACTAGATCAGAATTAAAAATAAAAGTCTGACGTTTAAACTAGACTGGTCAAGATTTTTTTTTAAGGCATCCTTAATAATAAGTAGAGAGGTTGATGGTTTGCTCGTAAATCATCTGTTGTGCATTGCAAGATGTATTAATTATGTGTGCTGCAGAATCTTGGCATGGAATAGCGAAGATGATGGTTTGTCCTTAAATCACTTGGCACTCAAACAAAATTATCAAATAGGCACAGCCACAACTCGATCTTTACAAGTAGAAAGCTTCTAGTTTAAATAAAAAAAAAAACACTAGGCCAAGTCCTATTTTCTCCTTCCCCACAGAAATACCTATTTTGTATTATGTTGCTCCAGGACTGTCAGCTACATGGTTTTTGATCTGCAATGCCTTGTTTGTAACCCTAATGTCTGTACCTGACCAGGCTCCACTTGAGCTGGTAAATGCATGGTGTGCATACTTGCTCGCTGTCCTAATCTGACATGGAACCTTTGGAAAAGAGTACTTGTGCTCAAAGGTGTTATCTGAATTACAAATAAATAAATAAATAAAATACCACTCACCTAGTCATCCCACATCCCTGTTTGAAAATATAGCTGAAGACCTGACTTCATCATGCACCGAGGGTAGCACCTCACAAACATTGTCAAAAACAGATAAGCGGAGTTAAGAATCACTCAACTTTAAAGGGAATACGTCATTTTTCAAGACAACTCTGAAGAATAATATTTTAACAATCCACCTTATTTTTATGGATTGTCTGCATTTCTTCTCACGCCTGTGTTGTTACTAGGTTAATCTGCAGAGAGACAGGATCGGTGTCCCCTAAAGCGTCACGATTCTTTGCTGAAGTCATAGTCCTGTTTCTCACATCACAGTCTATTGCTGTGAAATTTAAGATGTCACAAAACAGATGACTGTGACATCAACAAATGATTATTTGTTGCTGTGGAAATAAAATTACATATTCACCATAATTCTTGCTCTTCTCAGAATATCTTGACCAATAATTCACACTAGTGGGTCTGAGCCAGAGGCACTAGGACCCAGCGGCAGGCAGTAGTTTTCAGAGGAGCCATTGTATGTGTGTTTAACGGGAGCTGTTGTATATGTGTTTAAATAAATTATTTATCTTGTCTTTTCAAAAACTGCTCTGTGTGGCTCGCTCTTTCCCATGTTGTTTGATCGTTTTTTAGTAGTTTTCAGAGGGCTGGCGCTACAGTAGGCAGCCCGCATGAGCAATGCCAGTCGTCAGCGCACATGGCCACGGGTTCACCACAGCATCAGCTCCCAACTGCCTCAGCACTTTTTTTTTTTTTTAACCAAGGAGAAGAAAAATAGAACCTATGCAGTTAACCTAAGGGCATATGATAGCCCTGGTGGCCTGCGTAAGTAGAGTCATAAAATCTAGTAACACAGTGTTTTCACAGCCCAAACCAAACATAACACGGTGAATCCCAACACAAATGTACTGGAGGAAGTCTGGGTGGGCAGGCGTGTGAATCAATGGTGAAGATATTCTTGGAAGATAGGCATTATGGTTGAGTACTTAATTTTAATATCTTCCAACAATCAATCTTCACCACTGATTCCCACTACTAGGTCAGAGTACCAAGTTCAGGAAAAAGTCACCTGCCTAGGATGGCTGGAGCCGAGGGCTCACTCAGGACAGTCATCCATTCAGGATTGTCCTGCCAATGGTGGCATGCTACCTAGCATGAACATCCAGGGCACGGTGCTTAGTAAAAGTGTGCATTGTGCTCCAAGTTGCAGCTCTGCAAACATCTCCAAAAGGCACACAGGTATGTTCTCCAGGGATGTGGCAACTGCCCTGGTGGAGTGGGCATGTATACTACCCTCCAAAATGTTTTTTTTTTTTACTTTTCTGTTTAAGCCCCCTGTCATCACTACAGCCAGCTTTTCCCTCTGAGCTTTCCTAAGGTGTCTCACAGCTCTGCCTGACCTCCAGGTACCAGTGGCCCTGTACCCCCATAGTGCCTCAGTTTACCCCTCAGGCAGGGAAGGAGGGTGTCCACTCATTTCCCCCCTTACACTAACCATGTCCGGTTGGGGTCCGCGGGTCCTGCAGAGAGTCCAGGCTAATGTGCAAGGGGCTCTTCATCTGGCCTAGCTGTGGGGACAATTTCTGTTTTTCATACATCCCTCCCCAGAGGTTGGCCTCCAAGGAGCTGAAGGGAGCGTGGGCACGTGGACACATGTCCAAACTGCTCTGGAGCCCTGTCAACATCTTCCCCCATATTTATGGCACCCCCCAGGCAGCATCTTCACCCATGGTTACCCAGGTGGCACTATAGCAGCTGGGATGACGCCCCCCCCCCACCGAGAGCGTCTCTTGGTACACTCAAGCCTCCTCCCTCCTGCCAGCCCAAACAACCAAAGTCTGTTCCTGAACCCGGGTCGCTGATGACAGGAATGGTAGTGCTACTGCTACACTGATGGGTCGGCTGCTACCCTACAAAATTTCACCTCAGCTATAGCATAGCAGTGGCAAAGGTATTTCACGATCCAGGCAGAAATGCACTTTACTGTAACAGGTTGCTCCTTTCAATTAGAATCGAAGGAGACAAAGAGCTGTGTGGATTGTCTGAAGTCCTATCCTGTCCAGATAAAAACTTAAGGACAGGGCCGGCCCGCCGGCGCAGCGGTTGGATTTCTGCATGCGACGCCGCAGACCCGGGTTCAGGAACGGACTCGGGTCACTGGAGGGCTCGGCTGGGGGGAGAAGGATGGAGCATCCTAGGGACTGCTCTCCTTCTCCGGGGGGAGGGAGGGGAGGTGTCCGGAGCTCGGATGACCCCTGGTGGAGGCCAGGAGTCACGCAGCTGCCGGCACAGGCATGTACTGGAGGCAGGGCAGGACGCTCCACGTCATTGCACGACCCCGCCTCCCTCCAAAAAAGCCGAAAAGGGACAAAGCTGCCGGCCGCCCTAAACGAAGCTCACCACGGCTTCAATTAGCCCCCCAGGCCAGCCCTCCGACCTAGTCCGATGACTGTGGCATGCAGGCAGAGTGCCGCAGCCCCACCGTGGGGGGTAAGCCACGGGTATCGGAGGGCCCGAGGCCGATATGGGGGGTGGAAGTCAGTGGTCCGTGACCGGGCTGAAAGTAACGGGCGGCCGGCAGCTAGGGTAGGAGGAGAAAGAATAAAATGGAAAAAAAAAAACACTTAAGGACACTCTTAACATCCTGAGAGTAGGGAGTCCTTTCTCCCTCATTCTGAAAGTTGCCAAAGTAGGAAGGCATACTAAGGCATAATTAAGATGACAAATCTGACATCACTTTCAGTAGAAACTTCGGGTTGTGTACAGAGAACTACATGGTCTTAATGGGAAACAGTATACAGAGGGTCTGTAACCAAAGCATGAACTTCAAAAACTCTGTGTACAGAGGTGCTTGTCACCAGAAATTCTGCTTTCCAGATAAAGAACATCAAGTCAGAGCTCGCAATAGGCTCAAAGGGTTTACAAATGAGCATATCCAACACATGGTTGATGTCCCAGGGAGTTACTGGCTTCCTTATGGGAGGCCTTTTGTGTAACATGCCCTTTAGGAACCTCTTAAACACTGGCAGCTGTGCTAGGTAGAGGGTACCTAAGAGCTCGTGGTATGGTGAAATAGCACACAGGTGGATCTTAACTGTTAAATACTGCAGGCTAGCATCAGAAAGGTCCAGCAGATAATCCAGAACCTTGCCAGGTGGATATCTAAAGGGGTCCACATGGGTTTTGGGAGTCCCAGATAGAAAATCTTTTCCATTTGGCTGTGTATGTCTTCCTAGTGGAAGGCTTACACACAGCCAGAAGTATTTCAGAGACTCTGAGATACCATGTACGTATTCACTTCTATCTGTTTAGGAAACAGGCCTGAAGAAGGGAGTACAGGTTGGGATGGACCAGCTGAACCTGTATTGGCAAGTCCATCCTGAGTGGTAGAGTCCTCAGTTTGATGACTGAGAGTCTGTTCAACAGAGGAAACCATATCTGTTGAGGCCAGCACAGGGCCACTAAAATCATATTGCCACTTTACACCTCCAATTTGAGCAACACTCTCTGAATGATAGGGATTAGAGAGAACACATGAAGAAACAGATTTTGCCATGGCAGTCTGAATGCATCCTGACAGAAAGTGCCGTGTCCTGGATTTCTGGAGCAGAATCGAGGCAGTCTGGCATTGAGTGGGGATGCAAAAAGGTCCATATCTGGGGTACCCCACTCATCGAACAGCAATCTCACAACATCGGGAGCTAGCGATCACGTGCGAGGACTGGCCTTTGTTTTCCTGAGCTCGTCTGCTAGTGTTCTTAACTCCTGGTGGATAGATTGCCTGCAGCTGGATTCCCTTCTCCAGTTATCATTCCCACACTCTCACTGCCTCCCTGCAGACAGGGCAAGAGTGTGCCCCTCTCTGTTTGTTGACATACATGACAGACTCGTCTGTCTGAAGGTGGACTGTTCTAGGGCCGACTAGGTCCACTAAGGCTTTCAGACCATACAGAACTGCTCATAGCTCCAACACATTTATGTGGAGATGAGTCTCTGATAGGTCCTGGACACCTTGTGTCTGACGGACATGGCAGTGGGCTCCCCACCCCTGCATGGAGGCATCTGTGGTAAGAACCACTTCTGGCTCAAGTGGGGACAAGTGGAAGCCCTGGAGGAGGAGATTCTACTCCACTAACCACCATGTCAGGGAACTTTCCAGGGGTTTGGTCACCTGAATGGGGGTAATTCTGAGGGTGTGATGCTTGTGGTCACCGAGCACTGAGCATCCACTGACTAGTCCTCATGTGTAGATGCGCTAGGGACACTGTGAACACTGAGGAAGCTATCAGATCCAGCATGCGTTACACGGAGTGGGCTTGCTCAGTCTTGTGCTTCATGATGTAGCATGCCACCTGCAGGATCGCTCATAGCCTGCTTTGTGAAGGAAAAGCCTGAGCTTGAGATTGTCCAGAACAGCTTCCTATGAACTGCAGTTACTGGGAAGGTTCCAGCTGACACTTGTCAAAGTTCAGCAAGACTACCATAGAAGCAAGGAAATGAGAAGCAGTGGCCACTGCCTGTTCCATCTCCTGTTTGGAAGGGCTTGAAATTAGCCAGTCATCCAAGTACGGGAAGACTTGGTGTCCCAATTTTATCAGGTGCATTGTGAGTACTGCAATTAACTTTGTAAAGACTTGTTGTGCTGAGGAGAGCCCAAAGGACTCTGAACTGCTAATGCTGTCCCAATAAAATGAAACTAAGGTACATGCTGTGGCTGGGGTTCCCTAGTTATGTGTTGATATGCATCGTGCATATCCAGGGATGCTAGCCAGTCCTGAGGTTTTAGGTAGGAAACAGAGCTCAGAGAAATCATTTTGAAATGTTCTCGATCCATGAACTTATTCAGATTCCTCAGATCGAGGGTGGGGTGCATGCCCCCGATTTCTCTGGGACTAGGAAGTAGTAAAAGTTGAACCCTGTATTCTGTTCTGACTGGTACTATTTCCACTAACCTGTAGCTCAGCAGACCCACAATCTCTTGCACCAGAAGCTCTCACATGTGAGCTGACAAACCGGGTTGCCTTCCGGGTGGATAATCCTTTGGGGGCGTGGACTATGAAATCCATGGAGTACCCCCTCTTGGATAATCCTAAGGACCAACTTATCCATCATCAAGGACTCCCACCGACAGTAAAACTGGGTTAGCCCCCCTCCCCCACCATTGGGAAGGAGAAGTCCGTCTCGGGCAGCTGAACCAGAACCAAGGCTGGAGTTTCAGACAGTGGTACTAAGAGATTTCGGTGCCTGTGCCTACAGCTGCACTTTCTTTTGAGACTGGGGAGGCTGATTCTTGTTATTTTGGGCTCCCCTGCCACTGGCACGAAAGGGCTGCTTGTTGTGAATAGACCCACATCCTTTGTCTCTCTGGGAGTTGAAGGGAACTGGTCTGGAGGTCTCAAGAATCATTCTAGTTTCATCGGATGCTTTATCAGATTGCTACACCTTCTGTCCAGACAGGAAAGAGCCATCAAATGGGACATTCATTACCTGTTACTGGACATCCTGGGAGAAGCAAGCAGATCACAGCCAGGAATGCCACCCAATGCAAATGCCTGTAGCTGCAGAATGAAATGCTGTTTAGCCTCTGAATCTGGCAGAGCCTCTTCCAAGGACTTCAGCTTGTTCAAAAGGGTATAGTCATTCTTGGAAAAATGCCCCTGGTAGCTAGCTATCCCCTCATGCCCAGGGTAGCTGAAGCATAAGCTTGTTTGCCCACAGTGTCAAGCTTGCACGACTCCTTATCAGCAGGGTGCCCAGTGGCCTCCATGGGCACAGACATGTCATTCTCAGCAAGAGTAACAATAGCATCGGCTATAAGCTGAGTGAAATACACTGGCTTATTTTTTTGTTTGTTTGTTTGATGCTCTTTATCCTCCCCACCAACCCAGCCATCCTCTCCTTCAGGCGACCAAGCCCTGCCGCCCATCCTCTGGCTGCTGCCCCTCAATGTCACTTCCTGGCCGACCTGGCATATCCCTTCACCGGGGGGTTGCCCTCCAATGCCCGGTACTGGTAGGGGACACTGTCATGCTCAGAGGCACATTCTTCCATCCTCGCTGGGGCGATGCGGGCGTAGCACAGGGCTAACTGGCTTTGAAGGGGCTGGAGGATAGACCGCCATCATCTAGGTGGCATGGGCGGCCATCTTTTTCTGTCCCTCCCACCTCTGGAAATGGACCTATACAGTGGCGACCTGTGATGGGGACGTACGGCAGTGTGTCGAGGCAGCACGCCACCTAGTACATCTCCCAAGTCACCAACCAGGTGCCAGAGGTCCTCCCACCACCCTGGGAGGGAAGTGTCTGAATAGACGCTTGTACTCCCTCCCTGCCAGTCTCCACTCCTGGTACCCGGGCTTGGGGCACAAACCTGGGTTGCCAGTATGCCAAGCGAACCCTTTCACTCGGCACCACGGAGCCGGCCCTGGCTTATTTTTTAGGAAAAGCTAATTTCTTGTCTGCCTGCTTCATGAAAGCGGCCAACCAAGAAGGCCTCTACCAAACCACGCCAGACAAGGTCTCACGCACAGGTTGGATATGGGGGATTAAACTGACCAGCATATTAGGCACGTTCAGGAACTCCAGCTGGAGGCACCCCTAGCAATGGCTGCTGACTCAAAATCCAATGCTTAGTGCATATTTCTGAGCAGAATCTGGAAGGACACTTCTTCCTGAGGAACAAACATAATAAGTGGGTCTGACACCTTTTGACCATAATACAAGTCACCATCATCACCTTCAGAAATAATGAGATCAGGATCTGACTCCGCTACACCCTCCTTGTAAGGAGGACAGACGAGAGTGGGGTCATGGCGCTGACAACACAGCATGCGGCTGTGACAACTCTTGTGATATCTGCCACAGCCTCATGGGGCAAAGAACCGGTGCCAGGGATGGAGCTGGAACCAATACCATAAATGGCACCAGGAGGGTTCCAGAAACTGTGGGCCCCTGCAACGCCAAACCTGACACCACGGCCAGCACAGGGCCAGACCCTCAAACATTCAAACTTGACACCAGCCGCAACACCAGAATTGGCGTCAATGACCCAGCCAGCACCAAAGTGACCGATGGTGGCACTGTGGCTGTCCCTATCCCCTAACAGGAAAGAGGCAACATCACAAGCTGGGCAATCATTGGTGGTGCTGCTCCCCAGTAAGGACTTGAAGGCCATCGCCTCAAGCAAACACTCTACTGGGCCCCAGCAGTACCACCCAGCTGACCCACAGGGTTAAGGGCCTGTGCCGTCAGCAGTGCCACATGGGCCAGATGCTGCACCCACTGCTCCATAAGAGCAGTACATCAGTAAACTGGTTACCACAGCCCTCACTAAAAGACAGAGGGGGTTCTGGACCCTGAGACACACTGACTGACCTTCCAGGCCTGTTAAGTCCCTGGTGTCATCAGTGACGATGGTGGGATCCTCTGGCTCTGGGAAGTTGAATGTCTCATGGTTTCTTCCCCCCCTCTTAAGAGAAGAGGAAGAGGCTGAGGTCAAACGGTGCCTAGACCCAATGCCGAGTGTGTGCGGGATCAGTACCGCTTCTTCTTCTACTACAGGAAGTCTGTTTTTACTCCCCAGTACTAGACTGCACATGATCAGAACCCCTCTCTGGAAGAAAGAGTGGACCAGACAAGGCCTTGCTGCCGGAGCAGCCTCTTCAGACTCCCCACCACCCTCCATGGTCGACCATTTACACATAGTAGAGCTGAGAGAAACCAGACGTTATTTTTATGTGAAAGCAAAATGGACACAAAAACAACAAACTTTAATGTATTAAATACTAAACCTGAAGAAGCAAATGCTGTTGTATAGATCAAGGCTCGGAATTCACCACTATTTGGTGTTCTGCGCATACCACAAATCATGCACAAAACACCAAATACTGTCTGCTGGTAACCCATGTGGAATACCGTTTTGCAGCCCCCCCGTTTCAAATGATCACTGCCACTTTACGGTTCGGCCAAGTAGAAAAGTTATGGTTTTTATGTGTACGCCGTAGGAAAGTAATTGTTTTTTTTAACTTTTATTTTATTGAATTTAATGTAAGTCATCACATGCAATAACTCTGAGAAGACATACATCTTAATATAGTTAACACTAGCATTACAGCATTTTTACAGTAAAGGATGGTCTATGCCCCCAAACTTTGTTACCTCACCTGGGGGGTTAAAGAATTTAAGAACAATTTAGTATTTAACAATCGTGTATTATAAAATGTATTCTTAAAGTAGTTTAAATACATAGCTGTTGCAGCCATGAGTGGGGGGGGATTAATATACAGTAACCACATCTTTCACCCTATTAAAGGATCTACAGTCCCCTTGCTTTTTATAATGTAATTACCATACATTTCAAACCTTTACATACATTTCCCTGCAGCTGAATTCCCTGAAAAATATGTCAAACTTTCCAGTCATAACACTAGTTGTGTATACAACGTACAAACCTATGTGTGTCAGAATTTTTTTTTTTTAAACAAAAAACTCAAACATTGTAAACACTGTATAATGCTATTTAAGATTTTTATAACTTGGTGGGGGGGAAAACAACCATAGTCCTGTCATAATGTTCTCTATTGCCATGGAGGTGTCAAATCGCGCTGGGAAGACTTCAGGCTGAGGAGGAAGTTGCTCTGCAAAAGCAGCAATGGGAGTTCCACCGCCATTTTAGTGATCATAAGCCCAACCGCCCAAAAATTCTGTTTAGAAAAAATCCATCATCAACAAAAGTGACTACCAGTTAGTCTGCATGGATCAGGCAGTGGCATGTCCTTAAATCATAAATATCCTTAAAACTCCTGCAGCTCCACTCCTTATCTCCAATTCATAATACAAAAGCTCTTCAGGAAGGCTCCTCACCCTCAGATTCCTCCCCTCGTGTGTTAAACTGCCGCTCGACCTTCTCAAGCAGTTTCACTACATCCGTAGCCTCTGAAAATTGGTAAGTCTTCCCACTAAAAATTATTTTGAGACTTGCAGGCTTCAATAGAACATGGTGGATGCCCAACTGACGGAGACAAGACTGGACACCATCATAGTTTTTCAGCGCATCGGAGTCATGTAACTGAGGTCTGGGAATATACTGTATGCAGCCTCTGATTTTCCCACTCCAAAGGGCTCAAAATTTTTGCTGCTTGTAGCACCATGTCCTTTTCCAGGGATGATCTCAACACTACCATGAGCGTTTATGGAAGTAATAAGCCATTTACAATCTGGCTTCTCCCGCCACGTGGTGTTACTCTGAAAGTCTTTAATACCTCAAGTTTTCTGTCAAATGTAAAATATCTTTTAGCCAGCCTAGGACATATTCTCTGAGGGATTCCCCTTCAGTCCCCTCAGGCAGTCCCAGCACTCTAAGCTGGTTAGCTCAGACTGTGTTTTCTAGATTTTCCAGCCACCTACGAAGTAGTCCATTCTCCTTTACCTGCCCGTAAGAGACAGACATAGCTTTGTCAGCCTTTCTCGTGGCTCCCTTCGTGTCCTCTGCTAACAGCTCCAGTTTCATATCAAGCTGCTTCATCTGAGTAGTAAAACCCTCCATCTTCTTGTCAGTACCTTGAATCCCTTGTAAGAGGGCTGAATTCGGAGGTTGGGCCTGGTCTACTTCCACCACCATGGAGTTCGGGTCCTTACTAGCCCCCTGGTGCTGATCTTTAGGCTGGGCTCTGTCACCACTGGGACCCGCTTTGTTTCCTCGGACCACAGCTGAGTGGAATCAAGTCTGATTAGTGAGAAATTTATACGAACATACAAAAATTGCCAGCAGCAAAAGGCCATCATGGTCTATCTAGGCTGCGCTAGACTGCAGCTAGCTCCCTATTCAGCAGCTGCCCCCCCCTTTTCCTTACCTCCCTTTGCCCTGTCCCACCCCTTCTTGAAGCATTCCACTGTGTTACATGCCACCACCTTTGCTGGTACTGCGTTCCACTTTGCCATCACCCTCTCCGTAAAGAAATGCCTCCCCACCTCCCTCCTGAATCTACCCCCCTCCAATCTCATGTCATGGTCCCTAGTGTCTCTCCCCACCCTCCTCCTGAATAGATCCACTGTGTCTGTTTTGATTATTCCTTTCATGTATTTGAAGGTCTCAATCATGTCCCCCCATCCTTTCTCTCCTCCAGCGTGTACATGTTTAACTGCCTTAGTCTGACCTCATACGGCAATTCCCCCAGGCCCTGAATCATCTTCGTTGCCCTATGCTACATCCCCTCCAGCAGCCTAATGTCCTTTTTGTAGGTACAGGCGCCAGTACTGCATGCAGTATTCCACGTGGGGTCCAACCAACGATCTGTATAACGGTAGAATAACCTCCCTTCTTCTCAAGGTAATGCCCTTTGCAATGCACCCCAGCATTTTGTTAGCCATTGCTGCTGCCTTTCTGCATTGTGTTGAACTGTTCATAGTTCCCGTGATGAGCACCCCTAGATCCTTCTCCTCTTCTGTTACCTCCAGCTGCACACCCCCCCCCCCCCCACAAGATGGTAGCTTCTCTCTGCTAAATTCAGTGATCTCAGTTAAGGCAATTTTTTGCCTATATATATATATATATATATATATATATATATACATATACATACACACACACACACACACACACACACACACACACACACACACACATATATATATATATATATTCATGAAAGTTGTTCAACTTTGGCTACATGCCCTCGAAAATCACTGTTTAATGTAATTTACAGTAAACAACGGCTTTTCTACAGCATTCTCCCTTATTTCCTGCCCAAAATGTAGCCTGTGGAGCACCGGCTGCTAGCTCTGTGTAGACAGTGTTGTTGTCCGTCCTCTCCCATCCCAGCAAGTCTGTTCGACTGTCTCTAGGCACACTTGCCAGCAACCAGTGTGGCCAAAGCAGTACAGTATTACGCTGTTGTGTCTGCAGCACTCCTGCGTACTAGACACTAGCCTCCTAAAGCTGTGAGCATGTTTTTCCGACCTCTCCTGGCTCTCCACAGTCTCCCTCACTCTAATTTGCCCTTGCCCCGAGAAATCCAGTGCCCTGGCTCAAAAAAAAAAAATACTCCCAGCCCCTTGTTGAGTCACCTAAGTCCCCCCATACAATGTCAGTCTTAACCTCCTTGCCCTCTGCAGGCCACTTACTTAGCCGGGCAGCATGCTCCCATCCCACCACAGCAGTCCAGGGCAGTCAGAAGACAGCAGGCCTCCAGTAGCCACCAGGCCTCATCCACCTCCACTCCTCCGACCACCTTCTCCTCTGCTCCTCCACTCCAGGCAAGCAGAGTAAACAGAGCGAAATGCACCACCTTGCAATGCAACAATATAAAAGTATGGAATAGCCACAGTTAAGAACTTCTTAGTTTGTGACATTTATTTTGGCGCTCACCTTCCTATCTCTCAGACCAGCAAGGCTGCCATTTGGATTTTGCACACTTCGGTGGCAGGGTAAGGGAAGTTGCTTCTGCTTAACTGCTGATACTCTATTATACCTTTATGATTTTTTTCTGTCTGAAACTTGTTTAAGCGAACTTATTTAACTGATTTGAGAAGTGCCCTAAACGTTAGATACAACTCAACGGTTTGGGCCAATTAAACAAGAATGGCAAAGTTAAGAGAAATTTAAACTGCAGCAGACTGTCTGAACTGCAGTAGCTTTTAGGCTTAGAAAAATGAGTTCCTACATGCTGTGAAAACGGGGCACACAATCAACTGATGTGTGTATTGCTGCTGTATTGATTTGCCTGCCCTATTTGTAGTACAAAGCTTACGGGGAAAGTTCATAATAGTAGCGCTGTTGATTTGACTGCCCTGTGTGTACTGAGAGACACATTTGTTATGGGCTTGCTAATGTGCTGAAACATAGAAGTTGACAGCAGATAAGGACTGCAAGGCCCATCCAGTCTGCCCATATTTTCTACCTTATGAATGTGCCATCGGCCTTTACTCTGTCAATGGCCTATCTATTCATACTCATCTGTATTGCTCCCTTATGCATAACCCATGCCTGTCTGAAGCCCTGCACTGTATTCATATCCACCACTTTCTGAGGTAGGCCATTCCATGCATCCACCACCCTTTCTGTGTAAACGAATTTCCTCACATTACCCCTTAATCGGCCTCCCTCTAATCTCATGCTGTGTCCTCCGGTCCTGCTATTTTTCTTATATTGAAACATGTTAGTCTCTTTCACCTTGTTAATTCCCTTAAGATGTTTAAATGTTTCGATCATATCACCTCTCTCCCTCCTTTGCTCTAGGGTATACATATTGAGCTCCGTTAATCTGTCCTCATATGTTTTCTGATGCAGTCCCTGCACTATTTTGGTTGCCCTTCTCTGGACTGCCTCAATTTGGTTAATGTCCTTGTGAAGGTGTGGCCTCCAGTACTGCACACAGTACTCCAGATGGGGCCTAACCAGTGTCTTGTAAAGAGGGATTATTACTTCCCTCTTACGACTTGTGATACCCTAGTAATACACCCTAACATCCCCCTAGCCTTACCTACCTACTAGTATAGTGGTCTGCTTGGGTGATTTCAGGTCATCTCTGATGCCATGATTTACCGTATTTATTTATTTTTTTAAATACATACTCTGGGTCTAAAGTGTGGTTGCATTATTCTACTTTACCATAACACTTAAAACTTACGCTATTAATTTAAGGAAACTGTTAAGTAGAAGATGAAGTGTGATATCTCAGTATTTAATGTGTAAAAATTGTGGTATACAATAAATAGGGTCGGTACACCAGTTTTTGAGATGGGATTTTATCAAATCTTGGGAAACTGTATTCTCTGTTGAACACTACTTTTTAAAATTAATTTCTAGCCCTGTAGACAGTGACATTCCGACGCCTGGTGGGAGAGCAACGTCGTCACTGATGCACACTCAACCACGGCAAAAAAGGAACTAAGGTGGTTGGGGGCTTATGCCAAGGTAAATCAGCGGTGTGTGCACTGAAAGTCAATGTTGTGCATGTGTGCTGCCCACCGCGGTGCCAGCCCTCTGAAAAGTTCTGGCTCCCGCTGGATCATAGCACCCCTGGCTCAGACCCACTTATGGGAATCAATGGTGAAGTTTGATTCTTGGAAGATCTACAGTAAACAGGACTGTGACACCAACAAAGGATTACACAGTAGGAGAAGATCAACTGTAGGGGACAAGGATCCTGTTTCTATGCAGTGAACCTTGTAATGAAGAATATAACAGAGATACAGTAAAATATGAACTGCACTGTGTCTAAATACCGTTTCTTAAAATTTTTCCAAAAGTGACAACTTTGCTAAGCTAGCTAGCCAGCCATGCATTCAGAATGTCAGGAAATCTGCTGATCCAAGTTAAGAAAGCAGTGTACTGCTGCAAATAAATATTAACTTTGAAAAGTAGTGAACTATTAAGACTCTGACGTGTTTTTTTTTTTTCCATTTTGCTTGATTTTCTACCTGACAAACTTGGTGTGACATGTGGAACAGAACTCTACCTGGAGGCTGACATAGCCAGTTCTATTCCTCCTAATACATTAGCAGCCCTATGACCGCACAGATCATCACAAATGATCAAGAGCCAATCACCAGCTGCAAGACTGGCCACTTGTGAGGTCACAATGCTGATGAGATATGAAGAGGAACAGAAGTAAATACATCAATCTCCAGATACAGTACTGCTCTTTACGTCCCCTAATACTACCAGGTACAACATCTTTTAATGAGCAAATGGAAAAAGTAAAATACTTCAGAAATGAAGTGACCACTGACTACTTTTAAAATTAATAACATTTCCTGCCTGGTACTTTTAGCGCCACTAGTTCCTTAATTTACAATGAGGGGATTTCACCAACTGACCCTATGTAACTTACAAACAGTGCCCGATGATGTGGTACAAGTGAAGCAAGTGCAGATCACATGCTGGAGACCTGGGTCCTCGGACTCCTTCACCCCAGCTTGATGGAACCTAGTCAATGCTGCTGAGGCACAATGTTAAAGATCCAGGAGGGAAGGCAGGACCTACACAATCCTTGAGTGCCTCCAGTGGTTACAAGGAGGCCTTGATATTGTGGGTGACCTTGCACGTAACCCTATTCACACAAGCACACACAGGTAAGTGAGCTAATGCAATTGCATCAAGGGAGGAGCGTGGGGGTCTCACAAATCAGAAAACACTGGTTGCTGAACGGCAGTCAACCACCATCCAACATGTCACACCCCCAATCTCCACAGTCCTGGACATGCCGTGCATGGCCTTAAACACTGGACGTTGCCATCATAATGGTGGGCTGGCCTGAAAATCAACAGGCACTGGGTCAGAGTAGCAAAAGCCAACTAGCTGGGTAGAAGCAGCCAGAAAGGGGAGGAGTAGAAAAATAAAGGGGATAAATGTGAATTAAAAAAATAAATCAGTAGACAAATTTAATCAAAGTAAATTAGGTACTGAAAAGATGCCAAAGTATGTGGTCGATTTTATATATGACTTGGCTGTATAAATGGGTGTATACTTTTTGTATGCTACTGCATGAGTTAAAGGAGAAAGAACAGTTAGTTACTGTAACAGCAGATGTTAGAGATACTTTCTTTCTTCAGGCCACACCTATGGAACTATAAGCCACCAGGCACTAGGACTACATGGAAAACTTTTGCAAGCTGTTAGCCAGAGGCCACCCAACGTTGGCTGCTATATAAATGTGGCCAGCCCCTCCTCTCATCAGCTGCTCACCAGAGGTCATGGTCAGAGGACCTCTCTATAGGGAATCGGGAGAGAACCCAGTATTCTGTGACCCAGTCGAGGCAGAGAGCTCTAGGTAGACCATAACAGAGATGGAGACAGCAGAAATTAGAGTCTCAGGACCCACGGGGAGCAAGGCTGGATGGCATGGCCTGATGAAAGAGATTCTCTTGAAGATCTACTGTTACGGTAAGTACATAACCGTTCTATTTTCTTCATGGATATCTCCTTCATCAGGCCACACCTATGGAACGAGTACCAAGCAGTACTGACTGTGAACCGTCTGGGTGGCTGGAACTTCCAGGCCTATGAAAGTAGCCTTGGAGCACAGCTAGGACAAAGCCAGCCCTTTTGTGAGAGACAATGTCCAGACTATAGTGTTTAGTGAAGGTGTGGACAGTACTCCAGGTGGCAGCTGCACAAATGTCTGCAGCAGAAACATTTTTAAAACAAGCAACAGAGGTGGCCATGCCTTTTGTGGAATGACCACAAACCCCTCCAGGAAATTCCTTACCATATGTCCTGTAACAGAAAGTAATACAGTTTGCTAGCCATTTGCACAAGCACTGTTTAGAAACTGGGGTGCCTTCTTTGCCAGGGACAAATGAAACAAAAAAGCTGTGAGGACTTTCTGCAGTCCTTCGTGTGGTGAATGTAGTACCTCAGTATTCTATCTACATCTAAAGTATGGAGCAATGCTTCCCCTGGATTGGCATGCTCAGGAAAATAAAGTGACAGGTGGATGGTTTGATTTAGAGTAAACTCAGACACCACCCTGGGGAGAAACTTAGGACTGGTACACAAAGACACCCTGTCTCTGTGGAAAATCAAATAAGGAGATTCACACATTAGAGCCTGTAGGTCTGAAATCCTTTGAGTAGAAGTGACTGCAACAAAAAACAATGCTTTCTAAGAAAGTCATAGGCCACAAGCCGTGACTGGCTCAAAAGGAGCCAAAGTAAGCTTTTCCAAAATAAAATTCAGGTCCCAAGCCGGGACTGGATTACAGATGGGGGACTTCAGATGCAGAATGCCCGACTTTTGGTGCAGCCGGCGCTGATGGTGGATTGAACTAACAAGAGCTCCCTTGGGTCGGCTCCTATATTCGCCAATACCCCCGCTCCCACCCAGACACTAGTGCTAAAAGCGAATAATTGAAATAATGGTCTCTACTCACCAGCAACTGTGGGAATTTGCAATGGGGACACCGAACAAGGGAGAAAAACAGTCTCAGTCTCAGAGGTAGGCCACACCTCATCCAAACTTTCAGCGGCCTCAAGTTCTGGCTCTGATGCTGAGAGCAGCTCAGATGAAGAAGGTTCGTTTACGATAACGTCCAAGAAGCTGTTTGAGGAGCTTTATCGTTTGGGTGATACCTTAAATAAAATACAAACTGAGCCCACTAAGGTCAGATCGGAGCAGAAGGAACACTGCCAGAAAATCATGGACCTGGAACAAACAGCTAATGAAACTTCTCAAACATTGGATGTTCACAATGAAGCCATACTCCAGTTACATGATAGGGAAGTCTGGCTACAACAAAAGATTGAAGACCTGGAGAATCGTTCTCGTAGGGTTAATATTCGCATTCCAAGGCCTGCCAGAGAAAACTGAGTCGGGAGATATGGTTCAATTTATGGACAGTTTCTTAAGAGAGATACTGAGCCTGGATAAAGACTACCAATTAAATATAATTCAGGCATATCGCTCGCTGAATGCAATGCTGACTGATCCAAAGGCCCGGCCCACTCTGTAATTCTGGCATTCCTAGATTATAGAACCAAGTCAGACATCCTCAGAAAAGCGTGGGCTAAAAAGGAGTTGATTTTTGTGGACACTAGGCTTTTTTTTTCTAGCACGATTATGCTCCTACCACGATGGACAGCAGGCGACAACTCTTTCCTATATTGAAACAACTTTGGGCCAAAGGAGTAAGAGCCCGCCTGGGTTATCCTACAACTTTAAAAATATCACAGATTCAGGCACTCACGCCTTTCCAGCGACTTCGGAAGCGGCAAAGTTCCCCCAACAGAGGGACATTTCTCTTAGTGAGATTCCTCGCTCCAGAAACCATTAAGGTGCTCCAATACAGGCACTGGTACGTGGTTAAAGGCCCGAATTGACGAGGAGGAGGTACTGCATCTTGAGCAGGAGACATTCAGTCCTTGGAGGCAATGGAAACAGCTAGGACCTCGATATCAATGACCAGAGGCCCGTTATCACCGAGGAGAACAAGGAGCAAGCGAAAAAAAACAGAAGGAGAGAGAAGCTAATTGTCCCCAAGTACAGAAAGGTACTTGATCACCTGAGAGACTTGAGGTGCCTAATTTTTTCCAGAGGATCACTTGGAGCTTGGTCCAGAACACTCACTGATATTACCCCCTCCTGAACTGGAAAACAGGTTTCACCCTCAGTTCTATTTCAAGCCTGTAAACTAGAAAGAAGGGGACTGAATAGGGGGCATAACTGTTGTGGAACATGTATTAACTGTTAAGTTTGGGATGGTACAAAGCGGTCATCAGAGGCCTAGTGGCAATGCCCCTGTTCCAGTCAGTTTTTCTTTTTATATGGAATAACCACATAATGGGACTGAATGGAACGGGCATAGCAGAGATAAATCTATTAATAGGTGCTGTCTATATGTTGAATTTTCAGTTATTTGGAGCGGGGGGCGGGGGGCGGCCCAGGAAGAGCGGAGAAGTGGTTTGCACAGTTCAATACCCGCTGACAGAGCTGGGAGTTCCACTTGGTACTACAGTCTCAACTAGAGACTGAAGTTTGGTGCAGTTCAGATGGCTGCACTACCCCTTCCCGACCACAAACGAGGGTATGAAGGATTTGGTGGCACTTTTGGAAGCCAGACAGTTGATGTTACAGTTCTTCAAAATTACCTAGTTTGCTGCTGTGTTTGTATACAGGTTATAATGTTTATTATGTTGATGTTTAAATTGTCTGGAGGATTTTGTGGCGTGCTCGATGGGTTCGGGGTCTGGGGTTTGGCCTGGGGGATCCTCAGCTTTACTATGGTATTAGGGTAGTGTGATGTAAATGGCTGAATCGACATCACATACAGTGTGAAAGGTTTGAATGGGCTGATCAGGAGGGCACGCATTCTGCAAGAACTGGGGAAAGGGGGCGCAGACTTGGGTCTTCTTGCAGGAGACCCACTTGACAGACTCCGAACATTCGAAACTTAGAAGAAACTGGGTGGGGGAGGTCCTGGCAGCAGCTTGGCCCACACACCCTCACAGGAGGAGAACAGCAATACTGATTAGGAGGAACACCCCTATACAGATTAAGGAGGTGACAGCGGACCCAAATGAGAGATTTATGAAAGTACATGTCTTATTCTTTAATATTAAATGTTATTTGATTTATTTGTATGCCCCAAATGAAGAAAAAAAAATATGCATTTTTTACAGCAGCTGATTATAAACACGATGGAGGACCCAGAAGCATTATATATATTTGGGGGAGACAATGGGAGCGGCTCAGGAAGCAGTTTACTAGGGAGGCTGCTAGATGAAACCGGGCTAGTTGATGCCTGGAGGGAAGTTCATCCTAGGCAGAAGGATTACTCCTCCTTTTCACATAGGCATGGTTCATTTTCCTGAATAGATATGTTTCTTATTCCACTAGAAAGAAAACAGTGTATTCAGGAATGTAACATTTGGCCCATGACTTCGTCAGATCATTTCCCAGTTTATCTGCGACAGCAGTTTACCCCAGTAGTCAGAAACTCAAACTGGCGCCTGAATATGAGCCTGCTTAATTCAGAAGAATTTAAAAGAGACAGCACAGAGGGGGTGACAACGTACTTAAATACGAATGCCCCTGGGCTGACCTCTCCGGCAGTGAGATGGGATGCTCTAAAAGCATACCTTAGGGAAATTATTATTTCTTATAGCTCGAAGCAAAAAAGGGAGAGGATGGCAGCCCAGCAGAAGTTGGAGAAAGAGTTGAGAGAGGCAGACTTTAGGTACAAACTAACCTTGGATCCGACAGACAAATAACTCTGGCAACAAAAAAATTCTCATCGGAGCGTTTGCTGACAGCTCAGATAGAGGAGCTCATATGTAGAACCCAGCATAAGTGTTATGATCGAGGAAACCAGGCAGGGAAACTGCTGGCACATGCCCTAAGGAAGCAAACATGTAATAGGGCAGTCTTTGGGATGAGGAAAATGGTGGTGAGCTGCTGTCGGACCCCCTCTCCATTTCCTAAAAGGTTTGCAAAATACTATGAACAACTATATAATATGGACCCAACTAGCCCAGAGAGCATAGGGCCAGAGGAATTGTTGTCCCAGCCACCTATACCATGCCTATCCCTGGTGGACAGGGAGCTCTTGGAGAAACCCATTACAAATTCTGAGATCAGTACAAAAATAAAGCAGTTGAGGGCAGGGAAGTCTCTGGGTCTTGATGGCCTGCCTAATGAATTTTACAAGACCTTTTCAGAAAAAATGATACCACTCTTACAAGCATGTTTCCAACACATCCAGGAGGGAGGAGAAATACCAGACTCCTGGAAATATGCTCAAATTTCTATTATTTATAAAGAAGGGAAGGATCCATCTATTTATTTAGCTTTTGTTTACCAGGTAAGTACACTAGACAAGTATTATGCCTATTGTCAGGAACGACCCGGGAGAATACAATATGATGGTACAGGCAATAATTGCAAGTACACTATGACAGCATAAGCAATATATAGGAGTACAGAGGGCAGCGTTATACAAGGGAGTAGAAAGTCACAGTACAATTTATAGTCATTTTTTTACAAGTCAATGAACATATAAAAAAAACTTATAAAATTAAGGCACGACCTGGGTATGCAAAGACAACAGTTAGACCCTAGTCAGGTGATGGAGTGGGGTGAACAGCAGTAAGTTCCAGGCAGCTTTGAGTCAGGTTTTCAGGTGACGATTGCCCTAGGGAGGCTGGGGGCAGTCACATGCTGAGGCTTGTTTCAAGAAGCCCCACAGGGATTTGCGAAGACACTGATGGGAGGGGGACGAGCGAAGGTACTCTGGGAGGGAGTTCCAAAGTTTGGGAGCACACACAACAAAGTCCCTATCTCCCATGAGGGTTCTAGTGGCAGGAACTTTGAGCGTCCCCAGGACTTGGGACCTTAGTGAGTAGGAAGAAATGTCAGCTGATGGTAGAAGCTGGGCCAGCCCCAGTGGGGTACCAGTTCTAATCACCTTGCCCGTGAGGCAACCTACCCCATGGCTCATATCGCCCTATCTCTCTCCTGAATACAGATATGAACATTTTCACAGGTATCCTGACGGACTGTCTTCAGGGAGTAGTGCCTAAATTAATACATCCTGATCAAACAGGTTTTGTGGCCCATCGGTTCATACAAGACAATATCAGAAGGCTGAATATAATATCAGCACAGAGGGGCAGAAAGACTTCCAGACAGCTATCTCCATGGATGCCGAAAAGGCATTTGATACAGTAAATTGGCATCTTTTGCAAAAGACCATGGAGAAGATGCAATTCAACTCTAAATTTCTAAATATAGTCCAAAATCTTTATTCTCCCCCCCCCAAGCGCAGATTAGAGTAAATGGGATTAACTCTGGGAGATTTCCAATCAAGAGGGGTGCACGACAGGGCTGTCCTTTGTCCCCTCTGTTATTTGCACTGTTCCTAGAGCCACTGGCAGTGGAGGTCCGAAAGGATCCAACCATACGGGGAGTGACGGCAGGGGCAAGAGAACAAAAAATAGCTTTATATGCGGATGACACAATCTTCTTTCCGAGTCACCCGGAGACTTCCCTACGCAATCTGTTAGATGTTTTGGAGACATTTGTAAAAACATCTGGATACAAAATAAATTTAGACAAATCAGAGGCAGTGCTGCTCAGTGGCATCTGCCCGCAGGACTTCCGATCCTCTTTCCCAATTTCATGGGCTAAGAATAATCAGATTAGGTATTTGGGGACCACAATTCAAACCAGACTTTTTGAAATAAAGTTATGGAATGAAATGCAGAAGGATATGGCGAGATGGACACTGCTACCTATATCTCTGGCAGGCAGAATTGATTCTGTAAAAATGAATCTGCTTCCTCGCTTTTTGTTTCTGTTTTCCACATTGCCCATCCCTATCCCATTAGATTACTGGAATAAAGTTAAAGCGGGTATTTAGAAGTTTGTATGGGGGGGGGGTTGCAATCCTCGAATTGCTATTAAAATATTGCAGAGACCCAGATAAAAGGGAGTCATGGGCATGCTGGACCTATAGAAATATTATCTAGCAGGCCAAATGATCCCCATCTATACCCGGGCAAAACAGTGCCAAATCTCAGGATGGTTAGATGCTGAAAACCTTGATTTTCCACAGCTGCTTTTCACAGTGGCATGTGTGGGGCAGATGGAGCCAGATAGGATATTGCCTGGCAACCCTTGGTTAAAACACTGAGACAGGTTAGATGCAGATTAGCATCTGTCCCTTATTTGGGCCCCTTGTCTTTAATAAGATACCACGCTGACTTCCTCCTTCCCAGATTGGACCAGGGCTTTGCCCGCTGGGAAACAAAAGGTCTCACGCACTTTGCTCAATTTTGTTGATTAAGGTGAAGGAATCCTGGGAAGAAGAGCTTCAGAGCACTATCCCTGGGAGAGATTGGGACAGGAGGATTAAACTGGGGTGGAGGGTTGCTTCTTCCCAGAGATGGAAAGAATTTTTTTTGAAGATTTTAATACGATTCTTCAGAACCCCTATGGTGACGCATCATTTTAACACTTCTTACTCTGCCCTTTGCTGGCATGGTTGCGGTAATATAGGTTCACATGTACATATTTTTTGGACATGTCCCATTATTACTATATTCTGGCGGGATGTAAAGAGGGCGTTATGGCAAATTATGATAATACATATCCCAGAGGAGTTTTCAGAATGGGTCCTAGGAACGCCTACTGTGGTTGGACTTCCCCCATCCCAAAGAAAGTTAGCTCTTGCCGCACTGGTGGCTGCCTTGAAAAGTATTACCTCACACTGGTTAACTGCCACTCCCCCAACGACAGCAGAATGGGTCACCAGAATGACACATATTTGCGAGATGGAATGCATGACAGACAGAATTTATATCAGAGAGTAGAAACACAGAATGATTTGGGACCCCTGGTTAAGTTGGACAGCAAGAGGGAATGGGGGCAATAATGGTGGTCAGACACTCACTCCTGGGGTTTAGTTGTCCTTCACCTACTTTGTCCTTTCCTCTTGGTAGTTCACCCCTCCCCCAATAGACTGGAGACCCTTTTTCTGGTTCCTTTGGAGACCCTGTGACCTGGGCCAACCTCACCCTTCCTGCTCTCCACCCTCCTTCCTTAAATGGGATGGATTTACTCCCTCCCCACACATGTCAAATAAATAGAATACCACTTAGCCAGATATGGACATTAAATTCAAAGAGTCCAATGCTAGAGGGGCATGATGTTACAGAAATGGACATCAGGCACTTGTATTTAGTTAATTATGGTTGTATAGTAGTAGGTAAGTTTAATAGCTCAGTAAGCACTTAAGTTGTTCATTGCCAGTTAAGGGGAAACTTGTGGTACAAGTATCAGTATGATTTCCTTTGTTGATTCTATCATTCTTTACTAAATGTATACCTAAATCATGGTAAGAGCATTGTCTACTTATAAACTTCTAGTATTGTAAGGGATGGTATAGTAACTAAATGTATAACAACTGAGCAATGACAACTGTACTTAATGATGAAGTGGTATGTTTTATGATTTGAATAAACTTGAGTAACAAAAGAAAAGATGTAGAATGCCCCACAAGAATGTATGGGCCACCTCCAGCCTGGCAACTGTACGACCCTCAACAGGCACATGGAAAGCTGAAATGACGGCAAAGTGTACCTTGACTGAGGAATACTGTAGACCTGCATCTCAAAGACAGCAGGCACTCCAGAATCTGGTTAACTGGACATGTAAATGGATCCAGATGATATGAAGTGTCCCATAAAGCAAACCACTTCCAGTTCATAGAACAAGTGGATCTGGTGGAAGGCTTCCAGCTAGCAACCAGAACATCAGCTACTTTTTGAGAAACACCAAACCAAGCAACGGCTATAATTTTAGGAGTCATGCACAGGGATGAAGAGATCTGAGGTCTGGATGGACCAGGGTTCTCAGTTCCTGTAACAGCAGCCCTTGTACAGGGGCAGAGGCACCAGTGGTTCTACTGCTAGTAGTTGTAGTAGGGGGAACCATATCTGTCAAGACCATAGGGGAGCAATGAGCATCAAAGTTGCCCCCGCCATCTGAAGCCTGAGTAGCGCACTCTGAATTAGAGGCAAGGGCGGGAAGGCATACAGGAACCTCCCTTTCCAAGAGAGGGACAACACATCTCACCAGAAAACTCCAGGCTCTGGAGCAAGCGAGCAGAAAAGCAGCAGTTTACACTGTGTGGGAATGAAAAAAGTTCCAACTCTGGACAAACACTATCTGTTGAACAGGTCATCGACTACTAAGGTCAGTAGTTCCCATTCGTGCATCCTGGACTATGACCTGCTTAGTCTATCTGCCAATACATTTGGTCTCCTGGAACATGCACTGCTGATAGTTCTAGACTGTGTTCCAGAGCCCAATACCAGACTCTCATTGCCTCCCTGCATAGGGGATAGGAATGAGTTCCTCCCTGCTTGTAGATGTAGTGCATCACACTGACACTGTCCATCTGCACTAGCAGAGGACCTGGGGACAGATGAGTCTGGAAGGCCTGAAACCATAAACAGCTCACATTTATAGAACATTAATGTGCAAGGTGCTTTCCACTGGGGTCCTGGTACCCTGTGTCTGTTGGGGCCCCAAGTGAGCACCCCAACCCATCCCCAAAACATCTATTGTGAGAATCTGATGAGGGGAGGGGATCAGAAAAAAAAAAAAAACATTTCAACAGATTGCTGGGTTCCATCCACCACGTGAACACTCTGCACACAGGAGACGTGACTAGAACCCTTTTGTTCTAGGTCCTCTGTGAGCTGATCACACTGGACTCTTAGGGTCCACTGAGGAATCCTCATGTGTAGTCTGGCCAATGGTACTGTGACCATGGCTGCTGCTGCCATGTTGCCTAGGAGCTGCAGGAATGTCCTGGCTGAGACATACCAGCTGTTTTGCACCAGCTGAGTCTGGGCAATCAGGCACTGAGTCATGTCCAGGATGAGGAAGGCCGAGCCTTGAGCTGTGTCTAACACTAACCCTATATACTGCAGTCACTGACAAGGGGTCAAGCACTGATTTGGGAACACTGACTGTAACCCCCACAGTATCGAACATCTGCTTAGTTTGAGCTAAGGTGTACTGAAGCTGATCCCCGACTAGGCTTTTCAAGAGCCAGTTGTCCAGGCAGGGAAAAACACAGAGACCCTCCCTGCGAAGGTCTGCTGCCACCACTGCTAAGCATTTGGTAAAGACCTGTGGCACAGAAGACAAGCCAAAGGGCAACACTCTGAATTGGTAATGTTCCTTGTGGAACAGGAACCTCATGTACTTTCTGTGAGGTTGCCAGATTTTGATATGAAGGTGAGCATCCTTCATGTCTAAGGAACAAATCCAATTCCCTGACTGTAGCAGTGGGTGCAGGCCTTTAACGGTGACCATTCTGAACTTTTTGTACTCTATGAAATAATTCAGTCCCCTGATATCCAGAACAGGCCTCAGGTGTCCAGTCCATCTCAGAACTAGGAAGTATCAAGAAAAGAACGCGGTGTCTCTTTGCTGGTAGGGTACAATCTCTATGGCCCTCTTTTGAAGCAAAATCTGAACCTCCTCCAGAAGCAGAGGAAGGTGTTCTGGAGGATAATGGGTTATTACTGGCAAATGATCTGGCGATGTGTCCAGAATTTCTAGAGCATTGCCATGTTCTATGATCTCTAGAACCCAAGCATCTGTTATCACCTCTTTCCACTGATTTAGGTGGAGGGAGAGCCACCCCCCCCCCCACAACCATCCCTCGAGGTAAAGGTGGTTGGAGTCTGTATAAGGAGTCAGGTGGAGCAAAGCTAGCTGTGGAGGCTCCACATGTGCCACCACCTCTAGGGGTTTCTGAGTGGGCACCTGGGGTGGTGCTGGCAGTGGGCAAGGCTCCTGCTCTCTTGCCCCTACTCTCTTGTCTGGTTACTGGGCGGTGCCTAGTGCTAACTGGATGAAAAGAGACCTGAGACTTATTCCTTGACTGGGTGTGGTAAAGGGAATGCACCAACTTCAGGGTTCTGCCAGAGGACTGAAAGGTGGAAATAATGTTCTGGACATCAGAACCAAACAGCTTATAACCTTTGAAAGGGGTACTGAGAACAGATTGTTGCACGTCATTCGCAAAGCCTGCCACCCTAAGCCATGAGTACCTCCCAAGGCATATACCAGATGCAGCAGCCCTGACAGAGACAATCTGAGCCATCTTAAGCCATGTGTTGGAGATGCTTGCCTTTATCAGCTCCAGCAGTAAGAGCTTAAAGAAGTTTTTGTTTGGGGGTGTCCTCTGGCAAGGTTTGTGCAGCTGCCATGCCTTTCTTTCAGGGGGTATTTTGGTACTTGATCATACGGGCCTGGCAGCTGGCAATATGAAGGCCCAATGAGGAGGAGGCAAACGTCCTCCACCCCCCCCCCCAGACACCCAACCTACTGGATTCCTTATCTGGAGGGAGGGAGCTCAGATGCATAGGTGCCCTTGACCTATCATGGGCAGCAGTAATGACCAACGAATCTGCCTCAGGTTGGGTGGCAAAAAATGGCTTCCCAACAGGGGCCATGTACATCTCGTCTGCCTTCCTTGGTATGTCTGGGGTTATAGTTGGCCTTTACCAGGCAGCAAAGGTGGCATCCTTTAAGGAAAGGAGGCCAGGTGGCACCCCAATGGCAGGGACTCAGGCAAACTCCAAAAAATCAATAGCAATTTTCTGGTGGTGTTCTGGCTCCTCATGAACAAACCCCACTGCAGCCTGTAACTGCTGCATTATGGTGAGGAAGGTAGGGTCCTCGAGAGGGGACCTTGGAGTGTGGACCACGAAATCCTCACTGCAGGTGGACACAGTAGAACTGGTACCTTTGTCATAGTGGTACTCTGGGTACTCCTCAGCATCTTCCCCTTTATCCTTCATTATTAAGTCAAATTGTATTCGTAGACGTCTAACAGGACAATGGGCAATAGGGAGCATGGCAGTGACTTCGGTGGTGCTCCAGGAGGAGGAGGCTAGGCCCTGTCGATAGGCCCCTGGAATAGGGGGAGCAGATGCAGGCATCGAAGCATGTCTGAGAAAAGACAGGACAGCCTGCATGTTGGCGCCCGTGTGGTCGATGGGTGCGACAGGAGGAGTCGATGGGGAAGGCTGTGTTCCAGACATCGACGACATACCAAATGTGCTAGGTCTGACAGCACCAAGCCCAACTTTGGTGTTGTGTCAACTGTCGGGGGGGAGGGGGGCATAACCCCCGAGCGGTCAGAGTGGAAGAAGTCATACCTGCTGTACAGAGGGGGGACCTTGAACGTGCCAGTCCTTGTCCCAGTGCTCATGTTTGTGGCTTCCAGAAGATTTCTTCTGGGATTTAGATGACCAGGACCCAGTAGACTGGGCCATTGTTGGAGCTGTGGTCTTCTTCTGGAGCTCCTTTTCCATCGTGGCCACCTTTCTCTAAAGGAGACACTTCTCAAGGGCTCCTTTACAGCGCCGCCAGACTGCAGAGTTAAATTTGCCGCAGATAGGGCAAACTTTCATGTCATGGTCTGGGCCTAGGCAGCACACGCAGATGTTGTGGGACTGGCCAGTGTAAATCTTTTCAGCACAGTCACAATAACAGAACAATTTTGAGGGTTCCTTCAACAACATACAGGTCGTCGAAATCACTGTAAAAGTGATCACTTTACTGATAAAGAAATAAAATGGTAGCAGTACAGTAACGGTTTCAGTAGTGGTCCGACGAGTATGGTCGACTGCGGGAAAAGAACTGAGGACAAGTGGTACGATCCAAATTTCTGTAGTAGATGACGTCCGACGTTGTCATGGGTGGCCCCTGACTAACTGCTTGCAAAGTTTTCCGTGTGGTCCTAGTACCTGGTGCTTACAGTTCCACAGGTGTGGCCCGATAACAGATAACCTCAAAGAAGATCTGCATTTAAAGGGAAAGTCCCCTCAGCCTATTTTCTGTATACCTGTATAGTTTGTAGACGTGAACAATGATACCCTCTCTTGCACCCCCTAATGTCATTGTAATTCCGCTATGCTGGGTGGTCCATCCAGTCTGCTCTAAGTAAGTCGGTTTTATTTCTTTTTCTGCCTTATTTCTTTTTATGCTTGACACTTACTTTACATTACCTAGTATTTTAGTTCAGGGCTGCTCGCTGTAATCAGGGATTTACAGTGAGTTAGTCAGTTAGTTTAGGCAGTTTTATTGTTTTACTTTATGTCCCACACAGTTGTACACTGCCGTTAGGGGGGCTTCGTTTAGCATCCACTCTATACAGCCGAGCCACTGATACAGGAGCTTGAATTCCATCGACTTGGATTGTGTTCTGGGGAGTGGAATTTTGGTGGGGTCCCATGTCATAACGGCGAAAATTAAATGGCGACTTAACTTACAGCGAGTGCACATCACCAAAAAATGGCCATGTGCACTACTACCACCAGGAAAATAACAGTGAACGGTGCCTATACTTACTCAAGGATGTCACAATAAACTTATGTTGGCCCCGCACCCAAAATTTATATAATCAACTCCAGTTGGTGCACATTTCAGGAGGGGAAAACACCGGAAGGCAGTCGGGGATGAGACATCAAAAAAAAAAAAAAAAACACTAAATTTTTATAATATAAACATCATCCCCCCAAACAAACCACATAACAGTAGACCATGCCAGTTCCGAATCTGGGCCCCCCAGCTTCAGTGGTGGTAGCTCTAGCCACCACACCACAGGAGCAGCTCAGAATTGGCTTGCAAAACAATGCCTCATAACCCTACAGAGCCAACCCTCCCTCGCCATACACCAATCACTAGTTGCTCTCTTTTGCCGTTCCCCTACTCGGTCGCTATTCCTTCTTGGTCGTTTCTCTGACAGGCATTCAAACTGAGTCGCTCCCATAACGGTATACCTTTTTTTTTATTATTTCTGTGCCTTCAGTGAGGTCCCCATCTTGAAAGGCCCCCAGCCCTCCTGGCATCCACCTGCTGGTGCTGGCACTACCCTCACAAGGGCCAGCAGGGTTCTCCAACCCCCAACCCCATTGGAGACCAGATCCAGTGTGGCCTGCGCTGTGGTGAGCCAGAAGAGGGCCTGTGAGCATGCTCCTTCATCCTGCCACACTGCTCTTTTCAGTTTTGTGTCCCTTGCGGGCGGGCGGGCGTGCAATGATGCCTGGGACAGGGTCGCACACACTCCGTAAACCCACATCAGCGTCTGCTGCTCCGCCCCATGCTGTCTGCTGGCTCCACTAGGGGTCAGGCATGCACTGCCACTGGTCCCCCCCCTCTCCGGAGGTGGAGAGCAGTCCGTCGGATGCTCGAGCCATCTCTTCCCCAGCTGACCCACGGCAGCCCATGCTTGTTCACGAACACAGGTCACCGGCGTGGCACAAGGTGTGGCGTCCAGCGCCTCAATCCTCAGCACCACTGGGCCGGCCTAATGGTATACTTTTTGGTGGCTGTTATTCCCAAGGAGCCCTTCTCAAGAAGGTGAGACCAACACAACTGCTGGTTCTGGTTTTGGATGGTAGTCGGACCCAGAGCCTGACATCAGTTTAGCCAACCCAGGGGAAATTGTTTGGCTCAACTATGAATAGATGACTGCTGCTGGTGTGTTCACATCAGCAGGACCCATCTAGAGATTCCCCCCGGTTGGCCAATGTGAGCCTTTTCAGCCAGTACTTCTGGACCTTTTCTCTTCCCTGAACTTTATGTACTCTGAACGGAATTCTAACTCTCCTGACTGCTTCACAATTTAATAGTTCAGCAGGTAGTGAGAATACCTCTTTTCCCCTCTGCTTCCGTCTTCTGAAACTGCTATACCCCTGCATCAGCTGTGAGAGGGCTGACTGCAGGGTAAACTCCAACTGTTTCATCTGGATTTTCTCTGGTGAGAGCAGAGACACTGCAATTACTTAAGCTCTCCGGACATTTTAAGCAACTCCACCTCATCTTCCGTAATGGTTAGACCCCTGCAGCAGCTGTGAGAGGAATGACTGCAGAGCAAACTCTTTACTGTTGTAATTTGGACATTCTCTGGTGAGAGCAGAGATTTCAACTACTTTAGTTTCTGGACATTTCTTAAGCATTATTATTTATTGTTCGTATTTTGTGAACTTCTTTGTTCCCCCCCAAACTTGCCTTGTTAAGTTTAATACATATTTAGTTGGAGTGCATCAGGATGTGAATGTGTTTTGTATAGCTATGATTAATCTGCGTGAATGAACAGGTTATTCCTTTGATTGTTGGGTATTTTATGTGGGATTTTAGAGTGGGTTAACAGTTTGTTGGTGTGGTTTTATTTTTTTCTATTGTGTAACTTGTTTTATCATGAGCTTAGCCACGCCTTATCTAGTCTAGTCCGCGGAGCAGCTATGGGAGTGAAGCACCTTCAGAGGGTTCCCTTGTACCCTGCCTGCAGCCATATTCAACCGCTGCAATGGGTTGGGGATTCTTCAGGGGCACTGCTCAAAATGTAGACCTGCTCCATGGGCAGACTTTGGGGGTAGGACCAGGAGCATGTTATAAAAGAGGTGCCCGGGGAGCCGATGTTATCTGGAAAGGGTCTCCCCCCTGCCTCATCATTGTTCCTCGGGCTTCTGAGCTTTCCACTCAGCAGGTGGCTAATGGACCAGACGACTCAACTCCTCTATTTAGGGCTGTTCTTTAAAAACAGCCACAATGGAAACCTTCATTGCAGATTCCTTTGCAGATTGGATATGTATTATGGAGATCTGGCTGTGGTAAGACTCGGGTCCTGTGCTTGAGTCGTCCATCCCTGCCCAGGCTTCCCTGTGGTACACTGCCCTAGGTGGGAGTACAGAGGGGGCAGGGTAACCATCTGTTCTAGATCTGCCCTGGGACTGACTGTATACTCCTTGGGGTTGACAGGATCGTTTGAATGCGTGGCCGTAAAAGGTGGGCCAGGTAAGAGTTGCAAGATCGTGCTCATATACCGTCCTCCAGGTCCTTTCTGCAGGCACTAGAGACTTTGAAGGCCAATCTGGTGCTGGGGCAGCCCAAACTTTTATCTTTGGGAGACTTCAATGTTTAGGTCAATGATGAAACTTCTCCTTTTGCACTACAGTTCCTAAAGGTGATGCCATCCCTGGACTTTGTAGAGGCAGTTGCCTCTGGTAGCCACCAACATGGCCATGCCCTGGATCTGGTCTTCTCAATGGGTCTTAACATTAGTGATCTCAGTCAGGGTTGATCCAGTTGCTTGGTCAGATCATCATGTCATTCACTTCCTCTGTGGGGCTCCCCGCTTAACTTCCCCCACGGAGAGGGTCAGATACCGCTCTTTTAAAAATGTGGAGCCTCACAGCATCCTAGCAGTACTAGACATCATGGGTCTGAAGACTGCTTATGCGATGGGAGCTGATGCAGATGTGGAGAGCTGTGATTTAGCCCTCTTGACAACTGTTGACTCCCTAGCACCATTCTATGTATACCCCTTGACCTCCTGCCCCAGGTCACTGTGGCCTAATGCGGACCTGAGGAGGCTGAAGACTAAGGGGCGGAGGTTGAAGCGTTGTTGGCGGAGGTCCCATTCAGAGGTGGACAAATTGGCATTGAAAACCCGCTATGGTGAATATCAGCAAGCAATCATTCTGAAAAAGGCAGCATTCCTATCACTTGTTATTGCTGCTAGGATGAACTGGCCAGCTCAGCCGTTCAACAATGTGGACAGACTGTTAAACCCGATCTGTCTACAGTCATGTACAGACTTTTCTCTTGAGAAGTGAGAGGAGTTCAACTGATTCTTCCTGAACAAGGTGTCCACCATCCAGGCTGGGATATACCTGAGCAGCCTGTCTTCGACTGACAGTACTCAACCTTTTTAGACTACAGGCACTCCATTTCTGTGGGCTCAGTTGGTGCCAGTTTCAGTGGATGTTGCTTCCCCGAGTGGTTTCCACTTTGCGCCCCACCTTTTGTGCACTGGACTCTGGGCTGACCAGACTTCTTCTAGAATGCTGGGACTCACTCTGTCCAATTGTGGTGGAGATCGCCAGGTGTTTCCTTTGGAAATGTGACTTTCCACTGGCTCTTAAAAAAGCCGTGGTGAAGCCTCTCCTTAAGAAGGCTTCTCTGGACCCTGATGATCTTTCCAGCTACAGACCTGTCTCAAACCTTCCCTTTCTTGGGAAGTTGATTTGGTGGTGCTGCAGCTGGAACAACACTTGGAGACGCATGACATCTACGAGTCCTTTTAATCATGTTTCCAGCTTCATCATAGTACGGAAACTGCCTTAGTCATGGTGCACCATGATCTTCTCCTAGCGAGCGATAGCGGTCATCTTTTCATTCTTGTACAGCTAGGCCTCTCCTTGTCATCTGATACGGTGGATCACAAGGTATTGTTGAATCGCCTGAGGCACTATATGGGGCTCTTGGGAATGGTGCTGCAGTGGTTCGAGTTCTACATATCTGACAGAATGCAGCAGGTTGCTCTTTCCAACGATCAGTGCTACGCTCAGCTGTGGAGTGCCTCAAGGGACAACCCTGGCCCCCGTGTTATTCGCCGTATACATGCTGCTGCTGAATGAGAATCAGATGCTATGGCTTGGCATTTCATTGCTATGCTGATGACACCCAGCTGTATGTGTCTTGTGCCCCCGATGATGGTGCAGCTTTTTCCCGACTGAACGAGTGTCTTAAGGAGATCCAAGGTTGGATGGTGGCTAACTGGCTTAGGTTGAATCCATCAAAGACAATGGTGCCACTGATGGAACCAGACTGGTCTGGTACAGTAGCACCTAGTAGTAGCACCACCCTGCCCTCTCTTTGCTGGACAGTGTTGCTCTTCACGCTGCAGATAGGGTGAAGAATCAGGTTGTCATTGTGGAGTCCAAGTTGACCCTGAAGCACCAGGTGTCAGCCCTTGTCTGCAGTGGTTTTTACTATCTTTATAACATCATCCAGATCAAGCACTATCTTGAACTGACTGATATGGCAACTCTGGTACACACCTTAGTCACATTTAGGCTGGATTACCATAATGTTCTGTACCTTGGGTTATCTGTGAGACTGCTGAGCCACCTGCAGCTAGTTCAGAATGCAGCAGTGTGGCTGGTAGGTGTGACTTCGCGATTCGAGCATATTACGCTTGTTCTTCGTGCTGTCCACAGGCTGCCAGTTCAATGGCTCATCACCTTCAAGGTTTGCTTGATGATATTCAACGCCCTGCACAGTCTGGGTCCCGGCTACCTGAAAGATCTCCTGGTTCCATACACTCCTGCTCATGCCCTCCACTTAGTGGAGGCAGACCTCTTGTCCGTCCCTTAATCACGACTGAAATCCTCGGGTGATAGGGCATTTGGTGTGGTGGCTCCAATTCTCTAGAATGCCCTTCCCCGGGAAGTGAGAGGTGCTCCTTCAAATGGTTGCTTTTAAACTCTCATTAAAAACACATTTCTTTAATCTAAGTTTTAACCTGGATCCAGGTTTCTAAATTTTATTTTTTTAGTATTTCTATTTGTTTATTTTTTTCTATTTATTGTGAGGCACCCACAGCCTCTGGGAATGGATGCCATATAAATAAAATTGCCTTGCCTAATGTAAATATAAATGAGGTTGCTTCACTCTGTTCTGTCCTTATGTGAAAACCTGTTTCTCTCCATTTCAGAGGTCACGACCTCTCATGCAAGGCATCATGGGAACTGATGATGCGTACATGCACAAGCCGGCAGAAGTGATATACTCTCATTCAGTTCTGTTGCATGTCTTGTGAAGTCCCTGCATTCACTAAAACCATTTTTTTTCTAACTCAGGTATACTTTAAACTACAGAAAGCAGCAGGGCACTTACTATTCCTTGAAAAGTTTCATGGCCAGCATAAGAGAAAGAACACAGGGACCGCAGAGGACAGCAACAGGACTGACTAATACAGTGTAACTACTGCAGGCTTTAGCAACAAATCATCATAAAATTCCAGGATGCCTTACATGAGTCAGGTCATGATCTCTGCAGTAGAGTCGAGCAGCTTTTCACGCTGGATTTAAGTATCTTAATTTACATTTAAATCCTGATGAAATAGGAGGGTGCAGTAGAGGCAATCATTGTGCATGCCTGCAAACTACACAGGGAAACAGAAAAAAAGGCTGGGGGAATTTTTCCCTTTAATCTGCAAACCTGTTTTTCTATTGTGCTGACCTGGGCCAATCTACCACTGTCCCCTGCACTGTAAACCAATCAAAACTTGAACCTCCACCTACAATCTCTGGAGCCTTGACCCCAATGTTCCCTGAGCTTTTATCTTGCAATTCGTCCCTGGTGGTCTAGCTGAAGTAGCAGAGTTCTGTGTGGACTCCAGTAACAAACTATCTCGGCCCCCTCTCCCTTTATCGACATATGCTGATCCTCAGACCCACAGTATAATTTACTCTGTAATGCACTCCCTCCCCTCATCTACTTTCTGGCATTTTGCACACCCCCACACACACACACATTATATATAATCTGCATTCTAATATCCTTCCCCACCATCCCAGCATGCCTCTCCACTGAGATTCAGCAACTGGATACAAGTACTGCAGTGCTGCCCAACCCATAAGCCAGTCTGTACTGCAGCAGTCAGTCAGTGTTGTACCAGTGTTGAAGATGTCAAAAACACCAGGACTGCCTTAATGGTAGAGAGTGGACCTGTTGTCTGGGAGGGTAGGGAGTTGAAATGGAAGGATGCCAGATCATCATTTTTATGTTGGCTCGTGCTAGCGCTCCAGTCAACATATTGCATTAGTAGTAGATTTGGAGGCGTGGTCACTGTTGGGCGAATGCAGGGCACGCATCAGTAGGTGCGCCACTCATTCCCCAATAAGCCTGCATGCTGGCACCACACCATGAATACATAATGTGGTGAGCACATCTAACGAAAGGTCCGCTGCAATGCGAGCAAAGCTCGTCATATGCAGCGGCACCTCCGACGTGCTTTCCCTGGTGAAAAGTACATTAAACATGGCGCGACACTGCCTGCCACAATGCCGACTTGGTGCCCAATCCCCGTCGGCGTACCCTGACCAATTGTGTGCGGCAGGGAGCCCTCCCGTCAGCATAATGCACCCCATCCATTTGTTATGTGCTGAGGGGTGCCCAATCCCATGGCTCTTCCCCGGTTTCATTGTGTGCAGATGGGGTGCCAAATCCCCGTCATCCCTACAGCACCCCCCAAAAAACACTTAGGTGACACATTGGGAGCCCACCCCAGCATGCCAAATCTCCTGAAAAAGAAAAAACATCCTGCAATATATATTTTTTTAAACCCCTGTGAAAGAAGAAAACGGTCCCTCGTGGTCTCCCTGTCCCCTCTCACAACCCGCACCCACCCTCTGCGCACCCTGCTTCCCCACACCCCCCCCTCACCCCATACTTACCTCCGGAGTCCGGTGCGATGATCTTCGGTGGACCGGGAACACGTCTGCACTCTTCAAAGGCGACCCATGAACTGAAGAAATGCCAGTAAGCTGTATAATGGCATAAATAGGGTTTTCAACTTTGGTGCATATCTCTGGCATTTTTTGGAATTTTACACCAAATTTTCAACATGGGGTTATTGGGACCCCTCCTCATGAATTCTTGCACTGTCATGGCGTTATTCGGTCCCGAAGATGATGTCGCAGTCACTGCGCTGAATCACCTTTTGGGACCAAGTAACTAACGACAGTTCCATTATTCATGAGGGGCTATCAAAAAGCCTATGTTGCAAATTTGGTGAAAAAATCCAAAATGGCTGTTGTTTTACGAGCTTTATGCAGCTTGTTTCCACGCATGCTTGTAACTGTGAATCTGTAATATTTTCACTCCAGATTTTCAAAACTGGCATTTTTCCACACCTCCTTATGAACAGTACAGCAGACATTTTACATATCCTCGCCGAAATGTGTTTTGGCACATCTGGCACAGAACAGTGAGGTCGCTGTGCGAAATCAGTTTTCGGGACAGTTTGAGAAAATGACGGTGATACTGTTCATGAGCAGAGGTCCTAAAATGCCTATATTGAAAATTTGGGCCGAAAGTCCATAAAATGACTGCGTTACAAGTGTGCATTGTGCAGTTTCCATGCACCCTTGTAACTTCGCAAATTTGCAATATTTTCAAGCCAGATTTTCAACACTGGCATTTTTTCACACCTCCTTATCAACAGTACAGCTGTCATTTTTCATAGCCTGCCCAAAATGCATTTCCGCACCTGTGGAGCATAATGGCGTGGTCGCTGTGGGAAATCAACTTTTGGGACAGATTAACAAAATCACAGCACCACTGTTCATGAGAGGAGGTCCCAAAATGCCTATGTTGAAAATGTGGCTAAAAAACTCCCAAAAATAATTGGGTTATGGACGTGTGTTGCGCAGTTTCTATGCATGCTCATGACGTCACCAATTTTTCATATTTTCACTCCAGATTTTCAACGTTGTCATTTTTTTATGCCTCCTCATGAACAATACGGTTGTCATTTTCCACATACTGCCCAAAATGTGTTTTCGTCCCTGTGTCACCAAATGGTATAGCCGCTGTGCAAAACCACCTTTCAGCTAATAAACTGATTGTGCCGCTCTTCATGAGGTGGGATCACAAAAAGCCTATGTTGAAAATTTGGAGTGAAAATACCAACAAACGCCTAGAACGTTAGGGTTTCCAAGTGTAACACCTCAACACACCCTGTAGAGACTGCCAGGCGTCAGGGGTGTGACTTGGGATCATTGGCTGTAATGCTCATGCCATTCACCCCCACCCTGCAGCCAGTGACAGGCATCGAGGTGTGCCTTTGAGTGTTCGGCCCCAACGTTCACCCCATCCTCCTATACTGCATCCGTCTCAGCATATGTCCTTATGGAATGGGGAAAGTATAAGGCCCAAAGACCCCAAAGCACACCACAACACTTGTCAGTGTCTACTGGGTAGGGTGAGGTAAATTGGCATGATCGTTATAGCGGACGCCTCAAAGGCACACTCCGGCGCCTGTCAGTCTCTGGGTGGGGGTGGCGTCAGTTCCATACTTCACTGCCATTCCTATTATGCATCTCTAACTCCAGCACTACCAATGCCAATGCCAGCGAGACAACATTCGGCATTGACAAATGCTCGTTACTAGGCTGTGGGAAGGTTTTCAATAGCAGGATACCAGACAGTCACACTACTTCTCAGGCCTTATATAGTAATCTGTGTGTGTAGCCAAAGCCCCGCTGCTGCACACCCAGTACGTGTGCATACAACATTTTACCATCAAATTCTCCCCAGTGCCCAAGACATCAAAATTCTTTGATGCCTAAAAGGACTATAGATCCTTGGGGTATAAATGCAAAAAGAAAATTATGCAACGTACAGAACAAGCAAGAAACTGATGCAATGTACTTGTTAGAAGCCTTGGTAAAAGGATGTTTCTTTCAATTTAACTGGGTATTCCTATAGAGCTATAGAGTCAGTGGGATGGAGGAACCTGACAAACCACCAGTCTTCTTTCCTCACTAACACAGTACGTATGTGTAACACCCCACATCCCGGGGGTGCCTGCAAGGCTGTGAAGGCAGGTTGTTATCTGGTAACCATAGAGTTAACCGCAACAGCTCATCTGGTGTCATTACAAAAGGGACAGGGCCTGCTGCAGCAGCACAGGCCAAACTCCTTTCATGCAGTGACAGCTGGAGTTACAGTGAAGGGTTGAAGTCAGGAGCTGAAGGAGTGAGGTGTGGCTGAGGGGGTGCTCCCTCAAGGGGCATGTCTTGACAGCTTTTCAGGGCCTGGGTTTCAGCTAGGGTAGAGGTACCAGGGGGCTATCTGGCCTACGATGGGGACCTCAAGGAGTAGGAAGAGGAGAAACTGCAAGACGCTGCAGAATGCCAACTTATACCAACAGAAGTCAATTCCAGAGGTAGAGGTACAGCTTCTGAGGCAAATATGGAGGGAATCCTCAAGTCATTGCTGCCTGCCCCAAGGGTTATGTTTAATCATCAGGTGGGTGACCATATTCTCTGGCCTAAGAGGACTGCAGTCCTCAGAGGCCATGGGTGCCAGTTCCATATCCTGTACAGCCCTTCCTCAGATTGGGGCCTTAACCAGAGGCCACAGAAGTTTAGATATGCATAAGCGGTGGCCAGAAATATAGAAATGCGTTTTCAGGTACTACATATAGTTTTACGGGTAGTCCACTAGTTTTATTGAGACCACTGTATCAACTGCCCATCAAATGGAATTGTAACTGATTGATGAAGTAAAGACATCCTGCTTATGCTCTGTTATTTTGTGTGGACAGTCAACTTATTTCTTTGAAACTAGCAGACTGATGTTCCTCAAAGGAAAATGATATTCCTATCATCTAGTCCCCCACTGAAAACATTTGCACCCCCGGTCTACTCTGCAGTCTGGCTGTAACCACCTTACAGTAGCAGCAGGAGTTACATATATGCATGTATATATGTATGTACATATGTATTATGTAACTGCTGCGTTTCAAATATAAAAATAAATAAAAAGTTTGCAACTATGTATGGCATTTGAGTAATCAGACCAAAACTTACAATGATATCCAGACTGTTTTTTTCCTCTGTTGCATTTTGGCTATCAGGCAGGTCAACTGCCCTAATAACCTCGGGATCTTCTTCACAGTTCACTGGTTGCTTTAGAGCACCAGCTCTCCCTGGATGGTTACTGTTGTCACGATTGAGCCTGTTCCTCGGTAAAGCCCTTTCATTATTGTCCTGAGTTCCACTGCGAATGGTCAAAGGCCTTCTGTTATTGCGGTCAGCATCCCCTCCACCCTCATAGTCGTTATAATCCTGCAGAGGTAGCCGCCTATCATGGTAAGGAAGTGGAGCATGTGGTTGGTCCTGATGTTCCAAAAGGTATCTCACATTGCCTATGCGAGTACAAGCTGATCCACAACCATAGAAGAATGCCTGTAAGTAACATAAAAGAAAATCTTAACATTTACAAATACTAAAATTATTTAAAGAAAAGCTGATAAACACAGGCACAAAACACCATAAAATGGACCCAAGCACTGGGTTCTGTAGCGTCAAACATGGACACTACATCAGCTCTGAGGAATGAGAAAACATTTTGTGTGCATTATGTTAGAGTGTATAGCTGCAGTTCTAATCACTTTTGCTTGAAAGAAATCCATATCAAAGTCATTACGGGCAAACTGCCTTTAACCTTCAAGTCTGTTTTCTGTATGAGTGTTTTTTCAAATACTGGTTCACACTGTTTTTGTTCAATCTTTACCTATTACATTTAAGATACATGGCGTCAGGAAAACAGAAAAATCGCCTGGGGAAACTTCAGTTCGATGCGGCGAATTCCACTCGGACGGGTAAGGCTGCTGAGACCATCCTAAAACCACAGGCCCTGAATCTGGAGAACGCAGGAGCAAATGAGCGTCTGGAGATGGAGGCGCTATCTAAGTCTTTAGCAGGTGACCCCACTACCCTGCTACAAATGCAACAAGAAATGAAAGCTGGTTTCATTAACATAACTGCACAGCTTACCCATCTTCAGGGAGTTGTAACTGGGTTATCCGAGGCATCCGCAGAGCACACCACCCAGATTGCCGAGTTACAGCAAAGGGTGAGTACCCTGGAGGACAATTTAGCAGCTGTCTCGGGTGAAAGAAACGGATTAAAGGCCTCTTTGGACGATTTGATGGCAAGGACTGATGATCAAGAGAACAGGTCGCAGAGATCCAATCTCCATTTAATAGGTTTGCCTGAAGGTTCTGAGAGTAGAGATACAGTGCAAGACCTCCAAAATGGTTAGTGAAACAGCGTGACCTCCCAGAAGAGTATGAAAAGTTTGAAATTGAGCGAGCACATTGAGTGGGGTCTCCTCCCAAACCAGGGAGCGGGCAAGACATTGCCTAATCAAATATTTCCATTTTAATGATAAAGAGAAGATCCTTCAAAAGGCCAAACAAGTAGAGCCTATATCTTTTGGAAAGGCAAAGTGCACGTATACCAAGATTACAGCAAAGATCTACAGGTACAACAGCAGAAATTTTCTCAGATTAAAAGTAAGCTGCACACCATGGGTTGGGCCTTCAGCTTTCGCTATCCAGCTCATCTGCAGTTCGATCGACCATGCCAAATGCCACGCTTTTTCACCTGCCCTAAAGCTGAAGAAAAATGGATAGCTGAGGAGGAGACCAGGAGAGCTAGAGTGCAAGATAGTGACACCTGAAATAAGCTAAGTACTAATTTTGTTTATCTGCACTTTCTCTCTCTGGGGATCTTATGTCCACAGCACCCAAACAAACGAAGAGGACTTTATTGGGTCCAATGCAAATAATTTTATTGAGTTGATTACTTGATTTCAATGCCTGCTGTGACGGTGTGAAAGGCTATTATGTTTACTTTTATATGTGAAAAGGGCCACCCGACCGTGTCTGGGGACAGGGAAACGGCATGGTAGGCTATTCAAATCCCAGATCAGATGGGGTTTCTTTGTCACTCGTCCCTGCTTTAACAGTTATTTTGCCAGCCGTGGAACTCTAAGTGACAAACAAACCGGTTCTCGGTCCATTGTCTGAACAGACAAATCCTTAATACAGTGTCTAGACTGGCTCCTACCATTGAGCCAATACTTGTATAAAATGATAACTCTTTAAAGTTTATTATTACTTTTGTTGCATTTCACAGCTTTGAGTATTTAATATATAAAGTTTTGAGGTGCCCCACGCTATGTTAGAGATGGAAATCCTATTTCTCTGCCATTTGTTAGCAGTGGGGCCTAGGGCAGGACCTTTTCTGCCTCGTGGCAATGGGGGGGAGGGCTATAGGGAAATCTCTGGTAGGTTTTCCTTTGGAGCACTGCTGTGGTAGAATAGTGAGGGCTGGAATGGAGGGGTGGTATATGCTGTAGAAATGGGGTGTTATTTGGAAGGGGTTATCTGTAGTTGTTTTTGGCTGGAGCCAAGGGTTAGTTGGTGCCAATCTCATAGAGTCTCACCTCTCCTTCTCATACTCTCAATGCGGGATGACGTCAGCGCCTTCTGGTTCTCATCTGTATATCTGTGATAAGGGGATTCACAAGGGGGGATGGTTTGGGTGGGGTGGGAGGAGGGGAACTTTCTGGGATGCGTGTTCTATTTCATATTAAATTCCTTGGTTAAGGGTTTACAAATATTAAAATCTGATTGGGTATTGCCATACATGGGTAAATGTTATGGCATCTGACATTAGGATAGTCACGTGGAACATAAATGGTTTAAAAACTATTCTTAAGCACAGGAAAATTTTGTCTGAAGTATACCAGATGAAGGAACCAATATTGCTGTTACAGGAGACACACTTCTCTGTGGCTGAAGCCCACAGGACCGCTGCCTTTATGGGGGTTTGTGGATATTCTCCACGTATTTGTCCAAGGCCAGGGGCGCTTCCATTTGGCTACCAAGGGGCTGCTCTGCAGAATTAATGGACTCGCTGGTGGATACAGCAGGTCATTATGTGCATGCAAAAGTTTAAATGCCTGGGGAGAGTATTCTTTTACTTGGATCAGTATACACCCCTAACATTGAAGACCAGGGATTCTTCCAAAAGCTGGCGTTGGACATGTCTCGATAGGATGGGACATGGGTGGTCGGAGGGGATTATAATTGTGTGTTAGACACTGTACCAGATCGTTCTAAAGCCACCGTAGTCCCAACGACCAAAAATGCTAAGGTACTGGAGCAGATCCAAGGGGATTTGGGCTTAGTGGACGCCTGGCGTTATTTTCACCCCACAGATCGGGACTATAGTTTCTTTTCTCACTCCTACCAATCATATGCCAGAATAGACAGACTGTTAGTTTCTACTTCACTACTGTTGAGGGTTAGAGAGGTAAAATACCTTCCAATATTGGTATCCGATCATGCCCCCCACTACTTATCTCTTAGTATCTTGGGCTCCACCACGCCACCTCGTAGTTGACGGTTGGATCCGCTCCTTTTAAAGGACCGAGCATATGTTGAGCAGATGTGGGGGAGCATACAAGAATTTTTGTCCTATAATGCCAGGGGGGACACATCGCATGGGACTAGGTGGGAAGCCTTGAAGGCATATGTCAGGGGACAGACCATCTCTTTTGCATCCCATTATAAGCATGAGGAGGAGACGGCCCTGACTTCCTTGCTGATTAAGATTTCGGCCCGTGAGATGGCACATAAATGTAAGCCCACTAAGGAGTTATATAATATCATTCAGCATCTCAAATATCAATTTAATGTCTTAAACAGCGCTAATCTGGAGCGCTCAATTTTAATGGCCAATGTGGGCGCCTATTTTGATGGAGACCGAGGAGGCAAACTGCTCACCTGGCAAATTAAATGTAGAGAGGCTGAGAGGAGAGTGGGAGGAATAGCTGACATGAAGGGGAGCACAATACATGATACCAAAGGTATTGGTAAAGCTTTTGTAACTTTTTACAAAGAATTGTACACATCAGAGTGTCAGCCTACCAGTGATGATCTGGACTCTTTTTTTAAGCGTGCTCCTCTGAACACATTGGCTGAAGGTGACTCCAAAATGTCAGATGTCCCCCTGACTAAGCAAGAAGTGCAAAATGTGATATATGCCCTGAAGGGAGGGGAAGTCCCTGGACCAGATGGCATCCCCATAGATTTTTTTTTTTTTTTTAAAAGCTTTTTGCCCCTTATTATTGGACCCTTTATTTGATATGTTAGAGGAAGGCCTGCTGCACGGTGTCTTGCCCCCCTCCACACAGTCTGCAGTGATTACAATTCTGCCCAAACCTGGGAAAGACTTGACTAAATGTGCTTCCTACCAGCCCATTTCTTTGCTAACAGTGGACTACAAGATATTGGCTAAAGTGATGGCTACCCGTTTAGAGCCGCTGTTACCGCTGCTGATACACCAGGACCAAATGGGTTTTGTAAAGGATCATCAGGGAAAGCATAATATTAGACGAACTTCAAATATAATTCACAGATGGGGTTGGATGAAAAATGCACATGGGGCTGCTGTGGTGGCACTGGATGCAGAAAAAGCCTTCGACTGTGTGGAGTGGGGCTACCTTTTTGAGACCTTGGGGAGGGTGGGGCTCGGATCGAATTTTTGTCATTAGGTGTGTACATTATACACCAATCCCTTAGCCCAAGTGATGGTTAATGGCTGCCTTTCTAACCCCTTCATTCATGAGCATGGTACTCATTAGGGATGTCCCCATCCCTTCTGCTGAATATCTTGTCCTTGGAACCCCTGACTGCAGTCCTGCGGGCACACTCTGACATTGCTGGCTCAAAGCACAAGATCTCTATGTATGCAGATGATCAACTGTTATATTTACAAAACCCTGCACGGAATCTACCTGCAGTCCATAAGCTTATGAGGGAGTTTGGAGATTTGTCTGGGCACATGGTAAACTGGACAAAGAGTGGGCTGCTCCCCACTGGTATTCCGGACAGAGCACAGTTAACTGCCAACTTGGGGGGCTTGCAACTAGTTGCACAGATAAAATACTTGGGAATTCATATTTCGGCCAGGGTTGATCACCTTTACACTCTCAATTATAGGCCTCTGCTTGCTCGAGTCTCTGAGGATTGTGAGCGCTGGTCTGCCCTTCCTTTATCACTGCTGGGCAGGGTCGGTATCATAAAAATTACTATTCTTCCATGTTGCCTATATCTGTACCAATCCCTGCCCATTGGAGTGCCACAATGTCATTTTAGGAGTATATACACAATGTTGCACAGGTTTTTATTGGGGGGCTAAGAATTCTGTAGAGCAACGCTTTTCAGTCCCCTAGAAGGGGTGGTGTAGGACTACCTGATTTTAGAGCATACTACTGGGCCGCTCAGTTAGCATTCCTGCTGCAGGGATCTGCCAGGAACGCCCTTGCCTGGATGAGGCTTGAGAAGGAAATGTTGGAAGGCAATTTTAAAAATGATTTATTAAGCAGTGGCCTTGCTTCTCAGAGTGAGCATCTGGTGTTGAATCCTTTCTCAAACAATACAGTGGGGATTTGGATGCGTGCACACAGACACACTGGTTGGCAGGAGGGCTTCTCGCCGTATACCGTATATGAGTATAGTACGTGCTGTGAGGCAGAGTGGATTGTGTTCCCTGCAACTCATGCAGCGGCTGTGGCAATGGAGGAGGCTGGGCCTCCTCAGTGTAAATCAGCTTTATGAAGGGGATTTAATCTGTAGCGTTCAGGCCCTATGTGCTCGGTGTCGACTTCACTCAGGGAATTTTTTTGTATACCTCCATATTCGGCATTTGCTTGGGACCGTCTTGTCTATTGTGGAGGGGTGGAACCCACCCTCGCCATTTGAAGAAGAACTGTACAGGCCCCAACCGGGCTGTAAGCCGCTTTCCGTCTACTATCGCACAATTGTGGGAGGAAGTGGTGAAATACCTGTAGTCAGCAGGCAGCGTTGGTCTGAGGACCTTTGTTTACAAATGGATTCCCATACATGGAGACTGGCGTGCTCCCACTATGTACATTGCTCATATAGTAATAAGCTTAGGCAAATGCAACTTTGCTTCCTGCATCGGGCATATATAACACCAGCTAGGCTGCATGACATAGACAACTCTAAGTCCAAAATGTGCCCCATGTGCAATGTGGAGACTGGAGATTTTCTTCATCTAGCTTTGATGTGTGCAAAGGTTTCCCAATTCTGGCATAGTATTCACAGAATTCTGTCCTGAGGTTTTGGGATACGCCCCCTCGAGGTCCCCTCTGGAGCTCCTTCTGGGGGCAGACCCGAAACACCCTAACAGATCCTTAAGTAACCCATTGTGGAATTTAGCCTTAATAAATGCTAGAAGGACTGTGACCCAGTCCTGGATGTCTTCGTCTCCTCCCACTGTTAGCAGATAGTCTAATAACTTGCTCTCCTCAACGGCGCTTGAAAAAGCGCAAATGGGTGCCATGGGCAATTCTCATAAATTTCCTAGGATTTGGGGCCCTCTGATTAATGCGTTGGAGGAGGGTTGGTTCCCCATTTAACTTATGGCTCAGTATACATGCTGGAAGTTCTGCAAATGAACCCTTATTAACAGGTATATAGGAAACTGTACCCATTTGTGTTCCCATGTGACAACTTTTAATTTACAATTGATTCCTCCACTGCTTGCCTCTGTGTTTGAAAAATTTCTTTCTCTTGAATACTGTATTTAAGTATGTTTTTAATGAAGTGCCTTTTCTTGTTTTTAATGATACAACAGCAGTGGAACTTTAATAATGCCTGTTAATTTACCTAACACAGATCACCTTTACATTTATGTATTTAATGACGATATATTAGTATGTACCACATGCCTGTTATTTTCAAATCAACAATCAAATTGTCACTATACTGTACTTGTGCTTGTAGTCCCTGAACCATTCAATAAATTATTTTTGGAAAAAAAATAAAAATAAAAGGTGTGATGCCCCACATGTTAAAGTGCTTGTCTAATAGATGAATTTTAAATTGTGCAGTTTTAAACTATACCAGTTTTTATTTTATTTTTAAATGTAGTTTTACACTGTAGCACTTCTGGGGAATACTCGGACTACTCACAAGCCCCACTGTATTCCTATACCTTTAAACAATCTGTTTATCAGTCAAGTGTTGACACTAGGGACGAATCCTTTGATAAAGTGTTGTGATAGTGTGAAATGTGCCAGAAAAGTTCAGCAGTCATACAAGCTGCCACATCTAGTTTGCTGCTACTGTGTAAACGGTTTCCTTGCACAAAATGAAGAACTGCAATTTATTAACTAAACTCAATTTATGGTGTCCTTATCTCTCTCTCTCTATCCATCCATCCATCGTTTTTGTTGACTGGGTGGGGGCGAACTGGAGAAACATGCCCCCCATATTCAGGAGCAACCTGGAAGTGTACTCTCAATAATGCACAGTGTAATGCTGGTACAAAGGACAAAAACTAACAAGCACAGTAACATTATACTGTGATCAGTTTGCAAAAGGCAACACGTGTTATCCAAGGCAAGTTCATAGAGAGCAGGAGAGCGAGAAAGCCGTAGATCAAAACGGTTTTAAAACAAACAGTCCATGAAAGAAAGAATTAAAAAAAAAAAGTTATAAAACTTATCTTTACAGCCAGTACACCTGTCGGGAGGAGTAACAGTTACTTACAGCAGTGCGTGCGTACTGGCAGCAGACACACACACACACACACACACACACACACACACTTCCTTGATACTTACTATAATTTCCTTTTCTGTTAGCTCCAATGTTGTCAGTGGGGAAGGTAGTTAATACATACGAGTAATGTAGTAGTGGTACAGCTCCAAAGCTGTGATCGCAGCACAGAATCCCAGGGACATGGATATTCCGAGTGCAACAGTCACTTCAGTTCACCTTTGTTCACACAGTAAGTCAAGTACACATAACTATCAATGCCCACATTCCAAATCGAACTGCCAGATAACAAGTCAAACAGTTTGGTACAAAAGGAACAGCACCTTGTCTTGAAAACCAGGACTGGCATATGAAACAGCCAACTTCGCCTTGTTTCTCACAATGGAGACCAGATGCAACCCTGGACAGCAGATCACCACTCTGTCTTGTGGTCTCATCTTCAAACACAAAACAGATATTACCAAGTTATGGGAAAGTAACTGGCTTCTTAAGAAATGTCGGAACCCATGCCAGTTTCCCAGAAAACACCTAACTTCCAAGATTTTTATTTATTTATTTATTTAAGAGTTTTACCAGGAAGGCATGCTGAGCGGAGACCACTCGATTCCAGATGCATCCTGGGGGAGGAGAAGCAGGAATAGATACAGTACAGTAACAAAGCAGGAAAAATACAGTACAGTAAATTAAATACACAGAGGCAGCTATTGTGCAATAGGCTACAGATCACGATCTTATGACCTGTTGCAAAATTGCATATAATATAAAACTGTGTAATTAGCTTTCCAAAAACAGCTGATGAATCCTCAGTCTAAAACATAATGCACACAAACCTAATTATATACTGGACAACATTCCCAACAGGAGCATATGGCTCCAGGACAAGGTTCCACTGACAATGTTGGAGCAAACGGAAATACAGGTTACTCACCTGTAACAGGAGTTCTAGGAATGGTATATGTTGTTCATCCACACTCATTGGCAGGTATCCTTGCCGCTTTAAATCTTGCCGGAAGGTCTTCAAGCTTGCTCCTCCCACCCACCCGGGTGGTATAACTCTCGGCTCCGCCCCATGACGCCAGATCTGGCCCGCTGGAAGCTCAGGTTGTGCGTCGAGCCGGAGAATCGGAGGTCGTGAGGATGAACAACATATACCATTCCTAGAACTCCTGTTACAGGTGAGTAACTGTATTTAGGGACATGATATGTTGTTCATCCACACTCATTGGCAGACTCCTAGCAGTTCTCCGGGAGGAGGAGGCAAGACGACACCTCAATACTTACTTGGGAAAGAGACTGGAGAACCGAGGCCCCAAAACCAGCATCCCGGCGTGACTCAAGGTCGATGTGGTAATGGTAATGAAGGTGTTTGCTGACTTCCAGGTAGCAGCCTGCAGATTTCCTGGATAGGGACGTCCCTGGAAGCAGCCACCGTTGCAGCAGTATGGCGGGTAGAAATAGCTCTTATCCCTCTGGGAGGCTCCATGCCCGCCAACTATAGCAGAGATCTATGCAGGAGGTGACCCACCTGCTTATCGTCCGCTTGGCTGCAGGTCTGCCAGATGCGGCTTCAGCGTAGGTGACAAACAGCTGGCGAACTCTCCCAATTTCCAGCCGTCGCTCTTTGTAATAAGCGGCGCCCTTCAGGGTCAAAGTATGGAGCCTATATCGACCTCCAGGTGTGACTGGGGTAGAACACGGCAGAGTCAACACCTGGTTAAGGTGAAACTCCGACACCACCTTCGAAGGAATTTCGGGTGAAGCGAGGACAACCTTATCCCTGTGGAAGACCAGGTAAGGAAACTCGATGGAAACGCCTTGAGCTCTCCCATCCTTCTGGCTGACGTGATAGCCACCAGCAAGGCGGCCTTCCATGACAGGTGAGAGAGGCACACCTATGCATAGGTTCGAATGGCTTGCCCATGAGCTTTGCCAGTACCAGCAGTAGATCCCACGGAGGTGGGGGTTCCTCGCACTGGGGGAAATGTGATCAAGGCCTTTGAAAAGCCATACTCACCTTCTCCTATACACTGACTGCTTCCCGGCCCGCGCCTCGGTAAGCAGAGATGGCTGCCAGGTGCACCCTTTAGGGTCAGCGACCTAAGCCCTTGATTAGAAAGGGACCATAAATACTCCAAGATGCTTGCCAAGGAACAGGAGGAAGGGTCCAAGCCTTGCCCTGACACCAAATGGAAAACCTTTTCCATTTGAAGGCATAGCATTTTCTGGTCGACTCCTTAAGGGACGCCTCAACTACATTGAGGACCTCGTCGGAAAGACCCAAGGCCTGGAACTCTAGCCGCTCAGGAACCAGGCCGTCAGGTGCAGGGATTGAAGGTCCGGATGGAACACCTTCCCCTGATTGACTGAGAGCAGGTCCAGGCGAGCTGGAAGCTGCCGCGAGTCCTGGAGCTGAGACTGAGGAGATCTGGGTACCAGAACTGGCGAGGCCAGTCTGGGGCTATCAGAATCACCTGCGCTTGTCCTCCTCGCCTTGAGAAGCACCCTGTGGATCAAGGGAAATGGGGAAAGGCGTAAAAGAGGCCCGGGTCCACTGCCTCGGAAGGCATCCCCCTGCAGCCAGCCCTGAGGGGGCGGGCATGGAACAGTCTCAGCTTCGCTATTCTCCTGGAGGCGAACAGGTCCACCTGAGGTGTGCCCCAATGGGAGAACAGATGCTGTACTACCTCCGGAGAGAGACCACCGTGGGATGCAGCCCCTATCCGGCTCAGGGCATCGGCCAGGGTGTTGAGGCCCTGCCACATGAATGGCTAGGGAGATCCGCCTCCAGGCTGCGCACGAGTGACCAAATGCGGAGAGCTTCCTTGCATAGAAGCATGGAGCGCGCCCCGCCTGGCGGTTTAGATAGAACATGGTCGTGGTATTGTCCGCCTGGACTCGGACCACTTGGACCCCGAGGAACGGGACAAAGGCGGTGAGAGCTAGGCGGACCGCCGAGCTCCAGCAGGTTGATGTGGCATCGGGACTCCCGCAGGGACCAGAGGCCATGAGCCCGGTGTTCCCCAGATGGGCACCCAACCCATCAGAGAGGCATCGGTCGAGAGAGACCGGCGGCTCGGGCGGACGAACGGGATGCCCCTCCTGCAAATGATCTGGAATGGTCCACCACTGAAGAGCGTCCCACATCCCTGTGTCACCGACTACAAGCTGGTCCAAAGGATCGCAGCATTGTGACCACTGGCTGGCCAGCCCCATTGAAGGGGACGCATGTTCCAGCGGGCCCAAGGACCACGCTGGTGCAGGCCGCCATGAGACCCAGGGCGCGGAAGTCCCGGCAGGCGCAATTGCCCAACCAGAAATGATCGGGCAAGGAGGAAAGAACCCCGCCCCAAACCGGGCCGACAAGGCCTGGTTTCGAAGAGAGTCGAGCTGCTCTGGATGAATAGAATCACCTGCTTTGGCTCGAGTTCGACTTGGCCTCGCTGATAAGGAGGCCCAGTTGAGAGCAGACCTGGAGGGCCAGATCTCTGACCACTCCGCTCCTTCCTGGAGGGAGCTGCCATCAGCCAGTCGCCCAGGTAAGGTACACCGACCCTCGGGCGCCGCAGGGAATGCTGTCACCACTGCCATGCATTTGGTGAAGACCCTGGAGCTGGAGACAAGCCGAAGGGCATGGCTTGGAACTCGAAGGGATCCTTCTGCTCGGAAGGCTAAGGAATCTCTGGTGAGATCGGACGGATAGGGACGTGAAAAACGCGTCTCTACAAGTCCAGAGAAGCAGAACCACGCTGCCTCAAGGATGGTATTATCTGAGCCAGAGTGACCATCCTGAAGGTTCGAGACCTTAGGAACTTGTTTAGAGTCGTGTAGGTCGAGAATGGGGCGCCAGCCCCCCGTCCGTTTCGGAACCAGGAAGTACCTGGACACAAACCCTGGGTCTGAAGGAGGGTCCGCCACCTCTCTTATCACCTCCTTCTGGAGGAGGAGAACGATGTCGGCTCGACGAGCCGCCAGTGAGGCTGGGGACCCCGAAGCCCCCCGAGGGGCGACGGCTCTGAAGGGTGGTGCCTGCTCGAATTCCAGAGGCAGGCCTCTTCCCACCACCTCCAAGACCCACCTGTCCGTGGTAACAGCGGACCAGGCAGAACGGAAGTGCCAGAGCCGTCCCCCCACGGGGGGACCCAGGGGTAAGGTGACGGGAATGGGGGCGACACCCCTCAGCCCGTCACTGGGCAGGCTTGGAGGAGGGACCGGCCGAGGGACCTCCTGGGCCTTTTCCTCCCACCTCCTGTTAGAGGAAGCCGGCTTGGGTTTGGGATGCCAAGGTCGAGCCTGCTGGCCCTGACGTTACCGGGCCGGGGCACAGAAGGATGAAAGGCTTAGCTGTGGTTTGCGGCCTTTGTCCCTTCTGAGCGGAAGAGACCCGAGTCCAAGGTAGCACTGGACTTCTCGATCCTCTGCAGGTGACCTTCCACCCCAGGGTCGAGGTCAGTCCACAAAGGGGAATCCGCTAACTTGTGCTGGGTATCCAAGCAAGGTGGATATCCTCAGCCAAGCCTTCTCACGACGCAAGATAGCCACTGCGCCGCCACTGATCTGGCACATGAGTCCCTATATCCAAAGCAGTCTGAGCTGCTGTTTGGCCACTGCCCTGCCCTGGTCCCGCACCTGCTTAACCGTAGTCTGCAGATCGGCGGAAGATGAGGATGACCTCATCCAGGAGCCCAACAGGGCATGAGAAAAATGTGCCATGAGGGACGGCCGAACTGGCCTGACGAAGGCTTCAGAGAGGACGCAGCGTAGACTTTTCGCCCAACATAGTCCATTCTTGACCTTTGTCAGGAGGTTTGTCCACATCCCTGGCGCTAAGCCAGCGCTGGGCTGAAAACGCTGTCGGTAACCAACCCCTTCAGCAGAGGGGTGTTCAAAAACCGGACAAGGAACCGGTAGGGATCAGATACTTCCTGGCCATCCTGGCCAAAGGTGCAGGGCAGGAAGCAGGCGCTGCCAAAGCTCCAGTGCGGACCCACTATGGCCTCGGCCACCGGAAAGGCCTCCGTCCGAGAACTCGGTCCAGAATCTCCGTGAGGGATACCTGGCCGTTGGGAAGCGGGTTCGAGCTCCATCCCGTGGACTCGAGATGAGCAAGCAGTCCTAGGAAAGACGACGGCTATCGTCCATTGACTGACCTCCTGAAGACTCCCAAGTCCAGTCGCTGGAGAAAAGGAGGAATCATCTTCGGACTCGGAAGAGTCCCGAAGAGCTGCCTCTGGCCTGAGCCACCCTTCACCTGCCGAGGTCGGTCGGGAGTGAGGGTAACTGACAGCCGATGGGGTAGACCCTTAGCCGACCGAGAATCCTTGGTCGGAGCCCCAGTAGGTGGCTGTGGAGGCGGAGGTTCCACCGGAATCGGTGGAGCAGCTGGTTTTGGCCGAACAACCGGCCTGGGTATAGGCTCCGGATAAGTCGAGGGGTTGTGCAGCCGCTCGGTGACAGCCACTTAATGGCGGGGAAGGCGGCAATTCGGCTTACTCCCGACCAGGAGGAGCTGTTGCAACATAAGGTCCTCGTACCGTCGCGCGACTTTCTTGAAGCCTCCCTCGTCCGAGGAGGAGGACGAGGACGAAGCGGGCGACGTTGGCCATCAAGGGTGCCGAGACCAGACCGCTTATGACGGTGGGATCGGCTGGACTCACAAGAGGTCCGAGACAGAGAGTCCCGGAATTCCGAGGTCGGTGCGGGAGGTGTCGGCCGGAACCGCGCTTCCGCCTCGCTGGATGGTCCATCCGAGGGCTCGGAACCGGAGGCACAGGCGAGCCCACAGGATCCTCAACTCCTCCGGGGAACCGGGAGAGGGAATCTCGGCTGCTAAAGGCGACAGCCCGTCAACGGTCGAGAAAATCTCGATTTCGTGGGTGGGAGTCTCGGTCCAACTGACCTGGACGAGGGACACCGTGAGGCCAGTGGCGGCTTGCCGAGCGGTCGAAGTCCGGCCGACGGCGACTTCCGGGAGAGGGACCTTCCCGCTCCCCAAGAGCGCCGACGGAGGGACTTACCCCTGTCCTTCTTTTTGGACCGAGAATAAGGTCCAGCAGACGTAGGCCCTTCTCCCTTGTGAGAGGGATAGACAAAGCCCTCAAAGAAGCCGTAGGAAGAACCCAGAGAGAGGGATAAATGCCGCGGCCGAGGAAGATACGGCCCGCGCTACCTCCTCTTCGAGGGCTGATCATCCGCCGAGTTGATCCGCCGAAAACCGCTGGACACCGCCAACCGGCCTCTTTGGACTTCACCGGAGGGAACGCTCTCGACGCACCCAGCTGCAACCGCGCAGCACGGCCTTCGAGGACCAGGTCGAGAAAGATGAGCACAGGTCGTAAGCCCGCGGTCGTGCTCAAGGCCTAAGCAGTAGACACACGTGGAGTGTGGATCCGTCTGGAGACATCTTCTGCCGCATGGGCATCTCCGAACTGAATCGATTTGTCCATCGAGTCAGCGAGGGATCAAGACTGAAGTCTTTTGCAAAATTTATTTTTAAATCCAGAAACGGAGAAATAGGAACCAGTCTCAAGCACGCAAGCGTTAAGGAGGGAACCTGAGCTTCCAAGCGGTAAGGAAGATCTAGCGTCATGGGGCGGAGCCGAGAGTTATACCACCCGGGTGGGTGGGAGGAGCAAGCTTGAAGACCTTCCGGCAAGATTTAAAGCGGCAAGGATACCTGCCAATGAGTGTGGATGAACAACATATCCATGTCCCTAGAAAAGGAAATTATGGTAACTGTAAATTAATTTCTCCTTTCTGTATCGCTCCATGTTGCCAGTAAGGAAGGCAGTTAATACATATAGGTCCTAAGAAGCAGTACCCATCCAAAGTAGGGAGGGGGAGAATACTGTCCCGTATATTCCTTCCGGGTAGCAACTGGATCCAGCTGACACCACCGACTGGCATTCTGATGGCCGACAGCCACCACAGCAGGACTCTGGACATCGATTATGTAGAACACCAAAATGTAGATTTAATTTCTTGAAATTACACCTTTCAGCTGAAAGCTCGTTTACAAAGGTTCCACGTCAGGACGATCAAAATATACACATTGCAAGTAGGAATAAACGATGAGAGCAGCAAGTGCAAAATACAGGGTAAAACAGGGGAGAGATTCAAGTTCAGGTAGATCCATAAACCATGAAACACGTAGCACTAACAGGAGTAATTCAATAGGGACAGTAATGTGCATTATTTCAGGGCATTATTACAGGGTTGACAAAAAGAGATTTACAAACGATGGAATAAAAATTTAAGTAAGGCGTATGCATATTAAATATGCAGTTTTACACACACAGAAGTAAAGCAGCCATGCTATTAGGCTTTCTCAGTAGTTGCTGAAGTAAGGGAGGCAGTGGTAGTGGGTGGTTGCTGAAGTAGGGGAAGGGGTAATGGGAAGAGGGGTGCATGAGGAAAATGTGCTATGTAGGCGGGTGGACAGGATAGTGGCAGTGAGGGCCAAGGGAGAAAGTCTAGGGCAGGGAGGGAGGTGGGGACGCGGGGTGAGTGGGGCGAGGAGGGGGTAGCATGGCAGTGAATGATATGCCAGGTTAGGTGGGGGTGGGTAAGCAGTCACACTTGCTTAATGAGATAATGTGTTGATGGAGTTTTCTCTTGAATGGCCCTAACTTAGGTTCATTGGCTATGTCTGGGGGGATGTCATTAAGCCAGCACGGAGCACAGTACTCAAAGGACCTCTGTGCTTGCGATGTTCTGAAGTATAGTACTTTCAGTGAGTGCTGGGACATACTTCTTGTCTGGTGAGGATTATTTGCTATGATTAGAAGGCTCTGTATGGCAGGAGGGGTAAGGCCAAGGCACGTTTTTCTCCCAAGGAGACAGATTTGGTAACGTAGCCTACCTTGTAAGGTTAACCAATCGGTCTTCGCATACATGTCATAAGTGTGGCTAAGTCTGTGAGCATCAAGTGCCAGATGTTAGGATTTATTTAGTGCCACACCGATTCTCTTCAGGGTCGAGTCAGAAGCACTAAGCAAATACCAGGCTGGGCCTACTGTGCTGTCACCAAAAACATCTAACCCCTGAAGCATTGTCTGTTGCCATTCAAATTTAAGTGTTATTGACTATGGACTCATTGTTTATGGCTCTGCCACTGCCTCCACACGCAAGAGTTGCTACCTCCCTAAATAAAGCATGTCGTCTCATCACCGGAGCCCACCATCTCACCCATACCTGTGACCTCTACTTTCAAACTGGATGGCTGCAACTCAACAACCGACTAAAGTATCAAACCTGCAATGCCCCCCCAGGGGTCTGCTCCCTTCTCAAGACCAGAGTCAACAACTGCAACACCAGAAGCTCAAACCACAATTACTGCAAATCCCTCATTGTTGTACAACCCAAGGTTAAAGGTCATTCACATACAGGGCCCCCAGCTGGCTCAATAATCTTACCAGTGACATCTCTGCCTCACCAAATCTGTGCGCCTTCAAGAAGAAGCTCCGTCACTCCCTCGCTGCATCAAGCACCTGTGATTGCCCTAGCTGAGCAATTCTCTTTTTCACTGCTGCCCATGTTTACCCCACCCCTGGCACTTCTTTTTTTTCCCCATGCCCAACTTATGCACTCACCACTGCTCTGTCCCGACAAGGCCATCTAGGCTGCTATACTCTGTCCCATCCCCATCTTTTCTTCTCCCATCTCCTGTTTTAATGCACCTCCTAGTGCATCATGTACTTGTACACGTAACCAATTTGTTGTAACCATCGGCGTCATGATTGTTTTATTCTGTAATTTCATATCCTGTATTGTCTGTTCTTACTGACGTGGAGCCTTTGTAAAAGAGCCTCGGCTCAAAGGTACTTTGTAATCCTAGACTTAAATAACTAAATAAAAGAAATAAAAAATAAGAAGCTGCCCCATATACTACAATCCCTTAGTCTATGATAGAGCGTATGGAGCTTTTGATAGCGAGTAATAGTGCCTCAGGGGTTAGACTACATCGATGTCTGTATAGGAGGCCAGTTCTGGGATTGATAGGGTTAACCTCACTGCCACCAAGGCAGCCAGAAATAAATGCACAAAACTCATAGGGAATGCCAAAATCACATACTATAAAGATCTCCTGGACAGAAGTTGGGGTCACGGAACAGACTTCTAGAACTCTTGTGAAATCCCTAACAGGTAGGGGTTCCAAGGCACCCTCTGGCCTGAGTCACCACAGCACGGACAATACAGGAGCCCAGAGATATTGCTAATGCCTTCAATATAGCCTTCACAGACCTTAGTGCTGTGCTACCTAGCAACTACCTCACCCCTCAACCGCCTGAACTGCCTCATGTGGGCACACACCCTCCCCGCCAAAACAGCATACCTGCATTTTACTTCAAACAAATAACCAGAGCAGAAACCACAAAATATGTCAAGCGCGTCTTTGGTAAGACAAGGATGAGAAGCGACTTAATAGATATGAAGCTGGTAGCCCTCACCCTAGACGAGCTGGTGGTGCCACTCACTAAAATCTTTAATACATCTCTAAGAACGGGAGTGTTCCTGGACAAATGGAAGTCAGCACTCGTCACCCGTTTTTAAAAGCGGCAAAAGAACCAATCTGTCAAACTACAGGCCAATATCCATATTACACCCCCCCCCCATCTAAAGCCCTGGAAAGAACTGTATCTGATCAATTAACAGGCTAGCTGGATAAATACAATCTCCTATGCACACAACAGCATGGGATTTGAAAAACCATAGTACGCTGACTGCACTGGCTGACTACACTACACAACTATATGACGCTCTTGACTCTGGAATGGCAGTGGGGGTCTATCTTCATAGACCTCACTGAAGCGTTCGACACAGTCAACCATCAACTCCTACTTAATAGCTTACTAACCATTGGCCTGTCCTCCGACACGGTAGCCTGGTTTGACAGCTACCTCTCCCGCAGATGACAATGCGTGTGAATTAGTGGAAAACTCTCAGAACCAAGGGAAGTGAGCCTTGGAGTTCCCCCAAGGATCAATTCTCGGCCCCCTGCTATTCAGTCTATTCATTAATTCCCTACCCTCCTTCTGCCCGGCACACATAGTGCTCTATACTGATGATGCCATCATCTCAGTATCTGGCAGGGAGTTGTCTGAAATTACAGCAGAACTGCAAGCCAATTTCCAAATACTAGAAAAGTGGTTCATGCAGAATAGACTCCTGCTCAGCTACAATAAAACCAAAGATATGCTCTTCACAATGCCTCACAACAAGAAGAAGTACTGTCCGCTGTTAATCCAAAGCCAAAAAGGAGAAACTGAGGAACTCTAGAGCAAGTAAGGACTTTCAAACACCTGGGGGTACACCTAGATGACACCCTCACCTTCTCCACCCACATTGACCAAGTCATGAAATCAGCAAATACAAAGCTTGGTGTACTCCTCCACTACAGGCATGTAATGACACCAGATGAATTGAGATTGGTCACGTGCAGCTCTGTATTGTCCCCCATCGACTACGGGCTAGTGATCTATGGGGCTGGTTCTGTCACTGCACTGAAAAGGGTCAAAACCCTCCTTAATAAGGCATGTAGACTGGTACTTGGGGCAGATTACCTGACCTACACCTGTGCACTTTATAAAGAGACTGGCTGGCTTCCACTCCATCTCAGATTAAAATACCAGGCCTGCCTGGTGGGGAACAAAATCGCTCCTAGGACTGACACCTGAATCCACCGCAAATTTGTTCAAGTGCACTCAATCCACTACAAATACTAAAGTGCAACAGGGGTGGGGTGGGGGCGGATCTAAGTGCCTTAGTGCACTATCATTCGCTGAGAGATCCCTATCATGCCGGGGACCTAAGTGTATCAATGACCTCCCTGCCTCCCTTATCGAATGCAGTAAGATTGGCCCGTTTAAAAATGGGCTATGCTCCTACCTAGCCCTTGAAAATTACTGCTGTTGCCTCGTACAGACTCAAGCTACCCAAGTATAACACAAGTGCTCACTCCTTTCTCCCGTGTATTGTCTCATCCCATCCCCCCTTCAATACTATGTCTCTCTACTGAACCCTAGAGAAAGCCTCCTCTGGCTGCGAATAACCCCAGACCTCCTACTCTCTACCCCATCTAATACTATGTTTCTTTGCTGAACCCTAGACTAAGCCTCCTCTGGCTGCAAATATTTCCAATGTTATGTACTTAGGTAACCCAGGAATCTCTTGGCCTTAAGTTGTACATTGAATCCTGCTAAAACACTGTACCACACACCTGGAGTGCTGTTGTTTTCTCCCCAGCACTTCTGTAACTGTAAATGCCGTATAACCTATCTGTATTTTACTGTTTTCAATGCCTGTAACTATCTGTAACTAATGTATTGTCTTCTCTTTTTCTGACCGGGAACCTTTGTAAAGGAGCCCCTTGGCTCAAAGGTATAAATCCGAAACTGAAATAAATAAATAAAAACAGTATGCTCAACATGCTGGGCAAAGGATAGGGCGCTATCCAAGGTGTCGCTAAGGTATTTAAATATACGTGAAAAAGAGTCCGGCAACCCAGATAGAGACCATACTCACTATTACAGTGGCATTCAAGTATTTTATTTATTTATTTATTTTTTAAAAAAGATGATAGCCATGTATTCCACATAAACAACAATTACATGAATATCATCCTTTAAAATGAAAAAGAGAGTCCGGCCACCCAGAGAAAGACCATACCCACTATTATAGTGGCATTCAAGTATTTTATTTTCTTTTTTCAGTCTTCTTTTTGTCTGAGCACCAGTTGTTCTAGCTGCCGTCTTTTGCATTTTTGCAATTTTACTGTATTTAAATGTATACTCTTGTTTTTTTGGGGGGGTTAGTTCGTCATTTAGAATTTTCAATTGATGATCCTTGTGCTTATTGTGGGGGTTTATGAATACCATGACTTTAGATTTTTTGTAGTTCATTAGTAGTTTGTTCTTGGAGAACCAGTACTCTGCAGCAGAGAAGTCACTTTGGAGGCATGTTTCTAGTTTGCTGGATTCACGACTTTCAGAAAAAATTACTGCATCATCAGCATATAGGAGTATATGCTCTGAACAGACGGAGGGGAGGTGATTAAGGAAGAGGCTGAATAGTAGGGGTCCTAGGATTGACCCTTGTGAAACCCCCGTAATGATCTGTCGACTGTTGGAAAGGGTGCCATCAATTTTTACTTGTTGAGTCCTTTCACTGAGATAGCTTTTAAACCATCCTACTGCTTCAGCTGAGAAGCCCATGGAGCGGAGTTTATTGAGCAGCATATGGTGATGAACAGTATCAAAAGCTTTACTGAGGATGATGTACATCACCCTCACTAGCTGGCTACCGTCTAGGCCACCAGGAATAAAGCTGGTGTGCTCCAGAAGGGCAGTAGTGGTGCTATGTCCCTTCTGGAATCCGTGCTGCTGTGGGCACTGGATTTGGTACTTTTCCAGATATTCAACCAGTTGGTCCAAGACTATTCGTCCTAGGGCTTTTGGGAAGGGGGGGATTAGGATTGATATTGGGTGGTAATTGGTGTGGAGTGCTCTGTCACCACTTTTGTGGATGGGGTGGACTACTGCAGCTTTCCATTTCAGGTGGAATGGCCCCAACCCAAGGGATTGGTTCAGTAATTTTGTTAGTGGCAGTAAAACTTCATCTAGGGTAAGGGCTAGAAGTTTTAGGTCAATCGTATCGTTGCTGTGTTTAGTCTTGCCTAGTGCCCATAGGAGGTATTTTTGCTTGACCCTAGAAATTGTTTTAAGGTAAGGGGGCAGTCGGGGAATCGTTATTGGAGTTCGTGCCACCAACTGAACTGCTGTCTGCAATGTCAAAGAAAGCGGGTGGCCGCATACTGCTGAGGTCAGCGAACGCATCATTAAATTTGTCTGCGATGATTCTTTGGTCCTGGGTGATTTCACCATTAACTAATAACATTATGTGCAACTTCTTGTTGGTTTTGCCTGTAAGGTCCTTAATATTACCCCAAAACTTTCTTCCATTACCCCATGTGTTAGAGAGGGAGTCTTTTAAGTACTGAGTTTTGGCGAGCCTGATCTCGCAGGTGAAGGCGTTTCTTGCAGATCTGTATTTCAGCACATCTGCCTAGTTGCTGGTGGCCTTAGCTCTTTGCCAGAGATGGTCTCTTATGGCCATGAGATTTAGTAGAGTTGGGGTGATCCATGATATGTGGTCACCCTTTGCTTTGCGCTTTCTCATTGTGATGAATGGTATGGCTTAGCAGGAGGGGCAGGATATTGTTGATCCACCTTTCTAGAAAAAGCAGGCAGCTGTGCAGGCCTATGCCAGCCAGCCATCGTAGCATCCTCCAGGACTGAATGTACAGAAGGGATTAATACTGTAAGATAGCCAAGACTTCTAAGAACTTACTAAGATTTATCTTGGAAGAATCCTGTTCCTCGGCCTGAAACCCCAATTTGACCTGTACCATTTTGAGGAAGACCTGAAATGAGGCACTGTGTGACAAGCTGGCCTATGGCAGATGGAGAGGCAACATGCCGGGTTTAAAGTTCACAGAAGAAAATGTAATTGTATCGCTCCAAATGTAAGTTATTGCTCCAGAAAAGCATAACTAGTCAGTTCAACTTCTCCAGCCTGGTCAGGAAACAAAGGTTAACACAAAACAGTTCTTTTAGGCTGACTTGATAAAAGGAATCTTTGAACCACCTATGTGGGCCAGCAGTTTTTGAATATACAGTCTCAGATAAAACACAAACAGTTTTCCCTTTAGCCTTATTTGCAGGCTGTTATTAGCAGTACAGTCCATTCACTGTTTTGGCCCAGCTGGCTAAGCTGATCCTTTACCTCAGGATTCTCTGCTCTAAAAATTGTCTCTTTCTCAGCAGCAGGTTTCACCTTTTCCCCAAATGCTCTCTCCAGCAATTAACCCTTCTCCTTGGCTTTCTGCTCTGGTTCCAGTCTTACATTCCACCCTCCATCTTGCAGGGTTCTCTGCCTAGGTGTATCTCCTCCCTGCAGCAGTTTCCAACCGACTTTGCTGGATTCTCTCTGCCTTTCAGCAATCTCTCTAATCAGCAACACCTGGGGAGGCACCCCCCCCCCTTGCCTGTTCATGTTGCATTCCCTGCATTTCCTCAATCTCAGCCAAGATGTTAACCTCTTGTTTCCCAATGTAGTGTTTACACTGTCACATACCTCCCCCCTTTGTGCAAAGGCACAGTTGGTCGGCCCCTGACCATTCCCCTCCCGGGACAGGAAGTCTGCGTTTCCATTCTGGGTCCCAGCCCGGTGGTGAACAGTAAAGGAAAATGGCTGGACATCCAAGTACCACCTGGTGATGCGGGGGTTATCATCCTTCATAACCTGTAGCCACTTCAGAGGGGCATGATCTGTGACCAGGATAAACTGCTGGCCATGCAGGTAGTAGCGGAGGGCATCCACAGCCCACTTGACTGCAAGACACTCTTTCTCTATCACCGCATAGTTCTTCTCCTGGGGAAAGAGTTTCTGACAGAGGTAGAGGATAGGATGTTCCTCCCCCTCAAACTCCTGGGACAGCACGGCTCCTAAACCGACTTAAGAGGTGTCCGTCTGCAGGATAAAGGTCCTGGTGAAATCAGGACTGCATAACACTGGTTCTCTGCACAGTGTCACTTTGAGCTGTGTGAAGGCCTGGTCACACTCACTCTGACCATTGGATCTTACTGAGGGCAGATTTCTGGGTGAGGTCTGTAAGGGGGCTGGCAAGGGTGGAGAAGTGCAGTATGAACCTGCGGTAATACACTGCCAATCCTAAGAAGGCCCTCACCAGGGTTTTTGTGGTGGGTATCGGGCACTCGTCCACAGCTTGGACCTTACTGACCAAGGGTCTCACCTGTCCATTGCCTATACAGTACCTTAAGTACTTCATTTCAGCTTTGGTCAAAGCACACTTCGCTGGACTGGCCATCAACCCTGCTTCTCGTAAGGACTGTAGTACCGCTGCCACCTTGGATACATGGGACTCCCAATCAGTGCTGTGGATCATCACGTCATTTAGGTAAGCAGCTGCATAGTGGGCATGGGGTCGCAGCAAGCAAATCAAGAGCCTTTGAAAGGTTGCAGGTGCCCCATGTAAGCCGAAAGGCATGGTTCGAAACTGGTATAGCCCAACGGGGGTAGCAAATGTTGTCTTTTCCAGAGACTCCGGGGACAAAGGGATTTAGATCTAAAGTCATGATGTACTTGACTTCCCCTAGTCTATCCAACAGTTCGTCTACCCGGGGCATGTGGCAGGCATCAAACTTTGAGATGGCAATGACCCTGCAAAAATCAATACAGAAGTGGGTAGCCCCATCTTCTTTTGGTACTAACACTATGGGGCTACACCAGTCACTGCTGGGTTCCTCATTCACACCCAACTCTAGCATGTCCTGTAACTCCTGCTTAACAGAGTCTCAAATGGCTTCTGGCAAGCGATATGGTCGCTGTCGCACCTTCTCCCCTGGCTCTGTTTCTATATGATGTGCTATCATATGGGTTGTTCCCGGGAGGAAGGAGAAAACATCCCAAAAACTGGCTTACCGACTCTCCTAGTTGCTATTTCTGTTTGTGAGACAGCTGTTCTCCCATTGGGACTTGTATCCCCAGATTCTCATCTGGCACGTGGGGTCCCAGATCCACTGTGTATGGTTCAGGGGAAATCAATAGGCTATCCCTTTGGTTCCAGAATTTCAGCAAATTGACATGGTAGATCTAGGCCTCTCTTCGCGCCTCTGGCTGGCAAACTTCATACTCAACTGGGCCCACCCTCCGGGTAACTTCGTAACGCCCCTTCCATTTGGCTAGAAACTTATTCTGTCTTCTCAGCAACAACATTGGTACATGATCCCCTGGTTTATATTTCCTCAACTGGGCTTCCTAATTACAGTAGTACTCTTGTCTTTTTTGAGCCCTCACCAGATTCTCTTGGGCAAATTTCCCCACCCGATCTAATCTTTCCCTCAATTGCAGAACATACTGCACCACATTTTCAGTCTTGGGGTCAGGTTTCTCCCACATTTCCTTTACTACATCAAGAACAGCTCGTGGGTGGCACCCGTAGAGGACTTCAAAAGGAGCAAACCCTGTAAAAACTTGAGGGACCTCCTGCACTGTGAACATCAGTAAGGGAAGTAACTTGTCCCAGTCCCTGACCTTAGTGGTTAAGAACTTTTGAAGCATTGTTTTAAGGGTTTTGTTGAATCGCTCCACGAGGCCATCCATCTGGGGATGGTAGAACGAGGTCCTTATGGAGCCGATTCCCAATAAAGTACAAACCTTCTGAGTCAGGCAGGACATGAAGTTAGTTCCCTGGTCAGTCAGCATTTACTTCGGTATTCCCATATGACTAAAGACCTTTAATAGTTCCCCGGCTACAATTTTGGCCGACATGGTTCGTAACGGGATGGCCTCGGGTACCGGGCAGCATAGTCTACAATCACCAGAATGTATTGGTACCCCCCTGCACTCTTTTCAAGGGGTCCCACTATATCAAACCCAATCTGGTCAAATGGTGCCTCCATAACAGGTAAGGGCACTAAAGGGGCCCTTGGACTGTTCTTTGGAGCTACTAATTGCACTCAGGACAAGATGCACAATAATCTTTAACAAGTTGATAGATGCCTGGCCAAAAGAATCGGGGCAACAGTCAGGCTAATGTATTCTCTACCCCACAGTGCCCTGCCATAGGAACAGAGTGGGTGAGGTGTAGTAATTCCCTCTAAAAGACTCAAGGGATTAGCAACTGATGCCGAGAATCCCCTGTCTGGGCCTCCTTTCTAATTTGATACAGGATACCCCCTTGTAACTCAAAATTAGGATGGCGTGCTGCCCGATTCTCATCTACCACTTCCCCTTCCCTGACAGCCAACTGGGTGTATACCCGGCTGAGTATACCATCGGCCCGTTGTACTTTGGCAATGTCCAGGCAGTGCTTCAACGCATCTTGCTCTGATAGGGATGGCCCTCCAGGACTTTGGTTAGGTGGGTCAGTGTTCGGGTCAGGCTGTGGGTCTGGACCCACTTTTGCCTTTGTTTCACTTCCCTCCTGTGCACCTGCCCCTTCGGGACCCCTTTCCTTTGCTGCCCTATGTTCTCGCTTAGATTTGTGGGTTCTCATCTGGGCGTTAAAAATCCCTGGGTCCGGGAAGGGAAAAACTTCCCCCAGCTGCAGCTGGCTGGCCCGCCCATCTTTCATGACCCTGAGACCAGGTAATTACTGAAGATAAGTCTGCTTTCCATTAGTCGTCAAACCATTTCCAATCTCTCCCCAGTAACACCAGATAGGGTAACCCCGGGGCAACCCCCACCTATACAGTCTCTGTTTGGCCCCCAGAGTAAGTGTAACCATAGCACCAGGCAAAGCCTTTACATCCGCAAGCACACATTGGATAGGGACGGGGTTCTGATCCTGCCAGCGTCGGGGGTTCACAAGGGCTGCCCTGACTAGGGTCTGGCAGCTTCCTGAGTCCACCAGAGCCTCCATCTCTATCCCTTCTACCTCAACAGGGATCACAAAATCTCGGGATTCAGAGCCCCCACCCCCACTGTACAGTGCATACACATCTGTAAACGTGCAGTCTATGAAGGTACAGTACATGTGGGGGCAGTTCTTCGCAAAATGACCCTTCTGTCCACATGAGAAACATGCCCCTGTGTCTTGACTATGGGGCGAGCCTCCGGGTTTAGGCAGTGGACCCTCAGGAAATGTCTCCCTGGGCTGCTGGGTTGCCGTCTTTCCCAAAGTCTGACCCTTATTTGGCCCATAACCTTCCTCCCTACATGCCCAAGGTCCCTTCACAGTCCCAGCCAATATTCCTTCAGTCTGGCTCCCCAGACAATTCCCCATCTTTCCAGGTGGCCTTGTAAGTTGGGTCAGGGGGCGGGAGGAGAGTTCAGCATCCAACACTTGTTCTGAGATCTGCATGGCCTCTGCTAGCATGGTGATCTTCTGTTTGTGGACCCAGCTCTGAATTCCCGGGGACAGGATGTTCAGAAATTATTCCAAGACAAGTAACTCTGCCACCTTAGGGCCAATGCATCCTTCGGGTTTTAGCCAAGGCAGGTCCCTCAACTGTTGTCCCATTGCTCTAGGTCATGCATCTGCTGCAAATTTGAAGCTCTGGAACCTCCGTCGGTAACTTTCTGAGTTGATGCCTAGGCGGTCCAGGATTGCCACTTTCACCTCTGTGTGCTCCGTGGCTGTGGCACTGTCCATAGCTCAATAGGCTGCTTGGGCTTCCCCGATTAAACAGGGGGCACGGCGGAGAGCCCACTGGGGTCTGGGCCATCCAGCAGCTTCCGCCACTCACGCAAACATTACCAGGAAGGCCTCGGGATCATCCTCAGACGTAATTTTGGTCAGCATGGCGTTCATCCTAGGAACCCCTGGCCCCATGATAGCCGGACCAGTCTCGCCAGTAGGATCTTGTTGCGGCTGTTGTGCCAGGGACTGCAGGAGTTGCTGCTGCTGTTGCCCCAGCTGTATAAGAAACTGTTGTTGTGCCTCCTATTGCGCTTGTTGGGCCAGTTGTTGCGCCTCCTGCTGCTGCTGAGCCAGCTGGGTGAGAACCTCCTGTTGCTGAGCCAGTTGTGCTCGTTGTGCCCACTGTGCCAGCTGCCTGAAAGCCTGTTGTTGTTCAGCAAGGAACTTCAGCAATTTCTCCATATCCATTTTTCCAGAATATAACTAGTCCTGCTCACTGCAGCAGGGGTTCGAATCCCACTGCTAACACCATGTGTGACAAGCTGGCCTACGGCAGATGGAGAGGCAACACGCGGGGTTTAAAGTTCACAAAAGAAAATTAAATTTTATTGCTCCAAATGTAAGTTATTGCTCCAGAAAAGCATAACCAGTCAGTTCAACTTCTCCAGCCTGGTAAGGAAACATAAAGGTTAACACAAAACAATTCTTTCAGGCTGACTTGACAAAAGGAATCTTTGAACCACCTATGTGGGCCTGCAGTTTTTAAATGCACAGTCTCAAATAAAACACAGTTTTCCCTTTAGCCTCGTTTGAACGCTATTATTAGCAGTACATTCCACTCATTGTTTTGGCCCAGCTGGCTAAGCAGATCCTTTACCTCAGGATTCTCTGCTCTAGATATGGTCTCTCTCAGCAGCAGGTTTCACCATTTCCCCAAATGCTCTCTCCAACAATTAACCCCTCTCTTTGGCTTTCTGCTCTGGTTCCCGTCTTACATTACACCCTCCATCTTGCAGGGTTCTCTGCCTAGGAGTATGTCCTCCCTGCAGCAGTTTCCAGCTTCCCAATGACATCTTGCTGGATTCTCTCTGCCTTTCAGCAATCCCTCTAATCAGCAACACCTGGGGAGGCACCCCCCTTGCCTGTTCATGTTGCATTCCCTGCATTTCCTCAACCTCAGCCAAGATGTTAACCTCTTGCTTTCCAGTGTAGTGTTTACACTGTCACAGGCACCCTCGGGGAGATCTAGGGGTATTCACTATACTGCAGTCAGAAGAGGAGGATAGAGTGGAGCTGGAGCCAACCGCATCTATGACCTCCTCCTCCTCTTCTTCCATGACTTCCTCCTCTTTCTCCATATTTTCTGGACTATATTCCAGTTCATCGTCGATGTCCACCAGTATAGCCTGAGGGCTTATAAAAGAAGGAAGAACTGAAGGAGGCGCTGGCGATGGAACACCCATCAACGGTGGACCATTTGAACCTGGCCGGAAGGCAGGGTCAGTGTATGGAAGCATTGAAGAAGAAATAGACGACGCACCAGCCAGAGGCGCAGAAGATGTAGTTGTTGACAGCAGCATTCTGTGCTGAAATAGCTCAGACATTGTCTTTTTTTTAATCATATTTTTCCCCAGAATGCTGGTAGGGTTCTCCTTCCACTCCTGCCAATCCCAATCCCACTCACCAAGACCCAACCACTCACCTGGCCAGGGCTCTGAGGCCCATCTGTGAAACACTGCTCTGCTGCTTCCACTGACTTGCTCCCTAGGGCCAGGTCCACCTACAGACACTCGGCATCACTACCCCATTGTCCATCTGGCCACCTGCAGTGAAAATGAAGGCCTGGAGGATCCTCCTGGTTGGTGGTGTGGGTCCAGTGCTGAACGTGATGGGCAGGGGTTTCATCTGCATTAGCGAGTCCTGAGCTCCCCTTTAGTCTCCCTCCCCTGCGGAGGCGTGTCTCGTCGTTAAGTGCCAGCATGCCACACCAATATAACACAACATGCGCCAAAACTCCTCACGATGCTTCCCCTGCGTGATCCACTCGCGATCACCCAGGTGGCGGCAGAGTAGCGGAACAGCAAGCCCACAGCCCTGGAGGAAGAGAGCATCCATTTGGACTCTTGATCCTCCTCAGATGGCCCTGGCTCATTCCTGAACCTGGGTCACTGGCATAGTACACAGCAGTACTATCACTGCACCGGCGGGCCGGTTCACTCAGACACTGTCTGAGAGAAAGCCTGCGTATCAACAGAACCTGGAGAGGGTGTCAATGACTTAGGCGTTGACCAGACAGTGCCTGATGAATAGGTTGCGAATCCCCAACTGAAGACGACAAGCTGATGCCGGACCCCAACTCTGGTGTCTTAAGACAGTCAGGGAAGCAGCAGGACCCACGACAGTAGCAAGGGCCCTGTCTTTCTTAAGTGACTCACCTCATCTAAGTGGTGAACAGGAACAGTCTGGAGAAGACTTTTTCCTTTTGGCTCGTCTCCTTTTCAGCATGGTGGTATTTATCCACCAACTTCGATGAACTGTCCTTATCTTTTCTCTTAGAGGAGTCAGGAACAGTCGCTGTTGACCTCGGAAAGCACCGAGCCGACAGCAAGCCGGGAGCGGGTGACGGCAGTTAAGCTGCCTTTGTCGCAACCTGTTTCTCCATTTCTTGCACTAAGAGAAAGTTTCCTAAAGCTTTCCTCTGATGTCTCCTAGTTGCCTGGTTAAAGCCAAGGCAGATTTCTGCAAGCTTTAAAATTATGGTCTGTGCCAGGGCAATGGGATGCAAACAAAGTGGTCGTCCTCTTTATAAATCTTAACACAGTCACATTGGCAATAGAAGAACAACGGTTCTTTGTCCGTTTACTATATAAAATATTTAAAATAACACTCAAAAGTATACAGCGACAGTGAAATACTTGAAAAAGTTCACTGGCATTCATCAGCAGCAGTGGTCCGACAAGCGGTTGATGGCAGGATGACAGAACGAACTGAGGCATGCTGGGGATGCAGACGTTATATAGGCGCTGACAAGGCACACTAATGTGGGTGGCCCCAGCCTGCAAATATTTTCCGGGTGGTCCTGACTTCGACAGCTTACAGTTCCATGAGGTGGCTCAAGGGAGGGAGATGTCCTTGAAGATTAGTGTTTCCTGGATTTCTATACATTTCATGGAAATAGCACTGTCCAATCTCACCTTCACTTTCCAGCAACAAGCTTAGTCTTCAGGCAACACTGAGGAGAGACATTGTGCCTTCATATAAAAATACTGATTATAGACACTGTCCTAAAATCCAATTACCCCCTTACAACGCAACTTGTCTAGGTGCCTCTCATCACTCTGATGGCATGCCTTAGGTTCAAGGGCCCATACAAGCAGTTTGGAAAGAGGCCCCTGAAACATTCCAGGGCAACATAACCATAACAGGGATTAAAACAATGACCTAGATAACGGATTCAGTAACTGAAAAAAATGTCTGTATACCAGTAACGGTGCCCGACGTGGGATAACTGAATCAATAACAACTGAAAAAATAGTCTGTATACCAGTAACGGTTCCCGATTTGGGATAACTGGATCAGTAACAACTGAAAAAATAATCTACATACCAGTAACGGTGCCCGACTTGGGATAACTGAACCAGTAACAAATTATCTGGATACCAATAATGGTGCCGGACTTCTAGGACCCCGCTGTGCTATCAACCTTGGAATCAGGACCCGGAGCAGTGTGGAAGCAGAAATATGAGATCTCCAGCCACTGAATCTCACAGATCCAGTCTAGTTCTTGTTTGCAGATCTGACAAAATTCCACTTATCAATCTGGAGCCCCACTACACAGTGCCGCAACCTCCGCAAAAGTGACAAGGAGTTCTCCTATCTGTCAGTTATCTAGCTGGGTGACTCCAGAACATCCAGAAACCTTGCCACAGGCATGTTTGTGCTCCACTGGAGAGATGGACCAGACCAGAATATACCGGATGCCCATCCTGCCTCTGCAGTGCCACTGTGTGCGCAGGACACTTTCAAAGTAGACACTAAACCAAAAACTGGATAGCCCAGCACTGAAGAACACCCCCCCCCCCCAACAGAGAAATATCAGGAGTCTCTGGCAAAAGTCACGCACAGGACTTTTGAAGCCATATGTCCTTCATGTTGATGGACTCCGTGTAGTCTCCCTGGTGGTGAACACTTCGAAAAACGGAACCCAGTGCCTCCATCATGAACGCTAAGTGTCTGAGAAAAAGCACTTGTGGAATCCAAAGTCCACCTCCTCTGAAACCTTATGGGTCATTTAGAGGTCAAAACCAAGAAAACTGCATAAAATCTCAGGCCCAGCATCCATTCTCGTGAAAGGGCTGAAGGTGAAACCTCTCTGGACCAGGTGGACTAGAGGCTAGTCTACTGCCTTCTCTTTCACCTGGAACACAGGGCAGAGGAGAAGATAGATTTTTATGGACAAGGAAAGGAAGACTACAGTACATCTCTAATAGACTTTCTAGCATTCACACATCTGATGCTGTCTGGTCCTAACGTGGGTAAACAATTCCTCCCAAAGGAAGGTAGGACAAAAATAGTCTATGCATCCTCAATAATGAGCCTCTCCTGCCTGCACTACTACTGCCTGAACAGGCCAAAAAGTGACCTATGTCACTATTGTCTGATAACACGGAGAAATCATCTCTGCCTCTTGTGTTCGTTCCACAACTATCTGGAGTGGTCAAACACCCACCCCCTCAAAACTGAACTGAACTTCTGTTGCTGCTTAGGAACTAGCAAAGCCTATCCAGTTCTGGACTGAGCTAAAAACCCTACAAGAGGTTTACGAACAGACATCTGATCTGTGGATTGTGGTGCCACCATATCCCTTGTATGGTTGGCACTAGAGAGAGACTATGTGAACCAGCGTACCCAAGACTACCGATCGCCACAGCTCCCATAAAGTAGAAGCTCATGTTTGAATTGCAAAATATCCTCCCCTTGCAAATCCTGTGCATCAACTCTACCCAAGGCTGGGATCCAGTGACAGACTGCCCTGGAGAGAACACAAAAAGGCGTACACTGTTCGCAGACTGATGGGATGTACAGTCCTGGAGACAATAAGAAGGGGAGTACATTGTTAGCAGATTGAGATTTTGAGTTGTAGGCTTGTCTGCATGCTGAGGCCACAAAGATGTCCTGAGCGCCTTCCCAGAGGTACGGTGGTATGCTCATGGCGCATCCTACAGCCTTGTCTGCAAGGCATGGGTATGTTACTTTGCTAGGTTCCCCATTCCTGATCCATACTCCGAACAGAGATGGGAGTGCGGATGAACACCCTAGATCTGACCAAATGGGTTTACACCTACAGTCACTATGTCTTGTGCCTCTTGAGCTGCACACTTCCACAATTCTCAGCCATAAAATAGTACAGTGGCTTCTGCATCAAGCAAGTGGGAGTCAGAAACGGCATCTGTTTCATTCTGCTCACTCCCCCTCCTCCTTGGGGGAGGACACTCTTCCTCATTGAATGGATCTGGCTCCATTGGCCAGGATTCTCCTCAGATACCCCCATATCCTCCTCTTGACCAGTCATGTCATCATGGTCAGAGGGACACTTGCAAGATGGATGAACAGGACTGAACTGCCTTGGCGCACCTGGACATGCCTGTGTCATAAATTTACATTGTGAAGGCCAAAAGTCATACAGGGCTCGGACACTGTTCCTGCAAAACAATTTCAAGTTTCATCCACTGCCTCTTTAAGAAGCAACAATCCAACTTCCCATGCTGCTCCTTGCAGCCCCCAGGGACTAAACAACCAACTTGCCCATTTAAGGCATAAAACATAAACACCAGACTGCAGACTATCCGCCTGAAACAACCACACTGAAAAATGCTGGCAAAACTCCATTTCGGAGCACAGGATGCTCTACCTCCCTCAAAGAGAGGCATTGATCCTAATACAGATCAATACTGAGTGCTTAGGGCGCATGTCTGGCACCCCTTGAAAATTATGCTGTGCTGATCCTGAGGACAAACGCCAGCGAGGACAATGCACAGAAGCATGCTTAGAGGAGGTTAATTTCTGGCTCTGCATGAGAAATGAGCAAGAACTGCCATGAAGTGTGCAAAAGCACAGGATCGTGGCTATCGTAGGAGTTTGGTTGGGGATCAGCGGGCAGTAAGAAACACCACACAAAAAGGGGGCACAAAAACACTACCAAACCTCACCAAAAAAAGAAAATCAAACTTACAATCCCATGACACACTAGCAAGCCAAGAAAAATAACACAGCACATCCAATGAGCCTCAGCTCCACCACTAAATTGCCTTGGGGGAGGGGGGCTTCTCACAAAACCACACTGCAGCACTAAGCTTTGAGGAGGGGTTCTGCTAAACTGAAGTGCTAGCCACCTTACCATTGCTGATCTGGACTAAGCAAGTTAACTGTTAAAATAAGAGGGCTACCATCGCTACTAGAAGCTAGAAAGAGAGAACAATGCAAATAATAGCCCATCGTCAACCTATCTAAGCTACCCCCCACCCCCACAGTGAAAAAGAACGAAATCCAGCCGGCCCTGTGGTGAAGAGAGCTGAGACGCCTTGTATGTCTTACCTTTTCCTACTTTTTCCCAGGATGGTGACCAGGGTTTGGGAACAGACTCAAGTTTCTGGGAGTTGGCTAGAGTGGGAGAGGATTGAGTGTTCAAAGGAATGCTCTCCTCTCATGAGGTGGGGAGGCTTGTTAGCCCGGCCTAGGCTGCCCTCAGGTGGCGACCTGGGGGTAGAGCAAGTCAGGGTGACAACATAAGGGAGGGGACTGTAGGGAATGTCAGACAGGTGTGCCTCCACACACAAGTCTGACACTCCGCAGTAGGGCAAGGGAAGAAAAGTGGAAAGTGGAGCTTTGAGTGTGGGCGCTTCATGAAGCACAGCCCAGCAGTCTCAGGGCCCACACCACCACTTGGTACACAAACTGGTCCACCTCAGACCTGATGTACTTTGGGGGGAGGGGGGGCCTCCCACTCTGGCCCTGCCACAAGGGGAGGAAACTCATGGGGAGAACTCCGACCAGGTCCGTGTCACTAAGGAAAGTGAAGAGCCAGCTTGGGGAGCTGATGGTGCCCCCGATGTAAGAGCACAAACACAATATGAAAAAAAAACATAATCCTTTACTTACCAGAGGCACCAGGCTAAAAGAAAAAAACATGTAGGGCTACTGTAAACAACCAAAGGCAAGCAGTCTCCATTCAGACACTGTGGGCACTGTGAATGGAAGTTAGCTAGCAGGTTATCCAATTTGAAAGCCGCAGCTTAACAAGCACAATTTCTAAATTTAGGGGTCCTCCCTGTCATCAGGTAGGCCCAACCTGTCTCAGAGTCACATAACTCCTGAGAAAATAACAAACAGCTGAAATCAGAAACATTCCAGACAGCTAAATTTTTAAGATTTTTTTTTTTTTACCAGGAACGACACACTGAGCCATAAAGCTGGTTTCCAGATGTGTACTAGGGGAGGGCTAAGTACAAGACAATAAGTTGAAGCACAATAATACAAAAAACACAACATAACATTGTATAGTAATACACAGTATCACACAGGCACAAAAATAAATGTAAAAGTCACTGTGAGTGAGAGAGGAGATAGGGTAGAGGGAGAGGAGAGTAGTGGTTAAGGAAATAGGGAAGGGAGAGAGGAGAAGCGTGGAGGAAGGGATAGAGGGGGGAGAGGAAAGGGAAGGAGAGGGTGAGGGTTGGCGGGAGATAAGAAGGGGAACTGAGATGGGGTGAGGAAGAGTGTAGTGGCTTAGGTAAGTAAGAAACAGGGTGACATGGTGGGGCAGGGCAACTGGGCTAATGGCATTTACAGAAGGGAGCAGTGTGAACTTGGAGTAGAGAGGAAAGAGAGCATTTGGAGGAAGCTGAGCAAAATGTTAGGGAAAAGAGTTCAGAGATTAGGAAAGCAGAAAGAGAAGGCAACCATGTCCAGCAGTGGATTAATGAGAGGAAGCAAGAGGGACGATAGCCTGAGTTGTGAGAGAGGTAAGAGGAGGGGCATAGGGCAGAGAAGAGAGCTGAGGTAAGGGGGGGGAGTGAAGTCAGACGTAATTTAGAAATGAAGGAGACACAGTGGGTTAGGCAGCGATCATCCAAGAAGGAGAGGGAGAGATCAGAGTACAGAGAGCAGCAGTGAGTGTGGGGAGGTCAGGCCAAGGCAAACCAGCAGAAGTGGAAGAGGGGGGCCAGTCTGACCAGGGTGGACTTTGAGGCAGCACCATAGGCAATGTCACCATAATCAAAAATGGGGAAGATCACCTTAGTGATGATATCTCAGCGGGCAGGTAAAGGGATGCAGCTTCTGTTTCTGTAAAAGGCACCAAGCTTGGGGTGGAGTTTTGTGAATGGCAGTCTACATGCTGAAAAGTCAAGGTGACTGGTCAAGCCAGACACCAAGGTACTTAAATGAGGGCATGCCATCAACTGTACCCCATCTTGGGTGTAGGAGGAGGGGAGGGAAGGGAGCCTGGAAAGTCGCTGCCTAGTGCCAAAACACGTGGAGACAATTTTTGTTTTGCATTTAGGGATAACGGATTTGCCCTGAATCATTTCTGAACAGCATTAAAATCAAGTTAAAACCTGGATGTTAACTCAGATGGAGAAGAGCCAGATGCAAACAGGATAGTGTAATCTGTATACATGTTGATGGATGCATAGGAGCTAGCTGAGGGGAGGGCGTTGAAGAATATGGAGAAAAACGTGGCCAAGGACAGGAGCCTTGGGGACACCAGTGTGCATGGGAGGGAGTGATAGGATTCACCAGTTCTCACTGACTGAGATCGTCTTACTAGGTAGGAGCTGAACCAGCTGGTTGCAGAGTCTGAGAGACCCGCTGACTTCAGTTTACTAAGGAGAAGAGGGTGGGAGACAGTATTGAAAGCTTTCACTAGATCAACAAAGATGGTGGCAGTGAGGATGCCTTGGTCCATGCCAGTATGGATGGAGTCAGTGAGCCTGAGGAGAGAGGAAGTGTGGAGTGGTGTTTGCAAAGCCAGACTGGAAGGGGTGAAGAAGGAGGAGGAGGGTTGAGAAGGGAGAATTGAAGACAGAACTATGTGTTCTTGGAGTTTGGATAAGGTTGGAAGGAAGAGATAAGGCAGAAGTTGCCAGGAGAGGAGGAGTCACCTCCTTTTGGAAGGGGATGACTGTAGCATTCTTCAGGTGTCCAGGACTGAAGCCAGACAGAATGAGAGGTTGAGAAGGGAGGAGATGGAAAGGCAATGGCAGGTGCAGAGAGGTGCAGGAGTTTGGGGTCTAACCCATCAGGCTCCCGCTTTCTGAGGGTTGAGAGCCAGGAGGGCATTTAGAGAGGAAGTTGGGGTAACTGGCAAGAAGGCGAAGGGATTAACGGGGGAAACGTGTGGAAGGGAAGGGGAAGGGAGGTGGCGGTGAAGGCAGATAGAAGTGAGGAAACACAGGTGGCGAGGTAGGAGTTGAAGGCAGAGGCCACAGAGGAAGGGTCAGAACTACAGGTTACTCACCTGTAACAGAAGTTCTAGGAGTGGTATATGTTGTTCATCCACACTTATTGGCAGGTTCCTTGCCGCTTTAAATCTTGCCGGAAGGTCTTTAAGCTGGCTCCTCCCACCCACCCGGGTGGTAAAACTCTCGGCTCCGCCCCATGACACCAGATCTAGCCCGCTGGAAGCCAGGTTGCACATCGAAGCCGGAGGTAGGGAGGGAGGTGGGATGAACAAAATATACCACCCTAGAACTCCTGTTACAGGTGAGTAACCTGTATTTCTAGGGATGTGGATATGTTGTTATCCACACTTATTACAGACTCCCAGCAGTTCTCCGGAGGAGGGAGGCAAGGCACGCACCCTACTAGGGAATAAGGACTGGAGACAGAGGTCCCAAAACCAGCATCCCGAGCGTGACTCAAGGTCGATGTGGTGTGGGTAATAACGGTATGCTGACTCCAGATAGCAGCCTGCAGATTTCCTGGATAGGGACGTCCCTGGAAGCAACCACCGAAGCAGCGGTATGGCAGGTAGAATGAGCTTTTATCCCTTTGGGAGGCTCCATGCCTGCCAACCTATAACAGAGATCTATGCAGGAGGTGACCCACCTGCCTATCGTCCACTTGGCTGTAGGTTTGCCAGGTGCGGCTTCCAGCTGAGGTGACAAACAGCTGGCTGAACCTCTCCCCAAACTTCAGCCGTCCGCTCCTTATAATAAGAGAGCACTCTTCTAGGTTCCAGAGTATGGAGCCCATATTTGGCCTCCGAGGTTTGACTGGGGTAGAACACCGGCAGAGTCAACACCTGGTTAAGGTGAACTCCACACCACCTTCCGGAAGGAATTCCCTGGTGGGGCGAGGGCAACCTTGTCCCTGTGGAAGACCAAATAAGGAGACTCGATGGAAAGCGCCTGGAGCTCTCCCATCCTTCTGGCTGACGTAATAGCCACCAAAAAGGCGGTCTTCCATGACAGGTGAGAGATGTCACACCTGTACATCGGTTCGAATGGCTTGCCCATGAGCTTAGCAAATACCAGCAGTAGATCCCACAGAGGTGGAGGTTCTCGCACCGGAGGGGATATGTGATCGAGGCCTTCCAAAAAGCACCAAACCACCTTCTCCTGCGCCACCAACTGCTTGCCGCCCGCGCCGGTAAGCAGAGATAACTGCCAGGTGCATCTTGAGGGTCGTCGACTGAAGTCCTAGCTGAGAAAGGGACCACAGGTAGTCCAGAATGCTAGCCAATGAACAGGAGGAAGGGTCCAACCCTTGTCCTAACACCAAATGAAAAATCTCTTCCATTTGAAGGCATAGCATTTTCTGGTCGACTCCTTACGAGATGCCTCAACAACATTGAGGACCTCGTCGGAAAGACCCAAGGCCTGGAACTCTAGCCGCTCAGGAGCCAGGCCGTCAAGTGCAGGGATTGAAGGTCCAGATGGAGTACCTTCCCCTTGCTGACTGAGATCAGGTCCAGGCGGGCTGGAAGCCGCCTCGGGAGCCTGGAGCTGAAGCTGAGGAGATCTGGATACCAGAACTGGCAGGGCCAGTCTGGGGCTACCAGAATCACCTGCACCTGGTCCCTCTTCACCTTGAGAAGCACCTTGTGGATCAAGGAGAATGGAGGGAAGGCGCAGAAAAGGCCCGGGGTCCACGGCCTCAAGAAGGCATCCCCCTGCAGCGAGCCCTGCTTGGGGGGGGGGCAGGCGTGAAACAGCCTCAGCTTCGCATTCTCCCTGGAGGCGAACAGGTCCACCTGAGGGGTGCCCCAGTGGGAGAACAGATCTTGTATTACCTCCGGCAGGAGAGACCACTCGTGAGATGCAGCGCCTATCCGGCTGAGGGCATCGGCCAGACTGTTGGATTCTCCTGCCACATGGAGGGCTAGGAGATCCGCCTTCAGGTTGATCACAAGAGACCAAGTGCGGAAAGCCTCCTTGCACAGGGGCAAGGAGTGCGTCCCGCCCTGTCGGTTGAGGTAGTACATGGGCGTGGTGTTGTCTGTCTGGACCTGGACCACTTGACCCCGAACAAATGGAGCGAAGGCGGTGAGGGCCACTCGAAGCTCCAGCAGGTTGATGTGGCATCGAGACTCCTGAGGGGACCAGAGGCCATGGGCTCTGATCTCCCCCAGATGGGCACCCCAACCCATCAGAGAGGCGTCGGTCGTCAGAGTGACCATCGGCTTGGGGCGGACAAACGGAATACCCTCCTGCAGATGAGGTGGAACGAGCTACCACTGGATGCTGTTCCACATCTCCTGGCTCACTGTCATTGGCTGGTCCAGAGGACCGGAGCGCTGTGACCACTGGCGGGCCAGCCCCCATTGTGGAAACGCATATGCCAGCGGGGCCCAACGGACCACGCTGGTGCAGGCCGCCATGAGGCCCAGAAGTCGCAGGAAGTCCCAGGCAGGGCGCAACTGCCCAACCAGAAATGATTGGGCAAAGAAGAAAAGGACCTCAGCCCTGTCCGCCGGGAGCCGTGCTCTGGCTCGAAGAGAGTCGAGCTCTGCCCCAATTAACTGAATCACCTGCGATGGCACGAGTTCCGACTTGGCCTCATTAATGAGGAGGCCAATCAGAACAGACCTGGAGGGCCAGATCCCTGGACCGCTCCACCTCCAACCTGGAGGGGGCTGCAATCAGCCAGTCATCCAGGTAAGGGTACACCCAGACCCCTCAGCGCCGCAGGAATGCTGTCACCACTGCCATGCATTTGGTGAAGACCCTGGGAGCTGGAGAGAGGCCGATGGGCATGGCCCGGAACTCTTAAAGGGATCCCTCTGCTCTGAAGCAGAGGAATCGCTGGTGAGACGGACGGATTGGGACGTGAAAGAACACGTCCTGAAGGTCCAGAGAACAGAACCACATGCCTCGTTCCAAGGATGGAATGATCTGAGCCAGAGTGTCCATCCTAAAGGTGCAAGACCTTAGGAACTTGTTCAGGTCATGTTGGTCGAGAATGGAGCTCCAGCCCCCTGTCCGTTTTGGGACCAAGAAGTATCTGCACACAAACCCTGGGTCTGAAGGGGGGTCTGCCACCTCCCTGATCACCTCCTTCTGGAGGAGCAAGGAAATGTCTGCTCGACAAGCCGACAGAGAGGCTGCAGAACCCATAGCCCCCCCGTGGGGTGATGACTCGGTAGGAGGGGAACTGCTCGAATTCCAGAAGCAGACCCCTGCCTACCACTTCCAACACCGAGCAGTCCATGGTGATATCGGACCAGGCAGAAAGGAATTAGCGGAGCCGTCCCCCCACAGGGGGAACCCAGGGAGGAGTGACGAGGTTGGGGGCATTTGACTTCTCGATCCGTCACTGGGCAGGCTTCGAGGAAGGGCCGGCCAAGGAGCCGCCTGGGCCTTTTCCTCCAGGCTTTCTGCTGGAGGAAGCAGCAGGCTTGGCTTTGGGGTGCCAACCACGAGCCTGCTGGCCCTGATGCTGGTGTTGCTGGGCTGGACGTGCCGCAGGGGCTGAAGGACAAAAGGGCTTACACTGCTGCTGGCGGCCTTTGTCCTTCTGGGCAGACGTGACCGAGTCCAAGGTGGCGCTGGACTTCTCGATCTGTTGGAGATGACCTTCCACCCCAGGCCCAAACAAGTCAGTACCCAGGAAGGGGACGTCTGTGAGCTTGTGCTGGATATCAGCCATAGAGGTGGAGATCCGCAGCCAAGCTCTGCGGCGTATGGCCACTGCGGCCGCTACTGACCGGGCACATGAATCAGCAATGTCCAACGAAGTAAAGAGCTGCTGTTTAGCTACCGCCCTTCCCTGATCCCGCACCTGCTTGACAGTCATCGGAAGGTCAGCTGGGAGATGAGGAATCACCTCATCCAGGGAGCCCAAAAGGGCGTGTGAAAAGTGTGCCATCAGAACGGCCGAGCTAGCCCGATGAAGGCCTAGGGAGGAAGCGGCGTATACCTTCCGCGCTGAGTAGTCCAATTTCTTGGACTCCTTATCGGGCGGTTTGTCCACATCCCGAGCGTTCCTGGAACGCCAGAAAATGCTATCGGTCACTAACCCCTTCGCAGAGGGGTGTTCAGAGAAACCGGAGAGTGAACTGGTAGGGACCGCATACTTTTGAGCCATCCTGGCCGAAGGTGCGGGACAAGATGCTGGCCGCTGCCACAGCTCCAGGGCCGGGCCAACAATGGCTTCAGCCACTGTAAAGGCCTCCATAGGGGAATCCCCTCGGTCCAGTATCTTCGTGAGGGGATACTTGGCCCGTTTTGAAACGGGTTTGAGCTTCATCCCAGTGGACTCTGAGATGAGTCGAAGCATTTCTAAAAACGAGGATGGGCTCTCGTCCACCGACTGACCCCCTGCAGACTCCAGGTCAAGCAGCCTGGAGAACAGGGAGTCGTCATCGACAGACTCCAAGGAGTCTGCGAACAGCTGCCCAGCGCCTGAGCCACCCTACACTTGCTGAGGTCGACTGGGAGTGAGGGTGACCAACAACCTATGGGGCAAGTCCTGACCCAACCGAGAATCCTTGGTCGGGGCCCCAGTCTTCGGTTGTGGAGGCGGAGGTTCCACCACAATCGGTGAAGCAGACGGTTTCGGCTCCTCGACTACAAGGGGTTGTTTCGGCCGCTCAGATGACAGCCACTTAATGGCCGGAGAAGGCGATGGAGTCGGCTTATTCCTGGACAATAAGAGCTGCTGCCACATTAAATCCTTGTAGCACCGACGAAACTTGCGCTGGAGCTTATCCTCCGAAGAGGACAACGAGGATGAGTGGCAACGCTGCTTTCCATGGTGCCGAGACCACCGACATCGTCGGGACCGGCTGGACCTGGAAGAGGTCCGAGACCAAGACCGAGACCTTCGGGGATTCCAAGGGTGGGTCAGAGAGGGGAAGGGGGAAACCCGCTCCTCCCTCGGTTCAGGGACCTTAACCGGGGACTCCAGCACGGGAGAGTCCTCGGTTTCCACTGGGGGAACCGGTGAAGTAGGGTTGTCAGCATCACCAGTCGACAAACTGTCCGACGGGTCGAGAAAAATCACGACTGCGTCGACGGGTGTCTCGGACGGCTGACCTGATGGGGACACTGTGAAGCCAGCGGCCTTAGCCGCAACCTTGACCGAAGTCGAAAGTCGACCATCCGGTGAAGGGGATCTCTCCCGCTCCCACGAATGTCGACGGTGGGACTTGCCTTTTGAGTCCTTCTTCTTGGACCGACTGGAATGTCCCGATGGTACTTCTCCCTTGGTGTGGGATTGGCGAAGCTGCGTATGAAGAGCGGGATAAATGCTGCAACCGAGGATGAAGAAGACATGGCCTGGGCTGCCTCCTCCTAGAGGGTGATCATCTGTTCTGCGGGGCCCACTACCTCGGACACCGCCCAATAGGCCTCCTTCGACTTGACCGGCGGATACGGTTTTTCAGGCGCCCCAGAAGAAGTCGAGCAGCGCGGTCCTCCAAGACCAAAGCAGAAAAGGATGTGCACAAATCGCAAGCCTGCGAATCGTGGCCGAGCCCTAGGCAGTAGACGCACGTGGAGTGCGGGTCGGTCCGGGACATCATCTGCCCACAGGGGCACCCACGAAAGCCGGGAGTCGATTTGTCCATCGCAGCCGCGAGGGAAAAATAAGACCGAAGTCTTGTAAATTTGAGAATTAGTTTCGGGTTAACCGAAGAGTGTGGATCCAGGCCTAAAACGCAGAGCGCTAAGGATGGAACTTGAGCTTCCAAGCGGTAAGGAAGATCTGGCGTCATGGTTCGGAGCAGAGAGTTTTACCACCCGGGTGGGTGGGGAGCCAGCTTGAAGACCTTCCAGCAAGATTTAAAGCGGCAAGGAACCTGCCAATAAGTGTGGATTGAACACATCCACGTCCCTAGAAAAACAGGTTACTCACCTGTAACAGTAGTTTTAGGAGTGGTATATGTTGCTCATCCACACTGTTTGGCATGTCCTTTCCCTTTAAGAATCTTGCCGGAAGGTCTTTAAGCTGGCTCCTCCCACCCACCTGGGTGGTATATGCCTCGGCTCCGCCCCTTGATGCCAGATATTTGCCCACTGGAAGCTAGGTTGTGTGTCAAAGCCGGGGAGGTCGGGTGGGTTCATGTGGATGAACAACATATACCACTCCTAGAAAGTACAGTTATCTAAGAACTTACCATAACAGTAGATCTTCCGAGGACTGTCTCTTGCAGTAAGTCATTACTTATGGGAGTATCCACCAGGTGGTGCCGTCACACGGTAGCTTCTTCCAGCAGTCTTCCATGGGGGCCACCCACAGATCACTTCCTGTGGATGTGTATAAGAGTGGACAGCCCCCAGTACCCTCTGTTCATCGCCGGCTCCGGCGAGCACAGCCTGGACCGAGGTAAACAAGGGCCAGAAAAACAGAGAACAGCGATCCCACCCAACGTCCTGAGTTGCAGATTCGAGGCAACAAGGTACGGGGACGGAGAGTGGGGGACTTACTGCAAGAGACAGTCTTCGGAAGACCTACTGTTACAGTAAGTTCTTACGTAACTGTACTATCTTCTACAGACTGGTCTCTTGCAGTAAGTCATTACTTATGGGAGATTACCAAGCAGTAAAGTCCAAATGGGAGCAAAGGCAAGGCTGGAAGCTGGGCCAGAGGGCAAGCCCGACAGTCAAGCCCATCCAAAACCCAGATGCCCATGATGCCAAGGAAGCTAACTTCACAGGAAATATGTCAACTGCAACCGCACCAGCTTTGGCAGATAGGCCAAAGGTGGGGAGGACATGTATGATATTTAGTAAAAATGTCAACTCAAACTTCTTCCGTGCAGGCAGATAGGCCAAAGGTTAGGCAAAGACAACTGGCATGAAATCGAAGAGAAATGTCAACTCAAATCACACCCACTCAGGCAGATACGCTCAAAGGTGGGTGAGAACAGCATGCAGGAGGCATGATGTGGAAAGAATTGTAGGTGGCCAGGCACGGTGATTCATTCTGACGAAATAGATGTCGACAGGCTCTGGCATAAAGTCAAATCTAGTAATAGGACAAGTAGAGCGGATCAGAAAGCAGAAAGAGGAGCACCGGGGAAAAAACATCCCGGATGGTCAGAGGAAGTAACAACTGAAGGGCTACAGCAGGGAGTTGTAGTAGTAGATAAAATGTATTTATACAGTGATACCACCATTAGGGCTATATATGCCCTTTTCACAAGGTGCACCTGTTTAAAGTGTCAACTTACAGTAGCATAAAATACATGTACGTAAATACAAAAGTACAAAAATACAAAGGCAAACGTATCTCAGATCAAACAGATTACATTCAAGGGAAATATAAACAAATACAGGGAAAAAATACACACTATTACATTACCATGTATTCTATCCAACTAATCGCCTCATATACTCCTATACAGTTTAGACTACCTATTACATGTGCAACAATGCTCAAATTCCCTGTAAACAGCAATTTTAAAAGCATCTGATTTCATATGTGGGCCTTTAAGGTACCGGGGAAGTTGATTACAACAAACAGCTGCTTTATGCTGAAAGGTCATAGATGTAAATTAGTTTTTGTATTTAGGAATTACTAACTCTCTAGTCTTTTTTTTTTTTTTCTCAAATTACAACCATGTTTTGGTTTTTCTAACTTTTCTACCAACCCACATGTCGAATTATTTTTCAGAATCCCATGAACTTGTATGGCCCATGCCCATTTTCGTCTGGTCTCTAGTGGGCTCCAGCCAATGGAGTGAAACATAACAGTGATGGGTGTTAAAATCACACTTCAATACAAATCTGGCAAGCCTATTTTGGGCCAAATCTAATTTTACCATTTGCTGTTTGTTTGCATGACAATAAACATGGCTTCCATAGTCCAAAATGGACAATTTTAATTGATTTACCATAGTTTGACGTACTTTCCTAGTTGTACAGTGCGATAACCGTTTTGCTGCCCCCAATCTCATATTAACTTTTTCCCCCAGTTCATTTATATGGAGATCAAATTTTAAATGCTGATTTATGAGAACTCCTAAGTATTTGTACATCTCAGTTTGTCCTAAGATATTCCCTTCCCTGGTTCTAACAGTTAACTTGGAGTTTAAGTGTTCTTTGTCTTGTCTAGGAAAAAACAACATTGTTTGAGTTTTTTTACTGTTTATTATTAACCCTAACTCAGAAAAAAACTTCTGCATAATCAAAAAATCTTCTTGTAATTTTCCTTCTACTTCCTTATGATGATTCCCATCTGCAATCAATACGGTATTGTCTGCACATAGACAGACGGAGGTATTTCTTAAACAATCAGGTAAATTATTAATGGATACAATGAATAAAAGGGGGCCTAACATTGGTCCTTGCAGTACCCCTTGGGTAACATGTAATGGCTTAGAACTAATTTCGTTTATGCTAACAATCTGAGACCTATTTTCCAAATAAGAGTGGAACCACTGACATGGCTCCTTTGCCCCAACATTTCTCCCCAATAGGTTTAACAAAATATTATGATTAACAAGATCAAAAGCTTTCAACAGGTCCACATACACCGTGCCCACAGACCTTGCTTCTGCCAAAGGGGTAGAAACCAGATCTAACAGATCCGTGAGCGCGGTGGCCGTGGACCTGCCCCTTCTAAAACCAGACTGAAGTGGAGACAACTTCCTGTACTTTTCTAAATAGTCCATTAGTTGCCTGTGGACTATTCTTTCTAATATTTTGGAAACAGCAGACAGTAGGGCAATAGGACGATAGTTTGTGGGGACGGTAGAGGTGCTATTTCAGACACATTCTTTTAAGAAATAATTTTCTATTTCATCAATACCATTAGCTTTTTGTGTTTGCAATTTGTCTATCATGGTTTTAACCTCTTTAACAGAAATTCTACGAAATCTAAAATTTGGAGAGTAGCAGGAATTCCAATCAGATCCGCATGGAGGAGGGAAGCATCCAGTCCAGGAGCAAGCCTCCAAGAAAAGGGCAAGAGATCCCTGGGTGCCTCCGAGGCCTGCAAGAGGAGGCAGGGGAAACCCTGAAAAGCGGTTTAAGGCACAGAAGTGGGTCCCGCCCGGCATGAGGGACGAGCATGCCAGAGGGGCAGACTGAGCCGCCCCCCTGGAGACCCTATCGCGGTCCCGAGAGGCACCCCGGTAAGGGGGATGGGCATGAGGCGGCCCGCCCACAGGGGCATAGGGGTAGGACCTGGGGGCATGACAAAGGTCCTGAACAGACCAGAGAGTATGCCCTGAAGCCTGAAGGGAATCCAGGATGGACTGAGCACCAGGTCCAAACAGCAGGTTCCCAGAAAAAGGAGCACTGGCGACCGACAGCTAGATGTCGGTCGGCAAACCCAAAACCCGCAGCCAGGAGAAGCGCCGAAGGGAGACACGGGAGGCCGAGAGGCAGGTCGATGCATCAACCGCATCGGAGCACACTATGGAGCAGGTGACCGGAAAGGGAAGGTAAGGCAGACAGTGGCTGAGCTGATCAGGACCACGAGGGCAGGCTGAGCGGAAGCAGGATGAGACCAAATATGAGAGAGTGCATGAAAATACGCAGGAATCAAAAGGAGGGACAACCATGGCAGACTCCTCGGGAACGTTGAGGTAGGCAGCCATGTCCCAGCCAAAGGAGTCCTGATCTGCAGCAGGGAAGCCAAAAGCATGCTGGATCTGCAGCATGGGCTCTGTGAAGGAGGGATCTGGGGGAGAGAGGAGGGATCAGGGAGTTCAGGCGGGGCGGCCTCCAAAAAGGAGGACGCGGACGGGGGGGGGCAAGGTCCCCATGGTCCAAGACATCCCCGCCAGGAAAATCCCCCATGAAAGGATCCTCCATCCCAGAATCCCCATAAAGGGAGTCCGCATAAATGAGAGGGGGGGGCCAGGCGGGAAATGCCGGATCCAGGTGCAGGTACCTGGGCGGAGGGAAGGGGGAATGGGATGAGGCCGGACCTTGGCCCATAGGACCTCTAGCACAATGCGGGCAATGCCCGGCACTTGTGACGGGAGAGGTCCAGAACCAGAGGGCACCCAAGGGCGGCGCTAGGAGGAGGACGAGCCATCCCAGGAACCGCTGACACCAAATAACAGGGGGAAGGCACTCGACCCTTGTGATCCAGGACCAGCAAAGGGTAAGAGACTCAGGGTTGGGTCCTCTCATCGGGGCTGAAGGCCCGGGAAAAGTCGTGTCCAAAGAGCACAAAACGCGGGCGGGGGGGGAGGGGAGACCCCTGAGGATGCCAAAACAAGGTGCTGGGAAGAGTGGGGGGGATGGCATGGATGCAAAGCCCCGAGCAGGGGGTGTCCCTGGGTAGGAGGCCCTTATCGCCAAGGGAAGCATCCCTGTCGAGGAGAGGCTCCACTGTCAATGGTGGAATCAGCCCTGTCAACGAGAGACCAGAAACAAGCTTCTCCGTCGATGGTGGAAGCCGTCCCATCAATGAGGCATGCAAAACACACCATTCCGTCGACAGGAGAGGCGTCCCAGTCAATGAGGAGTCGACGGAGAATAAGCCTCAGTCGACGAGAAAACAGCAGAATCATGTAACGTCGACGGGAGAAGAGCTCCCGTCGATGAGGGAGAGCAAAGAATACAGGTAATCGATGGGGGAAGCATCCCAGACCAGGAGGAATGTTCTGTTGATGGGGCAACACAGCCTGTCGATGGGAGACGTTCAGAAACAAGCTCCATTGATGGGACGAGGCCCATCGAAGATAAAACAAGCCCAGCAGGCTCAGTCGATGGGGGGAGCAGCCCCGACGAGGAGGAACGCTCTGTTGATGAAGAAGGAGCCACCGTCAATGGAGGAAGGCAGAGGGAGTGTGAGGGGTGTGAATCCTGCTCCCTCCTATGCCTGGAATGAGTTCCACTGACTGGGGAGCCTTAAAGGCAGCCCCCTGAGATCTGGTTCGGCCTGGCTGGATGATCAGCCATGAGCAAGTCCCAAGGCCCAGCAAGAGAGCATGGGCCAGGGAGCAGCAGGGGTGCTGTGAGCAAGGAGGGCCGGGGGCACTGTGAGGAGCACAGGCCTGGCCCAGTGGAGGTAGAAGAGCCAAGGCCTGGGAGTAGTACACATATCCAGGACCAGAGGTAGGAGCCGGGGGTGCAGCGAGTGGTGCACAGGCCCGGGTCCTGAAAGTAGAAGAGCCAGGTCCTGGGAGTGTTCCACAGGCCTGGCACAGAGAAGCAAAATCGGGCTGGGCTGTTAACAGCGGCTCTAGTGAATCCCCAGGCCCAGCAAGAGTGCCTGAGCCAGGGAGCAGCAGGTATACTGGAAGCTCTAATAGAACACCGGGCCTGCTGTATAAAAAGTCTGGGGGTACTGTGAGTAGGTCACAGGCCTAGAGCAGAAGGTAGAACAATTGGTTCAAGTTGGAGTCGAAGACTGCAACCCAGGAGGTCAGGAAAGCTGACTGTGTGAGCTGAAGCCGGCAGGAAAATGAACAGAAGGTACTGGGGACCGCCCACTCTTATACACATCCACAGGAAGTGATGTTGTGTGGGCGACCCCCACGGAAGACTGCTGGAAGAAGCTGCCGTGTGACAGCGCCACCTGGTGGATACTCCCATAAGCAATGACTTGCTGTAAGAGATCTACTGTTACAGGTGAGTAACCTGTTTTTCTAGGATCGTGGATATGTTGATCTATCCACACTGTTTGGCAGACTCCAAGCAGTTCTGTGGGAGGAGGAAGGCAAGGCACACACCCCCTCTATACTTACTTGGGGAACAGAGACCGGAGAACTGAAGCCCCAAAACCCGCATCCCGGTGTGACTCTAGGCTGATGTAGTAGCGGGTAATGAAGGTGTTTTCTGTCTTCCAGGTAGCAGCCCTGCAGATTTCCTGGACAGGGATGTCCCTGGAGGCAGTCACCGACGCAGCAGTATGGTGGGTAGAATGAGCTCTTATCCCTCTGGGAGGCTCCTTGCCCACCAACCAGTAGCACAGATCAATGCAGGATGTAATCCATCTGCCAATCCTCCACTCTGCTGCAGGTCTGCCAGGTGCGGCTTCAGCGTAGGTGACAAACAGCTGGTGAACCTCTCCCCGAACTTCTGCTGTCTGCTCCTTATAATAAGAGAGTGCTCGTCTCAGGTTCAGAGTATGGAGCCTGTACTCGGCATCCGAGGTGTAGTTTGGGTAGAACACAGGCAGAGTTAACACCTGGTTAAGGTGAAACTCATACACCACCTTCGGGAATAACTTCAGGTGGGGGCGCAGGACAACCTTGTCCCTGTGGAAGACCAGGTAAGAAGACTCCACCAATAGCGCCTGGAGCTCCCCAGTCCTTCTGGCTGACATGACAGTCACCAGGAAGACGGTCTTCCACGACAGATGTGAAATCTCACACCTGTGCACTGGTCCGAATGGCTTGCCCATGAGCTTTGCCAGTACCAGCAGTAAATCCCACGGAGGTGGAGTTTCACACACCGGAGGGGATATGTGGTCGTGGCCTTTAAAGAAATGCCAGACCACCTTCTCCTGTACCACCGTCTGCTGACCGGCTCGTACCCAGTAAGCAGAGATGGCAGACAGGTGCAACTTAAGGGTCGTGGACCGAAGACCACCTTTGGACAAAGACCAAAGGTAGCTGAGGATACTAGCCACTGGACAGGACAAAGGGTCCAAACCCTTTCCCTGACACCAAATGGAAAACCTTTCCTATTTGAAGGCATAGCACCTCCTGGTCGACTCCTTCCTGGATGCTTCCATTACTGTGAGTACATCCCCAGAGAGACCCAAAGCCTGGAACTCTAGCCGCTCAAGAACCAGACTGTCAGGTGCAGGGACTGAAGTTCCGAATGGAACACCTTCCCCTGACTGACTGATAACCGGTCCGGGCGTCCTGGAAGACACCTCAGAGTCCTGGAGCTAAGGCTTGAGGAGATCTGGGTATTAAAACTGGCGGGGCCAGTCTGGGGCTACCAGGATCACATGTGCCTTGTCCCTCCTGACCTTGAGGATCACCTTGTGAACCAAGGGAAGTGGGATGGAAGGCACAGAAGAGGCCTGGGGTCCACGGCCTCAAAAAGGCATCCCCCTGCAGTGAGCCCTGCTGAGGGGGATGGGCATGAAACAGCCTTAGCTTTGTGTTCTCCCTGGAGGAGAACAGATCCACCTGAGGTCTGCCCCAGTGGGAGAACAGGCTGTGTACTACCTCTGGATTGAGAGACCACTCATGGGAAGTCTCACCAATATGGCTGAGAGCATCCGCCAGTTGATTTGAGGTTCCTGCCACATAGATGGCTAGGAGATCTGCCTTCAGTCAGCTCACAAGCGTCCAGATGCAGAGTGGTTTCCTGCATAACAGCCAGGGGTGCGTGCCATCCTGTTTGTTGAGATAGTACATGGTCGTGGTATTGTCCGTCTGGACTTGCACCACTTGACCCCAAGCGAATGCAAACAGTGCCAGTCTGACTGCTCTGAGCTCCAGCAGGTTGATATATCGGGATTCCTCGGGGGATCCAGAACCCGTGGGCTCTGTGATTCCCCATGTAGGCACGCCAGCCCGTGAGAGAGACACTGGTCATGAGGACGACCGTTGGCTCAGGACGGACAAACGGGATCCCTTCCTGCAGATGAACTAGGATGGTCCACCACTGGACAGCGTCCCACATCTTCTGGGTCACTGTGATCAGCTGGTTGAAGTGACTGTAACACTGAGTCCATTGGCTGGCCAGCTCCCACTGAAGGGGGCACATATGCCACCGCGCCCATCGGACCACAGTGGTGCAGGCTACCATGTACCCCAGAAAGTGCAGAAAGTCCTGGGCAGGGTGCAAGTGGCCAACCAGAAATGATTGGGCAAAGGAGGAGAGAACCTCTGCCCTGTCTGTCGGGAGCCTGGCTCTGGCTCGGTAAGAGTTGAGCTCTGCCCTGATGAGGCATATCACCTGCGAAGGTACGAGCTCCGACTTGGTCTCGTTGACCAGGAGATCAAGTTCTGTGCAGGTCTGGAGGGCCAGTTCCCTGGACCTCTCCACCTCCTGTTTGGAGGAACCCACCAAGAGCGAGTCATCGAGATGGGGTACACCCTGACCCCTTGACGCCGTAGGTGGGCCTCCACCACTGCAATGCATTTGGTGAAGACCCATGGGGCCGATGACCATCCGAATGGCATAGCTCAGAACTCGAAGACGGCTACTTCTGCTCGGAAGCGAAGGAACCTCTGGTGAGATGGATGGATTGGGACGTAAAAGAATGCATCCTGGAGATCCAGAGAGCAAAACCACATGTCTTGCTTGAGAGAGAGGGAGTTACCATCCTGAGTGTGCGTGACCTGAGGAATTGGTTCAGGTTGTGCAGATCTAGAATGGGGCGCCAGCTCCCCCGTCCGCTTCAGGACCAGGAAGTACCTGGAAACAAACCCTGGGTTGACACAGAGGGGTCCGTGACTCTAGCCACTACCTCCTTGCGGAGGAGCTGGGCAATGTTGTCTCATAGAGCTGACTGAATGTGTATGGACACCATTTCCTCCTGTGGGGCTCGGACTCGGCTGGGAGGGTACTGCTTGAATTCCAGAGGCAGACCCTGGCCGATCACTTCTACAACCCACCTGTCTGTGGTAACAGCAGACCAGGAGGAAAGAAAGTGGTGGAGCCGGCCCCTCACGAGAGGACACAGAGCTTGTGTGACAGGTATGGGGGTGACTACCCTATCCTGTCACTGAGCAGGCTTGGAGGAGAAGGATCCGGATTGGGGACCTCCTGAGCCCCGTACTCCAGGTTTATGGGCTGCCGGGGGCCCGCACTTGGGCTGAGGGTGCCAAGGTTGTGCCTGCTGCTGCTGTTCCTGTTGGAAACAGGGCTGCTTGGCCGCAGGGGTAGAATGCTGAAAAGGCTTTTTCTTTTGCTTCTTGGAACCCTGGGATTCCTCCTGCGCAGAAGTCACAGAGTCCAAGGTGGCAATGGACTTCTCGATGTGTTGGAGGTGACTGTCCACACTAGGACCTAAGAGGTCGATACCCAGGAAGGGGAACATCCGTAAGCTTGTGTCGGGTGTCTGCTCTCGAGATCACAGGGAATCAGACCCCTCTGTGGCAGAACACGCTGGTTCTGCATGGTTGCCCATCCAGTATTCTCTATGTTTTTCCCCTACAAAAGACTATTTTTCTAGACTCATGTTTTCTGGAAGACCAATGGGTAAAGTGTGACTCAGGCCTGTTCACAGGACATTGCCTGGTTAAGTAAGTAAGTAAAAATGTATTTGTTTAAAGTGCCCTTCCTGAGCTTAGGGCACTTTTACCAACAATTCACACGAACTTAAATACAATACAATTTAAAATCAATAAAACCAATAACAAATCAATGACAGTCAATTATCAAATCCCTGAAAATGCCTGATTAAATAGGAATGTTTTCAGATTTTTTTTAAAACCTTCCACGGTCAGGCTCTCTCGTATCTGGCGAGGTAGAGAATTTCACAGGGTAGATGCCATAAAGGAAAAAGATTTTCCTCCGGATGTTTTTAGATATACCCTGGGAATCTCTAGCAATCCCTCATCAGAGGACTGGAGTCAGCAGGAGAGGCTGTTGGTATGTACCAACAAAAACCGAGCACCGAGAGTGCAGTAATTTACTTTTAAAGCGGTTCAAAATCCGCACATGGGCAAAGCGTGGCAGTTAAGATCCCACAGCATCGCGCGGGAACAAACTGCGCTGCACATGCACGCAATTCGGGTCCGCTTTTAATAAAGCAAATTACTGCACTCCTGTGTTTCAGTTTTTGTTGGTACATACCAACAGTAATTTGGGGACTCGCCATGTTTCTAATGAAATGGATTTTCTTCACTACATGTCCCAAATCACGACTTCGGGACAAGGCTAGCAGACGCGCGATCTCGTCCAGCTAATGCTTCTGAGTGGCGGGTGAGTTTCTGTCAGTACAACCGACCAAATAATCTTTCGAAAAATAGCAAAACTGGCAATTTTTATTAAGTATCTGAAGTAAAAGGGCATAGAAGACTCGGTCTTGGATGGGTGTGTGCCAACTTGCATACAGTGAAAAACAGACGGGCAAAGCTGACAGTGTCCCTTTAATGTTAGCATGACGACAGCAGGGGGGTACACCAGACATGAGTGGCACTCTAGATGATTGCATCATCAATGACATCACGTCTGACTGGAGTCAGAAGGAAGGAAGGAGTGATACTGTATGACCATGCACACCTTAAGGCAAGCTGTTGTGCCATTTCTGCATGTCTCTCTGCCAAGCGCCAGTCAACAAGCCTCATTTGGAGAAGGGACAGTGCCTCATGCCACTTGCCAGTCTTCTGGACATTTGAAGGAGCAGCCTGGAGAATCAGATACCCTATATCAATTACTTTAGCTATGATGCTATTGGAATTTTTTGAGTTTCTCTTCGGCCTCAGGGTGAAGCAACGCCTAGAAGGGGGTCGAAACTAGCACCGGCCCACTAACCAAATGCTGTCAGCTTTTGTATTGGGCTAGTAAGATTTTCCTTTGACTAGCCCTGCAGGCTTGTACCGGAGAAGGTAACATTTCAATAAGTATACCGGCTAGGCCACTGGAAAAGTCTGTTGGGCTAGTCCATTTTCCCAGTCACTAGCCCTGCTGGCTAGTGGCTGCAAAACCTGACCCCTGGTATAGGAAACACAGACTGACCACCTGACCCAGACACAGTCAAATGGTGCAAGTCCACCCCACTAGCAAAGCATCACACTTCAGACGTGAAGTGCTACGGTTCTGAACTGCGCTTCTAAGTACTGGGCTCAATAAACATTTTGCATCTAGTGCATGTGTTTTTTCACGTGTAGGAGACAGACAGTGACCACATGACCTAGTTAGTTGGTGTGAGTCTTTAAAGTCTGTGGTCAACTCTAACTGCGCTGCATTTTTGAAAGTTTTGCTAGTGTTTGCCAACCAAAAAAGAAAAACAAGTACAATATGATTCAGAGTGGAGAGAGTGACGGTGGGAGCCAACAAGAGACCTAACAACATAAAATAAAGACCTACATACCGTAAGTGTGGCTCACAGGCTCCAATGAAAAGACAAAAACATAAAAATAACATATTTTAAAGGACGCCATTTAAATACTTGCTAGGCAAAATGCCAGTAGCAGCGCAGAAATGCATTAGAAAATGGCTCATGGCCCAGACACCAGACTTGCCACGATGGACAGGATTACATTAGGATTGAATGAACAGAGACTTTCACCTCTCGGTGGCCTGCTTGTATTCTATACGTCATGCAGCATGACCCCTCCTTTGTAACACAGAGATGATGTCCATCCAGTAGGAAGGGATGGAATGGTACAGTAGAGGGAAGTCTGAGATAGGTGGAGGCACCAGATGGAGATACAAATCCCAAGGATAACACACACACGTAGGGAAAGCACCAGCCTACAGGGCCAATATACAGGAAGGGGGCTCATGCCTCATCACTTCTGTACCAGTGAGGACAGGCACCCTGAGATTTGTTTTTTAAATAATTATGCTGGACAGCGCCTCTGTAACATATCTGCTTTCACTGTATTTCTGCACTTGTATGAATTTTGAAATATATGTAGTAGACAAGTTCCCTTTTACACAAAAATTAATATATATATATATATATATATATATATATATATATAAATAATACTGGCGCAGTTGTGCCAGTATAGTTAGGGTGAAACTACAGTTCTATGTTAAAGTCCAAACTCTGAAGGTTAATAACTCTGGAGCCAGTCAACGAATTTGCATGAACTATGGCGCACACAACCTCTGCCAAATTTCGTGGGAATCTGTCAAGTGGTTTCTGAGATATAAAGTGTTGAAAAAACTGAAACTTTTTTTTTTTTTTTTTACATTTTTTTCTACAGCTGGATCTCAGAAACAGCTTTATGTTGTGGGCTGAAATTTTCAGGGTAGAAAGCCCTTGGGTCACAGATGTGCCTTTTGAATGTTTGGTGAAAAAATATTAATCCATTCAAAAGTTATTGAAGTTTTTAATTTCCCATTATTTCCTATGGGAATTGTTAAGTGTTTAGCATGAAAATAAGATCTGTGCAAATTAGGGCAAAATGCAAAAATTGGACTTCCACATGGTCAAGGTGCAAAAATAAGACTTTCGCAAGTGTCCCGGTGCAAAAATGTCACTTTTGCAAGTGTTTTTTTTTTTTAAATGCAGAATCCTGCATCGAAATTTGCATAATTTTGATGCAGGATCCTGCCAGCCCCCCCAAATTCCTATTTTTGGCATCGACATCGAGGTGCCCAATCTCTGTGTCGGTTCGCATCCCCCCCCCACCAGCTATTCCAACATCGGGATGCCCACTGCTGGTGTCAGATGTCCCAAGCTCACTTACATTGCCGACAGGGGTGCCGAATCCCCCTGTTGGCATCATGCATCCCCTTCCCCCCAACTCATCTGGCACACTGGAGCCCACCCCAGTGTGCCCAGATAAATGAAAATGATTTTAAACTTGCCGACACCGGAATGCCCACTCCCAGTGTCAGATGCTCCCCCAATCTAGTTTCAAAGCCAAGAGGGGTGCCCAATCCCCCTGTCGGCATCATGTATGGCCCCCCCAAAACTCATGCAGCACACTGGGAGCCCACCCCAATGTGCCCAAATTTAGTATTCTCTTCTTTTTTTTTTTTTACAGTTAAACCTGTAAATGAAGAAACTGCCCCTCCAGTGTCTTTTTTTTTTTTTAATTTTAAACACTGTAAAAAAGAAAAGCGGTCCCTAAGTCGTCTCCCACTCCCCTCCTCCATCCCACTGCACACCCAGCTCCCTTACCCCCCTCACCCATACCACCTCAGAGGTCGGAACTGGAGATCTTCTCGGACCAGGGACACGTCTGCACTCTTCAAGGCCGAATCGATCTGAGGAATCAAGGTAAGCCGTATAATGAGAGTCAATGGGGGCTTTCAACTTATGTTGGTATCTCAACTAATTTTAGGAATTTTTGCACCAAATTTTCAACATGGAGTTCTTGGAACTCCACCTTGTGAACATTGGCACTGTCATTTTGTTTCTCAGTCCCAAAAGGTGATTTCATGGTCACTGCATGAAATCACCTTTCAGGACTAATTCATGAAATGACAGTGCCACTGTTCATGATGTGGGTTTCCAAAAAGCCCATGTTGCTAATTTGGTTAAAAAATTCCCAAAAATGACTGCAGTAAGAGTGTACGTTACGTAGTTTCTATGCACGCGTGTAACCACCAATTTTTAATATTTTCACTTCAGATTTTCAACATTGCCATTTTTTCCACATCTCCTTATGAATAGTACAGCTGTCATTTTGCACATCCTTCCCGGAACACGTTTTCGCACCTGAGGCACAGAATGGCGTGGTCACTGTGCAAAATCAACTTTTACGATGGATTAACAAAATCACAGATGCACTGTTCATGAGGGGAGGTCCCAAAATGCCAATGCTGAAGATCTGGCAAAAAAATTACAGAAAATTACGAGCGTGCGTTGCGCAGTTTCTTAGCACACTCATAACTTCGTCAATTTTTCCTATTTTTACTCCAGATTTTTAACATTGCCAGTTTTTCACACAACCTCATGAATAGTACAGCTGTCATTTTTCAAATCGTACTGAAAATGCTTTCCCGCAACTGTGGCGCAAAAACGGTGTTACAGTTGCGCGGAATTACATTTTGACGAGGATTTGAAAGTTTGCTGTACTGGGTACATGTGGTGAGGTGCTAAGAAGGTTAGGCTGAACATTTGAGGTGAAAATCATTTCAGATGGCACAGTTATGACTATCTGTTGCTCTCTCTCTATGCCTGCCAGTAACTTTATGCGTGGAAGTGCAGGGGCCAGAGACTCCTGTGTTTCCACTGCTACTTATACATGTGCATCTGTGGAGAGATGGGCGCGCAGGGTCCAAAGGACCCTGCACTCCCACCATCACATATGGACACTGTTCTACTATCTGTATGGAGGGATGGTGACATATGGACACTGCTGTACTATCTGTATGGAGGGAAGGAAGCGCAGGGTCCCCCACAGTAAAATGAGGATGCAATTATACTATCTGAAAAAGAAGGGAAATTCTTTGCAAAAACTCCGTTAATGCATCAGTTAGGGTGAATACCACAGCAACAAAAATCAGGAAAATGAGGCGTTAGGGTTTCCAACCCTAACGCTCCATCCACAGGGTCTCCACCCCTACCACCATCCCCCACCCTCCGCACGCCAACAGGCATTGGGGTGTGCCACTGGGTTATCAGGCCTAATTCTCACCCCATTGTCCTATACTGTAGTGTGCAGGGTTGTTTACATGTGGAATGGGGTGAGAGTTGGGCTGACAACCCAATGACCCCAACACCTGTTGGTTTGTGGAGGGTGGGGAAATTTGGAATGTGTGGTCTCGTATGGTAGATCTCTTGATTTGCCAAGTTGCGTTTTGGTCAGATATACGGTTTCTGCACAGCAAAATGCTGAAAAATACAGGTTACTCACCTGTAACAGGAGTTCTAGGAATGGTATATGTTGTTCATCCACACTGTCTGGCAGGTTCCTTGCCGCTTTAAGATGGGCAGGAAAATCTTCAAGCTGGCTCCTCTCACCCACCCGGGTGGTAAAACCCTCGGCTCCGCCACATGACACCAGATCTAGCCCGCTGGAAGCCAGGTGGCGTGTCGAAGCCGGGGAGATCGTGTGGATAAACAACATATACCACTCCTAGAACTCCTGTTACAGATGACTAACCTGTATTTCTAGGGACGTGGATATGTTGTTCAATCCACACTGTCTGGCAGACTCCTAGCAGTTCTCCGGGAGCAGGGAGGCAAGGCGCACACCCCTGATACTTACTTGGGGAATAAGGACTGGAGAACCGAGGTCCCAAAACCAGCATCCCGGCGTGACTCTAGGTCAATGTGGTAATGGGAAATGAAGGTGTGTGCTGACTTCCGGGTTGCAGCCCTGCAGATTTCCTGGATAGGGACGTCCCTAGAAGCAGCCACCGAAGCAGCGGTATGGCGGGTAGAATGAGCTCTTATACCTATGGGTGGCTCCATGCCCACCAGCCTACAGCAGAGATCTATGCAGGAGGTGACCCACCTGCTAATCGTCTGCTTGGCTGCAGGTCTGCCAGGTGCGGCTGCAGCGTAGGTGACTAACAGCTGACGAACTTCTCCCCGAACTTCAGCCGTCCACTCCTTGTAATAAGCAAGCGCTCTTCTAGGGTCCAAAGTATGGAGCCTATATTCGGCCTCCAAGGTGTGATTGGGTAGAACACCGGCAGAGTCAACACCTGATTCAGGTGAAACTCCGACACCACCTTCAGAAGGAATTTCGGGTGGGGGCGAAGGACAACCTTGTCCCTGTGGAAGACCAGATAAGGAGACTTGATGGAAAGCCCCTGGAGCTCTCCCATCCTTCTGGCTGATATTATAGCCACCAAGAAGGCGATCTTCCACAACAGGTGGGAGACAGCGCACCTGTGCATCGGTTCGAATGGCTTGCCCAGTACCAGCAGTAGATCCCATGGAGGGTCTTGCACCAGAGGGGATATGTGATCAAGGCCTTTGAAAAAGCACCAGACCACCTTCTCCTGTGCCACTGACTGCTTGCCGGCCCGCGCCCGGTAAGCAGAGATGGCTGCCAGGTGCACCTTAAGGGTCGTCGACCGAAGCCCTAGCAGGGAAAGGGACCACAGGCAGTCTAAAATGCTAGCCAATGGACAGGAAGAGGGGTCCAACCCCTTGTCCTGACACCAAATGGAGAATCTCGGCTCAGAGGTCATTTAAGGAAGTATTTTTTCACAGAGAGGCATGGAATGGCCTTCCGGAGGAGGTTGTGGAGTCAAAAACAGTGGTGGAATTCAAGCATGCAAGGGACAATCATAAGGCAATTCAAGGGGGTGGGGGTAGGAAGAAGTAGGCTGCTGGTTAACTAGGATCTGCAGCTTATCCATTAGGTAGGAAAATGGGCAGACTGGGTGGGCCAAGTGGTCCTTACCTGCCATCGAATTCTATGTTTCTATGTTTCTATTTAAAGGCATAGTATTTTCTGGTCGACTCCTTACGGGATGCCTCGACAACGCTGAGGACCTCGTCGGAAAGACCCAAGGTCAGGAACTCTAGCTGCTCAGGAACCAGGCCGTCAAGTGCAGGGACTGAAGGTCCGGATGGAGTACCTTCCCCTTGTTGACTGAGATTAGGTCCGGGCGGGCTGGAAGCCGCCTAGGGAGCCTGGAGCCGAGGCTGAGGAGATCTGGGTACCAGAACTGGCGAGGCCAGTCTGGGGCTACCAGAATCACCTGCGCCTTGTCCCTCTTTGCCTTCAAAAGCACCTTGTGGATCAAGGGAAATGGAGGGAAGGCATAGAAGAGGTCGGGGGTTCACGGCCTCAAGAAGACATCCCCCTGCAGCGAGCCCTGCTGAGGGGGGCGGGCATGAAACAGCCTCAGCTTTGCATTCTCCCTGGAGGCAAAGAGGTCCACCTGAGGGGTGCCCCAGTGGGAGAACAGGTCTTGAACTACCTCCGGCAGGAGAGACCACTCATGAGATGCAGCGCCTATCCGGCTGAGGGCACCTGCCAGACTGTTCGAGGCTCCTGCCACATGGATGGCTAGCAGATCCGCCTCCAGGCTGATCACGAAAGACCAAATGCGGAGAGCTTCGTTGCATAAAGGCGAGGAGTGCGACCCGCCCTGCCGGTTGAGATAGTACATGGTCATGGTGTTGTCCGTCTGGACCTGAACCACCTGACCCCGTACAAATGAAGCGAAGGCGGTGAGAGCTACCTGAACCGCTCGAAGCTCCAGCAGGTTGATGTGGCATCGAGACTCCTGAGGGGACCAGAGGCCGTGGGCCCGGAGATCCCCCAGATGGGCACCCCAACCCATAAAAGAGGCGTCGGTCGTAAGAATGACTGTCGGTTCGGGGGTGGACAAACAGAATACCCTCCTGCAGATGAGCTGGGACGAGACACCACTAGAGGCCGTTCCACATCTTCTGGGTCACGGTTACTAGCTGGTCCAAAGGACCGGAGCGTTAAGACCACTGGCAGGCCAGTCCCCACTGCAGGGGACACATACGCCAACGGGCCCAATGGACCACGCTGGTGCAAGCCGCCATGGGACCCAGAAGGCGCAGGAAGTCCCAGGCAGGGTGCAACTGCCCAACCAGAAATGATCGGGCAAAGGAGGAAAGGACCTCGGCCCTGTCCGCTGGGAGCCAGCCTCTGGCTCGAAGAGATTCGAGCTCTGCCCCAATGAACTGAATCACCTGCAATGGTACGAGTTCCGATTTGGCCTCATTGATCAGGAGACCAATATGAGAGCAGACCTGGAGGGCCAGATCTCTGGACCGCTCCACCTCCAACCTGGAGGGGGCTGCTATCAACCAGTTGTCCAGGTAAGGGTACACCTGGACCCCTCGGCGCCGCAGGAATGCTGTCACCACTGCCATGCATTTGGTGAAGATCCTGGGAGCTGGAGATAGACTGAAGGGCATGGCCCGGAACTCGTAGAGGGATCCCTCTGCTCTGAAGTGGAGGAATCGCCGATGTGATGGACAGATTGGGACGTGAAAGAACGCTTCCTGGCAACCCAGAGAGCAAAACCATATGCCTAGTTCAAAGGATGGTATGATCTGAGCCTGAGTGACCATCCTGAAGGTGCGCGGCCTTAGGAACTTGTTCAGGTCGTGCAGATCGAGAATGAGGCACCAGCCCCCGTCCGTTTTGGGACCAGGAAGTACCCGGACACAAACCCTGGGCATGGAGAAGGATCCACCACCTTGCTGATCACCTCCTTTTGGAGAAGCAGAGCTATGTCGGCTCAATGAGCCGACAGAGAGGCTGCAGAACCGGTAGCCCCCTGAGAGGCGATGGCTCGATAGGGAGGGGTCTGCTCGAATTCCAGAGGCAGACCCCTGCCGACCACTTCCAGCACCCAACGGTCCGTGGTGATAGTGGACCAGGCAGAAAGGAAGTGGCTGAGCCGTCCCCCCACGGGGGGACCCAGGGGAGGAGTGATGAGGTTGGGGGTGGCAGCCCTCAACACGTCACTGGGCAGGCTTAGAGGAAGGGCTGGCCGAGGAGTCGCCTGGACCTTTCCCTCCAGGCTTCCTGCTGGAGGAAGCAGCAGGCTTGGCCTTGGGGCACCAAGCATGAGCCTGCTGGCTCTGTTGCTGGTACTGTGGGGCCGGACGTGCCACAGGGGCGGAAGGGTGAAAGAACTTACGCTGTTGCTGGCGGCCTTTGTCTTTCTGGGCAGACGTGACCGAGTCCAAGGTGGCGTTGGACTTCTCGATCCTCTGGAGATGGCCCTCCACCCCAGGCCCGAACAAGTCGGTGCCCAAGAAGGGGACGTCTGTCAGCTTGTGCTGGGTATCCGCTGTGAAGGTGGAGATCCGCAGCCAAGCTCTGCGGCGCATGGCTACTGCGGCCGCTACTGACCGGGCACAAGAGTCTCCGATGTCCAAGGCAGTTTGGAGCTGTTGCTTGGCCACTTCCCTTCCCTGATCCCGCACCTGCTTGACAGTCATTTGAAGGTCAGCCGGGAGATGAGGAAGCACCTCATCCAGGGAGCCCATAAGGGCATGTGAAAAGTGTGCCATCAGTAAAGCCGAGCTAGCCTGTCAAAGGCATAGGGAGGAGGCAGCATAAACTTTGCGCCCAGAGTAGTCCAGCTTTTTGGACTCCTTATCCGAGGGCTTCTCTACGTCCCTAGCGTTTCTGGAGCTCCGAAAGACGCTATTGGTTACCAGCCCTTCAGCCGAGGGGTGCTCCGAAAAGCCGGAGAGGGAACCGGTGGGGACAGCATACTTGCGGGCCATCCTGGCCAAAGGTGCAGGAAAGGATGTAGGCCACTGCCACAACTCCAGGACCGGACCAACAATGGCCTCGGGCACAGGGAAGGCCTCCGTGGGGGAATCCCCTCGGTCCAAAATCTCTGTGAAGAGATATCTGGCCCATTTCTGCACGGGTTTGAGCTGCATCCCAAGAGAATCTGAGATGAGCCGAAGAATACCTAGGAACGAGGATGGGCTCTCGTCCACCGACAGACCCCCGGAGGATTCCAGGTCGAGGGGCCTGGAATACAGGGAGGCGTCATCGGACTCTGAGGAGTCCGCGAACAGCTGCCGAGCGCCTGAGCCACCCTCCACTCACCGAGGCCGACTGGGGGTGGGGGTGACCAACAACCTTTGGGGCAAGCCCTGACCCGACCGAGAATCTTTGGTCGGGGCCCCAGTCTTCGGCTGCGAGGGTGGAGGTTCCACCACAATGGGTGGAGCAGCCGGTTTTGGCCGAGCAATCGGTGCCGGAGTTGGCTCCTCGACCAAAGAGCCGATGGCGAGAGGTTGGTTCGGCCATTCGGGAGACAGCCACTTAATTGCCGGGGAAGGCGACTGAGTCGGCTTGTTGCCGGCCAATAAGAGCTGCTGCCACATGTCCTCATAGCGCCGACGCAACTTGTACCAGAGCCTATCCTCTGAAGGACAATGAGGATGACTGGCAATGCTGCTTTCCGTGATGCCAAGACAGAGACCACCGATGTCGGCGGGACCTACCCGACATGGAGAAGGACCAAGACCGTCAGGGTTGCCAATGGTGGGTCGGAAAGGGGTTGGGGGAAACCCGCCATCCCCGTACAGGGCCTCGACTGGGGATTCTGGCCGAAGCGGAGCCCGCAGCTGCGGACACCGCCTCAACAGGCCTCCTTGACTACATCATGAAACCGCTGGGCGCCCCAGTTGAAGTCAGGCAGTGCGGTCTTACAGAACCAAAGGCGAAAAAGACTTGCAGAGATCGCAGGCCTGTGGATCATGGTCAAGCCCCAGCAGTAAACGCACGTGGCGTGCGGGTCGGTCCGAGACACCTTCTGCCCACTAGGGCACCGACGGAAGCCAGGAGTAGATTTCGAATCCATCGCAGCCACGAAGGAAGGAGAAGACTTAAGTCCCGTAAATTTTAATACGATTTTCAGTAGAACCGAAGGTTCAGGATCCAGGCCTAAAGTTGCAAAAGCGCTAAGGAGGAAACCTGAGCTTCCAAACGGTAAGGAAGATCTGGCATCATGGGGCAGAGCTGAGGGTTTTACCACCCGGGTGGGTGGGAGGAGCCAACTTGAAGACTTTCCGGCCTATCTTAAAGCGGCAAGGAACATGCCAGACAGTGTGGATTGAACAACATACCCACGTCCCTGTCACGTTTTTTGCCCATCGTGCTGTGACCACACCATTTGGTCTTTTGGTCTGAAATGTTCAGGGTAGAAAGAGTGTGTGTCAAAGAATAATCCAGCGTTGGTTTGGTGAAAAATTATTAATCCATTCCAAAGTTATTTAATTTTTAATCTTGGGGTTATGAGCATGCTCAGTTCACTCCAAGATTTATACGTATTTTTTGCAAAAGAGGATTGGGCTCGTGGTAAATGATTTTTGCAGCTTGTGAACGGGAATTTAAAAAATCCCAGTCCAGCAGGAAAATTTCCCCTTTCATGAGCCGCCATCTTGTTTTCATCCCTCCCCACCCCCAAACAAAAATTCATAGCTTCCTCCACGGGTGACTTCTCGTTGCAATAAGGCATGGGTTTTGTTCAGGGTGACGCCCCCTACAAACCTACACCTTTGGTTTGCTTCATTTTGGCCAAAAAAAATTACAGTTTCAAATTTTGAAATTCTTCGTCGATGACTCACTTCCGATCCTTTCATAAGCTGATAAAATTCCAGTCACGCGAGCCGACCCCTTTCACGGTAGTAAAATCCTTGACCGTCACTTAGGGATCAGATGGCCCTTCTTGCGGACAAGGATTAACTCACGGTCAAGGATTTTGCTGCCTCACAAAGGGGGATTGGCTCGCGGACTGGGATTTTGTCAGCTAGTAAAAGGGGACTGGGTTTTTGAATCATCTTTCATGAGCTGACAAAATCCCCATCCGTGAGCAATCCCCTTTCGCAAGGTAGCAAAATCCTTGACCATCACTTAGGGACCAGATGGCCAAAATCTGACAGTCAAGGATTTCTCACGGACAGCAATCTGACGGTTTGCGAACAGGTATTGACCTCGCGGTCAGGGATTGACCTCACGGTCAGGGATTTTGTTACCTCGCGAACTAGGATTTTAAAAATGTTGCCACTGCACTGTAAGTAAACAGTCTGGTCTTTTGACTTGAAATTTGCAGGGTATTAAGGGGATGCCCCAGAGATGTGAACTATGCTATTCAGGTGTTGAAAAGTTAATCGGATCCATAGATATGCCATCATCAGGCCCAACTCTCACCCCATTCCACGTGTAAACAAGCTTACACACTACAGTATAGGACAATCGGTGAGCGGCCTGGAGACCCAATGGCACACCCCAACGTCTGTCGGTGTGTGTGGAGGGTAGGGGTGGGTGGAACCCTGGGTGGGGTGTTAGTTGGAAACCCTAACGCCTCATTCCCTGCTTTTGTCGCTGTGTTATTCACCCTACCTGATGCATTAACAAAGTTTTTTGCTAAGAATTTCCCTTCTTTTTCAGATAGTATGATTGTATCTTCATTTTACTGTGGAAGCGCAGGGTCCTTTGGCTTTCTACCCTGAAAATTTCAGCCCACAACATAAAGCCATTTCTGAGATCCAGGATGACAAAGAAATGTCAGAAAATCCTGATTTTTCTGTTTCAACACTTTATATCTCAGAAACCACTCACCGGATTCCCACCATATTTAGCAGGTCAAGAGACCTACCCCTAGAGATTATGCATGCCAAATTGCATGAAAATCCATTGTACAGCTCTAAAGGTATTAACCCTCAAGGTCTGAACTTTAACATAGAAGTGCATGTTCACCCTACCTATACTGATGATTTTTCTGTTTTTTCAACACTTTATATCTCAGAAACTACTCAACAGATTCCCACCACATCTGGCAGATCAAGAGACCTATACCTTGAGATTATGCAAGCCAAATGTCATGCAATTCTGTTGAACAGCTCCAAAATTATTAACCTTCAAAGAGAACTTTAACAAAGAAGTACACTTTCACCCGAACTATACTGATGATTTTTCTGTTTTTTCAACACTTTATATCTCAGAAGCTTCTCAACGGATTCCCACCACATTTGGTAGTTCATGAGACCTACCCAGAGATTACGCATGCCACATTTTATTCAAATCTGGCTCCAAAGTTATTAACTCTCAAAGTCTGAACTTTTAACACAGAAGTGCACTTTCAACCTAACTATACTGGCGCGGTCTAATTATAAATTTCAATTGCGCTATATCTTACCCTGCTGCTATGGAGATTTTATAGGCAGACAGGCTAGCTGGGGCTGCTAGAGAGAAAAAATGTAAACTTTCTGGTTAGTTCCACAACATTCAAACACGAAGTTAACTGTAGGCCATACTGTGTGTATACAGCATGAGAGGATGAAAATGAGGCCAAGTGGGAATCAAACAGGAGTCTCCACGCTGTCTAATCCTATATTGTGTGTGTGTGTATGTGTGTGTGGTGGTGCAACTAAAGCAGTAAGATGATCGTGGTGAGGGCATGCAGCACAGAAGTCAGAAAGAAATTTCTGGTCAGGAAATCTTTTCTGTGCCGTGAGACCCATTTAAAAAAAAACAAAAGACAGCATAGAATTCTTAAAGGCAAAGCTGACGAAAAGATGCAAGAAATAAGGAAACAAAAGGCAGGTGGAGGAGAAAAAAATACCAGGCAGAAAAGAGATAGAGAATATCAAGGTATTAGAGATGCCACGTTAAAGGAAAAAAAAAAAAGAGATGAAAGACTCGGGAGGGAGTAAGGAGGACAAGGGCCAAGAGACAGATGCAACTAAAGAATAAGACAAAATCAGATTGGGGAAGAGAGTTGGAAAAGAAAATGTAAGACTAATGGCTGGTTGCCAAAATGGAGAGCAAATGAAAAGAACATGGAAAAACAAAAGTAAAATTAAACAATTCATGCATATGTATTTTATATGTTATGCCTAAAATATATATACATTTATAGAGCTGTTTGTGTCTCTCGGAAAAACAGTAGATAGGTGGCTTGTGAAAGGTGGGGAAAACAGTAGCACGAGGCCTTTGGTAGTTCAAAAATTATGCACATCTTAACTGGACTACCAGTTTTTGAGATTTACTGTACCCACTGCCACATCTTATTTAAATTCCTTTAGGGAAGCCGACTTCTGACTCACTGGTCAAGATTGCTCCTTCAAAGACACAGCAACACCTGCAATCCCATAGCAAGCTGAAAGAGGAGTAAGCTGAATGGAAGAACCCTGAAACTGTTGACGGCCTGTCTGCTAGATGGCATGCAAAATGATTTGGCCAGCACATCGTTGCACCAGTCAGTACTGTATTGGCAAACCCAGGCAGTGCCGCGGCTACAGCAAATAACTTCATGTGATACCAGAACAAGCTCACTGGTGTGCATTAGGAAGCTAGTAATTACTAACCACTATAGCGATGATAACTGTTGCAATCACAGGAATCTGATGTTGTATAGGCAGGTCCTTCAGAAGGGCTCTGTAGAACTCCCCAAATGCTTGTCCTACATGTTTAAATGGTTCTGTTACAAATGTTGTGAATGTGAGCGAAACAGCCTAATAAGAAAGAAACAAAACAAGTAAGTTAAAAAGCCAGAAGATTTGAGAAATGGATTTTGAAGAGTATTAACATATTAAGAATTGCTAGATGCATACCCTAGCTGGAGGAACAAGAAAAATTGGATTTACTAACAAAGTTTCATAATATACTTTGCAGGGATCATCCTGAAGGGACCATGTAGTTCTCCACCATTCTGTAGAAAGAAAAACATTTTTTTTTAAATGGCTTTCATAAGTATTAGAACAAAAAAGTGTCAACTTGCTCTATTTTGGATGTACAGTACAATGTATTATTACAAAAATACTGAACGAGGGCCTAAATCTGTGGAGAAGGAAGAGAGTGCAGGGTTACAAGGAGCAGCTGAAATAGACAGGCGGGGTGAGGACACGGCAGCACACAGGAAGATAGCAGAGGGCTAGGGTGGCAGAAGAAAGAAAGCAAGAAAGAGAAACAAGAAAAAGAAAGAAAGAAGGAAAGAAAGAAAGAAAGAAAGATAAATTTACTTAAATCAGGGAGGGGGCATGAGAGACATCAGTAAACAATAGAAAGCAGGGGGCAGGGCGGTTCAGCGTCGAGCACAGAGGAGGAGTTTCAGCAGAGTGATGCAGGGTGGGTACTCGCCATGCTACGAGGTGGGGGTTTAGCTGAGAGAAGAAAAGAACAGATAGAGATTAGACCAGGAAGGCAATCAAATACAGTGGATTAGGTACACTCTAGATAAAATGCTGTAAAATCACAATAAATCATAAGCAGAGTAGCAGCTGGAAAATAAACAGCAGCAAGCACAAGCAGTATTCAAATCTGCGGGGACGATTACAGTTCCATTTCAGACATAAGTAAAAACAAAAAGCTCATTAGTAGCGAGTCAAGAGAGAAAAAGCAGAACATCTTAAATTTGAACTACAGAGGTAGATGGCTGCACAAGGCACACGAAGACCGAGTGCTTGCTGAGAGGCTCAGACAGTCAAGTGTCCTGGGCTAGAAAGTTTAGCCAATCGGCGTGAGGATAGCCAAGGAAGCAGCTAATCAGAGGGTAGAGCCAAAAATCTTGCATCTCCAGTGCTTCCTAGAAGGGGACTGTACCTTGTTGATGAGCTGGCCGAGGAGGGTGAAGCGGGCGCGGAGATCAATCGCAGCACCGCTGCAGGAGAAGCGCCAAGAGGAGCTCCCAGTTAGGGAACTCAATCTTGCTGATGAGCTGGCAGAGGAAGGTGAAGTGGGCAGTGGCAGAGAGGGGCAGGAGACAGGGACAAGCGGGGATGAGTGCATTATTCAGCAGCAGATCTCACACCATAGGCTGGCGGGGGTATGTGGCTACAAGCTCAGGGTTTGGGGGTAGGGGAATCATGCTGTTTTATCTTCTGCAGTTCTGGGGACAGAGGTTTAGGGCAGACGCTGTACTGTCAAGGCAGAAACGTTGCTGCATTTGTTATAAATTGTGCTGCGTACCTGCTCAGTGAGAAGGGACATGTTGTAAAGGGACAAGCATGCATGCGATGGACACAAAGGAATGTTGGCAGGAAAGCATGGTGGGGTGGGGGGAGTAGCTGGAGATCAGGTAGAGACTGCAGTAACAGTAAAGGCTGGGACAAAAATGGGCAGATTGGGTGGGCCAAGTGGTCCTTATCAACCAACAAATTCTATGTTTCTAAGCGTTTGTAAGAAGTGAGGGGGAAAGCAGGGGACAGTAATGAACAAGATGGGGTGACGGTGGGTGATGCAGAGACAGATCTTGGCCCCAGTTGTAGGGGGTGAGTGCATGGCTGCAATTCAGTATATATTATCCATAGGGACAAATGACCCTTTGCGTAAGTGACCATGAGGTGCAACGACCATGACACAGAGGGATAGCATCTGCAGCACATCCACAGGTAGTTTGCAGTTTCTCAGGGAGCTCTACCTGTGAGGCCAGGGCAGAATAGTAGGTTAACCAAGGTAAGTGTAGCAGATAAGAGGGAGGGGGCTCCTAGGCAGGATGAACAGGGCAGAATAATGGCAAAAAAGATACCAGGCATGAGATGGCAAGGATTAATATACGCAGGACAAAACTATCTATCTAGGGTAGGCTAATGTAAGAAGCCAGGATGGAGAACTTCCAAGGATTCAATACTCGCAATGCATGGGCTGTAGGGAGGATGGAGAGAGATCACAAGCTGCAGGGTGTGTGGACATGCCATCTTTTTGAAAGCGCTCTGGGATATGGGTAAGTGCCTAGTCTGCAGCAGACCGGGGTTCCTTGTGGCAGTGATAAACCATCTCAAGGCTGAGGTAAGCAGGCAGAGAGGGGCACAAAGGACTCAGGGACCTAGACGCCGCTAGACTAAAGATTGAACAGGGTCGCTGGAGCAGGATGGCACACTGGTTGGGTGGAATCATCACATCCCCAGAGACAGTAACCAGGAATCGCTTCCAGATCCTCAGGCCACCAGAAAGGGTCTATACCCAGGGCCCCAGACAGTTGAAGCAAAGGCAGGTAAGAGAAGTTGGGAGGGAAGCGTACTAGGCACTGAAGGTTAGCAAGGGGCAGGGGCAGACTACAAAGGGCAGCCTGCTGTGGACAGCAGAGGAAAAAGGACCTTGAAAATACATGGAGATTGCTGGATGTAAGAAACAAAGGGGTAACAAGACTACCTGGGGAGAAGGTGGGTAAGGGAAGTATGCCAGAGGGTCAGGAGACAAGTAGGAATCTAGTCCACTCAGGGTGAGTCTTTGAGGAGGACCATGAAGCAGACAGAAGAGGAGAGAAGAGATAACAGTCTAGGTAATGAGTGCCATCTAGAAGGGGTGGAGTGCGCAAACAGTCCACTCACCAAAGGGGGAAGAGAAAGGGAGTAGTCAAACTGCGCGGGGGGGGGGGAACAAAAAGCATAAGGAGAGAGAAAGTGGAAGAAAGCAACTCTAATTGAAACACAAAGGATGACGGATACAAAAAGGGGTTTGTCAGAGTGGCTGCAACAGCCTGGGGGAGCTAAAGGTAGGGGTAAGAAGAGTGGTAAAAGACTCCTAGTGCTGGGGGACTGAAATGTCAGAGAGACAGGGCAGTGCGTACAGGGGAAGGAGCAACATAGGAGGAGTGTAGTGTGCCTCCCAGGTATGATAGCAACTGTTACCAAACTTACCAGCTTCTCTTATCTATGCTTCAATCCCAGACCAATATGAGAGTTTGTGTGTGGGGTTGGGGGGCGCGCACTTCTGTTGGTCCATATAGGTACTAACAACCTGGTAGGATGCAGGGTGGAGGTGGTTCAGAGCAGGTTTAGGGTGCTATGGGAGAAAGTTAGGGAATGGGCAGACACAACGGCCTTTTCAGAAGTACTGCCTGTGCCCAGGGCCAACAAGGATAGGAAAGGGAGGACTGAAGACTTTATTAAGTGGCTCAAATACTGGTGTGGAGAATGGGACTTTGGAAATATTAGGTATTAGGTAGCCATATGGGAGAAGAAAACCCTGAGTGCTATAGCTCGTCACTCCAGCAGACTGCAAGACCACAACCTTTCTCATGGAGGGGGCCACAGTGCCTCCCCAGGATGATACACTAGGGGCAACTTAGGTTTCACAGAAGTGGGGGGTGGGGGTGGGCGGAGGCAGCAGGAAGGGGGAAGATAAGCACAGAGCAGGAGAATTTAAATAGGGAGAAGGAGGGGATAACAGGGTAGGGTAGCCATATGGCAAAACGGCAAAGCACATCTGGCCAGTGGGTAACTAGTCAGAGCATTCACCACAGGGGCAAGTGTAAAGGGCCACGACATCCAGGAGGGTTTTTTAATCAGTGCCAGGACCTTGGAAAACAAGATGGAGGACCTCCATGTCCTAGTAGCAGAGGATCACTTGACTTGGTGGCAGTCATGGATACCTGGGAGTCCCCAAACCACGCCTGGGAACTCAGCATTCTGAGGCACTCCCTACACAACAAAAACAGAACAGGGGTTGCCCTCTGCATCAGTACATGAAAGAGAGGATAACAGCTACAAAGGAGAAAACGGGAAGTGACACTAGTACAGAAACACTGTGCATTCAGATGCAATCATGTACAGGAAGGAAGGTAAAATTGGGAGTGGTCTATAGACCACCAAACCAAAACAACAAGGCAGCCAGAGAATTGGTAAAGGAAATCGGGAAGGTGTCACTGCAGGAAAAGGTGGTAATCGCGAGTGACTTCAATCTACCAGGGTTTGTGGCAGGGAGATCATGTCAAATTGATAGGACTGACTGACTGGGTCATGACGGCCGTGGGTAGTGACCAAGCAGTAGCCACACTGTACCTGGACTACAGCAAGGCCTTAAACTCTGTCCCATGTTGGAGACTGATCAGGTAATTGGACGACCTCAGAGTGGGTGGCAAAATGACCAGGTGGGTATGTAATTAGCTGGGAGGGGTGCAGAGAGTCTTGGTCAAAGGGATATATTCAGGCCCGGGGCGACAACTGAGGTTGCGCAGTGATCTGTGCTCAGTGCAGTGCTGGTCAACATACTCACTGGTGACAGCAGAGACAACATCAAGGGCAAAACTGATCTCTTTGCGGATGACACCCAAGCTCTGCGGCAGAGCTGACACAGGAGGAGGTCAAGTACATGAGGAAAGACCTGGAAAGGTTGGTGAGGTGATCTGGGATGTATCAGTTGGGCTTCAATGCCAAGAAATGCAAATTCACGCACATGGGGAAAAAAAAGAGCCCCGGGCCCGAATACAGCTAAGAGGGTGGTGGTCATGGTAACAGATAAAGAGAAGGTTCAAGGGGTGCCAATTATGAGGACCTTTAAGCCCTCTAGACATTTCAGTAATGCAGGGGGTAAGCCTAACATAATTCTGGGTTGCATAAGCAGAGCATTCAGTAGCAGGAGGAAAGAGGTTACACTGCTCTTATACAGATCCCTGGTGAATCCACACCTGAAGTTGTGTGTCCAGTTCTGCCGACCCACCCTCAGAAGGACATAAACCAGCTGGAGGCAATGCAGAGTAGGGCCACTTAGATGATTCAGGGGCCGCAAGGGTACACATCAGAGCAGGGACTGGAAAGGCTGAATATGTAATTACTGGAGACCAGAAGGGAAAGAAGTGGTATGATAGAAACTTTTAAATACCTGAGGGGTATTCGCTAGTGAAGTGTTTATGACTGAGAACAAAAATGTTAGCGAGAGAATGGCTGCAGATTGGAGGAGGGATGCCAGGAGGTTACATCATAGAGAGGGTGGTGCTAGGGAGGAACAAACTACCAGAAGAAGCTGTAAATGTAAAAGCAGTGGAGAATTTCAAGACGGGTGGGGCAAGGGGCAGGTGATGATGGCCAGAGAGGGGTACTGAAGGGACATGAACTCCTAAGGTGCATGTGTCCTCATATTGGGTAGACTCGACAGACCACAGCAGGAGGAAGGCCAGACAGGAGGGATGCAGAAGACCTCCAAGATCACAGGCCTTGAAGGGTGGCAAGACCAAATCTCACCAGCAGCAAGACACCAAATACAACTTGCTATACTTAGTGACAGGATGGAACAAAGTTCCCATGATGGCAGAGCAAACAGCAGCTGCTGAAACAGAGTATGAAAAGAAGTTAAACAGAAGCTGGCCCGCCGGTGCAGCATTTACGGTACTGCTTGCAACTCCAATGATCCAGCTTAAGGATTGAGCTAGGGCCAGAGAGCCGGCTGGGGGGAGGAGGATTGCGCGTCCTAACGGACACTCTCCTCCTCCTCTGGAGAAGAGGTCTCGCTGTTTTGCTGCTCTACCACACCTGTGTGACAACAGGTGGTGGTGCAGGGGAAGGCGTCAGTGAGGGAGATTAGAGCAAGTGTCAAGTCATCTGGGTGCGTCGCGTGCTGGCACCCAATGACAAAACACGCTCTTTAGGGGAGGGCGGGATTAAAGGGGACAAAAAAGCTTGGGACTGGCTAAGGGCAGATGAAGCCCTTGCCAGTGCCCATCATGCTCAAAACTAGACCCAACCACCACTGACCAGGGGTATCCTTCAGGCCTTCACCTCTGCTGCGGGCGGCAAGAGACAGTGGGGTAATAACATCAAAGTGGCTGATGGTGGACCCAGCCGGGGGGGGGGGGTTGCAAACCAGGAGGACAATACAGCAGTGTGTCACAGGTGGGCCTTCGAGGCCCGGACAGGTCAGTGGTTGGGTCTCAGTGAGTGGGATCAGACTAACAGGGGTGAAAGGAGGAATCTACCAATACACTGGGGGAAAAATGTGTTAAAAGGGAAAAAAATATGCTATAAAAGAAGTGAAGCCACCAGTGGCAAACCCGAGGACAAGACCAGGAACCTCTGTGATAGGCATCTGGAAACAAAATAAAATTTAAATGCCAACCACTCTGGTAGGAAACAAAACCGGGTGCCCACCATCCCAGTGGGGAACAAAAAGACAATGGGACTGTACACAGTCCAACGTTAGAGCCAAACAGAAGCGCAAAGGCTCCAGGGATATCCAGAAAACACATAACCACAAAGAACAATGAGGCAAGCAGGCAAGGAAAATGCATATCTTAAGTTGCCCATATAAGGGACACAGAATCATGTCAGAACCCACTAACATATCAATTAAGTCACAGCATGCCCATGAAAAAGGTAGAAAAGTTGGACCAGGGCCATGGAACTGAACCACACCGAAGAGAACTCAAGGGCAGAGTCCAACAGGGACGAAGGAGGCCAAAGCACATTCAAATGGATTGTGGAAGAGTCCACAGAGCACAACGTATCATACACTGAAATGTGGCCATAGCAGAAACGAAAGGTGCCAAGGATATGGTGACTAAGCTGCCAGGAGATCTAGCAGCCACTGGGGATCCTCAAGCAGGACAGAGGTACAATAGCAGAAGCCAGGAATGAAGCAGTAGTGATGGATGGTTCAGAAAGCCGCAGGCAGGGAACAAATCCCCATCCATAAAGGGGGAAGGGGAGGATGGCCAGACTGGCTGGGACAAAATGGGGACCAGACCAGAAAGGGGCCACCAAAGTAAGGTGACCGATGCCATACACAGTGGCAGTAAACTCCCTAGGAGCATAGGTCAAATGGAAAAGCCAGGAAAGGGACAAGACATCCCCAAGCCCAGCAAAGCACAGGCTGAGGAACAAGCCAAGAAAAGCAAAGACCAGTAAAGAGCATGGTGTGGGCCAGAGGCAAAGGAACACCATAATGAGGACCAGAAAGACCCACAAGGCAAATAGCCAGTTAGTGGTACAGATGAAGCCGAGAGAATGGAGGTTTTGGCAGGAAGGGTATAGGGCATCTACCCCCTGAGGAAAACTCAACTTCAGGCCGCGTAGTGTATGGCCATAAAGGGTAACGCAGCACTAACAGCTGGACCCAGTGGTGGAGCTACAGGAGGGGCTGGGGGGTCGCCCCTCCTGGCTACCCCAGTGTGAGTAGTGGTGCCCCACCACTTTCATTATTCAATGTTTAGTGCCCACTGTGGAGCCCATGTTTGACTGAATGGCACCCCCCAGCTCCCAAATGCTCCCAAACCTAGCTCTGCTATTGGCTGGACCATAGAAGTAAAACCAGAGATGGACAACTCAGAACATGAACAAGAAAAACCTTGACACCACAGCCAGAACAAGCAAAGCAACCAATGTGGGAAGGAGCAGGTGCTTATTTTTATATGTACTGAATGGATCAATGTGTAAGTACGTATGAAACAGGATTCATCTGGAAATAGGCTTTAGCCCGAGTATGTAATTCCTGTATATAGAAACATAGACTTTGACGGCAGATAAGGATCACTTGGCCCACCTAGTCTGCCCATTTCCATACCTACAGGATAAGCTGCAGATCCTAGTTAACCAGCAGCCTATTTCTTCCTACCCCCCCACAAGTAATTTCTGTATAAAAATAAAATGTTTTACTTACTTATGCTACAAGCAACAACGTCAACGGCAAAACTTTCCAATGAAAATCTTAAGTGTTACATCAAATCAGGGTCAAAACTACATATTTAAAAACATCAGCTATACAAATATGGGTCAAAGTTTCCCTTAAAAAACGTCAGCTATCCTTGAAATCAAGGTCAAAACTTCCCATTGAAAATAATGGGAGTGGCTAAATGTCAAACAATTTGCTAAACCACCCACACATTCTGCCCTTCCCACACAGTGCGCCTGAAAACTCGGACTGCACTTCGCATTGTCTCCATGCCTCTCCCTTTCTGTAAACCTGCGCTGTTTGCGTACCCTGGTCAGCAACAGGTGGCACAGACCCACCCATTACTAGACACATTCCCCATGACTCATCAGGAAAGGAGTAGCGGTACAGAGAGTGTTCCAGGCGCCCGTCTGGTATACAGGGCTGCCAGAGGTCGTGTGTGTGTGTCTCTGTGGTAGGCAGGGAGCACGGTAAGGGCCAGAGCAGATGGTCTTAGTTGGCGGTTCAGACACAAAGGCTGGAGCAGCACAGCGAAGGCAGGAAACACTGCAATGGCATCAGCAGGCAGGAAGATGCAAAGCCTGCATGGCAGCAGGTAATGGCTGCGAAAGGCACGATGCTGAAGCTGAGCTGCAGAAGGAGAGCATAGACCACTCGCAGGAATAGTTGGACAGCAGCACAGTGGGGCCCGCCTTTGAGGGGTCAATGCAGACAAGTTGACAGCAGGAAGGGAGTGTCTTAGCTGATAACAGCCAAAGGCATAACTGGCAAGAGAGGACAGTAACAGCTGGTAATGGGGGCAATGACACAACTGGTAACATGGGAAGAAGTGATATAGCTGGTACAAAGGGGACCAAGACAGAGCTAGCAACCAGGGGGATAATGACAACCCTTGCAGCAAAAATCCACTGACACAGCTGGTAATGGGGGCACTGAAACAGCAGGTAACAGGGCAGTAACAGATGTTAGCTGTCGCAGACAGTGGATAACAGAGCCACTAGTGATATCTGGTAACAAGGGTTCTGGCAGCTGGTAACTGGCTGCAGTGATACAACTGATAATGGGGAAAGTGGCACAGCTGCTATTGGGCACTGACATGGCTGGCAATGGGGGCAGTGACAGCTGGTAACAGAGGCAATGACACAGCTGACAAGCAGGGAGGCAGTAACACAGCCAGAAACCTAGGATGTAATGGCAAATCTGGTAATGGGACTGCAGTGAAACCTGGCAACAGAGATGGCAAAGTGTGGTGACAAATCTGGCAATGGTATGGAAGCAATAACACAACTGACAATGGTGGGGAAGAGGGGACACAGCTGACAATAGGGTCACTGTTACAGGGTGAGCCCTGCCTGGGGTGGAAGCCCATGTGTGGGGTGTCCGACCCCCCCCCCCCAATTCCTTTCGCTCTTTGTTTCTGTGAGATAGCTGCTCGTGCTGGGAATGGAAATGAAATATGTTTGCTGTATGCTTGTCTGTTTTAGTGTGTCAAATTTAATGATTTAATGGAAAGAAAAAGATATGATGAGTTCCAAAGGTTAGCGGGAGAAGAGGAGCGTGCCCTCATTCTCCCATTCCCCTTGCAAACCCAGTGGCACCCTCATGGACTTACTATCTTTAAAACTAATTTTTTTTAATTGACTTTCTCCCCTGGGCCCCCAGGCGGCCCTGGTGTCCTTGCATCCTTATCTCCGGCCACTGTCTGACCCACAACGGTCTCCCACTGAGGGCGATCACCCATTACCCTACGACTTACCCCCTGTGTCGGGGTGGTAGGGGGCAACCAACTCCCCCACCAAATCTGGAGCTGTACTGGTGATCCCCTCCAAGAGCCGGTGCGGGTACGCTCAGACTGCCACCAAGCTGCTACGACCGGGGTGCCCTTTTTTCCTTTTTCTGCCTTTGGAGGCGGAGCGTGCAATGCCGGCATGGGGCGTGTCGTGCACACGTCTGCACACAGCATGCCCGCCGGCTGCCCTGCCTCCGACCTTTCAGGACCAGGCGTGTCAACACCTAGCCTCCACTAGGTGTCAGGCTACGCCGGTCTCTGTGCCTCATCCCTCCCTGGGAGAAGAGAACTGTCCCGCAGACGCTCAATCCTCTCCCATCCCTGACAACCCCCAGCAACCCAAGCTCGCTCCCAAACCCGGGTCGCTGGCATGGCATGAGGTGTGGCATCCGGCGCCTCAACCCTCAGCGTCAATGGGCCAGCCGATTAAAACTATCTTTTGAGATGAAGCAAAATGGAAACATAAAACCTCCTTAACCAAGAAAAGAGGAGTTGAGTCTAGGCTAGAAAAATAAACACGTATGAACAAGTATGTCTTTACTGTTTCATGGGGAACTCCTGAGAATAAGAGAGTTATACTGGTTTTAGCAAAAAAGGGAGTGGATCACCTGATGGTGATGTCATACATGAAAGGTATTAAAAAAAAAAAAAAAAAAAAAATACTGGGAGTAACAAAGATAGACAGGGGAACCAGCTGAATACTGACTACCAAGTGAGGAGGACCTCAGAAGTGTGTGCTTGTTTCCACACTGTTCTGTTTGCAAAGGCTGAAGCTAAGCCTCAGGAATTTTCAAAATTAAAAAGTTTGCTGGATACCGGACATTAATTAACCTTTTGCTTTCTGTATGTTTATTGGTTCTTTTTCTGATTTGAATAAAACAACGTACGTTTGCATTTTTATGCATCTGACTTTTGGATTGTTGTGTCTGTTTTATCCAACACCTTCACAGTCACAAGTGGCTTGGAGCTACCCCTCCCCAACACACACACCCAGAGGACTGGTACTCAATACTATAGAATACATAACCACTTCACTATACGGTACCATTTTCACAAACACAGGACCAGCTAACGGCACCAGCCAGCTGCAGTCAGCCTTGCTATAGCTACCCCAATTAGCAAATGCCCTTTCCAAAATAGCCATAGAGGGTTAGGATGCTTTTAGTGTTGTTATGAATGAGAGTACTAAATGCATTACTGAGCAGCGTTAAGCCATGAAAAACCAATAAAAGCTCTCACCAAAAAGGTTATCCTTCCAATCAATTTTCTTTATTCCAGTGCACACGTCATTATCTTTTTGGTCCATTTGAACAATTTTAGCCTGATGTCTGGCAAACTCAGTCTATAAAAAAGAAGGAAAATGTGTATACTTTGCTTTAAATTGTTAAACTTCACTTAGAAGAAGCAGAACCAGCAGTGTCTCAGTGTAACAAGCTGCCCTCACATCAACTTTCAGAAAAAAAATGCATGAAATTCACAGTACTTGCATGAAAATATACAGTATGTGCTGCCATAGGTACTGCAAGGCAGTGGGTAGCTGACTGCAGTGTTATCTCTATTCACCTGTTTTTTTACCTTGTATTTTTGCCCTTCATTCCATCTCCTCCTCTACTGCTAACTTTGAATGCCAGCACCAAGGCTCATGGTGCTGCCCTGGAATGCCAACCACAGCTGCTCCCCACTGTGGCACCACAGGGGAAAGTTCCACTCTGCCATGCGGGGGCAAGACCACGGACCTCACACAAGTTTGCCAACACAAACAGGAAGAGGTGGGGAGGACTTGTGGGATGCTGGCTGTGGGGGAAGCACAGTGTCATCATGTGTTCTTTGAGGAGTTTTTTACTATTTTTTCATCCCACTCACCTCCCAAGAGAGGGGGCAGGACTTCGTGTCATCAACCACAACATCACAAACCTCCCTAAATCTCCGTCTAAGAGGCAATAAGGTGGAGAGTATTCTGCCACATTCCTCCCTCAGAGCCTGAGAACACTGCCCCAAGCAAGCCACGTCACCCACATAGGAGAATGACGCACTCTACCGGACCCACTGGGTCGAGTGCCTACAATTTTTATTTACAACAGAAGCTGCACATACAACTATCCCTGATTAAAAGGATTTCTATTTTAAATATATATTTTACTGTACAAAAACAATGATTACTGATTTGTATAAAGTATGAACTGTAGTTAAGTACCGGATAGCTAGTATTACATAGAGAATAATGGCTAGGTAGGTGTGTGTTATGATGTTTTTTTCGCTCTCAAGGTTTATGGCTTATCACTCACCGAGGGTGTGTAGAAAAACATAATGAACATACACCTACCTAGCCATTATTTTTTTATAAGTGCTGGTGCAAAGACTTACTGCTGAGGACAACTGGCTTCCTTTCTGCAGACTTGGGTTCCTTAGCGTGGCGTGACCGAGCACTGTGCGTTCGGGGATACCAAGAATGCACAGAAACTGCAATGTTGTGTTTAAAAATCCTGTCTCTTGTACCACTTAGCCTAGTTTTAGTAATTTTTGTGTTAAAGACGCTGAGTACAGACTGAGGAGAGCAAGTGACTCGGTGGCTTCAGAAGAAAGATTCACAGCATAAGCGGAGTTTTGCCATAGCAACACCGCCATGCTTGAATCTGATTCTTGAAGCGCTGAGTCACTTGCTCTCAGTCTGTACTCAGCGTTTTAACACAAAAATTTACTAAAATTAGGCTTCACTCTATACTGCGGCTATAACGCAAAAAAAAAAAAAAAGTAAAAGTAGGTTAACTGCTACCAGGAAAAGGATTTTTTTTTTTTTTTTTAAACACGGCATTGTAGTTTGTCTACATTTCAGTAATTTTTTTTCCCCCGAACGAACACAGCTTGGTCACGCTACGCTGGCAAGAACGCGAAAGTGGCAGTCAAGGACAGTGCAAGTGAGTTGCTTTCCGAACGCGGTTATTACGGTGTTTGAAACACGGCTCTGGTCCATGTGTTAAAGGGGTCACCAGTAATTATAAAGCACTTATGATCAACACATGTACTTCAGTAAACTGAAGCCACAAGGAACATTAAATCTGAGTCCCAAAATTAGGCTAAGTTTTTTTTGTAATATTTGAATTATCCACGTCATGGGTAAATATACAGGATACAAACCTGTCCAAGTACCATCGCAAAAGTATGTTACATTACAAACATTCATTTTACCATTAAGTCATTTGAGAAAGAGAGATTCAAATACTAAAGCCATGTTACTGCTTGCCACCAGCGAATGTTTTTAGCGTGTGGCTAAGATTTCCAAAGATTTTTAAAGTTACCCGCACCACAGAGGCTAAAACCTTCTTTTTATACTGTTTTGGCAACAGTATATAGTACATGGTTTAGAATAACTAATTTGGCAGCGTATATTGTTGCATGGCTCATGCATTCACACAGTGGCTAAACAGTCTGGGTTCACTTTAGCCACAGTCACTAACATTTTTAAAATCCTAGGGGGGAAGAAAGTAAATGGAAGCAAACTAAAGCCATTAGAAAAATGGACTGAACATAAAAAAATTTTGAAGCGTGCAGTAAATTTGTAAACCTCACTAAAGGGTTAAGCAAATGGAGAGGGTGACAATGGATTACTTACCGCTTAAAGATCAGTGGCAATGATAATGATTGTCTGCTAGAGAATCTCATTGTTTTTTACCTTACTGCACTAATAAAAAGCTAATTTCACCACCCTACATTGTCTCCTGTCATTTTTGTTTCAAATGCTATGTTTTGGGGGGCTTTCATTGAACACAGATTCACTCATGCTCTCCAGTTTCTTTTCTTCATGTCAGCAGAGTGCTGTTAGTCACTGACGTCACTGAAGGACTGACATAAATGTCTGCAGTGCCAGAGACCTTAATTCAGAACTTTAAAGTAAAGGTGCAAGTTTGCATCACAAATGGAAGTAGTAACCAGTACTACTGGAGTTGTGAATCAGTCTCCTACCATTCAAACTGCCAAATAATGCCGTTTTCCTTGAAGAAAAGTTTTTTATTTCGGTGCTCTGCTTCATTTGCATAACCCGCCCCTTTTTTTCCCTCAGTGCTGCTACCCCCAACTGTGACATCATGCCAGGGAAACAGTTATTAAAGGGACAGTGTCACTTTTTAGTTTTAGATAGACAAATCAGCTTTGTACTGTACCCACAATGCCTCACAATGTAAATTAGTATTCAGGGTATTATATTTTTGTGCTCACTGCAGAAATAGGAGACTACATCTCTCAGTATAGAAGTCTTGTAGTTGTATATAGAATGCACAATGCATTGTTGTGAAAATAAACATACTAAAGCTTATATTGTTGACACCACCACACTAATATGGAACAGCACCTCAGAGTAAGGAAACTGTAAAACCGGTTCATATTTTACCCACAATGCCTTGCTACAGTTATTTACATATTACTGCTCACCGCAAGCAACAAAAGTGACTGTATGTCTGAGTAAGGCACATTTAAGGCAACATTATAAATTACCCAGAATTCCTTGTTGCTGTATGTAAATCATTGACAACTCCCCGGCATGACATCATTTTGGGAGTGTGGTCACACAGAAAACTGGAGAACAAAACGCTCATAAAACATAAAAAAAAATGACCATGAGGGATTTTTTTACAAAACAAATTTCAGCTTCCAACATCTGAAGCATGTCTGGCAATGGGACATTATATGTAAAAGGCATTTGGGAAATCTTACAACTTTCCTTTAAGTCTCGAGCACGGCATCCATATTCCCTATCCAGTGAATAAAAAAGATAAAATAAAACCACTGCTTGTCCGTCTCTTCGGGTCTGTAAGAGTCAAATCGCTTCAGTGTTTAAAAAAAAAAAAAAGCACTGTAACAAAGCTGTATAACAGTTTATCATCGGCTTTGCTACTCACCGATGCAGATTCTTATAAGGTCTTGAGCTCCTTCATGTTTAAACCCTACAGCTGACAGCAGATTTTTTTGTGTTATGTCTGTGTTAGTAGGGGAGCATTTTTTCCTATTTAATCCAAGCTAGCAGTTATCTCATATTTCCCACATGATTCTTCAATGAAATCCGACCGCTTCTTAATGAGAGCCCAGTTTTAATTTTTCCACAGGTGGCTGACTGCGATCGCGATCTGCTGTCCAGATCTTGAAAATCGTCCTTTGGGCTGCTGCTCACAAGTGCTTCATCCACCACTGTACAGACGGATCCAACGTTGGTCGTTTGTTAATGTTTGCTGATCGTGCATCTCACCTGGCAGCACTGAACCCTACACTACTGTATTGCTGCTGGCAAGCCTGAACTGTTAACAGAGTTGTGTCATTAGCATAACTGTTCTATTATCTTTTGTTCTGAAAAGGTAAACCGCATAACATTTCATTCCTTTTTGTGAGCATTAACACATTCACATGTTTAACTTACAGGGCACCTTATTTTGAGGAAGATTTTTTACTGTATGTGTTTTCTTCACACACACACACACACACACACACACACACACACACACACACACACACACTCTCCTGATCAGTTACTGATGAATAAACATCATGGCAGGATACATTACAAAGTACTCGATGACCAGCACAACGTCCCTGTCTGGATATGCTAATAAATCAGCCTGTGTGTTCATCTCTGTTCAGATTTTAAGGCATAAACTATCATGCTCAGCAGTGTGTGTTACACTTTATTCTGATCACAGTGTTTTACTGTTTTCAGCTGCAGTTTCCCCATTTTGCTAAAGATGTTAAATGCGACTAGCAGTGTGCCTTACACAGGCATGGTTTATGATACCCAAAACTCTGACATACTATAATAAACCATGCCTGTGTAAGACAAAATATGGAAACTGCAGAAAAACTACAATCTCAATATAGCCTTCGGGACTCCGATTTATTTAGATACTTCCAAGTCCATAACCATACACTGTGAAACAGAGGCCTTCATGTTAAAATGCCTTCCCCCTTCCTGATTTATTAAAATTATTTATTGAAGCTACCAGAGGAAATTTGGGGACTCGCATTATAGGACAACTTTACAGGGGGTTGAGTGGCAGTTAGACTCCACGGCTTCAATCTTACAAGAATGGAATAGAGATTTGTCTCTAGAGGTTTCTCTTGAGGCTTGGCTAGGATCAGCACTACAAGCTATAAAGATTACATCATCTCCTCGTTGGAGGGAATTTGCTTGGAAGTGCCGTTCCCGATTTTTCAGGGCTCCAGCGATTCTCCTAAAGTTTCTACCAGAAAAATATGGGAGATGCTGGAGAGAGTGCGGGTGTTCTAGGGCCTCATTGGGTCATGTGTTTTGGCTGTGCCCTTTGTTGATGCCCTTTTGGCTCTTTCTTCAGATGGAACTTTCTGGGATATTCAATGAGCCGGTGGAGTTAACTGTCGAACAAATTAAACTAGGGATCTTTCCGGACCACACTCCCCCATGATACAAGACACTCCTTCCGGTTTGCCTTTTGGCAGCTAAAAAAGCTATAACTCGTAGGTGGATGTCAACTCCAACTCGGACGGTGTTATGTAATGACAGGTCCATTAAAAACAAGACTGCTATAATAGCTGATCTTGTCGGATCATCGGACCTGGCATTTATCACCGAGACCTGGCTGGATGATAATGCTGGCCCTGTTTTGGCTTCAGCTGTACCAGTCGGGTACTCGGTGATACACCATCCGAGACTGGATATTCAATGAGCCGGTGGACTTAACAGTCGAACAAATTAAACTAGGGATCTCTCCAGACCACACTCCCCCATGATACAAGACACTCCTTCCGGTCTGCCTCTTGGCAGCTAAAAAAGCTATAACTCGTAGGTGGATGTCAACTCCAACTCGGACGGTGTTATGTAATGACAGGTCCATTAAAAACAAGACTGCTATAATAGCTGATCTTGTCGGATCATCGGAACTGGCATTTATCACCGAGACCTGGCTGGATGATAATGCTGGCCCTGTTTTGGCTTCAGCTGTACCAGTCGGGTACTCGGTGATACACCGTCCGAGACTGGATCGTAGGGGCGGGGGTGGCAAACTGTTTTAGAATGGAACTGAACCCGATAGAGGTACCAGTAGGAATTACCAATTCCTTTGAATGTATCTTGGGTGAGGGTGTGGGGTACAGGATTCTTCTCATTTACCGTCCACCAGGAAATGGGAATGTTTTCCTGCGGGAAGTCGCAGACTTCATTGTCGATATGAGATTGGAATTCTCCAGATGGCTGATTCTGGGGGATTTCAATGCCTGGGTCGACGAACTCTCGCAGTTTGGTCAAGACTTCCTCCAGCTAATGAATTTGCTGGGCTTCACACAGGTTATTTCCTCCTCTACCCATATAGATGGTCATTCATTGGACTTGGTATTCCTCCTGGGGATGAAGATATCCGACTTGGTGGTGGAGCCAGTCGGATGGTCTGACCATCACACCACTGGGTTCAGTTTCTTGGCCCCCCTGGTAGGTCGCCCCCTACGGAAATGGTCCGGTACCACCCTTTGAGGGGTGTTACCCCAGAAGACCTGATGCCGGTGCTGGATCTATCGAGTTTGCCAAGTGAATGCATGGATCCTGGGGACCTGGTTCTTGCCTATAACAAGGCAATAGTAGTGCCCTGGATTCCATTGTTCCTGTACATGTTCGACCCCTCACCCTTCGCCCCAAGTCTCCTTGGTTTGATGAGACTTTGAGGGAGTTGAGGAGAGTGGGAAGAAGGCTTGAGAGATGTTGGTGGAGGTCAGGTCTGGAATGTGACAGGCTTAGTTTGATGGACCCCTATCGGGTTTATCAATCAGCAATTACCTGTAAGAAGGCAGAATTCCTGTCCAGGGAAATTGCTGCTTCACAGAATCGACCAGCCCAGCTCTTTCAGACCGTGGCCAGACTGTGCAATCCACTCTGTCTTCAGCCTGAGAGAGCATTTTCACAGGAACGGTGTGAGGAGTTTGCTCGATTCTTTGCAGATAAGGTTGGCGCAATCAGGTCCAATCGCCTCCTAACTCTCTCAAACAGGAGTTGTGGTGGTCGGCAGGAGATGTTGGACACCCAGTTTGTGTGGTCTGACTTTGACCGGCCCACAATCAATGACATAGTGATGATCATCCAATCACTGCAACCGATCAACTGTAGTTTGGACCCGGGCCCCACCCGCCTCTTAGTAGGATGTGTGGATAAAATCGGCCCGATCCTTGCCGAGATAGTCTGGTTGTCATTGGAGAAGGGGATCTTTCCTGACCCCTTGAAGGAAGCCGTGATCAGGTCCCTTCTTAAAAAAAAAAACCTCCTTAGACACAGAATGTCTGGCTAACTACAGACCCATCTCTAACCTGCCTTTTGTGGGTAAGGTTACTGAGAAGGCGGTTGCGTTGCAGCTGGATGATCATTTGACCAGCCACAATGTCTATGATTCACTCCAGTCTGGATTCAGGAAGAGACATAGTACTGAGACAGCCCTTGTTAGAGTACTAAATGACCTCCTAATAGCGAGAGATCGAAAGACTCGTTCCATCTTGGTCTCTCTGCGGCATCTGATACTGTTGACCATGGAGTGCTTTTCGAGCGCCTGCGGTTTATCTGTGGACCATCTGGTTCAGTCCTCAGTTGGTTTCGATCATTCCTCGAGGGTAGGACTCAGAGGGTGGTGTCTGGTATTTTTCCTCGGCATCACTCCCCCTAACCTCTGGGGTGCCACAGGGCTCTAGTGTAGCACCCATGTTATTTGCAGTATATATGCTGCCATTGGGAGCGATCATTAGGCGGTACGGCTTGAGTTTTCACTGCTATGCAGATGATAATCAGCTGTACATGTCCTTCGTGCCCGACCAGGGTGATGCTGTCTCGGTCTTTAATAACTGTCTCACAGAGATTCAGGACTGGATGACTGTGAACTGGTTGCGGTTAAACCGCAAAAAAACTGAGGTGTTGGTTGTGGACCCAGGCCATCGAGGGGCTGGTTTGCTGACTGGGTCACCTTCAAGTCTTTGGCTTGGGGGGACCCAGTTGGCGACCTCAGACCGGGTGCGGAACTTAGGTGTTATATTTGATGACTGTCTGACCCTTAAACATCAGGTGTCAGCCACTGTCAAAAAGTACAGTTATGTAAGAACTTACCGTAACAGTAGATCTTCGAGAGAGGCTCTTGCAGTAGGTAATTACATATAGGACTGATGCCGGCCGGCGGCAGGACCCCACGAAAATTTCTAGCTAGCAGTCTCGGTGGGGACCGCCTCACGCCAGGTGACCGCGCATATGACGCCGGTATAAAGGGGCGTCCCGACGCCCGCCTGTTCTTCTCGCCACAGGCCCGGAAGGCCCGGACGCAGAGAGAAGCAGATAATTCCCTGAATGGAAAAGGGGCTGAAAAAGCCTAGGGGATGGAGGACGGAGAGATATTTACTGCAAGAGCCTCTCTCGAAGATCTACTGTTACGGTAAGTTCTTACGTAACTGTACTATCTTACTTCGAGAGGGCTCTTGCAGTAGGTAATTACATATAGGACAGAATCCCAAGCAGTCTGGAACAAATGAAAGGCACCGGGAGGAGGAACTACTCCAAAAAGTAGTAAATAATCTAGCAGGTCTCAGGAAAGGAGGCCTTGCAAGACAGCTAACCCGAAGCCTGCTCTACGGCGAGAGGAAATGCCCAAACTGTAATGTTTAGTAAAGGTAAGGACTGAAGTCCAAGTGGCGGCAGCACAGATGTCTACCGCAGACACATTCTTGAAACAAGCCACAGAGGTGGCAACTCCACGAGTGGAGTGACCTCTGACTTGACCCGGGAGGGTCTTGTTGTACTTGTCATAACAGAAAGTGATGCAATGGGCAACCATTTTGATAGGCATTGCTTAGAGACAGCATTGCCTTTCTTTGTGAGCAAAAGAGATGAACAACTGATCAGTTCTTCTGAGATCCTTCGTCCCTATCGGTGTAGTATCTCAGATCCTGTGAACATCCATGGTATGGAGCAGGTATTCTCCTTGATTGAGTACTCGCGTGAAGAGAGCAGGTAATTCAATAGACTGATTTAAGGTAGATTCCGCTACCACCTTCGGAAGAAACTTAGATTTGTGCGAAGAGCTTACTCGCTCTTTGTGAAAAATCAGATAAGGGATTTTGCACATCAGGGCCTGAGCTCGGAAATTCTGCAGAAGAAGTAATGGCCACCAAGAAGAGCCGCCTTCCACTTATAAAACTTCAAGTTCATGGAAGCCGCAGGCTCAAAGGGAGGAAGGCAAGTTTCTCGAGGACAAAGTTTAAGTCCCTAGGTGGAGCTGAATCCTGGACAGGGGGCCTGAGATGAAGGACCCTCTGAGGAAAGTTTTGATACCTCCAGCTGGGCAAATGCCTTATCAGTGAAAGAGACACGGTAGGCTGAAATAGCCGCCATATGGACTTTCAAAGAGGAGTGACTGAGACCCAGGTCGAAAAGATGATGCATGTACTCAAGCAGAATGGTCACAGGGCAGAAAAAGGGCTCCAATGCTCCTGGACGCAGCCCAGATAGAAAATCTCTTCCCATTTCATGGCGAGGGTGGACCTAGTGGAGGGTTTTCAGCTTCCATCAGAATCTCGGCCACCTTAGGAGAAACGCCAAAACGAGATTGAGTTAGGTCTGCAGGAGCCAAGCATGAAGTTGAAGGGACTTGACTCCCGGATGGACCAGGGTCCCCTGATCCTGGGTCAGCAATCCTGGAGATAAAGGAAGAGGAAGAGGAGGAACCTCTGAGTATTGTTGTAGAAGAGAGAACCAGATTTGCCTGGGCCAGAAAGGAGCGATCAGAATCATTCTCGCTCCTTCCAGAGCAAGCTTCTGTAGCACACAAGGGACCACAGGAATTGGGGGAAAAGCATAGAAGAATCTGTCCTTCCAGCTTAGAGATAGAGCGTCGCTCCAGAAAGCGCCTCACTCTGGAGCGAGCGAGCAAAAGATTGGAAGCTTTGAGTTTTGGGAGGAGGCGAACAGGTCTATCTGAGGAGTCCCCCAAACCTGGAAGATGCTTTTTAGAACTTTTTCGTCCAATTCCCACTCGTGAGGAAGAGCCGACGAGCGACTTAGTCTGTCTGCCAGGACATTGTCAACTCCCGCAACATGGATCGCCGTGAGGTGAAGGTTGTGGAGAGTTGCCCAATCCCAGACCCTCATTGCTTCCCTGCACAGCGGGTAGGATCGGGTTCCTCCCTGCTTGTTGATGTACCACACCACGCACATGTTGTCCATTTGGACAGCTAGGTGACCGGGAAGGATGTATTGGTGAAGGGCCTGGAGCGCATACAGCACTGCTCGAGCTCGAGCACGTTGATGTGGAGAACTATCTCCAACTTTGACCAAAGGCCTTGGGTTCGATGAGGACCCAGATGGGCTTCCTAACCTTCACCTGAAGCATCCGTGGTCAGAGTCTGATCGGGGGGAGGATGAAAAAAGGGGACCCCGGAAGAGGTTCTCTCAAACCATCCACCATTGCAAGTCTCTTACCATCGGCGAGGAGATCAGAACCAGATGATCTAGGTCATCTACTCGTTGATCCCACTGAGATCGAAGAGTCCACTGAGAAATTCTCATGTGGAGGCATGCGTGCAGACCCGTTGGGATGGCCGCTGCCATAAGCCCCAGTAGACGGAGCACTGACCTCGCCGGGACCCTCCTGTGTTCCGATAGGAGGGAAATCTGTGACTGGAGGGAGGCTCCCCTGTCCGGAGGCAGAAAGTCTTTGCACGAAGTTGTGTCGAGAATTGCCCCGATGAACTGGAGCCTCTGTGAAGGATCCAGGTGAGACTTGGAATGGTTGATGGTAATACCCAGGCCAGTGAAAACCTGCTGAGTGAGGGAGAGGAAATGCAGGAGTTCCTCCCTGGATGGGGCCGCCAGGAGCCAGTCGTCCAGGTAGGGAAAAACCTGAGCTCCCAAAGAACGCAGGTGGGCCGCTACCACCACCAGGCATTTGTAAAGACTGGGGCCGAGGAAAGACCAAATGGGAGCACTCCAGAATTGGTAGTGGACCCCTGGAATGCAAACCTGAGGCATTTCGTGCGTAAGGCGAATGGGGATGTGCAGGTATGCATCCTGCATATCTAGTGCACAAAGCCACTGGCCCGGCCAAGCAGGGCAAAGGGATTGAAGGAGCATCCTGAACCTCTTGTACCTACATACAGGTTCAGGGAGCTGAGATTGAGAATAGGTCTGAGATCTCCCGTCTTCTTGGTAACGAGGAAGAAGTGGGAATAGTACCCCGTCCCGTAGAGGTGAGGAGGGACAGGCTCTATAGCCTGTTTCGCAAGAAGCGCTGAGATTTCTTCCCTGACCAAAGGAAGATGGTCACTTGAGTAAGCGGAAGTCAGAGGGGGGTAATGTGAGGTTTCTGTAGAACCTATGGAGTGCCTCTGCTAAGGATCTGAAGTACCCATGAACTGAAGTTATCCTCTCCCAACCCGGAAGGTGGAGGGAGAACCTCCCTCCCACCGGTTCCTCCGGGCCTGCAGGAGGCGTGGGAGAGGGAAGGAGTCAGGTGGTGTGTGAGGCAGCGCTGCAGCTGGGGCACCCATTGCTTTTTTGGGCGCGGGGCCTGCAGCAGCTGGGGCCGACGCTTAGTGGCCCTCCTTTCCTGAGGTTTCGCTGAGGCCAGCTGCATCTGCAAAAGGACGGCGCTGTGGGGATGGGGACGGTACATTGAATCGACGGAAGAAGCCTAGATCTTCCTTCCATACTGATCCAGAAGGCGAGATTCCTTATCCGGGGGAGACGAGCTCAAATGTTTCGGGTGTGCGGACCGGCCGTGAGCGGCGCTAATGACAACAGAGTCTGCACGGGGGTGAGAATCTAAAAGTTCACCCTCGGAGCCTGATATAGCCTGTTCGACTTCCTGGCGGGGCTGAAGTCGACGTGTTGTTTCCAAATAGGTGGAAACAAGGTCGGCGTGAGGCTCGATCCAGGGTGGTACTAAGGTAGAGCCTGTAAGGGCAAGTCCAGATGTTCAAGTAGTTTTACCCGCTGAGGATCTGGTTCTAAGGAATGCCACTGATGGACTTCCTGGATCTTCCTAAGCAGCCTGGAAGGAAGAAGACTTCGGAGGAGTCCTCGGCCGGGGCTTGGACGGAGAGCGTGGGTTCGTCGCCTTTCTCGGAACATCCATCAGAAGCGGCCCGAGGAGTCCGAGAGAGAAGGGGAGGAAGAATCTGAAGCAGAGTAAGACTCCCAACTGCCTAGGGGAGGAACGGGTTCTCTGGGAGGGATCCCAGAACGATATCCTGGCCCTCTGGACTCTGAGGGAGAACCCGGGAATCCGGAGGAGGAGAGGGAGAATGCGGTCTAGGGCGTACGGGAGCCGGGGGTGGCACCGTCACTGTAAGACGGCTCTCGACTTCCTTGGTGAGCTGAGCCTTGGCCTCAGCCCACCAAGAAGCAAGAGTCTCCTGCAGATCCACCGGCGGCCTAGGGGGTGGTGGAGGAGGAGGAGGGGATAGTTATACGGAGGAAATCCGTAGGGGGAGTATCCGTAACCCCGCTGCGGGCATCCCGGAGTCGGGTACTGTGGCATTGGGTACTGCGGCGTCGAAGGATTTGGCACCAGGTACGGTAGCGCAGGATACTGTGGACCTGGGAAAACCAGCATCGGATACGACGGCATATACCCAGGCACTGGAGGAGCTGCCAGAGCAGACGGCCCAACCGGGTACTCCACAGGCGGATCAGCCGGGATAGGCCCGTGGGGTGGAGGGCCCGAAGGAAGAGGAAAATCCCCTGCCGGCGCCAGAGGGGCCGTGTCGAACCGGCCGGGCGGGCCAGCACCGGAGGAGTGAAGGGCCAGGGGGAACCGCGCCAGATCCGGTTCTTGAAGAGGATTGATGGTAGCCTATGGTCCCGAGTCTCGTCTGGGATGGAGGGGGAAAAATCCCCAGGGTCAGGCAGGGAGGACTGGGGCTCCCCTGACGGCAGCAAAGGCTGTGGAAGCCTGGAACGACAGAAACAGTAGGTTCCGCCGTAGGCCCAGAGGCCCAGCACATGTCGGAGGAGCCGACGTGTGGCTTATGGGCCGAGTCCCGGCGGACGCCAGAGGAGTCGGCATCCGGCTTCGGGGTTCCCTCATTGGAGGCAGGCCGAGAATGAGAGGAGGCCCGGTCCGGCGAGACATTGCCGAGCGCCACCAAAGGGTCGAGCATCTTAGAGGCTTTTCTCCCGGCGTGGCCGGAGGAGCCAACGTCCGCTTAAGGGAGGTGCTCTGCACCAGTAGGCCTAGGCCTGCGGCGGCATTGGGGCTGGAGTCTCCTTTGTTCGGAGACGCCTGGCGGCTCGAACTCGGTGGGCTGGACGCCTCCAAAGCCTTGGAGGCCGCCGTCGGGCTATCTCCGGAGGGAATGTTACCTTGCCCGCGACCAAGAGGAGGCCTTCTCCCGGTGCCTATCCTTATCCCGCTTCTTATGCCCTTCAGGGGAGGTTGATGCCGGAAGTTTTCAGCTCTTCTCCATCGCAGACATCTTCTTTGGAGGAGATGGGCTTCGAGGGACTGCTGGCATCGCCTGGCGGGTGGCGCTGCTGGAACCGGGAGGCAGTGCGGATACTTGCCACCACGTGGTCGGGGCCTAGGCAGAAGAGGCAGAGGGAGTGACCGCTTTTGTGAGGCAGTTACGCTGTAACGAGTCGCACTTATTCTTTGAAGGGACGACATATACTGACGCTCACCTGACGAAAGAGAAATAAAATTCTGAAACTAATCGGAAAAAATGACGAAGTAACAGGACTGAGCGATAAGAACTTAACCTGAGAGGCTGCAACGAGCTGGACGGCGGAAAGAACTGAAGCGGGCGTCCGGGACCGCCTTTATACCGACGTCAGAGGGACACCGGTCACCTGACGGGCGCCCCGCCAGGGACTGCTAGCTAGAAATTTTTTTCCGGGGTCCTGCCACGTCGTGGTCCTACATGTAATTACCTACCGCAAGAGCCCTTCGGCGTAAGATCTTCCTTTTACCATCTGAGGAATATAGACTGAGTGAAGCATCTGGTTCCTGCTGATGACCTTCCAACATTGGTCCACGCCTTCGCTACCTCATGCTTGGACTACTGCAACGCCCTGTACCTAGGGCTAACGGGGGTAGATATCCGCCGCTTGCAGCTAGTGCAGAACGCAGCGGCCAGGCTTTTGACTGGTACGTCAAGGACCAGTCATATAACGCCTGTCCTCCATGGACTGCACTGACTGCCAATTCAATGGCGGATTACCTTCAAGGTCGGTCTTCTGACCTATAAGGCCCTACACGATCAGGGACCTAGTTACCTGCAAGATCTTCTTCGTCCCTATTGTCCTTCCCGTCAGCTTCGATCCACCGATGAGGGATTGCTAGAGATTCCCAGGGTTCGTTTAAAGACATCTGAGGCAAGATCATTTAGTTTTATGGCTCCAACCCTGTGGAATTCTCTACCTCATCGAGTGAGAGATTGCCTGACTGTCCAAAGTTTCAAGTCGGCCCTGAAGACATATTTGTTTAATCTGGCACATTCAGATTTTTAAAATATATTTATGGATTGATTTTAGATATTTGTTTTAATTTTATGTATTGATCTGTTGTAAAAACGCCTTGGTTTTGGAAAGGCGCTTCTTAAAAATAAAGTATTCATTCATTCATTCAACTCTGATTCCTACGGTCCACGAATGGAGAATTATGTCTGATATATACTGTTCTGAAAATTTCAATGTTAGAATACAAAATAAGGGTCCATCTTACCTGTTGAAATGGCAGCGGTGGGTTCTTCACCAATCAACGGTGGACCCCACCTTCTGCCCATAATTCTCTACCTACTGTGGGTTGTCATACCTGAGTTTCTCACCTAGCAGGTAATGGGGTGGGGGTCAAATTGACTTGGATTTCCTCTTATACTTCATCTATATTATGAGGGAAGAAAATCATAAATACACTCTTTATACCTTGGTGATTATTTGGATACCTTTTATAACTATAGGATTAATCACCCTTCCTTGACATTATTAATTGGGGTGCAACATGGAGATGTACTAATTATATATCACTACCTGGTGTACTGATCTCATAGGACTAAGTTTTTTACCCTCAGAGATTAATGATTCTGCTGCAAAAATAAAGCTACCATTGTAAACATTTATAAATTAACTGTAACCCTTTTCTTACTTGCAATGTGTGTAACGAAAACTTTTAATAAAAAGAAATTAAAAAAATATATGGAAACTGCAGCTGAACACAGTAGAAAACTGTGATCAGAATGACGTGTAACACACTATCCTGGCATGATGTTCATTCATCATTAACTGCTCAGTGGAGTGAGAGAGTGAGTGTGTGTGTGTGTGTGTGTGTGTGTGTGTGTGTGTGTGCATGTGTGTGAGTATTGTGGGGGTTGGGGGCGGAGTAAGAAAAAACACATACAGTGAACAATCTTCCTCAAAAAGGAGGTGAAAAATGGCCCCCTACTAACACGGACACAACACAAAAAAAAAAAGCTGCTGTCAGCTGTGGGGTTTAAACACGGAGGCGCTAGAGACCTTATGTAACCACTGACCACACTTTTTAACAAATCATGGGAGGATGGGGCGGTACCCGAGGACTGAAGGAGGACAGATGTGATTCCCCTTCACAAAAGCGGGAGCAAGGCAGAAGCAGGAAACTACAGACCTGTAAGTTTGACCTCAGTGGTAGGGAAAATGATGGAATCACTTCTGAAAGAAAGAATTGTTGAGTACCTAGAGGCCAGCGGGGCACAGGACCCAAAGCAGCATGGATTTACAGCAGGAAGGTCATGTCAGATGAATCTAATTGATTTCTTTGACTGGGTGACCAAAGTAATAGACCAGGAGGGGCTGTGGATATGGCCTACCTAGACTTTAGCAAGGCATCTGACACAGTCCCGCACAAAAGATTAATAATCAAGTTAGCCAGCCTGGGAGTGGGTCCCAGGGTGGTAGCCTGGGTAGCAAACTGGCTGCACAACAGGACACAGAAGGTAATAGTGAATGGAACACATTCCGAAGAAAGGGGGGTTACTAGTGGTGTACCTCAGGGCTCAGTACTGGGTCCAGTCCTCTTTAACATCTTCATAGGTGACATTGCAGAGGGTCTGGAGGGAAAGGTATGCCTCTTTGCAGATGACACAAAGATCTGTAACAGAGTTGATACACAAGAGGGGTAGAAAAGATGAGAAGGGACTTGGCAAGGTTGGAGGAATGGTCAGACATATGGCAACTTAGATTCAATGCAAAGAAGTGCAAAGTAATGCACCTGGGAAACAAAAACCCAGAAGAAGAGTACACAATAGCAGGGGAGGTACTAACAACAACAAAAATGGAAAGGGACCTGGGGGTAGTCATATCAGATGACCTAAAGGTGGGTAAGCAATGTGAAAAGTCGGTAAGGAGAGCCAGGGGGATACTGGGATGCATAGGAAGGGGCATCACAAGTAGAAAAAGGGAAGTGGTTATCCCTCTATACAGACAGTTGGTGAGACCCCATCTGGAGTACTGTATGCAGTTTTGGAGACCTCATCTACGCAAGGACATAAACAGGATGGAAGCAATCCAGAGGAGGGCAACTAAAATGGTGCAGGGTCTGCAGCAGAAACCATATGAAGAGAGACTGAGAGAGCTTAATATGTATACTCTTGATAAAAGGAGGGATAGGGGGACATGATAGAAACGTTCAAGTACCTCAAGGGAATCAACAAAGTCCAGGAGGGTAGCATCTTTCAGAAAAAGAGATGTGTAAGAACAAGGGGGCACAATTTAAAGATAGAGGGGGGATGGCTCAGGGGTAATGTGAGGAATTTTTTTTTCATGGAGAGAGTGGTGCAGCATGGAACAGTCTTCCTGAAGAGGTCATTGGGTCTAAAACAGTGGGGGAATTCAAACATGCATGGGACAGACACAAGGCAATTATAGTGGGGGGTTGCAGGAAGTAGGCTGTTGGTTAACAAGAATCTGCAGCTTATCCAGTAGGTGGGGAAATGAGCAGACTGGGTGGGCCAAGTGGTCCTTATCTGCCGTCAAAGTCTATGTTTCTATGTAACCCCCCTACAAATGGGGGTTCCCAAAAAGTCTTCCTTGAGCTTGCATAAATGCTCACTGCCAGGCTGGTGTCTTGTGTTTTAGCAGTTTAAATATGATTACCAGAGCCTGTATAGCCTCTGTGTACTGTCTCTTTAAGAGCTGCCTAATTGCAGCTGAAGTAATCTGAGAGGGAGCTCTGTTGAAAGATGTAACTATTTGCTGAAAATCATTTATAGTGATAATGATAATGTAGTTTGTCTAACCTGCTTTCTTTGTAGCAAGGACTGTTTTGTTTGTCTCCACTATCTTGATCCTGGACTGCAAATTGGACCAAACAGTACTGGTGGGACCTAAAATGTAGCCGGACTACAGTAGCAGTCTGAATTCAAAATCTGTAGGAACTGTGGTTTGAGATTTTTTGAGCCTTTTTTGCAACTGAAGGGGGAGCTCTTGCTTTGACTGACAGCCAAATCAGCCAAGCAAATCTTCAGGATCTTGGGGAAGTCCGGGGCTGCTTGCAGTTTTCAGTTAGTTCTGAGCTGGAAGCTCAAGAAGAAGGAGCTGAAGTAATTCTGAGCAGCAATCCTGAGCGGATTCACATGGGAGAACTGGGAAAGGCTGAGTGTTTGGCCTGTATGTCTGCCTGCCTGCTGCTCCTAAGAGGGAGAGAAGAGAATTATTTTGGACTAAATCCAAGTTTGCGTAACTAAAGTAAGCTACTGAAGTGGGCCAGGCTCAACCTGAAGACCACCGAAGATTTTGCTTAATGCGATCAGCCTGTCAGGAGTTCCAGCTACCCCTAAGCTCCTGGTGTGTGTACAGACTTTGCAATTTTGACTTGGGAGCGCTTTGCCTGGTACAGTAGAATTCCCGTACATGTAAATGTGCTATGAGCTGCTAGTGGGTTGTGAGTTAGTTCCCCACTGTGTGAACTGTGTTCTGCTTGCTGGAAGCTGTAGCCACCCCAAAACAGACTGCACCCGAATTTGTCTCCATGCGGTCTGGACCTTGCCAGACTGGCCCAGCCAGACTACCCACTGCACAGAGAAGCCATCTACGAGAGACCTGTCTGGGGACCAGCCCCCTGCTCCACGCTTGAACAGGAACAACATCTCTGCGACTCGTGTGGGCCCTGCTTCTCCTGGCATTCCAGATCAACCACCTGCAGTCTCGATTTTCGTCCAGCCTGTGTCCAGTCTTGGGTACCGTGAGTAAATACCAGGGTAACTCCCTGCAACAACAGCTTAATCAGAGTGTGTCATCCGAGCGTCTTGTTGTTTCGTTTCCTTTACGAACTGAGCCCTCTGGCTCCGGATTACAAATATTGTGTACTGTTCATGTTGTTTTCCATCACAGGGCCCCAACCAGCTGCAACCCCGGGCAACTGTCCTGGCTAGCCCATCTCTTCTCCACCTGGCTACCCAGAGGTGGACTTGGTGGGGGGGGGAGACTCAAAGCGCATGCATAACTGCTTGATTGATATAACCTTTAAGCTAATTAACCTGATTTTGCCTTTCCCTTGTTCAAGTCCCCTGAATAAATCAGCTCTTTTTCTGCATGTAATCTGACTGTGGTTTCAGTTTGTGCTCAAAGTACTGTACTGTTGCTATTTGCTGTGCATAACCTTGTTTTACAGGGAGTCTCCAGGGTCGAGCCAGAGGAACCAGCCCTGGTGGTAAGTGCAAACAGTGTGGGCACTTGTGTGGTGTACCAGGGGTATTGTGAAAGTGATTATTGTACAGTGTTCAGGCCACTGGAGGGGAAAGAGGGGGGTTACAGTGTCCCAGAGTCCTGTGCCCAGGTTAGCTTGACCATTACCAACCCTGACCTTTGGGTGGAGGCACCCGTTTCAGAACTCAGGCCCCTTAACCTGCTACTAGCCAAGCAGGTAGGGGTAGTAACCCTTGGGATGGTGCCACCTAGGGGTTACACTTATAACAGGAGAAATCAGTGGGAGAGAAGATGGGGTCTAATTTTTTTCCTTCATCTCCTGGGCTTTTTACGGTCTTTTTTTATACAGTTCTTTTGCCAGAGCATCAGCATTTGTGACTTAGAGGTTATTAACAGCAAAGATCATAGAATCATAGAATTTGATGGCAGAAAAGGACCTCTTGGCCCATCTAGTCTGCCCCCCCACTAATCCTCCCTCCCCCACTTAAAGCACCCACTCCACCTCCCTGTAACCCCATGTGCCTGTCCCATGCTCTCTTGAAACCTAACACAGTCTCGAACCCCACCACCTCCTTTGGAAGCCTGTTCCAAGCCGCCACCACCCTCTTAGTGAAGAACCATCCTCTCACATTACCTCTGCAGTTTCCCTCCCTGTAGTCTCAGACCATGCCCCCTTGTTATGGTGCCTTCCTTCTTGTGAAATAATCACCCCGGGTCCACTTTATCTCTGACGTATTTAAAGGTCTCTATCATGTCCCCTCGCTCCCTTCTAGTCTCCAATGTATAGAGCCCCAACTCCCTACATCTCTGTTAGTACAGCTTGTCCTTTATCCCTTGGTCACTCTTCTCTGAACCCTTTCAATCAACTCTATGTCTTTGCGCATGTATGGCCTCCAAAATTGGACTCTGTACTCAAGGGGCGGTCTCACCATGGCTTGGTACAGGGGCATCAGTATCTCTCTCCTTCTGCTACTGATTCCCCTGCCTATACTTGCCAGTATCCCATACGCTCTCCCTACCACTCTGGTACACTGCTTCACCACCTTGAGGTCACTGGAGACTACTATCCCCAGATCCCTCTCTTGCTCCGTAACCCTGACCCCCCCCCCAGTGTGTATCCTGCCCTTGGGTTTCTGTGCCCCAGGTGCATAACTGCACACTTCTTGATACTGAATTTTAGTTGCCAGGTCTCTGCCTACCCCTCCAGAGTCCTCGGGTCCTGTCTCATGTCTTCAACACCTCCTGCAGGGCCATACAGCAGCACAAGGGGAATGCCTCAAGCTCCCAATCACTTGGCCAGAACCCAGGACCACCCCTGGGCTAAAAATGGTCTTCCCCACAAGCCAGACATGCAGTTGTGGACCAGGGTGGCTGAAACAGTGGAGGACACAGGGGCACAGACGCCTGGAGGCTTAACTGATCTTGGATTCGTGGCTTCTTGGGTGGTGCTCCTCTCTGGCTCCAGGTCCTGCAGGCTTCTGTCAGCAGCAAGGTGAGTTTCCTGGGCTGGGATCTGTGGGGGTATCTCCTCTTCAGGGGTCGGCTGTGGGTCCTGGGTGGAGGGTGAACTTGCTGGTCCTTAAGAGTTTTTTTCTGTTGCTGTGTTTGCCAAGTGGGACTGCCTCTGCAGCTCCCTTGGCTTTCCCTCTCCATTTTGCTGGCTTTAATGCCAGCTGCTAGTGAGCAGGTCTTCCCCGTCCCGTTATACTGGCTGCTTTCGTTTTTTGGTGGTTTTGGTTTTTGTTCCATCGGTCTCCCCCCTCTGTTGGCTCCCGGTTTGCTTCCTCTCCCAGCCGGTCACACACTGCGGGGTCTGGTTTCTCCCTCCCGGCTGGTTCCCCTGCTGTTTTATTTTTCTTTTGTGTGTGTCCGTTTTCCCTTTGCTCCTTGCCCAGCAGGCTTTGTGCCCCTTTCCCCATGACTCCTGGTCGGCAGTGACCTGGATTGGCAGGGCCACAGCAGAGTTCGCTCCCATGCCTCCGACTGAGGCAGAGTCCCTGGTGCTCCGTGTGGCGTCCGCTTGTTTCCCCACCCTCCTGCAGCCCCACTTAAGATTTAAGATGAAGCGCATTTTAGACTATGAAGCAGACACAGGTTGTAGGAGCAACACAGAAATGCTGCTACACTTCAGCAGCCATCGAATATCCTGCCCCCGATTCACAAAGGACGACACAGAGCTAGCGCCAAACCCTGCATCAAGCCTAGTGGGCAGCTCAGCTGCGACAAAATCTTTGCCACAGAATGCACCCAATTCAAGAAGATCAGGCACATTTGCAACAACTTTCCCCAATTTACAGCAGCTTGCACCAACTATTTGGTGCAAGCCCCATAAAATAGGCACCCAAGACTGCCACAAGCTAGACCAGAAACAGCTTGTCTAACTTGTAGCATATAGTTCGGCGCACTTAGGGCTTGCAGCATTCTCCGGACGTCTTGAGAACCCCCGGTCTCATTTCAGCTTTCACTCTCTTACTGTAGCACTCCTCCCTCTGTGAGCAATAAGCAAAAGAGAACCATGCTTAAGTTATTACATCAAGACTGCAGTAGCAATGGTACTGCTGGAGATGCGTATTAGAAGTACATATCTGTCTTCATATTACCAGCTATAATTACTGAGTTATTAAGCATATTACACAATCAGAAGTTGAACAAAACCACTGAGCCACCGGCTCATTTGAAATCGGTGTCCTAAGCAATAAAAGGGAATTTCATTCCTTGTTGGTTACTTCTTGTTGGATGAAGGCTCTGTACATGGTCAGGTAGAGAGCATTTGGCATGTCTCCCTCACATCTAGGCAATACCTGAAAAATGAAGTCATCGGCACCACTCCTTAACTCTGGCTCCCCAGTCAAGTTCTTTCACAGCTTCTGGAATACACAACCGGAGCAGAAGACGGAGGCCCTCTAAACCCAGAAGTGGGTCCATTCTGGACTCAGTAATGTGCCAGAGGTCTCAGACAAGTTCACAGTCCCAAAAGATGTGATGCTGAGTGCCCTCATCTTTGCCACACCTGTAGCAGTTATTTTGCAGTTTACCCCTTTTGTATTGTTTGGCAGTGGTAAAAATAACGATGATTTAACAGGCTGAACCATGGGAGTCTCAATTTGTCATTCTTGTCTCTTTCCATTTTTCCCCCATTCAAATGTCACCCTAGGTAGCGCTATCCCAAGGGCTACTACCCCTGCCTGCTTGGCTAGTAGCAGGTTAAGGGGCCTGAGTTCTGAAACGGGTGCCTTCACCCAGAGGTCAGGGTTGGCAGTGGTCAAGCTAACCTGGGCACAGCCCTCCGGGACACTGTAACCCTCCTCTTTCCCCTCTAGTGGCCAGAACGCTGTACAATAATCACTTTCACAATACCCCTGGTACACCAGAACAAGTACCCACACTGTTTGCACTTACCACTAGTGCTGGTTCCTCTAGCTCGACCCTGGGGACCCCCTGTAAAACAAGGTTAAGCACAGCAAATAGCAAACAGTACAGTACTTTGAGCACAAACTGGAACCACAGTCAGATTACATGCAGAAAAAGTTGGATCTGATTTATTCAGGGGACTTGAACAAGGGAGGGGCAAAATCAGATTAATAAGCTTTAAGGTTATATCAATCAAGCAGTTATGCATGCGCTTTGAGTCCCCCCACACAGTCCACCTCTGGGCACCTAGGTAGAGAAGAGATGGGCTAGCCAGGACTGTTGCCCGGGGTTGCAGCTGGTTGGGGCCCTGTGATGGAAAACATAACATGCACAGTACACAGTATTTGTAATCCGGAGCCAGAGGGCTCAGTTCGTAAAGGAAATGAAACAACAAGACAATCAGATGACATACTCTGATTAAGCTGTTGTTGTAGGGATCTACGCTGGTATTTACTCACGATACCCAAGACTGGACACAGGCTGGACGAAAATCGAGACTGCAGGTGATTGATCTGGAATGCCAGGAGAAGCAGGGCCCACACGAGTCACAGAGGCGTCATTCCTGTTCAAGCGTGGAGCAGGGGGCTGATCCCCAGGTAGGTCTCTCGTAGAAGGCTTCTCTGTGCAGTGGGTAGTCTGGCTGGGCCAGTCTAGCAAAGCCCAGACCACATGGAGACAAGTTCGGAAGCAGTCCGTTTTGGGCTGGATACAGCTTCCAGCAAGCAGAACACAGTTCACACAGTGGGGAACTACCTCACAACCCACTAGCAGGTCAAGGCACATTTACATGTACAGGAATTCTACTATACCAGGCAAAGCGCTCCTCGGGCACAATCGCAAAGTCTCTGTACACACCGGGAGCTTAGCGGTAGCTGGAACTCCTGACAGGCCGATCGCATTCAGCAAAAATATTCGGTCTTCTTCAGGTTGAGCCTGGCCCACTTCAGTAGCTTACTTTAGTCACACAAACTTGGAGTTAGTCCAAAATAATTCTCTTCTCTCCCTCTCAGGAATAGCACACTGGCATGCAGGCCAAAAGCTTAGCCTTTTCAGAGTTCTCCCATGCGAATCCACGCAGGACAGCTGCTCAGAAACACTTCAGCTCCTTCTTGCTCAGCTTCCAGCTTAGTTCTAACTGAAAACTGCAAGCAGCCCGGGACTTCCCCAAGATCCAAAAGATTTGGTTGGCTGATTTGGCTGTCAGTCAAAGCAAGAGCTCCCCCTTCAGTTGCAAAAAAGGCGCAAAAAAACTCCAAACTAAAGTTCCTACAGATTTTGAATTCAGACAGCTCCTGTAGTCCGGCTACATTTTAGGTCCCACTAGTACTGTTTGGTCCAATTTGCAGTCCAGGACCAAGACAGTGGAGACAAAACAGTCCTTGCTACAAAGAAAGCAGGTTAGACAAACTACATTATCATTATCACTCTAAATGATTTTCAGTAAATAGTTACATCTTTTAACAGAGCTCTCTCTCAGATTACTTAAAATGCAATTAGGCAGCTCTTAAAGAGACAGTACACAGAGGCTATACAAGGTCTGGTAAACTCATTTAAACTGCTAAAACGCAGGACACCAGCCTGGCAGTGAGAATTTAGGCAAGCTGAAGGAAGACTTTTTGGGAACCCCCATTTGTAGGGGGGTTACACAAACATAGACTGTGGGAAAGCGGACTGCCAGTAGGGGCAAGCTCCATCACTATTCAGGGGTGAGTTAGTAAAAACTATGATACAGAGGCTTGAGATGGCATGTGGTTGCACCGCAGCCTGGGTCAAAGACTGAAGTACATCTGCACTGTTTGTCAGCCAGGGGGTGGGCCCAAAGTGTTGTGTCAACATGTGGGTGAGATGCATGTATTTGAAGCTGCCCTGTCTGTCAGCTTGTACTGGACTTTGAATGTTCCACTGGTGGAGGTTGTCCATTTAAGATCAGAAGACACTCCTCGGAGATATGGCCATCTGGCCAGAAGGATTCCTTCAAGGGGTAGACCACTGTTGTAAAGTCACTGCCTTGTATCTCTGATAGGTGGCATTTTAAGGAACTGGCATTGCTGATGGTGAATTCTAAGGGATATGACTATAGTTGATTGCTCAAGGGTCTTAATGGGGGTGTATATCAGAGTTTCAGGGGCAATGCCCACCTTAAGACACAATTCCCTTTCAACTGTTGGCCACTAAGGGGTGTAGCTGGCATCTTCTGCTGGTCTTTCTGGCTTACGCCATTTAAAGTACTTAGCGGCTTGGGCTGCAAAATAATATATTTAAAGTGCGGAAGCCTGAGCCTCTCTAATTTTGTTCTTTGGGCCAAGTCAGCTTATGGTATACTTTATGCACTCCTTTGTGTGCCCAAATAATCTAGAAATGGCAGAATGCAATTTAGTGAATCAGCTAATCGGAAGGTGCATGTTAAGCATGCCGATCAAGTAGAGGATCCTGGGTAGCACGTTCATTTTGATAATACTGATTCTCTCCACAAGGTTGGGGGAGGTGCTCCACTTGTCCAAGTCCTGTTGGATTGTTACAGTAAGCTCGTCTAGATTAATTTTCTTGATTTCAGAGGGGTTTCTAGTGAGCTCAATGCCTAGGTAGCATAGCTGCATGGGGGACCAGGCAAGACCCGTTTGTGTGATGTCATTTTTCATTACCCCAACATTTAGAGGTATAACTATCATTTTTGTGATGTTCATCTTATAATCTGAGAGAGTACCATACTCAGAGATAGTGAGCAGGGCAGCCAGCAGGGATGTTTGACTTCCTTGCTTTATGAGATGGGCCACTGTCACAGCACTGTTTGAGTGAATGAGGACTGTTTTTCCAGTAAGCTTGCTGCAGAAGGTCAAGGGAATGCTAAAAACTGCCCTCATCTCAAGGACTCTGATAAGAAGGTGACATTCCATGAAGTTCTAACCTCTCCATGCTGTGACGTGGTGCCAGTACTGCTCCCCAGCCCGACATGCTGGCATCCATAGTTTGTATCATGGGGTCTGTGCTTCTGAGTAAGATTTTGAGTCAGAATGTGCAGGTTGGTCCACCATCATATGAAAGTTGTGACCCGCTGAGAAAATTGCAATTTGCACACTAGAGACATCAGCTGTGGATTTCAGAGGTTGCAGTTGCATAAGGCATGATCTGAGTCTAGCTCACCATGCAGTCATTAGCCCCAGATATGTAGAATGCTATGGGTGGAAGTCACCTGTTTGCACTTCGGCACTGTATAAGCTCGAGTCACTGTTAGTACCCTGTGAGGTGCCAGGGAAGTGATTGCCAAAGCCGTATTAAAAATAGAAAAGGAACTTATAGGAACTGGAAGGGGACAGGATCAGTTGTGTTCCAGGACAGTAGCTGCTGCTTCTTGTTTTTTTACAGGATTTCTTGTGGATTTTACTTGGTAGAAGGTTATTTCTTTTCTTTCTTTCTTCTAAGGGGCTAGCAGGGTATTGTTTTGGGAGCTGTTGGAAGTTTGAAAACTGGTTTGGTGGCTGTAAGTGGGCTCATTTGTTGGATGTTTCACTGTGTAACAGGCTGCGCTAGTGGAGGCCTATTTCTTCTGATTTAAAACCTATTTGGTGGGATTAGCTTGGGGCTGGTTATTTGAATTGGAGACCTATATCTGTTAATTTCAAGCCTATTTTGATGTGTTGTTAGTGAAGCTGATTAAATTGGAGACCTGTTGGCATATATTTACTTTAGAGGACACACCTTAGAAGCGAGTGCGCCGAGTGAGAAATACGGCCGCATGCGCACTGCAGTCACTGATATGTCACACCCCCACAGAACATACATAAGGCTATCGCAAACTACTAAAGCCATCTAAAACGAAATGTGTAATTATTAAATTATAGTATATGGGTGCCGCCTATTGTGAATGGATTTCAGCAACTGCTGAAATCCTGTTGTAGGACAGTTCAAAGGTCAAAAAAGTTGTTGTACTATGGTTCTGATGTCACATCGATAGTACAACAACTTTTTATCCTTTACCGCCACCTGATTGGCTCAGGCAAAGCTCTCTGTAGAAAATAAAAATAAACATGGCGGCCTGCGATTTAGCGATGAACATGAGGCACAGACTTTGGAGTTGGGACACAGGGGCCATACATGGCTCCCTTTCTTAAAAATCAATTTTTTTTTCCCCATGATTTTAAAAATAAAACGACACAGAGAGGTGAAATAGAAGTCAGACGGCACAAGTGGCACCAGCAGGAATGGGGAGCGGTAGCAGCAGCACCAGCAGGGCAGTGGCATCATCACCAGCGGAGCGGGAGCAGGACTTTCATCAAGTAATGACAAAAAAAAAAAAAAAAAAAAGTAAAACAAAACAGAAAAAAAACCATATACATATAAAATAGTGGATGGGTGAAGATCCACAACTAAGGTTAAGCGATCCGGTATGATTATCACAGACCTCTCGAGGCTTCGCCTCGAGGTCCTGTGAGCGTCACCAACTCCTCGATGGAAACACACTTTGTTGTGATGTTCATCCATCCACTATTCTATATATTTTACCAGTGACAGCATCATTTGCCGATTCCTGACCCGTGTATGAGCGCCCACAGAACAAAACATAAGGCTATCGCGAACCACAAAGCCATTTAAAACTAAATGTGTAATTATTAAATTATTTTACTAGTGACAACATCATTTGCCGCGCTCAAAATAATATATTCCTGGACCGGGGAAGTGTGGGGGGCGGAGTGCCCCCCAGAACAAACATAAGGCTATCTCAAACTACTAAAGCAGTTCAATAACACTTTCAAACCATATCTACTAATATAGCCCTTTCCTTTGCATCAGAGCCTTGGCAGTGATGCTGTCCCACCATTTTCCCAGAGGTTGTAGTTGGTTTGCACGGAGAAAACTGTGTTTTAATGACTGCTTTTGCAATTAAGTCAGTTAAATAACGCGTTCAAACCATAAAAAAAATAAATAAATACATTTCATGGGCGTGGAGATATCCGATTTGGCTGACTGCAAGAGGTGTGTTTGGGGACGGGGAGAACTGACGTTTGAATGGGTGCGTGGCTAACTGCCGCCGTTTGGAGGACCAAGTACCGTAATCCGCTGAATTCCAAAACCTGGGCACTATGTGTCCCCTAATCTAAATAATCGCAGACCTGTTTCCTTTGGCAGCAAACATATTTTGGGGGCTTTGAGTTGAATTTTGATTCCTTTTTGCCGACTCCACTAGCTGCAAAGGTTAGTGCACAGTGGGGGAAGGGTGTTAATGGTCTGGCCAGGTCTCACTCAGCTAACTGACTGGAGGCAGAGCTGAATCAGGTTTGTGGTGTTAGTTGCTTTGTCTTCTCAGAAGGAACTGGAAGGGGACAGGATCAGTTGTGTTCCAGGACAGTAGCTGCTTTTTTTTTTTTTACACAGGATTTCTTGTGGATTTTACTTGGTAGAAGGTTATTTCTTTTCTTTCTTCCTTCTAAGGGGCTAGCAGGGTATTGTTTTGGGGGCTGTTAGAAGTTTGAGAACTGGTTTGGTGGCTGTAAGTGGGCTCATTTGTTGGATGTTTCACTGTGTAACAGGCTGTGCTGGTGGAGGCCTATTTCTTCTGATTTAAAACCTATTTGGTGGGATTAGCTTGGGGCTGGTTATTCGAATTGGAGATCTATATCTGTTAATTTCAAGCCTATTTTGACGTGTTGTTAGTGAAGCTGATTAAATTGGAGACCTGTTGGCATATATTTACTTTAGGGGACACACCTTAGAAGCGAGTGCGCCGAGTGAGAAATACAGCTGCATGCGCACTGCAGTCACTGATACGTCACGCCCCCACAGAACATACATAAGGCTATCGCAAACTACTAAAACCATCTAAAACGACATGTGTAATTATTAAATTATTTTACTAGTGACAGCATCATTATTTATTCCTGGACCGGGGGGGAAGGAGCTCTGCACAGAACAAACATAGCGCTATCGCAAACTACTAAAACCATCTGAAACGAAATGTGTAATTAATAAATTATTTTACTAGTGACAGCATCATTTGCCGTGCTCAAAATAATATATTCCTGGACCCGGGGGTGTGGGGGGCGGAGCGCCCCCACAGAACAAACAATGTTATCGCAAACTACTAATGCCATTTAAAATGAAATGTGTAATTATTAAATTATTTTACTACTGACATCATCATTTGCCACGCTCAAAATAATGTATTCCTGGACCGGGGAAGTGTGGGGGGGTGGAGCACCCCCAAAGAACAAACATAAGTCTATTGCAAACTACTAAAGCAGTTCAATAACACTTTCAAACCATATCTACTAATATAGCCCTTTCCTTTGCATCAGAGCCTTGGCAGTGACGCTGTCCCACTATTTTCCCAGAAGTTGTAGTTGGTTTGCACGGAGAAAACTGTGTTTTAATGACTGCTTTTGCAATTAAGTCAGTTAAATAACGCATTCAAACCATAAAAAAAATAAATAAATACATTTCATGGGCGTGGAGATATCTGATTTGGCTGACTGCAAGAGGTGTGTTTGGGGCCGGGGAGAACTGATGTTTGAATGGGGGCATGGCTAACTGCCGCCGTTTGGAGGACCAAGTACCGTAATCCGCTGAATTCCAAAACCTGGGCACTATGTGTCCCCTAATCTAAATAATCGCAGACCTGTTTCCTTTGTCAGCAAACATATTTTGGGGGCTTTGAGTTGAATTTTGATTCCTTTTTGCCGACTCCACTAGCTGCAAAGTTTAGTGCATAGTGGGAGAAGGGTGTTAATGGTCTGGCCAGGTCTTACTCAGCTAACTGACTGGAGGCAGAGCTGAATCAGGTCTGTGGTGTTAGTTGCTTTGTCTTCTCAGAAGGAACTGGAAGGGGACAGGATCAGTTGTGTTCCAGGACAGTAGCTGCTGCTTCTTGTTTTTTTTTTTTTTTTTTTTTTTTTTAAACAGGATTTCTTGTGGATTTTACTTGGCAGAAGGTTATTTCTTTTCTTTCTTTCTTCTAAGGGGCTAGCAGGGTATTGTTTTGGGGGCTGTTGGAAGTTTGAAAACTGGTTTGGTGGCTGTAAGTGGGCTCATTTGTTGGATGTTTCACTGTGTAACAGGCTGCGCTGGTGGAGGCCCATTTCTTCTGATTTAAAACCTATTTGGTGGGATTTGCTTGGGGCTGGTTCTTTGGCTGCCGGGCTTGGAGGGGCAGATACCCTCTGACTCTCTCGAGAGTGTATGGGTTGACGGGGGACTGGGGGGAGACCTGGGAGGACAAGGAGCTGTATGCTAGAGATAGGCTCCATCTCAATTTGGAGGGAAGGGGAATCCTTAAGTTGAAAATAGAGGGGTTCATTGGTGAAAAGTGGGGTTTAAACTTGTGAAGGTGTGAGGGATGGGAGAAAAGGCTGTCGAGGGGGTGCCGATAAAGGAGGGACTCTGTCTCCACCCCCCCTGGGGAGCTGGAGGAATGTGGGAAAGGGCTGACTGGTAAAGTGCAGACCAGGGGAAAACAGAATCCCCATGGGAACATGAGCAGGGGAAATGGAAGTATAGGGAAAGGGTGGAAGGTAGTCCTGCTAAATGCCAGGAGCTTGGGCAATAAAATGCCTGAGCTCCAGGCAATGCTAACTGAGGGAGCAGTGGATGTGGCAGTGGTCACTGAGACCTGGGCCACCGCAGGACATGACTGAGACCTGAACCTGGAGGGTTACACTATGTTCAGGAAGGACAGGGGGGAGGGAAGGGAGGAGGGATAGCAATGATAGTCAAAAACTGCATTGGCATAGGGGGAGTAAAAGAGGCGGAGGGAACCGTGGAGGCAATTTGGGTCACCTTGATAACAAGGGGGGCAAGAGAGTAAAAATAGGAGTGGTGTATAGACCCCCTGCACTGGTGAAGGAGCTGGAGGAGAGTCTGGTGGCAGATGTTGGGAGACACTGCAGACTGGGCAGGGGAAGGGTGGTGGTGTTGGGGGACTTAAACATGCCAGGAACAGACTGGGAGACTATGACATCCTCGGTTGCCAGGGAACAGAGGTTGTTGGATGTCTTTCAAGACGTGTTCCTAACTCAGCAGGTGGGGGAACCGACCAGGGAGGCTCGGGTACTGGATGTGGTCCTGGCAGACAGTGACCAGATTGGGGGCCTGAGGTAAGGGACCCGTGTGGGAGTGACCATGCCACGGTCTGGTTCTGCCTGGACCTAGGAGGGGTAGAAGGCTGACAAAGACGGAGGTAACTGACTTCAGGGGGGCAGATTTTAAGGAAATGGGAAGGATCCTTAAGGAACATTTGGATGGGATTGTGTCAGACATGGACACTGATAGTAGGTGGGAAATCATCAGGAGAGGGGTGCAGGATGCTACCAGCACCTGTGCAAGAGTAAGGCGAAAATGCGGTAGGGCCCAAAAACCCTGCTGGTGGACCAGGGAGGTCCAGGATGTGGTGCGGGGAAAGAAGGCAGCCTATAGGCAATTCAAGTGCTCAAGGAGTGAAAGGGATCGAGGGAGTAATGCAGGCTGATGGCTAGAAGGGCCACTAGGGTGGTGAGGGCGGCTAAGGCAAGGAAGGAGCAGAACCTAGCCAGGGAAATTGGGAGAGGAACAAGGGTTCTTTAGATACATTGGGAAAAGCGAAGGGGTGAAGGGACAGATTAGCAGGATTAAAACAGGGGAGAGATGGGCACAAGACCCGGGGGAGCAGGCTGAGGTACTAAATGAGTACTTCACCTCAGTTTTCACCAAGGAAAATGGGGGTGCTGCATCATACATGGGAGGAGACAGTGATACTAAGGAAGGGGGGACCCTTACCGATCGGCAGGTCTGGGGAGAGGGGGAGGCATCACTGGCAGGAGGGGGGAAGGCTAAGCGAGGAGAAGAGGTAGCAGAAGTGGAAATCACAGCAGAGAGAGTGAGGGAAGCCCTCAGGTCCCTCAAGATGGAGAAAGCACCGGGGCCGGATAAATTACATCCTACAGTGCTAAAGAAACTTGTGGATGTCCTAGCGAAACCCCTGGCGGAGCTTTAAACCATCTCTCTGAGGACAGGGTGGGTGCCCCAGGACTGGAAGGTGGCGCATATAGTGCCTATCCACAAGGGGGGGATCAAGGGAGGCGGCAGAGAACTACAGGCCCGTCAGCCTGACATCGGTGGTGGGCAAGGTGATGGAGGGCATTGTCAAGAAGAGGCTTGGGGGGGACCTGGAAAAGTCAGGGTGCCTGGACGATAGACAGCATGGATTCGTCCCGGGGAAATCGTGTCGGACAAACCTTGTGGAGTTCTATGACCGGGTGACGAGTGCCTTGGACCTGGGTAGACCAGTAGACATCCTCTTCTAGACTTCAGCAAGGCATTTGACTCTGTTCCTCATGTGGGCCTGTTGGATAAGCTAGGAGAAACGGGGGTGGGGAACCAGATGATCAGATGGATAGGCAATTGGCTCCAGAACCGGACCCAGAGGGTCGTAGTTGGCAGGATAGTCTCATCCCCAAGGAGGGTCATTAGTGGGGTCCCACAGGGATCAGTCCTTGGGCCCCTCCTGTTCAACGCCTACGTCTCTGACATAAGGACAGGTATCAGGAGTGAGATGAGTCTCTTTGCGGATGACACAAAACTGGGGGCAGTGGTGGATGGGGAGGAGGGCCCTACAGGGGGACCTGGAGGCTCTGGAAAGATGGTCTAGAAAGTGGAAGCTGAGGTTCAATGCAGGGAAATGCAAGGTACTGCACCTGGGGGCCAGAAACCCGGGCCAAGTGTACACCCTTGGGGGGAGAAATGCTACAAGTCTCGATGGCTGAGAGGGACCTGGGGGTGGTGGTGGATGTCAAGATGAACAACTCGGAGACTTGTAGGAGGGCAGCAGCCAAGGCCAACAGGATGCTGGGATGCATCGCTAAGGGGATCACCTCCAGAAGGAGGGAAGTGATACCCTCTGTATAATCACAGGAGGTCAGACCGAGGCATCAAGTGCAGTTTTGGAGGCCACACTTAAAGAGAGACATTAAACTCCTGGTGAGGGTCCAGAGGAGGGCAACCAAAATGATTTGGGGCTTGGGGACAGGACATATGAGGAGAGGCTCAAAGAGCTAAATATGTACACATTGGAAGAGAGAAGGGACCGGGGGCATGATAGAGGTCTTCAGGTACAGGAAGGGGCTAAACAGGGGAGGAACAGTCAGGGTGCTGTCAAGGAAGGGAGGAGAAGCTCAGAGGGCACATGGGTGCAAGCTGGAGGGGGAAGATTCAGGGAGAAAGGAGGAGTTACTCACTGAGAGGGTGGTGGAGCAATGGAATGTGCTGCCTGGGGGCTGGTGGAGGCAGAGACGGTGGAGGGGTTCAAGAGGGGGTGGGACAGGTACAGGGGAAGGGTTCTGGAAGTAAATCCAATGCAGCGAGAATATCCAGAAGTGGGAAGGGAGAAGCCAGAGAAGGCGAGGGGGGCAGCAAGGTCAGCTCCCAGGGTGGGGGCTGACCAAACAAGCAGATGCGAAAGACCGTTAGGCCTATTCTGCTGGCATTTTAGTACGTTAGTAACTCCAAATCTTCAGGCATATCTTCTCCCTAGAGTATCACTCTTTCATTTTAGGGCTGGAGGTGACAGGACCCTGTGGGAACAGAGGCACCGATACAGAGCATCGTCCATGTGCCCTCCCCCAGCCAACCATTCTCCCCATTTTTCTCCAATCATTTCCTTCCTAGAAGCAGCCTCCTGACCCCAGCTCTCTACCTTTAAGCAAAAAGAGAATACACTCCCATCTTTCTCCTGGTTCCTTTTCGCTCTTTCCTCACCACAGATCTTTCCGCACACTGAAGCTCATTACTGCCTATCTGCTATTGCTGTCTAGTAATGCTGAGCTCAACCTAGGCCCCACCACTCCCTCTGTTCCCCCTCCTCAAGAGGCTATGCACTGTTAATGTCAATGCCAGAGCTTCCCTCTAAGCTGGATCAGCTTAGGCTGTGGTCCCAGTAGTACCACTCTGACATTCTCATCATTTCAAAATCCTGGCTCTCCGCCAGAATCAGTGACTCAGATGTCTCCGACTACGCTATCCACAGACAGGATCCTGGTACTTGAGTGAGCCATGCTGGTATGTTCATTTTAGTCTTAACTATATCGTACATCAGTTCCCTTCTCACATAAAACTTGACTTGGTAGTCATTACTGATATCTACTACTGCCCTGGTACCTGGCCAGACACTCTTGTCAACATCTCTCAACAGGTTAAGCGTGTGGTCCTACTCATTTGATACCAATTCCCCTATAGATGGAGTCCTCATCCCCCCCCAGCACAGTGGAAATGGTTGTTCTTTGGATATCCTCAGTGACCACAGAGTTGTCTACTGTGTAAGCTCTGTTGCCCCAAACCCCCCTAAGTATATCTGCTGCAGGCCATTCAAGTCACTCAACCTGGCTGCCCTGCTGAATGATCTTAGGGTCATTGTCATTTACTGATCTGCTATCTGTGTCCAAATCACTGAACAACTGTCTTGTCCAGGGCAGGCGATGTAGCACAGCTTCCCTGGAGCTGGCCTTCAGAAGCCAGTCGTCCAGATAAGGGCAAACAAACAGGCCTTCCCTGAGAATAGTTGCTGCCACTACTACCAAGCATTTGGTAAAGACCTATGGCATAAAAGACAATCCAAAAGACAATGCTCCCCCTCCAGCATAAAGTGGAGATACTGCCTATGAGCCATTCTGATCTTGATATGAAGTTAGGCATCCTTTATGTCTAAAGAGCACAGCCAGTCCTGCTTGCAGCAGGGGAAACAGAGCTTGCAGGAATACCACGTGAAACTTCTCTGCAGAAGTTGAGATCCCCGAGATCCAATACAGGAGGCAGATCCCCTGTCCATTTTGGGGCCAGGAAGTATCTGGACTAGAACCCTTAGTTTCTCTGTTGAAGAGGAACTGGTTCTAGATTGTCACCTGAAGAGAGGGAGCCTGACAAAGGCCACTTCCTTACCTCGGCCTTACCGACGGTAGGCACGGCTACCTCTTGCAACAGGCTGATGAATGGATCCCCATCCACATCCCCAGGCAAGAGTGGGATAGAGGGACAACAGACCTTAGAGTCATTTTGGATGTCTGAAGGCCCCCCCCAACCCGAGTGCCTCTTCAACATAACAACCAAACAGTTTTTTCCCTCTAAAAGAGGCATTCGAAACTGCTTGCTGCACATTATTTCAAAAGCGGCAACCCTTAGCAAAGAATATCTTCTCATGCAAATGCCAGAAGCAGCAACCCTGGCAGCAACACCAGAAACATCATAGGCTGAGCGGAGCAAATGCTGAGCGGAACACATGCTTGCCAACTTCAGCCCTAAAAGTTAATGTTTTAAGTAACTCATTCTTGACAGAGCCCCAGGGAAAGCCTAGGTTGCAGTTTTTGCAGCTTTCCACAGGCTGTTCTGATATTTAATCATATGGGTCTGGTAAGCCACAGTTCAAGGTCTAGTGAAGCAGAGGTGCTTGTCCATCACATCTAGCCTCCTAGACTCCTTGTCAGAGGAGGCAAAGTACCCATGTGTTTAGGTGCTCTGGACTGATCATGAGCAGCCATGACGCTTACAGAGTTTCGTTTCTGGCTGGTTAGCATAATAAGGCTTAGCGGGTGGGGCAGGATACTGCTGGTCAGCCTTTCTAGGTACTGCATGCAGTGAGTTTGGTCTGTACCATGCAGAAAAGGTAGCATCCTCTAACTCAGGATAGATCGGTGGAATAATAATGGAGGGAGTGCAAGGGACCTCTAAAAAATTCCATCAAGTTTCTTTCTGTGGAATTTTCCACTTCCACAGCAAAGCCCATGGCAGTTTGTTATCTCCTGCATCATGGCCTGAAGGGGCCTGGTGGCGCAGAGGGTTGAGGCGCTGGACACCACACCTCGCCGGCGACCCAGGTTTGGGAGCAGACTCGGGTCGCCGGGGGGGAGAAAGGCTGAGCATCCGACGACAGCTTGCCTTCTCCGGCGGGGGGATCCAACCCGGCGAACAGTGTCCTCTGCCAGAGGCTGGGGGCATGACAGCTCGTCAGCACTTCGGGGGTTTGCTTGGTCACAGGCGGAGGCCTGTGGACCAATCACCTCTGGGGGATGTTGCAGGCGTCGGTGCTTGCGCCTTGATGTCACGGGCTAGCAATGTCCTCACAGAACAGGGGGGAAAAAAAATCACCCTCCAGAGCCGGGTAGACGGAGCGCCGAACCCAGTCCTGATATGCCACCGACTGCTGCTGTCTCGGGGACCTACGAAGACATTAAGGTATAGGGTGTTTTGCTCACCTCACCCCCTGAAGGGGCATCTGCGGCAGGATGAGGGACCCAAGCAGCAGGTAAGTCGGTGGCAAGGATGGGTTTCATTGGCAACTCCTGAAGGGGCGGCTCTGGCAGGGACGTAGGAGGGGAGAAGAAATAAATTTCAAAAGAAAAATCAAGGCCTGAAAAGCAGAGGCCTCTGGAGGAGACCTTTGCGTATACACCACTGAGTGTTCACTGCAGACTGAGAGGGCAGAACTAGATCCTGACACTTGCAGTTCACCCCTCATACTCCTCCTTTAAACCTTCCTCCAAAACCATGAGGTTAATATTGTATTCCACATCATCACTGACGTCTCTGTCGATAACGGGAGCCACTGAAGACAGTGATGCCTGTAAAGGAGGAATATGCAGTTGCTGGAAGACATCGTCAATGGGGGATGGGAACCAAGAAGCCCTGTCGACGGGATAACTGCCTGCATAGGAAAGCCAGGCTGAATGTGTCATATCATCTTGGAAAACAACGCAAGTGCAGCCCGAGAGTCAGTGACGCCCTGGACAGGGTCTGTGACTACCTGTGTCTAAGACGGGCCTTCACCAGACAACAATGGTGTCGTTTCATTCATAGCAGGTATGGCAGCACCTGAGCCAAGCCCCAACCTTGGTGTCTTATTGACAGTCCAGGGGAAGGGGGGTCATCAACATTCCCGGGGCAGACGATGATGCAATAGAGCTACCTGTTACTCACAGAGGGAACTGAGACCTCGCCAGCGAAGCAGATATTTCTTTATCCTTGTACTTATACTGTACATGTGCCCTGCAGACAAGGAGGGACATGACCTCGATCATTCCTTGTCCCCGTCCTTAGACTCTGGCAGCAGTTTTTTGGCCGACAGAGAGGGCAACAACTTTGGGCATTGTGCCTTCTCTATGGCGTTGGAGGTTTTAAGGAGAAGGCAGTTTTCTAGAGCTTTCTTGATGCGTCACCTTGTAGCCTGATTACAGCTCCGGCAGATCGTACAGGTCCTCCAATGTGAAATAGGCCCAAATAGCACACACAATCACTGTGTGAATCTTCTTTATAAACTTTATCTCTGAATATGCACTTACAGTACTGAAATAAAGGTTCTTTCAGCTTTGGTGGCATGCAGAGATGACGAAATAAACTGGTAAATAAATTAAAAGAATAAACAACAATGGCTAGTTGATGACTTTCCCAGCAGCAGGTCCAATAAGGATGCCTAACAGCAGGAAAAAGAACTGAGCAGTGATGGGAGCCACCCAGGTTTATATAAGCACTGATGCATGATGTCATCGTGGACAGCCACTGGCTAGCAAAAGTTTCCATGTGGTCTTAGTGCCTGGCAGCTATAGTTACAAAGGTGTGGCCTAATGGAGTAGATATCCTCGAAGAAGATCAACAGAATTGATCCCTTCCATGCATTGCCTGAAGAAATCAGTTTTTATCCCCTCCAAGGCTCCTGGGCGTGTTTTCCTTTGTCCTCTTTATTGGCTCAGCCTACCCACTGGACTCACTCCTGTGGGTATGCTTGCTCTGAGTGCTGGGGCAATTTCTGCTCAGAGTCCTTCCCCCTCACCACCAGAGAGGAAGGAAAGCAGCGTCTCGACTGAACCAATGCAGGTGGAGTGTGCAAGGTACTGCAGAATCTCAGATGGCATCAGAGAGCCTGCAGAGGCTGTCATCTAAAGCAGGCCAAATTAGTGCTTTTCCACCACTACTGTTCAACCTCACCCATCTCCCACATGCTGTAGATGGACTAGGAAGGGGACGCCTGGTGTCACATGGTCATCCGCACTACCAATTGCAACTGCATCCTGCCAGATCCAGGTGGCACATGGTTATACACATTACCAACAGCAACTGCATCCTGCCAGCTCCAGGAGGCATGTGGTCATCCACACTACCAATAGCAACTCCATCCCACCAGCTCCAGGTGGCACATGGTCATCCACACTACCAATAGCAACTCCATCCTGCCTGCTCCAGGTGGCACATGGTCATCCACACTACCAGAAGTAACTGCATCCTGCCAGCTCCTGGTGGCATGTGGTCATCCGTACTACCAACAGCAATGGCATCCTGCCAGCTCCTGGTGGCACGTGGTCATCCACACTACCAACAGCAACTGCATCCTACCAGCTCCTGGTGGCACGTGGTCATCCACACTACCAACAGCAACCACATTCTACCAGCTCCAGGTAGGACGTGGTCATCCACACTACCAACAGCAACTGGATCCTGCCAGCTCTAGGTGGCACGTGGTCATCCACACTACCAACAACTGCATTCTGCCAGCTCTAGGTGGCACATAGTCATCCACATTACCAACAGCAATTACATCCTGCCAGCTCCAGGTGGCGTATGGTCATCCACACTACCAACAGCAGCTCCATCCCACTTGACTAGAAACAGGATGCCTGGTGTCACACTGTCATCCACACTACCAAAGCAACTGCATCTCGCCAGCTCCAGGTGGCACGTGGTGATCCACACTACAAATATCAACTCCATCCCACTGGACTAGGAATGAGACGCCTGGTGTCACATGGTCATCCACACTACCAACAGCAACTGCATCCCGCCATCTCCAGCTGGCACATGGTCATCCACACTACCAATAGCAACTCCATCCCGCCAGCTCCAGGAGCTGCTACTAGAGGCCCCCCCCCCCCCCGAGAATATCCTGCTGGAAGCTCCAAGTTGCCACTGCTGATCGCCACCTCTGATGTCCCAGACTCAGTGCGTGAACCTAAGAATTCAACGTGCCAAAGCAGTGCCACACCTCTGCGCGACACTTAACATTCTTAGGGCATTTGCAGTGCACAGCTGCTCCACTCCAATAAAATTGGGGATGATACATTACACTGGTGCTATGTCACACTGCAATATTTCTTTTTATAATGGTAGTGAGCACCATAATATACCACAGTCTACAAGTTCCAGGCTGTGCAAGACACATAAAAATGGCTTCCAGTCTGCTTTGAGACCCTGCCCCCAAATGAAAAGGGAACTGTTTTAAGTGAAAGTCAGAAATGTTTGCAACCAAAGTAGGAAGCAATATTCTGCAAGCGCCATTACAGAAGGGGTGCCATGGGACAGAGGCTGAACATTATGTTCCTATGTGGTCTCATGTTTTGCCCAGCATAGGGAGGAGATGATACACACACATTTTTCTGAATTGTTGTCATAACATTATGACTTAAGATTCTAAGCTACTCAACCAATACGCTGACATATCTAATGAAATTTCACACTGAGAATTAGTCAGGATCGGGACTCAGTTCAGTGTCCTAGCGCTATAAAAGCCTGACTGTTTGTTCACATGAGCACATTGGCAAGCAAGGAGCTATCAAATGCAGGAACAATGACAGCAAACAGATACACAGATGACTAAGGACAGAAAAAGACGGTACTATCAAGTCTGCCCTGATGTCCTACATTGAATTATTCTGGATGAACAAGCTATACTGCTCTACGGCACTGTACCCTGAAGAATATAATAATTTATGAACTATCAGAGAAAAATATTAAAGAGGAATTCTCAGAAACAACAACTACATGTAGCTGGAACCTGAGGTTCCAGTTAGCGAATCAGAGCTTGAAACAATTCTTTTTATCAACTACTTCCATTGTATTTCACATTTTCTCTGACGGATTTCCCTGGTTAATCCTGCGACCCCCACCCCACCCTTTACCTTGATGTGAATATTATCTCAGATGCCCCTGAACTACCATCAGCAAGGGACTCTGCAGAGATGGACCAATGACTGCAGTGCCAGACAGTAGCTGAGGTTTGAATCAGGACATAACACTGTGTGCTAAAAGCTGCCGACACTGCCGTTACTGCTCTCCATCCGCGTGACTCGGGGAAGGAGATGGATACAGGCAGTGCTGCTAGAGTTCACCACTGAAATTTGCCCAGATACAAACCACGACTAATGTCAGGTGCTGCAGTCCTTTGATGTCACCTCACCTCTTCTTCTTGGACATTGGCAGTGGTAGCGTCAGCAAAACTATAGCTTTCCTTGGTAATGCAAGCAATGTACGGGGTCTCTGCCGTGCAACTTTTGTGGCATCTTCCAAAGCTATGTTCAAACCCATTCTGTTCTGGGTGGCCATTTTGTCTCAGGTTAAGCAATGGATGGTTCATACTTCATCGGAAGTAATGAGTTTAGGCAGAATATTGCGTCACAGGATCAGGAAGACAGCACGTCAAATATAATGGAAAGTAAAAAAAAAAACAATTTCCAAAAGTGATTTTTGCTAAGCAAAACCTTCCAAGACAGTGCACTTCATCTTGGCTGGCTCCACTCTACACCTACTTTAAACACTGCTGTCAATCGAACATACCTTGTACAAGTACAGCCAGTTCCAAGCGAGACTAATGAGGATGCTCATGATCAAAATGCGTTTTAGCTGGGTGAACCACGATATCTTTGTCCATATCTCTGTAGTTACCACTAAAGCAATAAAAGCCACACATCCAAGTACCTGTACAGAACACACAATGCAATTAACCTCCGCAACAAAAATTTACATTTAAAGCATTTGCAGAGATGAAAATATAAAAACAGTTTATTTCTAACAATGGCTGACATTAATGCAACACTTAAAAGTGGTGGATTCTAACACCTTAAAATGTTTATGATGGGGCTGCCCTGATGACCCAGTGTTTGCACCTTAGGCTGCCGTGCAAGCGACCAGAGTTCAGGCATGGATGTTATCTGCCCCCGTCGACAGGCAGACCAGGATGTAGGCAGCTGCTGAAAGCAAACATGCCTCGGCCAGGTAATCCAGCCATCTTGCTCCTCCCAAGAGGGTATGCTGTACATCCATGGCCATAGGGAACTGTCCACACCACTGGGAGGAAAGGAAAAGGAGTGAAAACTCAGGGATAAAAACTGTGCCTTCTCTATGATGGCACTAGCAGACTGAACAGGGTACATTCCTGATAACACAGTCTATCCCTGGTAGGATGGCAGGGGTGGGTGATGAAATGTAGAATGAAGGCTGACCCAGTGGCACCGAGGGATGAGGCGCTGGGCACCTTACCTTGTGTCATGCTGGCGACCCTGGTTCAGAAACTAGCCAGGGTTGTCGGGAGCCGGCTGGGGGGGAGGGAGCAGGATTGAGCAGCCACAAGGCAGCTCTCTTCTCCCGGGGAGGGATTCCATCACCCCTGTAGTTCCACTGCCCCCAGGTGGAGGTCTGAGGGTAGTGCAGGTGGGTCGGCGGCAATGCGAGGGTGAATGCCACAGAACCGCAGTGTGTACGGGCCTCCACACGCATGGGGCCAGAAGAAACGGGCCCAAAACACAGGGATAAACAATTGAAAAAGTAAAAAAAAAAAATTATGAGGGATGTTCAACTGCCCAGTGGCAGAGCAACCTGTGGTCATGACGGTGACCTATGTTTGGAAGCAGACCTGGGATACTGGTAATCAGAAAGGCTGTCTGGAACTAGGAGGACCGCTGCCCATGAGAGCAAGACCCAAGCTTTTGAGTGGGAGGAGGCAGCGTGTTTAACCACTGCAGCAACCTCCACTAGTAGGACAGTTCTCTCTCCAGGCTGGGCACACTGCATGCACACAAGGCCAAAGAGCACAATCTGCACCACCACCCTGCGGAGGAAACACGGAGAAACTGCTGGAAAAATGGCAGCCGCCAGAACAATGGTTCAGTACATTCAGGCCCTCCGCAGATCACTCCACTTCCACACCAGACTGTACTCTAACTGGGGAAGTGAGAACATTAGACTCTCCCTCCGGCCCTGCCATGAGAAGTACAACATGGAAAATCTTGGGGAGTCAGACGAGGCCAAAGTGGGTGGCCTGAATGAGGTGTCTAGCTGGACTTATGAATAAAAACAATTGATGATGTGGCCAGACCTAAAGCACAGCAGTTAGGGCACTCACAAGCATGTCGAGGACTTCAGATTCATGCCTTAAGCCCTCAAAATCCCCAGAAGAAAATCTGAGCACTGCACTGGGCACTCTCCTTCTCTACCTGGTGCCAGGGGGAGCCAGTGCATTCACACACTTCTACCAGTGTTCTCTTTTTTGGTACAAAGTAGAACACGTGCAGAAAATGCATATTTTTTTTCTGTGAAGCAGAATACAGCAGAATTCAGGACAAGCTGGGTGCTAAACAGTGATAGCGGCAGTGAAGTCAGATAAGGCAAGAAAAGGCACTGAAACACAATGTACTGAGGAGACTGGAATACTCTCATTTTAAAGCAGCAGTGCAATGAAACAAGTTATTCCAAAAAGCTAATTTTTTGCTACGGTTATGAAAAATACTGGCAGAACTGTTGATTTGGGTTTTCTGGATGCTTCCTATGCTGTGTACTGTACATCTGCATTTTTGTCTGGATTCTTACCCTCCTCAGGTCCTTACCATTATTTCTATGCAAAAATGAGACGGACATCTTTTTTTCTTGAGCAATAATTATTTTAAAGCTTTCTTAGATTCTTAAATAACGGAAACTGAAAATGTTACCACCAAAATAAACTGGAAGACATCTGGCATCAATTAGGAAGAAAAAAAGTTGGGATAAAATTTTAGCTCATTTTCATTGTACACTTTGCTTTAAGAAATACTCATAACAGTTTCACATGATCCATTTTGTTGATATGCAAATATCTGACCGAAAATCAAACCAGCTGATGTGAAAAACTGTAAAATCCATGTGAAAAGACTAAAAAATAACGTAGAATTTTAGAATACCAGTACATAATGCAATTTTAGAATATATCGCACAGAATTTTGAAACACATGAGGCTAAATGGCACGGTGTAGTTGGGGTGCTTGAGAATGTAAGATTTGGGCCCCATCTAGGAAGGAGGATAAGTGGGGAGATGCCGGTGGAATCTGGATAAGTGGTCCAAGCTAATGATGTCACCATGCCCCCAGAGACTCATTCCACCCACCTGATGGTGCCTTTCATTTTGTTCATCATGTAGTTATGCTCCTTACCCCCCCCCCCCCAATCGGGATACATTCCCCAACCCAGTCACCTACCTTCTCCGGGATTTACCCCCACCAAGTGCCAGAAACAACTATGTAGTGGGTGGGTGCCTTTTTTGAAATTTAATATGCTCTATTTAAATATCACCCCCAATACAACAAGGAACATAAGCAGAGGTCAATCACATGTGACAATACAGAGTAAGCTGTAGTAGATACATAACAATACTTCCCCTCCCCTCCCTACCCATCCCCGAGATCCCTCCCCACAGTCCCCCCATCCTCCCTTCCCTCCCCCTTCCAAGAGCAGTCGGTGGAGAAAGGACAAGTAAATAGAAGGGTAAAGTGCCAAATTCTTAGGATAATAGTATGTATATAGGTTGTTGTTTAAGCAATGACCACAAGTAGTTAAGGATAAGGGCCCATTTACATGTTATTAACTGTGCTTATGTACTCTAGACATTTGCCCTTGAAATAACCCTTACTATCCTAAGGGGTAGAGGCGATGGACCAGAGTGTGTGCAACTTTTCCCATCTTGCTTGATATTTGGACATTTCACCCCTAATACTGGCAACTGTAGTGGGTGCGTGCCTTGTTCAGCACTGCTGTGCCTACAAAGTTGGACAGTCATCCTGGTGGTCTAGGTGTCCTCTTCTGGTGATTTTTTCCCCCTGATCCTGCAAAAGGGTAGAGCCACACACAAGGACGCCTGTATATGTGCAGACACACGCATACATTACAGGATTCCACATCAGTGCCCTTCTATATGTGGCACTTGCTTGAACCCGAGTTCAGGGAACGGACTCTGGTGACCAGCACAGCAAGTGATAGCACTACAGCTGTGCTACCAGGCCGGCCCCAACTGATCCTTTTCTCGGTCTGTAAACTGGAGGAACCCCACTAAACCGGGGGCGGGGTGGGCAGTCTAAAGGAAATTAGGGTACAGTTTGTGGAGGTCCCCTGGGATGAGAAGGTGGTTAATCCTTCGAAGCTGGTAGAGGCTGCCCTCTCTTATTTCAGAAGACCGAGTTTTAAGGTCCTGGGGACATCCCAGCCGACTTCAATCAAGCACTAAAGTAAATGATGGGGTTCACACCACTGGTCCACTTGATCAGTATTGCTTCTTTCTTTAGTTCACCACACACGACGTTGTAGGGCAACGGTTAGTAGCATAAACCTCACTTTGTCAGGCCCTTAAACAACCGTATTCTATCTTATTTTTATTCTTTTTTTACACAAACTTTATTGATTAGAAGCAAGAATGCATCAAAAGCCAATAAGGAATACATTTCATAGTAACATCTTATAAACAGATGATAATTCTATGGATACAAATTGCTTAACTTAAAGATTCTGTATTCAGTATAGCTGTACATTCACTTCTGCCTGTCTATTAGCATACCCTCGAAATTCATGCATCTTCTGATCAATTGCTATGTTTCTAACCATTTGAAAAAATGGTTCCATGTCACGTCAAATGTTCTCATGGGGTTCATGATTATTTGGCTCATACGCTCATTTAAACCTATCTTGGAGCTATGTTCTACCCATTCATCTACGGTAGGTGGGTCTTTTACCTCCCAAGCTATCTGTAACCCAGCACTGCCAAGAACAGCTATCTTTTCCTTGAACAGTTTACTTGTGTCCCGTACTATGAAGATTCTGGGATCAAATGGAATATTATTATTTAAAATGTATTTTTTACAAGTTCTTCAAAGTACTGGCCATGTGGGCTTAATGCAGGAACGTTTCCAGAGCACATGCAGTAAGTTAACCTGTGCTTTACTACATCGCCAGCATTTGTTATCTGGAGATAATCCAAATTTATGCAACTTTTCAGGTGTAGAGTACCAGTTGTGTAATATTTTAAATTGTACTAGGCAACCTTGTAGGTCTTTCCTGGTCTTTTAAGAGTTTATTCATGTCTGATCCCATGAACCTCGTGAGACTGCATATCCCAGATTGCCTTCTCACGTCTCTTTAGTATTCTGGGTTAGGTCAAGTCTTGCACTCACAGTGAGCTAATATAACTTTCCTGCACTGCCTTTGTTTCTTGCAGTTTTGTTCATATTCTCAACTTCCTTTTTTGTTTGTAGAGAGTAAGTCATATCTAAAATGTCTTGTAATGTAGCATTTCATACTATAAGTAAGAATGGAATTGTGTTAATGGTAAATTTTCCACTGAGTTCTGAAAAGGACAGAAGGACACCAGCACGAGGATCTATGATGTCCCTTACCACTTCAATGTCTTTAATGTGCCTTTACTTTCCCATAAGGAGATGTTCTTTTTTTCTTTGAATTTTATCTTTAGGTTTCTCCACAATGGGATATATTCAGCTGGTACTGTACCTGCAAATTCTCTAGCAGCTTAGTGAAATACGGCTTCAAATAAGGGTGAGTTTGGATATGGTTAGGGAAAGTATCTAGCACCAAATGTATGAGAGATTAGGGTTTGATTATGGATTCCTCATACTTAACATATAACAGCTGATTTTCCCCTCAGTAGGAACCAATACCTGGTTTGTCTATACAAGAAGACCTGCAGTGTACAACCTGGAAATTTAAAATAAGCGGTTTTCTGGTAAATTGCTACTGAAATTTTGTAGCGAAATCACCAAATCTGTAGCCAAATCCAAACCTTTCATTTAGTTAAATACACACACAGCAGCTATCCGCATCACAATTCGGTGATTCAGAGCCCAGAAAAATTAGCGAAATCTATAGCAAAAGTGATTTGGCGAGTGGCAGCTTAAACACTGCTTGGTAAGTTTTGAAATGTGGGAGTCCCATACCGCTGCCCCTTTTCCCATGTTCTTCTCATTTTTTTCCATGATCAGCCAGGGGTTCTTTTTTTTTTTTTTAATCTGTATTCAGACTTGTATCTCTGTATTATTCATTTATATCTTATCTTATATATTCCACCTTTCACAGCCAAAGGGATTCCACCCCTTTCAACCATATATAGCTGCTTGGTTAATTCACAAATCCTTGAGAGGGAAATCTCACAGTCCTCCGACCTGCAGTGTATGAATCTGAATACAAGTAACAACATGGAACACAGTTGTTTAAGAGCCTGACAAAGTGACATTTGTGCCACGAAACGTCACCCTACTATATATGTGTGCAGTGAACTACATAAAGAAAGAAGCAATACTGATTAAGTGGACCAGTGATGCGAACTAAGTGGTTACCCTCGGTAGTAGTGAATCTACAGACTGATGCTGGAGCACCCAAGACACAACAGGAAAGAAGGTAAAAACTAAGCAATAATACACAACTGGGTGTGGTATATCGTGAGATAGCATCACACCTTGGCTGTGTTGTGAGGCGCGAGGCAAAACCAAATGTCTTCAATCATGCAAGAACTTGACAATGTCCCTTGATCTATCACAGCATGAAGTACATTTCTGCGATTACAAAATGGCTGCAAAGTGTAGAAATTGGCTGATCTTGGGTTATCAGTTTTAAACTAGGCTGATATACTGACATATCATAACTGATTAAAGACTGCTTTGACCATTCAGTCTGTAGAATTTCTACTATCCATTTTATAATGTGCTAATAAATACTATGAATTTAGAAACACAGAATCTGTCAGCAGATAAGGACCATAGAGCCTACCTAGTCTGCCCATTTCCCTACTTGGTCTGGCAATCCCTACTCTTATCTGGACTGCCTTTCCCCCGCTCTGCTGTACAGCAGGGTGCCTTTACGCTTATCCCATGCACTTTTGAATCCCCGTACTGTTTTTGCTTCTACCACCTCTGCTGGTAGGCTGTTCCACGGATCCAGTTTCTAAAAAAAAAAAAAAATACTTCCTAGCATTCCCCCTAAGCCTCCCTCCCTCCCGTCTCATGTTATGTCCCCTTGTCCTTGTGCACTTTCTTCTCTGAAATATGCTCCCCTCCTGTTACCCTGTTTATTCCTCTAAAGTATTTCAAAAGTCTCTATCATATCCCCTCTCTCCCTTCTCTCTTCCAGTGAACAGATGTTTAATTCCTCGAGTCTTCCCTCATAAGACTTCCGGTGCAGTCCATGTATCATTTTTGTAGCTCTTCTCTAGACTGCTTACATTCTGTCTATGTCCTTTCTGAGATGCGGTCTCCAGAACTGGACACAGTATTCCAGATGAGGTCTCACCAGTGATCTATACAGTGGCATCACCACTTTATTCCTCCTGCTGGTTATGCCCCTTCCTATGCACCCCAGCATTCCGTTTGCCTTCCCTACTGCTGTTTCACATTGTTTAGCTGACTTCAGATCATCGGATATGATAACCCCCAGGTCTCTCGCCTGATTTATGCTGGCTAGAACCTGCCCACCCACCCCCAATCCTGTATTCCTCTCTTGGGTTTCTGTGTCATTTACCCCCGAACCAGATCTCGTGACTGCCTCCAGTGACCTTGCAGCTCCAACCCAGCTTACCTCCTGCCACTGACCTCCACCGTTTCCCCTGTGGTGTGGCCCTTTGCTTGGCACCTTGGATAAATCCACATCTGGATTGCAAGAGGAGGAGCTGGATTGGGCCAGAAGGCCAGCATGAGCAGGAAAGTCCCCCCCCCACCCCCAATGGTTTCAGCAGTGAAGAAGAAGCTAGACTTCTTACCCCAGTAGTCCTTTAGCATCAGTAACTTCAGCAGTTAGCTGGCTAGGTGCAGCTGCCCGGAGGTGTGCCTTTAAGAGACATTTAAATGAGATTAGGACCATAGCTAATCAGAAAAATAGGAAGGGTAGTGAGCTGGTGAGAGCTGCTGAAGGCTTCAGAATTTTTTCTCCGCTGGACTAAGCAACATTGCCCCCGAGGTGTCTCTCAACTTTCCTTGTTGACAGCCTCCTAGTACTTACCTGGGTAAAGTTTTCCTCATATTTCTTTTTTAGTAGTGTGCTGAGTGAAAGTTTTACAAATTCGTTAGCGTCATGCTCATTTTTTATTTTTAGTGCAACCGCGCTATTTTGACTTTATCTTTACCTCGACTGTTCATTTTAAATGTTAAATTTATCACAGGTGCTTAATTTTGACTGTTCTTCTCTTTTCTGACTAAATTCTTGTGGGAACTGTCAAATTAGGGACAGTTGCCTTGTTTTTTTACCTCAGATCTCCCGGGTTTTACCACGAGGCACTCCATTGGAATTCAAATCTTAACAGTGCCTGGGGGTTTCTCTCAGGATTGACATATTAAGAGAAACCTATAATTATACATAATGGAACTGGACCTAAGGTATCATCTGTCACAGGACTGTCCGTAAGGGTCCAGCAGCCACCTGTGGCACCTGACAAGTATTGCTGGGTTTTCTATTAAGACTGGCACTGGTATAGATCCCGGTTCTACAACTGAAAAATAAAGGCACTGGCATCAGACAGAGCTAATTAACTGGGGGCAGGACTGGCTGGTGGTGTTTTCACAGAAACCTGCACTCAGTTCAGAAGGTCCAGGACTGGTTTGCTTTGCTTAAACTGGCAGAACTTAGACACACCTTTGATTACTATGGCTGTGGACATATCAAAGGCTTCTGATGAGGGGCCATCCAAAAGTAATACAAACGTAAGGAGGTGCTGAGGAAACCTCCAGATCCCAGCCAAACTAAAGCTTCCAAATATGAAGTTTCTCACAAATTAAAAAATAATAGGAAGTGACGAAGGAAGGAAGGAAGCTTTATCAAGCCGCTGATGAAGTGGCTAAAAAGAAACTCTGTCTAGACATAAATGCTCCCATTGCTCCTGGGAAAACCAACAGTGAAACAGGCAGCTTAAAACATACAGAAAAAACAAAGTTGCGCAGTATTACATCTGTGCAAAATATGGAAAAAGCATGACAACGGTTCCAGACCCTACAAAAGATGGGTCCTTTCTTTACTGGGGCTGGCAAACACTCTTCCACAGTTCTCTTTCCCATAGACTGTGACAGTGATACAAGTGATGATAAATGATTTATGATGCCCCTGCCTACAGAGGCTGCTGACACTCTTCCACAGTTCTCGACCCAGAGACTCTGAGGGTGATACAGTTGATGGTAAACAATTTTATTACACCCCTGCTTGCAGGGGCTGCTATTACTCTTCCACAGTTCTTGCCCCTGAGACTGTGAGGGTGATACAGATGATATACACATTTGTATGATGAGGAGGGTCTAGAACCCTATGATGATGAAGGTCTAGAACCCTATGTACTCAAGAAGTTTCTTCCGCTATGCCTTCGTTTATCCAAAACATACTGGACACCCTGGACCTCCCTTCTCAGGAGTCATTCCAAGGTGAGGCTAAGAAAAGAAAAGATTATAGGGAGATGAAAGGTTTCACCTCCTAAAAACCCTGTCTATAATGAAAACATACAATTAAAAATACCACGAAACTGCTTCAAACCCCCACTTCTGTGGCAGAGGTTTACAAGTGGTCTGGAAGTGTTAATAAATAAATGCATAAATATATCAATTGTTTAACAATACTGAGTGCCTGTCTGTACATCCCAGCCATGTGAGTATAGTGCATCAGGCAGCTTGCAAGAAAACTGGGGTCTCCTTGTCCTCCTTCCCCCGGATAAGGACTACAGTAAATAGATTTCTTTGTTACCCGCAGATGCTTGTCAACATTTTTACCTACTTGACTTTTTGGCCAAATATTAAAAAAAGCACTTCAGAACTCTGTCCTGGTTCTGGTGCAGGAGCTGGGGGATACGGCCAACCTGCTCCAGAAGCTATGTAGTACCAGTTTCACAGGACTACAACAAGGATACCACCTCCAGAGTCACGGCCTATGCCATCTCTCTGATGGCTCTGTCTGGCCTAGAACTACTGGTCTACCTTCAGACTTCCCAGTTTAAAGCCATGGCCTTGTGATCAAAACTTACTGTTCAATTCCAGAACATCTCACTGCAACAAGGCCCCTGCCCCCACGGAAATTCCTCCCGAGGGCATTGGGGGCAGAGGTTTTATCCCCGCCTTCTCTCAGTATAGGGGTGTGTTTTTACAATCTAGAGCCTGACGTTAGTGTGGGCATACCTTAAGCGTACCCAGGTGTCTAACCCTCTATCCCCAACACGTACGCTACTGTTGGAGTGGGAGGCACAAACCATTATAGCTTTGCAAAAGGTGGAGAGAGTCCCTGGCCATGAAAAGAAGAAAGTGACTCTATTCCACATAATTCCTGACACAAAGGACAACTGGGGGGAGTGGCTTCCCATCTTGCTGTTAAAACCCAAATTCAAGATGGTCACTCTATTACTATTCATACAGCCCTTACAGTAGGAAGATGAGCTAGCCTTCCTGACAAAAAGCCCCCCCCTTTTTTCCATATACTTTTAATAAGGTCTCACACAAGGACAGGCTCACTGCGGCCCTTCAGCCTCCCTCAGCCCCAAGAGTCTTTACAAAGTGCTGGGCAGTGGTAGCAGCATGCCTCAGGAATCTGGGTGTTTCTAGCTACACCCAAGTTGCCGATTAGCCTGCCAAAGTCTCCTTGTCAGAACAAGGAGCCCCTTTTTTCCCTTTGCAGGACTCTATCTGTAGTCTCGGAGTTCCCGGGTAAATCTAAACAAAGTCTCACCTAGAACCCTCCCAGCATCCAATAAGTATATGCCCTCCTTCCACAGGCAAGAATTCAAGATGTCCCTCGTTGGCAATTTTCTTCATCCAGGGACAGCAAGACCAGCCAGCAAGCGCTTAACTGGGCCTGAATCATTAACCCTCACTGGTTCAGTATATGCAAGGCCCCTAGAATTCTGGGGCCGCAGAATTTTGCACAGAACTTCCAATCTAGCAGAACTTCTCGGTGCATAAAATTCATTCTTCTTGGTGATATTTTATTAATATTTCTGTTTATCCATAGAATCTGGTTCCCTTCCCTCTTTTATATCCACCCCCATATGCTCAGAATGTGATTTTATCATTGCTATAACAACATACATTAGCTAATGAAATGGCTGCATTCTGCAACAGAAATGAACAGTCACTTATCTACCATAGCTCTCATTGCCAGAGGCGGTGGCACAGCACATCAGGTGTGGTGATATTTGCTCAACCTGCACTACAGCCTAATACAATTTTCAGTCTCACATTATTGCACTAGGGCCAACTTAAACTAAACCTTGTCAATAGCACAGACCTGTTAAGTCCATACCTCACTTTGTACAAACGTATTTGTGCCTTTAAGGTATAAAGATGCCATCTGAAATGAATAACTGTAAAATGAATTTAACTGTCATTTTTAAGAAAAATAATTATGCCCAGAAAAGTGGAATATAACAAGTTGCAGATCTGTTCAAAGAATAGCCCTGTTAAATAAATACTTGCACAGTACGCATTTTTGCCAGGGTTACTGATTACATATTGTCATTGGTTGATAGAATCACCTAAATGTTATGGAGAAATGGTGTGTGCAGGGACAGCTGTTGGGCCAGAGGGTAGCATGCTGTGTTTCCATGCTGGCAACTCAGGTTCAGAGATCAGCTGTGGGAGCAAGATGGACAGCACAAGGATTGGTGGAACACATCACTACTCGGAGCCTGGGAAGGTATGGTGCAGTGTTCTATCACACGGTGGACATATTGTGATGGGCTGGAGAGCTCTATCTCACAGTCGGTTCACATGCATGTCATGGCCTAATGGTGTTACATAGTGTGTCAGGGGAAGCAGGTTGACATGAAAAATGAGTTTTACAATAACTCCTCTATTCTGTTTATTCCATTTCCAATGGGACCTGTATGAATAAGGATGCAATTTCATGGAAATAGATATATATATATATATATCTACACACACATACAGTATCTCTATCACCACCCACACACACACACACATTTGTATGTATGTTACAGATTGCATATAAATATATAAGTGATAAACAGTGGGAACCTCATGAGTGGTGTAGAAAGCACATACAAATTTATAAGTGATAGACAGTGGAGACCTTATTAGTGGGGTAGATAGCATGCGTATAGAAATACAGTACCTTATTTATCACATAAGGTCCCTCTGCATATGTCATTTATGCAATAGGCTAGAACCTTAAAAGAGAGACATTTGTTTTGCTTTTTAGGCATAAAATTATTTCTATAAGTCTGCTATTTTTTGAACCAGTGTTACTGTGCTTTCCACCATCCTGATTGCTATAACCACTGCCATGAAAGTGAAGTCAGGATGACAAGCTGATACTCTGATGTGGTAGGTTATTAGTGCCTCAGAACTTCCACAGAAATGACAAACCACCGCCAGAGAAGTTCTGCGGCAAATGGTAGTCTTGCCGCAGAACTTGGTCCCACTGTGCCGCAGAAAAGTAGGGGCCTTGAGTATATGATGCCATCCTGGACAAAACACGTATCTTTGACATTTTCTCAGGCTATTGGGACACATGGCTTCAGTGCCTGCAGTGGTCCCAGGGTTCAGATACCGGATGAGTCACCCGCAAGTCTCCTTGTAGCTTGCTGGTCTTAGAAAGCAACAATTTTCAAAGCTGAAAACTCTGACAGAGCAATTCCACAGACACCTTCCCCCTGTGGTGGGAATCGCACCTGGACAGTGCCTCAGTAAGTGGCACCTGGAGTCTCCAAGAGTCACAGTTAATCATATTTCTTTTGGAACTCGGGGAAATCTTTCTAGCTCAAAGCACTTGCTCCTGTTATAAAAGGACAGCCTTACAGAGTTGAATAGACACCTGCAATGACCAGATCAGGAGTACTCTATTCGCAGGCGCTATGAAAATTGGTCTCTCGCCTTCTACCTGGGAGTCCGTCTTTCAGCGATTCACCTCCCAGGCAAACACAATGGTCTGGCAGAGGCTCTAGTCACATCAGTCAAGGTCAGCGGTAATGGACTCTCAACAAACAAGTAATAGCCACGGTATCCAGGCGATTGAGTATCCAGAAGTGAATCTCTCTGCCTCTCCCCTCAGTTTCCAGTTTCCTCAGTTCTGTTGCAGGCTCCAGTCCTGGGATCGCCTCCTCTGGACACCTTGATCTTGGTCTGGTTAGGGAGGTTCCTATATGCATTCCCTCCTTTTCCCCGGATTGCCAGGGTATTTCTCAAACTCTTACAACAACATGCACCTAGGATCCTGGTGGCTCCGGAGTGGCCCAAGCATGCTTGGTACCCTTCTTCTCTCAATGCCCTGCAGCAGTCCATTTGCCTGCCTCCTACTCACTCCCTACTGACCCTTCCTCAAACAGGAGTGCAGTATCCAGGCATATACGCCCTTCACCTCAAGGTCTGTTTCTGGAACAGTTACAGTCTGCATCCTCACAGTACTCTTAACAGGTCCTTAGGATTCTGAGGGTGATTTAAAAAAAAAAAAAAAAATCAAACACTAAGACGACTTATGCAGTCAAATGTAAAGGTTTTCCCCTCTGGTGCAAGAACAAAAAGGTTGAATTCCATTCAGTTTCAGACCCTCAGCTGTTAGATTGCCTGGTACTCTCACAGGTATCAGGCTTGAAACCATTTCCCTCAAGCTACACCTGGTGGCAATTTCGGCCTACCTTTTGGTGGTAAAGTAAAAAATAATTTTTTTCCCACGCCATACTTAAACAGTTTTTCAAAGGCCTCTAGCACCCCCAGCTTCCAATCTGGGAGCCTGTTCCTCCTTGGAGCCCTAACCTTTGCACAGACAGGCTCATGAAGCCACCTTTCAAGCCTATGTCCTTGGCCCTTATCTAGTTTGTAACTTGGAAGACAGGCCTCCTGGTAGCCACTTCCTCTGCCACAAGGTTTCCAGAGCTACAAGCCCTGTGCACTGAAACACTTTACACCTTCCCTCACAATGATAAAGTTGGGCTCAGGACAAATAGGAATTTCTGCAAAGGTGGTTTCAGAGTTCCACTGGGACCAGTCCATTACTCTGCCTGTCTTCTTTACTGAGAAATCCACTCTTGGTGAGCAAAAGCTCCACAGCTTGAATATCAAAAGAGCCAACTTCTATTGCCTACAGCATACTAGAGGCTGTTCCTCTCACTTGTTCCCCACCTATGGTTATGTAGGTAGGGGAAGACCAGTTACCAAGAGAACTATTTCCTGTGGCAGGTCTCTTGTATCAGATTCTGCTACGAAAAGGCTGGTCACCAACCTCCAGTGGGGCTCAGGGCCCACTACACCAGGGGCGCAGCAGCCTAGCTTGCAGCAGCAAGGGACATTCCACTACTGGATATCTGAAAAGCAGCCACCTGGAAATCTGTACACACCTTTGTGAATCACTACAGTTTGGAAGTGCAGACGAGATCTGATGCCAAATTTGGCAGGGCGGTTCTGCAGAGCTTCTTTCCTAGTAGGTTCTCTGTCCACCTCCCACTTGGTACTGCTCGGCAGTCTGCTAAAGTTACTGATGCTATAGGACTCTTGGGGTAAGAAGAAAAAATTACCCACCACAGTAATCCTCTTTCTTCCAAGGAGTCCTTTAGCATCAGTAAGCTCCCACTCTTCCTGCCCAGTTCACCTGTCGGAGAAGGGCTCTTTATCACATCTCTTACCAAATTTGGGTTTTCTTATTGATGAATTTTTAACAGGGTTTTAAATAAGGATTTTAAATTGATTAGCACTTTCGCATGGAAAAGTGTTAATTAAAGTGCTACTCAATGTTGCAAATGTGTAGCAGTTGGATCGAATTGATTAGCAAAATGAACAAATTGTCATATTTACTAGACACAATATGACTGGTGTTATTTCTCACCTGATAAACACTTTTTTGATTTCCTTTGATGTGTGGAGCAAAAGGGAAAAAAAAGACTCTGGTACAGGAGTGTGTGCAGTCACTGACTCACTTTATTATTTTTTTTTCCCATCGGTGTCTCTGAGTGAAATTCAAACAGAATTTTTCAAGTTCATAATAACCGACATGAGTTACTAGTACTAAGAACAGATTTGATTCTTCAAATAATCAAACAAAGTTTCTACTTGCCAACCTTCCTTCTACTTGCCAACCTTCCCAAGCCTGACTACAAGTGAACAGTCAGCTACAAGTTTCAGAATAAGCCGCTGCACCATAAAAGTAATAACAGACACAAGTTACAACTGACTAGTATTCCCAACCTCCCATCCATTTTGCACTGAGCCTCTAACTTAAACAGTCAATTTTAAATGGATGGGTGGTTGGAAACAGCAGTCAGGAGTCTACTGTCTCAAACAAAATTTAAAGTTATGTTCAGTACTGAACATTATCTGACCTTAAGCCTAAAGCCTGTGGTGCAGTCATGACTTGTGCTGGCACAGAAATTTAACTGCGGTGGCTGGGAATCAATCTGTAGGGTAACTGAGAATAAGCAGCTGCAGCACCCAAATTGATTTACAAACTGCTGTTATTCTTGGACTACTGCAGTTCCCAACCACCACCCGGATTGAGCCTCTAACTTAAACGGACAATTTTAAATGGATGGGTGGTTCGGAACAGTTAGTAGTTGTCTACTCAGGCCTGTAGACCCAGTTCCCGGCGGCCAGATCCCACTAATTTTTCTGTAAGTGCAGACTTACAATTTAGAACAGAAAGTGCCAGTTTAAGGCTGCAAGCATACACTGTGTCATACTCACTGTGGCATTTAACTTCACTTTTGACTTATTTCCAGGACCAGCCAGAGAGCACAAAAGATGAGATGATGGTTTGTGTGTACCCACCTGAGAAGCCTGCTCATACAGTCTCCCCCCACCAACCCCACAGTCGAGTAAGAGGGACTTTTGATTTGTTTAGTCACAGTGCAAGTTATTATAAACACTTCTAGCCAATATTATTCTCACCAAACAACTTGAGCCACTGAAAAAAAATACATGTGTGACAGTGAGTGTCTCCACCAGCCAATGAACCTGAGGACTTAATGCCCTACAAAAAGTTTTAGATGGAAAACTAATTCCTTAACTACTTGCTTGTACCATAAGCAGCACTTTAGTTAATGCTAAACTTAATATAAACGTGAGACATAGTGGTGTCCCAAATACCACACAGGGCAGCTTCTGAGAGCTCAGTACAAGTAGTAAACTTATGAAATCAGCGAGCACAAGAAAAAAATGTAATTTTAAACACAATGTGTCTCATCTGATGGCATGGTTGGTGCCCTAGCAGCCATGTCAGGTGCACATTGCTGAACTCAAGACAGGTGCAGCCCATATGCTGAAGTGAGCAAAGTCCTGACCTGTGCGGATTGGTAAACGAAGTTCTGAAGAGCTGAGTTCCCATGGCCAGCTGGGATTCTGAGTGTCCACTTCCACATTTGCCTGCCTGTGCCAACCCCTGTAATCACTGAAATCTAGACTGCTAAGTAGGGAGAGTGCAGGGCACCCCCCATAACTGCCAGTGCACTCCCCCTGCTTGAAGATGATCTATCTGGACGTCTAAGCACGTGGAGGGGCTGGCAGACGTGAAAAGAGGTGCTCGGCTGACTGGCGTGGATTCTCAACTGACCCACTTCCCTCCAGTGACCAACTACAGACATTGAGCACCTGAAATTGTTCCCCACGGCACTTACTGCCACTTAGGCTAAAACATATAAGCCAAAAGTGTACTTCCCTCAGTTTACAGGGGCTCGCTACTGATCAATGATCATGTTGTCACTCTCCGACTCGGAAGTACTGTAAGACATAATGCTACTACTTGCTGCATCTTCTGAACTAGTTACATTTCTGGGTGCGAGATGAATCTGACCTTTTTGCTTCTGACTGCCTTTGTTTCACACAAACTCTTCTTGGAGTGCTAAAGAATCTATCTACAACTGGAAAAGAATCAAATGTCTCTGGACTGTCACCCTCAACTGAAATTCTAACCAGGTGTTCCAACATTACTTCACCCAGTCTGTTTCTCCAGTCAGGTTTGACACGCTGCATTATTGAAAATGACCTTTCCAGCTTTGCATTAGATACTGGAATGAGCTTACAAATAACAACAACGTGGCAGAAGTTTGAGAACTATTCTTTGTAGGACTTTAGAATACAGTTCCAAAAAGTCTTCCCTGTTTAAGTGACTTAAAAACTTATTGTACAAAGTTTTAAATTCAGACCATTCTCCTGACAAAGCAGCAAGGTCAACATTATGTTTTGTGAGTATCTGTCCATAGTAATTAATTAAATCCGTCCAAGTCTACATTCCCAAACATTTCTAGCTCATCAGCACTCCTAGTCCACTGTTTCACATCTAACAGTTTTAAAGTCCTAAAAATTGGGTGTTGGTCCTGACAGTCACAGTCAGTGATAGCTGAAAATCTATCAGAAATGCACTGTTGTACACTACTGACATAATTAGGTACCTGTGTTATAATGTGCTTGATGCTGTTAGCATTCGAGACCGTAACATCTTTAAACACGACCGGTTCAGAATAGTCAGACTCATCATTGTCAGTTACGTCATGATCATGTTGAGGTAAGAGTGTCTTAAGTTCAGAGTTGTATGTTACGAGAAGATTATCTGCAAGATGCTGTAGTTGCCGTAAGGCTGCGTCAACACAAGCCAAAGCTAAGATCAAGTCAGCAGAAGAACCCTGAAAACTGAGGGAGAGTCGTGACAGTGGCCTTAGAAGGTCAATATAGAAGAGTAAATGACTGAAATTTGGCAGTTTTCAGTTTGGTCAAAATGCCCTTAACTCTGCTTTTCTCTGTTGGTGGCGTAGTGGCAGTTTCTGCGAGATTTTCAAGATGATGAATCGTAACTGTGTAGGATTTTACCAATGTCTGAGCGGCACGAAGTTTGTGATCTACCCACCTTGTTCCAAATACTCTTTCTGGTTTGCTGACTTCACCGCCCACTATTTTAGCTAATTCTCTGAGCTTGCAAAGTTTCTTTGGACTTTTTTCGTAAAGGTAGTACAATGTCATGAGATTACCGTTCAGTTCATCAAAAAATTTTCCTTTCAGTGCATCTCTAATTGCCAATTCAAGTCTATGTTTAAGACAATGAATAGACAGCAACCATGGCATTTCCACTTTTAGCAGAGCTGATAGCCCTTTTCTTTTCCCCAGGTTTACTGCAGCACCATCTGCACACATAGCAACCATGCGACTTTTCAAGTCTAAAATGTCAAACTCTAAGAAGGCTTCTTGAAGTGTTTCTAACAAACTTTCTGCAGTGGCGTGCTGAACGTCTTTTAATCGGAAAAAGGTCATCTCCGTTAAACAAGAACTTTCGTTAAAATGCATAATATACAGTAATTCTTTTTCAATACAACTTTCATCTGTAGCCCCTTCTAGAAGAACTGCAAAATGAACAGGTTACTCACCTGTAACAGTAGTTCTAGGAGTGGTATATGTTGTTCATCCACACACTCTGGCATGTCCCTTTCCCCTTTAAACTTGCCGGAAGTCTTCAAGCTGGCTCCTCCCACCCACCCGGGTGGTAAATACCTCAGCTACACCCCATGACACCAGATCTTACCCCCTGGAAGCAAGGTTGTGCACCTAAAGCTGGGGAGGTCAGGTGGGTGCATGTGGATGAAGAACATATACCACTCCTAGAACTACTGTTACAGGTGAGTAACCTGTTCTAGGAGCGTGGATATGTTGTTCATTCACACACTCTGGCAGACTCCAAGCAGTTCTCTGGGAGGAGGGAGGCAAGGCGCACACCCCTTACTTGGGAAAAAGAGTTTGGGGAACCGAGGCCCCAAAACCAGCATCCTGGTGTGACTCAAGGTCGATGTGGTAGTGGGTCATGAAGGTGTTTGCGGACTTCCAGGTAGCAGCCTGACAGATCTCCTGGATAGGGATGTCCCTGGAAGCAGCCACCGGTGCAGCCGTATGGCGGGTAGAATGAGCTCTTATCCCTCTGGGAGGCTCCTTGCCCGCCAACTCATAGTACAGACCTATGCATGATGTAATCCATCTCGCAATGGTCCGTTTGGCTGTAGGTCTGCCAGAAGTGGCTTCAGCATAGGTGACAAACAGCTGACAAACCTCTCTCCGAATTTCCACCGTCCTCTCCTTATAATAGGAGAGAGCACGTCTGAGGTCCAGAGTATAGAGCCTGTACTCGGCGTCCGAGGTGTAGTTAGGGTAGTATACCGGGAGAGTTAACATCTGGTTAAGGTGAAACTCTGAAACCACCTTCGGAAGGAATTTCGGGTGAGGGCGCAGGACAACTTTGTCCCTGTGGAAGACCAGATAGGGGGAGTCCACCGAAAGCACCTGGAGTTCCCCTGCCCTTCTTGCTGACATGATAGCCACCAGGAAGGCTGTCTTCCACGACAAGTGTGAGAGGTCACACTTGTGCAAGGGTTCGAATGGCTTGCCCATGAGCTTTGCCAAAACCAGCAAGAGATCCCACGGAAGTGGAGGTTCACACACCGGGGGGATATGTGATCCAGGCCTTTGAAGAAGCGCTGACCACTGCCTCCTGAGCCAAAGTTGGCTGACCGGCCTGCGCCCGGTAAGCAGAAATGGCTGCCAGATGCAACCTAAGGATCAATGACCGCAGACCCCCATTGGAGAGAGAGACCAAAGGTAGTCAAGAATGTTAGCCACAGAGCAGGATAAGGGGTCCAGACTCTTACCCTGACACCAAATGGAAAACCTTTTCCATTTGAAGGCATAACATTTCCTGGTCGATTCCTTGCGAGATGCCTCCACCATGGTGTAGACATCCTCGGAAAGACCCAGAGCCTGGAACTCTAGCCGCTCAGGTACCAGGCTGCGAGGTGCAGGGACTGAAGGTCTGGATGGAACACCTTCTACTGGTTCAATGATATCAGGTCCGGGCGTGTACAAAGCCGCTCGGGGGGCCTGCAGCTGAGGCTGAGGAGATCTGGGTACCAGAACTGGCATGGCCAGTCTGGGGCTACCACGATCACCTTCGCCTTGTCCCTCCTCACCTTGAGTAACACCCTTGGGGATCAAGGGAAATGGAGGAAAGGCGTAGAGGAGGCCTGCGGTCCACGGCCTCGAGAAGGCATCCCCCTGCAGCGAACCCTGCTGAAGGGGGCAGGCATGGTACAGCCTCAGCTTGGTGTTTTCCCTGGAGGCAAACAGGTCCACCAAGGGTTTGCCCCAATGGGAGAACAGACTGTAAGCTATCTCTGAATGGAGTGACCACTTGTGGGACGTCTGGCCCATGCAGCTGAGAGCATCTGCCAGTTGGTTCGAGACTCCTGCCACATGGATGGCTAGATCCACCTCCAACTGACTTACGAGGGTCCAGATGCGGAGCGCCTCCTTGCACAGCAGACAGGAGTGCGTGCTGCCCTGTTTGTTGAGGTAGTACATGGTCGTGATATTGTCCATCTGGACTTGAACCACTTGACCCCGGAGCTGAGGAGCGAAAGCCGACAGTGCCAGTCTGACTGCTCTGAGCTCCAACAGGTTGATGTGGCATCAGGACTCCTTGGGGGTCCAGAACCCATGGGCCCCGTTGTCCCCCATGTGGGCTCTCCAGCCCATGAGAGAGGCATCGGTCGTCAGGACGACCGTTGGCTCTGGGCGGACAAACGGGATACCTTCCTGCAACCGTACTGGGGCGGTCCACCACTGGAGAGTGTCCAACATCTTCTGGGTTACAGTGATCAGCTGGTCGAATAGACCATGGTGCTGAGTCCACTGGGCGGCCAGCTCCCATCTGGAGGGGGCGCATGTGCCACCTGGCCCAATGGACTACTGAGGTGCACGCCGCCATGTAACCCAGAAGGCGCAGAAAGTCCCGGGCAGGGCGCAAGTGCCCAACCAGAAATGATCGGGCAAAGGAGGAAAGAACCTCCGCCAGTAGCTGAGCTCTGGCTTGATAAGAGTCAAGCTCTGCCCCGATGAAGCCCATCACCTGAGAGGGCACGAGTTCCGACCTGGCCGCGTTGATCAAGAGGCTGAGCTGGGAGCAGGTTCGGAGGGCCAGATCCCTAGACCTCTCCACCTCCTGAAGGGAGGAACCTGCCAAGAGCCAGTCTTCGAGACAAGGGTATATCCGAACTCCTCGATGCCGAAGATGGGCCACCACCACTGCAATGCACTTGAAGACCCGAGGGGCCGATGACAGGCTGAATGGCATGGCTCGGAACTCGTACAGGGTCCCCCTGACCCTGAAGCGGAGGAACCGCTGGTGGAACGGACGGATTGGGACATGAAAAAATCACGTCCTGTAGATCCAGTGAACAGCACCACATTTTTCGCTCCAGGGATGCTATGAGCTGGTTCAGAGTTACCAACCGGAAGGTGCGAGACCCGAGATATTGATTCAGATCGTGGAGATCTAGGATGGGGCGCCAACCCCCCCGTCCGCTTGGGCACCAGGAAATACCTGGACACAAAGCCTGGGTCTGTAGGAGGATCCGGCACTGGAGCTACCGCCTCCTTGCGGAGGAGCTGAGCAATGTCGTCTCGAAGAGCCGACTAAGTGCAAGCTGAGATCCTTTCCTCCCAAGAAGTGCGGGCTTGGCTGGGAGGGTACTGCTCGAATTCCAGAGGCAGTCCCTGACCGACCACTTCTAGAACACATCTGTCCAAGGTAATATCAGACCAGGCAGAAAGAAAGTGGCAGAGCCGACCCCCCACAGGAGGACCCAGAGCTGGCATGACGGGTGTAGGGGTGGTAACCGCCAACCTGTCACTGAGCAGGCTTAGAGGAGGAGGAGGCTCCTAGACCAGCACCTCGGCCTCCTTTTACGGGGCTGTTGGGGACCCTGCTTGGGCCTGGGGTGCCAAGCTTGAGCCTGCTGCTGCTGCTGGCCTCCTTGAAAGGAGGGCTGTCAAACCACAGGGGAAGAGTGCCGAAAAGGCTTCTTCTTGCACTTCTGCTGGTTCCTGCCCGAAGAACCCTTCGCAGAGGTAGCATCCAAGGTGGCACTGGACTGCTCTATGCGCTGGAGGTGACCAGCCACTCCTGGACTGAAGAGGTCGGTGTCTAGGAAGGGCAAGTCAGCTAACTTGTGCTGAGTATCCACCGGAAAGGAGGATAACCTCAGCCAGGCCCTGCGGCGAGTGGCCACTGTGGCTGCTAAGGAGCGAGCACAGGAATCTCCAATGTCCAGGGCTGTCTGGAGCTGCTGTTTTGCAACAGTGCGGCCCTGGTCACGGACTTGCTTCACAGTGGTCTGCATGTCCGCTAGGAGATGAGGGAGGATTCCATATAATGACCCTAAGAGGGCATGACAGAAGTGTGCCATAATAACAGCCGAACTGGCCTGACGAAGGCCTAAGGAGAAGGCCGCATAGACCTTCCGGGCAGAATGGTCCATATTCTTGGACTCCTTGTCCAGGGGACGGTCAGTGTTGGCTGAGCTGCCAGTGCATCTGAACACAGAAGCAGTCACAAGGCTTTCGGCCGAGGGATGCTCTGTGAACCCTGCCAGGGACCCCATGGATACTGTATACTTGCGGGCAGATGGAGCTGGACAGGAGGCAGGACGCTGCCAGAGCTCAAGGGCCAGGCCAACAATGGCTTCGGCCACTGGAAAGGCTTCCATCGGGGTATCCCCCCTCTTGAGGATATCTGTAAGGGGGTATTCCACCTTCTTCTGGATAGGCTCCAGGGGCATTCGATTCGGAAATCAGGTGGAGGATGCCCTGAAAGGAGGAAGGACCTTCCTCCAAACCTGCCACTGATGACTCATCATCCCCCGGATGCGAGTGCAAACCAGTGGCATTCGAGTCCGAAGAGTCGGGATATAGCAGTCTCCCGCCTATGTCTCCCTCGATGCGCCGAGGGCGATCGGGGACAACAGTGATGGACAGACGATGGGACAGTCTGGTGTCTGTCTGGTCCTCTTTCAAGGGAGCCCCTCCCTGAGGCTGCTTAGGCGGTGGCTCCACCAAAATCGGTGGGGAGACCGTAATAGGTCGAGCCGGAATACAGGCCTGCCCCACAGGTGGGGGAACCGAAGCCTTCGGTTCCAGAGGGGTCGGCGTCGGCCTGGGAGGCGGGAGTCAATTAATAGCCGGTGCTGCCGGTGGAGCCAGCTTTTGACCGGTCAGAATCAGCTGTTGCCACATGATATCCTCATAACGTCGACAGAGTTTCCATCTAAGTCTCTCCTAGTCCAAGGAAGATGAGGATCGATGGCGACGCCTCTTTCTGGACTGTTTGTGACCCTTCTTCGGTTTTTCGACCGAAGGGGTCCTGGTCCTCAATCGAGACCGACAGGGTCGGCTGGTTCAATTGGGGGACGCCGAAGTCGGTGAAAACCGAGGTTCCGGAACCATTTCCTCGATGAGGTTACCAGAAGGTACAGTATCCTGGTCAAGAAAAGAAAGAATCGGGGTCGTTGACAGGAGTCGGTGATAAGGACTCTATGGGATCAAGCGTAATCTCAGCTGGTTCAGCAGTTTCCTCGGTCTCTGTGCCTTGTCTCACCGAAAGATCCGTAAAGCCAGCGGCCGAGGATGCGATCTCGACCAAAGTCGAGACCACGTGTTCCTGGGACTCAGACTTCTCTCCATCCCAGGGGCGTCGTCTTCTGGATGAAGAAGACTTGGGGTCCTTGTAGCTCTTCCGAGGCAAGGAGGAGTGTGAGCCTGAGGGCGCCTCACCCCTGGTGGGGGGAGAGTGGCACAACTCCCTAAAGGAGCCCGTAAAAGTCGAGCTGAGGTTGAGGGGAACGAAGAAGATTCGACCGACAGAAGCTTAAGCCGCTTCCTCCTCGAATGCCTTCATCTGTTCCAACTGCTCGGCGGATCCCGTGGCCATGGAAACTGCCCACCTCGCCTCTTTGGATTTCACCGGCAGGTTCCTTTTCTCTGGTCTCCCCAGTTGAAGGCGTGCCTTGCGGTCATCCAGAACATTGGGATGGAAGGCCAAACAAATTGTACACAACGAGGTGTCATGTCCGATGCCGAGGCAGTACACGCATGCTAGGTGGGGATCGGTGCGTGACATTTTATGGCCGCAGGAACACCGGCGAAAACCGGGGACGATTTGTCCTCCATATCCGAATCGGAATTGCAAACTCTAATGAGCTTGATAGCAAGTTGCGGTAAAACTGACGTTTTGAAACCAGGGCCTATGAAGTACAGAAGTAGCACGAGGGACTTGTATCTTCCAGCGGAGCCGAAGTATTTACCACCCGGGTAGGTGGGAGGAGCCAGCTTGAAGACTTCCGGCAAGTTTAAAGGGGAAAGAGACATGCCAGAGATTGTGGATGAACAACATATCCTCGCTCCTACAAACAGACTTTTCTAAAGGTCCGTGAGTAGATTTTCCCATAACAATTCACCAATAACTGATGTGAACATAAGACAACCGTTATTAGCATATGCACTTCTGAGATCAACATCATGTCTTTTTTCAAGTTTAACAAATAATTCAAATTTAGTAAACGAAAGTTCTTCTTTAGTGAGCAGATAAGCGATTTCAATCAGGCGGCGAACTACAGCTCTGTCTTTTACTTCTGCTCCTAACAGTGTACGTCCTACTGGTGTAGTTTTGTATGTGGAGGCAACTGATTCTGGTTTTCGGATAAGTGTAACAGCTCGTTTATGAGCATTGTGACGTAGACAGCCAGTTCTGAGTGCTGTAATATATATTTTTTTAATATAAAATGTATTAATGTCTCTGCTGAAAAATCAAATGTTCTAGGAATGACCTCACTCCCCCAGATTTCAGCTGACAGACGCAGGCCAAGAGAACTGTTGACAGCATGTATCACACACTCAGTTTTTAGAGACAATGTGTTACCTAGAAGACTTTAATCAAGGATCCTGTTTCTCTGAGTTAATTACAGAGTTGTAAAAGTTAACTTTGTTAAGAGGGAAAATCATAAAAAAAGGTTTATGACGTTGAATAGAAAACACAGGTTATTACACAGAGGTGAGAGGTCATAAATGCTCATATGAAGCCTGTGTGAGGAGGTACAGCGTGACATCAAAGAAAGTGTCATTTGAAATTTGAGTTATGCTAAGGTTGCAGAATTAATACTTTGAAATTGCATCCTGTGGTTGTACAGAAAATTATATTTTTAGATATTTTGACAGAGGAGGAGCTGGATGACCTCATCCAAAAGGGGTTGGCAGATACAGCTTGAAAAGATTATTCTTTTTCACTAGAGACACTTTTTATCTGACACTGACCAAGGAAACGTCTGAGCACTGAAAACAGGTATTTAGAAAGTTAGACAAAATCTAAATATAGTTGTAGGAACTGCACTGTTTTAAACCTTGTTTTGTTTAAAGATATGTATGTCTTAGGATATAAGAGTTCTGTATTGTATGTTTGACATATTATTATATATTTTAGTAAAAACTCTAATTTTAGAACAAACCTGGTCTGTCTTTGAATTGCTTTCTTTTGCTAAGAAATTATTTATGGTTCAGCAGACATATAGCTTGTATGGTGGTACCAAACTGGAAAGAGAAGCGTTTTAAATCTGAGGTCTTTATCAAAGTTTTAAAGGGTTCATCTCTGAATACCTGGTTAGGTGCCCGTCAGCAAAGATATCTGGCCCCCGAAGACAGATATATCCGAGCCTGTGCATTGGGTATGCTAGCAAGAGGTTAACAGTTTGAATCCCTCCAGAACTGAGACCAAAGGTTGATCCAAACTCACAAAAACAGACAAGAGGGTTACCTTGTCTGTTACACTTTTCACAAGACTGCACTCAGAGGTTGGCACTTTGGGAGTAGAGGGCCTGACCTGCTGAGTGAATCTGTGACAAGCATCACATTGACTGTGTTTTGCAACATTGTCCTTTTTCAAAGCTGTACCTCGGATGCCAACAATGAAACTTTCACTAAAATTTCTGCAGTACTTTAACTGGTCTGCCCATTTTTCACACAGGGAACATTTTACCTGGTCTACAAACTCACCACTGTCTGTTTCATACACTAACCATTCGTTGCGGTGATCAATTTCCTTTTTCCATTTTTCTACAGTGTGCCCCCTTACTTTTTTGGTGCTGGTTGCCATGGTTGCTGTCTGTTCTCTAGGTTCATGTAGCTGTGTGTGACACTAACTGACTCATTGAGTATGTAACAATAATAAAACAACTTGAGCAACAATGTGTGTGCTTCTTTCCAGTGTGCATAATTTGTCGAAAGACATTTGACAATAAACATCAGGCTTCTAAATTCTGTCTTGTGTCGCTTCATTCCTACAGACACCACTCAGTGATTACTTGCAGCTGAACAGTTGTCAGGGGGTGGGGGAGACTGACTTACCCTCTAACTTAAACGGGAGCCGGGGACAAATCTAAAGTTACCCTAGTAATGCCGGGTCTGAGCCCTCTAACTTAAACGGTTTCAGAACCCGCCCGTTCCTACACAACACTGCAGAGCTATGCTGGGCAGAAGATGACCATCTGGGGTGGGGGCTTGACTGACTTAGCCCTCTAACTTAAATGGATCAGTCAGTACCCACACAGTACCAGTAACAGGTCAGAGCCTCTAACTTAAACGGTCACTGACAATCGCTATCTGCTACTGTCTGCACAACTCTACAGGGCTGATGACCAAATCTTGGTTTTATTGGGGGGCTCAGACAACAAAATACTAACAGACTGGACTTAAACACCAGTCATCAATATGGCAGGCCCTAGAGACTACTTGTCTCACTCTGTCACAGCTGCTGGTTTTGAATGTTGCGGCCGCCAGACACCAAATGGGCACCCCAAGCACTAAACTGAGTGACTATTTACCATCACGAATTTCAAATGCCAAAAGTCTAAAAGTCCGGTCGCCGTTTGCCACACCAACCAAACCCCACCCAAATGTTTTCAGGCAGAGTTTGATTGCTAGCCCTAGGCTCACCAAACAACACCCCTCATTCCACTTCGAATATAATGACAATGTACAGTTGGCTTTAGAGTTTCACACAATATTGTTGTTTTTTTTTTTTTTAATCAATAAGTGTGTCAGCATGCTTTTCCGGGCTTCTTCCTATCTCGGAGGGCTTTTACTCCTGGCACTTTTCTGAATCCTGTCACTCTTTTTCTTCCCAATCCTCCTCCTCCTCTTCCTGATTCCCAGTCTACCACCCAGTGGCTCCTTTTGGCTGCGCAACTTCAGTCCCCATGCAGCTAGCTACAGCTCAGTTTGAACCTACAAACACAATGACAATTTGTCAGTGTTTGTATACTCACCTAATCTGATTGACTTCCAATACAATCCCCAAGCTAGCTTGCCAAATGCCCCAAATGTAAGTTACCCTACCTCGTCTCTGGAAAACTGGATGCAACTGCTAGCTGGCCAGGTTGGTCGGGTAATCGATGAACCACTGCGGCAGCGAGCCCCTGCAAAACAACAGGACATTACACTCAGAGACTCGTTTGCTATTCAAATAATTCATTTTTCACTGAGGACAGTAACATAACAGTAACTTACCGCAGGGCCACCAGTTGGGTCGGGCTCCTCTTTTCACTCTCTCTCTCTCGTGCCACCGGGACAAAGTTCTCACACAGTCGGGTCTGGTCACCAACCTGAAAAAGAAGTTAAACCAATATCAGACTCTGACATCAGAGGCTCAACTAAATTTGACCACCCTCCCCCCATAATACCCTTCACCAGCAACAAAAAAATCCCCAAAACACCAAACACTAGACTGCTCCACAACAGAGTAGCTCACTGGCGAGCAGCTGCACAAACCACCTGATTCAAAATACTACCCGACCATTTTGGGGGCTGGAGTGGCAGTACCAGCAGCTGTGACCGGCACAAATCAAATGCATGCATGGGCCACATTGATCATGCATGGCTGGGCCTCAATCACTGAATGCAAGGGCATTCCATAGTGACAAGAAGGACCCAGTCCGGTGCTCTGACCCTGGTCACTCAGGACTGCTTCAGGGCCCCATAATTATACTGGTGTGGCGAGGCTGCACAACGTAATGCTCGGCCTGACAAAACTGAAACATCCCAGAGAGGGCAGAGTGGGCTTTGTCACTTGGAGGGCCTTGGTGAAGTCAGGCCCACACAACTAATGGCGCTTGCACATGAGGGCCCCCAACAAGCCCAGATGGTACTTTTCCACACAGGCCCTGCAACAGCAGTTGTCTTAGACTAGTAAACAGTGCGACAGACAGTAGCTTGTCCCAGGAGTCCCGGACTGATGCATCTTGCATTGCCTCAGCCCCCCGGATGGTGTTATCACTAGGCATAAATAAAGGCAATCTTGGGCACTATGCCAGATAATTAGAACCCCGGCGATGCTCAAAGCAGTTGTCACCCACACATGACCCTGAAGTGCCTCTAAGACCACCACCAGGCAGCTCATTTATTATCATCAGTAAGAACTTCCCCATCCCTGAGTCTCCCCCTCCCTCCCATGTGGCAGGCAGGCAGGCCACTGGAGAACAACACAGGTTACACTCAACAGGGACGGATCAGCACAGTCCCTTACTGCTCTTGGGCACAATTACAGTGCTGAATGAACTGGCCTTAAGAGTGCCCAGATTCAGAATAACTGCAGCCTGTATCGAAGGAATACACTGTGGGGAACAGCCCCCAAACTTGAGGACCACCCCTGGTGACAACTAACTGTGGTCATGCCCTTCCCCAACACCCCACCTGTGTCACAGAACTGGCAGGCACTGGTGAGCAGAGTCTGAGCCCATCGTTTTTATGCTGCAAGCCCCCCCCCCACCAACACAAACTCCACCTACAGTAGCTTCCCCGAGGAGTAGTTGCACATAACCCGACTCCAGTCGCTGCCAGACCCGCAGCGCTCTAAGCTAATGAAGCCGTCCCGACTGCTGCGGTATGACTGATCGCGATTCAGAAGTTCTGCGGGTCAGGCAACGGCACTCAGCTTGACTTCGTATCGGGGACTGTGCACATGGGGATGATCAGCAGGGCCTGCTGCAGTCACCCACAGAGACGAAGGACGCCATGTGAGGGGAGGGGGATCAGAGAGCATCACCAGTCTGATGGTGGAGAGCTGGGTTATCTGGCCATGCTGGGGAGAGGAGCCAGATCCAAACTGTTTGCAACCAGGGCTCAGCCAGAAACAACCTGTGGGCGGCACGCAGACACGCGGTCGACTTTGTGGATGGGCAGCGTGCAGCACAGACTCGATGATGATGGCCACGGTGAAACAGGACTCCAGCAACTCTCTCCAGACTCCTGCACTTTACCTGGAAGTTTTATTCTCTGCAGGAGGGGTCCCGACTGAGCCCAGGTCCAGAGCAGCTCGGAGGCTATAGGTGGGAAGGGGGTATGCAGAAAGTCTTTGGGCTGGGCTGGGCTCCACGCAGCACGCAGATACAACTGCTCATCAATGGCAAAAGGGGTGCACTTCAAGTCGCACACCATGTTTAAACCTTGGCATAAACAGCTCTGCACCATGTGGGGAGGGGGTTTGCATTCTGCCACAGCCTTTCAACAACCACCAGTGTCCAACTTGTATTGAGGACCTGACCCGAGCTGCGTTTTTTTTTTTTCTTCCCACCTGACCACCACAACAGAATTACCCCATGGGATAATCAATGCTTCTATCTTCTGAGTGCCATGAACACAGTACAAAAATAAATACCCCACCTTTAGCTTTGCCTTTCTCAGGTCAGTCTTCTCGCTGTTCAATTCAGGGAGCTGCTCTTCCCTTCTTGCTCACTGTATCACACGCTGAAGTCACGTTTTTTTCCATCATGTAGCCACTTTCCAGAGTGCGGGATCAGGCAGCCAATAACTGTGGAGGTCATGGGCAGAACGGGCATAGTAAAGCCCATTTTGCATGAATTACATCACTGTGGCTGAAATCGCGCCTCAAACAAGGTGGAAACCACAAAAAAACACGGAAAAAATGGTTCGCACTTTTAGGCCCCGTCCACACTACACCACTAAAACCCTGTAATGGTTTTAAACCGTTACAGACAGTAAACGTTACAGTGTGTCCACGCTGCCAGTGAACCATTATAACGGTTCGGAACCGTTACAGCCGGGTCCACATTGTGGGTGACGGGTGAAGATTACGGTTGGCACCCTATCCCACAATGCAGTTCGTGCTGCACTGAGGGCAATGCTGGGGCTACACATTCACGCGTCCACACTACAGCTGGTAACGTTACAGAGGCTGAACTGTTTTCGTAACTGTTGTTGAAACCACCTCATAAGTGGTTTCAACAACGGTTATGAAAACGCCTCCTGTAACATTACAGGTGTAAACACAAACCATTGCGGTAATGGTTTGGACCCTCTGTAATGTTACAGAGGGGAGTTTTCAGTGTAGTGTGGACAGGGCCTTATGCGATCCATTCCACGTTTTGACTCACATGACCAGATGGTTTGTATCACAAAATGCAAAGCGATACCGGCTATTTAAAACCCTGTTTAACTCATGTTGTTGTTTCCACTTTTGTGGACATTTGCATGTTTTTTGAATCCTGTTGATTCTTTTTTGGGGCATTTGCCCAGGTTTTTCCTTCGAAAAAATTCTAAAGCCTTCAGCAGCTTTCTCTCAGCTCACTACCCTTCCTGTTTTCTGATTGGCTATGGCCCTAAGCTCATTTAAATTTCTCTTAAAGGCACACCTCCAGGGCAGTTGCACCTAGCCAGCTAACTGCTAACGTTACTGATGCTGAAGGACCCCTTGGAAGAAAGAATATTACTGCAGTCATTTTTTCATGTGTGTTCTAATGTTTTGTTTATTTTTTTACACTGAGTGGACAGTGAGCAAAAAAATGCCAATTTTCACTGGCGTCCAGTTACAAAAAAAAAAAAACAGAACCAAATACAAAATACAAAACCAAAAACATCATTAACAGAAATAATGAAATCAATTAAAACATTTGCAGCCAGAGAAAGAACATTTTTGAATGAACGTTTAAAGGTGGAAATACTGACGCAATTAACAGAGATTAGTAATGCATCGTAAAGTTTTATAGCTGCATATTGTATGGAATTTTGAGCCGTAGATGTATGAAAAAGTGGAACCTGCAAAGAAAACCTGTCTTGTAACCTAGTAGAGATAATATTAATATTTTTTGGAAACAAACTGGAAATAATATCAGGGGCAAACCTAGATGGATCTTATGTAAAAGATCAATTACCTAAATCTAAATCTATCAAAGAAAGATAAACACCCCATAGATCTATACAGTTGACAATGATGTGTCCCTTTTCCTAAGCCAGTAACAAAATAATAATACTATAAGTGGTTTTTAATTTAAGCATTTTATGACTTGAAAAATAATATATAATGGATCCATAGTCAATAGGGGAAAACAATGTATACGACCCTTGCCCTTACACAACCTGCATGTAGCCTCACTCAGGCTTGAGTACATGCAGCACATTCCGTAATGAGGGGGAACCTCACTAGCCCACTAAGCAGGGCCACTGCAGCTTCAGCAGCACTCTCCTCAGACCTAGCTGCAAGCCACCAAGTCTAGGCCACTGCTGCCCATTTGGAAGTACAACACACTTTCCATCTATATGCAAGACAGAAATACAGTTTTGTGCATACATGACAAGGAATGAATGTGCAGGCTGTGCATGGCGAACAGTAAAAAGTAAGCCTTTCCTGATGAAAACCCTAAAAAAGTTCCCATGCCATTTAAAATACTCTTACATGTACATACTGTATTTAAAATTACTTTATCACTTTTTAGGAACTCCTTAAACAACTTAATATTTCGACATGGTCCTACTTATATTTTGTGGGTTTAACTTATATTTTGTGGATTTTATTTATTTTCTTTTTTGCATCGTTATTTATTTTTATTCTCCTTCACAGACTATGCCCCCCCTTCTACTGCCATCCCCAGACCCATCGCTCTGCCTCTTCAGGACTTGTCCATCCGCAAATGTTCTCCATGCCCCCCCAAACGGTGCAGACACATCAAGGTTCCCATGCCACTTCACAGTCCAAAGGTGGTAGGAGGAGATGTCTGAGTTGTCAGTGCACGGCCTGCG